>CP136054.1:69194248-70444248 GCA_032464435.1 Aegilops umbellulata
AAGAAGGCCCAGTGTTTGACACTGAACCATACTACATGCAGGGTCCTCTAGCCGAAGTTGATCACCAGCTACCGACAACTTGGACTGCCTATCTCAGTATGCGTCAGGAGATCCGAGACCCACAGGTGCATCATCAACTATAGAAAGATCTGATTGAGCACCTATGGAGGCTCAAGGGGGACGCCGTGTGATGAAATACGAGTTTTTATTTGTTGAACTATATAATTTGTATTGAACTATTTGTTGTTGTACTATTTTGTTGAAGTATTTGTGATTGAAATATGTGATAAGAAATATTTGATGAAATACGCCCATAATTGAACGCCGAGACACGGCGAAACCACGCCGAATATGGGCCTATTCTCGCCCATATGGGCCCTTTATTCGCCGAAATTGGGCTGCAAAGTGGCCCAATTTCGACGCTTGGGGGCGAGCTGGGGGGGACGACTAGGCGCAAAACCGCCCCCAGCGCCGAGTGTATCGCCGGCTCGCCCCCAGGGGGCGATTTTTATGCGTCCTGGGGGGAGCCAACGGCTGGAGATGCCCTTAGCCAAGCACTACGGAGGAGGAGGAGGTGTCGGAGAGGGTGAGGGTTGTGCCAGGGGAAGGGTACGACAGCCCTCCCACCCTCCCTCTATTTATAGGGTGAAGGGAGAGGGGGCCGGCCCCCCTAGATGCATCTAGGGGGGTGGCCAAGGGGGGACTTGCCCCCCAAGTCAGGTGGGAGGCGCCCCCACCCCCTAGGGTTTTCAACCCTAGGCGCCTTGGGCCCTTGGGGGGCGCACCAGCCCACCAGGGGCTGGTTCCCACCCTTGTTCAACCCACTTGGCCCACCGGGGCAGGTGGCCCCACCCGGTGGACCTCCCGAAACAAATTCTCACAAACATTCGCTGGTTATGAAATCCATATTATAAAGCATTGTCGAAATTTTATTTTCTTACATGGAATCATAAAAGACAAGGCCCAACACTCTAGAGTTTGAACTGTTCTCTCTCATTTTTACTGGGCAATCGGGTTCTTTTTTTTAGAAAGGAGGATGATCCCCGGCCTCTGCATCTGGGCGATGCATACGGCCAGTTTATTAATTTTTCTCACAAGACCTTACAAAGTAATACAACAGTAAGACTAAAGCCGCCGTCTAAGCAACAAACTGTCGCTACAACTATCCAGTTGATGAAGGGGCGCAGATAGGCTGGGCCTAATACAGGCAATCGGGTTCTTGGCGTGGAAAAGGATGCTTATGAAACTATGGACGATAGAGTGGGAGTTCAAGTAAAAGGCCAAATGACAGAATCATGTGAGAAAAAAACTCTATCCAATGGTTGATGCCGTTCGGATTTCATCTCTCAATCATTGGATAGAGCATACCAAAGGCCGGTATTTAAAATTATTGTGACACAATAAGTTATGTTTGCGTATGTATTCCTCATCAAGGGTTACAGATAGAGTACAATTCTGATCGTGGATTCGTGGCACGATGAGGTCGAGTAGGTGTCATATCTGTTCACAGATGCAATCGTGGCAACTATATTTCGTCCACCATCGGCCATGGCTTGGCGGAAATCACCGCAACGATCTATAACTTGATGATGAGATCGAGGAGGCGCCAATTTTGGTCGCCAGGCAGAGAGCAGCGACGTCGGGACAAGGTGGTCGAAGAGGACGAACTTTGCAATCAGCAGCTCGACGTCGTCACACAGATGGAGTAGCACCAGCACTTTATATACCATGAATTAACTCCCACTAGCTCCCTCATAGAATGCCAGTAAGCACGTTCCCAAACTAATCTCTCCATGATCCACACAATTGACGCGGCACTAAACCTCCTAATATCTGACGACTAAAAATTCATGTACGTATACTTCTCGGTCATTCATGTATACACACATTAATCATTGATCACCTAATCAAGTCAGTGATGCATGCCGAATGCCTGCAGCCATCCAAACAATGTGCTATAACCTATAACTACTCTACGCATCGCCTGTGATGCACCCTAAACTTATAACCCTTAAACATCACAAGCTTGAGTATCGATCGCTCAATCCACTCTGGCATCGACCATGTCAATGTCGGCGCTTATCTCCGCTCTCCGCGGCCCCGGCCGTCTGCAGCTCTCCGCCGGCCGTCAGCAGCTCGCCGCCGGCACCACTGTCACCACCACGCAGGTTACCGGTTCCTACTTGCTCAGGATCGACGGGTGCACACTGAAGACGGCCATCAACGACACGCTGGTCAAGTCAGGTACCTTCGGCGTCGGCGGCCATGACTGGCGCATCCTGTGCTACCCGAACGGTGCGTGGTTGTACCGCGGCTGGCTCTCCCTCTACCTCGAGCGCGCCAACCATAGCAAGACCGGCGACGCCAGGGCGGATGTCCGCATGAGCATACTCGACCACGACGGCAAGACAATTACAACCAAAAGTGGCGGCCGGAAATTCTCGGGCCCCGATGATAGATGCGGCTGGGACGAATTCGTGGAGACCGAAGCCCTGGACAAGGAGAAGCGCCTCGCGCCAAGGATGATGACAACTTGTCCATCCTATGCGACGTCACCGTCTACGACACGCGCGCCGCCGACTACCGCGCCGGGCTCACGCCCACGGGTACCGTGGTGCCGCCGAGCGAGCTGCATCAGCAGCAGCTGGCGGAGGTCCTGTGGGAGTCCAAGGAGGGGGTGGACGTGGAGATCGAGGTCGGCGGCGAGACCTTCGCGGCGCACAGGTGGATGCTCGCCGCCCGGTCTCCCGCCTTCAAGGCGGAGCTCGCGCTGACCACCGCGACGACGAGGCTACGCGTCGACGGCATGGATCCTGCAGTCTTCAAGGCCATGCTTCACTTCATCTACACGGACGCACTGCCCAAGGACATAGATCTGGCAACGACGGCGAAGCCGCTACTCGTGGCAGCGGACAGGTACAAGCTCGAGAGGCTGAAGCTGATCTGCGAGGAGGAGCTGTGCCGCCACATCGGCGTGCATTCGGTGGCCGCCATGCTGGCGCTGGCGGAGCAGAACTGTTGCCGCGTGCTCAAGCAGGCTTGCACGCGGTTCCTCTCCGACCCCGGTAATCTGAAAGCAGCCATGGCAACGCGTGGTTTTGAGCAGCTGAAGACGGGTTGCCACCCTGCTCTCATGGAGCTCCTCATGAAGCAGTATATTGCCGCGACAGAAGCTTAGGGCCCTGCAGTAGCTTGCAGGATTAGTGCGTTAACTGGGTTTAATCCTCCTACTATTCTGAAAGATCTTTTTTCTTTTTGCGATTACTAAATGACCATTACTTAGACAAGCTTTATCTTGGGTTTGAATGTGAGCGAGTGTGCACGCTGCACGGTGATGTCCGCGTCTCTGTGTTTCCAGAGAAGATTAGCGTTTGCCAAATAATGTCAGTTTTGCTATTTCTAAGGAACTGGATTTTCTTTTCCCTTTTTCACATTTAAGTTGATTTCAATGGGGAAGAAACGAAGCAGAGGCGGGGCGACACGGGCCGGCCATGGCGTCACCAGCGAAGGATCTTCTTGGGCTTCCGTTAGATATACAGGTAAATTAGGTTTTAGTCCCTTATAGCATGAATTGGGAGAGGTCATATTCCTCGACCTACACGCCGACGAAACGTGTACCACTTGTCCCTCCCGTGCACGATTCAGGCGGGCCAGAGCGCATGGAGGGGCACCCCTATTTTTTCCATTTATTTTTGTCTGTGATATAAAAATAGTTCTCAGAAAACAAAAATGTTGGTATTTAAAAAATTCTAAAATTCAAAAAAGTACAAGCATTAGAAAAAATGTTCAAATTTCCAAAAAGAGTTCGCTGTTTCAAAAAAAATCATGATTTAAAAAAAGCATGTCCAAGAAATAAAAAAATGTTCATGGATTCAAAAAGATTTTGAAGAATGTACGTCTATTAAAAAATGTTCGTGAATTACAAATGTTCACGAATTAGAAAAATGGTCAGGATTTTGAAAACAATGTATGTAGATTCTAAAAATGTTCGCATATTAAGAAAATGGTTGCGATTTAAAAAGGCATGAATTCCAGAAATGTTCACAATTTAAATTGTTATTTGAGAAATCATAGATTGTTTGTGTATTTTGTTCATGATTTTGAAAAAAAAATTGCATATTCAAAATATATTCGTCAGTTTGTAAAACTGTTCATAGATTCATAAAATGTTCGGTGATTCGGAAAAATTGTGATTTCTTTAAATTGACCCTGTATTCAAAAAATGTTTTCAAATTAAAAACATGTTAAGAGTTCAAAAGTGTTCACGATTTCAAATAATATTTACAAATTTGAAAAATGTTCACAAAATGCATGTAAAAATATAGAAAATAATAAAGGAAATATAAAAAGCGTAATTAAAATAAAATAAAAGCCGGAAGAAAACAAAGAAAAATAAATAATGGTTCAGGTATTTAGAACCTTCCCAAAACTGATGGAAAAGACCCCCTAATGGGCCGGACCATACAACATCGGTAGCAACCCGGGGTACGTTTTGATCGCTATCCCCGCGGTATTGGTGGATCCGCCATGAACTGGGTCGAAGCTCCTATATGATGTACCCCAAGTTATTAAGAAATGTTCATGTTTTCAAATATTGTTCGCACTTTACATAAAAATGTTATCAGAAGGTTTAAAAATGTTGAATTTTAAGAAAAGAATATTCACATAGGTTTAAAGAATGTTCGAGCGATTGAAAAGAAATGTTTCTGTTATCCAAAAAAATTTGACAATGTTTTCGAAATTTTGAAAAATATTTTAATTTTATAAAATGAGTACAAAATTCACCTGACAACACAAAACAGTTACCCCTAAAAAACGAGTTAAAAATTGAAAGGAAAAGAAATTCGGCGCCCAGTAGCTCGACTGAGTCGCTAAGTGTTGCGAGCGGTTAATGGTCGAGCACTCGAGCCAACTCTGGTAGGTCGCTCTCGCCCAAAAGCAATCAGTGATTCAATGCGTTGCTCGGGGCATGATCGAAACAACGAGATCATTTTGATGGCAAGGATGAGTGGACAATGGAGGACAACGGAAGCTGCTCGTCTCTAAAGACCGTGGCACTCTTAATGTTCTAGATGATCTAAAGATTATGCGGTGACGACGAAGCCTCAGGCGCACTTCAAGACAAGAGCCAAAAGGTAGGTTAGGGGGACCGGCGCAACCCATGCACATACTAATACTGTATTTCTCTTGCTGCAGGTTACTCGTCTTTCATCCATTCCTTTTAGAGGGTACTGCCAAAAGAATTGGGCCTAGCTTGTATTCTTCTGCGCTTTGTGTATTTTGATACGCGCAAGCCGGGTGTGAGTTTTTGCTGATTTTTTATTGCCTAGATATGACTTAATCAATCAATATAACTCCATTTTAATATATAACCAAAAGAGCTTTTCTCGTGAAGGAGGCATTAGCAAACCCGGGGATGTAACCTTACAAAAATAAATAAAAAGGAAATCGAATACGAACCAGCAGAAGTTAGGCCAACCAAAGGTTGACAGTGACTACATAAAGCCTAGAGCGCACCGCTAAGCGCTAATGGCCATTGCAGCAATCAAAAGAGCCAACCATGAGAAACTTCACGCACGATTAAGTAAAACTAATGGCCGTTCGTGTCCTGTAAAGCATAGACAAAGGTACGTCGTCATCGAGCATGGCACAGTCCGGGTGATGGTTTGCATCAACCATGATGTAGTTAACCCTAATTATTGCCATAATCTAAGCATAAATTTCCATCCCGTATCGTGACCTTTCAACTAATGATGCTCGAGTTAGGTTAGTGGGACGGAGGACACCATGAAAATGAAAAGGCACCCGTGAGTGATGGTGATATTTTTTTATTATCTTTTTTCAATTGCGATATTTTCTATTATCGATGACGAAAGACGTAGCCAAGCGCTCAATCACATGGGTGCTAGTAGTAGCTAATACGGAAGTAGCCAGGGTGTATCCATCAAGAATTAGTAGAGTATGCGGGTAACTTGGACATTAAGGAATCTGCCATCATCTTTAATGATATTCTTTTAGTTCGATATGTCCTTCAACCTTCAGTTCTGTGATATACATGTCCCTAAAATGTGGCATCCCGCAGGGCTTGAAACCTGGTGGGCTGGTGATACCACATTCCCTCTAACCATCCAACCATAGGTTGGTTTGCTGTCTAGTACGGAGTTGCTAGAGCAAAATAGCATGCATGTTTGAATTAAGTGTATTTTTGTGGGCTCTTCAATAGTATATAAAAGGTGTATTTATTTCTTCAAAAGTCAAACGAGGCCATGTTTGACTGAGTTTTGAGAAAAATATATCAGCATCCACAATATAAAATTCATATCATTTGATCCATCATGAAAAGTAGTTTCATATTTTAGCTATTTGGTACTATTGTAGATGTTACAAGACCATGATGGCGCGCGTTGCCGCACCCATCAATTTTGGCATTAGAATGGTTGGAATTCGTATATGCATATGAAGACATTATACATATAAATGATATGATTGCCCCTAAAAGTTTATGAATGTATTCTATATTGAAAATCTTGTTTTATAAATGATATAATTTCCCCCCAAAGTTTAAGAACGTATTCTAAATTGAAAGTACTCAAACAACTGGGAGCAACAACCTCTGAAACTTTCAGGCAAGTACAACCGTCATCTGGTAGCTAAAATTGCACAAGACGATACCTACTAAGAAGCCAAATGAGAGAATAGAAACACAGATCCTTGTGCGATTGTAACAAACAGTGGCTACAGTTATTGGTTCACATGCATATTTTGGTTCAAGGAAAATCATAGTAACCACCCCGTGTAATGAAAGTTATTCTGTCAGAGTATGAAATTTGGTGTATCTCTATCTTGTGTAAGTTAGTGTATTTAAGACAACATCACCAGGAATGTGATGTACGACAATATTTCCTGCTCCCATCAACAACGCCTCATAGCAAATAGGGGTACAACAAAATAGCAGTTTGGGAGAACATCCGCCAACAGTTTTATTTACAATCAATTCATGTATCACCCGAGTAGCAGTATAAATATACACATAGTGCTGAAGATTTTACGAAAAATGTAATAAGGAATAAATGAGTTGAACTGATTGCAATCCAATGTGGAATCAACAAATCTCTTAAATAACTTCTCCCAAGCAGAAGATTTTTGTACTCATGCCTTTGGCTCACGTTCTAACATCTCCAACACTATTTGCTTCTCTGCCAAGAAAATAATATGTAATTATAACAACAAATTAGTAAGAGTACTTTGTACTGCTATCACTATTGAATTGGTTACCTACATTTAGTGTACAATTTTATGATACATACATAAGGAATGTGGAAAAGATTCAGTGTGATATTACAATAATCCACGTCAGTAATATATCTTGTGACACAAACACGCATCATATATATATTCTTTTGGAAAGTGCAAAACTTTGGTATTCCCGTCGGGCATTATATCACAGGTCAATCAAGTTCTCCACTGAAATCAAAGCCTCATCTCTCTCACGTTGTTTCCCTTGTAGGCAACAACTCCTCTGAAGAAGCAAGCTCTTCTTCTGCTTTAGGAATGAGAAGATACTTGAGAATAGGCCAAAAGTAAGATCATATGTCTTCTAGCCGAAACAGTGTCTACATTCAGGCTCAAGTACTATGCATCGAATTTAAGCTACATCACAAGGAAATCAACCTGGAAACATGACAGGAGAAACTACAACTTTGATGGTATAGAAATAGTAACATTGAGCAACAATTTGTTTCTTGGATAGAGGTTGGTTTGCAAGATCTGGAGGTTGGTCTAAAAGATTTGGTAAGTAGACATAGCGTGTGCTCCAACAACAATTATATGAAACACGCTGTTTTGATGGGTTGGAGTCAAGGTTAATCAAAATAATATACTCTTGTTGATTATTATATACATTGGGAACAAATGGGCATCAAATGCGAGAATCAAATTTACCTTCAAGGGATCTTTCAAAAACTATTTACCTTCAAGGACACCTATGTACTCTTCATTTAGAGGGAAATGTGGCCAGAGGCATCATGCAGTACTCCAGACTTGATCTTACTTTTCCATGTTTCCTGTATCTAATGCGAGCCAATGATTTTCCTCAATGTGTTATACTGTGTATTTAGGAACGAAATTATCAGGGAAATTATTGGCGTTTGTTCGCTTATTGATAGAGCAACTGGGTTATGATTTTCACACATTTGACTTTATTGTTGTAAGCAATCTGTGGAATACATCAACAGACACTACCATGGCATGAATGATACACATACATATCAATAATTCTCATTGCAGGTTGCTAGAGAAAGAACGCTTAGTTACATGGATAGTAAAGCATGAAGAGACGGGGCATGGTTGGCCCCGTGAAGAAATTACCAGGCATGCAATTGTCAGATGAAGACCAATCCAAGCAAGATATGAGAACGAACATTCGGAATTAGCCTGAACCGATAGACCAGAAGCAAGATGTACACTGCTTGTACAAAATTAATATTGAAAATAAATCAAAGGAATTGTTAGGTTAAAGATGGAATTGTAGGGAAAATTCTGCAGTAAGGTCGAAGATGGAGAGGCTACTTTAGTCAATAACCATAGCTGCTCAAGGTGTTACTGCAGGAGGAAGAAGGGGAACATGAGACACGAGAGCGTGAGGGATATAATATATATAGGCAAATGAACTTGAGTACGTGTAGGTTTTTGAAATAGTAACCGCATCCATTAATCGCCACCGGTAACTGGCGCGCATTACCTACCATAAATGAGTAATAGGAACGGATGCTTTGGTGGCTTAATTACAGCGGATCGACTTCAATTGCCACTCAATGCCTACAACTACTTTTCCCTTCTGCACGAGCTGCTTATGCGTGCATCGCTTCTCCCCTGCATCGATTGGCAAGGTCCGCACCGCGTCGCCTCGCTCCGCTTCAGTCTCTCGTACACCCGTACATGTGCTCGATTGGATCGAGGCTCAATCGCGAGAAGAGTAAGGTGCAGCAAGGATTGTTGGGTGGGCTTCATGCAAGAGCGAGGGCCCAATTAATTACAGGCCTTCAATTTTGTTGCGAGAGTAGCTGCCCAGTCTGGTAGCGAGAAGTAGTGCGCATCTGTTTGATTAGACGGCCGAAAACGCCTAAAACTGTAGATCCGACGGCCAAGAATGCTAATGGTCTGAGATGGCTGGAAAAGCGCTCAGTTTTAATGTTTCTAAATTAGTTTATTCTATAATCTTGGTCAAACATTCATTTGGTTGACTTGCACAAAAAACAATACACCTTATATTTTGAAATGGAGGGAGTAAAAACAATGCCCCATCTAAGCAGGTCCAGGAGTTTCTCAAATTCTACGGAACATGATCCCGTTGTGGGCGGGACAATGTTACTCCATCTAACAGTGTTGAGTTGATTCGAAACAAAACACGCCAAATTTAAAATTGCTAGGGATTTTGCTTCAGGGTAAAGGGTATAGGATCAACTAAACAATAACTTCTCTTGAAAAAACATGACTATTTTTTCCTTCCCACCCTTTTTCTAAACCCTAGTCATTACCAAGTCTCTTCCATGCCGCCGTCACGGACCCCCCCCCCCCTCTCATCTCTCCCTTCCGGTTGTTCATTGACAGCCAGAGTAGTGGACCCATCTTTTTTCTTTTTTCTCAAGTCTCGTAAGTTATTGTTTCCCTTAGGTTTTGTGTTTCCTAGCAAAATCGATGAGGTCGCGGCGGGGATGGTACATTGAAATAAGATCTCTTCATCCTCTTTCTACCTTGTAGATGTCTAATTTTGCGCCGGCGAATGACCTATGAGGCGTTGTGTTGCCAGATTTATTGACTATCTTCTTCTTGGCAGTTGGCCCGACGCAGTTGGTTGGATTTTGGTGTGGCGACTTCGACCTCTTCTTTTAAGTTGTTATGCGGCATGGCATGGTTTTTTCAATCATCTGGACTGATGGTGAAGGATTGCAAATTAGCATCGCGTGGGGTGATGGCCCATCCAACATTCTTTCAACGATTATTACATCTTCCAGTGATAAGTGGTTACTGCGCTTCAAAGCTTGGTATGGTGAGAGCGTTTGCAAGCGACATACAATCAAAGAAAGAAGAAAACCAATTTTGTGTAAATTTATTTTCTTACTTGTCATTTTTGTCTTGATGATCTTTCGATAATTTTCAGCTTTAAGATGCTCTTTAGGTGTCCTTTCTTAAAAAAATGCATCAACTAGACACGGGAGTTAGCTTAAATAAAATAAAAAAGGAAATATCTTTATCTCTAATCCGCATCCCTCCGCGTGGATGAAACAGAGGGCATTTTAAATATATCAAATAAAAAAAAATTGTTAGAGTCAAACCAACATCTTGGTTTGCCTTTCTCCTATGAAGCATCGATAGCTGCAATGTACAGTATCGACTCGATGTAGACTCGGCATCCCTATTGGAAAACATTGCAGATAGTCTAAATAACCTCTCAATGCAAGCCAAGAAGACATCACCAGAAGCCCAGATAGTTTTCTTTCTTCCCGTGGAAGAAAGAATACCCTTTGGCTAGGGTTTCTCGTGCCTCCCATCGGTGCCATTGGCGGTCTACCTTGTCTCCTATGGTCTTAGGGCCATGGAGGCATCGTGGATTCCGGCCCTTGCAGGGGAGGGCTCCGTTTCTTCATACTCTTTTGAGTTTTGTTAGGGTTTGTGTCCCGCACAGAGACTAGAGGTGGCGGTGACTCTCTGATGATGGAATAAGATTCTCCCCGCCTAGTTCCCGTACCGGTGGTGTTTCTAGCATCGTCAGTAGGCATGTGGAAGTTTATCTCCGACGGATCTCGTGGGATTCAATCCACGTTTGTCTTCGGTGGATCCATGTGGATCATGTCTTAGTTCGTCTGTGTTCGTATGTCTACAGGTTGGATCTTTTCGATCTACGCTTCTCTTCATCGGTGGCGGTTGCAATTCTGGTGCGTTGGTCCTATGGGGTCTTAGCACGACGACTTTCTGACTGTCTACTACAACAAGGTTTGCGCGACTCCGACGAGGGAGTGGTAGTGGCGGAGACAAGATCCAGGCCAGGGGGCCTGGGCCTGGGCCTGGGCGTGAGGATTTGTTCCTTCGTTCACTATAGTGTTTTTGTACTGTTTCGCATTGTTCATCACTGTAGCGTTGAAGCAGGCCTGAGGGTCAGTGCTAGCCTGGCTTCGCCCCTGGGTAGTGGCGAACACGGTGGCGCGCCTTCGGCTCGCTCCAATGCTAGTAGTCGTCACTAGGTGCTCTATGGACCTAGATGTATTTTTACTTCTGATATTCTTTGTACTATCTTACAGTAGATGAATAGATCGGAAGTTATCCTCACAAAAGAAAAGACATCACCAGAGTAAAGGTCACAAGGAAGGGTTACTGGCAACGACAATGTGTGAGCTGAGAAACCTTGTTAGAACTAGTTATGGGTAGGAGTTCAAGGCTGATGCTGGCACCCGAGAAATAGTTTAAGGAGGCAGTGGGCTCAATTGTAACTTGGAACAAAGCGGGAATGTGAGACAATGTGGTAAAGTTGTTGGTTATGGGAGAGACAAAGCCGATAGACAAGGTGAAAGGCATTTGTGGGCAGAAGAGACAATGCGGACAAAACGTTCAAAAGACGGCGAAAGAATAGCCTTAGGCTGACGAGAAAGCGCTGACATATTATGATGGTCAGATGAAAATTGATGAGTAGGGCATGTGATTGAGATTTAACCAAATTCCAGTCACATGTTCCCTTCGACCAAACATTTTTGATGACACTGTACACTGGTCAAGAAATTCTACCGGCAACGTTGGATAACAAACTGCAAAACTAAAACTGAAGGGAGAATTCTGCAAAATTTAGCGGCTTGTTTCGATTGATACCAAACATGCTAAAAACTGTAGTGTAATTCAACATGTCACAATAAAATATCCTTCGTGCAATTGGGAAAATACCGGGCGGCTCAATGCCAGCCTCGGCAAGCCTCCTCATATATTTATAGCATGAGATGATTACAGAGTTTAATTACAACACAAGCCCGTAACCATACATGGAATCTATTGATCTGGTAATATCTTTGTGTGTACTCCAAGATGAGATGCCGTCGGTGTCCTGGACTCTAACACGCCCCCACAGTCTGAACTGGGAGATGACTCGACCTGAAGACTGGAGCGAAACTCTTGAAAGAGAGCAGTAGGTAAGCCCTTTGTGAAGATGTCTGCAAACTGAGAGGAGGAGGGCACATGTAACACGCGGACGTCGCCAAGTGCGACCTTCTCCCGAACGAAATGAATATCCAGTTCAATATGTTTGGTCCGACGATGCTGAACAGGGTTAGCAGACAAGTATACAGCACTGACGTTGTCACAATAGACAATGGTGGCACTTGATATCGGTCGTCGAAGTTCCTGTAAGAGCTGCCGTACCCAACATGACTCTGAGACGGCCGTGGCAACTGCCCTGTATTCTGCTTCCGCACTGGAGCGTGAGACAGTGGTCTGTCATCGTGCTGACCATGAAATGAGATTGTCCCCAAGATACATGCAGAATCCGGATGTAGAGCGTCGTGTATCCGGGCATCCAGCCCAGTCGGCATCGGAGTAGGCAATAAGAGAGTGCGAAGAAGTACGATGCAAAGAAAGACCATGATCGAGGGTGCCTTTAAGATATCGAAGAATATGTTTGATGAGAGAAAGATGTGGATCGCGTGGATCGTGCATATGGAGACATGCTTGTTGGACCGCATAAGCAATGTCAGGGCGAGTGAGGGTAGCATATTGGAGAGCACCAGCTAAGCTACGATACAAAGAAGGATCAGTAACAGAGGACCCGGAGGTGGAAGAGAGCTTTGCTTTGGTGTCAATAGGGGTGGTGACTGGATGACAATCGCGCATGCCAGCACGAGACAAGATGTCAAGAATGTATTGACATTGAGAGA
Source organism: Aegilops umbellulata (assembly GCA_032464435.1). Classification (NCBI taxonomy): domain Eukaryota; kingdom Viridiplantae; phylum Streptophyta; class Magnoliopsida; order Poales; family Poaceae; genus Aegilops; species Aegilops umbellulata. The sequence continues at coordinate 69,207,163 of CP136054.1, forward strand.
GATGAATTCCAGTGGATGTATGTGTGACAGAGATGCCAAGGAAGTGATGTAGGGGGCCGAGATCCTTCATAGCAAATTCGCATGTCATTGCATTGGTGATAGTAGCTAGAGTAGACGAGCTGGAGGCTGTAAGAATGATGTCATCGACATAAAGAAGAAGATACGCAAGACTGGTGCCATGGTGAAAGATAAAAAGAGAGGCATCGGATTTGGATTCAGTGAACCCAATAGTGCGAGCAAACGCGGCAAAACGCTGAAACCATGCACGAGGAGCTTGTTTGAGACCATATAGAGATTTATGCAGGCGACATACATGAGTGGGCTGATGAGGATCAACAAAACCGGAGGGTTGCTGACTATAGACAACTTCATCGAGATGACCATGAAGAAAAGCATTTTTGACATCTAGTTGGTGAATGGGCCAAGATTGAGATATAGCAAGGGAGAGTACAATGCGAATGGTTGCGGGTTTAACAACTGGACTGAAGGTTTCATCAAAATCCACGCCGGGTTGTTGAGAAAAACCACGAACGACCCAACGAGCTTTGTGACGAGCAAGAGAGCCATCAGCATGGTATTTGTGGCGAAAGATCCACTTTCCGCTCACAATATTTGCACCGGGAGGAGCAGGGACAAGTGTCCATGTTTGGTTTAGGAGGAGAGCATCGAACTCTTCTTGCATTGCTTGACGCCAGTTAATATCACGCAATGCCGTGAGATAGTTGTGTGGGATAGGGGAAGAGGCAATGGTTGATAGATTAAGCCGGTCGATGGGTGGAGGAAGTCGGCCAGTTGTAGATCGTGTGCGATGGATGATGGGCGCGGGCTGTGGTGGTACGGGAACTGGGGAGGCCACCGGAAGTGGGCTGGGCTGTGACCCGTTGGGAGAGGAGGAATAGGAGGGAGTGTTAGCGGGTGGACTAGCAGCAGGTTGTGTAGAAGGCTGGTTGGAACGGGGAGGCGTGGATGGGGGGCTGTTGGGTGCATGCATAGTGGGTGCATGCATAACAGGGGCATGCATAGAGGTGGGAGCGAGCACACGTACAGGTTCTGGTGGATCAAAAATTTCAGTGCACCGTGGTGGGGAAGGAGATGGCAGTGGTGCATAGGGAAAGGAGGACTCGTCAAAAACAACATGGCGAGATATAATGATTCGCCTTGTAGTTAGATCAAGACAACGATAGCCTTTGTGACGTGTTGGGTAGCCAAGAAATATACATTTGGTAGAGCGAGGGGATAGTTTGTTGGGAGAGGTAGATGTAGTGTTGGGATAACAAAGACAACCGAAGACACGAAGAGAGTCGTATGAAGGTGGTGAGCCAAGAAGAGTTTCATATGGTGTGAGAAACTTGGTGGAAGAGGTTGGCCGTATGTTTATGAGGAAGGTGGCAGTGTGTAGTGCTTCAGCCCAAAATGATGGAGGAAGAGAGGCTTGAACTAACAAAGTACGAATGACATTGTTGGTGGTTCGAATGGCTCGTTCGGCCTTGCCGTTTTGTTGGGAAGTGTATGGACAGGAGAAGCGAAGAAGGATACCTTGGGTGGCACAGAATGTATCTATTTTAGTGTTATCGAATTCCCGTCCATTATCACATTGGAAGGCTAAAATAGATAAATCGAATTGTGTGCGGGCGTAGGCATGAAAAGCAAGAAGAGTAGCATACACGTCCGATTTCTTGTGTAGCGGGAATGTCCAAAAATAATGAGTAAAATCATCAACTATAATAAGATAATAGACAAATCCGGACGTACTAGGAATTGGAGAGGTCCAAAGATCACAATGTAATAAAGCAAAAGGTTTGCTAGTGGATGAAACAGAAGAGTAAAACGGTAATCTAACATGTCGCCCAAGTTGACAAGCATGACAAAGGGGCGGCACGATTTTATTGTAGGAGATAAGTTGAGAACTCTGAAGACGCTTCATAGTGTGGTGACCGAGATGTCCAAGTCGCCGATGCCAAAGGTCGAGGGTGGTGGTGATGACGTGTGCTTCGGGTGGTGTGGGGCGGCAGACGGAGTAGAGTGGGCCGGGACTATTGCATCGAAGAATCTCGATCCTGGTGGGAAGTGCCTTCACAGAAAAACCCCAAGGGTCAAATTCGATTGAAACAAAATTGTCGGTGGTAAGTTTTCGAACAGAAAGAAGATTTTTTATGATGTGCGGAACAACAAGAATATTGTTAAGATATAAAGGTTTAGAAAGAGAAGGTAGTGTGTGTGAGCCAATGTGTGAGATCGGAAGAGATGCACCATTACCAACGGTGACGGTGTGAGCAGAGGAGGGTTGGGAGGAGGAAAGTATACCGTGATCAGATGCCATGTGAGAGGACGCTCCAGAATCCATGTACCACTCTTGATGTCCGGGGAGATGCATGTTCTGTAGTGCATTGAGGAGTGCTGGATCAAGTTGCGGCTGCTGTTGGCCTCCTGGATAGCCAGCAGACGGAGACGGCATCATGGGGTTGTTGTTGGTGTGCTGGGGGCTGTAGGCAGCATACGCCTGAAAGGAAGCAGGACTGGGTCGGGGGCCCAGAACACCGGCGTTGGGAGCACGCCACCGAGGCTGGGACGACATGATGGGAGCCTGCTGTTGATGTTGCGCACGAGTCGGGAGGCCGGTCCATGGATTGAACATCCATGGGTTCTCGCGGCTGCGTCCGCAGCCGCCCCCACGCCCGCGGCGGCCGCTGCTTCCACCACCATGGCCAGGGTTGGTGTAGGGCACGAAGGGAACGCGTCTTCTTCTGCGTCTCCTCGAGGACGAGTGCGGAACGCGTCTGCAAGAACGAAGGGAACGGCACTTGGAACGGAAGAAAAGGGCGAAGATGGCTGAATTGTTCGTTGAGACCGCGAAGCACTGTGAGGACGAGAGTCTCGTCGGTGATGTCCTGGCCGACGTCGCTGAGAGCATCGGCAAGAGACTTGAGCTTGGCGCAGTAGTCGTGGATGGACATGTCTCCTTGAGGTGTGTTTCGGAACTCGGCATCAAGTGCTAGGGCGCGGCTTTTCTTGTTGTCGTGGAAGAGGTTGGCAATGGAGTCCCAGACCTGCCGCGCCGTGGAGCCGGGAGCCATGATGATGCCAAAAAGCTCGATGGAGATCGAGCCGTATATCCAGGAGAGCACCGTGAAGTCGTCTCGCCCCCAATCGGAGGTAGGCGAAGTGTCGGACGGAGTGGCGGCGGCGTCGCCGACGACGTGGTTGGAGAGGCCGTAGCGTCCGAGGGCGACGAGAAACAGTTCACGCCACTTGACGTAGTTGGAGTCCGAAAGATCGAGAGTGATGGGAACATACGTCTTGATGGAGGCGGCGTAAGACGAGGGTGCCGGAGCAGGGATGAGGACAGTTTTTCCTTTTTCCTCGTCAAGACGCTTCAGTTCTTCCTCACGAGCCCGTACGATGGACTCGCGGTTCTTCAGCTCCTCTTCGAGCTTCTTCAGATCGTCAGCGTTCATGGTGAGAGGGAGGGTGGAGGCTGAGGGAAGGGAAGCAGCGGCGGTGAGGAGGGCGATTAGGGTGCGCGATCGAGTTCAAGGTAGTAGAGGACCGATCGGCCTGATACCATGCAATTGGGAAAATACCGGGCGGCTCAATGCCAGCCTCGGCAAGCCTCCTCATATATTTATAGCATGAGATGATTACAGAGTTTAATTACAACACAAGCCCGTAACCATACATGGAATCTATTGATCTGGTAATATCTTTGTGTGTACTCCAAGATGAGATGTCGTCGGTGTCCTGGACTCTAACACTTCGGAATGTAATTTGGTTTGTTTTAGCTCCATGATTTCGATGGTTTCGGCACTGTCTTGGTCTCTTTCGTGCGTGCACCATGGATAAAATCGTGTGAGATTTGCAAAGGAAAAAGGTGCAAATCTGCGAAAGCCATGAAAAGTGAGCAACAGACAGCCCTGAAGTGGAAAGTAAAAAACCTGGCAATAGGGTCGTAAGAGAAGATATGATAAGATACGGCGGTACAGCTTCGCATGTGGGTTTGGGTGCTGTGAGCTGTTTCTGTTGGCACTGAGCAGCAGCCTGTCGTCCAATAGTACATGCAGCCCAGTCATCTGTCGGTGGACGCGGCACCAACTTGTACGCACCGTCATTGTCTACTTTCCCTCGGGCCCGTACTGTTCAAGCATGCCTTTTCTTTTTCTTAGTACAATATAATTGATACTCCTTCTCCAGTTTAAAAAAGATGATGTTTAGATACATTCCCTAGGAAAATGATGTTTAATGATTAATTTGAGGGGGCTGATGTTTAGATATTGGTACGGTCTTTGAAATGTACCTTTGGTCACTCGTTCATACTCCCAAGTCCGAAGACAAAATTATATGTATCATGCTTACTAGTATTGTGTTAATCCCTCTGTTCATAAATACAAGACGTTAGAGAGACTTGACACAATGTATGCACCGACAGATAAATTATAGTATTGTAGAAATACTTTTTAGACAAAGTTATGAATATGATTTTCATGCTACCAGTGCGGATATTTAAGGCAACATCAGTAGTCAAAGTTTAACATAAGGCATAAGAAATGTAATTTTTGTATGAACTGAAGGGTTGTTGATGCTTACTAGTATAAACATAAATCTAGAAAAAAGTCAAGTACGGAGTATCAAATCGTGAGATTTTTCCCGAAACAATGGCAAGCAATTACTATTACTCTCTTCATTTCAAGTAAATATTTTTAAGTTTGAGCACAAGAGTAAAATATATGTTTTGCTAAATAAAAAAAGTAATGAACCGAGCGCACTGAGACAATTAGGTTCTGTGTGGTTGACTCAGTACATCCGAATTGAAGTCCTGGACTTTGTATGATTGAGCATTTTTATGTATTTATTCCAAAAAATGTGATGTTCATTCAAGGGAAGACGTTGTTTCCGTTAGCTTCGAAACATATATGGTGGCTTCGTCGATCCTAAGATTTGACGGCTCGATCTGTCATAAGTGCTCGTATCGGTAAGGTGTGCATGCATACATTCATATAGGTGAAGGTGAGCGTACATGCATGTATGTAAGTATGTGCGTTTGTACAATATTTCTCAACAACAGAAAAATAGAGTAAAATTTATGTGTGACATGTGTGAGATGTCATATTGCTCCTCAGTTATTTTCCTGCCTGACTCATCGAGCCAAAAGATATACTCCCTCCGTTTCATAATGTAACACGTATAGATTTTTTGAAAGGTCAAACTTTGCAAGTTTCAACCAAGCTTATAAAGAAAATTATTTATATCTACAACATCAAATATATAAAATATGAAACTATGTCTTATGACGAGTCTAATGATATATGGTTGGCATTCTAGATGTAAATGTTTTTCTCCATAAACTTGGTCAAAGTTGATAAGGTTTGACTTTTCAAAAAAAATATGCACTACATTATGGAACGGAGGGAGTATTGAATATTCGGTTTAGCTCTTCAAAGGAATGCATGTAAGCCAAATATAGGTCAATTAGTTCTTTTTTAAGGAAAGTGAGTTTTTTTCTCTCAGACTCCATGGAGCACAAAATTTTCTAAAATTGAAAAAACTACCTTTTAAGTTCATAATTTTTTTGAAAATAAATACACGGGGTATTTATAGATGTATACAAGATGTGCGTAAATTTTCATCAGGAAATACGCTTTGGAGTGCACTCTAAAAAAAATCATATACTTTTATAGTGAATCGTACGTGTGTTAGAAATATGTGATATTTTATTTTTGTATAGCTCGTATATAAATGTATTTCTCCATGAAAATTTGAAGACAAGGCAAATACCTCCATGTCTAGTGTGTATTTTTTGCATTTTTTAAAGACCTAAAAATTGATTTCTATTTTTTTAAATTAAGGGCCCCATGGATCTTGATCTCCATTAGCTATTTTCGTTTTTACGTTGATAAAAGGTAAAATAGGAGCAGACACAACAAATAAAGTTGTATTCAGATTTTAAAATAACACATATTAAAAAAAAACCAATTGAAACCAAATAGATTGTTACTAAAGAGACAGTTTAGAAGACCCCGCCCGGGGAGTAAAAAAAATTACATACTTTTTACATCCTAGTTGGGACATTGTGACAGTATTTATCCGAGTTAAAAATCTCAGCTAACTTTACCCCTTACTGCAACATTGTGAAAGTCAATTAAAAAACACTATGGAAGCTTTTATCCTAAGGTTTTTTCTTCGACATATCGAAAAGCTAGATCCAGTTTGGTAGGATGACATAACAAATCGATCGGCAAACATGTCGAGGCGTACTAGTTAGAAGCATGCAAAATTATGTCAATTTTATCTCAAATCTATGAAACTTTGTAAAATTTGCCATCCAAACACTCCCACGTCCCTTGCGGTAGTGGTGGTTTGCCCCTGGCACGGTGTTACCGCTTCATTCCCGCATTTCTGGAAGATCTATGAGGTGCGACGTGAGACCGTCAATGCCAGTCGTGGTGGATCTTCGCGGCAGATTGGGACACCCTTGATCTAGATAACGACGGCCGACCACGAATCACTTCCTCCCATGATCTGGCTGGTGGTGATCTAGCGACTGTTTGGAAGTTGGTGCAGCTTTTGCTGCGATGCGACATCAACAATGGTGGCGCAAAGCAGAGAGACATGGTGGATTCCGGATGGTGTGGCTACCGCTTGCCACTTTTTTTGGCGTCGTTAACCCCCAATTGCAATGGCTCTAGAGCACGTGTGGATGAGGTGTCGAGACTCCCATTAAGACATTTGACTCTTTCACATAGTGCGTCGATGTGTGTTCGCATGCATGGCTTTTGTCGCATGGTGATGCCCACGACAAGGTTATGCATGCGAGCGGCTGTCTCCGGGCATGTTATTGCCATGGGATAATTCAGATTTCCTATAATCATGATGTGTGGGTGTACCCCATCATCCCACAACACCTTCTTCAACAAAGTGATGAGGACAACACATGGTGATTTCGATTTGGTGGTGCACTTTGAATATTGGGTCTCGAGCTTCAGGGTAAAAACTCTAGATCCGACCTTCATTGGTTGCACGTGCAATGGAGTCATTGGTTACACGTGCAATGATGTCATTGGTTGCACATGGCATCGCAAAGGTCCAATGTAATTGTTATCATTTTTAACATACTATATTTTTCTAAAAAGGCGCACCTGGCGCTCTTGCGCAATTTCAGATACAATCCTAGCAAATACGATAATGAGTTGTGGGTCTATTCAGCCACCACATCATCCCAAGACATGGATCCGCCATTCGGCCTTGCCATTTTCTTAAGTTACAGTACATTTTTATGGGCATTCATCCTGCCAGTCGGAAAATAATAAAAATAAGATAAAAGCCGTCAGAACTAATAAACGGTAAAATGTGAATATTTTTGCCGACAAGGTAAAATGTTGTCACAAGATCACAAGAGTAGACCAAGCCAACACTCCCAGAATTTACCTTTAAAAAATCACAGAAAGAGAACGACACCAATTATTAAGAAAAAGGAACCGGCCAGTAAAACTGTAAACAAAACATGCGCTTTAACGCCGGTGCACGCATACGTGCGCTTCGATCGATTTAATACTGCACGCGTGAACTGGGGTGCACGAATGTCCAATGGAGCGGGTAAAGAAGAAAAAGGCAACCGTCTCCGGCTCCGGCCGGTTCCTTGTGGACGCACCTCGTTCGCACGATGCGACGTCGTGACCACGGAGGGGGCTACGCGTGCTTCGCCTTAACACACACTTAACCAACTTTAAATAAAATCAATTAACCAATCGTTAACTCCTTCGATGGAGTGCGCTTTACCACGAGGGAAGCTTCCAAACCACCCCTGGCGGCAAGGGCACGCACGAGGACCGGCGGCACAAGAAAAAGGCAGATAGTTTCGAGGACCTTCTTTTTCTTCTCCTTTTGCTCTTAGACCGAGTTTAGCCTAGCTTCAAGGGATAAACTCCAAGAGACAAGACAAGAAAAGAGGTGGGCATCTAGAGCTGGAGTATGCTCCGGGGAAAGAAGGTCCCTGTCAACCTCGGCCAATCCGGATGCACATTGGTGCCTGCTTCTATTCACTCAATAACTTTTTTCACATATGGACTTTCTTTTTGCGGGTGCACATATGGAATTAGTTACTGTACATGATATCATAAATTTTTAATGCATTCCTCCTGATCTACTAGCATATTTTTCATGTATATAAACTACAGTAAACAACTATAACGCCTCTGGAAATAAAGCTCGTTCCAAAATTTTCTATGTGCAGAGGAACGTACTCACCTGCCAACATGCTGGTTAGTACTATAGTAGTAAGTGGTTATTATTCTACGATGAAAGAGGTGTGTCGGTCAATGATTCACGATCTAACCTCTGTTTTCACAACCAAAACAGCTGCTCTGCGTTTGCTCTCTGCTGGTTTTGAGGCGATTTTATTCTATGCGTGACGTCAATCAACCGGTCGACCGACGCTGCACGGCCTTGGTCTTGTTGGACGTCTTCCCCTTCCGTGGAGGATATGGATTGCAATTTTTTTTTGAGGGGAGATATGGATTGCATTTGAAACATGTAATCCATGGGCAAATTTGACACTACCTTTTTTTTTTTGGTTAATAGTAGTGGGTATCAGTTGTCGATTAGATATTTGCAAAGTTTGGAAGGACTTTAATGGCCAGCAACAGCTGGGGGCATGTGCGTGAAGGCGTGAAGGGGTCCACGGGTCACAGCCTTTTTGGCCGCGTCGATCGTTTCGGTTTGGTCAATCAATCGGCTGCTTCCCTCACGTTAGCTTTTGCGTTCGCACCCTCGTTAAACACACGTTTTCTTACTACTAGATTGTTTTCAAAGGTTCGACGCAAATGCATTCAACGTCTTTTACAACGATTTGTCGGTTCACGATTGATTTTGATTTTTCTTACGTTTGTTTCTCTGAACTGAGCATAACGAATGCATCTTTTCTCCAAATTTTACTTAAAATGAAATACATCTTCCAGAATGTGTAATGGATGTGAACAGTTTGCCACACCACCTGTACAACCATGTAGAAATTATCCTGGAATCTACATACAAGTTTCTGTAGTCGCATTTTCTCCCCCGATTCAAGCAAACTTATTTACATTTTTTACAAAGCTCATTCACCAGCCTTTGGTTGATTAGTTGAGAATGTTCTATTCTGCATCTGAAATGACACATCTGTTGCCTAGTCGCTGGGCCAATAAAAGTTGTAACATCCAAAAATTATCATTTACCACTCTGTGCATTAACAGATGTTTGCTTGGTTGGTAGGATTTCGGCGTAATGGACATATAGCGAATATTCTGCTTTCCTGAGTGTGGAATTGCAAAAGTGCAATAGATATCTTCAAAGTTAAAAAATAGCCCACGACAGGTTGTCCTCCAGAAAATGCCGCCCACCTTCCCCATTTCCAAAAATACCCAGAATGCCCTCGTCTCCACCTATAAATAGACCCTCTCCCAGCGCTTAGAAACCTTCCCCATCATCTCTACCTGCTTATGCATTAGAGCCCCCGCAGTTGCCTTCGATTTGCAGCTAAGTCCTGCTTTCTTTCTCTCTTCCCATTCTTTACGTTTCAGTCCTTTGTAGCTTCTTTTTCCTTAGAGTCTACTCCCTGTTCCGTTGCAAATAAGCCCCTGAGCTCTGTCACATTCTAGCCTCGACTCCTTGGTCTCGGGAGGAGTTCGTCGCAGATCCGATCTAGAGAGCCTCCCCGCACCACCCATGTTTACCTTCCCCTTCCTCTGACGGCCGCCGTCCCCCGATGAAGCTGCGCGTCCGCTGCCGCTCCCACTCCTTCTCCGTCGCCTTCCTCTACTGGTTCTACGACTTCTCATGAACTCCTCGCCCCCCGACAACGCCGATTCCATCCTGCCTCTAGTTGATTAGATCCAGCTCCGTTTCTTCCCCTTTCCTGTCTTCTTCCTCCCCACCGTCAAAGAAAAGAGATCTTTTTTCTGGTTCTTGGATCGAGAACCCGACCGACCATGTCGTCGCCATCGCGCCGGAGCTCCAGCCCTGAGAGCAACATCGACGGCGGCAGCGGCAGCGGCTCCGCCGGTGACGAGCGCAAGCGCAAGAGGATGCTGTCCAACAGGGAGTCGGCCAGGCGGTCCCGCGCGCGCAAGCAGCAGCGGATGGAGGAGCTCATCGCCGAGGCCAGCCGCCTCCAGGCCGAGAACAAGCGCGTGGAGGCCCAGATCGGCGCCTACACCACCGAGCTGACCAAGGTGGACGGCGAGAACGCCGTGCTCCGCGCGCGCCACGGCGAGCTCGCCGGGCGGCTGCAGGCGCTCGGCGGCGTCCTGGAGATCTTCCAGGTGGCCGGCGCGCCCGTCGACATCCCGGAGATCCCCGACCCGCTGCTCCGCCCGTGGCAGTCCCCGTTCGCGCCCCAGCTGGCTGCTGCCGGCGGCATGCCCGACGCGTTCCAGTTCTGAGCCAACACAAGTCAAGACATGTCATGCCACTGCATTGGACCACCATGGATTGCTGCTCGTCTACTGCTGCTGAAGAATGCTAGTACTACTAGTTTGTTTGGTTCATGTTTAATTATGTTTGATTCGTGTTGCTTATGGTAATCCTAGACCATTATTAGTACTTATTTTGTGATTGTAATCCTGCCTATCGTGTCCTGTGCTCCTACCCAGTGGATATGGATAAGAACAATGTAATTGATGTGTGGTGGAGCACAGCGGATTGTGCCTATCTTTGGGTTGAACTGTAATAACATCTTGACATGGAACCTATATATTTTGCATCAAATTATTTAGCTATGTGTTGCTTTGGCAAATGTTTGATTGAATTTTATGAAATGATCCAGGTTGATTGTTGATTATGTTACGTTTGTATGTATGTATAGTATATACCATGGACCAAATTGCTTACAGAAATGTTAAGTCTCCTTTTGCCAAAATTAGATCACTCACAGGGATTGCATCTGAATGCACTCCTTTTTACCTAATACATGTGCTGTGAACCTGTGATGACCGGAGAATTGCTAAAAAGGCCATAATGAAGACGCCATACTCTAGCATTTGCCATTGTATGGATATTTTATTGAAAATTTGCGTTTATTGTGATTGGCTTTTGTTTAGAACATTGGCATCAACAACCACCAATGGTGTTCAACTTTGCCTATAGGCGTAGGATATGGTAACAATAAAAAGTGATGTCCATTGTATCTGCTCTGTTTTCGCCCCTACTTAAATGTTTGTATTATTTGCTAATTATCCTTCAAGTAGTTTTCATTCTTAAAAAATGTTAGATCAGCCTGTTAAGGCATTAAACATCTAGCTCGCTTCTTAACGAACCGAGTCAATCACTGGTTTTAGCTTGCCGAACAAGCTACCGAGTTGCATGATCAAACTCGTTAAGCTCCTAATACAACACAACTCCTCCTCCCGACCCCGTGCGGCCGCCGCCGGGCCGCACCGGGCGGCCACATCCCGATCTTCCCTCGACTCCTTGTGTACCCCCCTCCCTCCGCCGCCGCCGGTAACGTCGTTGCGCGAAGGCCCCGTGGCGCGGCCGGCGGCAGCGGACCTCCTCTGGCGTCCTGAGATCTGAGGCGGCGGCGGCCTGATTTAGATCTCCCTCCCGACGAGGATGGCGGGCAGCAGCGGCCGGCGCGCGAGGGGGGGGGGAGGGGGTTTGGCTGCAGCCGGCGGGAGTAGTATGAGATGGCGGCAGCGGCGGCCGGGGCGCGTCCCGGGCTGCCGTTACGTCCTCAAACTGCTGCATCTCATCGGATTCGGCGACGGCTCGCTGAAGCACTCCGCGTCTGCATCGCATCACGAGGATTATGGCGGTGGTGGTCATCTCCTACGTCGGAGGTGGTCGACCTGAGACTGGATGATCGGATCTCGAGATCTGTAATCTAGTCCCGGCTACGAGTCGGGGAGACATAGTTGCCGGTGAAAACCGAGCCGATGGCGGACGATGGCGGCGTTCTGCGCCGTTACCTTGATGAAGGCATCGTTCTGTAACTACTGTCGACCCACTCGTGCTGCTCCGGGGGAAACCCTATGATTTGGTTTTCCAGATCGGACGATGGCGGCACTGCGGTGTCGTTTCTCTCTTGGGAGCATCGTTTGTGGAGTAGTGCTGGAAGTCAGAGGCAGGAGGTGGAGTGGCTTCGTCTTGCACGGAGCTTCAGTGGAGATGTCAAGTCATGCCTGACCGACAGGTGCCACGCTTTGTCATGCCTGGTCGGCAGGTGCTACACACGACAGATTTTCCAAGGACTTCAAGCTGTGTCGGCTGGTGGTACTTGGCAGCATGGCGCTGAGGTGTATCAGTGACGACCGCGACATGCTCAGCTGTTTGCGCGCAGGGAGGATGTGTCGTTGGGGCCGTGGTGGCGTCGACGATAGCTAGACCGAGCAAGGTTGATGCATCATTACAGTTCTGAAAATGGAGCGGTGGCAGTTGGCGGCGGCGGCCTCTGAGAGCACGCCGGACCAGTGTGTGCCCCAGACCCGGCAAGTGGCTAGGTTGGGGTCTCAGGTCTTAGATGTTAGGCTTGGCTGCGATGTCTGTTTGGTATTAGGCCCAGGCTATCTGCGCCCCTTCATCAGCTGGATAGGTGTAGCGACAGTCTGTTGCTTAGACGGTGGATTTAGTCTTACTGTTGTATCACTTTGTAAGGTCTTGTGAGAATAATTAATAAAGTGGCCGTATGTATCGCCCAGATGCAGAGGCCGGGGGTCATCCTCCTTTTCTAAAAAAAAAGTGACAACTTTTAATGTCATCTCGGCCCATATATTCCATCGAATCCACTCAACCAAGCCCATGGGTGGCAGTAACTAGGACATCTCCTCCCATGTCACTATCCCCCTTGATAAAATCATAGCCGCACCTCCGCCCTGTAGGCCCCCCTTATGTTGTGCACCCAAAGCAAAATGGGTAACCCGTATTAACGAGAGCTCACGAGCTTCAACCAAACATAGTTGGGCATGGTTTCGCTCGTTAAGCATATCGAGCTTAACAAGCCAAGGCTTAATAGTTATGAGCTTAACGAGCCGAGCAACTAGTTAATCCACCCATAGGTGGATCTACATGCCTTACGTGTCGGAGGTGGTGGCACGATGGTGAAGGAGGTTGCGCCGTGTGGAATATGGCCCTCTTGGTTCCATCCTCATCCAGGCATGCTATCCCTAGTGAAGTCATGGAACTCGTGATTTTTGGATTTGATTGATTGAATTTTTATACTAGATTACTCATTCCTTGGCTCTTGTTGGTGATGGTGGAATATTTTATTGATCATGTAAGAGGGTTTCTTCTTCCTCGGTGTTCTTCTGGCATCAATATCGATCTTGGTTTTTGACCTAGTTGAAGTTTCTCTTTCTTTTCCCATGTTGAAGCCGAATGGTACATATATGATTTGATGTCTCCAACCGACTTGTAATCGGATTTTGCAGCCAATGGTGGAGTGGTGGAGCATCGAATTCCTTTATATCGAGTGGTGGAAGTGCAGAAAAAGACTTTTCATAGTGTGTCGGGCTTGTCGTTCAATCGTAAATTGGTGTCTTAGTGTCTTACAGTGACCGGTTTTTTTAATGACATGCCAATTAAGGTTTTTATAATTTTGTGGGTTGAATTCAACCATTGCCCAAGAGACACGAACAAGGTGGCTCATGAATTAGCTAGGTTTGGTACATTGTTGGTTAACAAAGGGAAAATGGGAGGTGCTACACCAGTTTTCGCAACATCACATGAACAGGCGGGATGGAAGCCTCCACCAGATGATTATATCAAGATCAATGTCGATGCCAGCTATGTGGAGAGTATTAGTGCGGCCAGTGTGGGGGTGGTTGTAAGGAACTCATCGGGTGAAGTTATTATTTCTTCGTGGGACTTTCTGGGCCAGTGTTGTAGCGTGAATGAAGCTGAGCTACGTGCTTGTCTGGCAGGCCTTTATATAGGTATCACTCTTCACCAGTTCATTATATTGGAGACTGATTGTGCTTTTGTCCATTCTTTCCTTGCAAATGAGAATCTTGACAGGTCTCCGCTCGTTGATCTAAAGAAAGAAGCCTTGAGTATATTGAGGATGCTCAAGAATTTTAAAATTGTGAAAATTAATCGGCAGACCAATAAGGTGGCTCACGAAATTGCAAAGTTTAGCTTTATAAATAAATCTGATGGGATTCTTCTTAATAGTGTTCCGCCGTGTGTGGCGAATTTTGTAATGAATGATTGTAATAACATTATCAATTAATTAATATAAGGGGTTTTTCAAAAAAATAAATGAAACCCATTACATTTTTATTTTTTTGCAAATGGGACACTTACATTGATTAGGACGGTTCAATACACTCGACAGAACATAGATTAACGACTTCTACAGGCCCCCACAGGTGAGTGAAACCACAGTGCGTACAGCTTAACTTGCGTAAGCTGACAAAATATCTGGGATCTGAACTGGGTACTTCTACCGTTCAGGCCGGATTTTAGCTGGGCCAAACCCAAATTTAGTTCCGGCTAATGATTGACATGAAGGACTGTAGCAACAATAATAGAGGTAAATAACGACATCTTCAATCATAAAAATCATCTCATATATATCCTGAGCCGCCACAGGAACCCAATCTCTTCGTTTTTCGTCAACAGCTGTAGCAAAATTTGCCACAGCAAAGACAGCGACATATGATTTATGTATATACGTACTTTCAAAGATGGAAAAAAAGAAGCTGATACTCATTCATATTGCCTTTGATTCCTCCCTATCCAGTGTGATTTCACAGGCAAACCCTGGGGATACAGACAACCTGATTATAGTACTCTAGTAGCTTCAGAAAAGATTTTACAGGTCACCCTGTAGTAGTAGTTTCAGAAAAGTTTTCCCTTCCGGCGCCCATGTACTACATACGTACACAATAATTGAGAAGATGATCATGGGGCTATTCATCGTTTGATGCACCCCTTCCTTGCTAGTCACACAACCACCGTGTGCAAAAGAGCTTCATGCCCGCGGGAAATGAGCAACTATCTCATGCTGTCCGTGCCGAAGCAGAGTGTCGTGTCGTAAGAGGACCCCCCTCCTCCTCCGGTAACGCCCTCCATGAGCGCGAACCGCATGTCCTCCGATGGCTTCCAATGCCTCTTCCTCTGGTTGACGAACCAGTTGTTGATCTGCCTCGGGTCGAGGCCCGTCATGGCGGCGAGCCTCACCTTATCCTCTTCCTGCAAAAATCACATTATCTATCCATGAATGATCATCGTTGATCAAGGTTTGATGCAGCAGGGGTGGGAGATGTCATTGCTGAAAGAAAAGGCGCGAGGCGCGGCATGTACCGTCGGGTAAGGCCAGCGGTAGTGTGTGTTCCACCAGTCCACGAGAGCAAGCCGAGCATCCTTGGGGAGCTTCCCTTTCTTCCTCTTCTTCAGGAACTCGGTCCGGAGGTGGCTGAGGCAGCCGCTGTACTTGTTGAGCAGCATCTCCCTGAGCTCGCGGTCGGCCAACCGGGAGCTCTGCTCTTGCATGCCGGCGTCGGATGCACCGGTGTCCCCTGAGCATGGCTCGTCCTCTGATGACTCCACCATTTCATCTTGCATCATGGAGACACCCCAAATCAGATATGAATTTAGGCAAAATGATGTGTGGCGTCAGGATCAGGTTGCATGGCAGTAATGCAGTGTAGAGACAGAACTAGAACAGGACAACATCGATAAGCAGACAAGTGCAGACAATCAGTTGTTCGCACAGAAACTACACAGAAGCACATTCAGAACCCAAAGGCGCCGTTGGATACTTAACAAACGACAATATGGGAAGCTGCAGACAGAAAATCTTCTGGAAAATGTCTCAAGGAAAGACGATCGAATGAACTTCAGAACTGGAAGTTTCTCCATGAGAATCTGCTATGCAGTATATCTACAAATATACTTCTAAAAGAGCACTGCAATGAATGAAACCTGATTATCGATTGCCTAATAGATCTATAGTAGCAAGTATCGGTCCGAAAACCCAGTGAGTCTAAGAAAATGGGATGAAAAGCAGGCCACTTTAATCTATCAAACCCTAAATGAATGAACATTGGTTCACAGCTAGGGCCAAACTGATTAGTTCAGTTTGTGCTTGGGGAAACAGAGACTATATAAGCATTCTTTCGCCATGACCAGCGTTTTGTGGAGCTATTCCTCCAGCTGCTGTCTTGGTAGGAAACACTTCATGTACTGCAATCAAGTGCTATGTAAGCAAATGGCTCTTTTGTATTGTGAGTTGAGTTTCATTAATACAAGTCGTAGCTTCTGAAGCTAAAGTTCAGAAAAAAAATTAACCTTTTTTCAAACCAACCAAGGCATCAGAAAAAACAACTTCAACCTATCTAATTATGGATGCAACTATGGTTAGGATTGGAATTTTAGTGCCTGTTTGGTCAACAGTTGAGACTTCAAGAATTTGCAAAGCCAAAAAGATAAGAGGCATTTTGTGCATTATCTAGGCTTATTTGATTTTTAACATCTTCGACCTTAAAAAGCGGTTTACGAAAGAGAGAGAGAGAGCTCAGTGTCCAATTAGGAGCACTCGGAACTACATCTTTGTTTAATTTGACACATAGCTGCTGGGCTCATACAAACCACATCGGGGTTGGTTGATGTTAATGAACTTGAGGTTGATGCTGTAGGGTGTAATAATAAAAAAATAAAAAATCTAGCAGCGACATAAAGATGGAGCAGATGAACCCAGGAGCCGAACTGGGTTTCCGTTTTGGCTCGGGGGAGCATATGCTCCTGGATGTACAGTAAATTCAAAACAACTACTCCCTCCGTCCCATAATGTAAGACGCTTTTTGACACCACACTAGAGTAAAAAAAACGTCTTACATTATGGGACGGAGGGGGTAGTAAATAAAATTTAAAAATTCTGATTTTCTTATAGATGTTCATGTTAGTGTAGCAAGCGTGCTTCAGAATTTTCATGCGAAACAGGTTAGCAATGCTTTGTCAGTGAAAATAATAATTAAATGTAACATTTGGTGTTTGACTTCTTTTTGCACGGGTCAAAATGGTTAAGCTTTCCCCCTATAAAAGTTTTCAGATATTTTTGACAATTGGAAAAAAGAATTTAGCGTGGGGGAGCATGTGCTCCCAGGAGCCGAATTGAATTTACGTAGGTGACACACTGAGCAGACACTAAAAGATGACCAGCTTAATTAGCAAAGTCAAAATATATGGGGGCTGAAACCATAATTAGAATCACACATTGGGTGCGCAAATTAGGCACAACCCGCCATTCTTGAATAAAATCAGAATAGACACACTAATGGCTTTCTTGAATCCAAGCAAACTATGCATACTGCTATGCATTCTTCAGGACTATCGTGTGAGCACTTACCATACTAGTTTGAACTATTTTTTTTTTTGCGGAAAAAACTTCCAATCTATTCATCTTCAATCATGACAGTACAACGAACACCAGAAATAAAAATTACATCCAGATCCGTAGACCACCAAGCGACGACTACAAGCACTGAAGCGAGCCGAAGGCGCGCCGCCGTCATCACCCCTCCCTCGCCGGAGTCGGGCACAACTTGTTGTAGTAGACAGTCGGGAAGTCGTCGTGCTAAGGCCCCATAGGACCAGCGCACCAGAACAGCAACCGCCGCCGATGAAGAATAGCGTAGGTTGGAAGGATTCAACCCGAAGACACACGAACATAGACGAACAACGACGAGATCCGAGCAAATCCACCAAAGATAGATCCGCCGGAGACACACCTCCACACGCCCACCAGCGATGCTAGATGCACCGCCGGAACGGGGGCTAGGCGGGGAGACCTTTATTCCATCTTCAGGGAGCCGCCGCCGTCTCGCCTTCCTGAGCAGAACACAAACCCTAACAAGACAGGAAAAAACGACTGAAAACGGAGCCCTCCCGCCGGCCCTTGGCAGGATCCACCGCGTCCCCATGGCCCTAGGGCCACCGGAGACGAGGCGGACCTGCGGCGGCGCCGGCGAGAGGCAGAAATCCTAGCTTTCTTTCTTGGAGGAGGAGGAACTGACTTGGCGGTACCAAGCAACAGTCTTGTGTATACTAGTTTGAACTATTGTGAACATAGTCAGCTATTTAGTCATAGCTCATACATGTGACCTACCTAGACCAAACAAACAAAGATATATACAGTATTTCTACTTAAGCATTGTCACACCAGTTTCATATGACACCGTTAATTCAGTCTTATCATAAGCTTCAACAAGTCATTGTGTGTTCCTTTATATCCATATATTAACTAGGTAGATAGGCTACACATCACGAAGCACAACTTGTATGGACTATGGAGTTAGTGATTTAACATGCATAGAGACTAACTTGCCACAGTTTTTGTTAAAATTATCTCTTTAATGGCAGATAATTAAAAATGGTAAATTTGATAGAAAACTAGGAAATTTCACTACATACATGACACACCAGATTACAGCCCCCCCTCCCCAACTCCGCTTAAGGTTCATTTAGACACCTGTCAAATCCCGTTGAAGCTCCGCCACTGGTACCCAGTACATTTCTACTTGGGTGCCAAATATATTAGAAGGTGGAAAAAACAAAACCGTAACTGTTTTGGACACAAGGACAATTGTTTGATATGTGGTACATATAAGACCAATAACATGTTTAATATGTCCCAGCCATCACGATGACAAAATTTCCTTCTAAATTTATTGAACATCTGAAGTTCCGAAAACCTTGTGTGTTTTCACTACTCCAAACTCACATGTTCATGATGGAAAGATGAGTAATTCATACAAACCCCTTTTCTTTTTGCCAACATTGCAAATCAAGGCCACACTTTTGAGAACGTATATTTCGCATAACTATGATATCTGTGACATAACAAGTGCACAAAAACCATACTTTTAAGCATGGATTTGACATAACTTGCACCTTCTTAGATATAGCTTTGCCAGCTTGTTAGCATTTATACTCTGTAGAAAACAACTTTCGACATAATACAATGCTAACAAGGTGACATAAGCATTGGATAGCTAGTGGGCCTAATTTTTCAACACCACCACAAACGCTAAAACCTTGGGTTTCTGATATGCTATGTAAAATGTGTTTTCTTACAAATTGTTTTGCTAAAATATGTATTTTTATGAGAAATCTTTGGAAATATTGATAGATTTGTGGATGTAGAATGGCTTAAGAAACAATTGCTCCAGGCTAAAACAACACCATAGCCTTGTTAATTGTTAACCAGTTAAGTTCGTAAACAAGAAATTAAGATAAAATCCTACGATTGAAACTGCAATTACAAGATACATCTCCTACTTAGGGCATCTCCAACTCCATCCATTGAAACGCCCCTAAATATCCGGACCGCGCGGTCCGAACACTTTGTGCCATCCAACGTCGTGCAACAAACGTCCGCAGACCGGTCCTCATATCTGAATTCCCGTAAACCGGAAGCAAAGCAGGGGATGGTTTGCGGATGTGTGGACAGCTGCCACGAAGACTCAGACACCGCCCACACAAAAACCCAACTCGGAGCCCCGCTTTTCTCACTCCGTCTCTCCGCCCCGCTTTTCTCACCCCGTCTCTCCGCCCTTGTTGTGTATTTGCGTAGTCCGAAACCGACGTTGCCGCTGTACCACCTACTCAGCCGCCCAGACCTTTTTTTTCTTGAAAAGGGGGGGCTCCCCGGCCTCTGCATCAGAACAATGCATACGGCCAACTTTATAAAATAGCAAATAGATTCAACAAAGGTCTTAAAGTCTCAAAGAAAGTAAAGAAAAGCTCACAGAGAGCCAATAAAAGAGTAGCCATAAAGCCACAACCGGCTGGCATAAGAAAGATAGGGAAACTAATTGCCTATCCTACTCAGCCGCCCAGACCTAGCCCCGACTTGCCTACGCCTCCCTTCCACCCTTGGTCTGGCCGCCGCCCAGGTACCCTCCGCCCCTGCACATTGCCTTCCATGGCGGACATCACGCCTGGCAAGTGTTCGACCAAATGCCATAGCCAAATTTATGGATGTTTTTGTTGTTTACTTTGAAGCAAACACGATGGATTCGCCCATGGAGTATTTCTATCGAACTTCCAAAGCAGAACTTGGTGACGTTTCAGGAATTTATCCAAATGCATCAACAAATTCGGCATCGAGCAACTCATGAGCAGTCTCAGAATTATCTAGTTGAGCATTTGTGGACTATTCAAGGGGAGAAGTCAAAAATATATCCGAATAAGTTGAATACAAATTTGAACTATTTTATTGAAGACTTCATGTTTGAATTGATATATTTATATTTGAATTATTGTTGCATCAGAATATTTGCACAACATAATTATGGACAAAGGATGCTATTTACGTTTAATTATTTTATGTGGTCTGAATATAGGGAAAAAAGAACAAGGGCGGACATTTGGTGTATAGGGTTGGATGGCCTCCCCCTATCCGTTGTCCACGGAGGTGTCCGGACGTGTCCTTCGAACGTTTGGGGTGTTCATTTTTTGATGGACGGCATTGGAGATGCCCTTAGTAACTTGTAAGTCTATAAGGCACGTCTGAAAAAGATCTTGAGCCCATTATCTTCAAATGAGATTTGGTTAAAAAAATAATCCCTGAGGCTGTCAAACAGAAAGAAACAAGCGCGTGTCTAGCTCTCAACTAGATGAAAATAAATATGTTTCATCTAACTTCTAACTGTTGGATTTTACCCGGAGATTTGTAGGTTTTTTTTTCATTTCTTTTGATTAATCAAGTAGTGTAGGAGTTAGATGAAACTTGTTAATTTTCATCTCTATGTCAAACAAAACGAACAAACAATACTATATTTACTTACCAGAAGTAATTCAACCAAGCTATCATATCAAGCACAACGAAACAAAATAAAGTTTCGGTGAATGATCAACAAGAAGATTCACACTTGCCCCCACAGCAACAATAAAAAAAAGCTTTGCCATTGGGAACCAGTGATTAACCAGCATGCAAGAGCAAGATTCTTTCTTTCCCAGCCTAGCTCTCTCTCAAGTTCCATCACCGGCCCAGCCTGCAAAGTCTACAAGTAGTAGGGTAGCAGCTACTCCTAGTACCTCAGTAGCCTCTAGAGAGAGAGAGTGAAAAGGATCTGGAGAGAGATATGGAGAGAGAAGCATGCATAGGTAGGCTGAGCTACAAGGACGATGGAACCTTGGACAAAACCCTACACGATGTCCCGTCGTCTGACACGCCTGCGCCCCATTGGCATGGACACGATTTAACCTATCAAGAACACTCATCAAAGCCACATTCACACACAAAGCATCAAACACTTTCACGCAACCGAATCCAAGGCTGCAGAGGACGCGGCTAGCCGGAGAAAATCAAGACGCGAGATGCAATGCATGTAATGCATGATATGCATGCGGATTTTATACCGGAGTGCGGCGAGGTGGCGGTGGCTCCGCCGCTGCAGAGCTTCGTGAACTGCGAGCGGATGGTGGTGAGGAAGGAAGCGGCTTCGTCCAACGGCCGGGACAGCTCCTCCTTGTACCGCGACAGCAGCCGGCAGTACGCGTCCTGCATCGTCATCCCCACATGTAATAACAAGTAAGAGCTAGAGCGCGAGGATTAGTGGAGTCAGCTGCCGTGAACTTGTACCTAGTTACCTACCATGAACTCGTCAAGCTCGGGGTCGAGGCCGATCTCCCCGGCGGCGGCGGCGGTGGTGCCTCCGCTGCGCCTCTCTGGCCGGCCGATCTCCTCCAGCAGCGAGGCTGCCTCCGGCGGCGCTCCCACCTGACAAATCAAGAATCAACGTGGCGATTAGTTCTTGGATGATGAGTGAGTGAGTGAACTAGCTAGCTCGAGCTACTTATTATGGACTACTACAGCATGTAAAATGTATTTGGACACGGACGGACCTTGCGGCATTCGATGTAGGCGGAGAGGAGGGACGGGTAGCGGCGGTGCCCGGCGATCTGCGCCTTCATCAGCTCCGTCAGATCCGCCGGTGACGGAGGAGGGGGAGGAGAGCTGGCATCAACGGCGACCCCTGGCGCCTCGCTGCAGGCCGCGTCGCCCTCGCCTCGGCGCGAGATTCCCGGGTGGATGCTGTACAGATCCTCCATCGATCTCCTTCTCCCCCAGGATGGATGCTGTACTGATGCTTTTTGTCAGTTCGAGAATTTCAATCGACTACGGCGCCACGTAGTATAGCGCGACGCGTGCGTGTGCGATACAATCATACTCCTACAACAGATGTTGTGCTACTTCATGCATATGCATGGTCCGTGATATTGGACACGCGCGGCCGATCGTTTGGTAGCCGCGTATACTTCAGCCCGTGGCGAATCTTGGAAAAAAAAATGAAGGGGTGCTCAAAGTGAACTGTGTGTAGAAAAGGTTAAAACACTTAATTCTTTAGTCCAAATAAGGTAAAAAAAATTAATATGAATACTAGTAATTTCTCTTTTCCAATTTTTAGAGGGGGCTCGAGTCAGTCGGAGCCCCTGCTATATTCGCCACTGATTTCAGCCAGACTCGCGCGGGAAGAAAATGACCCGTCTGATTACCCGGATTCACTGTTGGGTTTGCATAGCACGAACATTAAAGCGCACAAACATTAAAGCATCTACGGGCCTGCATGAAGAGAAACACTCAAATCGGCCCTTTTTTGGAGCTAGACCCGAGCGGTGCAACCCTAAACATGTGGGTGTGGGCGGTTGCACGCGTGGATGCGGTCCTGAGAAGTCGCGTTGTTCCCCGACGCGTCGTCATAAATTACTCTCACCTTTCTTCCTCACCGCTCTCTCCCCTCTTCCCCACTCACACCGGCGGCGACGACCACCGGAGGGACTGCAGTCCTCCACCGAAGCGCATCGGCCATGGCGGTAGGTCCTCACCCTATCTGTAGATTTACTGCTTTCGCCTCGAGCTAGATTACTTGAGCACGCGATCGGAGAGTTAGGGAGGGGATTGAACACATGGTGGGTGGAGGATTGGATTAAAACACTGCCATCGATCGATTCTGCACGGACGACTTCTACACCTAGAGCGTGCGCTGGCGCGCCCCACTGTTCATCCGCAAAGACAAGAAGAGCAAGAAGACTCTGCCGCAACCGCATGCTTCACGTACTGCAGCCGCTCTTGCTCATCCCGGACAAAGGCCTGCAGACGGCTCTCGCGTTCCCGGATCTGCTGGCGCAGGGCTTCCGCCGCCGTGTCCTCCCGGGTTCGCGGTCCGACGACAACCTCGTCGGCGTTCGCCCAGGGCTGCTGCGGGCCGGCACCAGACCCGCTCTCGAGTGCCCGCTCCGGGTTCACGGTGGCCTGCGGTGGCACCACCACCAGGGCATTGCTGCCTCCTGTCGGCGCCCCCGTGGCCGGCGTTGACCCCGGTGCGCTGGTCGGAGGGGCGTCCTCTTGATACGTCTCCAAAGTATCTATAATTTTTTTTATTCCAAGCTATTATATTATCCATCTAGGATGTTTTATATGCATTTATATGCTATTTTATATGATTTTTGGGACTAACCTATTAACCTGTAGCCCAGTGCCAGTTTCTGTTTTTTCCTTGTTTTTGAGTATCGCAGAAAAGGATTACCAAACGAAGTCCAATTGACCTGCTAATTTTTGTGGATTTTTATGGACCAAAAGAAGCGCCCGGAGTAAAAGAGTTGGGCCAGAAGAGTCCCGAGCCGTCCACGAGGGTGGAGGGCGCGCCCTACCCCCCGGGCGCGTCCCCCTATCTCGTGGACGACTCGGAGACCCCCCTGGCATGAGACCGACGCAAAAAATTCCTATAAATACAGAAACCTCCAGAATATAATCTAGATCGGGAGTTCCGCCGCCGCAAGCCTCTATAGCCACCAAAAACCAAACGGGACCCTGTTCCGGCACCCTGCCGGAGAGGGGATCCATCACCGGTGGCCATCTTCATCATCCCGACGCTCTCCATGACGAGGAGGGATTAGTTCACCCTCGGGGCTGAGGGTATGTACCAGTAGCTATGTGTTTGATCTCTCTCTCTCTCTCTCTCTCTCTCTCTCTCTCTCTCTCTCTCGTGTTCTTGATATCGCACGATCTTGATGTACAGCGAGCTTTGCTATTATAGTTGGATCTTATGATGTTTCTCCCCCTCTACTCTCTTGTAATGGATTGAGTTTTCCCTTTGAAGTTATCTTATTGGATTGAGTCTTAAGGATTTGAGAACACTTGATGTATGTCTTGCATGTGCTTATCTGTGGTGACAATGGGATATTCACGTGATCTACTTGATGTATGTTTTGGTGATCAACTTGCGGGTTTAGTGACCTTGTGAACTTATGCATAGGGGTTGGCACATGTTTTCGTCTTGACTTTCTGGTAGAAACTTTGGGGCACTCTTTGAAGTACTTTGTGTTGGTTTGAATAGATGAATCTGAGATTGTGTGATGCATATCGTATAATCATACCCACCAATACTTGAGGTGACATTGGAGTATCTAGGTGACATTAGGGTTTTGGTTGATTTGTGTCTTAAGGTGTTATTCTAGTACGAACTCTAGGATAGATCGAACGGAAATAATAGCTTCATGTTATTTTACTATGGACTCTTGAATAGATCGATCAGAAAGGATAACTTTGAGGTGGTTTCGTACCCTACAATAATCTCTTCGTTTGTTCTCCGCTATTAGTGACTTTGGAGTGACTCTTTGTTGCATGTTGAGGGATTGTTATATGACCTAATTATGTTATTATTGTTGAGAGAACTTGCACTAGTGAAAGTATGAACCCTAGGCCTTGTTTCAACGCACTGTAATACCATTTGTGCTCACTTTTATCATTAGTTACCTTGCTGTTTATATATTTTCAGATTACAAAAACCTAGATCTACCATCCATATTGCACTTGTATCACCATTTCTTCGCCGAACTAGTGCACCTATACAATTTACCATTGTATTGGGTGTGTTGGGGACACAAGAGACTATTTGTTATTTGGTTGCAGGGTTGTTTGAGAGAGACCATCTTCATCCTACGCCTCCCATGGATTAATAAACCTTAGGTCATCCACTTGAGGGAAATTTGCTACTGTCCTACAAACCTCCGCACTTGGAGGCCCAACAACGTCTACAAGAAGAAGGTTGTGTAGTAGACATCACCTCCCCGCGAGCTCCTCCCTGGGCCTCGTTCCCGGACGGGGTGTCCATGATGATCTCCTTGATCTTCTCCGACTGGTCGCCGGCCGGCTCCGCCTGCTCGTCCGCCGTCTGCCACTTGACGATCGTGTCAATCGGCGTCAGGCCTTCCCCCCTCTCCGGCCAGGCCGGGTCCATGGCGGTTCTTCGTCTCGCCTCAGCGGCCCTTTCCCACGCCCGGGCTGAGGCCTCCCTCGCCGCCTTCTCGACCGCCGCCCGATCCCGCCAGGTGACGCGCTCTTTTTTGGCGGGGTCCAGGCCGAGGTCCTCTGCGGGTTGGCCCTGCTCGCGCTCAATGACGCTGCTCCCAGTCTTCCTCCAGACGGCCTCATTCCCGGACGCGAACGCTGTCGCCGCCAGCGCCAGCTCGAGGGTCGACCTGCGCGCCGCGAAGACAACATAAGTAGAACGCAACCAAACAGTGAGCGAAAGCCAACAAGTTACACTTACCCGATGGCCGTCGGGATGGCCCGTCTTGGCGCCACGACTGGGGCAGCCCGGAGCTTCTTCTTAGCGGCACCCTTGTCGCGAGCCGGCTACGCCTTCGCCGTGCGCTTCGTGGACGGCCCCGGCGCCACCGACTCCTTCCCGTGCGGCCGGCGCGCGACCGCCGGCTCGCGGGACAGTTCGGTCCCGGCCGACTTCTTCAGCCACCTTGGGGGGTCGACACTTCCGTTCCCTCCCGACTATGGCGCTGCACCGCCAATGCCTGCTAGGTCCTCCTCCTCGTCGTCTGGACAGTCGTGCAGGAGTTCTGGGTGCAGAGACTTACCCATGTGGCGCGCCACACCGGCTGCGTGTCGGCCGCCCCCTCATTCTCGGCGACGGACTCACCTCCATCTGAGTCGGGCAGATCGTCCAGCAAGATCTGCGCCCTCGGCCCGTCCCGGGCCTGCTGGGTCACGAACAACTATGGCTCTCTTGTCGCATTAGGTCGAAGAAACAATCCAAACATGGCAAAGAACAGGGACCAGGGACTCACCGCCGGTGCTGGATTCTGCCGGTTGTAGGGCGCCTTCCCGAATGGCCATCCGGCCATCAACCTAGCCTTGGAGATGTTGTTGACCCGGCTTATGATTTGATCCGGCGTCATCTCCTGGGTCGACATCCGGGTGGGGCAGCACCCAACGCACGACGAAGGTGGCGATGAGATCCGTCCTAGTGAGTGAGGGATTCCTGGATTAGGGGATCCCCGGGCGTCCGGGCTATGTGACATGGGCCGGACTTGTGGACCGTGAAGATACAAGATGGAAGGCTTTCTCCCGTGTTTGGATGGGACTCCCCTTGGCATGGAAGGCAAGCTTGGCGTTCGGATATGAAGATTCCTTTCTCTGTAAACTGACTCTGTACAACCCTAGCCCCCTCCGGTGTCTATATAAACCGGAGGGTTTAGTCCGGAGAGGCAATCATAATCATACAGGCTAGACATCTAGGGTTTAGCCATTACGATCTCGAGGTAGATCAACTCTTGTAACCCCTATACTCATCAAAGTCAATCAAGCAGGAAGTAGGGTATTACCTCCATCAAGAGGGCCTGAACCTGGGTAAACATCGTGTCCCCTGCCTCAAGTTACCTTCGATCCTTAGACGCACAGTTCGGGACCCCCTACCCGAGATCCGCCAGTGTTGACACCGACATTGGTGCTTTCATTGAGAGTTCCTCTATGCTGTCAGTAGAAGGTTCGATGGATCCATCAATTATCCACAACAATGTCGCCGTGAAGGAGACTTTTCTCGCCGGCCAGATTTTTGTATTCGGCGGCTTCACGCTGTGTGCCAACTCGATTGGCCACCTCGAGCAGATCGACAACTACGTCCCTGGTCATCATATAAGTTTTGGGAACTTGAACTATGCCGCCGACGTCCGAGGAGACTTGATCTTCGAGGGGTTCATGGCCCCGGTTGCTGCTCCGTCCTCGGATCCAGAACAGGTTGTCAGGTCCAAAGGCGGGAGTTTAGAGCCCGCAGGACTCTCTGCAACTATGGAATTTGCTACCGGAGATCCGGAGGGGATGGTGTCAGTGGCAAACCCAAAGACGAACCGAACTCCCCTTGACGCTCGAGCGCCGGACACTCTGCCAGACTCCAAGTCCGAACTCTCAGGGTCCGTGTTAAGTAGGCGTGACCAGGAGGCTCCAACCCCGGTCAGCCCCGCAGACTCTCTTTCCTCGGCCCAAACCTCGCCTTTGAACGAGGCTCTGGACTTGATGCGATCACTCGCCATTACGGAAGGATCATTTCCGAACTATGCCCGACCCAGACTAGGGGCTGAGAGCAGGGAAATTTACGTCCCAGCCACCACCCACTTCACAGCCGCTGTCAAAGACCTAACCGACATGCTGGACTACACCTCCGAAGACATCGATGGTATGGACGACGATGCAGGAGACGAACAAGGCCAAGACCCTCCGTTTACCGGACAATGGACGACCACTTCCACATACGACGTATACATGGTGGACACACCCAAGGACGATGACGACAAGAAGGATCCAGATGAGGACAAGCCTGCCAAAGCCCCTCCAAAGCGTCGACGTCAGCGGCGGCACTTCAAATCGCACCGCGACAAAGACAGGAATACCAACACCGGAGACAATAACACTGCAGAGAATGCCGAAGACCCCGAAGCCCCTGTCGAGCCAACCTCCGAACATGACGATTGGGAGGAGGGGCAAGTCGACCCTGACGATCTCGTCGATAACGAGGGCTCGGAGGATAGTAATTACCTACCAATCTCCGAAGAGGACGTGAGCCTCGGTGACGAAGACTTCATCATGCCGAAGGAACCCCTCGACCAGGAGTCCAGGAGTGCTTCAAGCGCAGGCTAATCGCCATGAAAAGAAGCCTAAAAAAGAAGCAGCAGCATCTTCAAGCTGATCAAGATCTGCTCAATGACAGATGGACTAATGTCCTGGAAGCCGAGGAATACGGCCTCGAACCCCCAACTAAGAGTTACCCGAAGCGCAAGCTGCTACCCCAATTCGACGATGAGGCGCTGGAGCCCATACCGCCAACGTGTGATGCTGTTGACAGACCGAACCGACCACCACGTGGCCGGGACAGGGCGGCAACTCCAGCCAAACACTAGCCCACACCGCCTCGCCGCAGAGGCAGAGAAACATCATACACCTACGACCTACGACAAGACCTAGACAATAGAGCCGGCCAGACTAGATCGATCTATGGATCAAGGGGGCGTGCCCCAGCACGAGAAGACGACCATCAGGCCTGGCGCAATAAGCACAACCTCACCCGGGCAGAAAACTGCATACGGACCTCATCCTAACTGCGTCGAGACGTTACCCGATACACAGGCGCCGCACACCCCATATGCTTCACCGATGAGGTAATGGAGCACCAGTTCCCAGAAGGGTTTAAACCCGTGAACATCGAATTATACGATGGTACGACGGATCCCGCAGTATGGATTGAAGATTTCCTTCTCCACATTCACATGGCTCGCGGTGATGATATACATCCCATCAAATACCTCCCCCTAAAACTAAAGGGACCAGCTCGACACTGGTTAAATAGCCTCCCAGAAAACTCTATTGGAAGCTGGGAAGACTTGGAAGATGCCTTTAGAGACAATTTCCAAGGCACTTATATCCGGCCTCCGGATGCCGATGACCTCAGTCATATAGTCCAGCAGCCCGGAGAGTCGGCCAGGAAATTCTGGACCAGGTTCCTAATTAAAAAGAACCAGATTGTCGACTGTCCGAACGCCGAAGCCCCAGCGGCCTTTAAGCACAGCATCCGCAATGAATGGCTCGCCCGATACCTCGGCCAAGAAAAGCCGAAGTCCATGGTAGCCCTTACAGCACTAATGACCCACTTTTGCACGGGCAAAGATAGCTGGCTAGCCCGTAGCAGCAACAGTACCAGCGACCCTGGCACTTTCGAAGCCAGAAACGGCAACGGAAGGCCCCGACGCAACAAACATAAGCATCGGAGCAACAATAATAATACAGAGGATATGGTGGTCAATGACGGATTCAGTGGTTCCAAATCCGGTCAATGGAAGAGCCATTCAAAAGAAATAAAGACGGTTCATCAAGCCTAGACCGAATACTTGATCGACCCTGCCAGATCCACGACACTCCTGACAAACCTGCCAACCACACCAACAAAAGTTGTTGGGTCTTCAAACAGGCCGGCAAGTTAAATGCTAAACACAAGGAGAAAGGGACACCCAGCAAGGATGACGATGAGGAACCTCGCGCACCGAACACAGGGGGACAGAAGAAATTTCCCCCCGAGGTTAAAACGGTGAATATGATATACGTTAATCACATCCCCAAGGGGAGCGCAAGCGCATGTTAAGGGACGTCTACGCAATCGAGCCAGTTGCCCCAAAATTTAACCCATGGTCAGCCTGCCCGATCACTTTCGATCGCAGAGACCACCCGACCAGTATCCGTCACGGAGGCTCGGCCGTGCTAGTCCTCGACCCAATTATTGATGGATTCCACCTCACGCGAGTCCTCATGGACGGCGGCAGCAGCCTTAACCGGCTCTATCGGGACACGGTCCGCAAAATGGGTATTGATCCTTCAAGAATCAAGCCCATAAAAACCACCTTTAAAGGAGTAATACCTAGTGTAGAGGCCCGCTGCACGGGGTCAATCACACTGGAGGTTGTCTTCGGTTCGCTGGATAACTTACGAAGCGAAGACTTGATCTTCGACATCGTCCCTTTCCGCAGTGGTTACCACACATTGCTCGGATGAACCGCGTTAGCTCGCTTCAACACGGTCCCACACTATGCCTATCTCAAACTCAAGATGCCCATACCCCGCGGTGTTATAACAGTTAATGGAAACATGGAACGCTCCCTCCGCACTGAGGAGCACACTGCGGCCCTGGCAGCGGAAGTATAGAGCGGCCTTATCATACTAAATACTACATCGACAGTCAAGCCCCCGAACACTATCAAGCGAGTCCGGACTACCCTGCAGCATGATATTCCAACTCGTCAGGAGCTCGACTAGCAATTCGGCCTCCGTCGTAACCCCAACCAAATTGCGGCATACGTACCATGCGTACATCACTACGTGCTAAAGATACCATGGGCAACGATGGAGGCATAGTAAAGGTAAAGTCTAGAATACAGCTCGACCCTGTCTATTTCCTTTCTCTTATTTTTATTTTTCCAGGTTCCCTATAACCCACATCACCTTTCGATGGTACCAAGGGCCCTTTTTCCAAGCCTATAATGAAAACCCGATCGTTGATCCTTTCGAAGGATAATACGCTAAGGAGAAAAGCAGCATAGACATGTAGCAGAGTATCTAAAGGATCTTTAAAGATCACCGCTTTCTTCTTTAGGACCCGTACACAACTTTCCCTCGTGCTCGGCATGTAAAATAGCCTCGATGCTCGTCGCATTATTTGTAAAAATACGCTTTGACGTATCAATCAGTCTATAATGGAATTTTTTTTCGCCCAACCTATTCGGTACTGGCTTATTTCTTAATCTGTATTCCCTCTTCTTCATCCGGTTGCCATGTACACCTCAGCGCGACTTAAATCGCCAGGGCTCCATTTGGCCACATACATTTCTTCAATAAATAATAATAAGTCCGAACACTTTTATAGTACAATTCGGTGTCACAAATTAAGCATTATATGCATCGGCTCTGAATCATGTCTTTGGTCAATAGTTGGGTTGCCTGGCTCCAGTGGTTATTGCCTTACGTTCTGCTCCTTTGGCTAAGGCAGTAAAGGGAGAACTACTGCAATTGTGTTTCTGGCTCATCCGGATAAACACCTTAGTAGAGAAAGCCAAAAACTGACTGTCATGGTGCAGCGAGAGCTGGTCAGCTATTCGGAGACTAATTACAAATCTCTTACGATTTTTACGCCTTACACGAGGGACCGATCTTCGCCCGGTCAGGCATCCACATCACCCAAATTCGGATAACCAAATAATACCGGGGGCTGCGCCTACAACCTCATTTTCACACTCTTATGGCTAAGTGAGAGCGATAAAGCCACATAGTCTGATTGCCTGGTTCGTCGCACTAACATCTCCTTCAAGGACCAAATTTGATGGGTCAAGTGTGTTCAGGTGCTATTCTGAACACCCCCGTACTACCTACATGGGGGCTGAAGCTGACGACTGGCCAACAATCAGATATCATAAACGGCCGCAGAGGAGGAAAAGAATTTGAGGTAAAATAAGTAACATATTATACATCAGCCTTGTTTCATAATACAAAGTTTGGACAGCAGGGATACATTCACTCAAAAATAATGTCCTTCGAGCACTGGCCTTCTATAATGCGGGATCCTTCGAGGACATCGTCAAAATACCGCTCCGGTGTGCAGTGCTCTTTGCCCGCGGGCGGTCCCCCGGTGGCAAGCTTGACGGCGTTCATCTTTGCCCACTGCACTTTGACATGGGCGAAGGCCATCCGTGCACCTTCGATGCAGACCGACCGCTTCACGACCTCAAGCCGGGGGCAAGCACTGACCATCCGCTTCACGTGCCCGAAGTAGCTGCTGGGCATAGGTTCGGTGGGCCAAAGACGGATTATAAAATCCCTCATGGCCAATCCGGCCACCCTATGTAGTTCGGTCAACAATTTCTGCTGATCGCTGAGGGGCATGGGATGCTCCGGCGCAAGGTAGTGCGACCAGAACAGCTTTTTTCCGTTGAGCTCCCCTCTTCAGCTCGGAAGAACTCCGTAGCATCAGCAATACTCCGGGGTAGGTCCGCAAATGCTCCTGGAGAACTCCAAATCTGGGTCAGTAAGATATACTTTCTTCTCAAAATTTGCTCTGCATGTTAAAGGCCTTACCCACCGCAATATGCTTGGCCTCTTGGATCTCACTGTAGGCGCTTTGGGCCTCAGCCCGAGCCTCCTGTGCACTTTGAAGGGCCTTAGCAAGTTCGGAATTTTGATCCAAAATCTTGCGCTCTAAGGACTCACATTTGCTTATTGCATCCTTGAGCACTTGCTGGACTTCCTCCACCCTTGATTCATGTTTCAGGCGGGCGGCTTGTTCCTCCTCCGCCTCCTTCTTAGCTTCGGCCAGCGCGCTCTTGAGGGTCTCGACCTCAAACAGTCAGCTATGAGCATAATTATAAAACTCATTTAGATAACAAATCAGAGCTGACATCATTTCAGACATGTTCGGTATCACATACCTTGCTTTTCCTCTAACTTCCGCCTTAGCTCGGACGCTTCAGCGGTATGGGCAGCTGACGCCTGCATCGCAGCCTGTTTGTTCAAACATATGTATGTTAATCTCCTACGTGAATTATTAGATCCTCCGTTTGGTCTTTCTTTGCAAACACCGAACAAAGTCTCAGGGGCTACTATCTGTACACAAGCATTCCTCTTAAAGGCATTGTAAGCACATACCTCAAAGCCTCTTAGAAGGCTAGTGTAGGCCTCGTTCAAACCGCCTTTTGCGGACTGAACCTTTTCAATCACCGTACCCTTTATGGGTACAATGTTCTTCCATAATGGTGGCGCTCTGAAGCGCTCCCACCAGAGTGTCCGGCGCCTCCGGATTGACAGAGGTCACTGGTGGGGTGGGCGCGCCCCCTTCTTTTGAAGGAGGTTGCTCATTCGACTCCGGAGCCGTGTGGGTATCCGGAATGACATTTGGTTGGGGGCCGAATTGGACATGGCCCCCCGTCTCCAGTCTCCATGGGGGTCGGTTCCCCCATGTTCTCGGCAGTAGGGGTATCCCCCTTTGGCGCCTTCTTGGCGGCCTCCCGCGCCTTCCCCTGTCCTGGAAGGGTCCTTCGGGATAGCACCTCAGTGTTATCCGTAGCAGTGGGGGAGGAGGCTAGTGGGGGTGACTCGCTCTCCATCATCTTCGGACCCAGCGAATTCCTAGAAGATGAGGATCGCTGGGGGAGGTCATGAACCGGACTGCAACACACAATTTAATGTGTTACAACCACAAGGCAAAAGGCCGAATATACATACAATACCTTTGAATACTTACAATCCGGCCAGGGGCTTCGGCCTGGGGCGCCACTCGTCGGCGTCCGACTCAGAATCATCTGTAAGGGAGGTTCTCCCTTTCTTGAAAGCTTCCGCATCTAGATCCACGGAAGCTGCCCTCTTCTTATTCCCCCCTTAGGGGAGGGATTGCTCTCTTCCTCCTCCTCTTCCTCTTTGTTAGGAGAGGAGAGAATTTCGTGTCTTCGGACACTATGTACAAAGCACCTTTACGGCAGAGGCCACCCTTGGCCTCCTATCTCTTCTTCTTGACCTTCTTTTCTGGCGCGTGATACAACGCTGGGACCAGCATCCTCGTCAACAGAGGAACGTTTGGGTCTTCGGGTAGCGGAGCTGGATAGTGAATCCGTTTTGCCTTCTTCGTCCAGCCCTGTGGGTAGGATGGGAAGCTTAGTATGTCCTTGGATTTACAAATTAAAGTTATCAGAAAACTTATGGGAGTCGCTGCGTGAGTGCAGTCATGGCCGAGGTCTTCGATCATCTTCAGCCACGCCTTTTGGGTCTTGAAAAGTAGCTTCCACATGTCTTCGTGCTTCGTGCCAAAGAACTGTTGCAGGTTCCGGGGACCGGCCGAGTCGAACTCCCACACATACTGAGTCCGGTGTTGGCAGGGGAGAATCCGGCGAAAGAGCATCACCTAGATCACACTGGCAAGGCTGGTATTCTTGTCTACCATGCTCTTGACGCGCCTCTGCAGTGTCATCACCTCATCGAACGACGCCCAGTCCAGGCCCTTGTTGAGCTAGGATGCCAGCCGCATTGGAGGTCCGGACTTGAACTCGGAAGGAGCGGCCCATGTGGAGTCATGGGGTTCCATGACATAGAACCACCCCTGCTGCCATCCCTTAACGGTCTCCATGAAGGTACACTTGGGCCAGGTGACGTTGGGAAGCTTGCTCACCATGGCGCCGCCACACTCCGCATGTTGGCCATCCACCACTTTCGACTTCACATTAAAGACCTTGATCCATAGGCTGAAGTGAGGGGGGATGCGGAGGAATGCCTCGCATACAACGATGAACGCCGAAATGTTGAGGAAGGAATTCGGGGCTAGATCATGGAAATCTAGCCCCTAGTAAAACACGAGACCGCGGACGAAAGGATGAAGGGGAAATCCTAGTCCGCGAAG
Source organism: Aegilops umbellulata (assembly GCA_032464435.1). Taxonomy (NCBI): domain Eukaryota; kingdom Viridiplantae; phylum Streptophyta; class Magnoliopsida; order Poales; family Poaceae; genus Aegilops; species Aegilops umbellulata. The sequence continues at coordinate 69,241,344 of CP136054.1, forward strand.
GATATGGGGGATGAACACTACCCTCTCATTGGGCTCTCGAGTGGGGACGATCTGCTGCTTAGCAGGAAGCCGATGGGCGATATCCTTGGCTAGGTACCCCGCCTCCCGGAGCTCCTGGATGTTCCCCTCCGTGACGGAGGAGGCCATCCATTTGCCCTGCGCTCCAGATCCGGACATGGCTGGAATGTTTGCGGGGGACGAAAAGGATTGAGACTTGGGCGCTGGAGCTCAAGGATGGATAGGCTGAGGAGGAAGAAGGCGTGAGGTAAAAGAGGTGGATCCTTATCTCCTTATGAAGGCAGTGAATATCATGTGTCCCCCACGAGCCTTAACGCTCGCCTATTCCCAAGGGGTCATGCGAACGGCATGGTTGGGTTTCCCAAACCTGTATTGATGAGAATCCCACAATAAGGGGACACGATCTCTGCTTTGACAAGACGTGTCACCGAAGGCTATGTCTTGAAACGCGAAACGGGAGGCCTAAAAACGATTCAAAATAATAAAGTGGCCGGATGTAACGTCCCGCCAGTAAAGTTGCCAGAAGACAAAACTTATTTTTGCTTAAGTATTTTGCCCTTGTGATTCAGGGTTGTGACTATTGTACAGAGCCGGATATAGTTCTGGTGATCAACTACTTTGAAGTGTTCGGAGGAGGAACCCGTCTTGCAATGCCGAAGACAATCTGCGCGCCGGACATATCGTCATTGAAGCCTGGTGTCGGTGTCAAAACCGGCGGATCTCGGGTAGGGGGTCCCGATCTGTGCGTCAAGGTTGGATGGTAACATGAGACAAGGGACACTTTATTTTACCCAGGTTCGGGCCCTCTCGATGGAGGTAAAACCCTACTCCTGCTAGATTAATATTGATGATATGGGTAGTACAAGAGTAGATCTACCATGAGATCAAGGAGGCTAAACCCTAGAGGCTAGCCTATGGGTATGATGATGGTTATGATGTGTTCTGTCCTACGGACTACAACCCTCCGGTTTATATAGGCACCGGATAGGGTTAGGGTTACACAGAGTCGGTTACATTGGTAGGAGATCTTGAATATCCGCACGCCTAGCTTGCCTTGCACGCCAAGGAAAGAACCTTCCGGACACGGGACGAAGTCTTCAATCTTGTATTTTCATAGTCCTGGAGTCTGGCTGAAGATATAGTTCGGCTATCCGAACACCCCCTAATCCAGGACTCCCTCAGTAGCCCCTGAACCAGGCTTCAATGACGACGAGTCCGGCGCGTAAATTGTCTTCGGCATTGCAAGGCGGGTTCCTCCTCCAAATTCTTCAAGAAGATAATAAACACCAAAAAATAGTGTCCGGCTTTTGCAAAACAAGTTTCCACGTATTGCCATATAGAGAATAATACAAACACAAATCAAATCTGCTGACGTATTCCGCAGTGCGTCATAACACTGCGACCAAGCCTTCTGTATGGATTATTTTTTGTTGTTCCGCCGCAGTACGTTCAACGAGGCGGTTTCCTTGGCACGTCTTGTCGAAGCAGAGATCGTGTGCCCCTTTTAACGGGATTCTCATTAATGCGGACGTGGGTAACCCAACCGCGCCATTTACCACGGCGTGTGAGCGGCAAGTGAGTTTTATTAGGTAGGTGGGGACGCATAACGACATCAGCCTATATAAGGGGATAAAGATCCACCTCTTTCACCTACGCCTTCTTCCTCCTTTGCCCATCCATCTCCTGCGCACTCAAGCTCCAACGCCCAAGTTCGCTCTTTCTTCCCCAACCTGCTCCAGCGATGTCCGGAGCGGGTGGCAAGTGGATGGCTTCCTCTGTTACGGAGGGTCAAATCAAAAAGCTTAGGAAGGCCGGATATCTGTCCAAGGACATCTCGCACCGGCTTCCCGATGCGGGGCAGCTTCTTCCCACCCCAAGGCCCCATGAGAGGGTAGTTTTTCTCCCCCATTTCCTCCGCGGACTGGGTTTTCCACTTCACCCTTTTGTCCGAGGGCTCATGTTCTACTACGGCCTGGACTTCCACGATCTGGCCCCGAACTTTATCCTTAATATCTTGGCGTTTATCATCGTGTGTGAGGCCTTTCTCCGCATCCGCCCCCACTTCAGCCTTTGGCTCCAGACCTTCAACATCAAGCCCAAGGTGGTGTCCGGCACCCAGGCGGAGTGCGGAGGTGCTATGGCCGGCAAAATGGCCAACGCACTCTGGTTTGATGACTCCTTTGTGGAGTCCTTAAAGGGGTGGCAGGCAGGGTGGTTTTACATCACCGAGCCACGCGACTCGAAATGGGTCGCGCCCCCTGAGTTCCGATCCGGACCCCCCACGCGGCTCATGTCCTGGAAAGAGCCGGGCCTATCGTGGGGCAACGAAGAAGAAGTGACCGGACTGCAAACTTGCATCCGGTCCCTGATGGACAAGCCCATCCGGCATGTCAACATCATCCAGGTCATGCTCGTTCGCCGGATCCTCCCGTGCCAAGAACGGGAGTTCACTTTGTGGGAATTTGACCCGGCGCAGCACCAAACCCTCAATAGGCTCTTCGACACGACGTATGAAGACGTCTGGAAGGTGCTAACCAAAGGCGCCGAGTGCCCCACATCCGCTTCCGAGGACCGCGGATACAGCTCACAGCGCAATGCTGGCGAGGTAAGCTATTTATACCTTTCACAGGTTAGTTAAGCTTTTCTACATAGATTGACTCTATGTGGGATCTAAAAACTCCCTTTGCCTTTGACAGGCGTGGCTGAAGATAGCCGGACCAATCAACTGTCCGGCTCCTCTGCCCGAAGACCCAGCCCCAGCTCTCTTAGAGAAGCTGCTGGCTCCGGCGCCCTATGTGGTGCCGGAGAAGAAGGTCAAGAAGAAGAAGACCACCGGGACTCAAAAGAGTGCCCGCAATGTGGTGGTGTCGAGCTCGTCATCTGGCGAGTCTGCGACGCCCTCCTCTCGTGAAAACGAGGAGGAGGAACAAGGAAGCTCTCCCCCTCCATCGAGGGGAGCGAGAAAGAAGAAGGCCGCCCCAACAGGGGAGGCCGAGGGGTCGAGGAAAAGGAAGACCCCTCCGCCGGACTACTCCCCCAACGCCGAAGAGGGCGGAAAGGAGTGGCCGGACAGAACCAAGCGTCCGGCGACATCGTAAGTATTCACATACCAGAATGACTCATAGTATCTTCAAGTGCGCAGCTTACCCTAATGTCGAATGTTATTTGCGCAGCCCGCCCCGAGCTGCACTCGATGATTCATCGAGCGGCTCCCTGGATTCGTCGGACATGAACTCTGTCCCGCCCGCAGTCTCCCCCCGCGGGGCGGATGACGCCGAAGCGGCGTCCCGCCGAACAGGGCAGGAGGAGGTGGTCCTGGAGGAGCCGCAAGGTAATCCTCAGGACCCCAGGAGTAAAGGGGATGAAACCCCCCAGGGCTCCCAGTCCGGCTTTGTGCCGGACACCGCGCCGGACTCAACCGTCCTGGCTCGCGGTGGGCGAACTCCTTCCAAGAGGAGTAAGCCGTCTGCGCCGGCGACCTCTGTCCAACCAGATGCGCCGGATAGTCTGTTGGAGGCGCTCGAAGGCGCCACCATCGACGAGGAGCACCGTACTGTCATGAGTGCGGTGGTCCAAAGGGTTCAGTCCGCCAAGAGCGGACTGAATGAAGCTTGCGCTAGCCTTCTAACAGGCTTCCAGGTAAGCAAAAAATATGCTAAATTCATTACCGCATAGACAGTAGCCCCTGATGCTCTGTTCGGTGTTCGGAAAGAAAAGCCGAATAGAGGATCCAACAATTTTCGCAGGAGTCTAATAAAAAGTCTAATATGCGTATGCAGGCTTCCCTGCTGTCCACCGCCGCACTGACTGCGCAGGTGGAAGTCCTGAAAAAGGACCTCGAGCGGTCCGAGCAAGAGCTCGGCCATGCCAAAAGGCATCTTGTGGAAAAGGAAGGTAAGAAAATCCCCTTAGAAAAAAAAGAAAGAAAGAAAAAAAAGTGGTGCCTATAGAGAGGCTTGATTGCAAAAAGAAATAACAGGATTGTACTGCTTATTGTAGGGGCCACAACCGAGGTGGCAACCCTGAAGCAGGCGCTGGCTGAGGCCGAGAATAAAGCGGCCGAGGAGCGCGCCATGCGAGAAAAGCTTGGGGTCCAAGTCGGCGAGGTGCAGCAAGAGCTGCAAGCTCTCATGAAGAAACATGAGGGTTTGGAGCTTAACGCAAAAACGCAAGCATCCGAGCTCGCGCCGGCTGTTGAGGCCACCAAGAGTGCCAAGGCCGAAGCCCAAAAGGCCCTCCAAGAGTTGGAGGATGTGAAAAAGATAGCAGCCGGTAAGGCATTCTTAATGCAAAGTAGGAATATAAAGGTAAAATACCTATTACTTACCCGAATCCGGAGTTCTCCAGGGGCGTTCTTCAATCTTCCCCGCAGCGCATCCGATGTCGCCGCATTCTACCGAGCCGAAGAGGGCAGCTCGACGGAGAGTGTGTTCTGGTCTCAGTATTCTGAGGCCGGACACCCTTTGCCCGTAAGCGATCAGCTGAAGCAGCTGGCCGAGCTCCACAAGGCGGCCGAACAGGCCATGAAGGGCTTACTAGTTCGGCTGTGGCCTGGAGAGGCCCTGCCTGGGAGCTACTTCGGGCTGGTGGAGGCCTGTCCACGACTTGAGGTCATCAAGCGCTCCGTCTGCATAGAAGGTGCCCGGAGGGCCCTTGCCCGTGTAAGGGTACACTGGGGCAAGATGGACGGAGAGAAGCTGGTGAAGGGCGGGCCGCCGCAGGGGAAGGAGCATCGCAAGCCCGAGAACTACTACAAGGAAGTTCTCGCTGGAGCTCGCCTTGTCGCGGATGAATGTGCCAAAGATGTAATATTTCAATGAACTCGCTCGTTTGTATCCTGTGCGCTGAAAACTTGTTCATATGCGCTTAAGCAATGCTTTCTGAATTTAAAATATTATTTTCTGTGCGACCGTTTATCAATAACTGAGAGATGGCGAGTCGTCGGCTTCTGCCCCCATGCAACTAGTGCTGGGGTGTTCGGGATAAACCTGAGGGCTCTAGTTTCCATAGTTGGGTCCTTCGAGGGAGGCGCTCAGCACAGCGAACCAGGCAACTGGACTATAATGCTTGGACACTCTCACTTAGCCATAGAATGTTATAATTTTAAATTTCGGCGAAGCCCCTAGTTCGGAAGGCCGAATTCGGGGCACTATCCACGCCTTTAGCCAGACTTAACCAACTCTCCGCTCGAAGCGGCATAAGCCTTTAGGGACTCGAAAAACCTCTCGAACAGCGACCGGTCTCGCGCCTTATCATGACAGTCTGTTTTAGCTTTCTCCACTGAGGTGCTCACCCACATGATCTGGGGCACAATCGCAGTGGTTCTCCTAGTGCTACCTTAGCCGATAGAGCGGAACGTAAGGCACCAAAACATAGGAGCCGGGCAAACCCAACATATGAGCAAAATCATGACTCGGAGCCGATGCATATAATGCTATAAGTTCGGGGTGCGGCACTTGTGAAAGTGGACGGACTTCTCACACCAGATAGAAGGGTAATAAAGCCCCTGGCGTGGTTTGCCGTACCATGGTGTACGGGCGCGATCATGTTATTTGAGTAAACATATGTATATTAAAAGAAGATAATGCAAAAAATAGACGAAAAGCTATGCATTATTTATGAGGAGGCTGTTTATTCAAGCCGAATGATACAAGTAGTGCGGAAAAAAAAATAGACTATTTAACATGTCCTGACCAGGCGCAGGCCGCGGAATTTAGAAACAGATATATCGCTCGAAATAGAGACCACCTGAGAGTTCCATGATGCGGCGTTGTTTTGTCTGCTTTCCTGGGTCCTATATCGTCTGTGCGGCAGCGAGGCCGAACACTGTATCCAGAGTATGGAGTCCTGAAAGAAAAGAAGAACCCGGCAGCCCCTAGTACGTTTGACGCCGTATTGTTGGCATGCCGTTTTATCTGCCCCTTCCCCTATGCCCATGGAATTGTAAGGGCGTAATTGTGTACTCGAGGTACTAGCTCCGCTATGTAGCGATGGCTGGGGTTGGGGCCGTATTGCTACGCGTGCTCTGAACGCGCCAGTCGTTCTTGCTGCGGGTTACTCCGGACGCGTTTTGCTTTGTCCTGCTTTGTAGCGGCCGGACTCGAGGGCTGCCTTAACATGCTGCTTTGTACCTCTGCTGCGAGCGCTGCCATGTGTTCCTCCATACGGATGGAGCGTTCGGTGTTTCCGCTGACCGTGATTACACCTCGAGGGCCTGGCATCTTGAGCTTGAGATATGCGTAGTGCGGCACCGCATTGAATTTAGCGAATGCGGTTCATCCAAGCAGAGCATGATAGCCACTGCGGAACGGAACTATGTCGAAGATTAACTCTTCGCTTCGGAAGTTGTCCGGAGATCCGAAGACCACATCAAGTGTTATGGAGCCTATGCAATTGGCCTCTACACCCGGGATGACGCCTTTAAAGGTCGTCCTTGTGGGCTTGATCCTTGATGGATCTATGCCCATTTTCCGCACTGTATCCTGGTAGAGCAGGTTCAGGCTACTGCCGCCGTCCATGAGGACTCTTGTAAGGTGAAATCCGTCAACGATTGGGTCAAGAACCAATGCGGCGAAACCGCCATGACGGATGCTAGTGGGGTGGTCCCTTCGATCGAAGGTGATCGGGCAAGAGGACCATGGGTTGAACTTTGGGGCGACTGGCTCCATTGCGTATACGTCCCGTAGCGCACGCTTCCTCCCCCGCTTGGGAATATGAGTCGCGTATATCATGTTCACCATCCGCACTTGTGGGGGAAACCCCTTCTGTCCGTTGTTGTTCGACGGCCTGGGCTCCTCTTCGTCATCGCTGTCTAGCCCCTTGTTTTTGTTTTCGGCTCTTAACTTGCCTGCCTGCTTGAATACCCAACAATCCCTGTTGGTGTGATTGGCTGGCCTTTCGGGGGTGACGTGAATCTGGCACGAGCGGTCGAGTATTCGGTCCAAACTGGACGGGCCCTGGGTATTCTTTTTGAATGGCTTTTTTCGCTGACCGGATTTATGGCCTCTGAATCCGGCGTTTACTGCCGTATCTTCATTGCTGTCGCTGCTGACGCGGCGTTTCTGTTTATTCCGTCGCGACCTGGCACTTTTGTCCTTGGTATCTGAATTACCTTGCTTCTTCGATAAGTTGTTGCTGCGAGCTAGCCAGCTATCTTCGCCCGCGCAAAAGCGGGTCATGAGTGTCGTGAGGGCTGCCATGGATTTCGGCTTTTCCTGTCCCAGGTGCCGGGCGAGCCACTCGTCACGGATGTTATGCTTGAAGGCTGCTAAGGCCTCTGCATCCGGACAATCGACTATCTGATTTTTCTTTGTTAGGAACCGTGTCCAGAATTGCCTGGCCGATTCTTCTGGCTGCTGGATTATGTGGCTTAGGTCGTCGGCGTCCGGTGGCCGTACGTAGGTCCCCTGGAAGTTGTCGAGGAATGCGGCCTCCAGGTCCTCCCAAGAGCCGATCGAATCTGCGGGGAGGCTGTTAAGCCAGTGCCGGGCTGGTCCCTTAAGCTTAAGGGGTAAATATTTGATGGCGTGCAAATCATCGCCACGTGCCATGTGGATGTGGAGGAGATAGTCCTCAATCCATACTGCCGGATCGGTCGTACCATCATACGACTCGATGTTGACGGGTTTAAAACCCTCTGGGATTCTATGATCCATTACTTCGTCTGTGAAGCATAGTGGGTGTGCAGCGCCCCTGTACTGGGCTATGTCTCGACGCAGTTCGGAGGAGCTGTGCCTGTTGTGTTCGGCCCGGCCGGATTTATTATGTCCGGAGTGAAAACTATCACGTGTCGTCGGGCGTCCGCGCGATCCATAGATCGATCTTGTTTGCCTTGCTTTGTCCTCCAGGACGCCTTGCAGGTCTGGTTCGTGTTCCCGTGCCTTGGTAAAGCGGCTGCGGGGCATGGCTTGTTTGGATGTTCGACAGGCTTCTCTGTCACGGCCGCGAGGTGGCCGATCTGCCATGTCTTGGGCTTCCCCCTCTGATTGGGGTAGCGGCCTGCGCTTAGGATAGTTTTTGGAGGGGCGTCCGAGCTCGTGCTCTTCGGCCGCAAGGATTTTAGTCCATCTGTGAGCTAGCAAATCTTGATCAGCTCTAAGCTGTTGCTGCTTTTTCTTTAGGCTGTTCGCCGTGGCTAAAAGCCTGCGTTGAAAGCGCTTTTGTTCGGCGGGGTCCGATGGTACAATGAATTCATCTTCGCCGAGGCTTGCCTCGTCTTCGGAGGGAGGCATGTAGTTATCTTCCTCGACCTCTCGCTCTGCCGCTCTCTCATGAGGGTGATCTTCTCCATCTTCCTGTGCCGAATCCTATTGGTTTTGGTGTTCTTCGGCGCTGTCCGGGGTAGTATTATCTCCCGTGCCGGAATCACCGTTTCTGCTGTGGCGGGATTTGGAGCGGCGCCGCTGACGTCGGCGTTTTGGAGGCTTTTTCGAAGTGCCATCCTCCGCTGTTCCATCGCCATCTCCATCTTTTGGAGCATCCACCATGTATATGTCGTATGACGAGGTGGCGGTCCAGCGCCCTACAGGTGCTGGTTCTTGCTCGTCTCCTCCTTCGTCGTCCATACCGTCGAAGTCTTCGGAGCCGAAGTCGAGCATCTCGGATATATCGTCGATAGTGGCTATTAAGTGGGCGGTGGGTGGGCTTTGAATTTCTTCGTCGTCCGAATCCCAACCTCGCAGGCCATAGTTCGGCCCGGGCTCTCCTGACAAAGAGAGAGACTTGAGAGAATTCAGAATATCACCAAAAGGTGAATACTGAAAGATGCCCGCGGCGGTGAGCTCCATTACAGGCGCCCAATCTGATTCGATCGGCGGGGGCACGGACGACCCGAAGTTCGGAGAAGAGTCCGGCTCCTTGGAGTCACAGGCCATGCGGAGCGCGGGGCTCGCGTTCGGCTCAATGGCCTTTAAGATCGCAGCCCCCGAGGTGACGTCCAACCGTTCATCTTTAAAGAACGCAGCGGGCTCCGAATCGAGGATCGGGGCCGGAGCGTATGCGGCCTCCAGGACACTGTTCGGAGGCAGAGCTATATCATGCCCCTCGGGATAGTGCGGCGCGCTTGGCTGTGGCTCGAATCCGTCGAAGATCAAGTCTCCGCGGATATCTGCCGTGTAGTTTAGGCTTCCAAACCTGACTTGATGGCCAGGGGCGTATCTCTCGATCTGCTCCAGATGACCAAGCGAGTTGGCCCGCAGAGCGAAGCCGCCGAAGACGAAGATCTGTCCGGGGAGAAAAGTCTCACCCTGGACCTCATCGTTGTTGATGATCAAAGGAGCCATCAGGCCTAAAGGCGACGACACAGAGGAACTCTCAATGAAAGCACCAATGTCGGTGTCAAAACCGGCGGATCTCGGGTAGGGGGTCCCGATCTGTGCGTCAAGGTCGGATGGTAACAGGAGACAAGGGACACTTTATTTTACCCAGGTTCGGGCCCTCTCGATGGAGGTAAAACCCTACTCCTGCTAGATTAATATTGATGATATGGGTAGTACAAGAGTAGATCTACCACGAGATCAAGGAAGCTAAACCCTAGAGGCTAGCCTATGGGTATGATGATGGTTATGATGTGTTCTGTCCTACGGACTACAACCCTCTGGTTTATATAGGCACCGGATAGGGTTAGGGTTACAAAGAGTCGGTTACATTGGTAGGAGATCTTGAATATCCGCACGCCTAGCTTGCCTTCCACGCCAAGGAAAGAACCTTTCGGACACGGGACGAAGTCTTCAATCTTGTATCTTCATAGTCCTGGAGTCCGGCTGAAGATATAGTTCGGCTATCCGAACACCCCCTAATCCAGGACTCCCTCACCTGGTTTAGGGGCTACTGAGGGAGTCCTGGATTAGGGGGTCCCCGGGCGTCCAGGCTATGTGACATGGGCCGGACTCGTGGGCCATGAAGATAGAAGATGGAAGGCTTTCCCCCGTGTCCGGATGTGACTCCCCTTGGTGTGGAAGGCAAGCTTGGCATTCGGATATGAAGATTATTTCTCTGTAAACCGACTCTGTACAACCCTAGCCCCCTCCGGTGTCTATATAAACTGAAGGGTTTAGTCCGTAGAGGCAATCATAATCATACAGGCTAGACATCTAGGGTTTAGCCATTACGATCTCGAGGTAGATCAACTCTTGTAACCCCTATACTCATCAAAGTCAATCAAGCAGGAAGTAGGGTATTACCTCCATCAAGAGGGCCCGAACCTAGGTAAACATCATGCCCCCTGTTACCTTCGATCCTTAGACGCACAATTCGGGACCCCCTACCCGAGATCCGTCAGTTCTGACACCGACAGTGAGCCCCTCGCGTGTTGTCATCTCGGCGATCCAACTGTAGATGTTCAGCATCTCTCGCGGCGGATTCTTGGGCTGGTGGCTCCAATTCGTTTTGGCAAGCGACGGCTCGTCGACGAACGGCGGTAGGTTGATGCAGTCCACCTTCGGGTCGATGTTGCGCATGTAGAAGAACATGTTCTGCCACTTCTTGGCAGTGTCTTCGAGGGGCATCTTGGGGAACAACCTATTCGAACGAGCTGAGACGATGGCGGCCCCGCGGTCGGATATGACGCCGGCCGCCGGCCCTTGTGGCTTGAGGAAGAAAAGCTGGGCCCACAGCTCCATGTCCGGCATCAGGCCCAGGTAAACCTCATAGAGCGTGGCGTACCCGACGAGCTGTAGGACGGCGTTGACGCCGAGGTTATGCGGCTGCAGCCCGAAGAAGTCGAGGAAGGAGCGGAAGAAGAGGCTTGCGGCGAGGCCGAGCCCGCGCATGAAGTGGGAGAAGAATACCACGTAAGCACCCTCCTGCGGCACCGGCTCCATCTCTCCGTCGTCACGCGCGCTGCCACCACCGTTGCCGGCAGCAGTCGCTTGGTGTCGCAAAGGTACTGAATGTTGGCCTCGGTGGTCTCTGAGCCCTCTCAAGGTCCTTTCGGCCACGCCACCGGCAGAGATCCCCAAGGGCACGGGCACAACGATGTAGGAGACAGTGCGGCAGGTGCGTGCGCGCGACGGCCGATGGGCGTGGCGAATGAGCGCTCAGGCGGTGGCCGCGCGCTGCGGCAGGGGTCTGCTCGGGCTCCATGAGAAGAAGACATGAGCGGGGGTGCGTCCGTGGGCGTTTCCACCGCGCCCCATCCCCCTCATTTATAACCACAGGAAATCGTGGGGGAGTGGGATTGTTTGCACCCATGATTCCACTTCCCTACATTGTGGGGGCACGTTTCCCGTACGCCTTAACTACGTGGGGAAGCGCAACCACCCGCCACTTCCACAATCAATCCCCCACGTGAGGGCCGAGGGTGCGGTGTGGTGGGGCCCGGCCCGCTGTCGCATCCCATCGCGCGCGTGGCCTGGCAGGGCCTCTCCCGCCACTGTTCACCACGTGGTGGCGCATCGGGCCGCGGGAAGCGTGAGCCCTCCCCCAAGTCAAGACTCGGCCAACGTTTTGGTCTCCCGCCTAGGCCGGAATGCCGCGATTTGGCTTCCGGAAGCCGGCACTTAGCAGGTGTTGCCGGGGCCCTGCGATCGCAGACTTCATCAACACAACCGTCTCCTCAGGGGGGTAAGCTGCGAAGGCCCTCCTTCCCGAAGCCGGCGTGCCTTCACAGCTTTGGGGACTACTATCGGAGGGATGGCCCCCGGGCAGGCAACGGAACCCGGATCCCTTTTTGGATCATCGGGGCAGGCCGGGCCCCTCAAATCCGGCACGCCACCCTACCGGCTCCCCAGTGCGAGCCGGCCAGGTGTCGCAACCCGTCCCGGCCGGCTGGCGCATGTCTGCCAATCACAAGAAGACAACTCTCAGCAACAAGCAGGCACGGCTATAGTGCACCCCCTTTACGCGGGCCCCTGCGGGCGCTGGAACAATGCACCCCACGGCCCCACCCGGGGTAGGCGGTGTCCCGACGGCGTAACCCTGTAGTGGGGCGGCGTTGGCGGCCCCCTGACGCCTGGCAGGGCGTGCCACAGTACCAAGCAGCCGGCTGTACTCGTGCTCGTCCACCCCGCTATAACCCACACCCGGCTGACCCGGTGAGTCCCGCATTCGGAGGACCCGGCAGGCCCGGCGGCCCCCACTGTCGGCTCCCAGAGGATGACACCAGGGTCCCGCGCCCATGTAATATTACCATTCTAACCCTGGGGGGCCAGCCTATAAGACCCCCTGGTACCCCTCAATGCAAGGGGTCGCCCGATAAGTAGAACATGCGCGCGCGCACGCACACACATACGAGGTAGAGCAGAGGACCAGTTCCCTCTTCCTCCTCCACCCAAACAGCTCCAGGAGCAACTCTGTAACCCATCACATATCATCCATTCAGCAAGACTAGGAGTGTTACCTCCCAAGGAGGGCCCCGAACCTCGATACGTCTCGTGTCACACACCAGCGCGTGCCAACCTCGCCTCTGGATCCCATCAGTGCCCTTGTGTCTCCCCCACTTTTAGCCATCCCAGGGCATCTGCCGTGAGATCACCACGACAGAAAAATAATAATCTAAACTAGCAACTCTAGCTTCAGAAACTCCTCTTGACTACACCATAGTTACTAGGATGTGGCTCTAGAAGGCTGCCCTCGCTGGAAATCATGCAAACTTGGCAAAATCTCTGAATTTTCATCTCTTTACGAGTATCATAGAGGTGGAATGACACAGTGGGTATCTCTCTCCTAGCATGAAAGTGCAAAATTTGAACAAAAGTATTAGTGATGAGGAGATATTGATCACACTTATCTTCAAGGAACGGGATGAGTCCGACATTATTTGCCAAATAATAGAAATCATCATGAATGCCCGCATCTCTCAAGAATGTGTTGCATGGCCATTCGCATGGCTGCACCTCGGTCGCACGAGGAAGACTGCACTAGGGCTTCGGATTTTCCTTGGAACAACGGCTCGAAGAACCTCTCAACCTCCACTTAAGCATTTTATTTTCTTTGAAAATTTCTGAAATTTTTAGTCCCTAAAAATAGAAGTGAACAAAACTCAACAAAATTTATAGCAACTACTCCCACAAGTTCCTAGAGGCTATATCATGCATCAAAACTACTTTGAACCATGTAAATTCAACATGCAAGCTCAAATACAAGGTCACCAACAGTAGAAAAATATACAAACATAAAGTACTAGAACAAAAACTAATTGGACCATTGGAGGTGTCACATACCAAGGAGTAACCCCCCCAAACAATTTTCAAAATGGAGCTCCGAGCAAGGAGATCAAAATTTGCATGGGAATGAGAAAGAACACGAGCTATGAGGTAAGTTTGATTTTTTCTGGAGGTAGGAGAAGGCTGTGGGCGGCTAGAATAAGTGAGGGGGGGGGGGCTATGGGATTGACAGGTTCACTAGGAGTGCCCTGTGAGCTTGTGGCTCATAGGTGCACCCCCTGGCATGTGTTCAGTGCCAAAAAATTCTTAAATATTACAAAAAAATCATACTAAACTTTCCGGTCATTCCGAGAGCTTTTATTTTCAGGACATTTTGTATTGCACGGATAATTTAGAAAACATGATAATCACACATTCTACTTTATTAAACTTCAAAATAGTAGAGAGCAAAAGGTAGCTACAATAGGTCGTGCTTACTAAATTCACCGACCACATGCCCCTAAAAAGAATCCATTAATAAGGTTGATCAAGTCTTGTTAACAAACTATTTCCGAGAAACATGAAATCGAAGAATTTTTGTATAACACTATGTTACCTCAATGGGGATATGCATCTCCCCAACAATAAGAGTTTCATATTTCTTTTTCATGGTCGAAAGGAAATTCAAAATCTCCAATAGTAATTGTCGCAATTTTTTCATTAGTGTTGACACTATTCACCAATCTTTGTTTCCTCGGGAAATAAACAATATGCTCATTATCATTAACATGAAAAGTAACTTTACTTTTGTCGCACACCCGCTGCAGTATTCAAAAAAGGGTCTACCAAGGATAATCGACATAGCATCATCCTTGGGCATATCATGTATAACAAAGTTTGTTAAGATAGTAACATTTGCAACAACATGAGGCACAATCTTGCAAATTCCAATTGGTATAGTAGTTGATTTACCATCCATTTGCAAAGATATTTTAGTAGGTGTCAACTTATTCAAATCAAGTCTTCTATAGAAAGAGAAAAGCATAACACTGACACCGGCTCCTAAATCACATAAAGCAGTTTTGACATAACCTCTTTTAACGGAGCATGGTATAGTGGGTATTCTTGGATCTCCGAACTTCTTAGGTACCCCACCCTTAAAATAATAGTTTGCAAGCATGGTGAAGATTTTAGCTTCATGTTTCTTTCTTTTATTAGTGACAATATCTTTCATGTATTTAGCATATGGAGGCATTTTCAAAATATAAGTCAAACGAGAGCGCAAAAAACAGGCCTAAGCATTTCAACAATGTACTCAAAAGCTTCCTCATCTTTTTTCTTTGGAGGTTTAGTAGGAAACAACATGGGCTTCTGAACCTACAATTCTCTTTCCTTACCATGTTTTCTAGCAATGAAATCACTTGTGTCATATCTTTTATTCTTACGAGGTGGGTTGTCAAGATTAATAGCGGGTTCTATTTCTACATCATTATCAGGTTCTCTATCATTATCTGGTTGAGCATCAACATGAACATCATTATAATTGTCATTATCACTAGGTGGTTGTTAATTACCAGATTGTGTCTTAGCATCAGAAGTAGAAACATCATCATGATTCTCGGAAGGTTATTCTGTCACAGGTTCACTAGAAGGATACAAAGTTCTATTGCTTTTCTTTCCTTTTTCTTATTTGATAAACTAGGTGCATCAAAATTAATTCTCTGAGAATCTTGCTCAATTCTTTTAGGCTTACCTTCAGGATACAGAGGATCCTGAGTCATTTTACCACCGCTAGTCACAACTCTAACAACACGATCATTCATTTTATTATTCATTTAATTAAGAAAACCATTTTGTGACTTAGCGACTTGTTCTAACTGAGTATGAACCATGTATGAATGTTTACTTAAACCCTTAACATCATTAGCAATTATAAACATCAAGACACTCAAACGATCAATCATGATAGCATTACGTTTCAATTGATTGCTAACATACATATGGAGTGTTCTTGCTTAACAATGTAGTTATCAAATTCAGCCAGGCATTGACTAGTAGATTTATTGTAAAGAATATCACCTTCACCGAATTGATAAAGAGAATTTACCTCTACCAGCCGTGTCGTGGTATTGAGCCCATGTATTTCTTCAATAGGCGGTAAATTCTTAACATCTTCAGATTTAATACCCTTTTCTTTCATAGACCTCTTTGCCTCTTGCATATCTTCAGGACCGAGGAATAGAAAACCTCTCTCTTTCGAAGTTGGCTTCGGTGGTGGTTCAGGAAGTGTCCAATCATCATCATTTTCTCAATGTATTGTTTAATAGTTCTTCAGCCTGTCCAACAGTTCGTTCCCTGAAAACACATCCAGCACAACTATCTAGGTAGTCCCGAGAAGCATCGGTTAGTCCATTATAAAAGACATCAAGTATTTCATTTTTCTTAAGAGGATGATCACGCTAAGCATTAAGTAACTGGAGAAGCCTCCCCCAAGCTTGAGGGAGATTCTCTTCTTCAATTTGCACAAAGTTAAATATTTCCTGTAAGGCAGCTTGTTTGTTATGAGCAGTGTTTTTTTCCGGAGAAGTAACATATCATATCCAAGGGACCACGTAGATAAGTAGGAGCAAGAGTATTAAACCATTTCTTAGCATAACCCTTTAGTTAGAAAGGAAACAACTTAAGAATATAGCAATAGCGAATTTTTTCTCATGAGAAAATAGGGTGGCTATATCTTTTAATTTAGTAAGATGTGCCACAACAGTTTCAGTTTCATAACCATGAAAAGGATCAGATACAACCGAAGTAATTAACTCAGGATAGACAGAGTATTCAAAATCCTTATCGGTAACAAAGATAGTAGAGGTAGAAAACTTTGGATCATATTTCATTCTCTCTATCATAGATTTTTCTTTCAGCTTACTCAGTAATTTCCTAACATTATCTCTGTCATTACAAGCAAGAATTTATCTAGCTGTCTCCCCATCAATAACATAACCCTCGGGTATCTTAGGTGTTTCAATTCTAGTAGGAGAGCTAGCCATAATAGGTGAATCATAATTTTGATCAGTTTCAGCATCCTCAATTTCTTTAGCTTTAGCAATTTGTTTATCAAGAAATTCACCTAGTGGCACAGTATCATGAAGCAGAGTACTAGCATCATCACGAGTTTCATTTATGGCAGGAGTTATCATCAGTTACTTGCGACATATTAGAATGAATAGCAGGTGGTAGTGTCCCAAGCCTACTCAAAACAGAATGTGAATCAAATGCGGAGCTAGATGCCAGTTCCTTATCTCCCCTCATCTTAGAGGGTACGATCTTGGTTCTAGTATCTTTTAGATTCTTCTGTGACACCCCTGCTCAGAGCATTCGGTTTACCTTGCATTGCCAGCCAAGAGATCAAGTCTTCTGGCAATACAGAACAACTTGGTATAGAAAGCAACCGCTTTATTGATCTCTTGCAGATACAAAGTTTCGAATATTACATAGAAGTCAAGGCCAAGCGGCATGCATGGTGCGGCTAAACTTATGTACATTATTTAGTAGACATCTTAGGGGCCTCAAAGAAACATGATACCCCTACTCGGCACCGGAACAAAGAGGTAGCAGGACTCCACTCCACAAGGATATTGCTGGGACACGACCTAGATTGCGACGAACCGAATGACACCAACTCCGGGTACGGCTTCTCCTGCATCTAGCATAACACGCCAGGTGATTACATTGAGTGTACTCGCAAGCTCACTGCAAGCAAAGCGAACATGAAAAACAACAACAAGGCATTCAACAAGTTGAATGCATGAACATGAGCATGCTACTATATCGATGAAGTGTAGGTGGTTCATGATCACGGTCCCTCAGACCAACTTACCATTTCGGTTTACCTCGTAACCACCATCATCAACTTACCATCGTGATCCTCACTAGATCACATCAGAACCAACCATAGTGGTCCTCAATAGATCACCAACTTCTGCATGTGCCATCTCAGTGTTATTAAGTGTGCCGGTTATTTATTTTTGTTGACCCACAATGTGACCTAGGACGAACTGTGTCCATATCTGAGGACGCATCTATCGTTAGATTATACACTATGCAGAGGTTAGTACACTGTACACACCACGAAATTCATGGCCTCCTGCTCCCATTCAGGTGGACCAACGACATTCCGACACAACCAATCTATTGCACGACACTCTCCCGGCCACTCCGACAAACTCCCCTTTGGGCTATGTCATGGGCGGCCCCGGATGCGAACTCTTGACATCTTCCACCTTCGTGGCCGGCCTCCGTCGTGGCAAAACAAAACAAACGGTCCCAAACAGGGACAACAATCGCATACAACTTTGGGCACACAAGGTTATGACTGCCTATCGGGCTAGGGCAGTGCAATCGCATAACCTTCCCTAGTTGGACGCACCGGCGAGAGGCATGACAATAGATTGAATTAGTGCCTCCTCATCCAGGCAAGTGTGGTTGCACTGGTGATCTCGATACCGTGGCACCATGACTCGGTCAACAGCCTGTTCAAGTTGAATTAGTATCATATTTAACTTGAATTAAAATGATTCGAGCCATATTATGCAATGAGCTGCATGGGTCATGAATATAGATGATGAATGCATCATATTTAGCAAGTGCATATGAAATGATCTTTGCTGCACATAATACCAACATGACATATATTCTACTACTTAGATATAACATGGATCAAATAATATGCACAAGTTTCATGTAGAAAATTATTTTAACTTAAATGCATAAAATGAATTCCATTCAAATAGAACTATTGCCATTGCAACACCATCCTTGCAAATGAATGTTGTGGCTTGCCTTACTGCAAAGGAGTGTCACAATACTCCTAGTCTCCTCCAACACAATTAGAACCTTCGGAAACAATTTAACTTCAAAAAGAAAATGTCACATAAAGCCTTTTAATGCACCAGAAATTATCTACAGCAAGAAAAATTCTCAAACTTGGCATACAGAAACTTTAGCTCAATACAAAACTAAGCAAAAAGAATCAAGTTATTTGGACTTATAGAATAGAATCTAGAGCTGGTCAAATTTCTAGGCAAAATTTGGATTTAAATGAATTTAAACAAATTTCTGGAGAAGGCCACGTCAAAGGGTATTTTCATAATATACCTCCACCAAGAAAATGCTTCAGGAGGGAGAGAGAGGCTGACAGTGGGGTCCCACTATCAGGTTTGAGAGAGAGAGGAACAGGGCACGGCGTCCCTATCGCCGGTGGTTGTTCGGCAAGGAGACCACATCGGTTGTCGGAGAGAGGGGGAACGAGTTCAACACGTCACGGCGAACACACACGTACCCATGGCGACGACTGAGGTGGACGAACGGTGGCTCGGGCTTCTTCTCAGAGACGGTGGGCGGCGGAGCTCGTTGGAGCGGACGTTTCCGGTGATGATTTGATTAACCAACAACACTGGCGTACTCATGAGATCACCATGAGCTTGACGGAGGCAAAGGGCAAAGACGAAGATGACGAGAGCAGGAGGACACCCATGGGGGATCTACGGCCAACTCTGATGAGGATCAGCAGTAGGAGTCCCTCCCGGCCTTGCCGCATTAGCTAGGAACTCGATTTATGGTCAGAGAAGTGGATTGCAATGATTGGAACGACTCGAGGAGGGTTCTATTTATAGATTGAGGGTGACAGTGTGTTGAGCTCCGCCGGAGAAGAGCTACCGGCGCACTAGGAGGAAGAGGAGCTCGGGCTAGTCTTGGGGAAGAAGTAGCATGACTCGGAGAAGCCAGGAGCACGTGCGAGCATAGTGCAGTGCACTAGGTGGGACAGGAACACTACTAGGGAAAAGGCTAGCAGCAGCGCGGGTTTTAGGTGTATCAGTAGCGCGGGGACAGACGCTACTAATAAGGCGCTACAGCTAACACGTAGCAGTAGCGCGTGCTCACCCGCGCTACTGCTACACAAGTGTAGCAGCAGCGCGCTTAAAGAAAGCTCGCTACTGCTAATAGCTATAGCGCGCTTCGCCTGTGCGCGCTACTGCTACTACCGCGCTGCTGCTAACTTTTCTCCACTCGCTACTGCTAATTTTAGTATTTTTTGTTTTTTTCGGCATATTTGTTTTGTATTGGAACAGGTTTTATAGAAGAATATTTAGCACATACAAATGTCATCATGATACACATACAAATGCCTGCGAGGCCACAGATGTAATCATATCATATACATACAAATAGTCTCGTCATAATCATCATCCAACACAAAGTGGTATCTTGTCATCAGCGATACATGCAAGTCTCGAATACTTGCAACTACAACGTCATCCATCTAAACAAAGGTATACGCGAGAAGATCTATCACTATGAGTGAGAGCTGAA
This sequence comes from Aegilops umbellulata, assembly GCA_032464435.1. Taxonomy (NCBI): domain Eukaryota; kingdom Viridiplantae; phylum Streptophyta; class Magnoliopsida; order Poales; family Poaceae; genus Aegilops; species Aegilops umbellulata. The sequence goes on from CP136054.1 coordinate 69,260,810, forward strand.
CTATGCAGTACATGAGATGGCGGTTACGAGTCCTCTCTCGCGCTAGCGTGAACCTCAAGTAACTAGCTTCTCCTTCTTGTCTGCTTTTGAAGCCTTTATGGCTGGCGTCCGAGAACCCATTCACTTGCGCCTGACACTCATGCCACTCGTTGTACACTTCCGGAACCTTCCCTTTGTACACGGCATAGCAGTTCCATCTCGCCATAAAGAAACTAGGTACCTGTTAGAGATGCATGTTCATGAAGAGGATGTACAATCATATATATGCAACAAAATATACTAGAGAACACCGAAAAAGAAAGGGTTAGCAACTAGATGCAACATACAGTACGCAAATTGATTAACTAGAGGTACGCAGGTCATCGTACGCAAACTAACAAAGTAGTGTTACGCAAGTTCGGCAGGGATCGTGGACATCACAAAGTTGCATCGCTACAAATACTATACAAGTTCAACCGACACATATCATCATCATCGGCATCATAAATCACTAGAAGTTCCATCCTTCCATATCATCGAGGATGGACCCTAGCTTCTTGAACGGCGTGAGGTCTAGACGTTGCATGCCTATGCGAGTTCGGACGTCAGCTCGCGATATAGGGCCGTGGTGGAACATCCCCTTCTCATCGACGGCTTCTTTCATGATGATCGTCGCAATGTCGCTTTGGATGCGAAAGAAGTCATCTCTAAGTTTATAATCCGCTTCTCCATGAGATTCTAGCCACTTGTGGATATGATCATCACTTCTGCTTCTCATGCGAAGCTTTTGGTGATCCGTGTTGAACTGAATAATGAGATGGAGGATGTAGAATCCATCCTTCTTGCTTGGTTTTGGGACTTGGATGCAGGAGAAGTTAGTTTTATGCGCGAAACCCATCTTCTTGTTCCTTTGTTTCCTGATCTGCATGTGGCCACCTCTAAAGCTGAAGCCTTGGAGAGCATCATCTAGAATATTCATTATGTGGGTGTAGTCTTTTTTCTCGTAGTCTCTGGAAGGGTCAAAATACATGGCGTGGGAAACTTGCGGATAAAGAACGATAAGGACGGCGCGCCCGTTGCTGCGGGGAAAAGACACCTCAAATTATTCCCCATAGAGAGAGAAGGAGTGATTGAAATGTATGAAAGGGTTGTTCGAAACTGACTTACTTTGGATGATAAGGCACGAGGACAATTTCCCGGTCCTTATTCTATACCATGAAGTTTTGGAGGTAGTCCCTAGCAGTTTCACGCTCAAAGTCGCCGAGACTCAAGAAAGACTCGTGCATGTAGTACGGATCCGCCACACAGATTTGCGAGACTTCTTCACTGTTCATGACGGAGCTCATATGTAGCGCAAAAAGGCGGACGATTGTAAAATCGAGCCGCCTTGTCAGAAACATCTCAAAGATATGGTCAAACCGCAGGAAGAACACCTCCGCGGGCCGTGTCTCGATGTAGCACTTCCCCTCAGGCACACGAACCGCGTATGTCGGATATCCTGGATCCTTTGAGGCTAGTAGGCTTTTCTCAGTCGACAGCACATGGTCGTGCAGTCTCCTGAGATCCCCTGATAGTGCCTCCAGCGGTTTCGGCGGTAGCATCGGCTCGCCCGTGAGATGGAACATGGTCGCACCTTTCACGGGTACACGCTCTTCAGAATGCATCGTTTGGCTGCTATGTGCTCTGGCTTGTTTGGAGGCAGTTATCTTCCCCGATCTCTTTCTCTCCTTTTTCTTGGGCACACCTTCTAGACCCTTCCTTAACCCATGCCTCAGTGTTCCCGGGCTAAGTACTGTACGACCCTCGCGCTGGGATAGTTGAGCCTGTGTTGAGGCGGCATCTTCAGGCGTGTCCTGTGAGGATTTCATGAAGAGAGACTTTTTGCAATCCTTGCTACGACCTTCCTGCCCAGGCATATCATCCATATCCTCATTAGCAAGCTGATAGCCCGATTCGTCATATGGTTGACTCATCAATTCTATGTCACAGTCATACGCGTTTGTATTGAGGTAATCCATAGGGTCGACCTCCGTCTCATCATCCATTCTCTGTTCTACAGGACAAATTACATCAGCCAGCACTATTGCACCCCCTTCATCATGTCGTCCGCCGCTCTCACCCGACACTACAGGAGCTGGTAACTGCGTATGCGGGGTGGTGGTCTCCGCACATGCTTGTTGATGTGTGGTTATTGGTGTGCTCTCGGCCAGCTCTAGACGAATAAGATTCTTCGGCCATAGCAGCACCCAACCCTTGCACCTTCCAATCCGCAGCGAGGTCTCGTCGTCCGCTCCCACATGCTGTACTGGAGGAGGCAATTCCTCGTGCCCCGATTTCACACTGGACAAGCTAACCCTGAAGTGCCCAGCAGGGATCGGCTGGTTGTGGAACGTGGGTTGCAAGGGGTCCATTATCATCCCCTTTCCCACGTCCACCTTCTGGCCTTTGATCAAGTAGAGTATGGTGCACGGGGTTTCTTTCGCCTGCAAACACATATGTCTGTGGCGTAAAACATCCGAAAGGCAACACAAATGGAATATTATATATATATATATGTATGTATATATATATATATATATATATATATATATATGGTGGTGCGACATGTAATTACTGTGATGGCGTCGAGCTCAGCCAAAGAAGAAGGCCCATCGAGCGTGCCAGAGACTGAGGACGGGCTGCTACGAGCGGGAGCGGCTGCGAGAGGAGGCCCGGTTGTGTGGGCAAGTGATGGTGCGATGATGTTGTTGTTCATGGAGTTGCTCCCATTGAAACTGGGCAACGGGAAATCATGTACCGTCTTGTCTGGATTTTCCTTCGTCCAGTTGATGATAACTGGAACCAAGTTAGTAGCAAAATCATTTCTGCAGGCAGTTACAGCTGCATTGACTGCCTGCTGTAACAACTCATATTTGTCCTCGGCTGCTTTTTTCGCGTCCTCAGCTGCTCTTTTCTCGACCGCAAGCTTCACCTTCGCGTCGATGTCCGCCTGACTAAACTTCATGTTTTGCTTCTTGGCCTCTGGGCCCTCGTTGTAAAACACCTTCCACGTGGCGCCGTCTCCAGCGCCGTGCACACGACCATATTGCGGCCGCTGGCCCAAAGGGAGTCCCTTAAGTTCGTTCAAGGCCCGGTTGAGAGGGGTGTCCCACTTGGGCCTCATCGGAGAAGTAGGGCTTTCGGCTGCAAGCTGGTGTTGCTTCTCCAGTAGTCTAATAAATTTCCTCGTGATCTTGTCCGTGTAAAAAACCTTTTTCTCCTTGTCCCACTTGTAGCGGGCCCTGATGAAGTCATGCACCAAGGGGTTGGTGAACTCCGTGAAGGGGTCTGGGAGACCCGCGGCTTCACGTTCCGCGTCCTCCTTCTCCCATATGGGCCTTTTATCGAGGTAGCCACGGCTTCCGAGGCGATGCTTCCCCGTGTTCCTTTGCTGAAGGCTCTTGAATTTCGCAGCCTTAGCCTTGGCGTCCTCGGTAGCGCAAGTGTCCTTGAACTTTTCGAACTCCTCTTCCGTATGTGTCGGATTTTCCTCTAGAATCTTGGACAGGGGTTCCTCAGCCTCAATAGCTCGTTTCACCCTCGATTTCCAGGAGGCCAAATCATTGCTGAACATGCCCATGGCGTGATTGTTAATCTTTTTCATCTTCGAATCATCCCACGGTTGTTCTATGTTATCATCCCGGTCGGGGAACTTGAATCTCTTGTGCAACTTCGTTAGGAGCAACTGCGTCAAATGTTCTTTACTCCTTAAGTCATCGTTGTTGATGCTCGCGCATTCCCGTAGGATGCATCCTACTTGGTTCCCATAGCACTTGCGAGGTTCTTCCGGCTCTAACGGCTCAAACTTGCCAGGTGCCATCTTTGTGATCACAAGTCGTCCAATCCCTAGTTTGTTAGGTTTTCATATCCTATGCTTCTTATGCTTCCTCTTTTCGGTACCGGCATCGGCGCCGGTATCTTCCGCGCCGGTACCTTCCCCAGCGGTCTCGGCGCCGCCATCGGTGCCGGCGCCATCGGTGTCGGTGTCGGCGTCAGTACCATCATCGAGGCGGACCTGCAAACCTTGCTTAGCAGTCAAAAAGTCGAGGTAGGCTTGTTCACCCTCATAGTCCATCTCGTCTGCATCTTGGTCAGAAGGCCCAGTTTCTTCGTTGTTCGACATGTTTCCTATGATTAAGTGTCCTCATTTATTTCTAAAAGTATGAATAAATGAGAAATGAGATAAAAAACAAATCTATGTGCCAGCACTCGATATGCCAACTATGTAGCACAAATCATGCCTTTATTCACGGGAACTTTCGGCATGACCTTTGCTAAACAATGGACATATCGAGCGCCTGAAATTCACCGGAATGGAAATGAATCAACATTCCGGCGTAACATAGGCCAGTCGGATCATTTAACATAGGCCACTCGGATCATTTAACAAAACATGACATGTCCAAAACATGACATATCCACATATCACATGCCCAGTTCAAATTTGCATATAAATTAAGCAAATTTATAACCTACCACATATCACATGCCCATGACATATCCACATATCACCTACCTAAATTCATAACTAAATAGATAACCTAATTAAACATAAGTAAAACCTAAGTAAATTAACCCTAGCTAGCAGAGAAAGAGAGAGGGGGGTGGTTTACAGAGGGTGTAGGGCGAGGAGGCAGGCCCAACGACGGCCGAGGTTGGGAAGGGAGGAAGCAGAGGAGGGAGGCGAGGGCCGACGGGTCGGGGGCGAGCGCGCCTGGGTCGGGGGCGGCGGGGTCGGGGGCGGCGGGGTCGGGGGCGAGCGCGCCGGGGTCGGGGGCGGGCGCGGCGGTGCGACGGGGCCGGGGAAGAGAGTGGGGATTTGGGGGAAAAGAGGCGGGATGAAGCAGGGAGAGGGAGAATTTTGGGTTAAGTGGACGTAGCAGTAGCGCGTTTGCACCAAACGCGCTACTACTATTACACGCAGCTATAGCGATTTTCTGCAAAAACCGCTACTGCTACCTTGACTAGCTGTAGCTCTTTTTCACTAAAGCGCTACTGCTATAACCAGTTTCCCTTTTTTCTTTTCCTCAGCATAATAGGAACATATATATTACATCATTGGACCCTTGCATAATAATGGCTAAGTGTGTATACAAAATAGGAACATATATATATATATTACATCATTGGACCCATGCATAATAATGGCTAATTAAATGTGTATACAAAATAGGAACATATATATATATTACATCATTGGACCCATGCATAATAATGGCTAATTAAGTGTGTATACAAAATAGGAACATATATATATATATATATATATATATATATATACATATATATATATATATATATATATATATATATATATATATATATATATATTACATCATTTGACCGATTTCTCAGCGCTGACGTTTTCGTTTTTGAGTCAGCTTCTTTCCCTTCTTGTTCGTCGAAGAATAATTGAGCCCCTCATTGTGACTTTGCCTTTTCCATGGAGTATGATTTTTCTTTGGTAATGTAGTATTGATTCTTCTTTTGACGTATACTTCATCATCATCGTCATCTTCCCTCATTGGGTTGCCGTACTGATCATAGTCTTCCTCGTTGGCGACTCCATCCATTCCAATGATGTTTCTTTTGCCTTTCCTCACGACAACACGACTGGGATTGCATGGGTCGGTTATGAAGAAGCATTGTGTCACATGCTTAGCCCATCTGACATAGCGTTAGCGGTAGCGCTCTTGGCGTCGGGTATAGTCATGGTAGTGAAAATCCGGCTTTCTCTTTCGACATTCTTAGCCCATCTGACACGGAACATCGTCGTGTTGTGCAGTCCAGAGTAGTCAAGCTCCCAGATCTCCTCGACCCTTCCATAAAACCGTTCAGTTGCGCCGTTGTCGCTGCCGGTCATGCATTCCATCGTCACCCCTGAGTTCTGATATTCATCACTGTCCATATCTCTGGCCTCCGTGTAGAACGTGTATCCGTTGATATCATATGCCTGATAGGTTACGAGGTTGGGCGAGGGGCCATGTGCTAAGGCGTATATGAGCAATCCGTCCTTAGAGCCCTCCTCCGGGGGATTAGCAATAATATGCTCTTTGAACCAATGCAGGAAAGTGGAGTTGTGCTCTCTAGTAATTTCGACTTCCGTCCTGCATACCCCCCGGTCACGATACTTCTTTGCGATAATTTCTTTGTGCAGTGCCACAAAAGGATCTACCTCGTCTAGGTGTTGTAGCACTACCAAGTTTGCTCTGTCAAAGTCGCTGCGTCGATCTGAGTATGCCACGTGCAGTTCCCTGCGACCGTTGCAGTGACCTTCTCCTTCGAGCCTCCCATCGTGCTTGTTAACGGGCAAACCAACACTAACACCAGGCGGCTGGTCTGCGCCATATAGAAAATTCTCACAGAAAGAGATGCACTCTTGTGTTAAATAGCCCTCGACGATGCTTCCATCCGGACGGGACATGTTACGAACGAATCCGTTGATGATCCCATTCATCCTCTCAAACGGCATCATGTTGTGCAGGAATGACGGCCCCAGGTCTATTATGTCATCCACAATATGGACACACAGATGCACCATCATGTCAAAGAACGCGGGCGGGAAGTACATCTCAAGCTCATTCAGTATCACAACAATCTCTTCCTGTAGCCTTCGGAGCTGCTTCACACTGATTGACTTTCAAGAGATGACGTTGAAAAAGTTGTAGAGACCAATAAGCGTGTCACGGACGTGCTTGTCCATTATCCCTCTAAGGGCAACAGGTAATATCTGCGTCATCATCACATGACAGTCATGAGACTTCATCCCGCTGAACCTTTTCTTGTCCGTGTCTAGATATCTACTTATCTTGCCACAGTAACCGGAACTAACTTTGACTCCGGTAAGGCACTTAAAGAATTGATTGATCTCAGCCTGACTTAAGGTGAAGCAAGAAGGGGGGCAATAATCCTCATTCTTTATTTTCTTGCCCTTCTTCTCCCGTGCCTCTGTCTCCGTCTCTGTCTCGTCTGACATTTTACAGGGCGGCATGTGCAGATCTTCCCTGATTTTCAAGTCTTGCAAGTCTTTTCTTGCCTTCGGCCCATCCTTGGTCTTATCCGGCATGTTCATCAGTGTTGCGAGCAAGCTCTCAAGGACATTCTTACAGATATGCATTTGATCAAGGCAATGAGGTGTATCGAGTTTGTGCCAGTACTCCAAGTCCTAGAACACAGACCTCGTCTTCCATACCTTCAGCAGCGGCTCCGGCGCCTTTCTCATCGTCTTTCCCGGCGCGGGGCACTCCTTCCAATTTTTCAACAGCTCATCGATTTCGGCACCGCTCCGCTTACGTGGAGGTCTTCGATGCTCAGCATGACCATTGAATAAATCTCCACGGTTTCTCCACGGGTCGTCCTGTTCGAGCCATCTTCGATGACCCATGTACACGATTTTCCCAGACCTGCCATCTTTCCTTGACGTTAGCTGCTGAGACGTCGTATCATCCATGCACCGCGTGCATCCGCAATATCCACGGCACACCTGGCCTGCCACATATCCGTAACCGAGATAGTCCTGCACTGTCGTGATCAGCGCGGCTCTCATGTTGAAATACTCGCCTTTGCTGGCGTCCCATGTCTTGGCCGGTGTTCTCCGTAACGTGTCTAACTCCTCCTGAAGTAGCCCCAGATAAAAATTAATATTATTTCCTGGTTGTTTCGGCCCTTGAATAAGCATGCTCATGTGAATGTACTTCGATTTCATGCACAACCAGGGGGGGAGGTTGTACATCCATACAAACACGGGCCATGTGCTATGGTTGGTGCTCTGGTTGCCAAACGGATTCATGCCATCGGTACACGCGCCGAGCACGATGTTCCTTGCATCACATTCAAAATACCGATAGAAGCTGTTCAACGCTCTCCACTGGCTTCCATCCTTGACGTGTCTCAGCTTCGGATCATCTCCATCGCCGGGTTTCTTCCTCTCCGCGTGCCAGCGCATTAGCTTTGCTTCCTTGGGATCTACAAAATACCTCTGGAGACGGGGAGTGATCGGTAAGTACCATACCACTTTCTGGGGACATTTCTTCCCGGCCTTCTTGTATCGAGAAGCATTGCACACCGGACAACTTGTTTTTTCCGCGTGCTCCTTCCGATAAATTATGCAATCGTTGATGCATGCATGGTATCTAACGTGTGGCAGATCAAGAGGGCACACGATCTTCTTGGCCTCATCAACACTACTAGGACATAGATTACCCTCGGGAAGAACATCCTTTAGGTACTTGAGATGCTCGTCGAGGCTAGTGTCGGTCCATTTGTTTTTAGCCTTCGTCTTCAGGAGTTGGAGCGTGAAACTCAAGCGGGTCACCTCAGGATTGCAACCCTCATACAATGGAGTGTTCAAGTCTACCACCAGTTGCTCCAGCTTAGCCTCCTCTCTAGAAGCAGCTCTCTCAGTACTCGTCTCCTTGTGAAGCAATGCTTGAACATGAGGGTCCCGCACGATTGAACTTAGTACCGACGAACTCTGCTGCGTGGAGTCCATGTCGTTCTCTCTGCCGCCATGTCCGGCCCCTTCTCCGCCGCCATGTCCGGCCTCTTCCCCGCCGCCATTATCTATCATCTCTTTGTCTTGCCCCGTGTCATCATTGCCTGCCCCGTCAGCATCCTCAACATCGTCATCCTCATCTTCAATTATCCACGGAGTATAGCCATCCATGAAACCAGTCATGAGCAGGTGTGCTTCGACACGACCATCGACATGGGGGTCAATCCAAACTATTCCTTTGCATTTTCGACACGGACATAAAACCTCTGTTAGGTTATTTTCCTTCATGTCCTGCACCGCCGACCGCAACCACCTGTCCACCATCGTTCCACTGACCATCGTCAACTCTGCACGGTAATAATAAACAAATTGATTATAAAAATGCGTGCATTCATCAGAGTCATACAAAAATTCGGCATGACCTTCCTTAAAAATAGGACATATATAGATCTAGAGTTTGCCCGGAATTCGCCGAAACGGAAATAAATCGACATTTCGGCAAAACATAGGCAACTCGAATGCACAATTTGGCGTCAACTCATGCCACACACACAGTTTCCATAAAAATATCACACACACATGCATAAACATATTTCCATTTTGCAAGCATGAAATATTAATCACACCTCTATCTCGAGATCGAGCACACGGTGGAGATGATGATGTAGGGAGGTCAAAAGTGCACAAAGCTCTTCTTGACAAAGAAAGATCTAGTTAGGGGGCAAATAGGTCACTTAACTAAATGCTAGATCTACCTAGCTAGCTAATTTGGGAGGAGACAACTTCAACTAGTGGAGGGGGGAGGAAAAAGAGAAAGGAGATGAATTAATGGAGGTGGTGTAGTTGTAGCTAGGAGCAATGAAGAGAGAGAAAGGTAGGTAGAAGAGGGAGAGTAATGGGGGGAGAAGTATTGAGGAAGAAGAAGAGGGAGAGAGGGAGGATGTGGGAGGTAGGGGAAAGGGAGGAGAGGAGATGGGGAGGGGGAGGTGAAAAAGGTGGGAGGTGGGTGCTGCGTCTTAGCAGTAGCACGGGAGAGAAAGCGCGCTGCTGCTAAGAGCGTAGCAACAACGCGCTTCCCTTTCACGCGCTACTGCTAAATGGGCCAACCCTGTGCATAATTTCAAAATTAGCAGCAGCGAGGTGGAAAAAAAGCGCGCTACTACTATGACATTAGCAGCAGCGCGCTTCCTGACGCCGCGCTACTGGTAAACTAATGTCGCTGTGTACTGCCCGTGGATTTTTGTAGCAGCGCGGTTTGAACGTCACACACTACTGCTAAGTTTGCACCTGTAGCGAGGTTTCCGAAGCCGCGCTGCTACTACGTAGCAGCAGCGCCTCTTTTTATGCCGCGCTGCTGCTAAGATTCTGTGTATAAGGTTTTCCCTAGTAGTGGAAGCGCACACGTGCACACTGTTCTGCCTGGTTGTACTTCGGCTGCTTCCGGCATGTGCCTGCTGGCATCTGGGAGGTGCAGGGTGAGGCCAGGTGGTGGTGCTGGAGGCTTCTGAGTGGAGGGGGCAAGCTGCAGTGGCGCAAGGAGGAGAGATGGGCGGTAGAGGGCCCCGATGCCCAGAGCACGACGATTGCATGTCGAACACCTTGGGCCTCACCACCTCTAGTTCGGTCAGATCTATCCATTTTTCAGGCGGTGAGATGCACTTTCATAGTTGAAATATGTGGAAGACATCATGAACCATGGATAACTCGTGCGGTATTTCTAACTGGTACGCCACTTTACCAACTCTGGTCATGGCTGGGAACAAGCCGATGTATCTGGGTGCGAGCTTTCCCCGAGTCTGAAACCTCTTAATTCCTTTCATGGGGGTAACTCGGAGATAGGCATACTCTCCTGGTTCCAAGCTGATTTGTCGATCTTTTGAATCATAGTAGCTCTTCTCGCGAGACTTTGCTACTTGCATTCTATCCCAAATTTCCTTTACTTGTTGTTTTTCTTCCATCATCAAATTAGTCCCAAAGATGCGGTCGTCTCCAGTCTGAGACCAATTCAGAGGTGTGCGGCATTTGCATCCATATAGAGCCTCATATGGTGCCATCTTGAGGCTGGTTTGATAGCCATTGTTGTAAAAAAATCTGCATAGAGCAAATGATTCTTCTAGAATTTGTTTTACTCGTTCTGTCTGTCCGTCTGTCTGTGGATGATAAGCGGTGCTATACTTCAAAGCCGTTCCCAAATCTTGGTGAAGACGTGCTTAGAATGCCGAGGTAAACAAGGATCCTCAATCTAAAGTGATGGTCCTTGGTACTCCATGCAGACTGACAATTTTGGATACATATAGTTGAGCAAGTTGTACTGCACGGTATGTGGTCCTTATTGGAATAAAATGAGCCACTTTTGTAAGCATGTCGACCACGACCCATATAGCGTTATTTCCTCAGAGTGTCTTGGGAAAACCCACGATGAAATCCATGCAAATGTTATCCCATTTCCATTATGGAACGGGTAAATGTTGTAATAAGCCTTTGGGTTTCTGGTATTCCGCATTTAATTTGTTACATATGTCACAACAGGCGACAAAATATGCAATGTCTTTCTTCATACCATCCCACCAGAATATCTGTCTCAGATCTTGGTATATCTTTGTACCTCCAGGGTGAATAGAATATGTAGACTCATGCACTTCCTTCAATATTTGCTGCTTTAGATCTCCCTGACTGGGTACACAAATTCGATCCCAAAATCGAAGAGTGCCTTGATCATCCATGTGAAAGTCTTGAGTCTTTCCTTCTCGCATGCGGGTGATCATCTTAAGCAAAAAGGGATCCTCAGTTTGAGCCTTGCGGATCTCTTCTTCTAGAGTAGGGTTAATCTCCAAAGTAGTTGCGCACGTGGCATCACAAATGACCATATTGAGTTGAGCTATCTCTTCTTGCAGCGCAGGAGGCAAGGATTCAACTAGCGTGTTTGTTATGGCCGGTTTACAACTGAGGGCGTCGATGACCACATTAGCCTTTCCCTAATGATAATTGATACCAATGTCATAATCTTTCACCAGTTCAATCCATCTCCTTTTACGGAGATTCAAGTCGGGTTGAGTGAATATATACTTGAGACTTGTGGTCAGTGAAGACTTGGCAACTCTTCCTAATGATATAGTGCCTCCAAATTTTCAAAGTGTGTACTACAACAGCCATTTCGAAGTCATGCGTGAGATAGTTCTCTTCATGAAGTTGTAGTTGTCTGGAGGCATATGCCACAACCTTTCCATGTTGCATGAGTACACATCCTATGCCTCGTCTGGATGCGTCGCAATAAATGTTGAAGCTTTGATATATATCAGGATGCGTCAACACGGGAGTTGTGGTTAAACGAGTCTTCAGCTCATTGAAACTTTTCTCGCATGCTTCTGGCCATTCAAACTTCTGATTCTTATGAAGTAGTCCCATCATTAGCTTGGCAATCTTTGAAAAGCCTTCAAAAAATTGACGGTAATAGTTGGCAAGACCCAAGAAACTTATGATTTCTAACACAGTATTAGGTGCCTTCCAATTTCATACTTCCGTAACCTTGCTCGGGTCCATGCCCCCTCCTTGAGCTGATAGGATGTGCCCAAGGAATCCCACTTGGTTGAGCCAAAGATCACACTTGCTAAATTTGGCATACAACTGATGATCTCAAAGTCATTGCAATACTGCACGGAGATGTTGTTTATTCTCTTCTTCGCCTTTGGAATATATGAGAATGTTGTCGATGAACACCACCACAAACTTGTCAAAAATCCATGAACACCTTATCCATCATATTCATGAAAAATGCGGGGGCATTAGTCAGTCCAAATGACATGACCGTGTACTCATACAGTCTGTAGCGGCTAGTGAATGCGGTCTTGGGAATGTCTTCTTTCTTGATTTTTAGCTGATGATACCCGATTGGCAAATCAATCTTGGAGAATATCTGAGCTCCACTTAATTGATCAAATAGATTGTCAATCCTGGGAAGTAGGTATTTGTTCTTGATGGTGGCATCATTAAGGTTGCCGTAGTCAATACACATCTGGAGACAACCATCCTTGTTGCCCACGAATATGGAAGGTGACCCCCAAGGTGAGGAGCTGGGGCGAATGTATCCTTTTTGGAGCATCTCATCCAACTGTTCTTCATCTCCACTAATTCAGATGAAGGCATGTGATAAGTCTCCATCGTATCTACTTTTCCAAACTCTTTTGCCCTTGTTTTGGACTCTAATTTGCATGATTTGAATGGAACTACCCCGGACTGACGCTGTTTTCAGCATAATTGCCATGGTGTTATTTTTGTGCAGAATTAAAAGTTCTCGGAATGACCTGAAATTTCACGGAGACCAGTTTTGGAATAAATAAAAAATATTGTCGAAAGAATCAACCGAAGGGGGCGCACACCCTGTCCACAAGGGTGGGGGGCGCACCCACCCCCCTGGGGCACGCCCTTTGTTCTTGTGGGCCCCCTGGACCTCCACCAACCTCAACTCCAACTCCATATATTCACGTCCGGGGAGAAAAAAAATCAGAGGGAAGGATTCATCGAGTTTTACGATACGGAGCCGCCGCCACCTCTTGTTCTTCCTAGGGAGGGCAGATCTGGAGTCCGTCTTGGGCTCCGAAGAGGGGGAATCATCGCCATCGTCATCATCAACCATCCCCCATCACCAATTTCATGATGCTCACTGCCATGCATGAGTAATCCCTCGTAGGCTTGCTGGACGGTGATGGGTTGGATGAAATTACCATGTAATCGAGTTAGTTTTGTTAGGGTTTGATGCCTAGTATACACTATGTTCTAAGATTGATGTTGCTATGACTTTGCTATGCCTAATGCTTGCCACTAGGGCCTGAGTGCCATGATTTCACATCTGAACCTATTATGTTTTCATGAATATATTTGTGTTCTTGATCCTATCTTGCAAGTTATAGTCACCTACTACGTGTTATCATCCAGCAACCCCGAAGTGACAATAATCGGGACACTTCCCGGTGATGACCGTAGTTTGAGGAGTTCATGTATTCACTAAGTGCTAATGCTTTGGTCCGGTACTCTATTAAAAGGAGGACTTAATATCCCTTAGTTTCCAATAGGACCCAGCTGCCACGGGAGGGTAGGACTAAAGATGTCATGCAATTTCTTTTCCATAAGCATGTATGACTATATTCGGAATACATGCCTACATTATATTGATGAATTGGAGCTAGTTCTGTGTCACCCTATGTTATAACTGTTGCATGATGAATGCCATCCGACATAATTATCCATCATTGATCCATTGCCTACGAGCTCGTTTCATATTGATCTTTGCTTCGTTACTTTTCCGTTGTCACTGTTACAATTGCTACAAAACTGCTACTATTACTTTTACCATTGTTACCGTTACTTCCATACTGATTTTCTACTAAATATTTTGCTGCAGATATTAAGTCTTTCAGGTGTGGTTGAATTGACAAATCACCTGCTAATACTTGAGAATATTCTTTGGCTCCCCTTGTGTCGAATCAATAAATTTGGGTCAAATACTCTACCCTCGAAAACTATTGCGATCCCCTATACTTGTGGGTTATCAGCATGCGATAATATTTCTTGTAAATGGTGTCGTCCCGGGCACAAGATCGATTGAAAATTCAAGCTCCCGGTCTGGTGGAATTCCTGGTAATTCTTCTGGAAACATATCTGGAAACTCACTGACCACTGGAATCACATCCATTTCTAATGCAATAGCCGCATAAATCATTTCCTTCTTCAGTATGATTCTGCAAGCAAAGAACCGAGCTGGCCGTCCTGAAGGATTTATTAATGTGACTTCCCGAGTTGCATAGTTGATACAAACTTGATGCCTTTTCAAAATGACATCCAAATTTGGGGATTCAATGGATACAAGGGTGGCGGGGAAAATAACTCCATTGATGGCTATTTCCAATCCTCAGCATACAACATTTGTTTCGAGCATCAATCCCAGGGATTGTACCACCATAAATTTGTCCAGAAGAGTGCAAGAAAGCTTGTGTTGGGCAACAAAACTCTGTGAAATAAAATAATGGGAAGCCCTGAATTGAATAAAATTGTTGTAGGTATGTTATCAACAGGAAACATACCAATGACCACTTCCGGTGTTTCTTGGGCTTCTTCTGTGGAGAGATGATGAACTTGCCCTTGAATAACCTTCTGAGTAGGGAAAGGTCCCATATTGTTGACTTGTGGCTTGATGGTTTTGGGTGGCTTGCCGTTCTTGGGACACTGCCTAGCATAATGCCCGGTCTGACGACAAGTGAAGCATGCATTGTTACGCTGATAGTCTTCCCTCACTGGATTGGTAACAATGTTCTTGACTCGATTCTCTATTTTTTATTACCCTGCTGCCATGTTGGCTTGAACTCAAACTGCGGTTGCTGCCAGGTACAAGCTTTTTGAAAACTTTGTGCATCTTTCTTGGGTTCAAACTTGCGTTTCCGATCTTCATAAGTAGACTTGTGATCATTGGCAAGCTTATGTTCCCTTTCTGCGATGAGAGCCTTGTTCACCAAGGTTTGAAAATCAAGAAAATCTAGCATGCTGAGTGTGCATCGGAGGGTATGATTGAGTCCTCCAAGGAACTGATCTATCTTCCTTTCTTCAGTGGCGACATCATGAGTGGAATAACGGGCCAAGTGATTGAACTTGTTTAAATAATCACTTATGGACATGTTCCCTTGTAATAGAGAAAGGAACTCTTGCTCCTTGACCTTCATAATACTGGCGGGAATATGATACTTGCGGAATTTCTCCTTAAATTTATCCCAAGTAATCTCATCTTCAGCAAGCCACATAGTTTTAGTATTGTCCCACCATATAGCAACTGGCTCTTCAAGATAGTGAGTGACAAAAGGAACCTTATCGATATCTTCAGTATGGGAAATGTCTAACTTCTTCTTAATGGTCCTCAACTAATCATCGGCTTCCAAAGGATCTACGGCTTGACTGGAACTTGGCGGCTTGGTCCTCTGAAAATCTGACAACTTGGAGTGATTGCCATTATTATTGTTTTACCCAGCCATAGCCTGCATACTTCTCAAGTATTCAAGCAAATGTTGATTTCTCTTTTCTTCAAACATTCGCATATCTGCTCATGTGGGTGCTTGAGGCGGAGGAGGTGGAGGCTGATATGGTCCTGGAGAATGTCCTGCTTATCTGGCGGATCGACGGACTAGGATATCGTCTCCAACATGACTGTTGCCGCCACACCTTGTCATCCTATACTTGTTTCCTGTTATGAATCATCGAGATGAGCGACATCCATGAAGGGGAAAACGGAGAAGGCAAAGTGACGACCCCAAGTAAAAGGCGAGGAAAAAGCAAGGCAAATAAAAGTCACAACATAATTATACATAGCCCCCCACATCGTACAAAGAAAGAAAACATCATGGATAGTACAACTACATGCATACAACCATACATCACATCATATTCATCTACTCGTAAAGGCAATGATTGCACTGGCACTCTGACGGCTCTTCAAGTGTCTCCCCGGTCTCGGACTCTGAATCAGAACTGATAATGTTAACGAAAACCTCTGGAGCAAAGGAAACACAGCGATGCTGATGAGATGGCTCTCCCTCAGGATCAGGTGCGAGATGACTATGTAGTATAGGAGCGGCGTGAGTAGTGAGAAGTAAAGTCCACTTGGCGGGAGACTCGTGAGGAGTCACCATCGAGGTCTCTGAGTTACTCTGAGGTGTAACCAGAGTGGGTGGAAGTATAGTAACTAGGGGAACTAGAGGAGCATAAGCAAGTGAAGGTGAAGCGAATGCAGTTCGAGCGTCGGCAAGGCGTCTCGAGTGCGGTTCAGTTCCTGAGTTAAGCTGTGGATTAGAAGGTACCCAGACGTTATGTAGCGGGAAAGGTGGCTGGCAGAACGGTCACACTCTAGATCAATGATAGGAAAATGGATGCGTCCAATATCGAACATGGACGGGTACTAATAGAAACATGGGTGAGTCTGCATCTAGATCTTGTTATAGCGCAAATCGATGAGAGCCTTGAATGCAGCAAACTGGACCGCCTGGTCGGGTGAAGAAGCCAATCCACCCTTCGTGCAGCGGGTGTAGGTGCCCATCAAGGTACTGTTGTGCATGACGACCTCCACATGGTACTCATATACTGCATCTACAAGCTGCTCCTGGTACACTAGTTGATCACCGTCAGGTAGAGTCGGTGCCAAACGTTACAAAGAAGGTGAGGAAAGGTGGAATGTGCCGGCTCGGGCTGATACAGATATGTAACGGGAGCCATCTACACTCACAACATTAGTTGGTCAGTAATAAAATAAACTATATGCATGCAATGTGGCAACCAAGTGCAAAGGCACACTCAAAAGACCCAAGGACTTCTATCTACCACCTTCTAACGCGTTGGCTGTCTAGGGCATCCTACAGTTAGCGTGACTCTGATACCAATCATTGTGGCACCCTGGCTCAGAGCAACCGGTTTACCTTGCATTGCCAGCCCAGAGATCAAGTCTTCTGGTAATACACAACAACTTGGTACAGAAATCAACCGGTTTATTGATCTCTTGCAGATACAAAGTATTGAATATTACATAGAAGTCGAGGCCAAGCGGCATGCATGGTGCGGCTGAACTTAGGTACATTATTTAGTAAACATCTCAGGGGCCTCAGCGAAAGGTGATACTCCTACTCGGCAGCAGAACAAAGAGGTAGCGCGACTCCACTCCGCAAGGACACTGATGGGACACGACCTAGATCGGGACGAACCGAACAATACCAACTCCGGGTACGGATCCTCCTGCATCTGACATGACACGCCAGGTGAGTACTTTGAATGTGCTCGCAAGCTCACAACAAGCAAAGCAAACATGACAAATAACAACAAGGCATTTAGCAAGTTGAATG
The DNA here is from genome assembly GCA_032464435.1 of Aegilops umbellulata. NCBI lineage: Eukaryota > Viridiplantae > Streptophyta > Magnoliopsida > Poales > Poaceae > Aegilops > Aegilops umbellulata. The sequence continues at coordinate 69,278,192 of CP136054.1, forward strand.
CATGAACATGAGCTTGATACTATATCCATGAAGTATACTTGGTTCATGATCACGGTCCCTCAGACCAACTTACCATCTCGGGTTACCTAGTATCAACAACTTACCATCGTGATCCTCACTAGATCACATCAGAACCAACCATAGTGGTCCTCACAAGATCACCAACTTCTGCATGTGCCATCTCGGTGTTATTAAGTGTGCCGGTTATTTATTTCTATTGACCCACAGTGTGACCTACTATGAACTGTGTCCATATCCGAGGATGCGGCTATCGATAGATTATGTACTCTACAGAGGTTACTACACTGTACCCGCACCACGGAATTCATGGCCTAGTGTTCCCATTCGGGTGGACCAACGACATTCTGACAAAACCAATCTATTGCATGACACTCTCCCGGCCACTCCGACAAACTCCCCTTTGGGCTATGTCATGGGTGGCCCCGCATGCCAACTCTTGACATATGCCACCTTCGTGGCCAGCCACTGTCGTGGCAAAACAAAACAAATGATCCCAAATGGGGAAAATGGTACCATGAAACTTTGGGCACACAAGGTTATGACTACCTACCAGGCCAGGGCAGCGCAAGTGCATAACCTTCTCTAGTTGGAGGCACCAGTGAGAGGCATGACAATAGACCGAATTAGGGCCTCCCCATCCAGGAAAGTGTGGTTGCACTGGTGAGCTCGAATCTGTGGCACCATGACTCGATCAATAGCTTGTTCAAGTTGAATTAGCATCATATTTAACTTGAATTAAAATGATTCGAGCCATAGTATGCAATGAGGTGCACATGTCATGAATATGGATGACGAATGCATCATATTTAGCAAGAGCATATGAAATGATCTTTACTGCACATAATACCAGGATGATATATATTCTACTGCCTAGATATAACATGGATCAAATAATATGCACAAGTTTCATATAGAAATTAATGTAACTTAAATGCATAAAATGAATTTAATTCGAATAGAATGTCACATCCCTAGTTCTGGTAAGCTCTAGGCTAGCTAGTCGTGTGAGCATCATGTTTAATTTTCAAATGAACTTGAAATGGGGATTGGTCAAACCCCTAGCACCAAAACAATGCAAATAGGTTCAACTTAAAAATATTTTCAGTGAACCCAAATTGGTCTGCAAAAATGTTCATGATTTATGGAAAAAGGTGAAAACCATATCTAGAGATGATGCATATTTTTCCAGGACATTTTTGGTATTTGAATTAACACAATACCTATTTGAGTTGGAGCAAATAAATCCTATAAATATATTTATTGCTCTAAAAATTCTGAAACTTGAGGTGGGGCTCTGTAATAATATAGTTTGCACCCACAAATATTTTTCAGAAGCAACCAACTTGAATTGGTTTAAAAAACCAAATTCAAAACACATATGAAAAATAGAAAAACAGAAACAAATAAGAAAAGGAACCTACCTGCGCCACTTACCTGGCGGCCCATCTGCTCTGGCACAGCAAGTCGGCCCAGCCGACTGGCCACGCGAGTCATTCCCTACCTCGCGCCAGTAGGCAGGGGCGCGTGGCCTCCGCACGCCAGCGCACGCGCGGCCACCTCCTGCTTGCCGCTGCTGCTGCTGGAGGGCGCCACGACACCCTGAACCGCTTTCTCTCTCCCTCACCCTCATCCCCTTCTCTGTCTCGCTCTCTCTCCCACAGCCGAGCGCCACCGTCACCGCCGTTCGCTGCTGCCACGGCTACCGCACTCCCCTCGCCCTGCCGCTGATCCCAGAAGCACCGTCGTGCCTCCCTCGTCCTCTCCACCGAGCTGCACGATGCCGGAAGCCCTGGACGCCGCCAGCATGACCGTTTCCCTCGTCGGCCACCGAAGATAGTCGTCGTCGATTCGCCGCCCCGAGCGCGTCCCCGAGCCCACTGACCATCCTACCGACATCATCGTGAGCCCCTGAGCTTTTCCCCTCACCTCCCCCTCTCGCTAGCTTCCTCTAGCCGCCGCCCCACGAGCTCCCGAGGCCGCCGTCCACCATGGCCGACCTCCTGCTCACCTCTAAGCTTACCACGCCCAGCTGTGTTGTCCGCCATGCTCCTAGGGCCCCCTAGATGCGGCCGAGCTACCTGGTTCCCTCGAGGGCGAGCTGTAGCCCTGCGCTCGTGCACCACCGAGCTCCGTCCACCGCACTTATCGCCATTGCCGTCGCTACGGGCCGCCCTAGCCACTGCTGCTTGCACTGCTCGATGCGGACGAGCACGAGCAACGCGTAGATGCCCTCCGCCGTGCTTTAGGTCGCCAGAGGAGGAATTCCGATGAGCCTCCATCGTGCGTGTTGTCGCTGTCGGCTAAACTCCGGCCTAACCACAAGTTAACTAGACTAATGACCCTGCTAATCTAATCCTAGCCACTGACATGTGGGGCCAGCCCCTGTTAAAAGTTTGTTTAGTTTAAATCTAAACTTAATTAGGCACTAAGAGACTGACATGCGGGACCCACTGGTCAGTTTGACCCGGGCCACCCTGTTGACTTGCTGATGTCAGCGTGATGTACTGCTGACATAGTAAAGCTTTTCTGGGATTTTAAATAAATCAGAAATGATTTATTTATTTCAGAAAATGTCTTAAATCAGAAATAAATTAGTCTATAAATCAGAAATTAATCTATAACTCCAAATGAAATAAATTATATATGAAAAATTATCAGAAAAATCCAAAGAATCTGAATATGGCGTTTTCATGAATGTTAGAACAACATATGGCTGCTTTTTAGGACAAATCATATAAAGGGCTTTTAAACCTTCACATATGGAGTTTGAATTTGAACCTAGGGTTCAAACCAACTTCATTTAACTTGTTGCTAGTTGCATTAGCTCAAATCACAACATATTGCCATGTCATTATCATGCATTAGAATTGTTGCATTGCATTGATTGTGTTCTTCCTTGTTTGCCGGTATTTGTCCCCTCTCAGTAGACGTGGTTCCGGCGATGAGATCGATGAGACGGATGAAGAACTATACTATCTTCAGAAGTGCCAGGCAAGCAAAACCCCCTTGTTCATTCCGATACAATCCCACTCTCTCACTCCTGCTCTCTTTTACTGCATTAGGACAACAACGATTCAACTGTTACATGCTGCGGTAGTTGAACCCCTTTCCTCTGCATGACCTGTCATTGCCACAATAAATAGATGAAACCCACTAGCATGAGTAGGAGTTATTTGAGCCCTGATGTGGCTACTCATTCATGCTTGTTGTCATGCCTGTTACTGCTTAGAGTTGAGTCAGGTCTGATTCATCGGGGATGAATTGGAATGTGGTGAACATGTCCTACTGTTGAGAGCTAAGTGTGTAAACACGATTTGGTAAAGGTAGCAGTGAGAGGCCATGTAGGAGTACATTGTGGGTTGTCTCATTGAAACCGTCCTCAGGAACTGAGTTTTGTGTTTGTGATCCATGAACAGCTACTACCACACATTGGAATGCTTAAGTGCCCCTCTCGACTTATTAATCGCCTTGATCTCTGTCCAGGAGTTGCAACTAGTTTCTGGTGTTTGTAGGATATGTATTGGAGGCCGTGCGTAGCGCTGACCCTAGGGGTGGGCTATGATGCGGTAGATACACCGTGGCACAGTGTACTGAGTCACCCGTTTGGTGTCTCGAGAACTCCGCACACATCGTTTGGGGCCGTGAGCGACACCCCGGCCGGATCTCCTTGCGGATGGAACCCGAATAGGCGATAAACCTGGACTAGAGACTTGTGTGATTAGTCAGGTCGTGGCCGACACCCTTGCCAGGCCTCCGCTTGAAGGTTGCTAAGATACATGACGTGTACATGGCGGTAAGTGGCGAGAGCGTGTGTGAAGAAGTACACCCCTGCAGGGTTAACATCATCTATTCGAATAGCCGTGTCCGCGGTAAAGGACTTCTAGGTTATCTGTACAGTTCATAGACAAGTGAAAGTGGATACTCTAAAATGCGCAAGATAAGCGTGAGTGTTATGGATGGCATTCTCGTAGGGAGACTGTCGGGACCCCGATACTAAGTCACACCGATCTAGCATGTAACACCTCATATTACTTTGCGGCCTCACGCACGGTATTCCCACGGGTGCCACCTTACCTGGCCCGGGACCGTTTGCGCCTTTTGGCTCACGTATATGATAGTGTCGCTAGCATCCATATGACAGAGAACCCGGGCCGACATGGCTAGTCGTGAACCCAAGGCGGCGCCAACCTATGAGGACAGGCATACATGAATCACATCGAGCATGTCGGTCATCAACGTATTTATCCGGGCTGTAGCACTGGGCTAACAGGACTCCGGTAACCCGGGCTGTAGCAGGCTAGGCAGGACTCCGGATAACACCGCGTGACATTTCCCCAAAGGGACAGACACAGGAACGACGTGAAACACATGCCGGCCAGTCAAGTGTTCCGAGCAGTAGTGCTGGGCTAGCAGGACTCCGGTGAACCGGGCTGTAGCGGACTACTATCGCTCGGAAGCACTAGACTTACATTTCCCCATATGAAAGGCTGCCAAGGATAAACAACTAGATAGTCGGATCCCACACATAGCAATACACGTTACACGTACGCATAACATGCAAGTATGTGCTGTACAACATGGCATCACAACATAACGCAAACTCATATAGATAAAGGCCCAGAAGAGCCACATAGCATTAAATACAAACAGGGGTCACATGACCCATCATTCAGAACATACAAGCAACAAGCGGAAGCATTACATGTCTGAGTACAGACAACTACAAAATAAAAGGCTGAGAAGCCTGACTATCTACAACCTCCGATCAAGATCGTAGCTGAGGTACAAGCTACCTATCGAAGTCCAAGCGGAACTACTAGTGAGACAGATGTCTCATCTGCAAAACATAAATAAAGCAAACGTGAGCACAAAGGTACTCAGCAAGACTTACATCAGATCCTATCATACATGCATTAGTATCAAGGAGGTAATGTGGGGTTTAGTTGCAGCAAGCCAGCTTTGACTCTGTGGCTATCCTGTTCTACGACTGTTGGTAACTCTTTTGAAATGGCGCACACGAGTCCACTAATCACCACATCAATACACTACTATGGATTCATCCCCGTCTCACTACGAGAAGGCCATCCATAGCACTCACACTTATCTTAAGCATTTTAGAGTATCCACTTCAAGTTGTCTATGTACCACGTAAGCATCCAAGAAGTCCATAACCGAGGACGCGGCTATTCGAATAGATCATGATAACCCTGCAGGGGAGTACTTCTTCACACACGCTCTCACCACTTATCACCATGTACACGTCATGTATCTCGGCAACCTTCAAGCGGAAGCCTGGCGAGGGTGTCGGCCACGACCTGACTAACCACACAAGACTCTAGTCCAGGTTCATCGCCTATTCGAGTTCCATCCGCGAGGAGATCCGGCCGGGGTGTCGCTCACGGCCCCAAACGATGTGTACAGGGTTCCCAAGTCCACCATCCGGGTGCCACTCGGTACACCGGGCCACGTGTTCCTAGTCTGTCCCAAGCCCACCTGGCCGGGTGCCACTTGGTAGACTACTAACACTACCTACAAACACCAGAAACTATTTGCAACTCCTGGACAGAGATCGAGTGGGTTAATAAGTCGAGAGAGCTTGGAGCGCCCGGAGCCCAATGTGTGGTAGTAGCTAGTCATTGGACAACTTACACAGAACTCGGTTCTTAAGGACGGTCCCAATGAGACAACCCACCATGTACTCCTACATGGCCTCTCACCGCTACCTTTACCAAATCGTGTTCACACACTTAACTCTCAGCATCAGAACATATCATATCACTCCAATCCATTCCCCATGAATCAGACCTGACACAACTCTAAGCAATAGCAGGCATGGCATGGTAGAAGCACAACATGGCTCAATCAACTCCTACACATGCTAGTGGGTTTCAACTATTTACTGTGGCAATGACAGGTCATGCAGAGGAATGGGTTCAACTACCGTAGCATAAAGTAGCAGTTGATTCGCTGTTGTCCTAATGCAATAAAAGAGAGCAGGAGCGAGAGTGGGATCATATTGGAATGAACAAGGGGGGTTTGCTTGCCTGGTAGATCAACAGGGGGGCACTGCTCCTCTGACAGGTACTCTGGAACGGTCTCCGGAGCAGAACCTATCGAGAAGGAACGGTGTCGGCAATCAATACACAATCACATGCAACAATATGATGCATGAACATGGCATGAGAATGTGATGTTGTTTGAGCTAATGCAGCTAGAGTTTATTTGGTTGAAGTTCATATGAACCAAGGGTTCATATGCAAACCCCAAGTGAAGTATATAACATGCCATTATTACGTTTTCACTTATACAGCAAGTATAAGTTGGTTTTTCATGCATGAAACTAGCATAAATGGGTTCCTTGCATTTTTCTGATGATTTTTCATATATAACTTGTTTCAATCTGAGCTACGGTTGATTTGATATGAATTTTTGAAGTTTGAATCATTTTCTGGAATTTCCTATTTAAAATTAAATCCAGAAAAATGAATAACTGCGTCAGCGTGGCGTCAGCAGTACGTCAGCGGTCAGCGGAGCTGACCAGGTCAAACCTGACGTGTGGGGGCCACACGTCAGTGTTTTAGTTAGCTTAACAAAGGTTAATTAGTTTTAAACTAATCCTAATTAAAAAATTAGTCAGGCCGGGCCCACATGTCACTGACCCACACGGGTCAAAGCTGGGTCAACAAGGGGGGGTAAGACCGGTCAACCCCACCGGCGTTTAGCCGCCGGCGAGGCCGAGCGCGGCGGAGAGGCTCGGGATCGCCGTTCCGGCGACCATTCGGACGGCGGAGACCACGGGGGCGAAGCCCGCGCTCGTCCGCACCGATTGGAGCAGATGGGAGAGGCGGGGGCGGCCGGAGCTCGCTGGAGCGAAGCTCAGGGCGGCGGCCGGAGTTCGGCCTCGAGCGGGAGCGGCTACGGGGTACGGCTGGAGCTGCGGAGGGCATCTACGGCCTCCTGGCGTCACCAGGAGCACGGTGACGTGCTCGGTTGCGGCTGCGGTGGTCAGGGCGACGGTGGCGACATGGACGGCGGCGAGGAGCTACGGCCGCGGCGGGGAAACGGTGCCACGGTGCGAAAACGGAGAAACGGGGAGAGGGGGACGGCGTAGAAGCTCACGGCGATTCAGACGAGGCAGTCGGCGAGCTCGGGGAGGGCTGGAGTCGGCGGGGCGGCGAAGACGATCTCCGGCGACCGGAGATGAAGACGGCGGCGAAGGCGACTCTCCAGGGCCTCCCGCGGCGTGTGGCTCGACGGAGAGGTAGCAGGCGATGTGGCGGAGCTTCTGAGCACGGGGAGAGGGCGAGGGGGAGGCGGTGGCTACGGTCACGGCGTGCGGCGGCGACGGCAGCGCTTCGGCGCGGGGAGAGGGAGAGATCTAGGGGAGGGGGAAGAACGAGAGAGAGCGAGAGAGGCGCGGGGCGTCGCGTGGCGACGTTCCAGACGTCCAGGCGAGGAGGGGAGGGGCAGGCAGGCAGCTGCCGTGGCGTGCATGCGCGCGGCGTGCGGCGACCACGCGCCCGACGTCCTCCTGGCGCGGTGGAGACGACGACTGGCGCTGGCCAGTCGGCTGGGCCGGCCTGTTGGCCACTGGGCCAGGCCAGGGAGGTAAGTGCAGGTAAGTTCTTTTCTATTTTTGTTTTCTTTCTATTTTTTTCTGACATTTGTTTGATTTAGTAATAATACTAAATCATTTTATTTGCTTATGCCAATTTTTGCAGGGGCTAATGGTATTATTCCAGAGCTCCTCAACAAATGGCACAATTTTTTGGATATATAAAACATATATATCATTTATATATCCAATGCAAATAATTATTGCATTAATTCCAAATGCCCAAAATAAATATTTATGAGCTTCTAAAAATATTGGTTTGATTTTTACCTCTGTCCAATATTTTTAGAGAGTAACATGAACATTTTCTTGGACCTTTTTGGAGCACTTTTTATCTGGGTCATTTCCAGAAAAGATTATGAGGGTTTCACAAATCCCCATTTCAAATTTAAATGAAATTTAAACATGATGCACACATGACTAGCTAGCCTTGAGCATACCAGAACTAGGGATGTGACAACTCGCCCCCACTCGAAAGAATCTCGTCCCGAGATTCAGGGGTCGACGGGAAGAAGGCGGGGTACTCCAATCGAAGACGATCTTCTCGCTCCCAGGTAGCTTCTCTCTCGGAATGATGAGACCACTGAACTTTGAGAAACTTGATGTTCTGACGTCGAGTAACACGCTCTGCTTGATCAAGAATGCGAACAGGGTACTCTCGATATGTGAGGTTATCTTGGAGATCAAGCGTTTCGTGGTCCACTCCGCGGATGGGATCCGAGAAGCAACGCCTGAGTTGAGAGACGTGGAAGACATCATGTACTCGAGAAAGGTGTGGCGGTAGTTCCAACTGGTAGGCAACCTCTCCTCGTTTAGCGAGAATGCGAAAAGGACCAATGTAACGAGGAGCCAATTTGCCCTTGATACCGAATCGATGGGTACCCTTCAAAGGAGTAACCCGAAGGTAAGCCTTGTCGCCAACTTCATAAGCCACTTCCTTATGACGACGGTCATACTGGCTCTTTTGACGAGATTGGGCTGTTTTCAAATTCTCACGAATGATGCGAACTTGCTCTTCTGCCTCCTGGATCATATCCGGTCCAAAGAATTGTCTTTCACCGGTTTCTGACCAGTTCAAAGGTGTTCGACATCTTCGTCCATATAGAATCTCAAAAGGAGCTTTCTTGAGACTGGATTGGTAGCTATTGTTATAAGCAAACTCGGCGAAAGGAAGACACTTCTCCCAATCCATACCGAATGAGATAACGCAAGCTCTAAGCATGTCTTCGAGAATTTGGTTGACCCTTTCCACCTGACCACTTGATTGAGGGTGGAAAGCGGTACTGAAGGAAAGATGGGTGCCCATGGCAGTTTGGAAACTCTCCCAGAAATGAGAAGTGAAAAGACTACCACGGTCTGAATTGATCTCTAGTGGAACACCATGAAGTGAAACTATTCGAGAAATATATAAGTCAGCGAGCTGACTAGCGGTGATACTCTCTCGAACAGGTAGGAAGTGAGCCACTTTGGAAAGACGATCAATGACTACAAAGATAGCATTATTCCCTTTCTTGGTCCTGGGAAAACCGGTGATGAAGTCCATACCAACCTTATCCCATTTCCATTCAGGAATAGCTAAAGGCTGAAGGGTGCCAGCAGGCCTTTGATGCTCTGCCTTAACGCGACGACAAACGTCACAGTTAGCAATGAACTCAGCGATTTCTCTCTTCATCCTAGTCCACCAGAACCTCTGGCGTAGGTCCTGATACATCTTAGTACTACCGGGATGAATCGTGAGAGGGGATTCATGAGCCTCCTTAAGGATCAGCTGTCGCAGATGTTGATTCTTGGGAACCACCAAGCGATTCTCAAAGAAAACAACACCTCGATCATCTATAGAGAAACTTCCACCAACTCCCTTGTTAATGTTTCTCTTGATCCGGGAAATTCCCGTATCCTGCTTCTGTGCAGAGATGATTTGATCCACAAGAGTAGGTTTCGCCACCAAGGTAGAAAGGAATCCATGAGGAGCAATGTGAAGGTTAAGCTTACAGAATTCCTCATGAAGAAGTGGTTGGCCCTACTGCAACATAAGATTGTTGCAATAGGACTTACGACTTAGCGCATCAGCCATGACATTGCCCTTGCCTGGGGTGTAGGTAATCCCTAAGTCGTAATCTGAGATCAACTCCAACCAACGTCTTTGCCTAAGGTTCAAGTCTGGTTGGGTGAAGATATACTTGAGACTCTGGTGATCGGTGTATATCTCACAACGTTTACCGAGAAGGTAATGTCTCCATGTCTTAAGTGCATAGACTACGGCTGCAAGCTCTAGGTCATGTGTAGGATAATTCTCCTCATGTGGATGCAACTGTCGAGATGCATAGGCAATCACATGACGATCCTGCATAAGAATGCAACCTAGTCCCTGTCGTGAGGCATCACAGTAGATAACAAAGTCCTTAGTGAAATCCGGTGGCACAAGTATGGGAGCAGAAGTCAGGCGTCTTTTCAGTTCCTGAAAACTGTACTCACACTGTGGGGACCACTCAAACTTTTTGTCTTTCTTGAGAAGTTCCGTGAGGGGTTTGGCCACTTTGGAGAAGTTTTCAACGAAGCGGCAACAATAACTGGCTAGACCAAGGAAACTCCTAACTTGTTTAACTGTTTCAGGTGGAGTCCAATCAAGAACGGCCTGAACTCTCTCGGGATTGACAGCAATGCCCTTACCAGAGATCACGTGGCCTAGGTAGGTCACTTCTGGCAACCAAAATTCGCACTTGGAGAACTTGGCATAAAGGCGGTGCTCTCTGAGTTTCTCTAACACAAGTCTAAGATGTTCGGCATGCTCTTCCTCGTTCTTCGAGTAAATAAGAATATCATCGAGGTAAACCACGACGAACTTATCTAAGTACTCCATGAAGATCGAGTTCATCAAGCGGGAGAAGGTAGCTGGAGCATTGGTTAGACCAAAGGACATGACGGTGTACTCGTACTGGCCATAACGAGTGACAAAAGCCGTTTTAGGAATGTCCCCGTTTTTGATCTTGATTTGGTGGTAGCCTAACCTCAAATCCATCTTGGAAAAGACTGAGGATCCAGCGAGCTGATCATACAGGTCGTTGATCCTGGGAAGCGGATACTTGTTCTTTATCGTGACCAAATTAACGGGACGATAATCTACAACCATCCGGTTCGTACCATCCTTCTTCTTGACGAAGAGGACGGGGCAAGCCCAGGGCGAAGAACTAGGATGGATGAAACCCTTTTGCAAGGACTCATCGAGTTGTTTCTTAAGCTCGGCTAGTTCTAAGGGTGCCATCTTGTAAGGTCTCCTAGAAATTGGGGCGGTTCCTGGGATAAGATCTATAACAAATTCTACATCTCTGTCAGGTGGAACACCTGGCAGTTCTTCTGGAAAGACATCCGGAAAGTCACGGACTATCGGGATATCTTCAAGGTCTGGAAGAGGGCTGGCATTAAGAGAATAGAGTTGACGCTTTGCAATTTTGGTGGAGACAGTGACTATCTTGCCAGATGGGTGTGTAAGTTGAACAGACCTGGTATAACAATCAATCTTGGCATAGTGAGCTTTCATCCAGTCCATACCCAAGATGATGTTAATATCTGTAGACTTGAGGGCTATAAGTGATGCCAGGAATACAAGTCTATCGACAAGGATTTCATTACCATGGCTTATTCTGGTAGTTTGCCATCTAGACCCTGGAGTTTGGATTTCAAGTGGAGTTGGCATATCACAAAATGACATGTCGTGCAAACGAGCATAGCCTTCAGAGATGAAGGAGTGAGATGCTCCGGTATCGAAAAGAACCGAAGCTGGATGACAGTTGACAAGGAGTGTACCAAGAACGACATCTGGATCATCATGAGCGTCTTCAGCTGAGACGTGATGCACACGACCACGTTCAATGGGAGCTGACTTGACATTAATAATCTTGCATGGTGGCTTACCACGGCCAACAGACTTCTCGGGCGGGGGTGGAGCATAACTGGCTTGAGAGCAGTCACGTGCATAGTGTCCTGGCTCTCCGCATGTGAAGCAAGTCCCTGAGGTTGGACGTGGACCCGCATTGACAAGCGGTCTGCCAATAGGTCTGGGTGGAGCACGTAACTGAACTGGGTGAGGCGCCACATAAGATGGCCTCGGTGAATAACCGGGTGGAAGAGCGGAGTTCGGAATCCAAATCCGGCGCTTCTGAGAACTAGAACCGGAGGAAGAAACCAAATCACGGGTGTGCTTGCGAGACTCCTCGTAGGTGAGCTGAGCTGTCTCCGCGTTAATGGCCTTGTTCACAAGAGCCTGGAATGTATTGCATTGGTGCAAATGGAGATCACGACGCAACTTGGGGTTGAGACCCTTCCGGAACCTAGCTTGCTTCTTGGCGTCTGTGGACACTTCTTCTGTAGCATAGCGGGCGAGATTCTCAAACTCTCTACTGTAAGCATCAACAGCCATCTTACCCTGGGTGAAACTACAGAACTCTTCTCTCTTGCGATCGATGAGGGCTTCAGGAATGTGATGCTCGCGAAAAGCCTCAGTGAATTCTCTCCAGGTAGGTATCTGACCAACTGGAAGCATAGCCTCATAGTTCTGCCACCAAAGACTAGCAGGACCCTCCAGATGGTATGCAGCATAGATGACCTTGTCACCTTCAGCTACGTCCGCAGAACGCAGCTTGTGTGTGATACTACGAAGCCAGTCATCTGCATCGAGTGGCTCAATAGAATGATGAGAAGTGGGTGGGTGCAAGCGAATGAAGTCATGAATGGTTGCAGACCCTTTGAACTGAGGTGTGGTGTTCTCCTCGATACGTGCCAACAAGCGGTTGGTCTCACGCTTGTTCATCTCAACCCCTAACATGAACTTTGCCAACGAAGACTGATCGGGAGGATCCTCATCCCTACCATCTCCGTGGTTCTGGCTACGAGCAACAGAACTTTGTTTAACTGATGACATCCTGAAGAACAAAACCAAGGAAAAGAAGGATGGATTCAGCATCAACTATGGGATGCAGAAGGTAGCACAAGAATTTAGTATCTCTCAAACTCCTAGGATAATTCCGGCAGCATAACGGCAGTAAAATGCTCAATATGAGACATTCTGCAAAAGACGGGGTAGCACCATAATCAACATCATCACACAAGGTTCTGAGATATTACTAAACAGACTACACCGAAGGTACTTGAACTGGGATATGACTCTCATCAACCAATCCTAAGAGACTACGGAGTAGTAACACGCGATCCTGATAGATAGAAGAGGAAGCCTATTTCCTTAACCCCGTTGGAAAGATAGGATGACTCAGATCAGAAGGGCATGAGATATAAGGAGTAAAAAGAGCCTTACGTTCCCTTCCACAATCAATTCCCTTATATAACTAAAGAATTTCTAGACTCAACTTCGAACAGGTTGGCTTGGAAATCCTACAGGCAGTCAGGCTCTGATACCAATGCTGTCGGGACCCCGATCCTAAGTCACACCGATCTAGCATGTAACACCTCATATTACTTTGCGGCCTCACGCACGGTATTCCCACGGGTGCCACCTTACCTGGCCCGGGACCGTTTGCGCCTTTTGGCTCACGTATATGATAGTGTCGCTAGCATCCATATGACAGAGAACCCGGGCCGACATGGCTAGTCGTGAACCCAAGGCGGCGCCAACCTATGAGGACAGGCATACATGAATCACATCGAGCATGTCGGTCATCAACGTATTTATCCGGGCTGTAGCACTGGGCTAACAGGACTCCGGTAACCCGGGCTGTAGCAGGCTAGGCAGGACTCCGGATAACACCGCGTGACATTTCCCCGAAGGGACAGACACAGGAACGACGTGAAACACATGCCGGCCAGTCAAGTGTTCCGAGCAGTAGTGCTGGGCTAGCAGGACTCCGGTGAACCGGGCTGTAGCGGACTACTATCGCTCGGAAGCACTAGACTTACATTTCCCCATATGAAAGGCTGCCAAGGATAAACAACTAGATAGTCGGATCCCACACATAGCAATACACGTTACACGTACGCATAACATGCAAGTATGTGCTGTACAACATGGCATCACAACATAACGCAAACTCATATAGATAAAGGCCCAGAAGAGCCACATAGCATTAAATACAAATAGGGGTCACATGACCCATCATTCAGAACATACAAGCAACAAGCGGAAGCATTACATGTCTGAGTACAGACAACTACAAAATAAAAGGCTGAGAAGCCTGACTATCTACAACCTCCGATCAAGATCGTAGCTGAGGTACAAGCTATCTATCGAAGTCCAAGCGGAACTACTAGTGAGACAGATGTCTCATCTACAAAACATAAATAAAGCAAACGTGAGCACAAAGGTACTCAGCAAGACTTACATCAGATCCTATCATACATGCATTAGTATCAAGGAGGTAATGTGGGGTTTAGTTGCAGCAAGCCAGCTTTGACTCTGTGGCTATCCTGTTCTACGACTGTTGGTAACTCTTTTGAAATGGCGCACACGAGTCCACTAATCACCACATCAATACACTACTATGGATTCATCCCCGTCTCACTACGAGAAGGCCATCCATAGCACTCACACTTATCTTAAGCATTTTAGAGTATCCACTTCAAGTTGTCTATGTACCACGTAAGCATCCAAGAAGTCCATAACCGAGGACGCGGCTATTCGAATAGATCATGATAACCCTGCAGGGGAGTACTTCTTCACACACGCTCTCACCACTTATCACCATGTACACGTCATGTATCTCGGCAACCTTCAAGCGGAAGCCTGGCGAGGGTGTCGGCCACGACCTGACTAACCACACAAGACTCTAGTCCAGGTTCATCGCCTATTCGGGTTCCATCCGCGAGGAGATCCGGCCGGGGTGTCGCTCACGACCCCAAACGATGTGTACAGGGTTCCCGAGTCCACCATCCGGGTGCCACTCGGTACACCGGGCCACGTGTTCCTAGTCTGTCCCAAGCCCACCTGGCCGGGTGCCACTTGGTAGACTACTAACACTACCTACAAACACCAGAAACTATTTGCAACTCCTGGACAGAGATCGAGTGGGTTAATAAGTCGAGAGAGCTTGGAGCGCCCGGAGCCCAATGTGTGGTAGTAGCTAGTCATTGGACAACTTACACAGAACTCGGTTCTTAAGGACGGTCCCAATGAGACAACCCACCATGTACTCCTACATGGCCTCTCACCGCTACCTTTACCAAATCGTGTTCACACACTTAACTCTCAGCATCAGAACATATCATATCACTCCAATCCATTCCCCATGAATCAGACCTGACACAACTCTAAGCAATAGCAGGCATGGCATGGTAGAAGCACAACATGGCTCAATCAACTCCTACACATGCTAGTGGGTTTCAACTATTTACTGTGGCAATGACAGGTCATGCAGAGGAATGGGTTCAACTACCGCAGCATAAAGTAGCAGTTGATTCACTGTTGTCCTAATGCAATAAAAGAGAGCAGGAGCGAGAGTGGGATCATATTGGAATGAACAAGGGGGGTTTGCTTGCCTGGTAGATCAACAGGGGGGCACTGCTCCTCTGACAGGTACTCTGGAACGGTCTCCGGAGCAGAACCTATCGAGAAGGAACGGTGTCGGCAATCAATACACAATCACATGCAACAATATGATGCATGAACATGGCATGAGAATGTGATGTTGTTTGAGCTAATGCAGCTAGAGTTTATTTGGTTGAAGTTCATATGAACCAAGGGTTCATATGCAAACCCCAAGTGAAGTATATAACATGCCATTATTACGTTTTCACTTATACAGCAAGTATAAGTTGGTTTTTCATGCATGAAACTAGCATAAATGGGTTCCTTGCATTTTTCTGATGATTTTTCATATATAACTTGTTTCAATCTGAGCTACGGTTGATTTGATATGAATTTTTGAAGTTTGAATCATTTTCTGGAATTTCCTATTTAAAATTAAATCCAGAAAAATGAATAACTGCGTCAGCGTGGCGTCAGCAGTACGTCAGCGGTCAGCGGAGCTGACCAGGTCAAACCTGACGTGTGGGGGCCACACGTCAGTGTTTTAGTTAGCTTAACAAAGGTTAATTAGTTTTAAACTAATCCTAATTAAAAAATTAGTCAGGCCGGGCCCACATGTCACTGACCCACATGGGTCAAAGCTGGGTCAACAAGGGGGGGTAAGACCGGTCAACCCCACCGGCGTTTAGCCGCCGGCGAGGCCGAGCGCGGCGGAGAGGCTCGGGATCGCCGTTCCGGCGACCATTCGGACGGCGGAGACCACGGGGGCGAAGCCCGCGCTCCTCCGCACCGATTGGAGCAGATGGGAGAGGTGGGGGCGGCCGGAGCTCGCCGGAGCGAAGCTCAGGGCGGCGGCCGGAGTTCGGCCTCGAGCGGGAGCGGCTACGGGGTACGGCTGGAGCTGCGGAGGGCATCTACGGCCTCCTGGCGTCACCAGGAGCACGGTGACGTGCTCGGTTGCGGCTGCGGTGGTCAGGGCGACGGTGGCGACATGGACGGCGGCGAGGAGCTACGGCCACGGCGGGGAAACGGTGCCACGGTGCGAAAACGGAGAAACGGGGAGAGGGGGACGGCGTAGAAGCTCACGGCGATTCAGACGAGGCAGTCGGCGAGCTCGGGGAGGGCTGGAGTCGGCGGGGCGGCGAAGACGATCTCCGGCGACCGGAGATGAAGACGGCGGCGAAGGCGACTCTCCAGGGCCTCCCGCGGCGTGTGGCTCGACGGAGAGGTAGCAGGCGATGTGGCGGAGCTTCTGAGCACGGGGAGAGGGCGAGGGGGAGGCGGTGGCTACGGTCACGGCGTGCGGCGGCGACGGCAGCGCTTCGGCGCGGGGAGAGGGAGAGATCCAGGGGAGGGGGAAGAACGAGAGAGAGCGAGAGAGGCGCGGGGCGTCGCGTGGCGACGTTCCAGACGTCCAGGCGAGGAGGGGAGGGGCAGGCAGGCAGCTGCCGTGGCGCGCATGCGCGCGGCGTGCGGCGACCACGCGCCCGACGTCCTCCTGGCGCGGTGGAGACGACGACTGGCGCTGGCCAGTCGGCTGGGCCGGCCTGTTGGCCACTGGGCCAGGCCAGGGAGGTAAGTGCAGGTAAGTTCTTTTCTATTTTTGTTTTCTTTCTATTTTTTTCTGACATTTGTTTGATTTAGTAATAATACTAAATCATTTTATTTGCTTATGCCAATTTTTGCAGGGGCTAATGGTATTATTCCAGAGCTCCTCAACAAATGGCACAATTTTTTGGATATATAAAACATATACATCATTTATATATCCAATGCAAATAATTATTGCATTAATTCCAAATGCCCAAAATAAATATTTATGAGCTTCTAAAAATATTGGTTTGATTTTTACCTCTGTCCAATATTTTTAGAGAGTAACATGAACATTTTCTTGGACCTTTTTGGAGCACTTTTTATCTGGGTCATTTCCAGAAAAGATTCTGAGGGTTTCACAAATCCCCATTTCAAATTTAAATGAAATTTAAACATGATGCACACATGACTAGCTAGCCTTGAGCATACCAGAACTAGGGATGTGACAGAGACGGGATCGGATCCATAGTGGTGTATTGATTGGAGAATATGTGGACTCGTGTGCGCCACCTCAAAAGAGTTACTTGCAGTCGTAATTTAGGATAGCCACTGAGTCAAAGCTGGCTTGCTGCAGTTAAACTCCACCACCCCCTTTGTTGATACCGATGCATATGTATTTAGTTCTGATGTAAGTCTTGCTGGGTACATTTGTACTCACGTTTGCTTAATTTATGTTTTTGCAGAGAGACTTCAGTCTTGCTAGTAGTTCCGCATGGACTTCGACGTTTAGCCTGTTACCTCAGCTACGATCTTGTACCCTCGACAGGGTCTTGTAGATAGTCAGGCTTCTCAGCCTTTTTCATTTGTAGTTGTCTGTACTCAGACAAGTTAAGCTTCCGCATGTGCTT
Source organism: Aegilops umbellulata (assembly GCA_032464435.1). Taxonomy (NCBI): domain Eukaryota; kingdom Viridiplantae; phylum Streptophyta; class Magnoliopsida; order Poales; family Poaceae; genus Aegilops; species Aegilops umbellulata. Next base: position 69,295,740 of record CP136054.1, read on the forward strand.
GTTGCTTGTATGACTTGAATGTTGGGTCATCAGACCCATGTTTGTAATATCTGGTTCTTCGAAGCCTAATTAATAAATACTTTGAGTTGTAGAGTTTTGTTGTGATGCCATGTTGTATTTACCCATATCGGGCATATTGTGTGTATGATTGAAATGCTTGGTATGTGTGGGATCCGACAACCTAGTTGTTTATCCTTGGTAGCCTCTCTTATGGGGAAATGTAGTCTAGTGCTTCCACTGAGCCATGGTAGTCCACTACAGCCCGGTTTATCGGAGTCTTGCTAGCCCAGTTACTACTGCTCCGGAACACTTAGACTGGCCGACATGTGATCCACTTCGTTCCTGTGTCTACCCCTTTGGGGAAATGTCATGCGGTGACTTCCGGAGTCCTGCTAGCCTGCTACAGCCCGGGTTCTCGGAGTCCTGTTAGCCCAGTTGCTACAGCCTGGATTCACACGCTGATGACCGACACGTTCGATGCTGGTTCATGTATGCCTGTCCTCATAAGTTAGCGCCACTTTGGGTTCACGACTAGTCATGTAGGCCCGGGTTCTCTGTCATATGGATGCTAGCGACACTATCATATACGTGAGCCAAAAGGCGCAAACGGTCCCGGGCCAGGTAAGGTGGCACCTGTGGGAATACCGTGCGTGAGGCCGCAAAGTGATATGATGTGTTACATGCTAGATTGGTGTGACTTAGGATTGGGGTCCTGACATAGAACCATTGCTATTGCAATGCCATCCTTGCAAATGAATGTTGTGGCTTGCCTTAGTTCAGAGGAGTGTCACACTACTCCTGGCCTCCTCCAACACAATCTAACCTTCTGAAAATAATTTAAATGCAAAAGGAAAATGTCACAAGAAGCATTGTAATGCACCAGAAGGTATCTACAGCAAAAAAATTCTCAAACTTGGCATACAGAAACTTTAGCTCAATACAAAACTAATGCAAAAAGAATCAACCCATTTGGACTTATAGAATAGAATCTAGAGTTGGTCAAAGTTCTGGTCTGAATTTGTATTTAAATGAATTTAAACGAATTTCCAGGGAAGGCCACATCGAAGGCGTATTTTCAGAATACACCTCCACTAAGAAAACACTTTGGGGGGAAGAGGCTGATAGTGGGGTCTCACTGTCAGGTTTGAGAGAGAGAGAGAGAGAGAGAGAGAGAGAGAGAGAGAGAGAGAGAGAGAGAGAGAGAGGAACATGGCATGGCGGCCCTGTCGCCGGTGGTTGTTCGGCGAGGAGACCATGGCAATTGTCGGAGAGAGGGGTAATGGGTCCATCACATCACGGCGAACAAGCACGTACCCGTGGTGACGGATGAGGTGGACGGACGAAGGCTCGGGCTTCTTCTCCAGAGAAGGCGGGCGGTGGAGCTCGGCGGAGCGGACATTTTCGGTGATGATTCGACGAACCAACATCACTGGCGTACTCAGGAGATCACCACTAGCTTGATGGAGGCAGAGGGAAAAGATGGAGACGATCGGAGCAGGAGGACTGACGTGGGGGATCCGCGGGAAATTCCGGCAAGGATCGGTGGCAGGAGGCCCTCCCGGCCTTTCCGCACTAGGAGGAACTCAATGTGTGGCCAGAGAAGTGGAATGCAATGATTGGAATGGCTCGAGGAGGGTTCTTTTTATAGATGAAGGGTGTCAATGCATTGAGCTCCGCCGGAGAAGAGCTGCTTGTGCACTGGGAGGGAGAGGACCTCGGTGCTAGTCTTGGGGAAGAGGTAGCGCGACATGGAGAAGCCATGAGCGCGTGCGAGCATAGTGCAACGCACTAGGTGGGACAGGTGGCACACTCGCGTGCACTGTTCTACCCGGTTGTGCTTCGGCTGCTTCCGGCGTGCGGCCTGCCAGTATCGAGGAGGTGCGGGGCGAGGCCAGGTGGAGGTGCGAGAGGCTGCGGAGTGGCGGGGGATAGCTACGGTGGCACAAGGAGGAGAGACGGGCGGCGGCGGAGGGGATAGCTATGGTGGCGCGGCGATTGCATGTAGAACACCTTGCGCCTGTGCCATCACTGCGTGCACTGGTATACATTGTGCTTTTGCAAAGTGCAAACCATGTATGGCTTGTTGTCCCTTCGAAGCTGGTCCGAGAAGTGCCCTCAGATTGCCACCTAGCTCCAAGGACAAGACATGAGACCGGCACAAAGTTTCTTGATAGAAACTTGTTCAACATGTTGTGACCAAATGGCTTGATGAAAAAGGATGATTTTTGGTGGTTAAGCTTCTCTTAGGAAGGTAATGAAGTGGTAAAAATTTCAACTCAAACCAATCAAGGAAAATTACACTTGCTTCACAAAGTGCCCATCCTCGACAGAAGCAAAATCATTTTCCTTAGCTAAAATATTACAAAGGACAAGGGAATTTTTTTGCATGGGAAGATGAGGCCGACCCAAAGAATATTTGAAAATTTTCTTGGGATTAAAAGGGGAAGAAAATGGGGGTTACTTCATAGCATATTGAGAAAACATTCATTTTTAGGTGGGAAATAAATATTATGCCATTAAAGAAAATTATCTCATGGCATTAAAATGAGAGTGATGAGGTCTAGAGAGGGTTTAAGGATGTTAGAACCCACTTGGAAGAAAATAAAAATGATTTCCAAGTGGTAATTCCAAAATAATTGACTGAAAACTCAAATGAAAATTCAATAAATCCAATAAAAAGAAAAAGGGCAAAATCCAGGGTGTCACATCTTCATAGTGTAAAATCCCTCTCTTGAGAAAATTGAGAAAACCATCAGGAAATCTGAAGGTTTATTGGTTGAGGAGATGGGGAAAAATCAATCATTGACAGAAGAGCATTCCGCTCTCAAGTCACGAATGGAAGAACTATCAAATCGTCATGGTTTTCTCTCGGTCGACCACGAGATATTGACTTACAATTACCTGAAAAGGAAATAGGAACTCGAGTCACTGAGAGAGGCTCATGAGGACTTGATCAGAGAACACTCTCTTCTCACCCAACAACTCAAAGAGAAACCTGAAGTGCTTATACCACCTTGCTTAAAATTCCTTGAACGCAGCAATGTTGAATCAAATGTTGAATCTTCTGTGAATGATAACCCCTTTGTCGAGGAAAATGGTTCAGTGTCTGATGAGAATGCTAGGTTGAAAAATCGTATTCAGATGAGAATGTTCAAGTCTCTCGAAGGGCATCAAACCCTTTGTGATGTTCTGAAGAAATCCATTCTTCACAAAAATCCTAGGAAAGAAGGTATCGACTTCAAAAGGAAACTGGATGAAAATGGCTCCTACTAGGAACCTGATCAATATCCTCGCACTGTGTGGGTGCCTACCAAGAGAAAAGCGCTCGATCCAGCTTTACTTTTGGTATATGACTCTCCTATCCCTGAATACTCTTATGATGATTCTCCGGACAACTATAAGCTGTCGAAAAACCAACATGGTGAGGCTGTTGCTCGCTATGTTGGACCAAACAGCAGGAATGCCCCCCCAAAGAAAGCTATATGGGTTCCCAGGAAAACTATCGAAGCATTGCCTATTACTACTTTACTAACCATGCAGGAAGAAAATGCTCGTTACTTCCTTGGAAAAGATCGACATAATGAGTACATGCATACCTCATTCAACCACTATACTCATTCGTCTGGAAAGAATTTCAAGGCCTATTCCTTTGATTATGCTCGCACTTCTTCGAGTAACAATTATGGTTAGCGAAAGAAATCATATCCTGCTTGCTCTCTTGTTTCGAAGCCACCTGCAAAGATGTGGGTGGTTAAGAAAGCCTAATTCCTCTGTAGGACAATGTCTCCGGGTGTACCCGATAATGGATAGTGGATGCACTAGTCATATGACTAGAGACAAGTCATTGTTTGTCGGCCCCAACTTAACCGCTTCATCTCAGAAGTATATTACTTTTGGCGACAATAACAATGGAAAGGTAATTGGGTTAGGTAAAATTGCTATATCCAAAGACAAGAACATTGATGATGTTTTACTTGTTCAGTCTATTGGATCCAACCTCATGTCAGTTGGCAAGCTTTGCGATCTAGGCATGCTAGTTCTATTTTCCATATCCAAATGCATCATCTTTATGGCCTATGACCATTCCTTCATCTTTGAGGGAAATAGAAAACGTGATTTATATATTGTGGATTTCTCTAAAGGCCCCTCAGTCCAAACTTGTTTGCTTGCAGAAGCAATTGAAGGATGGTTGTGGCACCAAAGTCTTGGTCATGCATGGATGAGAAATTTGTAGACTCTCGTGAAGAAAAATCATTTCCGTGGCATTCCTGATGTAAAATTTGACAAGGATCGTCTCTGTGGTGCATGTGAGGCCGGTAAATTGGCCAAGAAGCATCATTCGTCAAAAACTTTCATGGCCACAACAAGACCTCTGGAAATTCTTCATATGGATTTATTCAGACCTCAAAACTATGCAAGTTTCGGAGGCAATCATTATGGTCTAGTTATTATTGATGATTTCTCTCGTTACACTTGGGTATTCTTTCTCGACGACAAAACCTGCACCCAAGACATCTTCAAAAGATTCGCCAAGAAGGTCCAAAATGAATATGATGTGCGAATTAAGCATGTCAGAAGCGACAATAGTACTGAGTTAAAAAATTCTGATATCAAAGATTTTCTTGAGTAAAATGGTATAACTCATGAGTTCTCTGCCGCATACACTCCCCAATAGAATGGAGTTGTTGAGAGAAAGAATAGAACTGTCATCGAGATGGCGAGAACAATGCTCAGTGAGTATTAACACTGCTTGTCATGTTGTGAATCATGTTTATCTTCACAAATTCCTTAAGAAAACTTCATATGAGCTCATCACTGGTAATAAACCAAATGTTTCTTATTTACGTGTTTTTGGTGCACCTTGCTATATTCATGACATGAATCATAATTCCAAGTTTGCACCTAAGGCACATGAAGGTTTTCTTGTTGGTTATGGCTCGAATTTGCATACTTATCGTGTCTATAACTCTCACCACGGGAAAGTTACGGAAATGTAAATGTGTGGTTTGATGAATCTAACGGCTCTCTAAAGGAGCACCTGTCTAATGTGATAGATGAACCACTGATTTCGGATGCTATTCACCAAATGGCCATTGGGAGTGTCAGGCCAGTTGAAGGAAATGTACCTGACTCTTCCGATGATGATGCCCCCATGACTTGAAGCAGAATACGCCAAGCCATTGCCGAAGAAAATGCCACTGCGAACACAAATGGCAACCATAATGCAAATGCCAATCAAGCTGGCAATCTCGATGAAAATGGCGACACAAATGGTCACCTCGATGTTGATGCTGAGGAAAATGAAAATGATCATCAAGATGAAAATCCTCACCCACGAGTGGCTAATCGAGTTGCGTTCTCGCACTCGTTTGGCTAATTACTGTGGACGTTTCTCCTTTGTCTCATTGATAGAACCTACCAAGTATGAGGAAGCCATGAGTGATCCCGATTGGATGAATGCCATGCAAGAAGAGTTGGTGCAATTAGACTTGAATGATGTATGGGAATTGGTCGACAAAATGAATCCTAAGAAGCACAATATCATCGGCACAAAATGGATATTTCGGAATAAGCAAGATGAAAATGGCATTGTTGTGAGAAACAAAGCACCTCTTGTCGCTGAAGGGTATACACAGGTAGAAGGTATTGATTTCGGTGAAACATATACTTCTGTTGCTCGCCTTGAGGCAATTCGTATTCTCCTCGCTTATGCAAACTACAATGATATCCTGCTTTATCAAATGGATGTGAAAAGTGCTTTCCTTAATGGTGAAATTGATGAGGAAGTATATGTTAGGCAACTAACTGGCTTTGAAAACCCTCAGTTCCTAAGAAAGTTTTTAGGTTGAAAAAGGCTCTATATGGGCTGAAGCAAGCCCCTCAGGCTTGGTGTGACACCTTGAATAGGTTTCTGCTCGACAAAGGGTTTAAGCCAGGATCCACGATTCCACTCTTTTCACGCGTGCTATTGATGGTGATATATTCGTGTGTCAAATTTATGCGGATGATATTTTTTTCAGCTGTACTAACAATGCTTGTAGCATGGAGTTTGGGAGAATGATGTTTGAGAAATATCAAATGTCTATGATGGGTGAACTGAAGTTCTCTCTTGGACCACAAATACATCAACAGGACAACAAAATTTCCAAATCTCAGGAGAAATATTTGAGAGACTGTCTAAAGAAGTTTAAAATCCAAGATTGCAAATTGAAGGGCTACAAAACTCCAATGCCCACGAATGGTCAGCTAGACGTAGATGTGTATGGTAAAGATTATGATCAAAAATCTTATCGTTTGATGATTGGTTCTTTAATCTACCTATGTGCATCCAGACCTGATATCATGTTGAGTATTCCTATGTGCTCATTTCCAATCTGCACCGAAAGAATCGCATCACCAAGCGGTCCAGCGTATTCTAAGATATTTGGCTCACAACCCCACCTTAGGTTTATGGTATCCTAAGGGAGCACAGTTTGATCTCATTGGATATTCAGACTCAGTTTATGTGGGTGACCGGGTTGATAGGAAATCTACTTCAGGGACATGCCATTTCCTTGGTAGATCTTTGATATGTTGGTCGTGAAGGAAGCAGAATTGTGTGTGCGTGTCTCTCTCTCCCTCTACGGCTGAGGCCGAATAGATTGCTGCTGGCGCGTGTTGCACTTAGTTATTATGGATGAAGCAGGATCTGAAGGATTATGGCATCAAGGTCAACCTCTATTCTGCGACAATGAGAGTGCGATCAAAATTGCACACAATACAGTGCATCATTTTCGCACCAATCATATCGCGATCATACATCATTTTATTCGCGATCATGTTGCTAACACTACTGGAATCAGGATCTTTGTCGACAGCCTGTTCTTTGTCGTCCGCTAGCTGATGGCAAAGAAGGTCTTCACCATATGCATACAGAAGGCTGACGACAAAGAACAAGCGGACGACAAAGAGATAGTTTGCCGTCAGCAATCTCTTTGCCGTCTGCTAGCGGACGGCATAGAAGCTTTGCCGTCTGCTAGCTGACGGCAAAGAGGGAGGGTGGCCCACTAGCTATCAACCCCTAACGGGGCCCCTCTTTGCCGTCTGCTAGCGGACGACAAAGTATTTTATGGCGTCCGCTAGCTGAAGACAAAGAGCGTGCGGATGAGAAAGCTTGAAATTGACTTTACGGCCACGCCCCACCGTCGCCCTCTCTCTCTGTCTCTCTGCTCTTTCTTCCTCCTATGCCACCTCGCGCCGTTGCCGCCGCATCCTCCCCATGCCGTCGCCGCCGCACCCTCCCCGCACCGTCGCCGCCCCTCCCCGCCCCGTGGCCGCCCCCTCCCTGCCTCCCCACCCCCTCCCGAGCCTCCCCACCGCCACCTCTCCGCCGCAGCCACGGGTCGACCCCCCCGAGGAGCGCATCCCATCATGGGCCCCTCCCGCCCCTTCACCACCCCGCCTCGCCGCCGCCCCTCCACGACCCGTTGCCGCCCCCAGGGTGAGCCCGTGCCCCTATTTTCTTTTCGGTTTTTTCTTCTGTTTTTCTTTTATGTTTAGTTTAGGTTATTTAGGTTTGATTAGCTTAGGTTATTTAGTTTAAATAGTTTAGGTTTAGGTTTTTTTAGTTTAGGTTTAGGTTTAATAAGTTTAGGTTTAATTATATTAGATTAGTGTTAGGTTTGAATTAAATAGTCATAATTAAAGGAAGTGAAAAAAAGATGAAAAAAGAAGAAGAAAAGTAGAATAAGTAGAAAGGGGGAAGAAGAAGAAGAAGAAGAAAAGGAGGAGGAGGAAGAAGAAGAATAAGAAGAAGAAGAGGAGGAGGAGGAGTTCTGTTTTTTCTTTTCTGTTCTTGATAATAGATATATTAGATATATAGTTAGCTAGATTAAATTGTATTATGTTAGATTAGTGTTAGGTTTTAGTTAAATAGTCATAGTTAAAGGAAGTGAAAAAAAGATGAAAAAAGAAGAAGAAAAGTAGAATAAGTAGAAAGGGGAAAGAAGAAGAAGAAAAAGAGGAAGAAGAACAAGAAGAACAAGAGGAGGATGAGGAGGAGGAGAAGAAGAAGAAGAAGAAAAGGAGGAGAAGATGACTAGGTTAGTTAGGTTAGTTTGATTTTCTAGGTTAGTTAGGTTAGTTATCTTTAGACCAGGTTAGTTATCTTTAGACTAGGTTAGTTATCTTTAGACTAGGTTAGATAGGTTAGTTTCTAGGTTAGGTAGGTTAATTAGTGTGATGGGTTTTGGTGATGTCATCTTGTTCTCCAAGAGATGATACTTGGCAAGATAAACAAATATGGCATACTTGTAAATATTCCACAAGCTTGAAATATCAGAAAAGGGTTTTTGATGGATTTGACCAATATTTTGAACATGACCGTGTGTTGAAACTCTTATATATGGACAATATATGTAATATGAGCTTCCCTAAATTTTCTCAAATATTTTTGAAACACTAAAATAATTTTAACATATTAAAGACCATTTCTGGCCTTAAGAAAAAGCCTTTAATTAGTTAGTTAGTTATTTTTTTACATTAATTACTTAGTTAGTTAGTTATTTTTTACATTAATTATTTAATTACTTAGTTAATTTTTTTAGGTGTGGTTTTCCACTACCAAATTTTTTATTATGTTTATGTTGTACTAATTTCATTTACTCTTTGTAATTGCAGGTGTTGACAGATGGTGGGCGCGGGTCGAGAGCGCTCCGAGCCTCCTTCTTCGTCGGCGCATGCTGGGAGGGGTGGCTATATTCCACCCCAGCAGCTTCGAACACCGGCGGGCCCTTCTTCTTCGGCTGGGAGAGGTTGGGGGAAGACGAAGAGGGGATCTAGAGGTGGACGTGGCGGCGGGAGAGGTAGGAAGGCTGTTGTGCCTTCCTCGCCGCCACCCGAAGCAGATTCTCCGTACCACCGGAGTGCTCCGTCTCAGGTGGAGCCGTCAGAATTGGACCCGTCTTGGACTCCAGTCCATGAGCCTCAGGCTGACGAGCCTGGTGTCGCCGAGCCTTCGTCCCAGGAGACTCGAGCCCCATAGTCTTCGTCCCACAAGACTCCAATCCTGGAGTCTTCGTCCCAGGTGACTCCGGAGACTAGTGACCATGCTGATGGCGAGGAGACCTAGTGTGGCGATAGTTTTAGCAAGGGCGAGCTGGTTGAGAAGGGCAAGAAGGTCTACCAGCATGGTGGTACGAAGCTGTCGTCCGTGCCGGCGACCCGCGATCAGAGGTTGTTGATTTAGCCTAACGTGGAGAAGTAAGTGCATTTACTCATTTTTTTACCTTTGCCCTTCATGTTTCTTCAAATTAATATCTAATATGTTGGCCTTGTCATACTGCAGGGGTTGGATACACCCCGATGGTGTCCCCAGGCCCAACCAGCTCCTTGGTACTCTAGTCCGGCACCACTTTCGGGGTGGGTCATGTTGCCCGGTGAGGGTCAGCCTCCACATCTAGCAACGAGCTGGGAGCTGCACGTGGCTGCCCCTGCCCCGCCAGAGGAGAGAGTCGACGGTGTCGTGTGCGAGATGGTGGCCGACATTGTGAAGCGATGGTTTTGGGTAAGTTCTACTTTACAGAATTAAAAATCAACATTACCTAGTGATTGTACTAATCAATGTTGTCTTGTTCGATTTCAGACCTTCTACAGGGTTGCTAAGGAACACGAGGCGGAGGAGGCTAGGGTTCTCGAAGCCGAGTGCAAGAACCTACTTCAGAACTTACGACATGAGGCTAGGGTGTAGGTTGTTCGAGACTACAACGCCTCGACTAAGATTAGGAGGGCGAAGAAGAAGTGCTGCCTCAAGTATCTGAGTAAGGAGAAGTACATGAAGGTAATTACCTATTCTTAAGGCCTTGTACTTAGTTTCCTTGATTTCATTCGTAGGTGTAGCACTTAAATTTCTCTTTGCCATACTTAGGTGCCCCCGAGATGGTGTGTGGATATGATGGGCTGTTGGGAGGCGTTGGTGGATGAGTGGTGCTCTCCCCAATGGTTATCCGAACACAACAAGGCTAGGGATAAGCGTTCCCAAATGCGAGGTGTGCCACACCATCAAGGGAGCTCCAACCTGTTTGAGTACGGGGATCACTGGGTATGTGGTTTCAGCCCTTAACGATTCATGCTATTTCATTCTTCATGCTAGCTTTAGCCCTTAACTAATATATTGTTCCTATCTTTTAGGTGAAACACAACAAGAAGGAAGTGCCACCGCTGTACGACCTCTATGCCATGGCCCATATGGCCCCGTTCAAGAAGTCCAAGGCATTCTTTGAGGATGACCTCGATCATCCAGAGAGCTTCACCAACATATCCTCCCACAACAAGCTCGTGAGGCACAGAGCCTGGGGGAAGGTGACGAAAGGACATGACTTCAACCCGAGCCAGAGTCCTTTTTGATACTGAGCTCGTGATGCTATCTGGTGATGGGAAGAAACATGGCTCGGTAGCCATTATGGATGGACTGATATGTTGTCTTAGCAGTCTCCCGGAGATCAAGAAGCGCCACGCGAGGTCTCTTCCTGACATACCGCCTCGACCATGCCCAGTGGACCTCGCCATCGAGCTCAGGGCCCAGGAGCTTCTAGCGGAGGCAAACAGGTAGGCCAAGGAGAGGGAGACCAAGCTGGAGCAGAGGATGGCTAGGATGCTGGAGGAGGAGAGGAACCGAAATGACGCGTCTCACCGGGCCCTATACGAGCTCCTCGTGGTAAGTTTCTCCTGATTATTAGCCAAATCATGCATGTCATGTTCGTTTCATTACTAACTAATATGACTGACTCGTGAAATCAAAATGTGCAGTCCATGTGCGAGAAAAACGGTCAGACCCCTCCCCCGATGATGTCGGATCACGGGTTTCGGCAAAACCCTCAAGGTTCGAACATTGGGGTGCGCGTGAAGATTTCCTCCTTACCGATCCACATCCTAACTGGCTAAGATCTCAAGAACAAACTCGACGAACTCACAACACAAAGGACACAAGATTTATACTTGTTCGGGCCTCCATTGTGGTGTAATACCCTACTCCAGTGTGGTGGTGGTGGATTGCCTCTTGGGCTGATGATGAACAGTACAAGGGGAAGAACAACCTCCTGATGTTGAGGTGTTCTTGTGCTTTGTGTGTGGCTAAAGATCAGATACCTCCTACTATGGTGGCTAGTCTATTTATAGAGGCCCTGGTCATCTCCCCAAATATTGAGCGGGAAGGGAGCCAAGAACGGCCAATTTGAAAGGGGACAACAAGTATAGCTTATCCTGACAAAAGCGGTCTTCGCCTGCGAAAGGCTCTGGTGGTGATGCCGCCTTGGGCTCCATGGTGACCTCCGTCTTGCCGTCCTGTTGGTCTTGGTCTTGTTGCACCGATATGGAAACCTTTGCTTGATGCCTCGGTACTCCGCGCTTGCGCTTGCCTCCTTAGCACCAAAGAGGAAACCAGGACACTGCGCACACTGGCGCCCGCCTGGTCTCAATCGTCATGGCTCACGTCACGAGAACCTCGCGAGGTTTGCCTTGCCTTGATCTCTCTGCCCCTCGCGAGCCTGCCTGGCAAGGCTGCTCCTGAGGAGGTCTTGCATCGTCCGCCTCGCGAGGCTTGGCCCCTCGCGAGGGTCTTGAGTGCCTTATTGATGAAGGGGGGGTCCCCGGCGTCAGTTTGACCCATCAACTGGCTGGTTGACTGCTGATGTTAGGATGACGTCATGCTGATGCAGTATTATCTTTTTAGTTAATAACAATTTCAGAATATTGTTAAATATTTGAAAATTCATAGAAAATAAACCGTAACTCAAATGAAAATGTTTTCTGTAAGAAAGTTGCTCAAAAAAATCCAACTAATCCGAATACACGGTCCATTCATCTGTCACATGCCCCTAGCATGCTGAACATGGATTTCCCCCTCCGGCGATTTGTCTAACACAGGTACGGAACCGGAAAACATTCCCGGTTGAATTCCCCCTTCACCTATATTGTGTAGCCATACGTTAGGCCACTCCCGGCACATCATTTTGCCATGTTATGCTTTGTGATGCTATGTTTCCTTTGTATATATTGTTTCTTCCCCCTCTTCTCTTCGGTAGACCCCGAGACCATCGTGATGCCCCTGTGATCGACTATGTCGACGATGACGCTTCTCCCCTTTCAGCGGAGCTTCCAGGAGAGCCCCCCTTTTGATCATCCCGATATCGCCCGTTCCATTCTCTCATGCTTGCATTAGATTTTGCTATTGTAATTGATTGCTCCTATTCTGATGCATAGCCGGCTTTTGAAACCTGCTTATTGTTACCTACCTGCTTATCCTAAACTGCTTAGTATAGGTTGGTTAGTGATCCATCAGTGACCCCCACCTTGTCCTTGTTGCCCCTGCTTCATCATTGAAGACCCGATCAACGGGATTGAAGACCAGGCCCCGACACTGCACATCACTTTCCCCTTAGTTGCTCGACTCTGCAGAGTTGCCATCGAGTGCCGAGGGTGGAACCTCATATATCACTGTTGATTAGATCTCTGTAGTGTAGCTATCCGGTCGTGGTCATCGAGGGTGATTTCCTCCTTAACCACTTCTGATACGGCTCTGTCGTGCAACCCCTCAAGTGTGAACCTCGAGGGTGGATCCTCTTACGTTCACCTTGATGATTACATCGAGTGGAATTCACTAAGGGTGATTCCTCGGGTTTTCCCCTTGATGTTTGGACACACGGATACTTGGACTTTACAACTGTTACTTGGAAAGGCGGGTCGACCCCGAGGGGTACCTGCGAGTGATGTGGAGACGGGTTGACCTGGAGGGTGCCCGTGAGATAATTACGAGGCGTGACCGGGCATTCCTAGCCCTTGCCGCAAGTCCTCGAGACGGGGCAACGGGGTCACATCTTTCGTGAGTCTACTTGTTACCGCGCGTTCCTAATCCACTATGATTTGGATATTTGATCCGAGGGGGCCTCTGGCCTAATAGCACTAACCATCACGTGTGCATAGTATGGGCGTTCTGCGTCGTATGCATCAGCCGAAGCTTAATAGACGTCATGCGACTGAGTGGCGCACGCCAGGTTGGACTGCATAATCACCTGCCTTTTTAAGGAGGTTGCTAGGTCTGCTCACCGGCCACCCACGCAACGTGCAGGAGTTACCGGGGCGATGGCCCATGACCCCTGGGGGCATAGGTTTAGTCCGGCATGCTTGACCTCTCTATTAAGCCTAGGTTGGGTTGCGGCGCATTGTTTGGCCGAGGCCGGGCATGACCCAGGAAAGTGTGTCCGGCCAAAGTTAATCGAGCGTGGTGGGTAAGTTGGTGCAACCCTGCAGGGAAGAAAACATCTATCGATAACCTGTCATACGGTAACGGACACTTGGAGTTGTATCCCGATCAATACAACTAGAACTGAATACTTGTGATGAGAATTGGATTGTGATGAGAAATGGATAGTATGGCTCTGGGATTGCTTTCTCACAGGGAGTCGAGAAAGGATCTCTGGCCGAGGTTGATAACACTACTACTACTTTACTGTATGCTACTCTTATCTCTTCTGATGCTGCAAGATGCTTGGAGCTGCTTGAAGATGCTAGTCTTTGATAGGCTAGGCTTTCCCCTTCTCTTCTAGCATTCTGCAGTCCAGTCCACAGATACATCCCATTTCATTGATACCGATGCATATGTAGTGTAGATCCTTGCTTGCGAGTACTTTGGATGAGTACTCACGATTGCTTTGCTCCCCCTTTTCCACCTCTTTCCATTCTTCCCAGATGCTGCAACCAGATGGTGGAGCCCATGATCCAGACGCCACCTTCAACGATGACTACTACTACACTGAGGGTGCCTACTACTACGTGGAGGCCACCGACGACCAGGAGTAGTTAGGAGGCTCCCAGGCAGGAGGCCTTGCCTTCTCGATCAATGTTGCTTTTGTGATAGCCTTCTTAAGTTAAACTTGTCTAACATATGTCTGTACTCAGATGTTGTTGCTTCCGCTGACTCTTGAGTTTTCAAGATTATGTATTTGAGCCCTCGAGGCCCCTAGCTTGTAACGTAAAGCTTGTATTATTTTAATTTGTGTCTAGAGTTGTGTTGTGATATCTTCCCGTGAGTCTTTGATCTTGGTCGTACACATTTGTGTGTATGATTAGTATAGTCTCTACAAAATACTTCTACTAACATGGCTGTGTGGCTTACGGGCCCACGTTGTCATTGGGTGGTATTAGGATCTTTTATTCCTCGTCTATACTCTGGGACTTCGATCTCTCGTCTATTCGGGTTAAACATTTTACTAACTCTGACATTAGGTTCTCGTACCCACTTCCTCCTGGAGAGCCCCGGCATTATCAATGATCGCTTGCTTCGCCAGAAGATTCTGCGGATACTCCTCGATGTTTCTCGAGACCCTGTGCCAACTGCCTTGCAGTTCCCGACCACCGATAATCCCCCTGAATAACATCTTGCCGGTTGTACCTTCATCCCTAGTTGCTCCTGTTATTACAAGATACCACTAGTACTCTCCGTTGTTCCGAGAATCCTTTGTGCCTTCTACTTGCAGCTTCTTTTCCAACTCCGGATTATTCACTTAAGCGGGGTTCGTTCAACCCAGTTGTTCATTTGCTTTCCAAGATACCTAAAAAAGCTACCTGATCTTTCAAAAATCCTATGCAGCCTATTGCTCTTGATTCTCCTTGCCTGCTTGCATTAGGATTAATTCCATATGTCTAGCAATATTCTTTTAAATTCTTTGTGATTGTCATTCTGTTCCTATGGATTCAGCGTGTGTGGGAATACTCGCAATCATCAAATAATCCTTGGAAATTTTCTTTCCGGCTCAGACATCGTTCCAAATATGAGTTGGTTCTTGCCCAATCCAGATTTGATCGGATGCAACTCTAAGTCTATTCAACTTACTCATCTTTTGATCAGAGCCTCTGCTTCTGATCCTTTGTCTTGAAGTCATAATTCCTCTGTACCCAAGCATCAAATCATTCAGACGTTTCTATAAGCCGATGCCATTGCATCCCCTTGTTCATATGATTGATTACCGATACTCACATCAACACTGTCATGAATCGCCAGATCCATTGCTGGGTTGTTATCTGACAGTGTCCTTCACATCCAAAATCTTGTGAGTTTTTCCTTGATACAAAATACCTTCGGTAAATTGTATCATCTGCTTTGACTTCAATACTCTGCTTTCGAACTCGTATATTTTGCTTGGTTGATGGTTCTATAGATTCGTAAAAAGGCCCCGATGGGTTGAAATTATGCCTTCCATAACCCGTGTGAACCTGAGAGTTCTCACGAGTCTTACTCTTCTGGTACATCGCCAGATAAATCCTCTACACTACAATTTCTTCGAAAACAAGGATTGAATGAAAGGTTATGCATTGAAGAAGTGGGAGTCGACCTTGAACCTTTGTGTTCATGCCCATGGACACGATGTAGATCCGATCATGGAAGCTTCTTGTAATGATAACTATTTCCTTGATATATTACCCTTTGGTATCAGTGAATTGATCCTTCGCAATCGTGGTTCTGACCATTTGTTCTTCTGTGATCCCATTTCTTGGACAAGTTAAATCACTTGTCTTCTGCAGGTCAATATGCTTGCCCACCCTCTATTATGATCTACCTTCGAGTATTACCCCTGGTATCTCGAGGATATCATGCCATTGCACTAAATCTAATGAATGTTTGATGGAGTACTACCTTACCCCGCCTTCATCACTTCATGGGTTCTTGGTTGTTTGTCAACCGAGAACACCGATAAGTGAATTGATTTCGCACTCCGATTCAATAACTCTAAGTAATTTTCATTGCTTACGAGTTTAATAATCCTTCAAGTCATTCCTAGCCTGGCCGACTATGTCATTATCATGCTAAATTTTAACTGTGCTATCTGGTCCTTCTTCCTAGAACAGAATTTTCGACGATGAGCTCAGCTTTCCTCGTCATACCATTTCGCCTTGCACAACAAGCTTGCTTTCAAGTTTGTGTCATACCCATGGTTCCAATAACTTTTTGCTTCATAATTCCTTTGACTTGATGTCATCGCCAATCGATTACATCTTCCTGAAATCTCTCGACAATTGTGTTGTGCTCGTCCACATTCCGAGCTCTTCCAGAATATCAATCAAATTTGCGATAAGAAATACCATTCTTGACCTTCGATGATTTGAGTTGTCATTGACAACACCCCCCTTGTCTTCTTTCCAACACATGTTTGATCATGTCTTGGTTATACCTTGGACTCCTTGCTATTCCTGCAATTGTTCCTTGAGTATTTCTTGCGATCTTCAACTCCAACCCCTACTTGTAACACCATGTTAGTGCTACGTCGAAGCATGACTGAGCTATTCCGAATATCAACAAGAACATTGGAAGCACATTGTCGAATGTTTCTTGATCTATCATCCAAACACAGTTGTATGGGTAATATCATGCTACTTCCCTCGCCCCTTTATCTAAATGCTTTTGAATTTGCTGTCATATCATGTATATCCTGCTCCGCTTCCCCTTAGGAAGGATATACTCCCAATTCTTGTGTGTAAACACACTTTCCTTTCCAATGTTCTGATTAATCTAATGATCACCTTTTCTTTTCCATTGTTTTGTTTAACCTTTCTTGTGGTTTATGAGATCTAAGCAGTAATAGTTCCCTGCTTATGAAAACACCTCGGTGTACAATTTGTCAGTAAGACCCTGTTATTATTGATGTTGACATTCCGGTAACCACCGATGGACGAGAACTTTGCCTATTGGTCCGCCTCGTTCAACGAGCAGCAAAATAGTTCTCTCCGTCCCTCACCCTTGGTACCAACATTGTTGACAACATAACTGACAGTCTATCATCTGACATGCCTTGCTATCGGCTCCCTTTCTACTTCTAACCCACATGGTGGGCCCATAACCCACAGTTCCATAGGATCGAAACCCGACTCTCCAATACACCCTTGTTTCTAAGGTTATCTCTCACGCTTGGGTTCATATGAAAATCCCGAGCCACCTTCTGAGAGGCGATCTATTTTGGTATCAGACACAATACTTATTCCCATTGCTCTGAACCCCTTTCACCCCTTGTTTCAGGAAGCAAATGATTGTCTACCCGGTTGAAGCTTCTTATTGCACCTCACCTTGCTCTTGATGACTTTCTTGAAGTTCAACTCGAGAGATGCCTCCATGCCACGTTCCCTGAGATAGTCCCCACATACTGAAAGCACAAGTGCTCCCTGGGTGGTTTTGGTAATTAATGTCAACATATATCTTGTTGGACTAACACTTTTACCTAGTATGTTTCAGATAAGTTCAACAATGAAGTGGCATGGACTAAAGGATGTGGAACTCCTTCAAGATGCTAAGGACATAGGATTGGCTCAAGCTTCAAGATCAAGACTCTACATTTTATATTTTAGTGATCCAAGATCACATTGAGTCTATAGGAAAAGACAATACTATCAAGGAGGGATGAGGTGTTGCTTAATGAGCCTCTTTCTTCATGTGCTTAGTGATATGCTCCAAAACCCTCAACTATCTTCCCACATCCACATATGACCTAAACCAAAAGTCAAACTCGGCCTCACCGATTCTTTCTATCCGGCGCCACCGAGTTTCACTTGTCATAGCCACTGCCACAAACCCTAGCAATTCGGTCTCACCGATAGGGATCTCGGTCTCACCGAGATGGGATTGCAATTTCTCTGTTTCCCTTCGTAACGTTTCGGTCTAACCGAAGTGAGCGATTGGTCCCACCGAGATTGCAATGTAAACTCACTGTTTCCTTTTTGTAACATTTTGGTCTCACCGAAAAGAGCGAATCGGTCCCACTGAGTTTACCTGACCAACTCTCTGGTTAGCTTATTACCAAAATCGGTCCCACCGAGTTTGTGTAATCGGTCACACCGAGATTACGTTATGCCCAAACCCTAACCATATCGGTCCTACCGCGTTGCATCTCAGTCCCGCCGAAAATCCTAACGGTCACTAGGTTTTCTAAATCGGTCCGACCGAGTTTAATGATTCGGTCCCACCGAGTTTGGCAGATTGTGTGTAACGGTTAGATTTTGTGCGGAGGCTATATATACCCCTCCACCCACTCTTCATTCGTGGAGAGAGCCATCAGAACACATCTACACTTCCAATACCTATTTTCTGAGAGAGAACCACCTACACTTGTGTTGAGCTCAAGATATTCCATTCCTACCATATGAATCTTGATCTCTAGCCTTCCCCAAGTTGCTTTCCACTCAAATCTTCTTTCCACCAAATCCAAATCCTGTGAGAGAGAGTTGAGTGTTGGGAGACTATCATTTGAAGCACAAGAGCAAGGAGTTCATTATCAACACACCATTTGTTACTTCTTGGAGAGTGGCGTCTCCAAGATTGGCTAGGTGTCACTTGGGAGCCTCCAACAAGATTGTGGAGTTGAATCAAGGAGTTTGTAAGGGCAAGGAGATCGCCTACTTCATGAAGATCTACCGCTAGTGAGGCAAGTCCTTCGTGGGCGACGGCCGTGATGGAATAGACAAGGTTGCTTCTTTGTGGACCCTTCGTGGGTGGAGCCCTCCGTGGACTCGCGCAACCGTTACCCTCCGTGGGTTGAAGTCTCCATCAACGTGGATGTACGATAGCACCACCTATCAGAACCACGCCAAAACATCCATGTCTCCAATTGCGTTTGAATACTCCAAACCCTTCCCTTTACATTCTTGCAAGTTGCATGCTTTACTTTCCGCTGCTCATATACTCATAGCATGCTTGCTTGATATGTATTTTATGTGTTAAACTTGTGCCTAAACTCCACCTAAACTTAAGAATTAAAAACTGTAACTTTTGGCACATAGTGTCTAATCACCCCCCTCTAGACACCTCTTCTCGATCCTTTCAATTGGTATCAGAGCTTTGGTGTCCATTGCCTTGGTTTAAACACCTTTGGAGGAAGATGGATGTGTCTACTTTAGGGAGTCTTAGACATAGAGTGCCCATTCTTGATGGAGAGTATTTTCATGAGTGGAAAAATGAAATGCTTGAGATTTTCAATGAATATCATTTGAACAAGTACATTGCTAGTCCTTGTGCACCTCATATTGATGCTTTGCACCCTACCCTAGATGAAGATATTGACATGATTCGCAATCTTAGAACTGTTGAGCTCATCATTAGAGGATTGCCCAAAAATTGGATTGCTAGTTTGCCTACTCTTAATTGTGCCTATACTATATGGAAATTTCTTGAGGAACGATTTCCCAATTATTCCCTAAAGAATTTAGACGAAATTCTCCATAAGTCTATTGCTTTGAGTAAGATGAACTCCAGTGATCCTAGTTTCGGTGATTGTCTACTTGAGCTTACAAATCTCATGCGTGCTAAAGGAAACATTGGAATCATTAGCGATATCATATCCGAAGCTATGAGAATTCATAAAGGTAACCATTGTGATGATCATTTATCTAATGAATTACCCTCTCTAGGAATTGATCAATCACAAGATGATGTTGAACATGGATACTATGATGAAGATGATGATAGTGACTATGATCTTGGTGATGCAATGAGGCATTTTGGTCTTATGGCAAATCTTCGTGGCTACATGGTTGGAGGAAAGGAATGGGTCCTTGATAGTGGATGTACTGATCATATGACCGGAGATTAAGAGATGTTTCGTGAGGTTGCTGAAAATGACGGCCCTCGAAAATATGTCACCTTTGGTGATAATTCAAAGGGTAAGGTGGTTGGCCTTGGTAAGGTGGCCATCCCACACGATAGCTCCATACAAAATGTCATGCTCGTTGAATCCCTTGGATACAATTTACTTTCAGTTTCTAGACTTGCGGATTTTGGTTTCAATGTCCTATTCACTGAAGTAGATTGCCAAGTGTTTCGTAGAGACAATCATAAAATGGTCTTTATCGGTATATGTAGAGGAGATCTTTACATTGTTGATTTCACTAAAAGGGATCAACCTAAAACTTGCCTAATTGCTAAATCTTCTAGGCTAGTTGTGGTATAGAAGACTAGGTCATGTTGGAATGCGAAATCTTGATAAGCTTGTTAAAGGTAATCATATCCTTGCAATAAAAGATGTCGTATTTGACAAGGATAGACTCTGCAGTGCTTGTCAAGCAGGGAAACAAGTTGGAGGAAGTCACCGCGCAAAGAACATCATGACCACAAGAAGACCACTCGAGCTACTTCACATGGATCTCTTTGGTCCAAATGCATACAAGAGTCTCGGTGGTAACTCATTTGGTCTAGTCATAGTTGATGATTTTTCAAGATTTACGTGGGTGTTCTTTCTTGATGACAAGTCGCAGGTCCAAAAGATCTTCAAAAACTTTGCTAGGAAGGCCCAAAATCAGTTTGACGTGAAGATCAAGAAGGTTCGGAGCGACAACGGAACGGAGTTCAAGAACGAAAATGTGGACACCTTTCTTGACGAAGAAGGGATTTCACACGAGTTCTCGGCTACGTACACACCTCAACAAAATGGAGTTGTTGAGAGGAAGAACCGGACTCTTATCGAGATGGCAAGAACGATGCTTGATGAGTACAAAACGCCAAAGCACTTTTGGGCAGAAGCGGTTGAGACAGCTTGTCATGCAACAAATCGCTTGTATCTTCACAAGCTACTCGGCAAGACGGCATACGAGCTCCTCACCAGTAACAAACCCCAAGTTGTATACTTTCGAGTATTCGGCTCAAAGTGCTACATTCTTGATAAGCATCGTCGTTCTAAATTTGCTCCTAAATCTCATGAAGGTTTCCTACTTGGTTATGGCTCAAACTCTCACACTTACCGTGTCTACAACAATTTCACCCAAAAGGTTGAAGAGACGGTAGATGTGAAGTTTGATGAATCTAACGGCTCGCAAATAGAGCAATTGCCAATTGATGTAGGAGACAAAGACCCTTCGGAAGCAATTCAAGACTTGTCCATCGGCAAGATTCATCCAACGGAAATGAAGGAGAGTACCTCGTCCGTCCAAGTGGAAGCTTCTACCTCACGACAAGGTGAACCAAGAATTGATACGGAAGCATCCACAAGTGGGACACACCAAGATGAAGAAAACGAGGAAGTACACCAAGATGAACACCAACAACCTCCTTCTCCACCACGACAAGAGAACGACAACGTCAACAATGAAGAAGGCCAAGAAGAAGAGCAAGATGAAGAGGATGTTCCACCCCGAACCAAGCAAAAGCTTTCACGAGTTCGAGCAAGAATTTCCAAAGATCATCCCGTCGAACAAATCTACAATGATATCCAAACCGGGAGAATTACTCGCTCTAAAACTCGCTTAGCTAACTTTTCTGAATATTACTCATTCATATCTAAAATTGAACCCATGAAGGTTGAAGAAGCACTGAAGGATCCGGATTGGATAAACGCTATGCATGAAGAGCTACAGAACTTTGAGAGAAATCAAGTATGGACATTGGTTGAGAAGCCCGACAACAACCACAACATCATTGGTACCAAATGGGTGTTTCGCAACAAGCAAGATGAAGATGGACAAGTGGTTCGCAACAAAGCACGTCTTGTCGCCCAAGGCTATACACAAGTTGAAGGTATGGACTATGGTGAGACATATGCTCCCGTTGCTAGACTTGAGTCCATTCGCATCTTACTTGCCTATGCTAATCACCATGATATCACCTTGTACCAAATGGACATTAAAAGTGCTTTTCTAAATGGCAAAATTGAGGAGGAAGTTTATGTTAAGCAACCCCCCGGCTTTGTCAATCCTAAGAAACCTAATCATGTTTACAAACTTCACAAAGCCCTTTATGGTCTTAAACAAGCTCCTAGAGCATGGTATAAATGCTTGACCAAGTTCCTTACTGAAAAAGGCTTTGAAATTGGTAAAATTGATTCTACTCTTTTTACTAAAAGGGTCGATGGAGAACTATTTGTGTGCCAAATTTATGTTGATGATATCGTATTTGGTTCAACTAACCCTCATTTTAGTGAGAAGTTTGGAAAGCTAATATCGGAGAAGTTTGAGATGTCTATGATGAGTGAACTCAAATTCTTTCTCGGTTTGCAAATCAAGCAAACTAAGGAAGGTACATTTGTCTCACAAACGAAGTACACAAAAGACTTATTCAAGAAGTTCAATATGCAAGAATGCAAAGGTATGACTACACCCATGCCTACTAGTGGACATGTTGATTTGACCAAAGATGGTGAACCAGTTGATCAAAAAGTTTATCGCTCTATGATTGGTTCATTGTTATATCTATGTGCCTCTCGTCCTGATATTATGCTAAGTGTGTGCATGTGTGCACGATATCAAGCTGCTCCTAAAGAATGTCATCTTAAGGCTGTGAAAAGGATAGTGAGATACTTAATCCATACACCAAATTTTGGCATTTGGTATCCTAAGAAGTCCTCTTTTGATCTTGTTGGCTACTCCGATTCGGACTATGCCGGAGACAAGGTTGATAGAAAGTCCACTTTGGGTACTTGTCAATTCCTTCGTAGATCTCTAGTGTCTTGGTCTTCCAAGAAACAAAACTCGGTATCCTTATCCACCGCCGAAGCGGAATACATTGTCGCTGGTTCATGTTGTGCTCGATTACTTTGGATGACCCAAACTCTTAAAGATTATGGGATATATGTGAAACATGTTCCATTGCTATGTGACAATCAAAGTGCTATTAAGATTGCTCACAATCCCGTGCAACACTCTCGAACTAAGCACATTGAAGTTCATCATCATTTCATTCGAGATCTTGTTGCCAAAGGGGACATTAACCATAAGCATGTTCGCACTGATAAGCAATTGGCGGATATATTCACTAAACCACTTGATGAGAAAGTGTTTTGCAGGTTAAGAGGTGAATTGAACATCATTGATGCTTCAAACTTGGAGTAGGAACTCCATTTGATACATGCGAGGCATGAGCCTATGACTAATCCTTGATATTGCTCTTATGATGCTATTCATATGTCTTGGATATATTTGTACCTTGCATGTTATCTAACCCGTGTAGGTACTTGGTTGAATCTAAATCTATGAGATTGCAACTCACTCACATCTTGAGCAATCTCTACATCACCAAGTCTCTACTCAATGGTGGTTGAAGACAAGGAAGCACGAAGCCATTCAAACATATCCTTTGACAAATTCTATGTTAAATCCTATAATTGTCATTTTGGATACCCAAGTTCTCTTCCTTGCAAGACTAAGCCATGTAGGTAGATGAACTCAAACTCCAAGTGGTGCTCCCAACTCTTGATGAACTACATCAAGCTTGAGCTACCCACACAAGTTCAACTACATGAGCAAGATCGATACCACCACCTAAGGTATGTTATTCCATCTTAGAGAAGCTTTACTCCAAGTCATGAGCCAAAGCAACTCGACAAGATGTGAATACATCAAGATGCTTAAACAGAAAATGGTAATCCCATTTTGAGCTTAAACGATGAGTATGACCTATGATCAAGTGCTCTCACTTGACTCCTAAGTCAATATACTCTAACATAGGTGACTTTGTCGCCGCCCAATTCTAGATGAAGTTCTCTTGTGTTCTTTTCTGTGTTATTGCATTTCTCCCTTGCATATTTGTTTCCCCTTTTCAAACAAAAAAAACTTCATCTAGATCTTTAAGTTTCTTTTCTTTTCTTTTTGTTCTGCATTTTCTGCATCCAATTCATTGCAAATCTTTCAGTTAATTCCTTGCAAATCCTTGTGAGATCTTACTTGTCTAGTGAGCTGAGATGACAAGTGGTTCCACTCTGATGGACTCGGTCACACCGGTTTGTTTCCTTCGGTCTAACCGAAATCTTTCGGTGCAACCGAAGCACACAACTCGGAGTCACCGATTTCATCACAGGAAAACCAACTTGCCACTCATTCCTGATTTCTATTTTGCTCCAGCTCCACTCAATGATTCTTGTCCTCTACCAGCATCATGTTACACATGCCGCTTTGCTCTGTGACTCAAGGACCAACCCATTTGTATCACATGTCTAGGAGACCCTTCTTGGAAATTGATGTCAAAGGGGAGAGATAGATCACATCAAAGCTTAACCTTTCCTATAGGGAGAAAAAGAGAATACTCAAGGGGAGAGGAAGTAATATCATCAATGACCCCAGATGCTTGGTGTTCAAGAGGAGAGAAGATGTCACATGTCTTTAAGAGGGGAAAGACATGTTTACTTGTTTGCTTGCTTTAGCTCAAGCTCTGTTGTTTATTTTCTATTGCTCTCATTTTCTGTTCCCTATCTTCTTCGAATATCTCATGTTAGATTCAGGGGGAGCAAGACATCTAAGGGAAGGAAATCTCTGATCTTATTGCATATTTTTATCTTCGGGGACATGTCTATATCAAATGTAGTACTTAGTACTCACTCTACATGTCATCCCAGTCTTGGTTTTCTTGTGGTTTCTCTTGTTTGCTCTGGTCAGTAGGTGTATCTGTGTTATCTAACCTTGTTTGCGCAGGTTCATCCCATTATAAGACAACTCAAGACCACAAGGTAAGTATATGCATCACAGTCATGTGAATGAGAAGTTCTTGCTGATGTACATACTGTTTGCAAGAAGGACTCATGAGCATGAAGGTACATTTCTTATACTCACACCATTTGCTCTGATGCATATAGCCAATATACATGTAACACATTGCTTACTCTGTCATGCTTATGCATTCACATGCTCCTATATTCAATATTCATATGATTGCATACATATAGGGGGAGTCTATGCATGTTACATGTCTTTCCAAAGCTTTACTTGCTATTCTCTATATTTTTATCTAAAGCTTTGATGTATGTTGTCATCAATTACCAAAAAGGGGGAGATTGAAAGCACAAGTGCTCCCTGGGTGGTTTTGGTAATTAATGTCAACATATCTCTTGTTGGACTAACACTTTTACCTAGTATGTTTCAGATAAGTTCAACAATGAAGTGGCATGGACTAAATGATGTGGAACTCCTTCAAGATGCTAAGGACATAGGACTGGCTCAAGCTTCAAGATCAAGACTCTACATTTTATATTTTAGTGATCCAAGATCACATTGAGTCTATAGGAAAAGCCAATACTATCAAGGAGGGATGAGGTGTTGCTTAATGAGCCTCTTGCTTCATGTGCTTAGTGATATGCTCCAAAACCCTCAACTATCTTCCCACATCCACATATGACCTAAACCAAAAGTCAAACTCGGCCTCACCGATTCTTTCTATCCGGCGCCACCGAGTTTCACTTGTCATAGCCACTGCCACAAACCCTAGCAATTCGGTCTCACCGATAGGGATCTCGGTCTCACCAAGATGGGGATTGCAATTTCTCTGTTTCCCTTCGTAACATTTCGGTCTAACCGAAGTGAGCGATCGGTCCCACCGAGATTGCAATGTAAACTCACTGTTTCCTTTTCGTAACATTTCGGTCTCACCGAAAAGAGCGAATCGGTCCCACCGAGTTTACCTGAGCAACTCTCTGGTTAGCTTGTTACCAAAATCGGTCCCACCGAGTTTGTGTAATCGGTCACACCGAGATTACGTTGTGCCCAAACCCTAACCATATTGGTCCTACCGAGTTGCATCTCAGTCCCATAGAAAATCCTAACGGTCACTAGGTCTGCTAAATCGGTCCGACCAAGTTTAACGATTCGGTCCCGCCGAGTTTGGCAGATTGTGTGTAACGGTTAGATTTTGTGTGGAGGCTATATATACTCCTCCACCCACTCTTCATTCATGGAGAGAGCCATCAGAACACATCTACACTTCCAATACCTATCTTCTGAGAGAGAACCACCTACACTTGTGTTGAGCTCAAGATATTCCATTCCTACCATATGAATCTTGATCTCTAGCCTTCCCCAAGTTGCTTTCCACTCAAATCTTCTTTCCACCAAATCCAAATCCTGTGAGAGAGAGTTGAGTGTTGGGGAGACTATCATTTGAAGCACGAGAGCAAGGAGTTCATTATCAACACACCATTTGTTACTTCTTGGAGAGTGGTGTCTCCTAGATTGGCTAGGTGTCACTTGGGAGCCTCCAACAAGATTGTGGAGTTGAACCAAGGAGTTTGTAAGGGCAAGGAGATCGCCTACTTCGTGAAGATCTACCACTAGTGAGGAAAGTCCTTCGTGGGCGACGGCCGTGATGGAATAGACAAGGTTGCTTCTTCGTGGACCCTTCATGGGTGGAGCCCTCCGTGGACTCGCGCAACCGTTACCCTCCGTGGGTTGAAGTCTCCATCAACGTGGATGTACGATAGCACCACCTATCGGAACCACGCCAAAACATCCGTGTCTCCAATTGCGTTTGAATACTCCAAACCCTTCCCTTTACATTCTTGCAAGTTGCATGCTTTACTTTCCACTGCTCATATACTCATTGCATGCTTGCTTTATATGTATTGTATGTGTTAAACTTGTGCCTAAACTCCACCTAAACTTAAGAATATTAAAAACTGCAACTTTTGGCACTTAGTATCTAATCACCCCCCTCTAGACACCTCTTCTCGATCCTTTCACATACCTATCTTGTGTTGAGCTCCGTCCTTCCCGAGTCCTTCCCCCTAACTTCCCCACTTAAATCTCGGGACGAGATTTCTTATAGTGGAGGAGAATTGTGACTCCCGGATAATTAAGCTACAGTAATTCCCTGCTAATGATGCCACGTCATCATGATTACGGTTGTTAAACTCGCGTTGGTTCGAATCCGGTCCAAATTCAAAGTTCAAAATCAAGTCAAACGACAAAAGTTTTCAAATGTCAAAACTAAAATGTTCAGAGTATGGCAAATACTCCATAACGAAATATTAGTGGTGAACCAACTTTTTATGAAGTGGTTTATTGCCCTAAAATAAATGAAATATAGGCAAAAAATAAAAATAAAAACGGAAAAGGGCTAAAGCAAACGGAAAGAAAGGCCACAACCCCTGCCCCCGGGCCTAGCCCACTTCCCCCCTTCACCGATCGCCTTCCCTGTTCCCCTGACCCCATCGCTACAGGGGCGAGCCCCCACCGGACTGCCTCACCAGCGATACCCCGACAAGGATAAGGACGCCAACAACCCCTCCCACTCCCTCCAAAATATCTCACTACCCCCCAAGATCCCGATCCACCTCTCCCCTCTCCTCTCACCCGATCTTGAGCTCGGCCGTGCGAGCTCGTCGCCACCGACTGCCCCGTGCCCCGTCGTCGTGCCCAGGAGCTGCGCCGAGATCCTCTACGTCGTCTGCGCCCTCTACTTCGAGCTCTGAGCCACCACCTAGGCCGCATCGAGCTCGTCTCATTCCTTCGACCCCCGTCTTCTTCAAGTCCGTCGTCGTCTTGTGCTCTGGCCCCTCCCCGAGCATGCTCTTGCACAACTACAGGTCCGGTGAGGCCCTCCCCGTCCTAATCCTCCCTCCTTTTTTCCCTATCCCGAACGCCTTAGGCCACCGTGCCGTCCCTCGCGCCCGCCCGGCCTCTCGCGCCCTGCGCCGCGCCCCTGCCTTCGCCTGGCGCCCGCTCGTTAGTCCCGCACCGGCGCCTGCCCTCGCTGCTCTGCGCTCCAGCAGCTCACGTTGCTGCCGCTGTCGCCGGCCGGCTGCTGCCTGCTAGTGCGCCATCCGCCCAGCCGCAGTCCCTGTCGAGCCTCGCCATAGCCGTAGCCGCTCGCGCCCGCCTGCGCTCACCACTGCCCCGACTGTCACCTGCTGCTTCTGCTCCGCTCCGCTGCCCCATGCCGCGACCCCCGTGCCCGTCCTGGCCGCCCCTATCCCGCAGCTTCACTGCCGCCACCATCTGCCGCGCCCATCGCTGCGCCGCCACCGCCGCCTCCCCTACTGCCTTCGCCACCTGCCTGCGCCATCGCCGCTTGCCTCGCACCGCTGCTTCTGCGCCCCCCCAGTGCCACGTCCTCAGCCCTGACGCGGGGCCCCGCTCCCCGCGGTCCCTGCTCTTCCCTACGGGCCGCCGCCCAGCTTGCTTCGCCGACTCCCGCCGGCCACGCTCCGGCCGGCCAGCCCTGCCCCCCGGGTGTTGGCCGCCTGGTTGCACCCGTAAGCCGCCCGCTCCAGTGGCCGGGTGTGCCACTGCCAGCGGGGCCCCACGCCCATGTTTATAAAAAAAGGAGTAAAAGGAATTTGTAAAAATTAAAAATAATGATTAATTAATCAATTAGTGGTTTAGTTAACTAACTTAAGCAAGTTAATTAGATTAATTAGTTTAACCTAAGCCCCCAGGTGGGCCCAATGCCTAATTAGCTAATTAGATTAGTTAAAATCGGTTAAACCACCCACTGTGAATGACAGATGGGTCCCCGGCGTCAGTTTGACCCGTCAACTGGCTGGTTGACTGCTGACGTCAAGATGACGTCATGCTGATGCAGTATTATCTTTTTAGTTAATAACAATTTCAAAATATTGTTAAATCTTTAAAAATTCA
Source organism: Aegilops umbellulata (assembly GCA_032464435.1). Classification (NCBI taxonomy): domain Eukaryota; kingdom Viridiplantae; phylum Streptophyta; class Magnoliopsida; order Poales; family Poaceae; genus Aegilops; species Aegilops umbellulata. The sequence goes on from CP136054.1 coordinate 69,324,084, forward strand.
TAGAAAATAAACTGTAACTCGAATGAAAATGTTTTCTATAAGAAAGTTGCTCAGAAAAATCCAACGAATCCGAACACGCGGTCTTTTCATCTGTAACATGCCCCTAGCTTGCTGAACATGGAACTTTCCCTCTCCGGTCATTTGTCTGGCACAAGTCCGGAACCGGGAAAACATTCCCGGTTGAATTCCCCCTTCGCCTATATCGTGTAGCCATACGTTAGGCCACCCCCGGCACATCATTTTGCCATGTTATGCTTTATGATGCTATGTTGGCTTTATATTTATCGTTTCTTCCCCTGTTCTCTCCGGTAGACCCCGAGACCGCCGCTGATGCCCTTGTGATCGACTACGTCAACGACGACCCTTCTTCCCTTTCAGCGGAGCTTCCAGGCAATCCCCCCTTTTGATCATCCCGGTATCGCCCATTCCATTCTCTCATGCTTCCATTAGATTTTGCTACTGTAATTGATTTCTCCTATTCTGATGCATAGCCGGCTTTTGAAACCTGCTTATTGTTACCTACTTGCTTATCCTAAACTCCTTAGTATAGGTTGGTTAGTGATCCATAAGTGACCCCCACCTTTTCCTTGTTGCCCCTGCTTCATCGTCGAAGACCCGATCAACGAGATTGAAGACCAGGCCCCGACACCGCACACCACTTTCCCCTTAGTTGCTCGACTCTGCAAAGTTACCATCGAGTGCCGAGGGTGGAACCTCATATATCACTCCTGATGAGATCTCTGTAGTGTAGCTATCCGGTTGATGTCATCGAGGGTGATTTACTCCTTAACCACTTCCGATATGGCTCTGTCGTGCAACCCCTCAAGTGTGAACCTCGAGGGTGGATCCTCTTACGTTCACCTAGATGATTACATCGAGTGGAATTCACCGGGGTGATTCCTCGGGTTTTCCCCTTGATGTTTGGACACACGGATACTTGGACTTTACAACCGTTACTTGGAAAGGCGGGTCGACCCTGAGGGGTACCCGCGAGTGATGTGGAGACGGGTTGACCTGGAGGGTGCCCGCGAGATAATTATGAGGCGTGGCCGGGCATTCCTAGCCCTTGTCGCAAGTCCTCGAGACGGGGCAACGGGGTCACATCTTTCGTGAGTCTCTGCTTGTTACCGCACGTTCCTAATCCACTACGATTTGGATATTTGATCTGAGGGGCCTCTGGCCTGATAGCACTAACCATCATGTGGGCATAGTATGGGCGTTCCGCGTTGTATGCATCAGCCGAAGCTTAATAGACGTCATGCGACTGAGCGACGCATGCCGGGTTGGACTGCGTAAGCACCTGCCTTTTTAAGGAGGTTGCTAGGTCTGCTCACGACCGCCCATGCAACATGCAGGAGTTCCCGAGGCGATGGCCCATGACCCCTGGGGGCATAAGTTTAGTCCGGCGTGCTTGACCTCTCTATTAAGCCTAGGTCGGGTTGCGGCGTATTGTTTGGCCGAGGCCGGGCATGACCGAAGAAAGTGTGTCCGGCCGGAGTTAATCAAGCGTGGTGGGTAAGTTGGTGCACCCCTGTAGGGAAGAAAACATCTACCGATAGCCTGTCCTATGGTAACGTACACTTGGAGTTGTATCCCGATCAATACAACTAGAACTGAATACTTGTGATGAGAAATGGATAGTATGGCTCTGGGATTGCTTTCTCGCAGGGAGTCGAGAAAGGATCTCTGGCCGAGGTTGATAACACTACTACTACTTTACTTTATGCTACTCTTATCTCTTATGATGCTGCAATTTTACTTGCTGTTTGAATAAAATAATTGGATCTGAAATATTGAATGAAAAAGAATCCTCCCATGGCTAGTTAATTATTTGACTACTCAGTGTTCTTCACTCATATCTTTTGGAGTAGTTTGTCATTTACTCATGTGCTTCACGTATATCCTATGAGTAAATGGTTGAATAAAATGAATGTCATAAATCTGAATTTATATATGTTTCATATGCTTATAGCATGGGGAGTAATGACTTCACACATAATAAGTATAGGTAGTAAACTTATTGGAAGTTAGCAAACGTAGAATTGGTCACTTGAACAATTCATGAAAGAATATTGAAGGAAGAGGGATTTCACATATAAATATACTATCTTGGACATCTTTTGTAATTGTGAGCACTCATTATAATATGACATGCTAAAAGGTTGATGTTGGACAAGGAAGACAACGTAATGGGTTATGTTTTCTTATATCTGAAATAAAGTATATTGTCATGGATCGCCCAACACGTTGAGCTTGCCTTTCCCCCTCATGCTAGACAAATTCTTTGCACTAAGTACAGATACTACTTGTGCTTCCAAATACCCTTAAACCCAGTTTTACCATGAGAGTCCACAATACCTACCTATGGATTGAGTAAGATCCTTCAAATAAGTTGTCATCGGTGGAATCAATAAAAATTGCTCTCTAAATATGTATGATTGATTAGTGTGCAGGAAATAAGCTTTATACGATCTTGTGATGTGGAAGAAATAAAAGCGACGGACTGCATAGTAAAGGTCCATATCACAAGTGGCAATATAAAGCGACGTTCTTTTGCATTAAGATTTTGTGCATCCAACCATAAAAGTGCATGGCAACCTCAGCTTCCCTCTGTGAAGGGCCTATCTTTTACTTTTATCTTCTACCTTATGCAATAGTCATGGTGATCCTCACCTTTCCTTTTTACATTTTATCCTTTGGCAAGCACATTGTGTTGGAAAGATTCTGATATATATATATATATATCCAATTGGATGTAAGGCATCATGAACTATTATTTTTGACATTACCCTTGAGGTAAAAGGTTGGGAGGCGAATCTATAAGCCCCTATCTTTCTCTATGTCTGATTAAAACTTTGAACCCATAAATATCGCGTGAGTGTTAGCAATTGTGAAAGATTAAATGATAGTTGCGTATGTGGAGTTTTCTAAATCAAAGCTCTGACATAGACTCTTCCTAAAAATAACATGAATTGTAATTGTTTGATGACTGATAACACGGTTTGTTAGTTTTCAAGAAAGTTTATGATCTATACTTTAACATGTGAATAGCTTGTTACTTTATCATGAGAAGTTTTATGAGATGAGCTACTGTTATGACATATAATGATGCTAGAAAGGGTGACTGAAATTATCGTTGATCAAACTTGTGCACCTGCTAGCATTCACACTTCATAAATTATTTCTTTTATCATTTACCTACTCGAGGACGAGGAGGAATTAAGCTTGGGGATGCTGATACGTCTCCAACATATCTGTAATTTATGAAGTATTCATGCTATTATATTATCCAACTTAGATGTTTTATATGCATTTATGTGCTATTTTATATGATTTGTGGGACTAACCTATTAACCTAGAGCCCAGTGCCAGTTTCTGTTTTCTCCTTGTTCTTGAGTTTTGCAAAAAAGGAATATCAAACGGAGTCCAATTGACGTGCCAATTTTTGACGAATTTTTATGGACCAAAAGAAGACCCTGGAGTAAAAGAGTGGGGCCAGGAGAGTCCCGAGGCGCCCACGAGGGTGGGGGGCATGCCCACCCCCCACGCGCGTGGGCCTGCTTCGTGGACACCTTGGGCACCTCCTTGACGTGAGACCAACGCCAAAAATTCCTATAAATACAGAAACCTCGGAAAATTAACTTAGATCGGAAGTTCCGCTGCCGCAAGCCTCTGTACCCACGAGAAATCAATCTAGGCCCTCTCCGGCACCCTGCCGGAGGGTCCATCATCACCGGTGGCCATGGAGGAGTATCCCCGAGAGGCCATCATCGCCATGAAGGCCAAGGACCAGAGGGAGAACCTTTCCCCATCTAGGAGGGAGGCCATGGAGGAGGAAGCACAAGGGGAGAACCTCTCCTCCTCTCTCTTGGTGGCACCAGAGTGCCATCGAGAGGGGAATCATCGTCGCGGTGATCGTCTTCATCAACATCACCACCATCATCACCATCCTCATCTCTTTTACGCGGTCCACTCTCCCGCACCCCGCTATAATCCCTACTTGAACATGGTGCTTTATGCCACATATTATGATCCAATTATGTGTTGCCATCCTATGATGTTTTGAGTAGATATCTTTTGTCTTTGGGTTGATTGATGATCTAGATTGGTACGAGTTGTATGTTTTATTTTGGCGCTGTCCTATGGTGCCCTCTATGTCGCGCAAGCGTGAGGGATCCCCGCTGTAGGGTGTTGCAATACGTTTATGATTCGCTTATAGTGGGTTGCGTGAGTGACTGAAACACAAAGCCGAGTAAGGGGGTTGTTGCGTATGGGAATAAAGTGGACTTGATGCTTTAATGCTATGGTTGGGTTTTACCTTAATGCTCTTTAGTAGTTGCGAATGCTTGCTAGAGTTCCAATCATAAGTGCATATGATCCAAGTAGATAAAGTATGTTAGCTTATGCATCTCCCTCATATGAAATTGCAATGACGACTATCGGTCTTGTTAACGATTGCCTAGGACAATTGCGCACACCGATACACCATTATTCTACACTCTCTATTTATAATATTTAGTAATATATTCTAACTTTATGATAACAGCACCTACTTTTATATTTTAGCTCTCCGATATCATGCCAAGTTATCCTCTTCATACCCACAACGTAGTTTTATTTCTTGTTTCTAGTTGGAAGCAAACGTTCGGTGTACGTAGAGTCGTATCAGTGACAGATAGGACTTGAGAGAATATTGATCTTACCTTTAGCTCCCTGTGGGTTCGACACTCCATACTTATCACTTCCACCTTTGGAAATTGCTACGATGATTCCTTGCACTTGGGGATTATCAAGCTCTTTTCTGGCACCGTTGCCGGGGAGCAATATCGTAGGGTTGATATTCTCGTGTGTGCTTGTTTGCTTTCTTCACTAAGTAGATTTTGTTTTTAATTTTTTTTTCTGTTTATTTGTGGGTGAAACATACAAAAAAATTAAAGAATGAAAATACAAAAAAATTACTTGCCTCTCATGCCTAAAAAGTTTGTCAAAAAGAGAAGTGATTGGAAAGTTATGCATTGAAGAAGTGAGGGTCGACCTTGAGCACTTGTGTTCATCTCACGGAAACAATGTAGAATTTTTCATGGAAGTTTCTCTGTAAATAATTATCCCCTTGTGTATATCCATTGTATTATAAAAATATTGTGCCAAGCTTTGGTTTTAGGATGATTAGATTGCTTGTTTACTATGTGCAGAACAAAAACAGAAACTTTGGCTGCAGCGCGTGATTTTAATTTTTTTACTGGAAGGTCAAATGGGTCTGAAACTTTCTGCACATTACTTCTGTACAAAATTTTCAAATTTTAAAATTTATTTCATAATTTTCGGAGTTACATAAATTTATTAAACTTCCAGATTACTACAGACTGTCCTGTTTTTGATAGATTCTGTTTTTTGTGTGTTGCTTGCTTTTAAGTATGATCTTATAGAATTGCTCTTTGTGCTTCACTTAAATCTTTTGAGTATGGTTTTATAGAATGCTTCATGTGCTTCACTTATACATTTTGAGCTTGGATATTGGTTAGTCTATATTAATTGTAGAATGCTCCATGAACTTCACTTATATATTTTGGATTATGAATAATACTATAATTTAAAGTGGGTTTGGAAGAGTGTCAACTTTAGAAATTAGTGATCCCACTATTTTGGAGGGTGTTGAATCTTAGTGTGATATTTATGAAAGTGGATTTGGAAGAGTGTAAACTTTAGCTAGTAATGATTCCACTATTACGGAAGAGGTTCCAATTGAGTATGATAACAAAGTTGCTATCCATGATGCTACTGAAAATTATTATGAGGGAGGAATACATGCTTGTAGGAGTTGCAATAATATCAAGTTTCCTCTCTATGTGCTTAAAGTTTTGAAGTTATACTTGTTTTGCCTTCCTATGCTAGTTGACTCTTGTTCCTATAAGTTGTGTGCTCACAAAATCCCTAGGCATAGGAAGTGGGTTAGATTGAAATGTGCTAGTCATATTCTTCATGATGCTCTTTTTATGTTTCAATTCTTATCTTTTATGTGAGCATCATTGAAATCATCATGCCTAGCTAAAAGGCATTAAAGAAAAGCGCTTGTTCGGAGACAACCCAATATTTACCCTTACTGTTTTTGTGTGTTTACATGATTATGCTACTGTAGTAATCATATTTTATAGCTTTTGTTTCAATAAAGTGCCAAGTAAGACCTTTGGGAAGACTTGGGTGAAAGTTAATGTTATCTTGCTGTAAAAAACAGAAACTTTGCGCTCACGAGAATATATGTCATTTTTTTTACAGAAGAGTGCTTTTGAGTTGATTCTTTTTAAAGAAGATTAATAGACAAATTCCTCACATCCACCAATTTATTTCTTAATTTTTGGAGTATCAGAAGTATGGTTATTGTTCAGATCATTACAGATTGTTCTGTTTCTGACAGATTCTGTTTTCATTGCATAGTTTGCTTGTTTTCTAGTTTCTATGGCTTATATTCCTCAATATAAATTGTAGAAATGATATGGTACAGTAGGAATTGTGTTAGAACAATTATGAAACTTGTCCTTAACAGTACCAAAGTGAATGGTTTACTCTTTATCATACTAACCTATCTCACGAAGTTTGGTTAAGTTTTGTGTGATTGAAGTTTTCAAGCTTTGGGTGAGATATCGATATGAGGAGAATAAGGAGTGGAAAGACCCTAAGCTTGGGGATGCCCAAGGCACCCCAAGGTAATATTCAAGGAAGACTCAAGTGCCTAAGCTTGGGGATGCCCCAGAAGGCATCCCCTCTTTCGTCTTCAAAACTATTGGTATACCTTACTCGGAACTATATTTTTATTCGTCACATGATATGTGTTTTGCTTGGAGCGTATTTTCAATTTTACTTGCTGTTTGAATAAAATAATTGGATCTGAAATATTTAATGAAAAAGAATCCTCCCATGGCTAGTTAATTATTTGACTACTCAGTGTTCTTCACTCATATCTTTTGGAGTAGTTTGTCATTTACTCATGTGCTTCACGTATATCCTATGAGTAAATGGTTGAATAAACTGAACGTCATAAATCTGAATTTATATATGTTTCATATGCTTATAACATGGGGAGTAATGACTTCACACATAATAAGTATAGGTAGTAAACTTATTGAAAGTTAGCAAACGTAGAATTGGTCACTTGAACAATTCATGAAAGAATATTGAAGGAAGAGGGATTTCACATATAAATATACTATCTTGGACATCTTTTGTAATTGTGAGCACTCATTATAATATGACATGCTAAAAGGTTGATGTTGGACAAGGAAGACAACGTAATGGGTTATGTTTTCTTATATCTGAAATAAAGTATATTGTCATGGATCGCCCAACACGTTGAGCTTGCCTTTCCCCCTCATGATAGCCAAATTCTTTGCACTAAGTAGAGATACTGTTGGATTTCGGGTTCCGGCAGACCCTTGAGGTTCGAACTCTAGGGTGCGTGCGGAGATTACGCTTTCTACGTACCTGCACCCCTCCGCCTCGCTAAGATCTAAGCTATGAAAAGAACAACACAAGAGACACAGGGTTTATACTGGTTCGGGCCACCGTTGTGGTGTAATACCCTACTCCAGTGTGGTGTGATGGATTGCCTCTTGGGCTGACGATGATGAGCAATACAAGGAAGAACAACCTCGCGAGGGTCTGTTCTTGGCTGGGGGGATGAACTGCTAGGAGGAGTTCAGTCACCCTTCTCTCTCTCTCTCTCTGATTGCCAATCGATCCGTCGTCCCCCTACCCTGGGGGTGGCTAGTCCTATTTATAGGCAAAGGCCCTGGGCCTCTCCCCAAATATTGAGCGGGAAGGGCGCCAACAATTGGCCCTTTCGAAGGGGAACATATGGTACACTTATCCTGACGAAAGTTGGTCCTCGCGTGCCAAAGGCTCTGGTGGTGACGCTGGTTTGGGCTCCACAATGACTTCCTCTCCGCCGTTGGACTAGTCTTGGTCTCGTTGCACCGAAACGGGTGCCTTTGCTTGATGCTCTCGCCTGCGCTTGCTCCCTTTGCACCAAAGAGGAAAGGAGGACATTGCGCGGCCTGGCACCCCTGGTCGTCATGGCTTGCGTCATGGGCACCTCATGAGGTACCCCGCCTTGATCTCTCTGCCTCCTCGCGAGCCAGCCTGATGAGGCCGTGCCTGAGGAAGATCCGTGTCATCCGCCCCGCGAGGCTTGGCCCCTCGCGAGGGTCTTGGGTCTTGTGTTGATGAAGATGGGCCGTGCTGGGCCTCCTTCGAGCCACGCCGCAGGCCGCAGGCAGGCAATTCTGGGGACCCCTGTTCCCAGAACGCCGACAGTAGCCCCCGGGCCCAAGGCGCGCCCGGACTTGGCCGTGCAGGGAGGCGAAAGGGCAGGGACGAAGCGCCGCGGGCCCTAACAGCCTGCGGCCTTGGACGCCACGTGGCGGTTGATTGGACGTGGGCGACACTGTTCCCCCATGCCCCCTTATTCCGCGCCATGCTAGGCGGACTCGTAGTCGTACACAGCCGCTCCCTTTTCTGTTGCTCGAGCGCCCTCTGTCCTTCCTCCTCTTCGAACTCCAGCTTCTATTTTCAACCCAATCTCGAACCTTCCCTCCCCCTTCCCATCGCCATGGCTCTGACGAAGAAGGGAAGAGGGAAGAAACCCACGCCTCCACCTCGCTCGCCGCCGTTGGCGGCCCCCGCCGTCAGCCGGTCGATCATACTCAATCGAGAGGGCCTGGTCAAGGTCAGCTCGGCTCTGGCTACTATCTTCAACGAATGCGGGAGGACGACGGCCTGGCCCACGTCTCACTTCCCTACTGATAGGATAATCACCGAGGTCCATTGTTTTGCTGATGCCCTGTGGGCGGGTCTGGTTCCCCCATTTTCTGATTTCTTCAATGCCGTGCTTTCTCACTACCAGATCCACATGATGCATCTGGGTCCTGAATCCATCACCCTTGTTTCGGTCTTTGCCTTTGTTTGCGAGGCAATGACGGGCATCCTTCCTTCAGTTGCCTTGCTGCGCCACTTCTTCTCTCTCGCCTTGTCGACCCTACCCAATGCTCGGCGTGCGCGAGCTTCGTCGCCGCGTCTGAGACAGCGGTCTCAGGGATCGACTTCAGGCTCCCTTCACCTTCGGCTGGGTTCCGCGAGCGGTGGCTGTATGTGGATGCTGAGGTGCCCGGCCCCCTGCTGTCGAAGCCAACTTCGCCTGCTGTCCCCAATTTGGGATGGGGCCAGGAGACGCTCGAGAGCCCCCGGCTCGTCTTCGTCTAGCACCGCTTCGCGTTCTTGAAGTCGATCGGCGTGACAGCGCCCAAGGTGGTGAAGGAGTTCCTGCTACGCCGCATTGCTCCTCTCCAACGCCACTCCCGCCGGATGTGGGCCTTCAGCGGGCGTGGTGATCATATGAGGCTCCAGGAAGAAGACATGACGCCTGAAGTGCTGAGGACAATGCTCTTGATCCTGACTGGTGATCCCAACCTGGGCAGCATCTAGCAGGGAGGGCCCCTGCTGTACCTCTGCCAGAACAGGGACGATTTTGTGAATCAGATGCCTATCTTTGATGAGTGGGGGCCGCGCCCCGCCGGCCTCCAGGGGCCTCGCGAGAACCCAGTGATGGTGACTGCCCTTCCAGTCGGCCGAGGCGACTCTTCCTCAAGTGGCGGAGCAGGGAGGCATGAGGCGCCAGAGGCCGAGGGGGCTCCCGACGGGGTGACAACGCCGGGTGATGCTCATGAGGGAGTAGCTGCTGGGCCCGTGCCACTGAGGCTGAGGGCGGAGAGCAGCTGCTCTCAGTGCCTACGGCTGAGGCCCCTGAGGCTCCAGCTGCTTCTCCTGGTGAGGTGATTGGCAGCGCACATCAGGCAGGCGCCCCTGACGCGGATTCCTGCGCTCAACTCTTGGGCCGCTTCTGCGTGAACTTTGAGGCCCTCCAGAAGAAAAGGGAGGCCCTGGGCGACGATTACCCTTGTCGCCTGCTGAAGCGTAGGAAGTACTTCGCCACTGATGAGTAAGCCTTCTCCTTCTTTAGCTCCCGATCTTTCTGTTGCTCTTGCTGATCCTTGCTCCGCAGGCCCCTTCCAGCCGAGCTCGCGGAGATGGCTGAGGTGCCGTCCCCCTTGGCTTCGCTCCCGCTACCGTCCTCAAGTGCTCTGAGCTGCAGAGCCCTTGTGGTGAGGGCGATCGGAGAGGCGAGCCGCCCTGAGGCGCATCGAGGCCCTGCGCACCCCACGATCCTCCTTCGCGGGCCTTCTCGTGGCATCGCCAGCCTGCCATGGGCCTCTCGCCTGGTCGTGGACTGCGACTGGCTGAGGCGGTCCCTGCGCTCTTCATCTGGGGACGGGCTGGCTCCAGGCCGGGCTTCTGGCGTGGTGTGCCCGACCGTCGCAAGGGTGCCAGCCCCCAGCCCCCTGCCCGAAGGGGGAGTGCCGATTCGTGGCCTCCGGCGCTTGCTTGGGGCAGATGATGGTGTGGAAGACGTGCGCGAGCACGCTCGAGAGCGTCGCGCTCTCCACCAAGGATTCCTTCGAAGGGCGGCTGACGCGGTGAATCTGCTTGGTGAGGAGCTTTCTGATGAAGACGCGCGCCTTGAGGCCGAGGGCCTGCGCCTGGCTGCAGAGAGGCGCGAGCTGGAGGGCGCCATCGCCCTTGCGTGCCATCAGCGCGATCTTGACGACGAAAAGGCCAGGGCGTCGTTGGCGGCCTCTCGGGAGGCCTAATCTCGGGCCACTGAGGAGGCCCGGGAAGCTGACCAGCGGCAAGAGGCAGCGAAGGAGCGGGCTCGGGAGCTCTTGGCTCGGTGCCACTCACTGGACGAGCAAGTGGAGTCGCGCGAGGCAGCCCTCGCGTCGATGAAGGTGGCCTCTGGCGACCCGGTAGGGCTCCAGAAGCATGAAGAGGCGCTGACGCTGGAAGCCACCGAACGCGCGCGCGAGTACGAGTGTCTGGAGACGAGGGAGTGCTTGGTGACGCAGGCGGAGCATGATGTCGCTGCACGGGAAGCCTGTGTCCTGGAGGAGGTCAGACGTGAGGTGGCGATGGCGCGCTTGAACCTCGAGCGCGAGTTCGAGGAAAGGTTGGAGTTGATCTGGGTCGAGGCTGAAGGTAGGACTGCTGCCTTGAGGGCCCAGCTGGAGGAAGCGACGCGGCGGGCCAATGCTCTTCGGGCCGCCCTTGAGGTGGGGCAAGGGGAGTCAACCACCTCCCAGGCCGAGGTGCTCCTTCTTCTCCATCGGGTGGAGGAGGCTGAGGCCGTCGCGCGCCAGAATGAGGACGAGACACGCCAGCGACGGATCCTGGAGCACGAGCATCGCCCCATGCTCACCACGCTCCGGGAGAGAGCCAACACAACCTTGGGCAACATCTGCGAGGCGGCTGTTGGCGAGCCGCACACAGTCAACTATGCCGGCAACCTTCAGTTCTTTACCGACGTGGTGACGCAGCTGGAGGCGCGGTTGGTCAGGGCCGACAGGTTGGTGGAGGAGAGGAGCCGTGCCTTGCTTGCGCGCGCCTTTTCTCGCGTCTTCAGTCACCTCAGGAACATGGATCCCCACTTCGACTTTGACGCTGCCATCGCCCCAGTCCCCTAGGCCGTCCGAGACGACCTGGCGCACTGGGTGGAAGACAATGTGGATGCTCTTGTCAGGGCCTTCGCTTCAGACAACGATGGCGTGATCGTGGCTGCCGACGAGGGCGGCGTGGTGAACGGCCCTGACGCCGCTGGCGGCAACGCAGACAGCGACGGCGAGCCCAGCGATGCCAGCAACGGTTCGGGATGTGCTCCTGAGGACGCATTGGGGGATTTATCCGACTGATTATGCATCGTTCCTGTTTCCTTACCCTGCATGAATAGAACTCAGGTTTCGGCCTGATGGCTGTGAGAGCATTTTGGGAGGGGGGGCCCCTCATGTAAAACTTGCATTCATCGTATTAGTATATGTTACATTGCCCATGCGCCCACGCCAAGTGGTTGGCTAAGCGACGTGCTGGTTGGCTAGTTTACCTTCGTTCCGTGCGGGCCCAGGGGCAGCCTGTGGGAGGCTGTGGTGTCCCGAGTGTTCCTTGATCGAGTTCGTAGAATCTGCAGTAAAAAGCCCTCCTGAGAGGACGCGGCGGTGGCAGTCTAGGCTGCGCGCAAGCTTGGCCTGACCTGGCTCGCGTGGGGCTCACGAGGGGAGGCAGCTGAGGCGAGTGGTAATCAAAACGCTAGAAATTGCTCGAACGAGACTAAGCACCCCTTCCCCGAACACACGCAAATCTCAAATTCGAATCCAACTTAAATCCAGCGGGGGAAAGCGACAACCAAAGGGGAAAGCAATGAAAGCAGACAAAAGGCCGCGTCCGGCACCTAATCTAGTCTTGGACGTTTTCTCACCAGCACAGAGCTAAGTTCTGCCACTGGGCGTGGGAGGGAGCCCCAGGGCCTGAGGCCGGCACCTCTGAGACTCCGGGGCGTGTACAGCCCCACTCATTATTACGTGAGAGTGTCACGGGGCGGTGAGCTTCACAGGCACTGGGCCTTCTTCACAGGTACCGGCCTTGCTTCATATCGCCAGATGAGGGTCCCGCCTTGCGCCACACTCTAGTGCCATCAACGACGACCGGAAACCAGGACGCTGCCGATGGGGTAGAGCGGTCACCAGCGGTTCCCCCGACGACCACATGTCCTCCGCCAGGGGCAGGCCCTGAGGCACCTCCCCAGCAGAGGGCCTACCTCCTGAGAACGCCTTGCTCCGAACACCGCGGTGGTGATGTCGGATCTCTGCCCCTCTCCTGCAGCCCCCTGCTCCCTCCTCCCGAGGGGTAGGAGACTGTGGGAGCGGGGCAGTTGTTCGCTGTGGCGACCTGCACCTCCTGTGATCCATGATTAGCGTATGCCTGCTCCTGAGGAATTAGCGGTACATGATAATCGTTGCCTCCAACGTGGCCGGTGGGACCGTCCCGGGGCTCCTGGAAGAGCTCAGCTTCTGGCACTTCGTCCCCCCAGCTTGGGTTGAGGAGCGAGCCTTGTTCGCCCTCGTGAGGGTGCCCTTGGTCCACCATGTGGGGCACCTATTCTTCTGGCGCCGTCATCTCGAACGCCACGCCGTAGTGCTCCGCGTGCCATGCAGCTTTGCTTGACGCGCCCACTGTGGGGTGGTAGCGCGGCTGCCCGCTGGGGCCATGGGCCACGTCGAGTCCTTCTTCTTCGCGGACCGGGAGCGGGGGCAGCGCCGCCGCCGGTCCGGCGCTGGCAGCTTTGCGGGCGTTGGAGTGGCCTTGGATCCCGCAGGTGCGCGCGGAGCCCCCGCGCGGGCCGCCCTGGGCTTGAGATGGAAGCTGGGTGAAGAAGGGGTGAGCCCCCGAGGCGGCAAAGCCCAGGAGCTCTGCCACCCACTCCAGCAGCACGTCGCGGCCGCCCTCCAGCAGCCTGCACTGCAGCAGCTCTCGGGCCACCGTGAGCGCGGCCCTCGAGTTCGCCTGCTCCCGGCGGGTGTACGGTGTCGTGGTCGCGGCGTGATTGGAGGCCCTTGCTGCCGACCGCGCCTGCCACGACGTGAGAGCTGTCGAAGCCTGTCCGCGTCGCCCGCGGCCCGCAGCGCCCTGCGGACCGCGAGCTGCCTGGGGCACGGGGTCACCCGAGGCGAGCGGATCTGCGCGGGCGGGCCATGCCGCCCATGGATCTGGGTTGCCCACCTGGTCGCCGGACATGGTGATGACGACGCGACGGGGCATGAAGCAGTAGAAGGTGGATTCCGGCGCGCCAAATGTCGTATTTCGGGTTCCGGCAGACCCTTGAGGTTCGAACTCTGGGGTGCGCGCGGAGATAACGCCTTCTACCTACCTACACCCCTCCGCCTCGCTAAGATCTAGGCTATGAAAAGAAAAACACAAGAGACACAAGGTTTATACTGGTGAATAGCTTGTTACTTTATCATGAGACGTTTTATGAGATGAGCTACTGTTATGACATATAATGATGCTAGAAAAGGTGACTGAAATTATCGTTGATCAAACTTGTGCACCTGCTAGCTTTCACACTTCATAAATTATTTCTTTTATCATTTACCTACTCGAGGACGAGCAGGAATTAAGCTTGAGGATGCTGATACGTCTCCAACGTGTCTATAATTTATGAAGTATTCATGCTATTATATTATCCAGCTTAGATGTTTTATATGCATTTATATGCTATTTTATATGATTTTTGGGACTAACCTATTAACCTAGAGCCCAGTGCCACTTTCCGTTTTCTCCTTGTTTTTGAGTTTTGCAGAAAAGGAATATCAAACGGAGTCCAATTGACGTGCCAATTTTTGACGATTTTTATGGACCAAAAGAAGACCCCGGAGTAAAAGAGTTGGGCCAGGAGAGTCCTGAGGCGCCCATGAGGGTGGGGGCGCGCCCACCCCCCAGGCACGTGGGCCTGCCTCGTGGACACCTCAGGCACCTCCTTGACGTTAGACCGACGCCAAAAATTCCTATAAATATAGAAACCTTGTAAAATTAACCTAGATCGGAAGTTCCGCCACCGCAAGCCTCTGTAGCCATGAGAAATCAATCTAGGCCCTCTCCGGCACCCTGTCGGAGGGGGCCATCATCACCGGTGGCCATGGAGGAGTATCCCGGAGAGGCCATCATCGCCATGAAGGCCAAGGACCAGAGGGAGAACCTTTCCCCATCTAGGGGGGAGGCCATGGAGGAGGAAGCACAAGGGGGAGAACCTCTCCTCCTCTCTCTTGGTGGCACCGAAGTGCCATCAAGAGGGGAATCATCGCCATGGTGATCGTCTTCATCAACATCACCACCATCATCACCATCCTCATCTCTTTTACGCGGTCCACTCTCCCGCACCCCGCTATAATCCCTACTTGAACATGGTGCTTTATGACACATATTATGATCCAATTATGTCATGCCATCCTATGATGTTTTGAGTAGATATCTTTTGTCTTTGGGTTGATTGATGATCTAGATTGGTATGAGTTGTATGTTTTATTTTGGCACTGTCCTATGGTGCCCTCTATGTCGCGCAAGCGTGAGGGATCCCTGCTGTAGGGTGTTGCAATACGTTTATGATTCACTTATAGTGGGTTGCGTGAGTGACTAAAACACAAAGCCGTGTAAGGGGGTTGTTGCGTATGGGAATAAAGAGGACTTGATGCTTTAATGCTATGGTTGGGTTTTACCTTAATGATCTTTAGTAGTTGCGGATGCTTGCTAGAGTTCCAATCATAAGTGCATATGATCCAAGTAGATAAAGTATGTTAGCTTATGCCTCTCCCTCATATGAAATTGCAATGACGACTATCAGTCTTGTTAATGATTGCCTAGAACAATTCCGCACACCGATACACCATTATTCCACACTCGCTATTCATAATATTTAGTAATATATCCTAACTTTATGATAACATCACCTAATTTTATATTTTAGCTCTCTGATATCATGCCAAGTTATACTCTTCATACCCACAACGTAGTTTTATTTCTCATTTCTAGTTGGAAGCAAACGTTCGGTGTACGTAGAGTCGTATCAGTGGAAGATAGGACTTGAGAGAATATTGATCTTACCTTTAGCTCCTTGTGGGTTCGACACTCCATACTTATCACTTCCACCTTTGGAAATTGCTATGATGATTCCTTGCACTTGGGGATTATCACAGCGCATCACTGAGGATCGACATGAAAAAGAACATCTCACCTCCGAGCTAAATGCTCTCAACAATCGCACCAGAATAATGGATCTGATTGCGGATGAGAACAAGAAGAGGCTCTGGAAATCGCTTCGCAAGTTATTTACCGAGAAACAACTCCTAAATGTCAATCTCCAAGAGCTCTATGATTATATTGACAAAGGCTTGACTATTGAAGATTTCCAAGATCGGAGTACCCCTCCTCTTCCTAGTAGTGAGCCAACCACTAATCTTCTGCATCTCAATCTTTGCAAACTGCTTGAAGAGTCTGAAGCCACCTCACCGATGGAGAAACCTACCGAAGGCAATGTGCTATCCCGTGTTCCTCATGTGGCTGCCCCAAATATTCCCTTGTCTTCTCAGCCCCAACTTGTTATCCCTGAAGGAAAATACGCTACTGCTTAACACGAAGATAATCCAGTCACTTCCGAAGAAGAAGTTACCTCAGACAGTTCTTCTGGAGATGCCACCGAGTGAACCACGTTCTGCATTTTTGTAGTCATATTATTCGTCACCTTTTTGACACAAGTTGACAAAAGGGGGAGAATTACATCGATTCTCGGTAGATTTGTTTTCTATACCTCTTTGGTTTGGTTTTGTGCGAATTTGCAACTTTTGGTTTAAGCTTATCTACTCTAAGTTGTAAAACTTATGTGTTGTAATATTAATAACCCCTCTTGCTGCACTATTTCTCTCGAAGCATTTATTTTGCAGGTGGAATTATTATCAGAAGTTATGAATGATAGCACTACAATATCGATGGATTATATGTTATCAGTGTGAATCATTATCTCTAATGATTGAAACTTCCTCTGTATACTTCAATACTTGCAGGAAATTTCCTCTGTATACTTCAATACTTAACGGCCATAACTTTCTTTAATAGTCTTCTTTATAGTTTTCTTTGAAATTTTCTTTGGAATTTTATTTGGTTTTTCTTAGTGATTTCATCATTGCTTTTAATTTGATTGTTATTTTGACTGCTAGAATGTTTGCTTATGTAATCGCTATGCCTATTTAATCTAGATTTCATCGGAGTGATGAATAGTTCTATCAAGTCTTTTTCCGAGAGCGTTATAATCTTCATCAACTTACCGGGCAAGTTCACTTTGACCATGCTATTCATACCTATGCTTTTTTGCATTTAGTGTCACCTTTTCAAGATTTCCTCCAGTAGTAATATTGAATCTTGTAGTTGAGTAGAATGCATGAGGTAGCAACCCACTTCCCTGTTATCAAGCCTCGGGACGTTACTTACATTAATGCTACGCTATAGTAGACAGGGGTTGGTAAGAGTGCACGGGCGTGGTGTGAGAAGGAGAACTCTACGTCAATGAGGACAACTTCATGATGGCATCTTCAAGGTCTGCATCTTCAAGACCTCAAGACTCGAGACAAGAATTCAATACACACTACTTGGTGAAGGATGGTTTGATGGGTACCCTGGAGCAACCAGTGCATGGCCCGGGTTGCCTGGAGAAGCACCATGAAATTGCGGAAAGCTTTACCCAGACTCAAAGAGATGAACGAATACTTCATGCCCCGAAGCTTACCTATGCAGCCACAAGTCATTATGGGCTCTGGCTTGGTTGATCTTAGTTGTGACTCTGGCGGGGCATTGCCAGGAGATGTAGAACTATGGTAGGATTGGATGGGCACTGTTCATGGTCAGGGAAGAATCTTTGAAAGACCTTGTTTCATTCATCCTGTTCACAAACAGCCGTTAGTACGAGAACATAAAAGGAATGGATGATTCTTATGGGTAAAGTGCACAACACTCTGCATAGTTAAAACCTAATTAATTAGCCGTGTCCACGGTTACGGACAAGTTGAGCCTCTGGACTTCGATCTAAATCTGAACTCTCAACACCAGATTGAAAACTTAATTGTGGGCAACCTATGATGATATGGGCTATGAGACATCGGTTGGCGGAAATATGTCATATTAGATAACTATGTAGTGAAGGTTCCTTGATACACCTTTGATGTAGGGAAAATAAAACCAGCTTTTACACAAAAACTCAGACACAGAGCCACAAAGCCATATTGCATATAGAATAGTTTTATCATTTGTTCTTCTTACTGTGATCTTGCTAGTACATTCAACGTACTGGCCTAGACGGCTACAACGTCTCATGTTGCAGATATTTCTACAACGAGAAAGAGTTACGATATAGGGTTACGGTCTACACTCAACTTTGTTGGAGTTGATGGTACTCCACACCCTTATTGATATGTTTCCATTGTGACTTACATAAGGTATACTCTGGATCTATGGTACTTACTTTACATGTGATGTTATGGTATTTCATCGAAGTACTGTGTGTGCCAGCATACTGATCCAGGGATGGCATAGCAAGCACAAAAACCTGACCGTATTGGGTTGGGTCGCTACATCAATATAATGTAGGCATGTATTCCGTATATAGTCGTACGCGCTTATAATACACTACAAAAGAATAAACTTCCGTGATGATACGTGTTTGTCACAGTAGGTCACTTTTTCGGTCATGCATGTACACCCATGACGATTTTATGACAGAATCAAGATAGTCATACCTGTGCTGTCGTAGAAGTGTTCCATGACATTACCAAAATTATCATCACGGAAGTGTCCACTTCCATGATGATAAATGGCGCATCATGGAAGTGCTTTCGTCAAGGGTAACCGACATGTGGCATCCACCATAACGGGTTGTCGTTAAGCTATCGGATCCAGTTTTGGATCCGATAACCTGTTAACCGCCCGAACTAATGGGGATTTTCCACGCGTAAAATTCTTAATGGCCGGAGGAACTACGTGTCGGCTCACCGTTGGGACAGATGTCATCCACTCATTGGACAGGAGGCACCTATGATACATCGATACGTGGCCCGGCCCAACAGAGGTCCATTCCGGTGAAAAGGCCGGCCCGTTTGACTTGGTCAAAAGGTAGCGGGCTAGCCCATGGAAAGCCTGTTAACGACATATTCTTATATAGCCCATCTACGGCCCTCTAACTCACGACCCGTTACCACTTATCCGAATTAAGCCCTAGCTTCATCTGGGCCGTCCAATATGATTCTAGCCCGTTGTAACTTCTGGCCCATGTATGGCCCATGACGTCTTTTGGCCCATATGAGGCCCTTTGTAACTCTTGGCCCATTAACGGCCCGTGGTGAAACTGGCCCGTAATGAACAGTGTACCACTTTATACCCATTAACGGCCCATTATTCCATTGGGTCGTTTCCAACCTGTGTTATCTTTCGGCCTTCTTAGGGCCCATTTATTATTGGTCTCATTTCCAGCATTCGGTTACTTATGGCCCGTTACTGGCCTTTTCTGCTTGTGGGCCAAACTGAAAGGATCGAGAAGAGGTGTCTAGAGGGGCGGTGAATAGACTGTAATCAAGAAAAGTTCCAGTTTTTAGTTTCCTTAGGTTGATGTGGAGTTTGGGCACAAGTTTAAGCATTCACAATACATATCAAGCAAGCATGACAAGAGTATATGAGCAGCGGAAAGTAAAGCATGCAAGTTGCAAGAATGTAAAGGGATGAGATTGGAGTGTGCAAACACAATTTGGAGACACGAAGATTTTTTATCCGTGGTTCCGATAGGTGGTGCTATCGTACATCCACGTTGATGGAGACTTCAACCCACGAAGGGTAACGGTTGCGCGAGTCCACGAAGGGCTCCACCCACGAAGGATCCACGAAGAAGCAACCTTGTCTATCCCACCATGGCCATCGCCCATGAAGGACTTGCCTCACTAGGGTAGATCTTCACGAAGTAGGCGATCTCCTTGCCCTTACAAACTCCTTGGTTCAACTCCACAATCTTGACGGAGGCTCCCAAGTGACACCTAGTGTCGTGGTTTTGTCACGGCAGATGTCCTCATAAAAGGACTTATTCGTGGAGCCATCGCTACGGTTAGCTTAAAGGGGTTAAAGCGGACAAGGGATGCAAGGGAGTTTTTATACTAGTTCGGCCAATTATGATGAAGGTAAAAGCCTACGTCTAGTTATGATGGAATTGATGGGGTTTCGATGACTAGGGAGCGAATACGCTTTGCCTGAGTCTCGAGTTGTTGTCTGTTGTCCTGAACCATCGCCGGGTCGTCCCCTTATATACATGGGTTGACGCCCGTCGGTTTACAGAGTCCCGAGGCCGGCTTATAGACGTGTCCGGCTCGGTCTCTGCTTCTTTTTACCTTACAATGCAAGTTACATATTGGCGCCGATATATAGCTATAGGCCTTTAAACCAGGTTCTAGGCCCTAGGCCTCTACATAATGTCACCATCTATCTTTATGGGCTTCAAACCTACTGGACTACTGATGAAGTCAACCCGGCCTCTCCTGACCGGTTTACGCCCAGTAGTAATATCCCCAACATTGGGCCCCAGATTTATTTGAACAGGTTCATGTCAATCCTTAGTAAAAACTTCGTCTTCAACATCTTCTCATAATTTGGTAAACCGCCGTGACGTCATCTTCTCGGATCGTGGTAAACCGTCGTGAGGTCATCTGTTATTTTAAAAAGTTGTGGATGACACATCTTCATTAATGGATCTCCGACAATCGCGGCAACAGCTCCGCCTTACTTCCAAATTTCTGGCCTCTCGATTCTCGCGCCTGACACTTATCCCTTGCCTTTATAAATAGGACCGAGGGGTCATTTTCACCTTTTCCCCCTCGTGCTTCTTTTGCGTCGTCTTCCTTGCACCGCTCAGCCTCTGGAGCTCCGCCGCCAATGTCGACCGTCGCCTCTGCTCCGACCCTGGCCGCTGCATCACCCAGAACGCACCAGAATACTGTGGCGCCTTTCCGCTTCTTCATCAGCTTCGGTAAGTTCTTTTCTTTTTCCGCCATAGATCTATTCTAGGGTTTCGACGTTCTTCGGCATTCGTCAGTGTTCTTTGTTCATACGATGATTCTTGATAAAATCCTGAATACCTGTTCTGCATAATGATAGCCTTTATCTTCTGTTTCCATTTATGCATCTCAAAACAGAAGATCTCACCCGAACCTTCACTAATTGGTTCTGTACTGCTTCTTAGGTTTTGAATATATTTCCCTTTTCTGATATGCCTCAGATCCAAAATTGCAACATCAACTTGTGAAACCTGTTTTCCTTCACGTACACATCTGCAGTCTTGACTCTTCGATGTTAGACTAGGCGGTTTAACTATTTAGAAAAAATGACAACCCGGTATATACCATTAGTCGCCTTGTTGAACCGCCAAAGCCTTTACTAGGGCACCGTTTCATTGTTAAACTCCGGTTTACAGATAGCTGACCCCGGTTTAGCAATATACTTATATCTTTGTATCAACGTATAGCTGTCCAACGTAATTCTTGAACCGACAACTATTATATTGTAGATCTTTCTTGCCATGGCAAAACAAGTGTATGAATGCAACTGGGTCCCTTCTCGAGTGACTGAAGATCACTTGAACAATCTGGTCAAAACGGGCGCTTTAAGCAAGAAGAACATCATTCACTGGAGGGACCCTGGCCCGGAATGTCCTCCTACTCCTAAAGACGGATAAGTTATTGTTTTTGCTGATCATCTAAGCCGGGGCTTCAACCCTCCCGGTTCAAAAAATTTCCGGGATGTCCTAGCCAACTTTCAACTGCGCCCACAAGATATCGGTCCTAACTCCGTAACCAATATCTGCCACTTCCAAGTTTTCTGTGAGGTTTACCTTTAGGAAGAACCTACAATAGAGCTATTCAGGGATTGCTTTCACCTGAACCGTCACACAGAATTCAAAGACGGACCCAACACAGAACTAGGCGGCATGGCCATTCAGAAAAGGAAAGAAGTCACCTTCCCTCATGCCAATCTTCACAGCCACCCCAAAGAATGGAACCAGACATGGTTTTATTGCAAGGAAACCTCTCCATATGAGGAAAATCCCCTGCCGGTTTACCATCCGGAATGTCCGAGCAACATACACCCTTTTCCTCAGAGGCTGACTGCTAAAGAGAGAATCAAATATGCTCCTCAACTATCCAAGCTTAGGGATTTTATGGCAAACGGGTTGACAGGGGTTGATTTTGCGCGCTGATGGATATCCTGGAGCATACCGCCCTTAAGCCAGCGCCCCGGTTTGATGTGTGAGTACACAGGAGATGTAAAGGATGCTTAGCGGCACATTGATATCCAGCTTACAGACGACGAAGTTACTGAAGCTGTAAAAAAGATGTTGAATGAACCGGAGGATGTCTGTGCTCAAACCGGCCTACTCCCTTTTTGCACCATCAACAAACCGCCAGCTATAAGAATCATACCATCTGCCTATCTGAAATTGCTTCTGTCCAAATATTCTTTGAAAATGTTATTAGTTTTTACAGGGTGATGATGCGTTCTGTAACAAGAAACCTCCACAAGATAAACCGGTGAAGCCAACCCGCCAAAAGACCAAAGCTGTGAAGAAGCCTGCCAACAGGAACAGAACCACTGCATCCTCCGATCCACTGGCTGACGATGATGTGGGTAACCCGGATTTTGAGGTAGAACTTGACTCACTTGGTTCATTTTTCATACGCCTATTTGATGATGATTATTGCCAGAACGACATTGAGTTCAGTCACGCCAATGTTGTAGAGGTAATCGTTCTTTCCTCCGATTCAAACCCTTTGCCTTCACTAAAAACCCGTCGGGCAAACCGGAAAGTTAAATTTTCTCATCCTCTTGCTTACTTGGATCCGAACTTTCTTGTGAAGACACAACAACACGAGGCTCGCCGCACAACCCAACACAGCGGCCAAGTAG
Source organism: Aegilops umbellulata (assembly GCA_032464435.1). Lineage (NCBI taxonomy): Eukaryota > Viridiplantae > Streptophyta > Magnoliopsida > Poales > Poaceae > Aegilops > Aegilops umbellulata. The sequence goes on from CP136054.1 coordinate 69,346,497, forward strand.
TTACCTCCGCCGGTTTACCGAACAGTCTGGTTCGGAAACGCTGTTCAGAGGTCTCTAATTGCCTTGTCACTTCACTCCCTAAAGCGGGTTGTTTTCGTCAACCTCTTAATCTGTCTGATTCCAATTATTAGGGCACTTCTCATTCATCCTCTGGCAAGTCGTCAGCCACCAAGCTTCCACCCCTCAAAACGGTTATTGGGTAAGTTGTTCACTTCCCTTATTTTAACATGCATTTTATACGTTATACTGACCTTCATGCTTACTTTCTCAGCGCCAAACCCAAACCAAGCAAGAAAGCTCGCCTGAATAAAATGATAGAGGAAAACACAGCTGCTGAACCGGAGAAAACACGAGACCCTAAAGAGGCCAACCTTGATGATATGCTCAATGATCCACCACCTCAAGACCATGACTTCCTTGCTGAACAGGCAGAAGTTGACACCACAGGCCCTGTTGACCAGCCAACCAGCTCTATCTGGACTGATAAACCGGCAAGTCCAGCAAAGAATACTGACAAACCGGCGACCCCAATACGAACCGCTGAAGAAAAAGATGATGATGTCCTTATTACTGGCGTTGGCCATACTGAACCAGCTAATCCTGTTGCTTTGTTAAGACATACTGCCAAAGAGGAATTCTCTGCGGTTGGCAAAAGGCAAATGGAATGCCGATTTGTCAACATACGCCGCTCTGAACGCTCAAGATCTCCATTCTGGCTATCTGAACCAGCTGTACACCAGCAGCGACTATGAAGCCGGTCTGGTCAATATGATGAAGGACAAATATTAGGTAACTTCCTATATGCTTCTCTTCCTGTATTATTTTGTAGCTTATCAACTCCGATAGCCCCCAAGTGATGGTTTATGATACCAACTAAAACCGGGACTTTTAGTAAGTACTCAATGTGAACCTCAATGCATCTTAACTTTGCTGACATAGCCCCCAAGGGTCGATTTAACTTTATAAAGACGAACCGGGACATTATAGAAGAAAACTCCTGTATCATTAGTCTTTGAATAAATAGCCATTAGCCCCCAAGTGCCAAGTTGAATACTTGTATTAAGCTTGGGACTTTGTAGAAAATGTATGATGAAGAGCAAATATGCATTAGCCCCCAAGTACCAAGGGCATAACTTGTTATGTGGTTGGTACTTCAAGTATGTACTATCACCTCCTCATATAATTGTCCTTATGCAAGCCGAGTTGAATAAGAAAGAAAGCCAAACCGCTGACTTACAGGAGAATCTTAAATCGCAGCAAGCTGAAACCTCCAAGGTGAAGGAAGAGTTGACCAGTGCGTTAAGTGCTATGGAGAAACTTAAAGAGGGCTTCAACAAAGAACGCGCGGATTGAAACAATGAAAAATCCGCTTTGGTGCAAAGAGCTGAAAAAGCAGAAGCCGCTCTTAAACCGGTGGTTGATGAACTAACCCGCGTAAAGCGGCAAGTTCGTGCCATGACTGTAGCTGTGTTTGGTAAGCATCCTTAACTCCTGATTTTACTATAGCCTTTCATGTGCCTGCCGGTTTACTAATCCTTGTAATGATACAAGAACTCGTATTGGCCACTTGGGATCTGATGTTTGGAAGAAGTTAAAAGCAGCGTATACCCTGATAGAACAGCTGTATACCGGCGCGCAACAGATCATATATACTGCTTCCCATAACAATCCTCCTCCCACCTTGATTAAGGATATCTTAGAAAGGTTATCCATGCTTCCTACCCGGGTTGACGAACTGAAAAAATCTGCTGCTAGGATGGGCACTTTGGCTGCACTGACTCGGGCAAAGGCATGGGTTCCTGACTTTGATCCAACTGAATCAGCCCAAGGCTATCCCAGCTTAAAGGAAGATGGAACCGAATTTGGCGAAGATGATCTCCGGATCATAAACCGGGAAGTGCGCCCATTGGCTTGTCGATTGGTTGAAGAAGCAGACCTGTCATATTATCAAGCTGGCTATGATGACAAGAATAAGCGGGTTGCTGCACCAATTCCTAAAGCTGGGAATCTTATCCCGCCAATCCGTAAGCACACTTACGCCCCTGACATTGAACCGTCCCCACTGATAAGTGATGAAGCTGTATTTCAAGCCTTAACTGGGATCGACTGGGCAACTGTTGATTTCCAGCCACTAGGTAGGGAGGAAGAAGTTGAACCGCCGCGAGATGATCCGCAACCGTCAGGTCAAGCCAGTGACCAAGCGTGAACCGGAGGCCGGTTTAGACTACTACATGTTGTGACATGTATCTGATAAAAACAATGATCTTTTTGGGCACTGGAACACCTTGTAATAGGCTAGTTAATATACTTGGGCTGGTATGCCTTCATGCATATTTATCTTCAACTGATGCTTGTTTGATTCGTAATACTTAAGATATGATATCCATATTCATTTGTCCAAGTTGTTTCTGCAGTCAAGAAGCTTAAAACGCCCTGGCGGTTTACCGCCGGGCGGGTCATGATACTCGTGTATATAGAACCAAAGATGATAACTTAGGTTATAACATATAACCAAATATGGAAATATATAATACCTGCCACCTTCAGGCATGATGTTGGCTGGCCAACCTTGTAGCGGGGCTTATAACCCAAATTTTGTAGGAAAAAACAACTCCCATTGATATAAGGCCGGATCATAATGTAAACCGCTCCGGGATATGATAAACACCCGTTTACTCCATAATAAGATTTTAACAGAAATCAGACCGGGCAGATAGTCTCCAGATTATGGTTTGACCGTGTTCCGTCAATTTGTAATTAATAGTCGAACCGGATTATCAATGCCGGTTTGAAAAAGCAACAAAAAATCTTTATCAAAAAAGAAAACAGAACTCAAACAAAGGCAAAAGTAAAACCATTGTAAGTGAGACGTTATGCCGATAAAGAGGTGTTACAACGGTCGGACACGACCAAGCCCCCAAAAGGTGTAGCTATGGCTCGAGTCGGCCAGGTCCCCAAATGATGTTGTGGCATTACGTCGATCAATAGGTGTAGCTATGGTTCGGGTTCGACCAAGCCCCCAAGTGATGCTGTGGCCTTGCGCCGATCAAGAGGTGTAGCTATGGTTCGGACATGACCAAGCCCCCAAGTGATGTTGTGGCATTGCGCCTATCAAAAGGTGTTGCTATGGTTTGGATACGACCAAGGCCCCAAGTGATATAATATAAAGCTTTTCAGAAGCTAAATCAATGGGTAAACCGGACGCCGCTTTAAGAACAGAAGCTCCATGTAACCACACATGATGTAAAAATAACAGATACCCCGCTTTAGTTGAGGTTCCGGTTTATTGTATTGATCATAATATATACATTGTCATAATATGTACATAAGCAGAGCCTATAGCTCAAGTATAATAAGGCCGAAGATGTGCAATATTCCACGGCCGGTTGGTCTCCTCCTCCGATTTGCGTGAGTCTTTGCGCTCTCGAACATCGATTAGGTAGTAGGACCCGTTGTGTAGATTCTTGCTGACCACAAAAGGTCCTTCCCAAGGGGGTGGGGGAAAACTTGTGCATATCCGTCTGATCCTGGATGAGCCGAAGCACAAAATCTCCTTCTTGAAAGGTTCTGGTTCTAACCCGGCGGCTATGATAGCGACGCAGATCCTGCTGGTAAATCGCCGAACGGGCGGCCGCTATGTCACGCTCCTCATCTAACAGGTCGAGAGCTTCTTGCCGTGCCTTCTCGTTGTCCGCTTCAACATATGCCGCTACACGGGGTGAGTCGTGACGGATGCCACTAGGAAGAACTGCCTCCGCTCCATAAACCATGAAGAACGGTGTGTATCATGTTGACCTGTTGGGCGTGGTATTGATGCTCCATAACACTGAAGGTAGCTCCTCAACCCAACAACCCGGCATCCATTGCAAAGGAACCATAAGCCGGGGTTTGATGCGTCTCAAGATCTCTTGATTGGCCCTCTCTGCTTGACCATTGGACTGTGGGTGAGCCATTGATGATACGCCAAGCCGGATGTGCTCACATTGACAAAACTCCTTCATGGCACCCTTGAACAGATTGGTGCCATTGTCAGTGATGATGCTATGTGGAAAGCCAAACAGGAAAATCACCTTTTTGATGAATTGAACCGCCGTGGCCGCGTCACACTTGCTAACGGGCCCTGCCTCTACCCACTTTGTGAAGTTGTCAACCGCCACCAAAAGGTTGGTCTTCTTGTCCTTGGACCTCTTGAAAGGCCCAACCATATCCAGCCCCCAAGCCGCAAACGGCCAAGTAATTGGAATCATCCTCAATTCTTGAGCTGGTACATGAGCGCGCCTTGCAAACTTCTGACAGCCATCACATCGTCTGACCAAGTCCTCAGCATCAGCATGAGCTGTCAACCAATAAAAACCGTGATGAAACGCTTTGGCCACCAAAGATTTTGAACTGGCGTGGTGACCACCGTGTCCTTCATGGATGTCACGCAAAATTTCACAGCCTTCTTCAGGAGACACACAACACTGAAACGCCCCTGTTACACTGCAATGATGCAACTCTCCATTGATAATGGTCATGGACTTGGACCGCCGAATTATCTGCCTGGCCAGAGTCTCATCCTCTGGCAACTCACGCCGGTTCATATATGCCAGATAAGGAACCGTACAATCCGGGATAACATGAAGAGCCGCCACCAACTGAGCTTCTGGATCAGGAATAGCCAAATCCTCTTCACCAGGGAACTTGACGGACGGATTATGCAGAACATCCAGGAAGACATTAGGCGGAACCGGTTTATGTTGAGAACCCAGGCGGCTCAAAGCATCCGCTGCTTCGTTCTTCCGTCGGTCCACATGATCCACTTTATAACCTTTAAAGTGACCTGCAACAATATCCACCTCACGACGATATGCTGCCATGAGTGGATCCTTGGAATCCCAAGTGCCAGACACTTGTTGAGCTACCAGGTCCGAGTCACCGAAGCACTTAACTCGGCTTAGATTCATCTCCTTAGCCATCCGAAGACCATGGATTAAAGCTTCGTACTTAGCTGCATTGTTAGTGCAAGGGAACATTAAACAGAGAACATAACAAAACTTATCACCTTGTGGGGAAGTTAATACGACTCCAGCCCCCGAGCCCTCCAATTGCCTGGACCCATCAAAATGAATAGTCCAATAAGTGTGGTCCGGCTTCTCTTCAGGTGCTTGTAGTTCTGTCCAATCATTGGTGAAATCCACAAGTGCCTGAGACTTGATCGCCGTTCGGGGTATGTATTTCAACCTATGAGGCCCGAGCTCAATAGCCCACTTGGCAATCCGGCCAATTGCTTCCTTGTTCTGGATTATATCCCCCAAAGGAGCAGAGCTGACCACTGTAATAGGGTGACCTTGGAAATATTGTTTAAGCTTCCGGCTTGCCATGAAAACCCCATATACCAGCTTCTGCCAATGCGGGTACCTCTGCTTAGACTCGATTAGTACCTCGCTGATATAATAAACTGGACGTTGAATCGGATATTCCTTGCATGCCTCCTTGCGCTCCACCACAATAGCCACGCTGACTGCTCGAGCGTTAGCTGCCACATATAACAATAATGGTTCCTTGTCAACCGGAGTAGCAAGAACCAGTGGATTAGCCAGCTGCCGCTTTAAGTCCTCAAACACCTCATCTACAGCAGAACTCCAGATGACGTTATCCGTTTTCTTCAGCATCTGATACAAATGAATCGCCTTCTCGCCAAGGCGGCCGATAAACCGGCTCAACGCGGCAATCCGGCCTGCTAAGCGTTGAACGTCATTGATACACTTCGGTTTAGCCAAGGAGGTGATGGCTTTGATCTTTTTCGGATTAGCCTCAATGCCCCTGTTAGATACCAGAAATCCCAATAGCTTGCCCGCCGGTACACCAAAAACGCATTTAGCCGGATTAAGCATCATCTTGTAAACCCGTAGGTTATCAAAGGTTTCCTTTAAGTCATCAATCAACGTCTCCTTCTTCCTTGATTTGACCACAATATCATCCACATAGGCATGAACATTGCGGCCGATTTGTGTATGAAGACAATTCTGCACGCACCGTTGATAAGTTGCCTGGGCACTCTTGAGCCCAAAGGGCATGGACACATAGAAGAAGGCTCCAAAGGGGGTTATGAAGGTTGTCTTCTCCTGGTCCTTAACTGCCATTTTGATCTGATGATAACCAGAATATGCATCCAAAAAACTCAAACGCTCACAACCCGCCGTAGCATCAATAATTTGATCAATACGGGGAAGGGCAAAATGATCTGCTGGACAAGCTTTGTTGAGATCTGTGTAATACACACACATACGCCAGGTGTCGTTCTTCTTAAGGACCAGCACTGGATTAGCCAACAATTCAGGATGGAAAACTTCAATGATAAATCTAGCCGCTAAGAGTCTAGCCACTTCCTCTCCAATAGCTTTGCGTCTTTCTTCATTGAACTGGTGGAGAAACTGCTTCACCGGTTTATACTTAGGATCAACATTAAGAGTGTGCTCAGCGAGTTCTCTCGGTACACTCGGCATGTCAGAAGGCTTCCACGCAAAGATGTCCCGATTCTCACGGATGAACTCGGTGAGCGTGCTTTCCTATTTCGGATCCAAGTTCGCACTGATGCTGAACTGCTTAGACGAATCGCCAGGTACGAAGTCAACAAGCTTAGTCTCATCAACTGATTTAAACTTTAGGGCCGGATCATGCTCTGTAGTTGGCTTCTTCAATGAAGCCATATCTGCCGGATCAACATTATCTTTGTAAAATTTCAACTCTTCTGTGGCACAAACCGACTCAGCATAAGCCGCATCACCTTCTTCACAATCCAGAGCAATCTTGCGGCTTCCATGGACGGTTATAGTTCCCTTGTGACATGGCATCTTGAGCTGCAGATAGACGTAGCAGGGTCGTGCCATAAATTTAGCATAAGCCGGCCGTCCAAACAAGGCGTGATACGGACTTCTGATTTTCGCCACTTCGAAGGTCAATGTTTCTGATCCTGATTCATGATCATCTCCAAAATCCACCTCCAGAGCTATCTTACCAACATGATATGCCGATTTACCAGGTACCACACCATGGAACACCGTATTGGATGGTTTAAGATTTTTATCTGTTAATCCCATGAGACGGAAGGTTTCATAATAAAGGATATTGATACTGCTTCCTCCATCCATGAGTACCTTGGTGAACTTATAACCTCCCACTTGAGGTGCCACCACCAATGCCAGATGACCCGGATTATCAACCCGGGGTGGGTGATCCTCTCTACTCCAAACAATCGGCTGCTCAAACCAGCGCAAGTAATGGGGCACTGCCGGTTCAACGGAGTTCACGGCCCTCTTATGAAGCTTTTGGTCACGCTTGTCTAAACTAGTGGTGAAGACATGACATTGCCCACTGTTTAACTGCTTCGGGTTGCTCTGATAACCCGATTGCTGCTGCTGCTACTGCTGATTGTAGCCACCCTGGTTGCCCTGATTACCTTGATTGTTGTGTCCGCCCTGATTACCATGGAAGCCTGAACCGGAATTTCCTCCTCCATAACCCGGCCCATGAGATCCGGAGCCTGAACCGCCACCTGGTCCGTGATCATACCAGAAAGCATTAGAATTTTTGAACTCTTGCATGATGTAGCAGTCCTTCCAGAGGTGTGTGGCCGGCATCTCCTTCGTCCCATGTTTTGGGCAGGGCTGGTTCAACAGGTAAGATAGGCGGTCCGGGTTAGGATTAGGTGCTCCGATGCGCTGGGGCGGTTTACCCTTTCGTCGCTGGCCTTTGTCCTGTGTGCTGGAATTAGCCACAAAGTCCAAGCTGTTATCCGCTTTACGTTTGCCGTCGTTTCCATGACCCGCCGGGTTGTAGTGCTGCCCCTTGGCATTGCCGCTCTTTTTTCCCTTCCCTGCTTTGTCATCATCAGACTCGGGATCCTTGGTACTATTAGAGTCGGCATACTTCACTAACGCGGCCATGAGGGTTCCCATATCATTGCAATGGCGTTTTAGCCGTCCCAATTTCAACTTCAGAGGTTCAAACCGGCAATTGCCTTCCAAGATTAGAACTGCAGTATCGGCATTGATGCGGTCTGACGAATGCAAAATTTTCGAGACCCAGCGCACCCAACGGGTTGTTGACTCTCCTCCCTCCTGGACACAGGCAGCTAAGTCTACTATCGACATAGGCTGCTTGCATGTATCCTTAAAATTCTGGATAAACCGGGCTCTCAACTCGGCCCATGAACCGATAGAGTTAGCCGGTAGACCGTTTAACCAAGTACGGGTCGTTCCTTCTAGCATCATGGTGAAGTATTTCACACACGCCGCATCATCCACATCTAGCATCTCCATGGCCATCTCATAGCTTTCAACCCGTATTTCTGGAGATAAATTGGCAGTATAATTTGGCACCTCACGCGGGCCTTTGAAATCCTTGGGTAGGCGCACGTTGCGTAACGCTTGGACAAGACACGACACCCCCAAAGAACTAGAGGTAACTCATGGCTCTACTGATGTGGTTGGACGAACTAGAGTAAGCTGACGGGCTTCATACTGTGCCGCTAATTTGGCCTCCCTGCATGCTCGGGCCCGGTCCACCACCTCCTAAGCATCACCAGCGCCACCTGCCGGGTTGTTGCCACGGGCTGGTTCACGGTTCCGTGCGTTGCTTGACATGGCCGGTTCATCCATACGCCTGCTGTAACTCCGGCTTGGATGGGGGGTTGAATGAATTCGCTCGTGACTGTATGAGTAAGCCTCATGTTGAACTAAGGCTGTCCGAAGGAGCTCCTTAACCCAACGCGTCTCAACTGCTGCCGGAGAATCACCTTCGATGGGGATAGCCTCCAGCCATGAAGCGGCAGCAACAAGATTGTCCATTGGAGTAGAATAGTGACCCGGTGGTGTTGGGACAGGCTGTGTCATAACATTGTTCTGACGAGGCGGATCTATCAAACGTGGAAGAACCGACGCCCCCACTCTGGGTGCCTCCGCCCGGTTTGCTACCGGCGGGTTACTGGTCCCTGCTCCTGGGGTGTTAAAGAGGTTCCTAGCTTCATAAACCGGTGGCAAGTGAGACCGGTGCCTCCTCTTCAGGACTTCATGCGATGCGTTCTAATCCAGCATAAGTCGATAAGCCTGGGCGTCCAAAGCGGCCCGTTCCGCGGTCATCCTGGCATCCTCAGTCGCCAAATCGGCTTTGGCCTGAGTGATACGACCCTTTACTTTTGCGATTTCCTCATTGTGGGCATCCTGATCCGCCGGGTTAGCCTCCGCCACCGGTGTTGCCAACGCATCAAATAAATCAGATAAACCTGAGCCGGTGGTCGCACAGGGCCTCCTGCCCCGGCTGCCGTCGCCGCTACTGATCCGGAAATCATCGCCGCTGCGGTCGAAGAGTGGATCGTCGGCTGTGTACCGGCCATGAAGATTCCAACCCGGTTTGGCAGATCAGAGGGGTCCAGAATACTGTCGCCATCGGAATAGCCTCCGATCCGGCCATCTTGTAGCTGGTATAACGACCCGGTCTCCCCGGTCGACGACTCGTCGCCGGAATAAACGACGGTCTCACCACCCGATTCCGATCTGTCCTCGTATTCCCCTCCATGGATGACTCCCACGAAGGCACGCTTTATGGCAGGCTTGAACTGGGCAGATCTCGCACGCTGAGCCGTTTCGACGAGGTCGGTGCAGATGTCTAGCTCAGGGCCCGGTTCGCCGATCTTGCCAATGAAAACGTGTATGCCACCAAAGGGTACCCGGTACCCATACTCGATTGAGCCGGCCTCGGGGCCCCAGCCTGCATCGTCGATATAGAGCTTGCCGCGATGACTCTTGGTCATCCGGCCCATAGCGTAACCCTTGAGTCCTTCGAAGTTGCCCTCCAAGAACTTGAAACCATCGTGCGATAGCCCCACGGTGGGTGCCAACTGTCGTGGTTTTGTCACGGCAGATGTCCTCATAAAAGGACTTAGTCGTGGAGCCATTGCTACGGGTTAGCTTAAAGGGGTTAAAGCGGACAAGGGACGCAAGGGAGTTTTTATACTAGTTCGGCCCCTTACGATGAAGGTAAAAGCCTATGTCTAGTTGTGATGGAATTGATGGGGTTTCGATGACCAGGGAGCTAATACGCTTTGCCTGAGTCTCGAGTTGTTGTCTGTTGTCCTGAACCGTCGTCGGGTCGTCCCCTTATATACATGGGTTGACGCCCGTCGGTTTACAGAGTCCCGAGGCCGGCTTATAAACGTGTCTGGCTCGGTCTCCGCTTCTTTCTCCCTTACAATGAAAGTTACATATTGACGTCGGTATATAGCTATAGGCCTTTAAACCGGTTCTGGGCCCTGGGCCTCTACATAATGTCACCATCTATCTTTATGGGCTTCAAACCTACTGGACTACTGATGAAGTTAACCCGGCCTCTCCTGGCCGGTTTACGCCCAGTAGTAATATCCCCAACACCTAGCCAATCTAGGAGACACCACTCTCCAAGAAGTAACAATTGGTGTGTTGATGATGAACTCCTTGCTCTTGTTCTTCAAATGATAGTCTCCCCAACACTCAACTCTCTCTCATAGGATTGGATTTGGTGGAAAGATGATTTGAGTGGAAAGCAACTTGGGGAAGGCTAGAGATCAAGATTTATGTGGTTGGAATGGGATATCTTGACCTCAACACAAGTGTAGGTGGTTCTCGCTTAGAAAATATGTGTTGGAAGTGTAGGCATGTTCTGATGGCTCTCTCCACGAATGAAGAGTGGGTGGAGGGGTATATATAGCCTCCACACAAAATCTAACCGTTACACACAAATCACCAAACTCGGTGGGACCGATTCAAAGAACTCGGTCAGACCGATTTGGTACGTAATGTGACTGTTAGGAGTTTCGGTGCGACTGAATGGATCAACTTGGTGGGACCGATGTGCTAGGGTTAGGGTAAATCCTCATCTCGGTTTGACCAATTACTCAAACTCGGTGGGACCGATTTGGGTAATAAGCGAAACAGAGAGTTGGCTAAGCAAACTCGGTGGGACCGATTGCATATCTCGGTGGGTCCGAAATTATTGCAATGGGCAACAGAGAGTTTGCAAGCCCATCTCGGTGAGACCGAATTGATTAGGGTTTCTGGCAGTGGCTATGTCAATGGAACTCGGTGGCGCCGGATAGAAAGATTCGGTGGGGCCGAGTTTGACTTTTGGTTTGGGACATATGTAGATATTAGAAAGTGGTTGAGGGCTTGGAGCATATCACTAAGCACTTTGAGCAAGCAAGCCATTAAGCAACACCTCATCCCCTCTTAATAGTATTGGCTTTTCCTATGGACTCAATGTGATCTTGGACCACTAAAATGAAAATGTAGAGTCTTGTGCTTTGAGCTTGAGCCAATCCTTTGTCCTCGGCATCTTTAAGGGGTTCCACATCCTCTAGTCCATGCCACTCCATTGTTGAACTTATCTGAAACATACTAGGTAGAAGCCTTAGTCCAACAAGAGATATGTTGACATTAATTACCAAAATCACCTAGGGAGCACTTGTGCTTTCACAAATACATTGGGCCGTTTTCATAGTGTCATCAAATACGACCGATTAACGATGACCCATTATGGTCGGCCCATGAACGGACGATTCCAACTCTAGCCCGTTTACGTCCCATAATGTGGTCTGTTATGGGCCCATGGTTGACCAATCGATCATCCGGCCCGTAGAAGGCCCATTGATGCTACGGCCCATAGAAGGCCCATTATTTGTATGACCCATAGAAGGCCCATTATTTCTACGGCCCGTAGAAGGCCCATTGTTTCTATGGCCCATGGTCACTTAAGTAAATATGTAGCCCATGGTTATTGTGGCCTAGTTTTAAAAAATAGGTTATTGCGGCCACTAGCAAACCGCGGAAAATGAACTGCACTAACTATAAGCAAACAAGATAACAAGGAAATAAATAAGCAAACAACTTATGCTAGGCTATCACGGCTATTACACATATTACATCCACTGGGCATCAAAGTTCGCCACCGGTGCAAATATAGGGAACAAAGCAGCATATCACATACACTGGATGTCAAATTGGCCACCAGTGCAAATTAACGCCGCAGCAAAACAAGTCCAGAACTGAAACCACTTCAGAAGAGCTCAAGAAACAATATCCTGGGTACCCATAATGCTGGGAAGATGGTTAGCAAGCTTATTAACTTTCTCTTATTTGGCGCTTCAATCCTCCAACGCTTGTTGTTGCACCAGAAAGTATGCATCTGAATTCTGCAGGGACTTCCTCAATCCTTCGGCTTTGTGTCGCAGCACGTCTGATCGATGTCTTTCAACTTGAAGTTGAGACTCAAGAAGACGTACTGATTCAGGCAGCGAGTTCGAAGAGCTTGTGCCAGTAGTAGTGGCCAGTAACTCAAGCACTACATCAAGATAGGACTTTTGGGTTGTCTCGCTGTCGTCAAGATAGTTTTTATCATCTTTCTTGGAGACCAATGGGGATGTCTCGCTATCTTGAACCTTATCTGCATTACTTCCTTTACCATTGCATAACGGGGTACTCTTCTCCAATATTTTGTCCGCATTCTAAAAGAGAAACAAGTAGACACATCACAGGTTTACCATGTTGTATATGGAACTCATTTTGGTAAATCAGTTCAGTAGTAAAGTGGATAGGATAACAACACGAAACAAACATATATCTATGTACCATGGTCATTGTATGGTCTATATCATTCTAGTTTTTGTTGCCAAATCAAGATAGAGACACAGTTCTAATAATATATGTTCAAGACAAAGCAGAATAGATAGAATATAAGTGTGGGAAACTACAGAGAAATAACAACACTTGTAATGTGCATGACATGAGAACATAACTGTTTATTTAATTGAAACTGAAATCAACATAGAGAAAGTTACAACAGCAAACTAGTTAAAGAAACAGGTTTAAAACATACCTGTTGCGCCATTGGAGTTTCAATTCCATCCTTCAAATTTGAAAATAGTTGGTATGAGTAAATATAGTGATGCAAGAGCAAAGGAGTATGAACCATAGCTACATAACCTGACCTGAGAACAATTCTTCTTTTGCTTTAAGCGTTGAGTACGGATTCAGAGTGGTGGTCCTCGTGCTTTGGGCATTGTAGTTCCCTTACTAACTGCTTGTATTTGGGTGCTCTATGGTGGAGAGTGTTGTGTCAACTAGAAATGGGTTACTATCTGCTAGGATTGGGGCTAGAAGGCGTGTAGTTGGTTCTCTGCCAACTAGGTAGGGGTACAATCTGCGAGAGACCGGGTTATGTGTGGTGGGGCTGGTTCTTGGGTAAGTACAACCGTGATTCTATCTGCATCGACTGGTAGCACTATCTTTTCTGAAGACCGTGTTGTTACTCCCTTAGATACTGCCATCACCCTCTCCAATTCAAATGGCTAATAAACAAGAAAAGTAATTTAATGTATATACATTGTATGATAGATAGGTGCAATGGATAGTGGGGAATAAAAGAGGGCATGAAATAATTCACATTTATGTTGTCTAACCAAGCAGGATAGCATGACACAATTTCACATATATGATTGATAACTAAACAGGATAGCATGATACAATTTCACATATATGATGGCTAACTAAAAAGGATGGACAGACATAGTTCAAAATATGATGACTATGTAAACAGGATGACATGGTATAACTATATAATGTATTTATTAAATAGGTTGGCATGCCATAATTCACATACATGCCGCCTATGGAAACATGATAGCATGATATAATTCATGGATAGAATGACATAATTCCAAATATGATGACTGTAAACACTAAATAGGATGAGATGATGGCATGCCATAATTCAGAAAGATGATGTCTATGTAAACATGATGGCATGATATAATTCAAATATATGATTTATATACTAAGCAAGTAAGCAGATGGAAATCGCATATATGATGCAAAAACTAAGCAATGCAGGAGAACATGCATGGCATGAGTAATATAACCCTGCCAAGTTTGAGCATAGACCTCGGGGGGAAATAGGACTGGTCATCTGTCTCTGAATCCTCCTCTAAGGAGCTATCTGTAACCAGCAAGATGTCTGCTTTAGCAGGTAGCATTGTCTGCTCTGAATACCTTGTTTTCACTCCAGATACTTCCATCACCGCTTCGAATGGCTGATGCACAGGAAGAGTAGTTGAATATACAAACGTTGTCGACAAATGGAACACGTAATACAAAAAAAGATAGCATGATATAATTCACATATATTATGATTGTCTAAACAACATGGCATTGCATAATTCACATATATAATGCCTTCCAACAAGATAGCATTGCAGAATTCACATATGTAATGTCTTGCAACAAGACGACATTGCATAATTCACATATACGGTAATTAGACACTAAACAGGTGGCATTCACACAAAGCATGTCTAAACTAAGCAAATGACATATCAATGCAAGACACCATACGCACAATATGAGCAACATAACCCTTCCGAGTTAGAGCATACACCTCGGGTGGAAATAGGACTGGTCATCTGTCTCTGAATCCTCCTCTGAGGAGCTATCCGTAACTAGCGAGATATGCACTTCGTCAGATAGCATAGTCTGCTCTGAAGACCTTGTTTTCACTCCACAATTTTCCATCACCGTGTCAAATGGGTGATGCACATGACGAGTAGTTGAATGTACTAACATTGTTGACAAATGTAATACATAGTGAAAAAAGGATGGCATGATATAATTCACATATAAGATGACTGGCTAAGCAGGATGACATTGCAAAATTCACATATATAGTGCCTGGCTAAACAAGATGGCGTTGCATAATTCACATATATGATAAAGAAACTAAACAGATGGCATTCACACAAAGCATGTCTAAACTAAGTAGATGACATATTTGATGTATAAAGTAAGCAATGCAAGGCACCATATGCATGATATTACCAACATCAGCATGCCAAGTTAGAGCAAAGACCTCAGGGGGTAAATAGGATTGGTCTTCTCCTTCTGAATCCCCCTCGGAACAGTTATTTTCCTCTTGATTACAATCCAAAATGGGTGGAGGGGGCTGCCTTTGCGCCCACCATGGAGCGACGTTTGCATGAAATTTTATTGCCACACAAGGCTCGTCTCTTTTGCTCTACGTGTTCAGTTCCATTGTGTACAATAACTAATACGCGTAGGAATAAAACATAGTGAGATTATATAAGGAGTGCATGCAGAAATCCAGAGTGATGGTAGCAACCTGTGGATAGACCCAAAACCAATGATAGCAGGCAGATAATGGCTTCAGTTAAAAAATACAGATAATGGCTTCTTTACTGTTTGTTTCCCACCCAACAGGAAACTCATAGTAGACACCAGAGATTAACCAGATAGTAGATAGATACTATTGATTGCGGCCTCGATATGTACCCCACAACCATTTAAAACCTCAAGTTTGAGCATTAGTTTCGAGCTGACTCAGAGTCTAATCGGTGAACAAGACGATAAAGTAGCATGTAAAATTAAGCGATGCATAACGTAAGCAGACACGAAAGAGTGTGGCCTCTCTTGCGGACCTGTGTAGACCTCGAGGTCATCTGCTCGGTTGATGATGGTAATGCAGTTGTCGTGGCTGCTGGCGATGGGGAAGAAGATCTGAGGCAGAGAAAGATAGTCTAGAGGCCGAATCCCTGCTGTGGTGGACCCTTCTGTCATTGGAGCAACTGAGCTGGGGTGGACGACGGTGCAGCAGGAGCAGGACAAACCACACAAGGTTTTGTTTGGCAACTATCTGTAAGAGAAGTAATTTTGTAAGGGCTCGCTTGAATTGGAGGATTCTAACAACACAGGGATAGGAAATACATAGTAATAGGATAGGAATGCACATGCAAAACAGGGAATTTAAAAACACAGGATTTCTGCCAATCTGGGTGTTTGGTTCACAAGAACTGGAAGATCACAGGATGCAAAGAAGCATGGTGAGATTAAGTCAAACCACAAGAAAATGTATGGTTATAATGCTATTATGCTACTATCTCTTAGTCTTGTGCGTCATGAATAGGAATTTGAAAAGAGGACAAGTGGATATTAAAATTCCTACGGTTTTTCTTTCAAGGAGACACTAAAGGAACAAATCCTACAGTTTTCTTTTGCTCCGTTACTTTGAACCAAATGCATGAATAGTAGTACCATAGGAAACTTTCCAATTCCTATGTTTTTCCTTCACTTTTCGTTTCAAGCACTAGCGATTCTGGTAGGCAGACTTGAGCAGGGAAAAGCCTACACTCAAAAAATGTTTTTGTGCTACTTCTACTACTTTGGACCTAGGCCACTGCCCTACTAGCTCAACTCCCAGGCCCATCTGCAAATGCACAGCTCAAACGCGCAGAGATAAATAATGATGGCGTTCAAGAGAGTCCACCACGGATAGCTAAGTTGCCTGGTACCTCACTGCTTGTCATATAGTAGGAGAAACCAATCATATTTCATGTTACTACGTGTGTTGAGTGGACAATATATATAACATGTAGTGTAAAAAAGCGATGCAACAAGTGTACAACCTCTTTGGTGAAGCCATGTCGATCTTAGCGTGATTGGGTTGGTCGGTGAGGATGCTCCGGCTGATTTGGTTGTCGGAGGAGGGGAAGAAGATCTTAGGCATCTGGAGATGGAGCCCGGGGTACTTCTCCGCTGTGATGGAGGGTTTCATCGTTGGAGCAGCTTCGGTGAGTTGTAAGACGGCGAGGCTGAAGCAGGACAAGAGAGACAATGTTAACCTGAGTGGAGTTCTAATAGCATCTCCAATAGATGACGTAAAATACATAACCACAAAGTGGACGTAAAATACATCAGCCACTCATCTGTATTTAACTATCAAAACTGTATTTAACCATTGAAACTGAATTTAACTGTTTAAACTGAATTTTGCTGTCGAAACTGAATTTTACTATCGAAACTAAATGCACTAGTAGTAGAAAAAGTAGTAGCACCAGCATCAGCGCCCAGAGAAGCAATGCGTGTGAGAGCTAGGGCGGCTGGTCGTGTAGCATCATCTCGGGTAGCAGTTGTAGGAGGTCGAGCGAGAGCAGGATCTGCTGCTCGTGCGGCAGCAACGCGCACAAGAGTAGAGCAACAACGCAAGCAAGATCAAGAGCGAGAGCAGCAACGCCAGCAAGTGCAAGAGCGGGAGCAGACCAGGCAGGGGCCCAAGAGCAAGAGCAGAGTAGCAGCGCAAGCAAGAGCCAAAGCAGCAGTAGCTCCTACTGATGTGGACGTCGCCGCCGAGGGAGCGATGTTGTGGAGGAAGTGGCCGGCGATGCTGCCGTGGATGGAGCCATGCCATGCCAGCTCAGGACCGAGCGCCGACAGCACCTTGAGATCAAATCAAGAAGAAAATGCGGCGATTAGTGTAGAACCTCTTTGGTGGAGCCGATTAGGCATCAGCTTCATCTGAGGAATTGGTGATGATGCTGCTCTTCCGGTGGTGCAGGTGAAGATGGCGGTGTGGCAATGGAGGTGGTGCAAAAGACGAGTGGAACGTCGGGGCAGCTCCTTGGAGGTGGAGGACGGGGTGGCTGAACCGGCAGGACGACGAGATCGACGATGGATCCTCATCCGTGTGATGGATGAGGGACGTCGAGGTGTTGTTGTGGACGGCATCTTCGGGGAAGAGGCTCCGTCTAGGTGGCGAATGGAGGAGGGTTTGGGGCTTCGCGGGTTTTCGCGGCCTCGGTGTACGAATGGGTGGGCGAATGGGATGGGAGGGGGGAACCATGGCTTAGGGACGCGCTTGTCTGAAATGTGGGGTATGTTATGAAAGTACCCCCACCGATTTGAGCTAGGCGGTTCTTTCGGTTCAGGGTATCACGACCATTTCGCGTGTCGGGATTTCGCAGGAGGTGGGAGTTTTCGCGCGCATTGTAATTTTAGGATAGCAAGGCGTGGGTTGAGATGGAGGGAGTTTTCAGAGCACAATGAGACAAAGATATATCTTAAATATTTTGGGGTAACAAGGCGCAGGTTGAAATTTCCGTACAAGCCTAACGTGTACTATACCGAATCAATTCGCACTTCCCTCGACAAAAAAAAGAAATCAATTCACACCACAGAAGAGAGTCTAGTCCCGTGTACTGTACCAAATCAATTCGCACTACAAATGCCATTCAAAACTTTAAATTCATGTTATGTTCAATTAAAATATTTCTCTACGTGTATAATGTATGCAACCTGCTACTCAAATGAACATTTTAGTGCATTCCAAACGTATATACTACCGCTTCAATATGAACTAAATTTGAATTCGTTTCTCTATTTGAATAAGATCCACAGTCATGATTGTTGTCAAGTTAAACCATTTGAATTCGTTTCTCTATTTTAATAAGATCTACTATAATCACTATTCTCAAGTTAAACCATCGTTTGTATATTATCTTCATAGCACACCACATGATTACTGTAGAGTTAGATATGAACTATGTGTACTATATGAACTCAAACTCGATTTTTTGAATCCACTTTATGTTGATTTCAAATCAGAGTACATTTTAAGCTCTAGCTAGATCTTCATAACCTAAACCATGTCTCATATGTATAATGTGTTTATCACATAATGTATGGTGCCCCGCCCCCTACGCCTACAAGTATTTAGATGTGGGTTGCAAATGCCACACATTATCACAAATTCAAATAAAGTGTGAGATTGTTTGATATATATTATGGTTTAGATTGTTCGATATTTAGTTGTCAGCTGCAAACGCCACACATTGTCGCAAATTCAAATAAAATGTGAGATTGTTCGATGTATAGTAGGGTTTAGATTGTTCGATATTTAGTTGTGAGTTGCAAACGCCACACATTATCACATTATGGTATAACATGTCCAAAACCACACCACACGTATCATCGCTATATTCATGCATGCATATGTTTATAACACTATGATCTCCTATTCAAATATATGAATCCACTTTCATATCGAATTATGATCTTTGTCAGTCTCTTACACCCACACAATCCTCTAAAATTTGTAGCTAGCACTTTCTCTCGTGCATGCACACACCCTCCTCACCCCCCCCCCTCCTTCAACATTCTATCCATCACGCACATTCATTTCTTTTTCTTTAGGTTGTTCTCCCATGGTCTCCACAACTCCTTTCCGACACACACTGATCGATAAACTACCCTAGCGATGTCTGCCTACCACATACACACGCACCCTCCATCTCCTCCTTTCTGTGTCCATGCCTCATGTCTCTCATACGGTCCCACACACGTGTAAACTCTCGCCCCTGTTTTCATCGATCTCACAATCGCACACTCCTCCCCTATCTAGCTAGTAGGCCTCTCGCACCACCTCCTAGCTCCATTCTCTCTGTCTATCTGTCTTGCTAGGCCTTATTTGCCTCTAACAAATGGATGTACACTGACCGATCTCCCATTATA
This sequence comes from Aegilops umbellulata, assembly GCA_032464435.1. Taxonomy (NCBI): domain Eukaryota; kingdom Viridiplantae; phylum Streptophyta; class Magnoliopsida; order Poales; family Poaceae; genus Aegilops; species Aegilops umbellulata. Next base: position 69,365,861 of record CP136054.1, read on the forward strand.
CACATAGCTAGCTAGGTCATTATAACTTGTTTTCCCCACGCGTTGATCGATCTACCGCATTAGTTATGTCTCTCCCTTCCTCCGACACACAACAATTGATCTACCGATCTGGTTAGGTCTGCTTACCAAACACATGGTCCCCCTTCATCATCCATGCATGCCTCCCGACACATCTATCACGCACACGCACACACAGAAACACATCCCCACTCTTATTGATAGTATTGAAGTTCTACCCTCCATTTGTCTAGTAGGCCTCTCCCACCATCTTCGAGAAGCAACTCCACCACCCATCTAGCACTCTACCTCTCTCTCTCTCTCTCTCTCTCTCTCTCTCTCTCTATATATATATATATATATATATATATATATATATATATATATATATATATATATATATATCCAACCTATTTCCCGTCCTTCACTTATGTATGGATGTCGACCGATCTTCCTCAAGACATAGCTGGGTCTCTCCTTCTTACGAGTTGATCTACCTATCTAGTTAGGTCTCTGCCTCCCTGCCACACACAAACTTGCCCTGTGCCCTTTGACGTTCCGGTAGGTCAGTCGCCCTATATCTTTGACTTGCACACACACAATTTTGATGGCTCTCTTCATCGATCTCGCACCCACCCACTTGATCCTCTCTTCGACTATCAATATCTATGACCCCACCCTCTCTTCTCGTGGATCGCCCCTCTATATATGATATAGATAGGCCTCTATTTTACACACATTACATGTGTCAAATTTTTGTTTGAGATATCATCGACACATATTCCCACAAATACATTCATGAAATCACCCCCCCCCACAACAAAAAACACTCACGAACGCACACGCCATCTTTCTAGGTTTGTATATCTCTCACACACACCCACGTAGGTGGGGGACGTGCACGAAGAGAAGAGGTGCACGCATGGCGCACGTACTCCCGTCTCTTTCCCAACCATACCCGCGCGGGTAAAGGGTGGAGCTCATTTCTGTACGAAAAGGCAGCCCACATGGTAATTTGACACGTGTACTGGTTGTCCACTTGATGGAGGATCGTGTACCATGGGTGAACAAACAAATTGCGACTTGACGCGTTATGTTAAGAAAGAGGCAAACCATGTGGGGCCTGCCTTAGAGGCAAGGCTCTATACACTGGAGATACTTTGTACGTATTACTTTTGATGTGTCCCGTCAACTCGCAGAACAAGGAGAAGCTTGCTTAGTACGCCGTCACCCCCGCCCACGGGCGCGGTGGCTCATAGAGTCGCAGGATGAGGAGAAGCTTGCTTACTACGCCTACGCCCGCTCCCTCGCCCATGCGCATGGTGGCTTGCAGTACGAGGAGAAAACTTCACTACTCCCTCCATTACTCCTCGTCCCTACCTTGGTTAGAGAGATTATCATATTGTTTGAGATATATGTCTTTTAGTAGATTTCAAATATGAACTACTAGTACATACTCCAAACACTGATGTATATAGACGTATTTTAGAGTGTAGATTCACTCATTTTGCTCCATATGTTGTCCATATTGAAACACAAGTACTAATACGCGCTCTCCCTTGCCCCTCGCCCCTCGACCCTCGCTCGACCCTCGCCCACGTGGTGGATGTGCAGCAATTCATTCGGTCTCGAATAGCCTGAACGATATACTGTAGTACCATTATTGCTCGACTTCCCAAAGAGGTGAAGAGCCAAGTGCAAGGTTAATATTTTTGAGATGCCAAGCGCAAGGTTTATAGGAGAACAAGTAGTACTAGTACTAGTAGTACGTACCAGTGGTACGTACTGTATGAGGAAGAAGGCAACAAGATGTATGTTTTGCGTGACAGTCTCTTCTTACAGGACGTGCTAGACCTACTGGGCCTCATTGTTGCAATGGTAGTACTATCATAGATGGCACGATTCAGAGTGGTGGGTAGCGGGAATAATTCGGAGCTGCTTAGTCTTAACCCCATGAAGAAGTCCCATTGAAAGGAATGGCCATCCTCTGCACATGCTCCTATGTAAAATGAGATAATGAGACAAAAAGAGAAAGAGACAAAGTAAAAAAATCACCAGCCTTAGAGCCAGCCCTGTTGTATTAGTGAATGATATTTCTACGTCATTATTGACATGGCTATATTATTAACCATGTTGTGGAGGTAGAAGCGGATTTTATTTATTTGCGGAGGTAGCAGCGGATGGATATTCAATGAGGAGTGAAATGATGGTTGCTTCCTCGGTCAAACATAGAGAAAGGTGGGCCTCGTGATTTGACGGCTTATTAGTCATTATACTGCCTATACTCTTTGCCCCTATAGTAACCGTGTGGTGGAGTAGTGGGCTATACTTTTAATAACCATTCTCGAAGAGAAGAGGTGCACGCACCCACACACGTAGTACTAGTAGCACTCTGCGTCTTTTGCGTCTTCCCCAACCACACACGTGACACGGTGGAGCTCATTTCTGTACGATACGATGATGCATCCCACATGATAATTTGACGCGTCTAGTAGTAGTTACTCACTTATAAATAATGGAGGGTCGAGAACCACACATGAACGGTGTTGCGTCATTATAAATAAAGTTTTTTCTTTAGTGGCACGTACGCAATATAAATAGGTTCATATAGAGACAAAAAGAAACCGCTCCACTATATACATAGCCAGGACGAGCCTACTGTTGGAAATATGCCCTAGAGGCAATAATAAAAGCATTATTATTATATTTCCTTATTCATGATAATTGTCTTTATTCGTGCTATAATTGTGTTATCCGGAAATCGTAATACATGTGTGAATAACAGACAACAACGTGTCCCTAGTAAGCCTCTAGTTAACTAGCTCGTTGATCAACAGATAGTCATGGTTTCCTGACTATGGGCATTAGATGTCAATGATAACGAGATCACATAATTAGGAGAATGATGTGATGGACAAGACCCAATCCTAAACATAGCATAAGATCGCATAGTTCGTTTGCTAGAGTTTTCCAATGTCAAGTATCCTTTCCTTAGACCATGAGATCGTGTAACTCCCGGATACCGTAGGAGTGCTTTGGGTGTGCCAAACGTCACAACGTAATTGGGTGACTATAAAGGTATACTACGGGTATCTCCGAAAGTGTCTGTTGGGTTGACACGGATCGAGACTGGGATTTGTCACTCCGCTTGACGGAGAGGTATCACCGGGCCCACTCAGTAATGCATCATCATAATGAGCTCAATGTGATCAAAGTGTTTGATCACGGGATCATGCATTACGGTACGAGAAAAGTGACTTTCCGCTAACGAGATTGAACGAGGTATTGGGATACCGACGATCGAATCTCGGGCAAGTAAAATACCGATTGACAAAGGGAATCGTATACGGGATTAATTGAATCCTCGACATCGTGGTTCATCCGATGAGATCATCGTGGAGCATGTGGGAGCCAACATGGGTATCCAGATCCCGCTGTTGGTTATTGCCCGAGAGCCGTCTCGGTCATGTCTGCATGTCTCCCGAACCTGTAGGGTCTACACACTTAAGGTTCGGTGACGCTAGGGTTGTGAAGATATGTATATGCAGTAACCCAAATGTTGTTCGGAGTCCCGGATGAGATCCCGGACGTCACGAGGAGTTTCAGAATGGTCCGGAGGTAAAGAATTATATATAGAAAGTGCTGTTTTGGCCATCCGGACAACTTTCGGGGTTATCGGTATTGTACCGGGACCACCGGAGGGTCCCGAGGGGTCCACCGGGTGGGGCCACCTGCCTCGGGGGGCCACATGGGCTCTAGGGGTGCGCCTTGGCCTACATGGGCCAAGGGGAACCAGCCCCTAGAGTCCCATGCGCCTAAAGGGGGGGAACCCTAAAGGGGGGGCGCCCCCTTGCTTGGGGGGCAAGCCCCACCCTTGGCCGCCGCCCCCCTAGGAGATTGCATCTCCTAGGGCCGGCGCCCCCCCTAGGGGTCTATATAAAGGGGGGAGGGGAGGGGGGCAGCGCACCCTTGCTCCTGGCGCCTCCCTCTCCCTCTCCAACATCTCCTCCTCCTCCGTAGAGCTCGGCGAAGCCCTGCCGGAGTACTGCAGCTCCACCATCACCACGCCGTCGTGCTGCTGCTGGAGCCATCTTCCCCAACCTCTCCTTTGCCTTGCTAGATCAAGTAGAAGGAGACGTTACGCTGACCGTACGTGTGTTGAATGCGGAGGTGCCGTCCTTTCGGTGCTAGGATCTCCGGTGATTTGGATCACGTCGTGTACGACTACCTCATCCCCGTTCGTTGAACGCTTCCGCTCGCGATCTACAAAGTGGTATGTAGATGCAATCTCTCTCCCATGACTCATTGCTTAGATGAACTCATAGATGGATCTTGGTGAATCCGTAGGAAAAATTTTAATTTTCTGCAACGTTCCCCAATAGTGGCATCATGAGCTAGGTATATGCATAGTTCTCTATTGCACGAGTAGAACACAATTTGTTGTGGGCGTAGATGTTGTCAACTTTCTTGCCGCTACTAGTCTTATCTTGCTTCAGCGGTATTGTGGGATGAAGCGGTCCGGACCAACCTTACACGTACGCTTACGTGAGACCGGTTCCACCGACTAACATGCACTAGTTGCATAAGTTGGCTGGCGGGTGTCTGTCTCTCCCACTTTAGTTGGAGCGGATTCGATGAAAAGGGTCCTTATGAAGGGTAAATAGAAGTTGACAAATCACGTTGTGGCTTTCACGTAGGTAAGAAAACGTTCTTGCTAGAACCCTAATTCAGCCACGTAAAACTTGCAACAACAATTAGAGGACGTCTAACTTGTTTTTGCAGCAAGTGCTTTGTGATATGATATGGCCAAAGTTGTGATGAATGATGAATGATCTATATGTGATGTATGAGATGTTCATGCTATTGTAATAGGAATCACGACTTGCATGTCGATGAGTATGACAACCGGCAGGAGCCATAGGAGTTGTCTTTATTTTTGTATGACCTGCGTGTCATTGAGAAACGCCATGTAAATTACTTTACTTTATTGCTAAACGCGTTAGCCATAGTAGTAGAAGTAATAGTTGGCGAGCAACTTCATGGAGACACGATGATGGAGATCATGATGATGGAGATCATGGTGTCAAGCCGGTGACAAGATGATCATGGAGCCCCAAGATGGAGATCAAAGGAGCTATGTGATATTGGCCATATCATGTCACGTTTATTATTTGATTGCATGTGATGTTTATCATGTTTTGCATCTTGTTTACTTAGAACGACGGTAGTAAATAAGATGATCCCTCATAATAATTTCAAGAAGTGTTCCCCGTAACTGTGCACCGTTGCGACAGCTCGTTGTTTCGAAGCACCACGTGATGATCGGGTGTGATAGATTCTAACGTTCACATACAACGGGTGTAAGACAGATTTACACATGCAAACACTTAGGTTGACTTGACGAGCCTAGCGTGTACAGACATGGCCTCAGAACACAGAAGACCGAAAGGTCGAGCATGAGTCGTATAGAAGATACGATCAACATGAAGATGTTCACCGATGTTGACTAGTCCGTCTCACGTGATGATCGGACACGGCCTAGTTGACTCGGATCATGTAATACTTAGATGACTAGAAGAGGGATGTCTATCTAAGTGGGAGTTCATTAAATAATTTGATTAGATGAACTTTATTATCATGAACTTAGTCTAAATATTTACAATATGTCTTGTAGATCAAATGGCCAACATAGTCCTCAACTTCAACGCGTTCCTAGAGAAAACCAAGCTGAAAGACGATGGCAGCAACTATACGGACTGGGTCCCGAACCTGAGGATCATCCTCATAGCTGCCAAGAAAGATTATGTCCTACGAGCACCGCTGGGTGACGCACCTGTTCTCCCTGCTGAACAAGACGTTATGAACGCTTGGCAGTCACGTTCCGATGATTACTCCCTCGTTCAGTGCGGCATGCTTTACAGCTTAGAGCCGGGGCTCCAAAAGCGTTTTGAGAGACATGGAGCATATGAGATGTTCGAAGAGCTGAAAATGGTTTTCCAAGCTCATGCCCGGGTCGAGAGATATGAAGTCTCCGACAAATTCTTTAGCTGTAAGATGGAGGAAAATAGCTCTGTCAGTGAACACATACTCAAGATGTCTGGGTTGCACAACCGCTTGACTCAACTGGAAGTTAATCTCCCGGATGAAGCGGTCATTGACAGAATCCTCCAGTCGCTTCCACCTAGCTGCAAGAGCTTTGTGATGAACTACAACATGCAGGGGATGGTAAAGACCATTCCTGAGGTATATGCTATGCTGAAATCAGCAGAGGTAGAAATCAAGAAGGAACATCAAGTGTTGATGGTGAATAAAACCACTAAGTTCAAGAAGGGCAAGGGTAAAAAGAACTTCAAGAAGGACGGCAAGGAAGTTGCCGCGCCCGGTAAGCAAGTTGCCGGGAAGAAGCCAAAGAATGGACCCAAGCCCGAGACTGAGTGCTTTTATTGCAAGGGAAGTGGTCACTGGGAGCGGAATTGCCCCAAATACTTAGCGGACAAGAAGGCCGGCAGAACAAAAGGAGCTGCGGAATAAACGGAGACTGGCGAAGGACGAGGTGACGAGGCGCATCGGGAATGGTTCCAAGGTCGATGTGATCGCCGTCGGCACGCTACCTCTACATTTACCTACGGGATTAGTTTTAAACCTCAATAATTGTTATTTAGTGCCAAGTTTGAGCATGAACATTGTGTCTGGATCTTGTTTAATTCGAGATGGCTACTCATTTAAATCCGAGAATAATGGTTGTTCTATTTATATGAGAGATATGTTTTATGGTCATGCTCCGATGGTTAATGGTTTATTCTTAATGAATCTCGTACGTGATGATACACATATTCATAGTGTGAATACCAAAAGAGTTAAAGTTGATAACAATAGTCCCACATATTTGTGGCACTGCCGCCTTGGTCACATAGGTGTCAAACGCATGCAGAAGCTCCATGCAGATGGACTTTTAGAGTCTCTTGATTATGAATCATTTGACACGTGCGAACCATGCCTCATGGGTAAAATGACCAAGACTCCGTTCTCAGGAACAATGGAGCGAGCAACCAACTTATTGGAAATCATACATACCGATGTGTGCGGTCCAATGAGTGTTGAGGCTCGCGGTGGCTATCGTTATGTTCTCACCCTCACTGATGACTTGAGTAGATATGGGTATATCTACTTAATGAAACACAAGTCTGAGTCCTTTGAAAAGTTCAAGGAATTTCTGAGTGAGGTTGAAAATCAACGTGATAGAAAGATCAAGTTTCTACGATCAGATCGTGGAGGAGAATACTTGAGTCACGAATTTGGCACACACTTAAGAAAATGTGGAATAGTTTCACAACTCACGCCGCCTGGAACACCTCAACGTAATGGTGTGTCCGAACGTCGTAATCGCACTCTATTAGATATGGTACGATCTATGATGTCTCTTACCGATTTATCGCTATCTTTTTGGGGCTATGCTTTAGAGACTGCCGCATTCACTTTAAATAGGGCTCCGTCGAAATCCGTTGAGACGACACCGTATGAATTATGGTTTGGGAAGAAACCTAAGCTGTCGTTTCTAAAAGTTTGGGGATGTGATGCTTATGTCAAGAAACTTCAACATGAAAAGCTCGAACCCAAGTCGGAAAAATGCGTCTTCATGGGATACCCTAAAGAAACTATTGGGTATACCTTCTACCTCAGATCCGAAGGCAAGATCTTTGTTGCCAAGAATGGATCCTTTCTAGAGAAAGAGTTTCTCTCGAAAGAAGTAAGTGGGAGGAAAGTAGAACTTGATGAAGTGTTACCTCTTGAACCAGAAAATGGCGAAACTCAAGAAAACGTTCCTGAGGTGCCTGCACCGACTAGAGAGGAAATTAATGATGATGATCAAGATACTTCTAATCAAGCTCCTACTGAAATTCGAAGGTCCACAAGGACACGTTCCGCACCAGAGTGGTACGGCAACCCTGTCTTGGAAATCATGTTGTTAGACAACGGTGAACCTTCGAACTATGAGGAAGCAATGGCGGGCCCGGATTCCAACAAATGGCTAGAAGCCATGAAATCCGAGATAGGATCCATGTATGAAAACGAAGTATGGACTTTGACTAACTTGCCCGTTGAATGGCGAGCCATAGAAAATAAATGGATCTTTAAGAAGAAGACAGACGCGGATGGTAATGTGACCATCTATAAAGCTCGGCTTGTCGCTAAGGGTTATCAACAAGTTCAAGGGGTTGACTGCGATGAGACTTTCTCACCGGTAGCGAAGCTGAAGTCCGTCCGAATCATGTTAGCAATTGCCGCATTCTACGATTATGAAATATGGCAAATGGACGTCAAAACGGCATTCCTTAATGGTTTCCTTAAGGAAGAATTGTATATGATGCAGCCGGAAGGTTTTGTCGATCCTAAGAAGGCTGACAAGGTGTGCAAGCTCCAACGCTCGATTTATGGGCTGGTGCAAGCATCTCGGAGTTGGAACATTCGCTTTGATGAGATGATCAAAGCGTTTGGGTTTACGTAGACTTATGGAGAAGCCCGCGTTTACAAGAAAGTGAGTGGGAGCTCTGTAGCATTTCTCATACTATATGTAGATGACATACTTTTGATGGGAAATGATATAGAACTCTTGGACAGCATTAAGGCCTAGTTGAATAAAAGTTTTTCAATGAAGGACCTTGGAGAAGTTGCTTATATATTAGGCATCAAGATCTATAGAGATAGATCAAGACGCCTCATAGGTCTTTCACAAAGCACATACCTTGATAAGATATTGAAGAAGTTCAATATGGATCAATCTAAGAAGGGGTTCTTACCTGTGTTACAAGGTGTGAAATTGAGCTCAGCTCAATGTCCGACCACGGCAGAAGATATAGAAGAGATGAGTGTCATCCCCTATGCCTCAGCCATAGGTTCTATTATGTGTGCCATGCTATGTACCAGACCTGATGTAAACCTTGCCGTAAGTTTGGTAGGTAGGTACCAAAGTAATCCCGGCAAGGAACACTGGACAGCGGTCAAGAATATCCTGAAGTACCTGAAAAGGACTAAGGAAATGTTTCTCGTTTATGGAGGTGACGAAGAGCTCGTCGTAAAGGGTTACGTCGATGCTAGCTTCGACACAGATCTGGATGACTCTAAGTCACAAACCGGATACGTGTATATTTTGAATGGTGGGGCAGTAAGCTGGTGCAGTTGCAAGCAAAGTGTTGTGGCGGGATCTACATGTGAAGCGGAGTACATGGCAGCCTCGGAGGCAGCACATGAAGCAATTTGGGTGAAGGAGTTCATCACCGACCTCGGAGTCATACCCAATGCGTCGGGGCCAATCAAACTCTTCTGTGACAACACTGGAGCTATTGCACTTGCAAAGGAGCCCAGGTTTCACAAGAAGACCAGGCACATCAAGCGTCGCTTCAACTCCATTCGTGAAAATGTTCAAGATGGAGACATAGAAATTTGTAAAGTGCACACGGATCTGAATGTCGCAGATCCGTTGACTAAACCTCTCCCTAAGGCAAAACATGATCAGCACCAGAACTCTATGGGTGTTCGATTCATCACAATGTAACTAGATTATTGACTCTAGTGCAAGTGGGAGACTGTTGGAAATATGACCTAGAGGCAATAATAAAAGCATTATTATTATATTTCCTTATTCATGATAATTGTCTTTATTCGTCCTATAATTGTGTTATCCGGAAATCGTAATACATGTGTGAATAACAGACAACAACGTGTCCCTAGTAAGCCTCTAGTTGACTAGCTCGTTGATCAACAGATAGTCATGGTTTCCTGACTATGGGCATTAGATGTCAATGATAACGAGATCACATCATTAGGAGAATGATGTGATGGACAAGACCCAATCCTAAACATAGCATAAGATCGCATAGTTCGTTTGCTAGAGTTTTCCAATGTCAAGTATCCTTTCCTTAGACCATGAGATCGTGTAACTCCCGGATACTGTAGGAGTGCTTTGGGTGTGCCAAACGTCACAACGTAACTGGGTGACTATAAAGGTATACTACGGGTATCTCCGAAAGTGTCTGTTGGGTTGACACGGATCGAGACTGGGATTTGTCACTCCGCTTTACGGAGAGGTATCACCGGGCCCACTCAGTAATGCATCATCATAATGAGCTCAATGTGATCAAAGTGTTTGATCACGGGATCATGCATTACGGTACGAGAAAAGTGACTTGCCACTAACGAGATTGAACGAGGTATTGGGATACCGACGATCGAATCTCGGGCAAGTAAAATACCGATTGACAAAGGGAATCGTATACGGGATTAATTAAATCCTCGACATCGTGGTTCATCCGATGAGATCATCGTGGAGCATGTGGGAGCCAACATGGGTATCCAGATCCCGCTGTTGGTTATTGCCCGAGAGCCGTCTCGGTCATGTCTGCATGTCTCCCGAACCCGTAGGGTCTACACACTTAAGGTTCGGTGACGCTAGGGTTGTGAAGATATGTATATGCAGTAACCCGAATGTTGTTCGGAGTCCCGGATGAGATCCCGGACGTCACGAGGAGTTTCGGAATGGTCCGGAGGTAAAGAATTATATATAGAAAGTGCTGTTTTGGCCATCGGGACAAGTTTCGGGGTTATCGGTATTGTACCGGGACCACCGGAGGGTCCCGAGGGGTCCACCGGGTGGGGCCACCTGCCTCGGGGGGCCACATGGGCTCTAGGGGTGCACCTTGTCCTACATGGGCCAAGGGGAACCAGCCCCTAGAGGCCCATGCGCCTAAAGGGGGGGGAACCCTAAAAGGGGGGCGCCCCCTTGCTTGGGGGGCAAGCCCCACCCTTGGCCGCCGCCCCCTAGGAGATTGCATCTCCTAGGGCCGGCGCCCCCCTAGGGGGCTATATAAAGGGGGAGGGGAGGGGGCAGCGCACCCTTGCTCCTGGCGCCTCCCTCTCCCTCTCCAACATCTCCTCCTCCTCCGTAGAGCTCGGCGAAGCCCTGCCGGAGTACTGCAGCTCCACCATCACCACGCCGTCATGCTGCTGCTGGAGCCATCTTCCCCAACCTCTCCTTTGCCTTGCTGGATCAAGTAGAAGGATACGTTACGCTGACCGTATGTGTGTTGAACACGGAGGTGCCGTGCTTTCGGTGCTAGGATCTCCGGTGATTTGGATCACGTCGTGTACGACTACCTCATCCCCGTTCGTTGAACGCTTACGCTCGCGATCTACAAAGTGGTATGTAGATGCAATCTCTCTCCCATGACTCGTTGCTTAGATGAACTCATAGATGGATCTTGGTGAAACCGTAGGAAAAAATTTAATTTTCTGCAACGTTCCCCAACACCTACATGGTTGCTTGCCGGGATCGCTCCATTCACACTCTCTCGCACAAAATGACTGTGGCCACACCTCTAACATCTGGGCGGATCACGTCCGCCGGGGGAAGCGGTGGATGCTTTGTGTAGATGCGGTTGCTGCCGCCGACGATGAAAACCCATTTTCGGCACGTCCCAATCAGGGGTCCCCGCCATTCTCTCTCACAAAGTCGGTGTGGTTGCCTTCATCCCTTGCTCACTACCGCGACGTGGGCCATTGCCGGCTCCCACAGCCCTCCTCTAGGTTGAGCTACGTCCCGACATCCCTTAGGTAAAACTTCATTTACAGCCATCTTGCACCACTGCCCCAGCTGCCCACATCGCTCCATGTGGACATTTCTCTACTTCTTTGCCCCGCACATACGTCTACTGGCATCTACTGTATTTGTGATGAGTTTATGTCTCATCAACTAGTCCCAGTAATCTTATTCTAACCAAGCTTCTTCAATTTCTTTGCCACAGGGATGCTCATCTCGATTTTAGTGAAACTGCACAAAATGATCCGATGGTCAAAGGGTTTCAAACTTCATTTCTTCGAAAGGTTCAACTTCGCCAGCAATTTAAAGCCTGTTTAGGGTTTAGGGTTCAAGGTCTAGGGACTGCATGGATCATTTTTTCTTTAGTTGTCTCTGTTTCAAAATAAGTGTCAACTTTAGTAGTAGTACAACTTTGTACTAAAGTTTGCATAAAGTTGAGACACTTATTTTGGAACGGAGGGAGTACATATTGGCTATGATATGTCAATCATTGAGATGCAATAGCATGCATTTTAGTCTCCTTTTTATTTGATGAAATGTTGCAACGGGGCAACCTTGGACACAAGATATATGAAACAGAAGCTGGAAGCTTCATAGCATTGTACAAATTTATCTCACCGAGAAATTACAGTACGTACGATACTACTATGTAAAGAGTTAGGTGTCGCACGGTGTCCAGAAAATATGGTGATAGTGTGAGGTGGGCCATGTAATCACTAAGCTTGCATGTTTCCACTGCTTTCGCACTCCTCCGCTGTAAGAATGGAGAAAATTGTAATCTACTCCCTCCGTCCATGAATAAGTGAACTTCTAGCTTTTGTCCTAGGTCAAAGTTTTAAAACTTTGACCAACTTTATATGGAAAAGTACTAGCATTTATGACACTAAATTAATACCACTAGATCTATTTTGAAATGTACTTTCATAATATACCAATTTGATCTCATATGTGTTATGACTCTTTTGTATATAGTTGGTCAAAATTTTAAAACGTCGACTTAAGACAAAAGCTAGAAGTACACTTATTCGCGGACGAAGGGAGTACCTCCTTTCGCCGAAACATGGGACATCCGGCAGTCGTACCACCTCAGTAACAATGACCAATGAGCCATCAAATCACATAGACCCAGCAGTAAGTTGGACGGACGAAGCAACCATCACTCTTGAATCCGCTTCTCCCTTCAACATAGGCGCCAGTGAGGGGTCGCGTCCGCTCTGCCCAAGCATGAATACGACACCGATTCTCTGGAGCGGCATTGACCGTTTCGGGCGGGAAGCGCGCACGGGCGATGGAGGGGCTTTGGGTGGGCCAGGATGGTCAGGACCGAGCATGGCAGCTGTCCCGACCGGACGCCCGGAAACGAGAGGATGCACCGACTCTCGCGGCTAAATCGTACGCTGCACACCATCTCTCTGTAGGAGTAGGTCGATGTGTCGCTCTCTCTAACATACACGTGCGAGTGGGAAGCCATACGAAGTGAGATAAATGGAGCACATAAAAGAAGAGAAGAGGTGATGAATATTCCATCAAACCTGGACTGAGGAGTAGTACTCCCTTCGTCTAGGTGTTAAGTCATCTTACGAAAATCAGATATTCCCAAAATGTTTAGGCATCGTCCATTAACTTCGCATCTCAATCCCCTCCTAGCCTCGTTGCTAGCAAGCGTTGTTACTTACTCTGCCTTGTTATCTCCCCCGGAAACCCAATGCATGGAGCGCAACTACGCGTTGATTAGTCAAGGAATCAAAGTCGGCTTGCATGCGAGTTAATACGTGGCCCTACATGGTAGATATAACGACATCTCTTAATTGTTGTGATTAATTGTTGCATTTAGAGACAGAAATCAGGGCTTTGATTGGAGGAAGGACTGGTCAAGTTTCTTCTTCTCCTCCAATCTACTTGCATCTTGGTCCCGTTGCACCTTCTAACATGACTTACACCTACATGGAGGGAGTAGTACGAGATACGGTGGCACACTGACTTAGGTCAAATAAAAGTGCCCAAAATTATTGGAAGAGAGCAAAGTGTACAAACTAAATAATTAAAAGTGAATTTCTCGGGGTTTTTTTTCAAAACGGAGGCAAAAGATTTGCCTCGTCCACTAAATAAGAGGAGAATAGAGTTTCATAGTTTGCAAGTGACCCTACATATAGACAGCATGGCAATTACTCTCAATACGCCCTTGTTTCTTAGCACCCGTTGTAACCCTTAGTACATACGGTGGCACACTGACTTAGGCCGAATACAAGTGCCCAAAATATTTAAAATTGGAGGATGGTGCATCCCACCTTTCCGATATATTGACCGTGTGTGGTTTAGTTGTTGTTCACTTCAGAGGGTCGTGTACCACATGTGAACGTTAGTAAGCGCGACCGGGAGGCGTGTAGCGTTAATTGCGAGTTGACTCCTTCGAGTGTTAAATTTTCTTCATGTATTAGCATTGCCCCTAGTATTTTTCTTCACTATGTTAAATAAAGAGTTCCGTTTTGTGCACAATTTAAAACGATTTTTATGGAGAGAAAAAGAAAACCACTCCATCTATATATTTTGCAGCCTAAGCGCTTGTTTTCTAGGGTTTGCCCTCTTCACACTCTCTCTCCACTATATATACACACATTGGAGCCTCAGCGCTTGTAGTTGCTCTCTTCACACTCTCTCACCCTCTCCAGATCTAAACAAGACTCCGTTGGCCTTGGCCTCTCTCTCTCTCTCTCTCCCCTCACTGCTGGTCAAAGAGCCGGCAGGATCCCTTTGCCGGGAAGGGAAGGAGGCTTAACGATGTCGCCGTCAGCGAGGGAGGGAATCCACTACCAGCGCAGCTGTTCTCTTTCACCCAGCAGTGGCGCGAAATGGCCTCTGAGCCCTTCTTCCTCGCTGTCGTACATAGTGTGGGCAGATCGGCCTCCGGCGCCCACTTGGCCACACCCCGAGAACCTTAAGGTATAATTTACTTATTCCACATGCATTGCTCTAGCTGCATGTGGGCTTTTTCCGCTTCTACACTCGAATCTAGGTGTTGGATCAAACAGGAAAGTAGTGGGGAAAGTTGTATAGCATGAATCTAGGACATGGTTAAAGGGGAAAGAAAGGGGGAAAGTAGTACAGACTGGCTATCCAGCACCTACGTTGGTCGAAAAGGGAAAACAATGACAAATGCAGTACGCACATCTGTAACGAACTGATCTTTCTGTTTTGGGGGACAAGGCTATAGAGTTTGAGTAGGACTAGATTTGCTGCCCTCACATAGGGAAAGGTGTCTAAAGATAACAAAACTGGGACCAACACAAATATGCCCCTTGATTTTTTGTTCTTTGTTGCAACAGACTGTGCATCACCCCTTTATACATCGGTAGATGCACATGGTGATGGTGTGTCCACTGTCCCGTACAACTCTTTAGTTGTTGTTAATCTAAGGCCCTGTTTGGTTAAAAAGTCCTAGGACTTTTTTTAGTCCCAACTAAGTCCCTACTTGTTTGGTTCCAGGGACTAAACATGGACTAGAGGTTATTAAATGACATTCTAAAAGACCATGTTACCCCTAGTAATGAATTAATAGAGATAAGGTGTGATGCGGGGCAGGGGCAACTGTTGGAAAAAGTCCCAAAAAGACTCTCCCTCAGGATCTTCTTTCTTTAGTCCCAAATGCCCACTTTTAGTCCCTAAAATTCCCTCCTCTTTGGTTTAGATGGGACTAAAAGGGGCTTTTTTTAGTCCCTACACCAAAAAGTCCCTGTAAACAAACACCATCTAATAATGCCGCTAGAAAATTGAAGCAATGCCACGGTTAAAATCAAATTACATGTTTAACGAATTTTGTTGTTAATATAATCTCTCCGTTAATATGAATCAATGCCACTGTTTGAGAAAAGCTACTGTCTTGCTTTCTTTCCCATTTAGATAAGTTAGATGCTTCTTTCTGTGGGCTTCTGTGTCATCCACCATTAGTGACCAGTAGTTGTTTCCTTTGCACCTCTGTGTAAACATGGTTATCTACTTCACCTCGTTGCTATTGCGACATTTTGTTGCACTGCACAAAACACTTATGTTTTAAGAGTGTTTTGTGCAGTTCAACCAAAATGTCACACTAACTATGTTGCTTGATTGCTTGATCTTAGTGGAACTGCACAAGAGGAGATCTAACTTCCTATCCGTGTTGGCAAATTTGTTTCAGATCTTCTTCTTGTGAGTTGTTTGAATTCCGCATCATGAGAGGTCAGTACTAGCCTTCTTTCACATGATTGTGCAGTGTGCCTTCATATGTTGTGCTACTTATACGGTAATGTTGCTTGATTTTAGTGAACTGCACAAATGGAGACAAGACTTCCAATCTATATGTTCATCGTAATATCCCCTTGAGGTAAGATAATGATATTTCACAATTGTTGGCCTATATTTTGCTACTGTCATCAGAAAATTAATGTCGTTGTTTAGTGCTATACTTGTCCTCCCTAATTGACATGCCAAATCTTACATTGAAGGCAAAGCTTGTCTATTATTGAACCAAGTGATGAAGGGGAAGAACAATCTGAAGAAAAAAACAAAAATCAACTCCCGGTGCTGTAATGAAGCACTAGAACTGTGATGACACAAGCAATGATATAGTTTTGCATCTTAATTTATTGCTATGGCTGGAACGAGCAATTGTTTTGCCACTGATTTTATGCCACTCTTAATGTAATATGTAATTATCTCTACTTGCGCAAACAGGGATCTTCTTTGAATATAACATATATTTTAGTGGAACTGCGCAAGAAGATATTGGAAACATTAAACTAATCGAGGAGTATATAGTAAGCATGGCAACCACAGTAGATAACAACATATGGTTCTCGAGAAGTGCTTCATCTGTATGCTCTACACAATAATCCTCCTGACAAAGGTTGGTACCGGCCCACGAATTTAATCCATATGATTGAGCTTTGTCATCTCTATTGGTGTTGTGCTACTATTTAGCTACTGTCATGAAGTGCTTCATCTGTGTTGTTTTAAATATTTCCTTTCCTTTTTGGAGCAAACAGGGATGCTAGCATTTAGTGTCCTCTTGTCTTTGCACAACAGGATCATCCTCCTCTGAAGAAGAATATGGAGTACGTGAAGTGCCTAGTTCCGATTATGCTAGGATGAAGAAGACAAGCCTCTCTTCTTATTAGAAGGGAGAAGTTGAAGGATGGTTACATTATTGCCCACAAGAACAAACTAACTTCAGCTCAGAAGGACTCACGGATCTCCATCATTGTTGCTGTGATGGCCAATACAATGTTGTTTTAGGATTCCTTCCGGTGAGTTGCATTTTTTTAAATGTGTGCTCTGCATGGATCATGTAGGTTGCCTATTTAAATTGTCAATTCATAGTACAGTTTGCTTTATACTAATCACTTTTTTGTATTTATGCAAACAGGGGTGCTCAGCTTGATTTCAGTGGGAACTGCACAAAATGTTCACGAATACATCAAATATTCTCGAATCATTCATTTCCACCACAGGAAAGGAGGTGCCAATATCTTCAAGGCATTGCAACATATAAAGGCGAAATCATAAAAGCTATGCGCGAATTTGGTTGATTTTGGTATAACAGAACAAAAAGAACAACTGGTTTATTTAGCACGAGGTGCCATGTCAATGTCCAAACTGATGGCAAACCCTGCCCATTCCACAATCGTAGGCATTTGATATTTTGGAATGGGAAAACCTTGTCAAAGTTTGCTCATTGATGTACGCAAAACAACACGCATTTGACATTTTGGAATGGGACAACCTTGTCAAATTTTGCTCATCGATCGATTTTTCTTTATTCTTTAGTTGTGAAATAAATATTGGCTCTGACAAGTGAATCACTGAGATGCATAATCATCGATTGTTTTGAATATTCACTATGAATTGCCAGGCATGTGTGTTTGATTGCAATGTATAGGAACGCTAAAAAGCTGCTCAAACTTTTGTACTCCCTCTATTCCTTTTTACTTCGCATATTAGATTTCTTTCAAGTCAGTTGATTTTACATTGTGAATGTTAATACTATTTTCTATAAGATTGGTCAAATTAGAGATACTTTGACTTCAGACTTGTATAGAAGATGATGTTAGCGATACTCAAGTAGTCAACCCCATAATGTTAATTTGATAGACTCAATAACACTTGTGGATAAAGTTGTCCACAGGAATCCGGTTGGAACGTGATTAAGATTATGCCAAAATCTATTTTGTATTTTTACATGGCACTTTAGCTTCTCGCTGGTGCCATGGCCTTGTCACTATATGTTGCTTTATATCGTACATGTGATTTTTTTTTCATCTCTCTTGATGTTATGCTGAGGACTTCTTTGGTCAATGAATGATCCACCAGAGTTTTGGCTCGGGTTTAGGCTATGAGTTTGTTAACATTTATAGTGGCAACACTGTATCAAATATTATTGGGCTTTCTCTTGAAGAGTGTGTGTATGTGGTAATAAACAACTAATGATCACAATATTTCAAAAGAGAAAATATATGGTCCATGGTACTTAAACTTAAGACACAAATGAAATTCTATGCATGTATCATGTCTTTGGAATAATCCCATTATTGAACTACGAGCGTTTCAGCGAGAAATGATTGGAAAAAGTGCATGCCTTGATGAGGAGACGCTCGTGGGTGTTAGCGAGTTACCCTAGTATCATGTTGTATTTACATGCATTTCATGCCCATAATTTATGTTTTCACTAATAAAAGATAAAAATATCTTTCGTGAGTTCTCGTCAAACAATTGTTAACTGGAGGAAATGGAATGAAAGCTACTTTATTATTTTGTCTATAGTAGCTAGATCTTTGTGTTGATTATCTTTGCTTCACTAACGCTTGCATAATAACTATACCACCACTATAGTTATACTAGGTTTTAGGTAAAAAGGCAGAGGGCTATCTAGGCGTACCGATCGTAAGTGAACCTAAGCCTTCTTATTATTTCGGTTTAAAAACCTGAGTTCCTTACAGTTGAGTTTCTATTTTTTTGCTCTAGGATGATCAAGCTTTGAGCTTGGGGAGGTTGATGAGTGGTATTTTTACACTCGCCCCATTGTTATTATTTAAACCGGATAATCATGGAAATTCTGAGAAAATCACTCCGATATTGCTACTAATTAATGAATGGGAGAGATTGCAAAATCCTTTGTCTAATTTGTTTCCATAGGGAAAAGGCAAAAATATGGAGATAAATCATCACTTAGAAGGAAACTAGAGAAAGGATGGAAGAAATCGGAGGCGCAACATGGCCACTAGAGCGCCAAACAGCGTCTGGTACGAGTGCCCGCGCTCATACTAGTGCTCATACCAAGTGCCCACCACTCTAGGTAGTCCAACCCAAGAACATTTATAAAGGGCCTCATAACTGAGTCACAAAGGAGAGCAAATAAAACGTCAACCAAAACAGCAAAAAAGCCACCTTCCAACCCTACCCACCACCATCACTATTACCATAGTATCTCCCCACCAAGTTAGTCATACTTGTAGTCGTGTATTGCATCTGGCAACCATCGTAAGACCTATTATCAATAATGCATTCATCTTTATGTCTTCTCTGATGATTTCCTCTTGCGATCTAATTGTCATGTGTGAGTAATTTGCCAAGGAAATGGGTTGAGCCATAGCCTTGCAACCCTATGTATTTTTATGAGGGGTCGATGGAATGAATTTGGATAATTAGCGTCATGTATGCATTTGAGTGCTATGGAGTTGTCTCTTGTCTATTTCTCGTTCTACGACCCTGCAGGTACCCAGGATCTTGTAGTTCGATCAAGGAAGAAGTTAAGAGTAGGGAGGACGTGAAATGCTATTTCATATACCAGTGAAAAAAGGGTTTAGTGCGGTAGCGGAAATACAATCCTTGGGGATTCATGAGGTGTAGTCATTAAACATTCAATGCTTTTGTCTAAATTATATTCTTAATAATCAAGGTAACCCCATGAGATGCTACAGGGTTGTGGTTGGACAACTGACTCTTGATGCAGGTCGTGCAACAGTCAAGACATAATTTGGACACATCTCAACAGGTGTCTTTCAAGGGAACAAATTAAAATCATGATGATCCCTAGCACAAATATATGGTTGTAAGAATCAAGACCTCATACCCATGCATGTGTTGTTTCTAGTGTTTACATCACTAAGGTTGTTAAGGTCTGGTTACAAAAATTAGAACTTAATTCTCTCACAAAGACTTGATAGAGCCTCTGACGTAGTGCCCATCCTCTAGTGGGTTCAATAACCTAGCGCCTCTCCTCGAGGGAAAGTTGAGGAAACATTCTCAATCCAAAAAAGATATCAAAGGGCATCAATAGGTTTTAACGGAGCCCCCCTCATCAGTTTGAAGCGTCCTGCTCCTGGTTGAGGGATGCTTCATACGCGGTCATCTCAGACAGGGTATGTAGGAGTCCTCTCATCAGTTTGCAGTAGTTTGCTCCAAGTTGAGGGGCGCTCGCACATATGGAAGGGGTGCCTCGTTAGTTTGTAGAGGGCTAGTCCTGGTTGAGGGGTGCTCATATGCCAAGAGGAGGCGGTAAGAGTCCCTCATCAGGGGTGCTCCTACGAAGCAATATAAGTCCCCTGATCGGGAGTTTTCATATGCTGTAAGAAGCAGTAAGAGATCCCTCATCAATTTACAGTCGATAACTCCTGGTTAAGGGATGCTCATATGTCAAGTTTTGCGGGTAGAATGAGTGGTGGTCCCCCATCAGTTTACAGTGGACTACTCCTGGTTGGGCTAGCATTAGTAGGGGTCATGGGAACCTCCTCGTCATTGGGCTAAGGAAGATTCGCATGCCTGATCCTATGAGAAAAGTCACGAGAATCTACTCGTGAGATTGCATCATACTGCTCCTGCTTGAGCAAGATTCTCCCACCAATTGATTGGGACAACCGACCCTCCCCCCCCCCCTCCCGAATGTGGGGCTCCAATAATAAGACCCTCGGGCACGGTATGTATTTCTATGAACTTGCATAAATGGTTGATGTTCCTAGAAGTGGATATCGGGACACCCTCCTCAGTATGTAGTTGAACACCCCCTGGTCGAGAGGCGCTGGTTACCAAAAAAGGCACTTCCCACATGGGCGAAAGCTTGTTTTTTCCTTCCCGCATCTGCATGCGGTGGAGGACAAGGTCGCCTACTATGAGTCCCCATGAGCAAATGTGACTTTGATGATATCGTCTTAGGCCTTGCTGGTATCTTGTTGCCAGTATAGCCGCATGCAGCGGAGACCCTCGATGAGGTTGACATCTTTGATCTGCATGCTTTGTTGATCCCCTTTTTCAAAAGTTTGGAATTGAGAGGAACTATGGACCGGTGGAAAGGACTACTTCCATGTCGTAGACCAGGAAGAATGGTGATTCCCCTGTGGCCTTACTTTTTGTGGTCCAGATGGCCCATAGAGCCGAGGGGAGCTCCTTAACCCACTTCCTTTCATGCTTATCGAGCCTCTCAAAGGTCCTTGTTTTAAGTCCTCAAAGAATCAATCTGTTGGCTCACTCCACTTTCCCATTACTTCAGGCGTGGACAATGGAGGCAGAGCATAAACAGATC
Source organism: Aegilops umbellulata (assembly GCA_032464435.1). Classification (NCBI taxonomy): domain Eukaryota; kingdom Viridiplantae; phylum Streptophyta; class Magnoliopsida; order Poales; family Poaceae; genus Aegilops; species Aegilops umbellulata. The sequence continues at coordinate 69,386,998 of CP136054.1, forward strand.
CCGAGACCCTTGCAATACTCAGTGAAGGATTGTATCATGAGCTGAATTCCGTTATTGGTGATTATGCGGTTGGGTGTACCAAACCGCGTAACGATCCCTCAGATGAATTTGATGGCAGTGTTGGATGTGATCTAGACAACCAGGATGGCTTCTACCCATTTGGTAAACTTGTCGACGACTACATAGAGGAACTCATATCTGCCCACCACTCAAGGGAACGACCACAAGATATCCAAACCCCACACCGCAAAGCCCCATGAGAGCGGAATATTTTGTAAGGCCTAAGTAGGCTGATGAATTTGTTTGGAATGGAATTGGCATGCTTCTCAGTGCCGTATGATTTCCATGATATTTTGGAGAATGTTAGCCAATAGAATCCCATTGTGAAGACCTTGCCTAGCTACCAGCACTCGAAAAGAGGCATGGCTACCACATTCACCTCCATGTACATCCGTAAGTATGACGTAGTCGTCTTCTTGGGAGAAACATTTGAGGTGGACTCCGTTGAGGCTATGATGACAGAGGTCGACTTCTACCAGGGTGTAGCTCTTTAACTGTCGACCAATCCTTTCAGCTTTAGCATCATCGTCGAGAAGTATTCCTTCAAGAAGAACCAAATGTCCAAATCTCCTAAATCCAAGTTGGGGCTAGTGAGTCGATGGCAAGGACTTTCTACACACTGTGTTGGCTTCCCTACTCAGGGTACGGAAGCGACATGGGTCTATCCGTACCCGAGCGAGGGGGATTTTTCTTGCTAGGGTTCATGACCACGGTGGATGGTCGAATAAGTCCTCAAAGGTCCATAAGGGAACTTGTAACTGTTTTGTGGCCAGTCAGGCTAACCCGTTCGCATCAGAGTTCAGACCCTGTTTTATGTGGTCAAATTGCAAACTAGAGAATCGTTGTTTCCAACATCCTAAATTTGTTCAGATAGGCCACCATCTGTACCAGACATTGGTACTTTTTTAACTTGTTCGATAACCAACTAAGATTTGCCTCTAACGACGCGGTGTTGTATTTCAAGAGAGAGGGTGGCCAGAAGGCCCGCACGCAACCCTTTGTATTCTGCCATGTTATTGGAGGTGCCGTGGAACATGAGTTGTGTGACATAACAGAGCTCTTCACCATCTAGGGAGGTGAGAAGGGCTCCAGTGCCCGCTCCATCAAGCGTAAATGAGCCATCAAGGTGAAGGGTCCATTGTACATGATCCTCCCGTGTCGAAGATGTAGATAGCTCATCTTCCTCTAATGCAGCCAGAGTCCATTCGGTGACAAAGTCAGCCAGTGCCCGACTCTTGATGGTGTGTGTGCTGATGAACTTGAGCTCAAATTCCATGAGCTCGACTGGCCATTCTGCGATTCAACCGGTGGCTTCTTGATCAGCTACGAAAAAAGGACCAGACCAAGAGAAAATGAGGAAACCACCGGCACTAGGTGAGATTTAAATGATGATGCAATTTTCTTGATGCGATCAAAATCACATAAAGCATCTTCTGGATATCTGTATAATGGGTCTCTACATCAAGCACCTTGCTGATGAAATAAACTGGTCACTAGATGCAACGCTTCTCTCCTGGCGGACTCCGCTTGGGTTCCCTGAGTTGTTCAGGGGCAGGCAAACACTCGGGTCTTGGAATTTCTTCTTCCCTTTCTTCCACAAGTGCGACACTGATTACCCGGGATGTAACGACCATGTACAATAGCAAGGGATCACCTAGCTCGGGGGCTACCATAACAGGCAGCAATGTGAGGTACATCTTCATTTCTTGTAGTGTTGTATCGGTTTTGGGCATCCATTTGAATGGCGAGATGATTGACTATATTTTACGCATTTCTAGAGCTCATTTGTTGCATGTTCACTCTATGTATTATGTCCCATTGGACCAGATATGTGCCCATTTTGCATGATTACCATTTTTTCACTTTTCATTGTGAGCAATGCACATTTGTTTTTTTACTTGGTTTCTGCTAGTTTTATTTGTTTTCTTTTTTCTATAGGTGTATTGGAGCAACCTACGACCAAGCACAATGACTAAGAATGGGCTCAATACGGAGGGCTTACACTACCAGATTAGCCGTTTCATAGAGTAAAAAGACATATTTTCAAAGTGCTCAAAACCAAGATATAATACCAAAAATTGATCAGCGTCATTCATACGAATCCAACGGGCCCAAAACATTAAATTATGAGTTCATATGAAGAAATGGTGATCGGTTTACCAAAGAGGGCCAGAGAAAGGACGACATTTCATACCACCATGGATAGTCGTATGGAAGGAAATCGGGCTAGAAAGTTGCGTCTCTAGATGGGATTTTTCATCAATTTTGTCCCCATTTGTTTCCACGCGATCCTTGGACAATAAGGAAGGGTTTGAGAGATGATAAGGCTCATCTAGAGCCCTTGGATGACCATCAATGAAGGAGACACCAAGAGACTTGTCATATATGCACCTCCAACCCTAGTTTTTGTCATACATCATCTCCATCATCACACACAACCGTCATCCATCTCCATTGCTGCTCCAAGACCACCTCCATAGAGAAGAGAAGGTCCAAGCCAAGAGGAGGAAGAGGAGGCACCTCCACCACACATATCGGCCTTTAGCAGGCCGGTGTGGTCACCGTCTCCACCGCTGGTGCCGCCATAATCATCGTCGTCACGGCCATGCTCATCTACTCCACCGGCTTTGTTCCGGCTTGTAACTTACCTTCTCCCCCTCCTATGTTTGAGTAGTTTTGTTAGTTCTTGAGGATTCGGATGAACACTTGCATGATTAGTACTTTTATACTGAAAAATAGGATCATTCTCTTTATATGTATTGCGTTGATCGTCTCATGGTGTTGTCAAGGGTGCCCACACAGCATTAGCCACTTATGGACTTGAGGTAATTTATGCTGGTGAGTAGGCTGGTCGTGGAGGTAGGCAGAGATAGATCCTAACTCCCTTCATCCTTGGTCATTGCAATAGAGATTAGTGGACAACCCCTAACCTTAATGTCGTGTCATGGGGAGTTCACTCCCCTTAATCACCATTGTGGTAACCAGAGTGGGGAAGCGCGGTGGTGGCACGAGTGTACGCAATAACCAGAGTGGGGATGCGTACTTTATTGGCTCTTCCCAGCGATATCATATACAAGTAGATTAGTGATATGAATACAGAGCCATGTCTATCATGTGTTGTCAGCATCATACTTGTGGTGATGACTCTGATTGCCTCGAGAACGTTTACTACTCAAGCACCATTCCACGTAATCTAGTCTCTTTAATTTTCTTTCCTTTATTTTCCCATTTGTAGTTTAGTAAACACTCCTTTTATTTGTCTTCCCAGTAGCTGACTAAAGTAGGCTATTTTGAAACTCTGGTTTGGGTGCATATGTAACTGCGTAAGTGCTAGCATAGTTGTGGGGTTTGTACTTCCTTCCTATTAGCTCATGTGGGTTCGACACTTCACTTATCATGAAAGTGCTACAACAGACATGTGCACATGTAGGTCATCAAGAATTTTCTCGCGCCGTTGTCGGGGAGCATAGCGCTTGGTTATTATTTACCTTCTCGCATATAGTTTATTTATGTTTGTTGCTACTTAACCAGATGTTTTCTGCAAGAACTGGGATGGCTACGAGGAAACAAATCAAAGATAGACAAACAATATATGCTCAATACCGATATTCATTTAAAGGTATTGAAATGGGTGATAAATTGGAGGCATTGGATTATGTTGCTAAAGGTATCTTCGCATATCCATCATCTTGTAAGCATTGCAGGTCCAATTGACATATGAGATTTAGCTACAAATGTCACCCTAACCCTATTATAGCATCATACAACTGTGATTGCTACTTATTTGATTATGTTGAAATTATTTAGAAACTAATGCTCTATTTCAGAACATTAGAACTTATGAACAGGGTTAAGGAGCTCTCTCTACAACATAAAGAGGTCTTGAAACATATGGGTTTGTTGGAGATTATTCATACATGGTGTATTTCTAACAATCTTCATAATTCCCCTTTTATTAAAGATTATGAGAAGCGGACCATCGCTTTCCAAGCCTGTATGTTGTAGGAACATAACCCCATAAAAGAATCTAGTGAGATAATCAAGCAATGGGAGAAAATCCAGGGAACCACTTTCCAAGAAGTATGTCTAGGAGATAAGTCGAAGAAGGAACATGGAGATGAAGGAGGGAAATGCCGCGTTCCGACAACTCCTACCGATCATGGTAAATGTCTAGACACAGTTAATGCCTGGCTCGATGGTCATTTATCATATCTATGTTCTATTAGAGCTTTCTAGAACCTATTGCAACGATGCTTGAATATTCTCCACCAGAGGATATTGTCAGAGTTGATGTTTCAAAGTTAACTATTAAGGATGAACCATATATTGGTATTGTTCCCGGTGTGCCTCCGATGACTCCTTCTGATGACACACCAATTGGCATTCGTCTTAGGGATGAGATAGCACAAAAGGAGGGTGAGTTACTTGCATTAAGAGAGATATGAAAAAAGTGATGCAACAAGCATGGTGCCTGGTTACTCCTCTATACCTGTGGATTTGACGATATTGGACAAACCGCAAATTGCACATTCTAAAATTGATCTTGATGATATATGGGCTGATTTTCTATAGGCTCTCCATGAACCTCCTTTCAAGAGTAAATTGCAAAGTCTTATAGATGTTAATAGCCTTGATACAGAATTTGCATATTTGGATACTAACATTCCCAGGTACACTAAAGATGAAGAAAAGGGCTATGATTTCCTAATAGCTCCATATTCTCTGGATTACAAAAATATTGTCAAATTGTACCTACTAACCTTGCAGGCATCTCCGCTGACTGAGTGCATCGGTGCTCGCCAAAAGCGAGTATGAATTTACATATATGACTTTGCTATGAGGTGATCCAAACACCGGTCGGAGGTTGGTCTCACACTCGGGGTTGACATCCCTTGGGATCTAGGTGGCTGACCTTACGAAGCACCGAGGCCTAGCTATTTGGCTATAAAGAACGCACTGCCTGGGGGTAACCTGGAAGTTCATAGGTGTCTTTCTTTTTTTTGTGTCTTGAGTCTAGTTGCAATCATGTTCCATTGGCATTTTTGTTTTATTTTTAGTAGTTGCTATTTGAGTTGTTTCGGAATAGTTTTCGCTGGTAAAATTTAGAGCATGTCGGTAGCCTGCATTTTGTTGCATACCTCCTATCATTTTATTGCAATATTGCTATGTGACTATCACGTCCCTAGATTTGCTTGTAACTAGTTGCATGAAAGCACTCATGTCATCATGTTTAAATTCAAATGAATTTGAATTGGGGATGTTCAAAACCTAACATCAAATGGAATTCAAATAGGTTCAACCTAAAAATATTATCAATGAACCTGAAATTCCCTTCAAAAATATTCATGATTTAGGGAAAAAGGTGAAAGCCCTAACCATAAATAGTGCACATTTTCGCAGGACTAATTTGGGCTTTGAATTAAATCATATGCTCTTTGAATTGGGGCCATTTAAATTATATATATATATTTAAACAGCTCCAAGTAATTTGAAACTTGCAGAGGGCCTCTAGAATATTTCAGAGTGAGCCCACAAAAAGTTTCAGATTTATCTAAAAAAATTAGTGCTCTAACTAAAACAAAACAGAAAGAAAGAAATAGAAAAACATAAACTAAATTAGAAAGCAGAGGAGAGAGGGAGAGAGGAACCTCACCTGGGCTTACCTGGCAGCCCAGCAGAGGCCCAGCCCACTGGCCTCTGCCAGTCAACCTACCTCCCACCAGAAGGACTGGAGTGCGTGCTCGTCGTGCGCTGGCACACACAGGGCCATGTCCTGCTTGCCGCCTTCTCCCCGACGGACCCAGATGGTGCCACGCACCTTCCTGCCTCACTCTCTCTCACTCTCCCTCGCTCTCACCCCCTTCCCTGGATCTCTCTCTCTCTCTCTCTCTCTCTCTCTCTCTCTCTCTCTCGCCCGAGCGCTGCCGACGCTGCCGCTCACTGCCCACGTAGCCACCGTCCCCCTCTCACCGCAGAGCCGTGTCCAGAAGCTCCGTAGAAGAGCACTTCATCTCCATGCTGAACGAAACGAGTCGGAGGGCTCCGCTTTGCTGCCATCTCATCGTTGTCTTCATCATCGGCCGCGGGAGATCGCCACCGACATCCTGTCGTCTCCAAGCCATCCCTGAGCGCACTGAGATCACTGACGACCTCGCCGTGAGCTCCTCTACCTAACCCCCCCTCCCCCCGTGCTCAATAGCTTAGCGCAGCCCTCGCTTACGTCGAGGTCGAGACCTCGCCGGCGCTGGACATGTCGCCGTCGTCGTTTTGGCTCGCCTCCGCCCAAACCGAGCACACCACCGTGCTCCTGGTGACACGAGGAAGCCGTAGACCCCCTCAGTTGGGCTACCCGTGCTTCATAGTTGCATCCCGCTCGAGGCCAAACTCCGGCCACCATTGATTCAGATCACCGGAGGCGCTGCTGCGTGCATCCCTCGATGCGGCCGAGCAAGGGCTATGCCCTGGTGCCCTCAGCATGCCAAACCCCCGCCCGTAGCGCATTCCCGAGCGTCCGCGCCGCGTCCATGTGCTCGCCAGTGTTTAACTCCGGCCGTGCCGATGTGGCAGCGTCATTAGCAGATAATGGCGCCACTAATTAAACCCACACCCACTGACACCGGGCCCGACACACTAAACTAACCCCTGGCTAGTTTAGCTTAACAAAAACTAACTCTCTGTTAGTATAGAGCCTATGACATGTGGGTCCTAGCATCAGGTTTGACCTAGGCTGACGCTGACGACCTGATAACATCACTCTAACGTCAGGCTGACGCAGTAAATATTTTCTGGGATTTAAAATAAATCAAAAATGATTTATTTATTTCAGAAAATATCCAAAACTTCAAAATTTCATAGAAATTAATCTATAACTCCAAATGAAATAAATTATATATGAAAAATGATTAAAAAATCAAATCTACCCATCTGTACCATTTTCATGCATGTTAGAACAACTTATAGTTGTTGTTTAGGACCAATCATATAAATGGCATTTGAATATCCACATATGGAGTTTGGATTTGAATCTTGGATTCAAACCAAATCCATTTAACCTGTTGCTAGTTGCAATAGCTCAAATCACAGCATATTTACATGTCATGATCATGCATCATATTGTGCATTGCATTGATTGTGTTCCTTCTCTGTTGCTGGTGGTTTTTCCCTCTTGATAGACGTGTTCCGACGATGAGTTCGATGACACCGATGAAGAGCTATACTATCTTCAGAAGTGCCAGGCAAGCAAAACCCCCTTGTTCGTTTTGATACAATCCCACTCTCTCGCTCCTGCTCTCTTTTACTGCATTAGGAAAACAACGATACATCTGTTACATGCTACGGTAGTTGAACCCGTTTCCTCTGCATGACCAGTCATTGCCACGGTAAATAGATGAAACCCACTAGCATGAGTAGGAGTTGTTTGAGCCCTGATGTGCCTACTCATTCATGCTTGTTTGTCATGCCTGCCACTGCTTAGAGTTGAGTCTGGTCTGATTCATCAGGGATGAATTGGAATGGTGATGAACATGTCCTACTGTGTGTGATCTAAGTGTGTGAACACGATTTGGTAAAGGTAGCGGTGAGAGGCCATGTAGGAGTACATGGTGGGTTGTCTCATTGAAACCATCCTCAAGAACTGAGTTTTGTGTTTGTGATCCATGAACAGCTACTACCACACATTGGGCTCTGGGCACTCCAAGCTCTCTCGACTTATTAATCAACCTGATCTCTGTCCAGGAGTTGCAACTAATTTTTGGTGTTCGTAGGTAGTGCTAGTAGTCTACCAAGTGGCACCCGGTACAGGTGGGCTTGGGACAGACTAGGTGCAGTGGCACGATGTACCAAGCGTCGCCCGTTTGGTGGGCTTGGGAACCCTGCTCACATCGTTTGGGGCCGTGAGCGACACGCCGGCCAGATCTCCTTGCGGATGGAACCCGAATAGGCGATAAACCTAGACTAGAGACTTGTGTGGTTAGTCAGGTCGTGGTCGACTCCCTCGCCAGGCTTCCGCTTGAAGGTTGCCGAGATACACGACATGTACATGGTGGTAAGTGGCGAGAGCATGTGTGAAGAAGTACACCCCTACAGGGTTAATATCATCTATTCGAATAGCCGCGTCCGCGGTAAAGGACTTTTGGGTTGCATGTACAGCTCATAGACAAGTGAAAGTGGATACTCAAAAATGCACAAGATAAGTGTGAGTGCTATGGATGGCGTTCTCGTAGGGAGACGGGAGCGGATCCATAGTGGTGTGTTGATATGATGAATATGTGGACTCGTGTGTGCCACCTCAAAAGAGTTACTTGCAGTCATAGTTCAGAATAGCCACCGAGTCAAAGCTGGCTTGTTGCAGTTAAACTCCACCACCCCTTTGTTGATACTGATGCATATGTAGCTAGTTATGATGTAAGTCTTGCTGGGTACATTTGTACTCACGTTTGCTTAATTTATGTTTTTGCAGAGAGACTTCAGTCTCACTAGTAGTTCCGCGTGGACTTCGACATTTAGCTTGTTACCTCAGCTACGATCGTGTGCCCTCGGCAGGGTCTTGTAGATAGCCAGGCTTCTCGGCCTTTTTCATTTGTAGTTATCTGTACTCAGACAAGTTAGGCTTCCGCTTGTGCTTGTTGCTTGTATGACTTGAATGCTGGGTCATCAAACCCATGTTTGTAATATCTGGCTCTTCGAAGCCTAATGAATAAATACTTTGAGTTGTAGAGTTTTGTTGTGATGCCATGTTGTATTTGCACATATCGAGCATATTGTGTGTATGATTTGAAATGTTTGGTATGTGTGGGATCCGACAACCTAGTTGTTTATCCTTGGTAGCCTCTCTTATCGGGAAATGTCTCCTAGTGCTTCCACTGAGCCATGGTAGCTTGCTACTGCTCTAGAACACTTAGGTTGGCCGGCATGTGTCCTTCTTCGTTCCTGTGTCTGTCCCTTCGGGGAAATGTCACACGGTGTCTACCGAAGTCCTGTTAGCCTACTACAGCCCGAATTCTCCGGAGTCCTGTTAGCCCAGCTGCTACAGCCCAGATTCACTCGCTGATGACCGACACGTTTGTTGTTGGGTCATGTATGCATGTCCCTGTAAGTTAGTGCCACTTTGGGTTCACGACTATTCATGTCGGCCCGGGTTCTCTGTCATATGGATGCTAGCGACACTATCATATACGTGAGCCAGAAGGCACAAATGGTCCCGGGCCAGGTAAGGTGGCACCCGTGGGAATATCATGCGTGAGGCCGCAAAGTGATATGATGTGTTACATGCTAGATCGGTGTGACTTAGGATCGGGGTCCCGACTAGTATCAGAGCCTGAGTGCCTGTAGGATTACCAACCCAAACTGGTTGAAGTCATGTCTAGAAATGCTTTAGTTATATAGGGGAATTGATTGTGGAAGGGAACGTAAGGCTCTTTTTACTCCTTTACCTTGTGCCCTTCTGATCTGAGTCAACCACTTCTTTCTACGGGGATTAAGAACTAGGCTTCTCTTCTTTCTATCAGGATCACATGTTACTAATCCATAGACTTATAGGATTGATGGATTCAAGTCTCAGTTCAGTTTCTAGTACTTCCGTGTGTTAACAGTTGTCTCAGAACCTTGATATTATGATGTTGAGTGGTTATACCACCATTTTGCAAGATGTCTCAAATATTTTTGAGCATTTACAGCCGTTATGTTATCCGAGTCATCCCAGGTTTCTAAATAGTCTGATGCATTTGTAAATCCCTTCTTCCCGTACCCGATGATTCTTTTTGGCCAGATTAACCACACTAATTTCTGAGTTGAGGTTCTCCATTGCCTCGACATATATGTTGGAGCTATTATTATGACTCTAGGTATCTTAGAGAACCTCCTAGTAATCTAGCCATGATTAGTGTTCCCAAAGTGATGATTCTGGCCTTCATTCTCGAAAGCATCCCGTGATGCCATTTAGTAGTAGGTATTCTACTCCTGGGTTCTTGAACCCGAGATTCACCCTAGCTACTTACTTCATGATTGATAGTGTTTGCTAGTTCCTTTAGGATATTAGTAACATTTGCGATAGTCCTCGAGGTCTGTGGCATATCGTTCTTCCAATACCATGAACCAATATGGCAGAAGTTCTTTTAAACCAAAAGATCACAATAAAAGTGCTCTTAATGAGTTCTCCAATCTGCATTGTGAATCTGCTAGTCCTCCTCTTTCACATGGGTTATCCGTAAGAAATGTTGAGCTTTGTTCGACATGCTAATCTATGCATCCGTGACTCGGAAAATCATATGTTCCTTTGAGTTGTTCCTCTTTAGTTGTTTTCTGACCTTTGTCTATCAATTGATAGCCAAGAGTATGCGTGCATTCATTCATTGATGCCTATTATTCTTGTGGTCCATCAAGCCATTCTATTTCGGAATGACTAGGAGAAACAAACTGCAGTACCTCATCCATTTCTTGGATTGGGTCAAAGTAGTTGTATTCCGCAGATCAAAATGCCAATCCAGCTTTCTTCTGTTCTACCTTGGGGTATTACCATCTTTATATCAAGAATGTCGTGGGAATTGCACCACCTGCTATGAACTCTTGATACAATGATACTTCTCGCCATCACCGTTCCTTTCTCGGTTCCGTGTTGTTGTGACTGGAATGCCGACAAGTGAACTGTGATGTGTGAAATCAATACTCCTAGCAACCCCGTTGCTTGGTAGTTAATGGACAATAATCTCATTCTTAGCGTGTTGGTTATTGAATTATCATTCTAAGATTGATCGTGCTTCCTAGTCCATATTTCTGGTGCACACTTCGATCAATGAGTTGGGATTGTGCCAATCTCTTGCTCATTTGATCATATCGTCTTGCCCTAAAAAGCAAGATTGTTTTCGAGCTTAATAACATATCGGTGGTTCATGATTTTCTGATTTTCTTCTCGGAACTATCACCAGGTTGTTCCCTGACTGTTATGTTGAGCTCGTGATCAAGTTGGTTTCTTATAAACCACCCCTTCTCCAAGAATCTGTGTTGGATACCCCTAAGCTAGTTGGTTGAGCTAAACAACAACTTGGAGAGTTGGAAGATAAAAGTTTGGTCCGGCCTAGTTCATTTCAAAGGGATATCTTTTGTTTTGTGTGTGTGTGTTGAAGGAAGATGATATCTTCATCAATTGATCCTCGTGATCAATTGTTGGCACTATTGTCTTATCCAAACCTTGATTTGAGTATGGGCTATCGTCAAATCAAATCAGAACCAACGATGTTCGTAATGTTGTCTTACTCATGGTTCTTTCCTCGAGCATACACCATTACATATTTTGGTCTAAACAATGCTATCACCGTGTTCACATAATGGTGGAAGTCCAGTGATATGAAAATTCTGATGAGTTGCTATTGAGCCCATAGCAGCATTTTGTCTCCTCCATGATTCATGTTGAACATTAAGCTAGTGTTGGAAACTCTTGAAAGCATTTCTTCATGCTAGCTCATGAAGCATATGTTTGGATGAAAGAAGTGACTTCCTCTAATTCATGTGCATTTGATGCAAGTTGCCGCCGTGAATTCGAGAAAGCTTGTTTTTTCTTCCTTTGGAGTCATCCCAAGTCAGTCATGCATGTGTGAAGTATTCTATGGTTTGATAGGCTCGCTACCTCCAGTCAATATGTATCCCAAGCACACCAAGCCACTGATTGATTTGGTTAAGAAAAAGGAGTCTGATTGTGCTAATCCTAGGTCATGCACACGGCTTCGTTATCTTCAATGATGGTTCCCAACCTAAACTCGGTAGTGTTTTGTTGTAAGACTACTATGTGGTCATGCTTGTCTGGGACAGCGTGTCCACATGTGTGTAGCAGAACCAGCTCATGTTTTGGAGCTTGCTATCGTAGTCCATTTCCCAAGAATCTCGCAACGTCATCTCGTCAGTTTGTGTTGCAAACTTTCTTTTCAGACATGCCAAGTCTGAAGTATCCTGACACCAACCAGATCTGAATCTTAGGCAGATATGATCGTTGGGTCGTTCCCAAGAATCATAATATTGGTCTTCTGAACCGATAAGTTGATGGCTAACACACTTATCCGGGAGACCTCTTATTGTAGTATCTTGAGTCAGCAATTTGATCATTCCTTCCATGAGGATTTCGTGCGACTTATTCTAGAAGTTGCTCCTTGGGGATTCTTGTGCTCTTAGTTTCTTCGATTATACTATAACCATCCAACGTTGGAATCACTCTCGACTGTTGAGCTATTCCCCAGTTAACAGAATCAATCCTAGCATTTGCATTTTTTTTCCCAGCCTGCACCGCCATTGTGCCAACTTTCCATGGGTTGCCCCTCTCAGTAATTGCTGTTCGTGATCATCTTCAAAAGTGGTCCTACCATGGGTCCCATCCATTTCCGATGATAAGCACAAATCATCCATTGCATTGTCTTCAACAAGGTAGTCCACATCATCCATTCTAGTATGAGTATGCCATTTCTTCAAGCTCCTTCACACGATCGTTTGTGATTGCCTTAGGCTGGTATAAAGAGTTTCAATGATTTTTGTATCAAAAGTAATTCTTTTTTCCACTTAAGGGAATAATTCTACGAGTCACCTCTTCTAAGGTACCCGTTATGGAATCATTGCGACTATTTCATCGCTATCTTGAAACCACGCACCATCTACCTAAGTGGGTAATTGTTGCCTACCGATACGAACCTTCGTCGTCTAACTTCTTCCCATCGCTCCTCATATGTGTTTTGTGTCTCAGCTCAAGAGATGTTTCAACGTCTCACTCCATGAGTTGATCCTGAGTGCTCGACCTTCGAGGAGATCGATTCCTGTAGAGTTTCCCTGTCGTCATCATGTTGGGTGAAGTTCTCGAAGACAAAGTTGTCAAGATCAACATGATGCAAGGAATCAACGTTCTTATGAAGTGCAATCTGGATCGTGAAGATTGTGTTGGCCTTGTGTCCCCTCTATCTTCTTACCTCACGTCCTGAATCTCGGGACGAGTTTCCCTCTCATCATCATGTTGGGTGAAGTTCTCGAAGACAAAGTTGTCAAGATCAACATGATGCAAGGAATCAACGTTCTTATGAAGTGCAATCTGGATCGTGAAGATTGTGTTGTCCTTGTGTCCCCTCTATCTTCTTACCTCACGTCCTGAATCTCGGGACGAGTTTCCCTCTCATCATCATGTTGGGTGAAGTTCTCGAAGACAAAGTTGTCAAGATCAACATGATGCAAGGAATCAACGTTCTTATGAAGTGCAATCTAGATCGTGAAGATTGTCTTGGCCTTGTGTCCCCTCTATCTTCTTACCTCACGTCCTGAATCTCAGGACGAGATTCTTGTTTAGTGGGGGTGAGTTGTCACGTCCTTATATTTGCTTGTAACTAGTTGCATGAAAGCACTCATGTCATCATGTTTAAATTCAAATGAATTTGAATTGGGGATGTTCAAACCCTAGCATCAAATGGAATTCAAATAGGTTCAACCTAAAAATATTTTCAATGAACCTGAAATTCCCTTCAAAAAAGTTCATGATTTGGGGAAAAGGTGAAAGCCCTAACCATAAATAGTGCACATTTTTGCAGGACTAATTTGGGCTTTGAATTAAATCATATTATATTTGAATTGGGGCCATTTAAATTCTATATATATTTAAACAGCTCCAAATAATTTGAAACTTGCGGAGGGCCTCTGGAATATTTCAGAGTGAGCCCACAAAAAGTTCCAGATTTATCTAAAATGTTTTAGTGCTCTAACTAAAATAAAATAGAAAGGAAGAAATAGAAAAACAAAAACTAAATTAGAAAGCAGAGGAGAGAGAGAGAGAGGAACCACACCTGGGCATACCTGGCGGCCCGGCAGAGGCCCAGCCCACTGGCCTCTGCCAGTCACCACCTACCTCCCGCCAAGAGGACTGGAGCGCGTGCTCGCCGCGCGCTGGCACACGCAGGGCCACGTCCTGCTTGCCGCCTTCTCCCCGATGCGCCCAGATGGCGCCACGCACCTCCCTGCATCACTCTCTCACTCTCCCTCGCTCTCACTCCCTTCCTTGGATCTCTCTCGCGCGCGCGCGCGCGACCGAGCGCTGCCGTCGCCGCCGCTCGCTGCCCGCGTAGCCATCGTCCCCCTCTCGCCGTAGAGCCGTGTCCATAAGCTCCGTAGTAGAGCACTTCATCTCCACGCTGAAGGAAATGAGCCAGAGGGCTCCTCTTCGCTTCTATCATCGTCGTCTTCATCATCAGCCGCCGGAGATCGCCACCGACATCCCGTCGTCTCCAAGCCATCCCCAAGAGCACTGAGATCACCGACAACCTCGCCGTGAGCTCCTCTATTGAACCCCCCTCCCCCGTGCTCGATAGCTTAGCGCAACCCTCGCTTCCATCGAGGTCGAGACCTCGCCGGTGCTAGACATGTCGCCGTCGTCGTTTTGGCTCGCCTCCACCAAAACCGAGCACACCACCGTGCTCCTGGTGACACGAGGAAGCCATAGACCCCCTCAGTTGGGCTCCCCGTGCTTCGTGGCCGCATCCCGCTCGAGGCCGAACTCCGGCCGCCGCCGTTTCGGACGCCGCCATCGATTCAGGTCACCGGAGGCGCTGCTGCGTGCATCCCTCGATGAGGCCGAGCAAGGGCTATGCCCTGGTGCCCTCAGCACGCCAAACCCCCGCCCGTAGCGCATTCCCGAGCGTCCCCTCCGCGTCTGTGTGCTCGCCGGCGTTTAACTCCGGCCGTGCCGACGTGGCAGCGTCATTAGCAGCTAATGGCGCCACTAATTGAACCCACACCCACTCACACTGGGCCCGACACACTAAACTAACCCCTGGTTAGTTTAGCTTAACAAAAACTAACTCTCTGTTAGTACATAGCCTATGACATGTGGGTCCCAGCGTCAGGTTTGACCTGGGCTGACGCTGTTGACCTGATGACGTCACTCTGACGTCAGGCTGACGCGGTAAATATTTTCTGGGATTTAAAATAAATTAGAAATGATTTATTTATTTCAGAAAATATACAAAACTTCAAAAATTCATAGAAATTAATCTATAACTCCCAATGAAATAAATTATATATGAAAAATGATCAGAAAATTCCAATCAATCCATCTGTACCATTTTCATGCATGTTAGAACAACTTATAGCTGCTGTTTACGACCAATCATATAAATGGCATTTGAATATCCACATATGGAGTTTGGATTTGAATCTTGGATTCAAACCAACTCCATTTGACCTGTTGGTAGTTGCAATAGCTCAAATCACAGCATATTTACATGTCATGATCATGCATCATATTGTGCATTGTATTGATTGTGTTCCTTCTCTGTTGCCGGTGGTTGTTCCCTCTCGATAGACGTGTTCCGACGATGAGTTTGATCACACCGATGAAGAGCTATACTATCTTCAGAAGTGCCAGGCAAGCAAAACCCCCTTGTTCGTTTTGATACAATCCCACTCTCTCGCTCCTGCTCTCTTTTACTGCATTAGGAAAACAACGATACATCTGTTACATGCTACGGTAGTTGAACCCGTTTCCTCTGCATGACCAGTCATTGCCACGGTAAATAGATGAAACCCACTAGCATGAGTAGGAGTTGTTTGAGCCCTGATGTGCCTACTCATTCATGCTTGTTTGTCATGCCTGCCACTGCTTAGAGTTGAGTCTGGTCTGATTCATCAGGGATGAATTGGAATGGTGATGAACATGTCCTACTGTGTGAGCTAAGTGCGTGAACACGATTTGGTAAAGGTAGCGGTGAGAGGCCATGTAGGAGTACATGGTGGGTTGTCTCATTGAAATCGTCCTCAGGAATTGAGTTCTGTATTTGTGATCCATGAACAGCTACCACACATTGGGCTCCGCGAACTCCAAGCTCTCTCGACTTATTAATCAACATGATCTCTGTCCAGGAGTTGCAACTAGTTTCTGGTGTTTGTAGGTAGTGCTAGTAGTCTACCAAGTGGCACCCGGTACAAGTGGGCTTGGGACAGACTAGGTGCAGTGGCACGGTGTACCAAGCGTCACCCATTTGGTGGGAACCCTACTCACATCGTTTGGGGCCGTGAGCGACATCCCGGCCGGATCTCCTTGCGGATGGAACCCGAATAGGCGATAAACCTGGACTAGAGGCATGTGTGGTTAGTCAGGTCCACTACAAAAAAAGTACACTTCCGTGATGATACGTGTTTCTCACAGTAGGTCGCGTTTTTTGTCATGCATGTACATCCATGACAAATTTATGACAGAATCAAGATAGTCATACCTGTGTTGTCGTAGAAGTGTTCCATGACATTACCA
Organism: Aegilops umbellulata; assembly: GCA_032464435.1. Lineage (NCBI taxonomy): Eukaryota > Viridiplantae > Streptophyta > Magnoliopsida > Poales > Poaceae > Aegilops > Aegilops umbellulata. Next base: position 69,403,319 of record CP136054.1, read on the forward strand.
AAATTATCATCACGGAAGTGTCCACTTCCATGACGATAAATCACGCGTCACAGAAGTGCTTTCGTCAAGGGTGACCGACACGTGGCATCCACCGTAACGGAACGCCGTTAAGCTATCGGGTCGGGTTTTGGATCCGATAACCCGTTAACAGCCCCGACCAATGGGGATTTTCCACGTGTAAAATCATCATTGGCTGGAGAAAACACGTGTCGGCTCATCGTTGGGACAGATGTCATCCACTCAATGGACAGAAGGCGCCTATGATATGTCGACACGTGGCACGGCCCAACATAGGCCCATTCCTGTGAAAAGGCTGACCCGTTTGACTTGGTCAAAAGTTGGCGGGCCGGCCCATGGAAAGCCTGTTAACGGCATGTTCGCATATAGCCCATTTACAGCCCGCTAACCCAAGGCCCGTTACGCTTGGCCCATGTATGATTCCAGCCCGTTTTCACTTCTGGCCCATGTATGGCCCATGACGTCTTTCGGCCCATATGAGGCCCTACGTAACTCTTGGCCTATTAACGGCTCGTGGTGAAACTGGCCCGTAATGAACAGTGTATCACTTTACACCCATTAACGGCCCGTGGTGGAACTGGCCCGTAATGAACAATGTATCACTTTATACCCATTAATGGCCCGTTATTCCATTGGGCCGTTTCCAGCCCATGTTATCTTTCGGCCTTCTCAGAGCCCATTTATTCTTGGGCTCATTTCCAGCATTCGTTTACTTACGGCCCGTTACTGTCATTTTGTGCTTGTGGGCCAAATTCAGCCCGTGGTTACAGTCGGCCCGTTTGTGGTCCGTTAATACGTTGGGCCGTTTTCATAGCGTCATCAAATACACCCTATTAACGATGGCCCATTATGGTCGGCCCATGAACGGACGATTCCAACTCTAGCCTATTTACAGCCATAATGCGGCCTGTTATTGGCCCATGTTTGGCCAATCGATCATACGGCCCGTATAAGGCCCATAGATGATACAGCCCGTAGAAGGCCCATTGTTTCTACGGCCCGTAGAAGGCCCATTGTTTCTACGGCTCGTAGAAGGCCCATTGTTTCTACGGCCCGTAGAAGGCCCACTGTTTCTACGGCCCGTAGGAGGCCCAGTGTCACTACAGTAAATATTAGCCCATGGTTAGTGTGGCCTAGTTTTAAAAAATAGGTTATTGCAGCCACTAGCAAACCGCGGAAAAAGAACTGTACTGACTACAAGCAAACAAATAAACAAGACAACAAGGAAATAAATAAGCAAGCAACTTGTGCTAGGCTATCACGGCTATTACACATATTACATCCACTGGGCATCAAAGTTCGCCACCAGTGCAAATATAGGGAACAAAGTAGCATATAAACACTGCAGCAAAACAAGTCCAGAACTGAAACCACTTTAGAAGAGTTCAAGAAACAATATCCTGGGTACCCATAATGCTGGCAAGATGCTTAGCAAGCTTATTAACTTTCTCTTGTTTGGCGCTTAAATCCTCCAGCGATTGCTGTTGCACAAGAAAGTACGCATCTGAATTCTGCAGGGACTTCCTCAGTCCTTCGGCTTCTTGCCGTAGCACAACTGACCGATGCCTTTCAGCTTGTAGCTGAGACTAAAGAAGCCGAAGTGATTCAGGCAGCGAGTTCGAAGAGCTTGTGCCAGCGGTACTGGCCAGTAACTCGAACACTACATCAACGCAGGACTATGGGGTTTTCTCACTGTCTACAAGATCGTTTTTACCACCTTTCTTGGAGACCAACAGGGTTGTCTCACTATCTTGAACCTTATCTGCATTACTTTCTCTACCATTGCATAGTGGGGTGCTCTTCTCCAATATTCTGTTTGCATACTACAAGAGAAACAAGCAGACACATCACAGGTTTAGCTTGTAGTATACGAAACTCATTTTGGTAAACCGGTTCAGTAGTAAGGTGGACAGGATAACAACATGAAACAAACATATATCTATGTACTATGGTCACTGTATTGTCCATATCATTCTAGTTTATGTTCCCTAATCAAGATAGAGACACAGTTCAACTCATATATCTTTAAGACACAGCAGCATAGACAGAATATAAGTGTGAGAAACTACACATCATTGGCAGCACTTGTAATGTGCATCACATGAGAACATAACTGTTTATACAACTTAAAATGAAATCAACATAGAGCAAGAAGTTAGAACAGCAATCCAGTTAAAGAAATAGGTTTAAAACATACCTGTTGCGCCATTGGAGTTTCAATTGGATCCTTCAAATTCAAAAGTAGTTGGTATGAGTAAATACAGTGATGCCATAGCAAAGGAGTATGGACCATAGCTACGGAATCTGACCTGAGAACAGTTGCTCTTCTGCTTTAAACGTGGAGTTTGGGTTAGCTGTGGTGGTCTTCGTGCTTTGGGCACTGCAGTAGCTTTACAAACTGCTCGTGTGGGGGTACTCTGTGGTGGACATGGTGCTTTGTCAACTATAAGTGGGTTACTATCCGCTGGGGTTGCGGTTAGATGGGTTGTAGCTGGTTCTCTGCCCAACGGTGTAAGTGTGCAATCTGGAAGTGCCTCGATTATGTGTGGTGGGGCTAATTTGTGGGCCAGTACAACCATGGTTCTATCTGCATCGACGGGTAGCATTGTCTATTGTGAAGAATGGGTTTTTGCTCCCTTAGATACTGCCATCACCCCCTCAAATTCAAATGGCTGATAAACAAGAAAAGAAATTGAACGTACATACATTGTATGATAGACAGATGTGGTAATTCACATATATGTTGTCTAACCAAACAGGACAGCATGACACAATTTCACATATATGATGCCTAACTAAACAGGATAGCATGACACAGTTTCAGATATATGATGGATAACTTAACAGGTTATAATGGCATAATTCAACATATGATGAGTACCTAAACAGGATGACATGACAAAACTATATGATGTCTTTCTAAAATAGGTTGGGATGAAATAATTCACATACATGTTGTCTAAGTATATAGGATGGCATGACATAATTGACATAATTGATTCATATACTAAGCAGCTGGCACTCGCATGTATGATCTCTAAACTAAGTAGATAGAATTCAATATTGTGCATATGATGTCTAAACTAAGCAATGCAAGACACCATATGCATCATATGAGAAATATAAACATTGCAGCTTAGAGCATACGCCTTAGGTGGGATATAGGACTGGTCATCTGTCTCTGAATCCTCCTCTGAGGAGCTCCCTGTAACCATCGAGATATATGCTTCAACAGGTACCATTGCCTGCTCTGAAGACCTTGTTTTCACTCCAGATTTTTCCATAACCGGCTCAAATGGCTGATACACATGAAGAGTAGTTCAATATACACAGATTATCGACAAATGGAATACATAATGAAAAAAAAGATGGCATGAGATAATTCACATATATGATGCCTGGCTCCATGGCGGTGCATAATTCACATATATGATAACTGGCTAAAAAACATGGCATTGCATAATTCACATATCTGATATAGAAAGCAAACAGGAGGCATTCACACAAAGCATGTCTAATCTAAGCAGATGGCATGGCAATGCAAGAGACCATATCCATGATATGAGCAATATAACCCAGCCAAGTTAGAGCATGCACCTCGGGGGGGGGGGGGAATACGAATGGTCATCTCTCTCTGAATCCTCCTCTGAGGAGCTATCTGTAGCTAGCAAGAAATCTGCATCGACAGGTAGCACTGACTGCTCAGAAGACCTTGTTTTCACTCCAGATTTTACCATGACCGACTCAAATGGCTGATGCACAGGAAGAGTAGATGAATGTATAAACATTGTCGACAAATGGAATACATTATGGAAAAAGTATGGCGCGATACAATTCACATATACGATGACTGGCTAAACAGGATGGCATTGCATGATTCACGTATATGATGCCTGGCTAAAGAAGATGGCATTGCATAATTCCCATATACTCCCTCCGTTCCTAAATATTTGTCTTTTTAGAGATTTCAAATGGACTACCACATACAGATGTATATAGACATATTTTAGAGTGTAGATTCACTCATTTTGTTCCGTATGTAGTCACTTCTTGAAATCTCTAAAAAGAAAAATATTTAGGAATGGTGGGAGTATGATATAGAAACCAAACAGGTGGCATTCACACAAAGCAAATCTAAACTAAGCTGATGACATATAAGATGTATAATGTAAGCAATGCAAGGCGCCATATGCATGATATGACCAACATCAGCATGCCAGGTTAAAGCAAACACCTCAGGTGGCAAACAGGCGTGGTCAGCTCCTTTTGAATCTCCATCTGAACAGTTATCTTCCTCTGGAATACAATCTGGAAATGCAGGAGGGGGGCGCCACTTCACCCACCATGGAGCGGCGTTTGCATGACATTATATTCGCACGCAACGGTCTTCTCTTTTTATCTACATGTTCAGTACGATTGTGTACAATATCTGACATGCATAATAAAAAAATAGTTAGATTTTGTAAGGCCTAAGGGGTGCATGCAAAAATCAAGACTGATGGTAGCAAACGAGTGGATGGATCCAAAACTAATGATAGCAGGTAGATTATAGCTTCAGTTTAAAAAGATAGACAATGGATCATCTATTGTTTGTTGCCCACCCAATATCTGACATGCATAATAAAAAAATAGTTAGATTTTGTAAGGCCTAAGGGGTGCATGCAAAAATCAAGACTGATAGTAGCAAACGAGTGGATGGATCCAAAACTAATGATAGCAGGTAGATTATAGCTTCAGTTTAAACAGATAGACAATGGATCATCTATTGTTTGTTGCCCACCCAACATGAACCACATAAAATACCCCAGATGAACCAGATAGTAGACAGATACTATTCGTTGCTGGCTCGATATGAGACCCATGGGCAATTCAAAACTCAAGATTGAACGATAAAGTAGCAGGTAATAATAACCGATGTATAATGTAAGCAAACACGACAGACTGCGACCTATCTTCCGAAACTGTGTAGTCCTCAGGTTCATCTGCTCAGTCGATGATGGTAATGAAGTTGGCGTGGCTACCGGCAACAGGGAAGATGATCTGAGGCGGCGAAAGGAAGTCTGTAGGGGGGGATCTCTGATGCAGTGAATGCTTCTGCCGATGGTGCACCTTAGGTGGGGTGGATGACGGCACGGCAGGAGCAGGACATAACACACAGAGTTTTCTTTGACGCCTATCTGCAATGAAGTAAATCTGTAAGGGCTCCTTAGAATTGGAGGATTATATAAAAGCAGGGACAGGAAAAACACAGGAATAGGATAGGAATGCATGTGCAAAACAGAGCATTTGGAAACATAGGATTTCAGTCAACCTGGGTGTTTGGTTCACATGAATTGGAAGAACAGAGGAATGGAGAAACAAAGTGATGCGACGAGTGTACAACCTCTTTGGCATAGCCTTGTGGACCTCAGCATCATTGGGTTGGACGTGGAGGATGGTGATGATGCTGGTGTGACCGTCGGAGGCGGGGAAGAAGATCCGAGGCCTCTGGAAACAGCGCCGAGGGTACTGCTCCGCTGTGATGGACGGTTCCATCATTGGAGCAGCTCCGCTAAGGTGTACGGCGACGAGGCTGAAGCATGACAAGACAGACAACGTTAATCTTAAGTGGGACCCTAATATCATCTGCAATAGATGATGTAAAATACATCACCAAAAAGTGCTAGATGTAAAACGCATCAGCCGCGCGACGGCCGGTCCGACAGATGCTGTAAGTACTGTTCACTCTTAACTTAACTTAAGAAAACGAACTTCACAGTCGAAACTGAATTTTACTGTCGAAACTGATTGAACTAGTAACAGAGCATTGTAATAGATGTTTAGGGCGTTTGAGCAATAGTAGCAAAGAAGCAGTGACCTAAATCAGCAGACGCTCGAGCAGGGAACACACTAGCAGAGAGCAAGTCGTGTAGTAGCACCGCGAGCGAGTGCTAAAGCAGCAACTCCTGTAGCTGCCGGAGGTCGTGCAACAGCAGCAGTAGTGCAAGCTAAAGCAAGAGCAGAGCAGCAGCACGAACGAAAGCAGGAGCAGTGCAGCAGCGCGACTGACAGCAAGAACAGAGCCGCAGCACGAGCGAGAGCCGGAGCAGCTGCAGCTAGTGCCGTTGTGGAAGTCGCCGCCGAGGAAGCAACGACATGGGGGAGAGACGCCACGGATGATGTGGCCGGCGACGGCGCCGTCGATGGAGACACGCCATGTATGCTCGGTATCGAGCACCGGCAACCCCGTGAGATCGAATGAAAGATAAAATGCAGCGGTGAGTGCAAAACCTCCTTGGTGGCACCGAGTTGGCCTCGGCTTCATCGGAGGAATTGGTGAGGGTGTTGCGGTTCCGGTGGGGCAGGTCACGACGGCGCTGTGGGGATTGAGGTGGCGCGATAGACGAGGCGAACATCGTGGCAGCTCCTTGGAGGTGGAGGACGGGGCGGCTGATCCGGCGGGACGACAAGATCGACAACGGATCCTCATCCGGTGCGGTGGATGAGGGACGACGAGCTGTTGCGATGGACGACGTAGTCGGGGAAGTGTCTCCGGCTGGGCGGTGGTCGGGAGGCCGACGGAGGAGCATGGGGTTTCGCGGGTTTTGGCGGTCTCGGTGTACGAATGGGGGCGAAGGGGGAGGGTGAGCCAAGCTTAGGGACGCACTTGTCCAAAATGTAGGGTAAGTTACCAGCGTACCCCCACCGGTTTTGACACCGCGACGTGGAGCTTCATTTCCGGCTGACGGGTAGAAGGGGGATTTCGCGTGTGTGGGCTGCGGGAGCGATTTCGGATGAGGAGGGAGTTCTCGCGCGCGTCCAAATTTCGGGATAACAAGGCGCGGCGCGAGTTGAAGAAGCGGGAGTTTCAAAGCAGGTGAGACAAAAGATACTCGAGCTTGAAAATTTCGGGATAACAAGGTGCGGATTCCTTGCTCAGCAGAACAAACTTAACGTGTAAAAAACAATTCATACAAAACACAAGAGAGTCATGTCCCCTTTTACTATATTGCTATAGATGCCATTGAAAAAACTACAAGAAAATGTAAAAAAATCGGGAGAACAAGATTACCCTGCACAGTACCAAATCGATTCGCACTTCCCTCAACAACAACAAAAAACAAATCAATCCCACCAAAGAAAGAGTAATGTCCCTTTTTATATGATTACAGATGCCATGATCTCGAATTTCAATTTTTGAATCCATGTTATGTTGAATTCGAATATATCACTAGGTGACCTTGCGGTTTATAATTGATGTAGTCGTACATTTTGATCTTCCATCATATATATATGAACATTTTACTCCACCATGTAAACATATATATTGTCGTCTACCATATGGACTAAATTTGAATCAATTTTCCTTATTTGAATACGATTGTTGTCAAGTTATACAATAATTTAAATATTATCTTCATAACAAAAAACATACATATAGCAGTAATCATATTTCACTATGAACTACATGTACCATATGCTCTCCAATTCAAATATTTATATCCATTTTATGTTGAATTCAAATAATAGTACATTATTGGTCTAGGTAGCGAGATGTTTGGGATAATCTGAACTCTGTTTTCATACATATAATGTTTGGCTGAATTGGGACAAGTTTTGGTATAAGCTTCTTGCAAAACCGGAGATTCTCTCAACAAGCCTCGTGGTTCCGAGAGGGAACGTGTCACCTTTGTGTGCGAAATGATATACGCTGCCTCCCCCTGATTTTATTTACAAAGGCAACATAGAACTATATGACTGCCCTATTAAATTTTGGAATTATTTCGGGTTCATTTGGCCTTTTTATACATTAATTGAGTTTCTGGACTTTTAATGTGCATAATCTAAATATGAATTGCATGCACATGCTTCGGTGCACCAAAGTGGGTTGAAAAATCACATGTGTGTCCTTGGTTGAATTTCTAGGTCCCATGGAAGAAATGAGAATGAAATTCAAACATCTGGGCGTCATGACTCGGCCAGAACATCGAGAAACTTCGATTTTAAATTCATGTAAATCCAAAACTCGCCTAGAAATCATGAAACTTGGCATGGTGTCATGTCATGGCACTAACATGTTGTGGTAAAAAATTGGGCCGATTTGGAAGCTCATGGTTCTAAGAGGGAACGTGCCACCTTTGAGTGTGAAACGATATACGCTGCCCCCCCTTGAGTTTCTTAACAAAGGCAACATAGAACTACATTAGTGCCCTGTTAGATTTTGTAATTATTCCGGGTTCGTTTGTCGTTTTTTATACATTAATTGAGTTTCTAGTCATTTAATGTGCATAAGTCAATTTTGAACTACAAGCACATGCTCTCGTGCACCAAAGTTGGTTGAAAAATCACATTTCTGTCCTCGGGTGAATTTATAGGTCCCATGCAAGAAATGAGAATAAAATTAAAATATCTGGGCATCGTGGCTTGGCCGAGAACATTGAGAAACTTGGTTTTAAAATTCTTGTAAATCCAAAACACATCTGAAAATCATGAAACTTGGCATGGATGTCATGTCATGGTACTACCATGTTGTGGTAAAAAAATGGCCGAATAGGAACAGATTTTGGTATAAGCTCCTTGCAAACTGAAGCTTCTCTCAAGAAGGCTCGTGGTTCTGAGAGGGAACGTGCCACCTTTGAGTGCGAAACGATATACGTTGTCCCCCTTGAGTTTATTTACAAAGGCAACATAGTACTACATGAGTGCCCTGTTAAATTTTGGAATTATTTCGGCTTCGTTTGGCCTTATTTACACATCAATTCAGTTTTTGGTCATTTAATGTGCATAATTCAAATTTGAACTACAAGCACATGCTCCCGTGCACCAAAGTTGGTTGAAAATCACATTTGTGTCCTCGGGTGAATTTCTACTCCCTCCTTCCATCTATATAGGTCCTAATGCGTTTTTCGAGGCTAACTTTGACCAAACGTTAGAGCAATAATATATGACATGCAACTTACACAAAGCATACCTTCAAATTTGTATGTCAAAGGAGCTTCCAATAATATAATTTTCATAGTATACATCTCATGTGCTATTAACCTTGTCAATAGTCAAAGGTTGTCTTGAAAAACACATTAGGCCCTATATAGATGGAAGGAGGGAGTAGGTCCCATGCGAAAAATGAGAATAAAATTCAAACATCTAGGCATCGTGGCTCGGTCGAGAACATTGAGAAACTTGGTTTTAAAATCATGAAACTTGGCATGGTGTCATATCATGGTAGTACCATGTCGTGGTTAAAAAAAATGGACGAATAGGAACAAATTTTGGTATAAGCTTCTTGCAAATCGGAGCTTCTCTCAAGAAGGCTCGTGGTTCTGGGAGGGAACATGTCACCTTTGTGTGCATAATTCAAATTTGAAATACAAGCACATGTTCCAGTGCACCAAAGTTTTGAAGTGCGTCACTATTCCCGGATGGAGTACTTCTTTTTCTACTCCCTCCTTTCCAGTTTTATAGGGCTTATCTCAAAATTTTAGTTTTTCCATTTTAGAAGGCTCAATTTGGTTGTTCCCCAATACATGTTCAGATTCCAAGGTGCATTAAATCATTGCATGCAAGTATTAAGAGAAAATTGACGAATGCATGTACTTTATGCATGCATGCATTGCAATTAATGCATTGATAAACATAATTTTTTGAGAAAAACAAGAGCATTAATTAGGTGCTTTTGCAAACTACAAAAAATATTCCACCACTCACCATCTTGGTTGGCGAGATTTTTAAATTAAGCCCTATAAACCGGAAAGGAGGGAGTACTGCTGTGTACGTGAAATAATTGGCACCGTCGTATACATATCTTACGGTTAATGGGGCGTTCGACAGGAATAGCCGCGTGGCGAGATCTAGGCTAGTCTTTTTTTCAGACGCATTAAACCTATCTATAGGGACTTCTCGCACGCACCATTGTGCCACCCACAAAAACTTGTACTCTGAGTGTACGTTATACATGAAGAGAATAGGTGCACGCACGCACTCGTCCTCTCACACACGCCTCTGTTTTTTCTCGAAAAGGAGGATGATGACCCCCGGCCTCTGCATCTGGGAGTCACACATGCATCTGTAGCTACGAATTGTAGTGTTCTCAACCATCCGATTGGCTCTATCATGGATGTACCTATATACTAAAACATGTCAAGATACATCTATATTTTGACAAATGGAAGGCATGTATTGTGGAACGGAGGGAGTGCTTGTCATCAAAATGGATAAAAAGGGACGTATCTAGAACTAAAATACGTCTACATACATCTCCTTTTATCCATTTGGATGACAAGTAGTACTTCTTACCCAAAGGAACTTTATATCCAACAGACACAAAATATCCGTTCAACTGTTGGAAATTACTGATCTGATGTCGAAGTAATTGCTGCATCACCACCAAAACCCACCATTTCTTAAGCTAACGTAGACCAAGTTAATCCCTATATTAGCATATTACTAAGAGAAACAGAAGGCGCTGTAGAAACATTTAGGACATGAGCTTGTCAATCTGAATGTGGAGGGACACAAGCTTAGCCCCGGCCAGCAGCTTGGGCGGAACTGTCAAGAAGGTCAGCTCTTGCACGTCGACGTCGCCGGGATCCTTGCTGCAGCCCGGACGCTCATGTGGCAGTTTCATGTGTAGAGTAGTTGAGGATAGCGTGTACCGTGCCTGTAAGCTTAAAATCGTTGGGGTCGGCTCCATGCTATGTGGTCGTCTCAAAGTTTTTAAAAAAAATTAAAATAGTCTTCTCGCCCTACCTGACACCCTGGTCATTGTAGTTTGCATGCTCATCTGGTCAAGACAGGAATATATATTTTAATTTATTTTTTTTCGAAAAGGGGGGACTCCCCGGCCTCTGCATCAGAACGATGCATACGGCCACATATATTTTAAGTTGTGGTGGGTAAATGTTAGAGGTTGCAGCAAATATATTGTACACTGCGGGTCTTTCAGCCAAGTTTAGAGGCAAGCATGTGGGGCCAGTGCTATGATGTGTCGCGTCAACTCATACAACGAGGAGAAGCTTGATTTTACTACACGCCTTCTCCCTCGCCCATGCGCGCGGTTGCTCGCAAACGAGGACAGGATTTTGCTTAGTAGTACTTCTACAACAAGCTATCCGTCCCGCTCACGGTGGACGGACATGCAGCAGTGGATTCGACACTGTAGAAGCAGTAGTAGTAACATTATTGTTCATCTTCTCGAAGAGGCAAAGAGCCAAACGCAAACCGAACGTTGCAGTTTCTAACATTGGAGCACGCATATAGCCAGGCTCTTGCATGAGACAAAATTGCTCTGTGAGCCCACTATTGTACTAGTACGTACAACTACTTGCTAGTATAGCCCTGTAAACCAGAAAGGAGTATTTGCCCTTCTAGAGATTTCAACAAGTGACTAGACTACACCGATACGGAGTACATATGGAACAAAATGAGTGAATCTGCACCATAAATAAATACGTAGTAGTTCTATCGTTTTCCTCTCCGAGGTGCACAATATTGAGTATAGTGACTAGTATCTTTTTGACACGCATTTATGTTTTTTACACAGTACAGACGCAAGCGCTCATATACACGCGCATACACTCACGCCTATGAACACACACACGCACGGCACTATCATCTTGAAATTTACGAAGTCACCATAGGCACCTTGTCGTCGACGGGTCCATAGGTGCTTGAATGCCAAGGAGGGAGAGGGTAGCGGTTCCCGAGACGTTGAACGGTCAATGATGCATCCTCAATTACATGTAGAGGGAATTAATTGGAGAAGCAGAATAGAGCCAGCACGATGTGAATGCAACAGAGTAGCACATTGTTTTTTATGGCCATATCACCACATTGTTTTCTACTGCTGGTTCACTGGGCTACTGTGGTTCGCTCTGCTGGTTCACTGGGCTGCCGTGGTTCGCACTCCTCCGACCTGAGTAGTACTCCCTCCGTTCCTAAATATAAGTCTTCGTAGATATTTCACTGTGGACCACATACGAATGTATATAGATGCATTTTATGTGCAGATTCACTCATTTTTCTCCGTATGTGGTCCATAGTGAAATCTCTCCAAAGACTTATATTTAGGAACGGAGGGAGTAGTATAGTACTAGTATATACCGCATCATTCTTTGCTCCTTCTTACTACCCCGACATGTGGGAGAGCCAGCATCCGGGTCGACGTGTCATGCACCAGATTAGAGCGCGGAACGGGAGGGGGGCATCACCCCAGTCGGAGCGCCAGTAATTCATGACTATAGTGAGTGGTCATATCACAAGTCTTTCCAGCAGTAACGCGCCATCAAATCGCACAGCCTCACTCGCTCACCCTCCTTGCCTCTCTGTCAAACCGCCTACCCGAAAACTGTTGCGCATACTGCCCGAGAAAAGCCCCGCCCTCAACTTTTAACTACGCGAAAATAGTTCGAGCTTGTTCGTTCTATACAAATACAGTACTTACTGTATGTTTATTCACCCGTGGGGTTGTTCAATGAAAGGAGGGGCGGGCAGCACAAGTGAACAATATTGTAGTACTACTAGTAGTAAGTAGGAGTCGTACAGTAGTCCCCTTAAATAGAGAGTTTCTTTTCTTCAATGCCACATACACAAATTGAAACGCTTGTTGTGGAGAGAAAAACGATAATCACTCCACTATATATGGACGCAAGGGCCTGAGCGCTTGCTTTACTAGGGTTGCTCTCTTCATTCTCTCATCCTCTCCAGATATAAACAAGACATCAGTAGCGACATTTTCTCTCTACTCACCGCTGGTCACAGATCCGGCCGGATCCCTTCGGCCGGTGTGTGTAGAGGACTAAAAGGTGCATCATTCACGCGGTCATCACCGCCGAGGGAGGAAACCCACAGCTACCGGAGGGGCCCGATCCTCTGCCCATGTCGTTCTCTCCGACACAGCGCCGGCTCGGGAGGTCCTCCGACCCTTCTTCCTCCCTGCCGTATTGTCCGCAGATCCGACCTGCCGCCGCCGACATCCCGGCAACCCTCGGGTATAAGTTCTTCGAAAGTAGCCTTGCTCTACTGCCCCAACTCCCCACGTGTCTGAATGTGCATCTTTTTCTACTCCCATCAGCTCTTCCAAAGCCACCTAATTTTTTAGTATTATTAGAGGTAAAGCTACTTCATGCATTCGAATCTAGGGCTTTGTTCAAACAACGAAGAAAGGGGGGAAAGTTGTAGCATGAATCTAGGACTTGATTCAAAGAGGAAATAATATGGTGAAAGTAGTAGAGACCGGATACCCAACCGGTCTCTTGGTTGAAAAGGGAAATAATGGGAAAACGCAGTACAAACTGGATAAGGAACAGATCTATTATTGGTTGAAAAAAGGATAGAAAGTGGCGGCTGGTGGACAAGTCAACAGAGTATGTCCAGGATTAGATTTGCTGCCATCACATAGTAAAAGGTCTCCAGGATTAGATTTGCTGCCCTCACATAGTAAAAGGTCTCAGGATTAGATTTGCTGCCCTCACATAGTAAAAGGTCTCAGGATTAGATTTGCTGCCCTCACATAGTAAAAGGTCTCCAGGATTAGATTTTTTGCCCTCACATAGTAAAAGGTCTCCAGGATTGGATTTGCTGCCCTCACATAGTACAAGGTCTCCAGGATTAGGTTTGCTGCCCTCACATAGCATGAACAAACTCGGCATCACCACTTTATGCCTCCTTGTAGGTACATTGTGCTGATGCATCCACTGTCGCATGTCCTTATACCAACCTTTTTCTATTGTTAATGTAAGGGCGCATGTTAAATGAAGCGATCACACTGTTACCTTAGGGACATGTCTAACCAGTGTTATTGTTAATCTAATGCCTCCAATGATAAGATGCAATTAAACTGTGTTACAAATGGCACTCATGCTGTTTTCCCCAGTATGATAAGTAAGTTGCTCCTTTACGCGGCTGAGTGTCCTGGTGTCCCCATGGTCCCATGCCCTTAAACCAACTCTTTAGCTGTTGTTGATTTACTGTGTCTGGTTGTCACGACCCTAGACTTTGCTTGTATTAATTGCATTTGTGAGCATCCATGCATCTTATAAATTCAAGGAATTTGAATTGGGGGAATTTTCAAAGCCTCAGAAACTTTTAAAAAAAAATGATCAACATTAAAATCTCTTCAAAGAAGTCCAAGAAAATGTTCCTCTTAGTCTCTGAAAATATTGGCAAGAGGTAAAAGTTAAACCAATATTTTTGGTATCTCAGAAACATTATTTTGGGCCTTTGAATTAATTAGTTAACTATTTGCTTTGGATATATATATTTTATATAATTAATATATGTCCAATAATTCTGGAACATTTTATGTGGTTCAGTATATGTTAGTTCTAGCCACATAATTATTTCCAGCATTATCAAATGATTTAGTACTTTTACTAAATCAAAACAAACAAAATTAAAGTAGAAAACATTAGAAAACAGAAATAAAAGGAGAGAGAATCTTACCTGGCCTCACCTGCGCAGCCACCAACCGGCCCAGCACTGTAGCTGGCCGGCCCAGCCCACCATCGCCACCTCCCCTGTCGTCTTCCTCCTCTGCCAGGAGGACGGAGACGCGTGCCCGCCCCGCGCCGGCCACCTCCTCCCTGCCTGGCTGCCTCCTCCTCCCCCTGGACGTCTCCCGCGGCGCCACGACCCCCCCCCCTCCGGACCTCTGCACCGCTCCCCTCTCTCCCTGTGCTCCTCCCCCTCCTCTGTTTCCTTCTCCCGAACACACCGAGCGAAGCTCGTCGCCGCCGACAAGCCCCACCGCGGCCACTTCCTCCCCCTCGCCCCCTGGACATGCCTGCGAGCTCCGTCTCGACGTCCTCGACCCCCTCGACGAGCCACGAGGCCCCGGACGCGCCGCAACACCGCCACTGCCGTCGTTTCCCTCGTCGGCCACCGAAGGTCATCATCGTCGATTCGCCGTCTCCCGAGCGTCCCCGAGCCCGCTAACCATCCCTACGGCACCTCTGTGAGCTCCGCCATCGTTTCCCCCTCTTCCCCGCTTCATTTGATCGCCGTAGCCGTCGCCCCCTTGATGACCGAACTGCGGCGCCGTCGAGCTCGCCGGCGACGAGGCACCGGTGACCAAATGGTCCCGTGCATATGCCCGTTGGCCTTGCGAGCTCTTGTAGAGCCCGTAGGTACTAACTGCTAGCTTCTCCGCGCGCTGCATCGTCGGTTCCGTCGACGTCCGAGCTCCGGTCGCCGCTGACCTCGACGCCGCCGTCGTGTCCGGCCAGCCCAGCCCCAGCCGCCGCCACCGTTGGATGCGCCACTTCTCCAGCTACCCGTAGAGACCAACCGCGGCTTAAACCGCAGCCTGTACGCGAAACCCGAGCTTTTCCGGCGAGCCACCACCGTGTTTTTGGTCGCCGGCGGCGAGCCGTGGACCAAGTCCGGCAGGTTTGACCCCGGGTGGGCCCAGTTGACCCCTCTGGGTCGATGACAAATGGGACCCAGCCCTGCTAATTTTTAGGATTAGTACTAATTAAATTTAGTTAGTCTAATGACACTGACACGCGGGCCCCACCGTTCAGGTTTGACCTGGACCATGCGCCGTTGACTTGCTGACGTCATGATGATGTCAGGCTGACGCAGTAATCCTTTTCTGGAATTTAAATAAATCTTAAATGATTTATTTATTTCAGAAAATATCCAAAACTTTGAAAAATCATAGAAAATAATCTATAACTCCAATGGGAAAGATTTATATATGAAAAATGATCAGAAAAATCCAATCTATCCATCTGTAGCATTCTCATGCATGACTAAGCAACTTAACCTTGCTGTTTAGATGAAAACATGATAATACACTTTATAAATTCATAGTTTGATTTTGAATTTGAACCTTTGGTTCAAATCAACTCAAACCCTTCTCTCGATAGCTGCATTAGCTCAAATCACATCATTTTGCCATGTAATGATCATGCATCATATTGTCGCATTGCATTGATGGTGTTTTTTCTGTGTTGCCGGTAATTGCCCCCTTTCGATAGACGCGTTCGACGATGTGATCGTTGACACTGATGAAGACTCAATGTTATCTTCAAAAGTGCCAGGCAAGCAAAACCCCCTTGTTCATTCCAATAAAATCCCACTCTCCCGCCCCTGCTCTCTTTTATTGCATTAGGACAACAACGATTCATGTGTTACTTGCTGCGGTAGCTGAACCCCTTTATCCTTTGCATGACCTGTCATTCCACAGTAAATAGATGAAACCCACTAGCATGAGTAGGAGTTGTTTGAGCCCATGTTGTGCCTACTCATTCATGCTTGTTTGTCATGCCTGCTACTGCTTAGAGTTGAGTCGGGTCTGATTCATCGGGAATGAATTGGAATGGTGATGAACATGTTCTACTGTTTGTGAGCTAAGTGTGTGAACACGATTTGGTAAAGGTATTGGTGAGAGGCCATGTAGGAGTACATGGTGGGTTGTCTCATTGAAGCCGTCTTCAGGAACTGAGTTCTGTGTTTGTGATCCATGAAACAGTTACTACCACGCATTGGGCCCGAAACCAATGGACCCTCTCGGCTTCTTGATCACCCTTGTCCTCTGTCCAGGAGTTGCAAAGTAGTTTCTGGTGTTTGTAGTATGCTGGGGGCCGCACGCAGCGCTGACCGTAGGGGTGGGCTGTGTTGCGGTAGGCACGTGGCACGGTGTACCGGGCGCCCGTTTGGTGTTCCGGGAACCCTGTACACATCGTTTGGGGCTGTGAGCGAAACTCCGGCCGGATCTCCTCATGGATGGAACCCGAATAGGCGATAAACCTGGACTAGAGACTTGAGTGTTTAGGTAGGCTGTGGCCGACACCCTCGCTGGGCTTCCGCTTGAAGGTTGCCAAGTACATGTCGTGTAAACGGCGGTAAGTGGTGAGAGCGTGTGTGAAGAAGTACACCCCTGCAGGGTTAACATCATCTATTCGAATAGCCGTGTCCGCGGTTATGGACTTCTGGGTTGCCTATAACAGTTCATAGACAAGTGAAAGTGGATACTCTAAAATACGCAAGATAAGCGTGAGTGCTATGGATGGCCTTCTCGTAGGGAGACGGAAGTGGATCCATAGTGGTGTATTGGATGGTGAATATGTGGACTCGTGTGCGCCACCTCAAAGAGTTACTTGCAGTCGTAGTTCAGGATAGCCACCGAGTCAAAGCTGGCTTGCTGCAGTTAAACTCCACCACCCCCTTTATTGAAACTGATGCATATGTAGTTAGTTCTGATGTAAGTCTTGCTGAGTACGTTTGTACTCACGTTTGCCTATTTTATGTTTTTGCAGAGAGACTTCAGTCTCGCTAGTAGTACCGCTTGGACTTCGACGTTTAGCTTGTTACCTCAGCTACGATCTTGTGCCCTCGGCAGGATCTGGTAGATAGTCAGGCTTCTCAGTCTTTTTCATTTGTAGATGTCTGTACTCAGACATGTTAAGCTTCCGCATGTGCTTGTTGCTTGTATGCTCTGAATGTTGGGTCATGAGACCTATGTTTGTAATATCTCGCTCCTCGGAGCCTATTGAATAAATACTTGAGTCGTAGAGTCTTGTTGTGATGCCATGTTGTATCTACACATATCGAGCATATTGTGTGTATGATTGAAATGCTTGCTATGTGTGGGATCCGACTATCTAGTTGTTTATCCTTGGCAGCCTATCATATGGGGAAATGTAGTCTAGTGCTTCGGAGCGATAGTAGTCCGCTACAGCCCGGTTCACCGGAGTCCTGCTAGCCCAGCACTACTGCTCGGAACACTTGACTGGCCGGCATGTGATTCACTTCGTTCCTGTGTCTGTCCCTTCGGGGAAATGTCACGCGGTGACATCCGGAGTCCTGCCTAGCCTGCTACAGCCCGGGTTACCGGAGTCCTGTTAGCCCAGTGCTACAGCCCGGATTCACACGTTGATGACCGACATGCTCGATGTGATTCATGTATGCCTGTCCTCATAGGTTAGCGCCGCTTTGGGTTCACGACTAGCCATGTCGGCCCGGGTTCTTTGTCATATGGATGCTAGCGACACTATCATATACGTGAGCCAAAAGGCGCAAACGGTCCCGGGCCAGGTAAGGTGGCACCCGTGGGAATACCGTGCGTGAGGCCGCAAAGTGATATGATGTGTTACATGCTAGATCGGTGTGACTTAGGATCGGGGTCCTGACACTGGTAAACAAGCAATGCCACCATTAAAGTAATCCCATATTTTAGGAATCTCATTGTTGATCGTAATGCTTCTGGTAACATGAAGCATTGCTAACGTTTTAAAATTTCTACTGTCCTTGCGTGATTGCCATGAACATGATTAAGATTCTTCTTTTCATTTTGTAGATGTTTCGTATATTCTTATTGACCAGCAACTGTTTACTTTCTATCTTTTTGTGCAGATAGGGATATCCATTTCACCTTGTTGCTATTGTGACCTTTTGGTGAACTGCACAAAACACTTTTTTTTGGAATGAGTGTCTTGTGCAGTTCAACTAAAATGTCACGTGGGCAACATCTCTCAATTTTGGTGGAACTGCACAAAATGGTGATTGGAGTTTCCAAAATCTCCGTCAAGTTCTGCTGGTAATCTCATGCAACATTTTATTAGCCTTTGCAAGATGAGCCATCACTGTCACCACAATGGCACTTTATTTTAGTGGAACTGCACAAAAGGATAACAAAATTATAGTTGCACCTTACATGAGCCGGACAGCCAACCTTAATGTTCCTCAATTTTAGTGCAACTACTAAAGAAGAACCTGCCAGCTCACGAGAGCAAGTACTTCTTGCTAGCTGAATGATGCAATCTTTGCTTCATTTCAGGTGAACTGCAGAAAAAGGCGCATGAATTGAATCATGGAACTCAAGGCAGGCTTCATCCGAGTGGAGATGCAGGTTGAGTAAAGGAGGCCACTATTAAAGTGAAATCATGCTCTCCTTGTTTGTGCTATGCAAACAGGAATACTCAACTACAGATGTTGTGACGGTCAAGAGCATTCGCCAAGTTCTTCGATTGTATGACATGGCTAGCCAAGATGGATATAATCCCGATATTCACTTTATCAAAAGGCTCTAATGGGTTGGTTCTGAATCTTGCAAGCTGGGAATCAGTGAGATGTGTAGGCATCTTTGTTGTACTTATTATTTGAATCTTATTTGTTGGTTCTGAATATTGCAAGCTGGGAATCAATGACATGTGTAGGCATCTTTGTTGTACTTATTATTTGGATCTTATTTGTTGGTTCTGAATCTTGCAAGCTGTGAATCAATGAGATGTGTAGGCATCTTTGTCGTACTTATTATTTGGATCTTATTTTTTGGTTCTGAATCTTGCAAGCTGGGAATCAATGAGATGTGTAGGCATCTTTGTTGTACTTACTATTTGGATTTTATTTGTTGGTTCTGAATCTTGCAAGCTGGGAATCAATGAGATGTGTAGGCATCTTTGTTGTACTTATTATTTGGATCTTATTTGTTGGTTCTGAATCTTGCAAGTTGGGAAACACGGCATGATGATGCAGAGGACAACAACCATAACAAACAGTTCAAACTTGGTAGTATTATCTTTGTGAAAGTGCGACAAATGTGTTGATCATGTGCGTCCTGAGAATAATAATTCTAATTGTTGTGCATGTTGATCCTATGGCACTGATAGACGAGTGAATGCATTGCTTGTTTTAAGTATAAATTTCTATTAAAGCTAATTAAATTTAAGTAAAGTGACCACTAACTCCTGTTATTACAGTACCAATACAGACCCGCTCGTGAACCCACGTGTGGCCGAGGGTGCATCTTCTATCGGGCGTGCAGCGGACGAGGGAAGGGTAATAACTGTTGTCGCCTGTACACACTCAGCTTACTGTTGAATCTAGTTCCCCAGGAGCTGGAAAACGAACTGTTGCCGCTGCCTACACACTCGTTCACTTGAAGAGACTCCAATGGCGATCCGAGGGGTGAGCCTGCTGGATATGGACTTCAGCAAGGAGTTCCCCTTTGAGTTCGCCGTTTAGTCCTATGGCTGCACCAAGTTGAATGTGATGTACACCAACGATACGGACTCGGTGAAGCTCTGCCTCGCCTCAGTCCTATGGCTGCACCAGGTTTTGGAGCATTCGCCCATTTCATCGGCAGCGCCGACTGCACCTTCGCTACCGTGGAGAGGAGGCGGAACGCGACGATTCAGCCATCTGGTGCAACAAGCTTGTCGACATCCAGAAGCAATACAAGATCATCAGCAACGGGCAGGAGAAGGACTCCGTGGTTGACCTTGCTGAGACCATCATCGACCCCTGATACGCCAACATGAAAGAAGACGACCTAAACACGTGGGAGGTACCTCTAAATCTAGCCTACATAACCTACGCGGCCAAGGACGCATACGCATGCTACGACATGTACAGGCAGATCTTGGACATGAGGGCGTGTCTGCTTCCCGTAACCGACGAGTACAGGGACAGTCGCAGTGTCATGATCAAGCATGCCAGGAAGGTCTAGATGTTGTACTTTATCTGTTTATAAGCACCTTTATCATCTGAGTGTTTCATGCATTAGCCTATGTGTCGTAATTATCTGTTTTGTCCGAAATATTTCTTTTAAGAACCCATTAACCTGATTGCTTTTTTTAGTGGCTATTTGCTTATGTATGTAAACTAGTTCACTTGTCCGTAAAAAAACTAGTTCACTCGGCTGCCGTGCTTTGAATCTCCTTTCTCCCAACATATTCCCCTCCTCAGGTGGACCCAGCAGGTCTCTGAATTTTCTCCCACTTTCTTTTTCGATGTAAACTGAGTTTTCTCCCAATACTTTCCCCTAGAACCAACTCAACTGTCCCACGTCTAGCCTAAAAAATAATAATACCCCACATACTATTAACTCATCAAATTAAAATGATATTTTATTTCGTAAGTTGAAAGTTCTTAAAAAATAATAATAATAATAATAATTGTTTATATATAACTTAGCAAGTTAACTCCTAGTGACTGCGTACATAAGCTTGCAAAGATTTTACTGACGTGCAATCATGTGTTTATGTTTTTATAACATTTCTCCGTCTAGCCCAACATGATATTGTCGGCGTTCTAGGAACGGGGGTCCCCAGACTTGCCTGCCTGCGGCCCGCGGCGTGGCTCGAATGAAGGCCCAGTACGGCCCACCTTCATCAACGCAAGATTCAAGACCCTCGCGAGGGGCCAAGCCTCGCGGGGAGGACTACACAACGCTCCCTCGGGCGCGGCCTCCTCAGGTTGGCTCATGAGGAGGCGGAGAGATCAAGGCAGGGTACCTCGCGAGGTGCCCATGACGTAAGCCATGACGACCAAGGGTGCCAAGTGGGCGCCAGACCGCACAGTGTCCTCCCCTTTCCTCTTTGGTGCAAAGGGGGCAAGCGCAGGCGAGAGGATCAAGCAAAGGCATCCATTTCGGTGCAACGAGACCAAGACCAGTCCAACGGTGGGAATGAGCTCATCGTGGAGCCAAGAGCAGCGGCACCACAGGGCCTTTGGCAGGCGAGGACCAACTTTGGTCAGGATAAGTGTACTGTATGTTCCCCTTCAAATTGGCCAATTGTCGGCACCCTTCCCGCTCAATATTTGGGAAGAGGTCCAAGGCCCTTGCCTATAAATAGGACTAGCCACCCCCAGGGTAAAGGCATCTGGTATCCAAAATCCGAGCAAGGAGAGAGAGAGAGAAGGGTGGCTGAACTCCCCTAGCGGTTCATCGTCCCAGCTAGAACACGCCCTCGCGAGGCTGTTCTCCCTTGTACTGTTCATCATCATCAACCCAAGAGGCAATCCACCTCA
Organism: Aegilops umbellulata; assembly: GCA_032464435.1. Lineage (NCBI taxonomy): Eukaryota > Viridiplantae > Streptophyta > Magnoliopsida > Poales > Poaceae > Aegilops > Aegilops umbellulata. The sequence goes on from CP136054.1 coordinate 69,425,069, forward strand.
CCACACTGGAGTAGGGTATTACACCACACCGGTGGCCCAAACCAGTATAAACTCTGTGTCTTTTGTGTTGTTCTTTTAGTAGTTTAGATCCCTGTGAGACGGAGAGGTAGAGGGCAGAATCTCCGCGTGCACCCCAGAGTTCGAACCTTAAGGGTCTGCCGGAACCCCCGATCCGACATTTGGCGCGCCAGGTAGGGGTGCGCTGGAATCTGTCTTCCACCGCTCCGTTCTCCTCCGACTGTCGCATCCATGTATGGTGCTCGTCAGGCCCGCGCCGAGCGCCGGGCCGCCATCGCTTCCCGTGTCGCCCAGACAGCTCCCGTCGGCGGGCGTCCTCGTCATTCCCCGTCGCCTGCCGTCAACGCCACCACCGGCCCGGCGGGGAACGAACAACAAGCATCGTCTCAGCACCCGTCCGTGCGGCGAGACGGCCGCACCGCTACTCCGTCGCTCACGCCAGTTGGCTCTTCGTCCCACGCGCTCCGCGCGCCCTTGGAGGCTCGAGCTACACTCATCGCGGCAAACGAGCTCCTGCGCTACTGTCCCGTCGAGGACGTCTACGAAGAGTGGCTCGACCGCGTCGCCGAGCTCGTCCGCGCCGCAGGGGGCTCTCCTGCATTGTCCGCTCCGCTGCGCCGCACCCTGCCCCGCGCGGGCAATGAAGCTCCGGGGGCGTACCAGCCACCTCCACTCCAAGAAGACGCCATGGCCCCAAGGCGCATGGCCCCTGGGCGGAACCCGCTCCGTCAGGCGCTAGCCCAGCAAGAACGGAGCTGCCAAGAAGTCCCTCGACCGCAAAAGGCTGCCCGAGCGCTCCCTGCTCCGGCTCGGCGCGACCCTGCTCCAGCTCCGGCACGTCAAGACCCGCGCTGCTCCCAGCTGCTGCGCAAGGGGGCCCGCAAGGCCAAGCTCTCCCTCAACCAAAGCCTCACGTGGCCACCGCAGGCTGCCGCGCCTACACCACCGAGCTGCGTAGCGTCGCGTGGCCCGGCAAGTTCAAGCCGGACCTGCCTCCTCGCTACGACGGCACGACCGATCCCGCCGAGTTCCTCCAGCTCTACGAGCTGGGCATCGAAGCTGCTAGCGGGGATGAAAAGGTCATGGCGAACTGGTTCCCCATGGCGCTGAAGGAAGGAGCTCGCACCTGGCTCCTGAATCTGGCTCCAGGCATGATCTCCTCCTGGGAGCAGATGCACACCCGCTTCATCGCCAACTTCCAAGGTACTCGCGACCGGCCGCCCGCTGTGAGCGACATGCGCCGCATCAAGCAGCAACCTGGGGAGACCCTGCAAAAGTACATCCAGCGCTTCAATAGTGTGTGCCTCAAGATCCCCAAGGTGTCCGAGGAAGCCATCATCTCAGCCTTCTCCGATGGCGTGCACGACGTCAAGATGAAGGAGGAGCTGGGGATGCACGAAGACCTCTGCACCTCCCTGGAGCTGTTCAACTTAGCGACCAAGTGCGCCAGGGCTGAGGAGGGACATCTCTCCCTCCTCGAGCTGCCCGCCGCAGATCCAGAAGAGAAGAAGCCCAAGGCAAAGGACGTGAAGCGCAAGGGGGCTGTCGTACTCGCGACAGAACCGGACACCAAGCAGGGCAAAGATCTGCCCGAATCCTCCAGGGGCAGCCGGTACTGTGTGTACCACGACCTCCACAACCACAACACCAACGAATGTCAAGAACTCCGCGCTGTGAGAGAAGGAAGGCTCGGCCGTCGCCCTGACCGCGCCGACCGGGGCTACGGCCGAGGAGGAGGAAGAAACCCAGGACGCTGGGAAGATCGCGGCCCTCGCCAGGGGTGGCGCGACCAACCTCGCGAGGACCGCTGGCGGGACCTGCCTCGCGAGGGGGACTGGAGGGATCAGCCTCGTGAGGACCGCCCCCATGGCAACGCAGGCCTACCTCCACTGCCACCTCAGCCAAGGAGGAACGAAGACCGCCATAAAGACGAGGGGGCTGGGGGCTTCCAAGAGCCACGCGCAATCGCCTGCATCCTAGGCGGAGCTCAAGCCCCAGCCTCCCAACGCATCTTCAAGCAGTTTGCCCGTGAAGTCAATGCAGTCCTCCCCAAGCTCGAAGGAACGCGCCCCCTCGAGTGGTCGGCGTGCGCCATCACGTTCAGCTCAGCAGATCAGCTCAAGTGCGCGGCCACAGCCGGGGTCCTCCCGATGCTTTGCTCCCCAGTCATCAGCAACGTACTGGTCACCAGGACCCTCATCGATGGTGGAGCAGGGCTCAACGTCCTGTCCGTGGAAACATTCGACAACCTCCAAGTGCCCTATGACCAGCTTCAGCCAACCAAGCCTTTCTCCGGAGTCACCGACGGTTCCACAATCCCGATCGGGCAGGTTCGCCTCCCTGTCACCTTCGGGGCCCGCAGCAACTACCGCACCGAGCTCATCGACTTTGACGTCGCTCACATCCGCCTGCCGTACAATGCCATCCTCGGGTACCCAGCACTGGCCAAGTTCATGGCCGTAACTCACCACGGCTACAATGTCCTCAAGATGCCAGGGAGTGGCGGCGTCATCACGGTGCCATGTGAAGAGAGGGATGCAGTGTGTTCCCTGGAGCGAGCCTTTCAGGCCGCGTCGCTAGAAGACCTAGATCGCGGGAGCAAGAGGCTTCTCGAGACCACACCCAAGAAGAAGAAGACGTCGTCAGGCTCTGTCCCTCAGGAGGCAGGCCATGTGCCTGTCCAGGGGGACCCTCCTTCCATCACATAGGAAAGCGCGCCTGATGCCCTCCTCAGGCAGGGCTCGGGGGCTCTCACCTTGGGGGCCACCGACCTAGCCAGGGTCACGAGGGAGGCGCTTGGGCACCACGTGGAGGCGTGCTTCGACGCACGTTTCCCTCAAGAAGGAGCGAAGCAAGCAGAGTCAGACCAGCAGGAGTTCGTTAACCAGGCCATTCAAGAACTACAGGAGTCGAGAATCATGAGAGGTTGCCGCCGCTTGCCGGCTATGGCTCCCCATTCAGGCGAGGATGGTGGGCTGCGTGTATGCATCGATGTACCAGGGCTCAATCAAGTCGCCATGACAGAGCGCCCCTAGCCCTCACAAGTGGGGAGTTGCAGAGGTCCACCCCACAGCTATGTTCGCATGCCCTACGGCTTGCCGAGTGTGGCTGCTGCGTACCAGCGCCTCATGAGGGGCATCATGGAGACTCAGGAAGACAGGCGTTCCGCAGTCCTGGCGGAGATAGAGATGATTCGCGAGGAGCCGCCAGCGCCTCCGGAGCCTCCCGAGGCCCCAGGGCCTGGGGGCTCGTGAGGATCTGCTTCCGCAGCCCACCGAGTCTGCCGCACCAACGCCATTTCGGCGTCGACATCTTCAGGTGACATCTTTCAAGCTCCATTCCTAGCTGGGAGCGCCCTCTTAGGGCTGCATTACTCCCAGGCCGCGTGGGTCCGTCCCTGCGGCGTGCATCCCTTTTTAGTTTTCGATCGTTAGCTTGCTTTATTGGGGGCGCCCCTCGAGCTGCATCATCCCCAAGCCGCTCGGGCTAGGCCCAGCGACATGTATCTCCCTCACATTTATTTCCAACTATGCATTCGCCTATCATGCTTGATCACTTGATGCCTGTCCACTACAACTTTTCTTCTCCATGTCGACCACTTGCACGTTAAAGGGGGGGTGCCTGAGCATCGGGACTCAGGGCTCTTACCGGCTCTCCAGCCCTCACCCTCTGGCCTTGTCCACGGCATCGCGACCTGGTATACCAGCGACGGCTGAGACAAGCTCGAGGGCCGGGACCCGAGGACGTAGAGTGCTGGCATCTAACCAAATGTTGTAGGAACACATCTCAAGATACGGCCCAGTGCCAGGCGCAACCCGCCTAGAGGTAGGGCCTCGTGAGTCCCGCGCTGGCTCACGGGTGCCCAGATACACCTCACCTAGCCCTACCGTGTTGGCCACGTGTCAGGGCGGGGCTATATACGCCCCGGGGGCTCCTCCCGGAGGGGAGCCCCCTCCCACGTACCAGTGGAAGCACCATGCTCCGCGCTGGCTGACGACACTGCCAAGGAGCGGCTATGCCCGTACACATACGGAAGCGCTATGCTCCGCGCTGGTGATAAACAACTGAGGGTGGCCTCCGGGCCGCATTAACCTCAGGGAGCCCAGAGCTCAGTGGCTGGCCTCATCGCAACGCCTCCCCTCGGGAGCGCCGCGCGAAGGGGCTAGGCACGGGGGCTATGACTGGGTCACGCCCAGGCGTACGCCACCCAGCCAGGTCTCTCGGGCCTGGTTCGTCGCGCGTCTCTCCCCGAGCGGAGCCAAGGTATGAAGGCCGTTTGCGCGTAAAGGGGGACCCATGAGCATCGCGACTCACGGGCCTAACTGGTCCCGTAGCCCCTCACTCCTTAGTTCCGAAAGGCTATGTTGGGTGAGGTACGCGCGGGGCTGGGCTCTGCAGACGTAGAACGGTGGTCCCACTCGCGTTTCACCTCACCGCCCGCTGTTTGCGCGTCAAGGGGGACTCCTGAGCATCGCGACTCAGGAGCCTAACTGGCTCCGTAGCCCCTCACTCCTTAGTTCCAAAAGGCTATGCTGGGTGAGGTACGCGCGGAGTCAGGCTCCGCAGACGTAGAACGGAAGATACACCTACATCACGCTCCCCTACTTGTAGTTTCGTGCGCCAAGGGGGACTCCTGAGCATCGCGACTCAGGAGCCTAACTTGTCACGTAGCCCCTCATTCCTTTGGTCCCGTCCTGGTTTCCGGTCGGGGCTAATGCCGGGTGAGGTACGCGCGCGGCCGGGCCCTGCCGGCGTAGAACACATGCAAGTAGGGAAGAAAAACATAAAACTCAAGGAATTTAAAAGCAAAATATTACAGCCCATACTGTCGTCTCAGTACCAAACGCAAGTTTAAATGCCTCCTCGAGGCGTGATGCATGTGCAGGAAGTAAAAGAAGAACAGGAGCGGCAGCGGAGTCACTTGTCGGTGGTGGGGCAGCGCGGAGTGGCCTCGCTTCATGGAGCAGTAGGGTTGGCGGCGCCTCGCTTTGGCCTGGTGCTGAAGGCCCAGAACTTCCCCAGCAGCGCCTCCGCGCGCCCCTTCACGGCTTCGACAGCGGCGGCCGCACCCTCGCCACTCACCGGCTCCAGCAGACTGTCGAGGTCGGCGCCGGGATCGCGAAGATAGATGTGGGTGAAGACCCGCGTCAGTGCAACAGAAGACAGGGCGCGTGCCTCGGCCTCAGCCGTGGGGCCAAGGCCAAGGGCGACATCTCCAAGGGCCTTAACCAGGAAGGGAAGCAACTTGGCGGGGCCATCTTCGTCACCAGCCAGCGGGCTCTCCAGGCCGCTCTCGTAGAGTGTCTTCAGCGAAGCACGAGCATCTTTCTCCATGTCTGCGAAGGCCACGCGATCCTCGGCAAGAACCCGAGCCTTGCGGTCTAGCTCGGCCTTCGCCACCTCCAGCTCTTTATTCAGCGCGCCTAGGTGGGCGCGGCGCTTCTTAAGCTTGGCCTCCCGATCCTCGATGGCCGCCTCGCGAGCCTTCGCGCCTTCTTCCTGCTCCTGGCGAAGGCGAACCTCCCCCGTGAGCTGGTCCCGCAGGCCCTGTAGCTCGCCCTCCAGCTCCTTGCAGCGGCCACGGACTCCAACCACCTCTCCCATGGCCGCGTCTCGGGCGGCCTTCGCTTCGAGGGTGGCCTCCCTCTCTCCGTCACAGGCCGTTGAGGCCTGAACCAGCGCCGCTCGAATCGAGGCGTCAGAGCGAATCCACCCTAAGGCCAGTTCCAGGCGCCCGGCCACCAGGCGAGGGTCGGCGCCGAGAAGATCCTGCCGCAGCCGGTCCAGTTCAGCAGCGGCACGCTCCAGGATGGAAGAAGAAGGCGGAGAAACATCGGCGCGCGCCAAGACAACAGGAGGAGTCGCGGAAGCAGCGGTCAGTGGAACGGGAGGAGAAGGTAACGGCGGCAAGACCACAATGTCCTGAGGTGGAGTCTGCTGCGCCCCGACGGCCGTGGCGGCGGCAGCAGGCAGGAGCACCTCGGGAGTCGCTTGGGCCATGGGGACTGGGCTCTCCCCAGCCAGCTCAGCCAAGCCTCGCAAGGATGAGCGGGCAAGAGAGGCCCGTGCCTCATGATCGCCCTCACCCGCAGGCGGAGGAGTTGCCGCGGATGGGGCCTCGGGAGCCCCCTTCGGTTTCTTCACCATGGGCGCCAGCCTATCCAAAAGGAGCAAACATCAAGCCCCAGCGGCGGAACAAGGAACAAAAGACGAGGGATCAAGCACTTACAGGTCGTCGCTGGAGGGCTCGAGCAGCCTCCGGCCATACTTGAAGCCTGAGAGCCGGCTGGAGGGGTCAACCTCAGAAGCAGAAGGCGCGTCCGCGGATCGCCCCGGAGCCGGGGCGGACCCGCGGAGGATCAGCCCGGTCCTGTCCTTCTTCGGGATCGGGGGCGAACTCCCGCTACCCAGCACGTCGTCGACTTCATCATCATCGCTCAATGAGAGGCGGAGAGTACGGGACTTGCGTCGGGGAAGGGGAGCCCTGGACTCTCCGTCAGTTACCTCAGAGTCAGGGCCCTCTTCCCTCTCCTTTTCGCCCTCCTCTCCGCTGGGGTCGCCGGAGGACACGTCCACCAGTCCCTCGGGAGCCACCACAGGCACCGGTCCGTCCCCGTTGAAAATGGGCATCGACTCCACCACCTGCTGCCAGTCGTCGCGAAGGAACAAAGGCGCCGGCGCGCCCTCCAGTCGTGCCACCTCGCCCCCAACCAGGGATTGGAGCGTCGCGGTCACATCCTCGTCGCCCAAGGCCGCGGGGCTCGGGTGAGGCCTCCACATCGGAGGTGAGTACCGCCGAAGCGGGGCCAACTGGTGCTCCAGGAACTCCCTCAGCAGCGACGCGCCGGTCAGCCTCGCTGCCACCGCGCCGGCCGGCTTCAGGTCCGCGTCCATCTTCTCCAGGACCGGCTTCGCGCGGGGGTCCGTAAGCTCCTCCCGGGACCAGTCGCTGGAACTCACGGGCTGCTCCATGGGTAGGATCAGCCGAGGGTGGATGCGCCCGACGTCCACCAGGACCCACTTGCTCCTGAAGCCCTCAATCCTCTTCCCAGGATTTGAGATGGCAATGGCGCCGCTGCACGCAACGAAGCTCGCGCATGCGGAAGGGAAGCCACGGGTGACCCGGAGGTAGAAGTAGTGGCGCAGCAAGGCCACTGAGGGTTGCACCCCCACATGGGCCTCGCAGTAGTAGGCAAAGATCGCCAGGAGAAGGATGGAGTTGGGGTGGAGATGCAGAGCTTGCAATTCATAGTGGCGGAGGACAGAGAAGAAGAACTCGGAGAAAGGAGGCACCAGGCCCGCAGTAATGGAGCTTACAAAGAGAGGGTAGAAGTGCTTCCTCGGCCCTCAGGGATGGCGGAGCCGACCTTGAACACCCGTGTTCCGTCGACTCCCCACGCCGCCGCCATCCGGCGTAGCCGGGAGAGGCTCGCCACCGACAAATCCGGCGAGTCCAGGGCCGGCGAGAACCAAGCTTCAGCAGGAGGCTGGCGCGGCGCCATGACTTCCAAGGCCACAAGGGAGCAGATCTGGGAGTCTGGAGGAAGGAAGGAGAGGCGCAAGAAAGGGGATCTGAGCAACAACGGGAGAAAGAGAAGAGCAAGGCCTGGGCAGACACTATGCCTTTAACCTACGCGGTTGCGGGGATGCCCGCGCCCAATCAACCGCCACGCGGCACCCAAGGCCGCAGGCTGTTAGGGCCCGCGGCGCTTCGCCCTTGCCCTTTCGCCTCTCGGCACGGCCAAGTCCGGGCGTGCCTTGGGCCCGGGGGCTACGATCGGCGTTCTGGGAACGGGGGTCCCCAGACTTGCTTGCCCGCGGCCCGCGACGTGGCTCGAATGAAGGCCCAGTACGGCCCACCTTCATCAACGCAAGATTCAAGACCCTCGCGAGGGGCCAAGCCTCGCGGGGAGGACGACACAACGCTCCCTCGGGCGCGGCCTCCTCAGGTTGGCTCATGAGGAGGCGGAGAGATCAAGGCAGGGTACCTCGCGAGGTGCCCATGACGTAAGCCATGACGACCAAGGGTGCCAGGTGGGCGCCAGACCGCACAGTGTCCTCCCCTTTCCTCTTTGGTGCAAAGGGGGCAAGCGCAGGCGAGAGGATCAAGCAAAGGCATCCATTTCGGTGCAACGACACCAAGACCAGTCCAACGGTGGGAATGAGCTCATCGTGGAGCCTAGAGCGGCGTCACCACAGGGCCTTTGGCAGGCGAGGACCAACTTTGGTCAGGATAAGTGTACTGTATGTTCCCCTTCAAATTGGCCAATTGTTGGCGCCCTTCCCGCTCAATATTTGGGAAGAGGCCCAAGGCCTTTGCCTATAAATAGGACTAGCCACCCCCAGGGTAGAGGCATCTGGTATCCAGAATCCGAGCAAGGAGAGAGAGAGAGAAGGGCGGCTGAACTCCCCTAGCGGTTCATCGTCCCAGCTAGAACACACCCTCGCGAGGCTGTTCTCCCTTGTACTGTTCATCATCATCAACCCAAGAGGCAATCCACCTCACCACACTGGAGTAGGGTATTACACCACACCGGTGGCCCGAACCAGTATAAACTCTGTGTCTTTTGTGTTGTTCTTTTAGTAGTTTAGATCCTTGCAAGACGGAGAAGTAGAGGGCAGAATCTCCGCGCGCACCCCAGAGTTCGAACCTTAAGGGTCTACCGGAACCCCTGATCCGACAGATATTTTCACCCAGCCCAGCAAGTCCGCGGATTTCGAGAAAAATGCAAATGGGATTTAAACGGGCTGCATAGATGCTACATCATTGTTTCACCGAGCCCACCAAATGGACTAAAAAATGTTCCCCCCGCTGACAGGTCGGACCCACCGGCTATATCTTCGCACGCAAGGAAGTGCCTCCTTATTACGCACCAAAAAATGAATACCCCTGCTAGCTGGGACCCACCATAGTGGGTGGCTGACCTGTGGGCCTACTAAGTTGACGAGGACGGAGGGCTTTATCAACTTAGTCAATATGAACGATTCTAGCCCCAGTGACCGTACGATGTCCATCCAACAGCCATAGTGCTTCTTCAACCTCTGGTCTTCTTGCTCCACCCGCCCAAAGCAGCGCCGGTCGTGCCGCGTGCTCCTGCCTCTCGTGGCCGGTTGTGATGTTGCGGAGGCCTCACCACCCCCTACTACTTCCACCGCTGGCCCAGGGTATCCCTCTACTCACTCACACCCCCTGTTATTCTGCGGCGACGGCAGCCTCATGCCGCAGCCGAACCAGTGAACCCTCGTACTCCTCTCCGCGTGGGCATCCGCTGCCGCGTCTTCCCTGGCTCTGCGTCGTCCCCTTCCTAGGCCTCGCCGTCGTCCATCGCCTTGGTGCTCTCGGCGCGGCGTGGTCAATGTGGTCAACGATTGACTTCCATCGGAAGAGTACTGTACGTGGAGAGGCTGACAGCTGGGTCCATGGCCACAGCCCAGTTTTTTTGTGATTTGCCAAGTAAGTCGCTTTGTCAGGCCTGTTGGGCTGCAAATCTTTCAAAACGAGGAGAGCTTTCATTCGGCTGGCCGAGAAAATGGCCCATTAGTAATGAGAAATGGGTTGTACATTTTTAAAACACATCAAACCGGCAATTAGTTTCAAATATCTTTTTTTTATTTCGAGATTTTAAATTACATTAATTTTTATGCGTGGAGAATTTGTTGGATTTTATATTGATATACATTTATTTTTAAAATCAGTTTGAATGTGAGTCGAAAATTCGGGATTAAAAACAGTTCGGACCGCACCGAAATATGCAAAATTTCGTATAATTTTTTAACCGTGGCCACAATATGGGCTGTAATGCTAACAAAGAGAATATGGGCTCCAAAAAAACCTTAATAATTAGCAAATGGGCTGTAAATTATTAGAAATAATGGCAGATGGGTTGTATGCTGTTTTCCACAGATTTGAGGCTTTCCTAAAAAAAGGTTGACGCACAAGCAGTGACTGTTGGATGGCCATCCAACGGCCGTCGTGCTTCTTCAATCTCTGCTCTTCCTGCTCCAGCCGCTCAAACAAGCACCGGCGAGACTGCCTGCTCCCTCCTCCCCGTGGCCGGTTGTGCTGCCGCGCAGGCCTCACCGCCCGACCATACTCCCATCGCTGGCCTAGCCATCCCTCTACTCACCCACACATGTTGTTATTCTCTGGCAATGGCAGACGAACCAGTAAACCCTCATACAGTCATACTCCCCTTCGCGTGGGAAACAAAAACAAATGTCGAGTCTTCCCTGCCTCCGTGTCGTTCCCTTCCTAGGCCTCACCGTCGTCCACCGCCCTGGTGCTCTCGGCGCGTCCCGGTCAACGTAGTCAACGACCGACATGCATCTGAAGTGGATTGTACGTGGAGAGGCCGGCAGCTGGGTCCACGGCCGCACACAAGGAAATGCCTCCTTATTACGCGCAAAATAATGATTCCTCCACCTGACATCAGGGACCCACCGAAAGGGCCTCTGTATTTCGCGAAAAAAACGTTACCGCCGCTGACAGCTCGAACCCACCAGCTATATCTTCGCACGCAAGGAAGTGCCTCCTTATTACGCACAAAAAAATGAATATTCCCCCTGTTAGCTGGGACCCAGTATAGTGGCAGGCTGACTTGTGGGCCTACTAATTTGACGGAGACGGAGGGCTTTGTCAACTTAGTCAATATGCACGATTCTAGCTCCAGTGACCGTACGATGTCCATCCAACGGCCGTAGTGCTTCTTCAACCTCTGGTCTTCTTGCTCCAGCCGCCCAAACCAGCGTCGGTCGTGCCTCATGCTCCTACCTCTCGTGGCCGGTTGCGATGCGGTGGAGGCCTCACCGCCCCCTACTACTCCCACCGCTGGCCAGGCCATCCCTCTACTCACCCACACCCCCTATTATTCTGCGGTGACGGCAGCATCACACCGCAGCGAACCAGTGAACCCTTGTACTCCTCTATGCGTGGGCATCCACTGCCGCGTCTTCCCCGGCTCCGCGTCGTCCCCTTCCTAGGCCTCGTTGTCGTCCACCGCCATGGTGCTCTCGGCGCGGCGTGGTCAACGTGGTCAAGGAACGGCTTCCATCGGACGTGGACTGTACGTTGTACGTGGAGAGGCTAACAGCTGGGTCCACGGCCGCATCAAGGAAGTGCCTCCTTATTACGCGCAAAATAATTATTCCTCCACCTGACAGCGGGGACCCACCGGATGGGCCACCGTATTTCGCGAAAAAAAAACGTTCCCCCCTGACTGCTAGGACCCACCAGCTACACCTTCGCACACAAGGAAGTGCGTCCGGGCAAAAAAACAATTCGCCCCCTGACTACTAGGACCCACCAGCTACATCTTCGCAGGCAAGGAAGTGCCTGACAGTCGGGACCCACCTGGTCAAAGCGTACGTAGCGTTGTCATTCTGGTCGCGAACGTGTACGTACATATATACCGGTCGATGTAGAGGCGCGCACGTGTCGTAGTAGAGGCGCGCACGTAGCATGTACACATACGTACATCGGCCAGGGTGCAAGAAAGAAAATACGGCCACGTATGTGTACATACGGGCGGGGTCTCGAACGCCTACTCGCGCATACGTACGGCGAGTGCTCGTGTACATGGCTGTGTCGGAACAGAGAAACAGCGTCGTCATCGTGTTCATGGGGAGGCAACGGAATGCGTTGTGTTCATCGGGAGGCAACGGAACGCGTGGGGACCAACCGGCTGGGTCGGAACGGAATGTGTGGTCATGTTCATCGGGAGGGCTTGGACGGAACAGGCGATGGAAACGAGGCCTAGCATACCGTAGAATGGAGGAAACGGACCTCCTATGGTCGAAACAGGATCCTGTTCATCGGGAGGGGTCTGGTGTACCGCAAAACGGAGGAAACGGACCTTCTACGGTCGAAACGGGGGTCCTGTTGATCGGGAGGGGCGTGGCGTACCGCAAAACAGAGAAAACGGACTTGTGTTGGAGCGCTACGGTCGAAACGGGGGTCCTGTTCATCGGGAGGGGTGTGGCGTACCGCAAAACGGGACTCCACGGGATACTGTTCATCTCCACCGTCGACCTCCTCCAGCCTCCACGGGCTACCGTCGACCTCCTCCAGCCTCCATGGGCTACCGTCGACCTCCTCCAGCCTCCACGGGCTCCTGTTCATCTGGCCTCCATCGCGCGCTACTCCACCGGCTACTGTTCAACCACCCCTCCACCATCTACTGTTCATCCAGCCCTCCACACCACGGGGTCCTGTTCAACCACCCCTCCACGGGCACCCCTCCACCGTCTACTGTTCATCTAGCCCTCCACCACACCACGGGGTCATGTTCATCCAGAGGCAACGCCACCGCTCACTGTCCATCCAACCCCCCCCCCCCCCGCGCGCAACGCTCACTGTTCATCCCAGAGGCAGCATCGATCGGCTTCAGTTAGCAGCAGTAGCGAAGGAATCGCTCGATCGGGTTCAGTTAACAGCCATCGATCGATCGCTCGGGTTCAGTAACGCGTAGCCTGCAGTGCAATCGCTCGGGTTCAGTTAGAGCCCAATGCCTCGCTCGGGTTCAGTTAGAACCAACGCCTCGCACACACGCGCGTACGTGTACGAGAGAAACGCGCATCGCTTGGCCCCCGACCTCCCACCGTAACCGAGAACTCCCCGAAATTTTCCTCCCCCTCGCTTCTACCATGGTTTTTTCCGTTATGGATGGCCCAAAGAATGTCATGCAGTTGCGTCTCTGGCCCACCCAGGACGAAAAGCCCATTTTCTGTCATGATTTTTTGTCATAGAAGTAGGAGCCCGCCACATCTATGATGATACCGGGTTTTGTCACAATTATCGTCATAGAAGTGTCATATGTATGACAGAAAAAAAAATCACCCGGCCCAAAATGTCACGGATGTGTCTTTTTTTGTAGTGGTCGTGGTCGACCCCCTCGCCAGGCTTCCATTGAAGGTTGCCAAGATACACGACATGTACATAGTGGTAAGTGGTGAGAGCGTGTGTGAATAAGTACATTTGTTGATACTGATGCATATGTAGCTAGTTCTGATGTAAGTCTTCTTGGGTACATTTGTACTCACGTTTGCTTAATTTATGTTTTTGCAGAGAGACTTTAGTCTCACTAGTAGTTCCGCGTGGACTTCTACGTTTAGCTTGTTACCTCAGCTACGATCGTGTGCCCTCGGCAGGGTCTTGTAGATAGTCAGGCTTCTCAGCCTTTTTCATTTGTAGTTGTCTGTACTCAGACAAGTTAGGATTCCGCTTGTGCTTGTTGCTTGTATGACTTGAATGCTGGGTCATCAGACCCATGTTTGTAATATCTGGCTCTTCGGAGCCTAATGAATAAATACTTTCAGTTGTAGAGTTTTGTTGTGATGGCATGTTGTATTTGCACATATCGAGCATATTGTGTGTATGATTTGAAATGCTTGTTATGTGTGGGATCTGACAACCTAGTTGTTTATCCTTTGTAGCCTCTCTTACCGAGAAATGTCTCCTAGTGTTTCCACTGAGCCATGGTAGCTTGCTAGTGCTCCAGAACACTTAGGCTGGCCGGCATGTGTCCTTCTTCGTTCCTATGTCTGTCCCTTCGGGGAAATGTCACATGGTGTCTACTGGAGTCCTATTAGCCTGCTATAGCCCGGATTCTCCAGAGTCCTGTTAGCCCAGCTGCTACAGCCCGGATTCACTCGCTGATGACCGACACGTTCATTGCTGGGTCATGTATGCCTGTCCCTGTAAGTTAGTGCCACTTTGGGTTCATGACTAGTCATGTCGGCCCGGGTTCTTTGTCATATGGATGCTAGCGACACTATCATATACATGAGCCAAAAGGCGCAAACGGTTCCGGGCCAGGTAAGGTGGCACCCGTGGGAATACCGTGCGTGAGGCCACAAAGTGATATGATGTGTTACATGCTAGATCGGTGTGACTTAGGATCGGGGTCCAGACAGTGACTGACGTGAGGAGGAAGTACCAAAAAAAATTGAATGCCTGCAGCTCCAGGAGAGATGACGGCATTCCATATGACCACCCCGATCGCACAAGCGCTCGTATGAACTCACGGCCACGAGCAACAGATGCTCCAAAATGAATGGCGGCCTATCGTACGAGCACTCACGCTCATACTATGGTCGTATTGTTGGGTAACGTAGTAATTTCAAAAACTTTCCTACGCACACGCAAGATCATGGTGATGCATAGCAACGAGAGGGGAGAGTGTCGTCCACGTACCCTCGTAGACCGTAAGCGGAAGCGTTATGACAACGCGGTTGATGTAGTCGTACATCTTCACGATCGACCGATCCTAGTACCGAACATATGGCATTTCCGCGATCTGCACACGTTCAGCTCGATGACGTCCCACGAAATCGCGATCCAGTAGAGCTTCTAGGGACAGTTCCGTCAGCACGACGGCGTGATGACGGTGATGATGAAGCTACCGATGCAGGGCTTCGCCTAAGAAGCGCTACGATATGACCAAGGTGGATTATGGTGGAGGGGGCACTGCACATGGCTAAGAGATCAATGATCAACTTGTGTGTCTATGGGGTGCCCCCTCCCCCGTATATAAAGGAGTGGAGGAGGGGGAGGGCCGGCCCTCTACTATGGCGCGCTGTGGGGAGTCCTACTCCCACCGGGAGTAGGATTCCCCCCTTCCAAGTACTAGGAGTAAGAGAGAAGGAAGGGGAAGAGAGAAGAGAAGGAAGGAAGGGGCTCCGCCCCTCCCCTTAGTCCAATTCGGACTAGGCCTTGGGGGCACGCGGCCTGCCTCTCTCTCTCCCCTAAAGCCCAATAAGGCCCATATACTCCCCGGCGAATTCCCGTAACTCTCCGCTACTCTGATAAATACCCGAACCACTTAGAACCTTTCCGATGTCCGAATATAGCCTTCCAATATATCGATCTTTACATCTCGAACATTTCGAGACTCCTCGTCATGTCCCTGATCTCATCCGGGACTCCGAACAACCTTCGGTACATCAAAACACATAAACTCATAATACCGATCGTCACCGACGTTAAGCGTGTGGACCCTACGGTTTCAAGAACTATGTAGACATGACCGACACTCATCTCTGGTCAATAACCAACAGCGGAACCTGGATGCTCATATTGGCTCCTACATATTCTATGAAGATGTTTATCGGTCAAACAGCATAACAACATACGTTGTTCCCTTTGTCATTGGTATGTTACTTGCCCGAGATTCGATCGTCGGTATCTCAATACCCAGTTCAATCTCGTTACCGACAAGTCTCTTTACTTGTTCCGTAATGCATCGTCCTGCAACTAACTCATTAGTTACATTGCTTGTAAGGCTTATAGTGATGTGCATTACCGAGAGAGCCCAAAGATACCTCTCCGATACTCGGAGTGACAAATCCTAATCTCGATCTATGCCAACCCAACAAACACCTTCGGAGACACATGTAGAGCATCTTTATAATCACCTAGTTATGTTGTGACGTTTGATAGCACACAAGGTGTTCCTCCGGTATTCGGGAGTTGCATAATCTCGTAGTCATAGGAACATGTATAAGTCATGAAGAAAGCAATAGCAACATACTAAACGATAAAGTGCTAAGCTAACGGAATGGGTCAAGTCAATCACATCATTTTCTAATGATGTGATCCCGTTAATCAAATGACAACTCATGTCTATGGCTAGGAAACTTAACCATCTTTTATTCAACGAGCTAGTCAAGTAGAGGCATACTAGTGACACTCTGTTTGTCTATGTATTCACACATGTACTAAGTTTTCGGTTAATACAATTCTAGCATGAATAATAAACATTTATCATGATATAAGTAAATATAAATAACAACTTTATTATTGCCTCTAGGGCATATTTCCTTCAGTCTCCCACTTGCAGTAGAGTCAATAATCTAGTTCACATCGCCATGTGATTTAACACCAATAGTTCACATTACCATTTGATTAATATCCATAGTTCACATCGCCATGTGGCCAACACTCAAAGGGTTTACTAGAGTTAGTAATCTAGTTCACATCGCCATGTGATTAACACCCAAATAGTACTAAGGTGTGATCATGTTTTGCTTGTGAGATAAGTTTAGTCAACGGGTCTGCCAAATTCAAATCTGTATGTATTTTGCAAATTTCTATGTCTACAATGCTCTGCATGGAGCTACTTTAGCTAATTGCTCCCACTTTCAATATGTATCCAGATTGAGACTTAGAGTCATTTGGATCAGTGTTAAAACTTCCATCGGCGTAATCCTTTACGAAGAACCTTTTGTCACCTCCATAATCGAGAAACATATCCTTATTCCACTAAGGATAATTTTGACCGTTGTTCAGTGATCTACTCATAGATCACTATTGTACTCCCTTGCCAAACTCAGTGTAGGGTATAAAATAGATCTGGTACACAGCATGGCATACTTTATAGAACCTATGGCTGAGGCATAGGGAATGACTTTCATTCTCTTTCTATCTTCTGCTGTGGTTGGGCTTTGAGCCTTACTCAATTTCACACCTTGTAACACAGGCAAGAACTCTTTCTTTGATTATTCCATTTTGAACTACTTCAAAATCTTGTCAAGGTATGTACTCATTGAGAAAACTTATCAAGCGTCTTGATCTATCTCTATAGATCTTGATGCTCAATATGTAAGCAGCTTCACCGAGGTCTTTCTTTTAAAAATTCCTTTCAAATACTCCTTTATGCTTTCCAAAAAATTCTACATTATTTCCGACCAACAATATGTCATTCACATATATTTATCAAAAATGTTGTAGTGCTCCCACTCACTTTTTTGTAAATATAGGCTTCACCGCAAGTCTGTATAAAACTATATGCTTTGATCAACTCATCAAAGCGTATATTCCAACTTCGAGATGCTTGCAACAGTCCATAGATGGATCGCTGGAGCTTGCACATTTTGTTAGCACCTTTAGGATCGACAAACCTTCTGGTTGCATCATAAACAACTCTTCTTTAAGAAATCCATTAAGGAATGTAGTTTTGACATCCATTTGCCAGATTTCATAAAATGTGGCAATTTGCTAACATGATTTGGACAGACTTAAGCATCGCTACGAGTGAGAAAATCTCATCGTAGTCAACACCTTGAACTTTGTCAAAACCTTTTTCGACAAGTCTAGCTTTTTGATAGTAACACTAATATCAGCGTCTGTCTTCCTCTTGAAGATCCATCTATTTTCTATGGCTTGCCGATCATCGGGCAAGTCAACCAAAGTCCACACTTTGTTCTCATACATGGATCCCATCTCAGATTTCATGGCCTCAAGCCATTTCGCGGAAACTGGGCTCATCATTGCTTCCTCGTAGTTCGTAGGTTCGTCATGGTCAAGTAACATGACATCCGGAACAGGATTACCATACCACTCTGGTGCGGATCTCACTCTGGTTGACCTACGAGGTTCCGTAGTAACTTGATCTAAAGTTACATGATCATCATCATTAGCTTCCTCACTAATTGGTGTAGGAGTCATAGGAACAGATTTTTGTGAGGAACTACTTTCTAATAAGGGAGCAGGTACAGTTACCTCATCAAGTTCTACTTTCCTCCCACTCACTTCTTTCGAGACAAACTCCTTCTATAGAAAGGATCCATCCTTAGCAACGAATGTCTTGCCTTCGGATCTGTGATAGAAGGTGTACCCAACTGTCTCTTTTGGGTATCCTATGAAGACACATTTCTCTGATTTGGGTTTGAGCTTATCAGGATGAAACTTTTTCACATAAGCATCGCAACCCCAAACTTTAAGAAACGACAGCTTTGGTTTCTTGCCAAACCACAGTTCATATGGTGTCGTCTCAACGGATTTAGATGGTGCCCTATTTAACGTGAATGCAGTTGTCTCTAATGC
This sequence comes from Aegilops umbellulata, assembly GCA_032464435.1. NCBI lineage: Eukaryota > Viridiplantae > Streptophyta > Magnoliopsida > Poales > Poaceae > Aegilops > Aegilops umbellulata. Next base: position 69,442,908 of record CP136054.1, read on the forward strand.
ATAACCCCAAAACGATGGTGGTAAATCGGTAAGAGACATCATAGATTGCACCATATCTAATAAAGTGCGTTTACGATGTTCGGACGCACCATTACGCTATTGTGTTCTAGGTGGCGTGAGTTGCGAAACTATTCCGCATTGTTTCAAATGAAGACCAAACTCGTAACTCAAATATTCTCCTCCAAGATCAAATCGTAGAAACTTTATTTTCTTATTACAATGATTTTCCACTTTACTCTGAAATTATATGAACTTTTCAAATGTTTCAGTCTTATGTATCATCAAGTAGATATACGCATATCTGCTCAAATCATCTGTGAAGGTCAGAAAATAACGATACCCGCTGTGAGCCTCAACACTCATCGGATCACATACATCAGTATGTATTATTTCCAATGAGTTAGTTGCTTGCTCCATTGTTCCGGAGAACGGAGTCTTAGTCCTCTTGCCCATAAGGCATGGTTCGCAAGCATCAAGTGATTCCAAAATCCCATCAGTATGGAGTTTCCTCATGCGCTTTACACCAATATGACCTAAACGGCAGTGCCACAAATAAGTTGCACTATCATTATTAACTTTGCATCTTTTGGCTTCAGTATTATGAATATGTGTATCACTATGATCGAGATCCAACAAACCATTTTCATTGGGTGTATGACCATAGAAGGTTTTATTCATGTAAACAGAACAACAATTATTCTCTAACTTAAATGAATAACTGCATTGCAATAAACATGATTTCCTGCTCAACGCAAACACCAAATAAAACTTATTTAGGTTCAACACTAATCTCGAAAGTATAGTGAGTGTTCGATGATGATCATATCAATCTTGGAACTACTTCCAACACACATCGTCACCTCGCCCTTAACTAGTTTCTGTTCATTCTGCAACTCCCGTTTTGAGTTACTACTCTTAGCAACTGAACGAGTATCAAATGCCGAGGGGTTGCTATAAACACTAGTAAAGTACACATCGATAACATGTATATCCAATATACCTTTGTCACTTTGCCATCCTTCTTATCCGCCAAGTATCTAGGGCAGTTCCACTTCCAGTGACCATTTCCTTTGCAGTAGAAGCACTCAGTTTCAGACTTGGGTCTAGCTTTGGGCTTCTTCATGGGAGCAGCAACTTGCTTGCCATTCTTTTTGAAGTTCCCCTTCTTCCCTTTGCCCTTTTCTTGAAACTAGTGGTCTTGTCAACTATCAACACTTGATGCTTTTCTTGATTTCTACCTTCATCGATTTCAGCATCACGAAGAGCTTCGGAATCGTTTCCGTTATCCCTTGCATATTATAGTTCATCATGAAGTTCTAGTAATTTGGTGATAGTGACTAGAGAACTCTGTCAATCACTATCTTATCTAGAAGATTAACTCCCACTTGATTCAAGTGATTGTCGTACTCAGATATTCTGAGCACATGCTCACTAGCTGAGCTATTCTCCTCCATCTTGTAGGCAAAGTACTTGTCAAAGGTCTCATACCTTTCGACATGGGCATGAGTCTGAAATACTAATTTCAACTCTTGGAACATCTCATATGCTCCGTGGCGTTTCAAAAACGTCTTTGAAGCCCCGATTCTAAGCTGTAAAGCATGGTGCACTAAACTATCAAGTAGTCATCATATCGAGCTTGCAAAATGTTCATAACGTCTGCATTTGCTCCTGCAATTGGTCTGTCACTGAGAGGTGCATCAAGGACATAATTCTTCTGTGCAGCAATGAGGATAATCCTCAGATCACGGATCCAATCTAAATCATTGCTAATAACATCTTCCAACTTAGTTTTCTCTAGGAACATATCAAAAATAAAACAGGGGAGCTAAATGTGAGCTATTGATCTACAACATAGATATGCTAATACTAACAGGACTAAGTTCATGATAAATTAAAGTTCAAAATTAATCATATTGATTAAGAACTCCCACTTAGATAGACATCCCTCTAATCATCTAAGTGATCACGTGATCCATATCAACTAAACCATGTCTGATCATCACGTGAGATGGAGTAGTTTTCAATGGTGAACATCACTATGTTGATCATATCTTCTATATGATTCACGCTCGACCTTTCGGTCTCCAGTGTCCCGAGGCCATATCGGCATATGCTAGGCTCGTCAAGTTTAACCCGAGTATTATGCGTGTGCAAAACTGGCTTGCACCGGTTGTATGTGAACGTAGAGCTTATCACACCCGATCATCACGTGGTGTCTCGGCATGATGAACTTTCGCAACGGTGCATACTCAGGGAGAACACTTATACCTTGATATTCAGTGAGAGATCATCTTATAATGCTACCATCGATTTAAGAAAAATAAGATGCATAAAGGATAAACATCACATGCAATCAATATAAGTGATATGATATGGCCATCATCATCTTGTGCCTTTGATCTCCATCTCCAAAGCACCGTCATGATCACCATCGTCACCGGCGCAATACCTTGATCTCCATCGTAGCATCATTGTCGTCTCCCCAACTATTTCTTCTACGACTATCGCTATCGCTTAGTGATAAAGTAAAGCAATTACATGGCGATTGCATTTCATACAATAAAGCGACAACCATATTGCTCCTGCCAGTTGCCGATAACTCCGTTACAAAACATGATCATCTCATACAATAAAATTTAGCATCATGTCTTGACCATATCACATCACAATATGCCCTGCAAAAACAAGTTAGACGTCCTCTACTTTGTTGTTGCAAGTTTTACATGGCTGCTACGGGTTGAGCAAGAGCCGTTCTTACCTACGCATCAAAACCACAACGATATTTCGTCAAGTATGTGTTGTTTTAACCTTCAAAAAGGACCGGGCGTAGCCACACTCCATTCAACTAAAGTTGGAGAAATTGACACCCGCCAGCCACCTGTGTGTGAAGCACGTCGGCAGAACCAGTCTTGCATAAGCGTGCGCGTAATGTCGGTCTGGGCCGCTTCATCCAACAATACTGCCGAATCAAAGTATGACATGATGGTAAGCAGTATGACTAGTATCGCCCACAACTCACTTGTGTTCTACTTGTGCATATAACATCTACGCATAAACCTGGCTCGGATGCCATTGTTGGGTAACATGGTAATTTCAAAAAATTCCTACGCACACGCAAGATCATGGTGATGCATAGCAACGAGAGGGGAGAGTGTCGTCCACGTACCCTCGTAGACCATAAGCGGAAGCGTTATGACAACGCGGTTGATGTAGTCATACGTCTTCACGATTGACCGATCCTAGTACCGAACGTACGGCACCTCCGCGATCTGCACACGTTCAGCTCGGTGACGTCCCATGAACTCACAATCCAGTAGAGCTTCTAGGGAGAGTTTCGTCAGCACGATGGCGTGATGACGGTGATGATGAAGCTACCGACGCAGGGCTTCGCCTAAACACCGCTACGATATGACCGAGGTGGATTATGGTGGAGGGGGCACCGCACACGGCTAAGAGATCAATGATCAACTTGTGTGTCTATGGGGTGCCCCCTCCCCGGTATATAAAGGAGTGGAGGAGGGGGAGGGCCGGCCTGTTGGGGAACGTTGCAGAAAATTAAAAATTTTCCTACGGTTTCACCAAGATCCATCTATGAGTTCATCAAGCAACGAGTATTCAGATTGGATAGCATCTACATACCACTTTGTAGATCGCAACGGAAGCATTCGAGTGAACGTGGATGAGGTAGTCGTACTTGCCGTGATCCAATTCACCGATGATCTAGTACCGAACGGACGGCACCTCCGCGTTCAACACACGTACGGGACGGGAGACGTCTCCTCCTTCTTGATCCAGCAAGGGGGAAGGAGAGGTTGAGGAAGATCCAGCACGACGGTGTGGTGGTGGATGCAGCAGAACTCCGGTAGGGCTTCGCTAAGCAACTACGGGAGGAGGAGGAGGTGTTGCAGGGAGGAGGGAGTGCCAGGGCATAAGGGTGCGCAGCCCCCCTCCCCTGCCCCCCTTTATATAGATGCATTAGAGGGGGGGAGGGCGCAGCCTTGCCCCTTCCTCCAAGGAAGGGGTGCGGCCAAGAGGGGGGAGGAGTCCATCCTCCCCAAGGCACCTCGGAGGTGCCTTCCCCTCTTTGGACTCTCCCCTCTCCAAGTTTCCTTGGCGCATGGGCCCTTGGGGCTGGTTCCCCTTGGCCCAAGCAGGCCAAGGCGCACCCCCTAAGGCCCATGTGGCCCACCAAGGCAGGTGGCCCCACCTGGTGGACCCCCGGGACCCCTCCGGTGGTCCCGGTACAATACCGATAACACCGAAACTTGTCCCGATGGCCAAAATAGCACTTCCTATATATAATTATTTACCTCCGGACCATTCTGGAACTCCTCGTGACGTCCGGGATCTCATCCGGGACTCCGAACAACATTCGGGTTACTGCACATACATATCTTCACAACCCTAGCGTCACCGAACCTTAAGTGTGTAGACCCTACGGGTTCGGGAGACATGCAGACATGACCGAGACGGCTCTCGGGCAATAACCAACAGCGGGATCTGGATACCCATGTTGGCTCCCACATGCTCCACGATGATCTCATCGGATAAACCACGATGTCGAGGATTCAATTAATCCCGTATACGATTCCCTTTGTCAATCGGTATTTTACTTGCCCGAGATTCGATCGTCGGTATCACAATACCTCGTTCAATCTCGTTATCGGCAAGTCACTTTTCTCGTACCGTAATGCATGATCCTTGTGATCAAACACTTTGATCACCTTGAGCTCATATGATGATGCATTACCGAGAGGGCCCGGTGATACCTCTCCGTCAAGCGGAGTGACAAATCCCAGTCTCGATCCATGTCAACCCAACAGACACTTTCAGAGATACCCGTAGCATACCTTTATAGTCACCCAGTTACGTTGTGACGTTTGGCACACCCAAAGCACTCCTACGGTATCCGGGAGTTACACGATCTCATGGTCTAAGGAAAGGATACTTGACATTGGATAACTCTAGCAAACGAACTATGCGATCTTATGCTATGTTTAGGATTGGGTCTTGTCCATCACATCATTCTCCTAATGATGTGATCCCGTTATCGATGACATCCAATGTCCATAGTCAGGAAACCATGACTATCTGTCGATCAACGAGCTAGTCAACTAGAGGCTCACTAGGGACATGTTTGTTGTCTGTTATTCACACATGTATTACGATTTCCGGTTAACACAATTATAGCACGAATAAAGACAATTATCATGAATAAGGAAATATAATAATAATGCTTTTATTATTGCCTCTAGGCATATTTCCAACAGTCTCCCACTTGCACTAGAGTCAATAATCTAGTTACATTGTGATGAATCGAACACCCATAGAGTTCTGGTGCTGATCATGTTTTGCCTTAGGGAGAGGTTTAGTCAACGGATCTGCGACATTCAGATCTGTGTGCACTTTACAAATTTCTATGTCTCCATCTTGAACATTTTCACGAATGGAGTTGAAGCGACGCTTGATGTGCCTAGTCTTCTTGTGAAACCTGGGCTCCTTTGCAAGTGCAATAGCTCCAGTGTTGTCACAGAAGAGCTTGATTGGCCCCGACGCATTGGGTATGACTCCGAGGTCGGTGATGAACTCCTTCACCCAAATTGCTTCATGTGCTGCCTCCGAGGCTGCCATGTACTCCGCTTCACATGTAGATCCCGCCACGACGCTTTGTTTGCAACTGCACCAGCTTACTGCCCCACCATTCAAAATATACACGTATCCGGTTTGTGACTTAAGAGTCATCCAGATCTGTGTCGAAGCTAGCGTCAATGTAACCTTTTACGACGAGCTCTTCGTCACCTCCATAAACGAGAAACATTTCCTTAGTCCTTTTCAGGTACTTCAGGATATTCTTGACCGCTGTCCAGTGTTCCTTGCCGGGATTACTTTGGTACCTACCTACCAAACTTACGGCAAGGTTTACATCAGGTCTGGTACACAGCATGGCATACATAATAGAACCTATGGCTGAGGCATAGGGGATGACACTCATCTCTTCTATATCTTCCGCCGTGGTCGGACATTGAGCTGAGCTCAATTTCACACCTTGTAACACAGGTAAGAACCCTTTCTTAGATTGATCCATATTGAACTTCTTCAATATTTTATCAAGGTATGTGCTTTGTGAAAGACCTATGAGGCGTCTCGATCTATCTCTATAGATCTTGATGCCTAATATATAAGCAGCTTCTCCAAGGTCCTTCATTGAAAAACTCTTATTCAAGTAGGCCTTAATGCTGTCCAAGAGTTCTACATCATTTCCCATCAAAAGTATGTCGTCTACATATAATATTAGAAATGCTACAGAGCTCCCACTCACTTTCTTGTAAACACAGGCTTCTCCATAAGTCTGTGTAAACCCAAACGCTTTGATCATCTCATCAAAGCGAATGTTCCAACTCCGAGATGCTTGCACCAACCCATAAATCGAGCGTTGGAGCTTGCACACCTTGTCAGCATTCTTAGGATCGACAAAACCTTCCGGCTGCATCATATACAATTCTTCCTTAAGGAAACCATTAAGGAATGCCGTTTTGACGTCCATTTGCCATATCTCATAATCATAGTATGCGGCAATTGCTAACATGATTCGGACGGACTTCAGCTTCGCTACCGGTGAGAAAGTCTCATCGTAGTGAATTCCCTGAACTTGTCGATAACCCTTAGCGACAAGCCGAGCTTTATAGATGGTCACATTACCATCCGCGTCTGTCTTCTTCTTAAAGATCCATTTATTTTCTATGGCTCGCCGTTCAACTGGCAAGTCAGTCAAAGTCCATACTTCGTTTTCATACATGGATCCTATCTCGGATTTCATGGCCTCTAGCCATTTGTCGGAATCCAGGCCCGCCATTGCTTCCTCATAGTTCGAAGGTTCACCGTTGTCTAACAACATGATTTCCAAGACAGGGTTGCCGTACCACTCTGGTGCGGAACGTGTCCTTGTGGACCTTCGATTCAGTAGGAGCTTGATCAGAAGCATCTTGATCATCATCATTAATTTCCTCTCTAGTCGGTGCAGGCTCCTCAGAAACGTTTTCTTGAGTTTCGCCATTTTCCGGTTCAAGAGGTAACACTTCATCAAGTTCTACTTTCCTCCCACTTACTTCTTTCGAGAGAAACTCTTTCTCTAGAAAGGATCCATTCTTGGCAACAAAGATCTTGCCTTCGGATCTGAGGTAGAAGGTATACCCAACAGTTTCTTTAGGGTATCCTATGAAGACGCATTTTTCTGACTTGGGTTCGAGCTTTTCAGGTTGAAGTTTCTTGACATAAGCATCGCATCCCCAAACTTTTAGAAACGACAGCTTAGGTTTCTTCCCAAACCATAATTCATACGGTGTCGTCTCAACGGATTTCGACGGAGCCCTATTTAAAGTGAATGCGGCAGTCTCTAAAGCATAGCCCCAAAAAGATAGCGGTAAGTCGGTAAGAGACATCATAGATCGCACCATATCTAATAGAGTGCGATTACGACGTTCGGACACACCATTACGCTGAGGTGTTCCAGGCGGCGTGAGTTGTGAAACTATTCCACATTTTCTTAAGTGTGTGCCAAATTCGTGACTCAAGTATTCTCCTCCACGATCTGATCGTAGAAACTTGATCTTTCTTTCACGTTGATTTTCAACCTCACTCTGAAATTCCTTGAACTTTTCAAAGGTTTCAGACTTGTGTTTCATTAAGTAGATATACCCATATCTACTCAAGTCATCAGTGAGGGTGAGAACATAACGATAGCCACCGCGAGCCTCAACACTCATTGGACCGCACACATCGGTATGTATGATTTCCAATAAGTTGGTTGCTCGCTCCATTGTTCCTGAGAACGGAGTCTTGGTCATTTTACCCATGAGGCATGGTTCGCACGTGTCAAATGATTCATAATCAAGAGACTCTAAAAGTCCATCTGCATGGAGCTTCTTCATGCGTTTGACACCTATGTGACCAAGGCGGCAGTGCCACAAATATGTGGGACTATTGTTATCAACTTTAACTCTTTTGGTATTCACACTATGAATATGTGTATCATCACGTACGAGATTCATTAAGAATAAACCATTAACCATCGGAGCATGACCATAAAACATATCTCTCATATAAATAGAACAACCATTATTCTCGGATTTAAATGAGTAGCCATCTCGAATTAAGCGAGACCCAGATACAATGTTCATGCTCAAACTTGGCACTAAATAACAATTATTGAGGTTTAAAACTAATCCCGTAGGTAAATGTAGAGGCAGCGTGCCGACGGCGATCACATCGACCTTGGAACCATTCCCGACGCGCATCGTCACCTCGTCCTTCGCCAGTCTCCGTTTATTCCGCAGCTCCTGCTTTGAGTTACAAATGTGAGCAACTGCACCGGTATCAAATACCCAAGAGCTACTATGAGTACTGGTAAGGTACACATCAATTACATGTATATCACATATACCTTTGGTTTTGCCGGCCTTCTTGTCCGCTAAGTATTTGGGGCAGTTCCGCTTCCAGTGACCACTTCCCTTGTAATAAAAGCACTCAGTTTCGGGCTTGGGTCCATTCTTTGGCTTCTTCCCGGCAACTTTCTTACCGGGCGCGGCAACTTCCTTGCCATCCTTCTTGAAGTTCTTTTTACCCTTGCCCTTTTTGAACTTAGTGGTTTTATTCACCATCAACACTTGATGCTCCTTCTTGATTTCTACCTCTGCTGATTTCAGCATAGCATATACTTCAGGAATGGTCTTTACCATCCCCTGCATATTGTAGTTCATCACAAAGCTCTTGTAGCTAGGTGGAAGTGACTGGAGGATTCTGTCAATGACCGCTTCATCCGGGAGATTAACTTCCAGTTGAGTCAAGCGGTTGTGCAACCCAGACATTTGGAGTATGTGCTCACTGACAGAGCCATTTTCCTCCATCTTACAGCTAAAGAATTTATCGGAGACTTCATATCTCTCGACCCGGGCATGAGCTTGGAAAACCATTTTCAGCTCTTCGAACATCTCATATGCTCCATGTCTCTCAAAACGCTTTTGGAGTCCCGGCTCTAAGCTGTAAAGCATGCCGCACTGAACGAGGGAGTAATCATCGCAGCGTGACTGCCAAGCGTTCATAACGTCTTGTTCTGCAGGGAGAATAGGTGCGTCACCCAGCGGTGCTCTTAGGACATAATCTTTCTTGGCAACTATGAGGATAATCCTCAGGTTCCGGACCCAGTCCGTATAGTTGCTACCATCGTCTTTCAGCTTGGTTTTCTCTAGGAACGCGTTGAAGTTGAGGACTACGTTGGCCATTTGATCTACAAGACATATTGTAAATATTTAGACTAAGTTCATGATAATAAAGTTCATTTAATCAAATTATTTAATGAACTCCCACTTAGATAGACATCCCTCTTCTAGTCATCTAAGTATTACATGATCCGAGTCAACTAGGCCGTGTCCGATCATCACGTGAGACGGACTAGTCAACATCGGTGAACATCTTCATGTTGATCGTATCTTCTATACAACTCATGCTCGACCTTTCGGTCTTCTGTGTTCCGAGGCCATGTCTGTACATGCTAGGCTCGTCAAGTCAACCTAAGTGTTTTGCGTGTGTAAATCTGTCTTACACCCGTTGTATGCGAACGTAAGGACCTATCACACCCGATCATCACGTGGTGCTTCGGAACGACGAACTTTAGCAACGGTGCACAGTTAGGGTGAACACTTTCTTGAAATTATTATGAGGGATCATCTTATTTACTACCGTCGTCCTAAGTAAACAAGATGCAAAACATGATAAACATCACATGCAATCAAATAATAAACGTGACATGATATGGCCAATATCACATAGCTCCTTCGATCTCCATCTTGGGGCTCCATGATCATCTTGTCACCGGCTTGACACCATGATCTTCATCATTATGATCTTCATCATCGTGTCTCCATGAAGTTGCTCGCCAACTATTACTTCTACTACTATGGCTAACGCGTTTAGCAATAAAGTAAAGTAATTTACATGGCGATTCTCAATGACACGCAGGTCATACAAAAATAAAGACAACTCCTATGGCTCCTGCCGGTTGTCATACTCATCGACATGCAAGTCGTGATTCCTATTACAATAGCATGAACATCTCATACATCACATATAGATCATTCATCATTCATCACAACTTTGGCCATATCATATCACAAAGCACTTGCTGCAAAAACAAGTTAGACGTCCTCTAATTGTTGTTGCAAGTTTTACGTGGCTGAATTAGGGTTCTAGCAAGAACGTTTTCTTACCTACGTTAAAACCACAACGTGATTTGTCAACTTCTATTTACCCTTCATAAGGACCCTTTTCATCGAATCCACTCCAACTAAAGTAGGAGAGACAGACACCCGCCAGCCACCTTATGCAACTAGTGCATGTTAGTCGGTGGAACCGGTCTCACGTAAGCGTACGTGTAAGGTTGGTCCGGGCCGCTTCATCCCACAATACCGCTGAAGCAAGATAAGACTAGTAGCGGCAAGAAGAGTTGACAACATCTACGCCCACAACAAATTGTGTTCTACTCGCGCAAGAAGAACTACGCATAGACCTAGCTCATGATGCCACTGTTGGGGAACGTTGCAGAAAATTAAAAATTTTCCTACGGTTTCACCAAGATCCATCTATGAGTTCATCAAGCAACGAGTATTCAGATTGGATAGCATCTACATACCACTTTGTAGATCGCAACGGAAGCGTTCGAGTGAACGTGGATGAGGTAGTCGTACTTGTCGTGATCCAATTCACCGATGATCTAGTACCGAACGGACGGCACCTCCGCGTTCAACACACGTACGGGACGGGAGACGTCTCCTCCTTCTTGATCCAGCAAGGGGGAAGGAGAGGTTGAGGAAGATCCAGCACGACGGTGTGGTGGTGTATGCAGCAGAACTCCGGCAGGGCTTCGCTAAGCAACTACGGGAGGAGGAGGAGGTGTTGCAGGGAGGAGGGAGTGCCAGGGCATAAGGGTGCGCAGCCCCCCTCCCCTGCCCCCCTTTATATAGATGCATTAGAGGGGGGGAGGGCGCAGCCTTGCCCCTTCCTCCAAGGAAGGGGTGCGGCCAAGAGGGGGGAGGAGTCCATCCTCCCCAAGGCACCTCGGAGGTGCCTTCCCCTCTTTGGACTCTCCCCTCTCCAAGTTTCCTTGGCGCATGGGCCCTTGGGGCTGGTTCCCCTTGGCCCAAGCAGGCCAAGGCGCACCCCCTAAGGCCCATGTGGCCCACCAAGGCAGGTGGCCCCACCTGGTGGACCCCCGGGACCCCTCCGGTGGTCCCGGTACAATACCGATAACACCGAAACTTGTCCTGATGGCCAAAATAGCACTTTCTATATATAATTCTTTACCTCCGGACCATTCCGGAACTCCTCGTGACGTCTGGGATCTCATCCGGGACTCCGAACAACATTCGGGTTACTGCACATACATATCTTCACAACCCTAGCGTCACCGAACCTTAAGTGTGTAGACCCTACGGGTTCGGGAGACATGCAGACATGACCGAGACGGCTCTCGGGCAATAACCAACAGCGGGATCTGGATACCCATGTTGGCTCCCACATGCTCCACGATGATCTCATCGGATGAACCACGATGTCGAGGATTCAATTAATCCCGTATACGATTCCCTTTATCAATCGGTATTTTACTTGCCCGAGATTCGATCGTCGGTATCACAATACCTCGTTCAATCTCGTTATCGGCAAGTCACTTTTCTCGTACCGTAATGCATGATCCTTGTGATCAAACACTTTGATCACCTTGAGCTCATATGATGATGCATTACCGAGAGGGCCCGGTGATACCTCTCCGTCAAGCGGAGTGACAAATCCCAGTCTCGATCCATGTCAACCCAACAGACACTTTCAGAGATACCCGTAGCATACCTTTATAGTCACCCAGTTACGTTGTGACGTTTGACACACCCAAAGCACTCCTACGGTATCCGGGAGTTACACGATCTCATGGTCTAAGGAAAGGATACTTGACATTGGATAACTCTAGCAAACGAACTATGCGATCTTATGCTATGTTTAGGATTGGGTCTTGTCCATCACATCATTCTCCTAATGATGTGATCCCGTTATCGATGACATCCAATGTCCACAGTCAGGAAACCATGACTATCTGTCGATCAACGAGCTAGTCAACTAGAGGCTCACTAGGGACATGTTTGTTGTCTGTTATTCACACATGTATTACGATTTCCGGTTAACACAATTATAGCACGAATAAAGACAATTATCATGAATAAGGAAATATAATAATAATGCTTTTATTATTGCCTCTAGGGCATATTTCCAACACGGCCCTCTACTATGGCGTGCCCTGGGGAGTCCTACTCCCACCGGGTGTAAGATTCCCCCCCCCCCTTCCAAGTAGTAGGAGTAGGATAGAGGGAAGGCGAAGAGAGAAGAGAAGGAAGGAGGGGGCACCGCCCCTCCCCTTAGTCCAATTCGGACTAGGCCTTGGGGGGCGCGGCCTGCCTATCTCTCTCTCCCCTAAAGCCCAATAAGGCTCATATACTCCCCGGCAAATTCCTGCAACTCTCCGGTACTCCGATAAATACCCGAACCACTCAGAACCTTTCCGATGTCCGAATATAGCCTTACAATATATCAATCTTTACATCTCGAACATTTTGAGACTCCTCGTCATGTCCCTGGTCTCATCCGGTACTCCGAACAACCTTCGGTACATCAAAACACATAAACTCATAATACCGATCGTCACCGAATGTTAAGCGTGCGAACCCTACGGGTTTGAGAACTATGTAGACATGACCGAGACTCATCTCCTGTCAATAACCAACAGCGGAATCTGGATGCTCATATTGGCTCCTACATATTCTACGAAGATCTTTATCGGTCAAACCGCATAACAACATACGTTGTTCCCTTTGTCATTGGTATATTACTTGCCCGAGATTCGATCATCGGTATCTCAATACCTAGTTCAATCTCGTTACCGGCAAGCCTCTTTACTTGTTCCGTAATGCATCATCCCGCAACTAACTCATTAGTTACATTGCTTGCAAGGCTTATAGTGATGTGCATTACTGAGAGGGCCCAGAGATACCTCTCCGATACTCGGAGTGACAAATCCTAATCTCGATCTATGCCAACCCAACAAACACCTTCAGAGACACCTGTAGAGCATCTTTATAATCACTCAGTTACGTTGTGACGTTTGATAGCACACAAGGTGTTCCTCTGGTATTGAGGAGTTGCATAATCTCATAGTCATAGGAACATGTATAAGTCATGAAGAAAGCAATAGCAACATACTAAACGATCAAGTGCTAAGCTAATGGAATGGGTCAGGTCAATCACATCATTCTCTAATGATGTGATCCTGTTAATCGAATGACAACTCACGTCTATGGCTAGGAAACTTAACCATCTTTGATTCAACGAGCTAGTCAAGTAGAGGCATACTAGTGACACTCTGTTTGTTTATGTATTCACACATGTACTAAGTTTCCGGTTAATACAATTCTAGCATGAATAATAAAAATTTATCATGATATAAGGAAATATAAATAACAATTTTATTATATCCTCTAGGGCATATTTCCTTCACGTATGACCTGGCGGCCACGACGAGCATCTCCACATGGCACAAGATGGCATTCCGTACATGCACTCGTATGCCATGTCGGCCCCAACTATAGGATTTACAGAGTGCAAGATGGCATATTGTACTATCGCTTGCACTCGTATGCGCACTTGTACCGAAGGGCGATGTTGGGCATTCACCAACAGAATGAACGACTGTGAACCGTACGATCGTGCCCGCTCATACACACGCTCGTATGAGGGCAAAAATATCTGATTTATTAACAAATTATTAGCTCTGTAATCAATGTTAATTCCCTTGAAACACCATAGCCAATGTATCTCTATAGCAACTATGTTTTCTTTTATATCTTTTTGTCAGTTGGGTATACAAATCGATGTTTTATTTCGTGTGTTATTTTTGCAGGGGCTTGGACCTTATGTGGTGACGTGTATGGTGTGGTGCCAATAGTATAATGATCCACACAAGCCACTTGGTTGCTTCAACGTGATGAACTTCAACCACAAGTGCTCGGTAATGTTTTCTAATTTGAACCTCGCTCAAATAAAAGTCTCTTAGTACCGAGTTTCTCACCTTAAGTGAGGATCTCCCTTTTTAATTAGGCACTTAGGAGCTGCACACTTGTGTTTTATATCTTGTCTCGCACGCACTTCATCCACAACTAAGAGCACACTACTAGGGAAAACCTATACGCAGAGGTATAGCAGTAGCCTGGGTCAAAACAGAGCGCTACTGCTATTTAGTAGTACCGCATGTCAATAAAGCGCGCTAAAGCTATGGTTGTAGCAGTACCGCGTCTGCACATAAAAGTGCTACTACTATAATTCCCACGCTGTTGCCGGTAGGCTAGGAATAGTAGTAGCGAGGCTGCAAAAATCACGCTACCGCTACGTGCCTTGTAGTAGCATGTTTCCTGTATAGAACGCTACTGCTAAACTGAAAAGAAAATAGAAAAGAAGTAGAAAAGTAAATGAAAATGAAAAAAGTAGAAAAAGGAGAAATAAAAAAAGAAAATATAAAGATAAACAGAAGAAAAATAAAAATAAAGGAGAAAGGCATAGCAGTAGCGCTTGTTGCCACAAAGCGCTGCAGTTACTGTAGCAGTAGCGCGTTTTATAAGCTGGCGCTATAGCTACATTCCTTAGATAAAAAGAAAAGAAAAAGGAAAATAAATAACTACTTCCTATAGCAGTAGCGCGTTTTCGTAGAAAGCGCTATAGCTAACTTAGCTATAGCACTTTTTGCCTACCGGTGCTACTGCTTTTTTGACTTAACCCCGCGCGGGCTCAAAATTTTGCTAAGTCCTTTCCCCCAATTCCCCATCAATCTCCTCCATCGTCGCCTCTCTCTCTCTCTCCCTCGCCGCCCCTGCTCCCTTGCCGTCGACGTTCCCTCGTTGGCACTGCCCCACTGGAGCCGCGCGCCGTCGCCGCCACCGGAGTCGTGCGCCCTCGATGCCCCTGCCTCCCTCGCCGCCACTGATTCCCTCGTCCGCTCCTCGCTGCTCCTGCCTCCATCGCCGCCAACGGAGCCATGCGCCCTCGCCGCCCCCGCCTCCATCGCCGAGCACCTCCCGCCACCGTCTCTCCCCTCTCTGTAAGCCCCCCTATCCCTCCTCTCTCTCTCTGCCTGTTCTTACTGCCTTGTTTTTTAGTAGTAGTAGTAGTAGTAGATGTTAATTAGTAGTAGGGTTCATAGATAATGTTTTTAGTAGTAGTAGATGTTAATTAGTAGTAGTGGTGGTACTAGTTAACTAGGGCAGTAGGGTTAATAGTAGAAGAATTAGGGTAATAATAGATGTTAAGTAGTAGATAATGTAGATGTTAATTAGTTTAGTAGGGTTTAGTTTTTGAATTGAGTTCGTTTAACTAGATATTAATTAGGGCAGTAGGGTTTAGTTTAGAGTAAAATTTAGTTTAGTAGTTAACTAAATATAATTTTTAGGAAAAAAGTGTATATGCTTAACTAGGGCAGTAGGGTTAGGGCTATAGGGTTTAACTACAAATGTTAGGAAAGTAAGGTTTAACTAGATGTTAACTAGGGTAGTAGGATTTAGTTTAGAGAAAAAAATCAATATAACAATATAAATTTCTATCTGCAAGTCCAGTAGGTTCTTAATTTTTAGTGAATTTTTATTAGGACATACTTTGAGTTCTAGGGTTCATAATTTTTATTAGGACAGAAATTGAGTTCTAGGGTTCATAATTCTTATTAGGACAAAAATATGTAAAGGTTCTAGGTTTCTAGGGTTCGTCCATCTATATTCGATTTTTGAATTGAGTTTTAGAGAGCATGAGATTTGTGTGGATTTTCTTGAAGTGTCAAACACTAGGAGATGCAAATTTCAAGTGTTCATGTTATATGCAAATTCCTCAGTAGTGTTTTCTCATGTTTATCTGTTGTTGTAGTTGCACATGTACATATCCTTAAGTGGTCTTGTTATATGCAACATTGAAGTGGTTCGATTGTGCTCAAGTGGCCTTTTGTTGTTTGCAGGGAATGATTCCGAGTGGCCTATGTTTTGCCGGAATGTTGATTCATTTCCGTTCCGGCAAATTTCAGGCACTCTATTTGTCCAGTTTGTAGCAAAGGTCATGCCGAAATTTTCCATGAATTTCGGCATGACTAATGCTACAAACTAGGACATATCGAGTGCCCGGTATTTGCCGCAACGGGAATGAATCAACATTCCTGCAAAACATTGGCCTTTTTTATGTCATTATTCATTTTATTAGGTCTAGTATTAATTGACTAGATTTAATCGTAGGAAACATGGCAGCAATGATGAAGGACAGGGTTCTGGTGATTGCAACGTCTACGTGGCGGCGGACGCCTATTTGAACCTTCTCTATGAGCAACGGTTGTTGCAGGGCCCACCTGTCACATCCGAGACTAAGACCGACATCGAGATCGGCGCTAAGACTGACAACGGCGCTGAGACCGACACCGAGACTGGCAAAGCCAGTGTAGAACTGAAACCAAAGAGGCAACCGTGCCCAAACCAGCTCATTACTACTAGACTGGTGGTCACGGAGGTGGACGATGGCTATTTTGAGCCAAAAGAGCTTGCGGAAGCGCGTGTGTGCTACAGCAATCAAATAGGTTGCATCCTACAGGCAACCGCCACCATCAACAATGTGAAACTAAGGAAGATACCTGATATGAAGTAGTCCCTCCTAACGAAGCTGCACCAAGTGTTCTTGTTCCCGGGCCGGGATGAAATCAAATATAAAAATCCAGATAAAGACCCGACAATGAAGAACATAAACAGACGCGCCATGGGCAAGTTTAGCGGCGTGTTGTCTGCCTGGAAAGTAAGGGTGAAAGCAAGGATCGTCGATAAAAAGGAACCCTACTCCGAGATTGTAAAGGATAATCCGACAATTGTGGAAGTGCAGTTTGAAATATTCAAGGCGGCTTGCATTGCCGAAGCTGCCAAAGAAAAGTTGGAGTACATGAAGGGGCTTCAAGAGAGGAACATGGGGTGCCACCACCTTGGAAGTCGTGGTTACGCGGGGAAGAGGTCCATATGGGCCAAGGAGTGCGTGGAACGCGAAAGTCTGGGCATCCCAGACCCCTTGGCGGAGTTCATCGTCCTGCAGGAGTGTGACGTCCTCAGGGCCCGGTACCATTGGGACCTAGTCGAGAAGGTTTCGAGACGGACGTGGTCATGAGGAGTTCATGAGACTGTTGGTAATTTAATTTACCCCCTAATTTTACCTTCTGATCAATTCGATTCCACGTTTAGTCATATTTGTAAACAATCCGTGTTCCTTCTGCAGAGAGAGCAGCACAGGATCGTGGTCAAAAGCGACTCACCGTCTGAGGCATTGGCGACGCCCTAGTGGGACATCCCATTCAACTGGGCCTTGAACATATTGAAAGGACTCCGGGTGGACACTTGGCCGCCGAATGGACGTGTGCACGGCGTCGGAGACGACGCCACATGGAAGAAGTACTACCGTGAGACCACGAAGGAGAGAAAGGAAAGACGGAGGTTAAATGAATAAAACATCGACAAGAAGGTTGCGGTTGCGGTTGATAAGAAATCAACCGAGACAGTGAAAGTAGCGGTACCTGCCTCAAAAGATGAAATGGCAGCTTCTTATGGTGTGTTGATTCTGGCTATCGTCAATTGGAGCATGCAAAATCCAAATAAAGATGCAGCGGACTTTCCCCTTTCCAACTTATTCGGGAGCAGCTCGATTAGCGTTGCACCAGCGCCTGCTCCCGCACCTGCACCTGCACCTGCTCCTGCACCGACTCCCGCACTAGCTCCTGCACTGGCTCCCGCACCTGATCATAGCAGCCCGTCCTCCATCTCAGACGTGCTCGGCAGTGCTTCGTCTTTGGCTGAGCTCGACGCCCTCACGGTACCTGTCACACCGGCCCTCTTCAATAAATGTATAATCCCCCGTTTCCGTTGCCTTTCGGATGTCTCACATCACAGACATGTCTTTGCAGGCCAACGTAAC
Source organism: Aegilops umbellulata (assembly GCA_032464435.1). Lineage (NCBI taxonomy): Eukaryota > Viridiplantae > Streptophyta > Magnoliopsida > Poales > Poaceae > Aegilops > Aegilops umbellulata. The sequence continues at coordinate 69,460,971 of CP136054.1, forward strand.
CCCGTGCACCATATTGTACACCATCAGCAGCCAGAAGGTGGACGTGGGGAAGGCAATGATAGTGAAGCCAAAGGAACAATTGTTCCACAGCCGGCCGATCCCCCTAACGTCTTCAAGGTTTCCATGGCCAGTGTCAAACCGAGCCACAAGAATTTGGCTCCTCCGGTACTAGGGGAGATGACGACAAGAACCCGTGGCGGCTTGGCGATTGCAAGAGGTGGGTCCTATTGTGGCCAAAGAGTCTGCTTCATCTGGAGGCGGCCGGGAGCACACCCACGACCATGCAGCCTCAACAAGGTATGAACATCAACACCCCACCTACCCAATTAGCATCGCCTGTCGTGCCGGGTGATAGCGGACGGGGTGAGGAAGAGGCTCCATTAGTCGCTGATGATGTCATTGTCGTCGAAGAAGCAATGCATGATATCGATGCCATCGATGAGGATGACGATGACACTCTACAATATCTCAATACTGGCGCCTATGACGACGGAGGATTGATGGCTCCGCAGTATGAGCGTCATGAGTCGGTGACTGAATTGCCGGATGATGAACATATTATAGATGATCGTCCAGTAGCAAAGAAGCATAGGAAGAGAGTGAGGAAAGTCAACAAAGATGCTTCTATGATCCAGCCACCTCCACAGCCTCGGTTTCAAGACCATATACTTGTCATGGGTGCGACGAAATACCATATCCCCGGTGAACCAATCCTACCTAAGGCAGCGGTAGAGGCCATATACGGCGATCTCAGGAGACTTCATGACGATGTGCTGCGAAGAGAGAAAAGCCTGATCGCCTCGCAAAATCCAGGATACCCGCTCTACGTGGTTAACGTGCCGCTACAAAGGTTGTACGTTGACACATTCCCCGCAGAAAAGTTCTTCCTTCGATTTGATTACATCTTCGACATGTTTCACTTGAAAAAGCTGGATTTTACGTTTGTCCGCCTTTTTGCCTTGTACACGAACTAAATCATCAGGATTGAGCAGATACCTTATATCTGTGTCACTGACCCGTACTTCATGCACGAGAGCTTCTTGTTAGTCTGCGAAAAGCACCATGAATACGCGAGTAACTACATCGCCGATTTCATGGTCGGTAATAAGGACAAGGAGACGATTCTCGTGCCTTATTATCCTATATAAGTCATCCTTGCGGATATCCTTCCTTCAATTTCAATCATTTCATTTGCACACGTGGAGGCTAATTTGAGGTGTACTTATTTTGCGCAGCGATGGGCGCGCCGTCCTCATCATCCTTTACCCCCGATTCTCCCATGCTCTTTACTTGGACTCGTCGAAGAACATGACGAAAAAGAATTACACCCACGCCAAGTTTGTTCTCGATAGTTCTATCTTTAGCTACGGCCTACGGGGTGGAGAGATCATGACCAGGAAGACAAGGAACTGCAAGGCCGCCTTCGTCCATAAGACCGACTTCTGCAGCATCCAGCAACCGAGTGGTACTCTCAATGATGGATTCTATGTCCTCCATAACATGTTGGAGTACATAAGGGATCAGCAGAACCTTCGCATGTCAACTAGATCCGGCGATGCCCATATTCTGCAATGGGCAAAGAACCTAGGAGATATCCCAGACCATCGACTCCGAGCTGAGTTCTATCACATCCAGCGTGAACTTGCCAAAATCATCATGAAGGTGGTCCTCGAAAAAAAATAGGGATGTTCTACGAAGAATGGCAAATGTCGCGGGAAGACGTCTGAACACGCATAGCCGCTCAGCGTCTCGACCTGAAGCCTTTCACTGCGCTCGGGGACTATCTCCCTGACTTGGAGGGATGACGCGACATGTTGGAGTGATTGACGATGTATGACAATGTGTCCATTTAGTCCATACTTTCTCTATGACAAAACTTTGAGTTATGCACGACGAAACTTCATTTGTGATGTAATAAAACCGTCCTCCTCAACTAGCTAAGATCACTCTAGTTAGGGCATTTTGGGTACGATGAATGTTGTTATTTATGCTTATGATATGTTGCTTCTATTTTTGCAAAGTTTGTCTCTTTCTGTTGCTCAACTATATATGTTGCATATCATCGACTCATGTGACGATGCAGGTGCATAGATCATCAATGGCGAAGAAGTGCTACGCTAGGAGTATACGACGAGTGGCCGGAGTGTCAGGCCAGGTGTACCAGTTTCCAGTTTCCGAGCGACAGCCAATAGTTAGTTTAGGTTCACGCTAGTGCGAGAGAGGGATACGAACCGACGCCTCAAGAAGTACTACATTATGTATGATGAGACATGTCATGTAACTTGTATAGCTATATCGTGATTATAATGTGATGACATGATTTGTGTTGGATGATATGATGAGACTATTACGTGTATGATATGATGAGAATATTGCATGTTTATGATATGATTAGAATACTGTATAAAATATGTACAAAAACATCGCAAATACGTAGCAAAAAAAGATATGAGAAAATATAGTAGTATTGCTCTTTAGCGCTGGACAGGAAAACGCTACTGCTAAAGCACTTAGCAGTAACGCTCTACTGCTAGACTTTAGTTGTAGCGCCGTATCAGTAGCGCGGGTAGCCGCGCTATTGATACACCAAATACCCGCTCTACTGCTAGACTTTTCCCTAGTAGTGGCACTACTCTCTTAGACTTATTTTATACTCTTGAGTGTGGTGCTTAGGTAGATGATGTTGGGGAATGTAGTATTTCAAAAAAATCATACGATCACGCAAGATCCATCTAGGAGAAGCATAGCAACGAGCGGAGAGAGTGTGTCCACATACCCTCGTAGACAAAAAGAGGAAGCGTTAAGTAACGCGGTTGATGTAGTCGAACGTCTTCGCGATCCAACCGATCAAGTACCGAACGCATGGGACCTCCGCGATCTCCACACGTTCAGCTCGGTGACGTCCCTCGAACTCTAGATATAGCTGAGGCCAAGGGAGAGTTTCGTCAGCACGACGGTGTGGTGACGGTGATGATGAAGTTACCGACGCAGGGCTTCGCTTAAGCACTACAACAATATGACTGAGGTGGAAATCTGTGGAGGGGGCACCGCACACGGCTAAGAAATCAACTTGTGTGTCTATGGGGTGCCCCCCTCCCCCGTATATAAAGGAGGGGAGGAGGAGGAGGGCCGGCCACAAGGGGCGCGCCCAAGGGGGGGATTCCTACTCCTAGTAGGGGTAGGTTTCCCCCTTTCCTAGTCCAAGTAGGAGAAGAAGGAAGGAGAGGAAGAAAAGAAGAAAAGGGAGGGCCGGCCCCCTAGCCCTAGTCAAATTCGGTTTGGACTAGGGGGCGCGCGCCCCACCTTGGCCTGCCTCCTCTCTTCCACCACTAGGCCCATGAGGCCCAATACTTCCCCCGGCGAATTCCCGTAACTCACCGGTACTCCGAAAAATACCTGAACCACTCAGAACCTTTCCGATGTGCAAATATAGCCTTCCAATATATCGATCTTTACGTCTCAACCATTTTGAGACTTCTCGTCATGTCCGTGATCTCATCCGGGACTCCGAACAAACTTCGGGCATCAAATCACATAACTCATAATACAAATCGTCATCGAACGTTAAGCCTGCTGTAACGCCCTCGATGCGGCTATATCTCCCACGTGTCGAGGCACGACTTAGAGGCATAACCGCATTGAAAGCAATGTCGCAAGTGAGGTAATCTTCACACAACCCATGTAATACATAAGGGAAAGAGTTACATAGTTGGCTTACAATCGCCACTTCACACAATACATAAATAAACATCCATCATACAAATTACACTCAAGGTCCGACTACGGTACCAAAATGAAAGAAGACTACCCCAAATGCTACACAGATCCCCGAATCACCCCAACTGGGCTCCACTACTGATCATCAGAAAAAGACACATAGTAACGGCCACGTTCCTCGTCGAACTCCCACGTGAGCTCGGTCGCGTCATCTGCACTGGCATCGTTGGCACCTGCAACTGTATTGGTAGAATCTGTGAGTCAAGGGGACTCAGCAATCTCACACCCGCGAGATCAAGACTATTTAAGCTTATAGGTAGGAAAGGTTTGTGAGGTGGAGCTGCAGCAAGCGACTAGCATATATGGTGGCTACAACGCAAAAGAGAGCGAGAAGAGAAGCAAAGCACGGTCGTGAAGCTAGAAGTGATCAAGAAGTGATCCTAGAACAACCTACATCAAACATAACTCCAACACCGTGTTCACTTCCCGGACCCCGCCGAGAAGAGACCATCACGGTTACACACGCGGTTGATGTGTTTTAGTTAAGGTCAACTTCGGGTTTTCTACAACCGGACATTAACAAATTCCCATCTGCCTCATAACCGCGGGCACGGCTTTCGAAAGATAATACCCTGCAGGGGTGTCCCAACTTAGCCCATTATAAGATCTCACGGTCAACGAAGGATATTCCTTCTACCGGGAAGACCCGATCAGTCTCCGAATCCCGGACTACAAAACATCTCGACAGTAATAAAACAAGTCCAGCAAAGCCGCCCGATTGTGCCGACAAATCCTGATAAGAGCTGCACATATCTCGGTCTCAGGGCAACACCGAATTGTCCAAACTTCCGGTAGGCCAGTCCAGAGTTGCCCCTGGCGACCACCGGCGGCTGACAGTTCGGACCAACACTCGAAGGAGCACTGGCCCGGGGGGGTTAAAATAAAGATGACCCTCGGGCTCGCGAAAACCCGGGGGGAAAAGGCTTAGGTGGCAAAAGGTAAAACCAATGTTGGGCCTTGCTGGAAAAGTCTTATTCAAAGCGAACTGTCAAGGGGGTCCCATAAATCACCCAACCGTGTAAGGAACGCAAAATCAAGGAACATAACACCGGTATGACGGAAAACTAGGGTGGCAAGAGTGGAACAAAACACCAGGCATAAGGCCGAGCCTTCCACCCTTTACCAAGTATATAGATGCATTAATTAAATAAGAGGTATTGTGATATCCCAACAAGTAAAACATGTTCCAACAAGGAACAACAAGGTCATGTTCCAACAAGGAACAAACTTCATCTTCACCTGCAACTAGCAACGCTATAAGAGGGGCTGAGCAAAGCGGTAACATAGCCAAACAACGGTTTGCTAGGACATGGATGGTTAGGGGCTGACATGGCAATATGGGTGGCATGATATAGCAAGTGGTAGGTATCACGGCATAGTCATAGCAAAAGAGCGAGCATCTAGCAAGCAAAGATAGAAGTGATTTCGAGGGTATGGTCATCTTGCCTGCAAGGTTCTCAGAGTTGTCGAAAGCTTGGTCCTCGTAAGCGTTCTCAACAGGTTCCTCGTTCACGTAATCGTCTCCCGGCTCTACCCACAACAAGAACACAAGAAAAGGGGACAAACATCAATCACGATGCAATGCGCAACCAACATGATGCAAAACATGGCATGATATGCGAGATGGGATGTGCAATGCATATGCGTGCTTCGGAAGGAAAAAGATGAACAAGGCATAATCTTGGCAAACCAAGTATGCCACTGGATAGGTGAGGTGATTTCGGTTGAAATCGATATAAAGATCACCGGAATCGGATGCACGATTTGCAAATGACAAGCAAAACAAGAATGACAATAATCTGCCATTAACAGCATGATGCTACTTAGCAAGCAACAAGAAATTAAGCTACTGCACCCAAACATACCAAAAAAGCAGATGACAGTAATCTATTCAAGATGCTTGACAAAAGATGAACACTGAGCTACGGATAAATCACACCATAACAGGTTCAAACAAGCATGGCAAAAGTGCAAAAGATAACAGGTTCAGAGACAGAGAAAATAACATGCCAGAAATTAACATCAGGATGACATGTTTAGAGCAATGAAACAGCATGCTAAAGGAGCAGGAAATAGCAAAACAAGGCACGGCATGAATCTACTCAAAGCACTTAACAAAAGTCCCTTAATGACCATAAGCCAAAAAGGATGAGAAAATATGATAACACCCATGTCAAATAAGCAAGTTTCGATACAGGTTTCAGACTTAGCAGAAAACTGGACATGTCAAGAACAGATAACAAGTAGGCATGTTCGTGAGCTCGATGCACTCACTACAGAGCATTACATGACAAACTAAGCATACATACATCAAGAATACATGGCATAGAAGCTAGACATGGAAAGAACAACATCATAGCATGCAAGGATCAAATACAACAAGCTTGGCAAAATCGAATAACATGTAAACAATCTGCCAGCAACATTTTATAGCAAAAGTAGAGCTCGATTGACTCAAGCTATGCCACTCCATAATTACCAACAAAGGCATGGATGGATAGATCAAATCCATATGCTCAAAACACTCTTACTGATCATGCTCAAAAGAGGCATAGATCTCTCGGAAACAACATGAACACATGACATAAAAATAACAGCAGGCAGGGACTTAGTGAAATTACTAAGTCTCTGAAATCAGCAACATTATGTACCCTAGTTTGCATGCTTGTGCTAGTCACCACAAAGACCACAAAAATACATGGCATAATTCTCTGAAAAGATAACATGGCATATTACAAAACACATGTAGGACTCAACTTCATAGGAGGTACACATCAATCATGGCAAAAATGACAAAAGTGCATGTTCTGATAAGAATCAGAAACTAACATCACATAGCCCTTTTCTAACAGCATTTCGGGCATCAAGATGAACTCAAATGCAAATGACCCAATGGAATGAAATGATTTACTCATTGATACGAACAATTTGATATGCTATACACCCAAAACGGAGCTACGGATGCGAAGATATGGTGCAATGAACATGCAACAAAATTAGGGTTCCGGGGAGAAAAAGTCAACCGAAGAGTTGGATCCAGATCTGGATCGGCGCGGGCTTCGAGGACTCCGGCGAGGTGGGCGGCTCCGGCGAGGTGGAGAGGGGAGGCGAGGCCGGCCGGGCGGTGGAGAGGCGGAGAGATGGCGCGGGCGCGGGCGGCGGAGCTCCTGCGGCGAGGAGGCGGCGGCGGGCGGCGGGAGGCGGCGCGGCCGGCGGAGGTCGCCGGGGCCGGCCGGCAAGGCGGGGCGCCGGGGCGCGGCGAGGCGGAGGGCCTCGGGCACGGGAGCGCGACGGCGGGCCGCAGGGGCCGGCCACGGGCTCGGGCGGGCCGGTGGCGGCGGCGGCGCGGCGGGACACGTGGCGAGTTGCGATTCATCCGGCGGCGGCGGGCGGATGTGTCCGGCGCCGGTGGACAGTGTCCGGTGCACGGAGGGAGCGGGGGCTAGGGTTAGGGTGGATTTCATCCGGGATTTTGAAGGGGGAGGTATATTTATAGGTAGAAGGAGCTAGGGAGCTCCAAATGGAGTGCGGTTTTCGGCCACGCGATCGTGATCTAACGGCGATGGACATGGGAGTGTCTTAGATGGGTTGTTGGGCTGTTTTGGAGAGGTTTTGGGCTGCAACACACACGAGGCCTTTACGGTTACCCGGTTAACCGTTGGAGTACCAAACGACCTCCGATTGACCCGAAACTTGACAGGCGGTCTACCGGTGCTATACCAAGGCCGCTTGGCAAACCTCGGTCCATTCCGAGAAGGTTTAATACCCGCACACGGAAAAAGGTAAAAGGGGACGCCGGGGGACATAGGAGCGCCGGATTGCAAAACAGACAACGGGGAAAATGCTCAGATTTATGAGACGAACACGTATGCGAATGCGATGCACATGATGACATGATATGAAATGCATGACATGAACAAAATGCAAACTGACGGGAACCCAACCACGGAGGAAAAATTATATCACAATGCCGAAAATGGCAAGAGTTGGAGTTACAATTATGGCAAGTTACATCCGGGGCGTTACACCTGCGGACCCTACGGGTTCGAGAACTATGTAGACATGACCGAGACACATCTCCGATCAATAACCAATAGCAGAACCTGGATGCTCATATTGGCTCCTACATATTCTATGAAGATCTTTATCGGTCAAACCGCATAACAACATATGTTGTTCCCTTTGTCATCGGTATGTTATTTGCCCGAGATTCGGTCGTCGGTATCATCATACCTAGTTCAATCTCATTACTGGCAAGTCTCTGAAGGAAATATGCCCTAGAGGCAATAATAAAGTTATTATTTATTTCCTTATATCATGATAAATGTTTATTATTCATGTTAGAATTGTATTAACCGGAAACATAATACATGTGTGAATACATAGACAAACAGTATGTCACTAGTATGCCACTACTTGACTAGCTCGTTGATCAAAGATGGTTAAGTTTCCTAGCCATAGACATGAGTTGTCATTTGATTAACGGGATCACATCATTAGGAGAATGATGTGATTGACTTGACCCAGTCCGTTAGCTTAGCACACGATCGTTTAGTATGTTGCTATTGCTTTCTTCATGACTTATACTTGTTCCTATGACTATGATATTATGCAACTCCCGTTTACCGGAGGAACACTTTGTGTGCTACCAAACGTCACAATGTAACTGGGTGATTATAAAGGTGCTCTATAGGTGTCTCCAAAGGTACTTGTTGGGTTGGCGTATTTCGAGATTAGGTTTTGTCACTCCGATCGTCGGAGAGGTATCTCTGGGCCCTCTCGGTAATGCACATCACGTAAGCCTTGCAAGAATTGCAACTAATGAGTTAGTTGCGGGATGATGTGTTACGGAACGAGTAAAGAGACTTGCCGGTAACGAGATTGAACTAGGTATTGAGATACCGACGATCGAATCTCGGGCAAGTAACATACCGATGACAAAGGGAACAACATATGTTGTTATGCGGTTTGACCGATCAAGATCTTCATAGAATATGTAGGAGCCAATATGAGCATCCAGGTTCCACTATTGGTTATTGACCGAAGACATGCCTTGGCCATGTCTACATAGTTCTCGAACCCGTAGGGTCCGCACGCTTAACGTTACGATGACAGTTATATTATGAGTTTATATGTTTTGATGTACCGAAGGTTGTTCGGAGTCCCGGATGTGATCATGGACATGACGAGGAGTCTCGAAATGGTCGAGACATGAAGATTGATATATTGGAAGCCTATGTTTGGATATCGGAAGTGTTCCGGGTGAAATCGGGTTTTACCGGAGGGGTTACCGGAACCCCCCGGAGGCTATTGGGCCTTATGGGCCCAAGTGAAGAAAGAGGAGAGGCGGCCAAGGGGCAGCCGCGCGCCCCTCCCCCCCCCCCAAGTCCGAATTGGACAAGGAGGGGGGGCGGCGCCCCCCCCCCCCTTTCCTTTCCCCTCTCTCCTCCTTCCCCCAAAGTCCTAATCCAACTAGGGAAAAGGAGGGGAGTCCTACCCCCGGTGGGAGTAGGACTCCTCTGGCGCGCCCTCTCCCATGGCCGGCCGCAGCCCCCTTGCTCCTTTATATACGGGGGTAGGGAGCACCCCATAGACACAACAATTGATCATTGATCTTTTAGTCGTGTGCGGTGCCCCCCTCCACCATAGTCCACCTCGATAATATCGTAGCAGTGCATAGGCGAAGCCCGGCGTCGGTAGAACATCATCATCGTCACCACGCTGTCGTGCTGATGAAACTCTCCCTCAACACTCGGCTGGATCGGAGTTCGAGGGACGTCATCGGGCTGAACGTGTGCTGAACTCGGAGGTGTCGTGCGTTCGGTACTTGATCGGTCGGATTGTGAAGACGTACGACTACATCAACCGCGTTGTGCTAACGCTTCCGCTTTCGGTCTACGAAGGTACGTGGACAACACTCTCCCCTCTCGTTGCTATGCATCACCATGATCTTGCGTGTGCGTAGGAAATTTTTGAAATTACTACATTCCCCAACAGTGGCATCCGAGCCAGGTTTTATGTGTAGATGTTATATGCACGAGTAGAACACAAGTGAGTTGTGGGCGATACAAGTCATACTGCTTACTAGCATGTCCTACTTTGGTTCGGCGGTATTGTTGGATGAAGCGGCCCAGACTGGCATTACGCGTACGCTTACGCGAGACTGGTTCTACCGACGTGCTTTGCACACAGGTGGCTGGCGGGTGTCAGATTCTCCAACTTTAGTTGAACCGAGTGTGGCTACGCCCGGTCCTTGCGAAGGTTAAAATAGCACCAACTTGAAAAACTATCATTGTGGTTTTAATGCGTAGGTAAGAACGGTTCTTGCTCAGCCCGTGGCAGCCACGTAAAACTTGCAACAACAAAGTAGAGGACGTCTAACTTGTTTTTGCAGGGCATGTTGTGATGTGATATGGTCAAGACGTGATGAGATATAATTTGTTGTATGAGATGATCATGTTTTGCTGAAGTTATCGGTAACTGGCAGAAGCCTTATGGTTGTCTCTTTATTGCATAAGATGCAAGCGCCAAATAATTGCTTTACTTTATCGCTATGCGGTAGCAATAGTTGCAAGAGCAATAGTTGGCGAGACGACCATGTGACGACACGTTGATAGAGATCAAGATGATGGAGATCATGGTGTCATGCCGGTGACGATAGAGATCATGACGGTACTTTGGAGATGGAGATCAAAGGCGCAAGATGATCATGGCCATATCATGTCACGTATTTTGATTGCATGTGATGTTTATCTTTTATACATCTTATTTTGCTTAGTTCGACGATAGCTCTATAAGATGATCTCTCACTAAATTTCCAGATAAAAGTGTTCTCCCTGAGTATGCACCGTTGCCAAAGTTTGTCGTGCCCAGACACCACGTGATGATCGGGTGTGATAAGCTCTACGTCCATCTACAATGGGTGCAAGCCAGTTTTGCACACGCGGAATACTCAGGTTAAACTTGACGAGCCTAGCATATGCAGATATGGCCTCGGAACACTGAGACCGAAAGGTTGAGCGTGAATCATATAGTAGATATGATCAAAATAGTGATGTTCACCATTGAAAACTACTCCATTTCACGTGATGATCGGTTATGGTTTAGTTGATTTGGATCACGTGATCACTTAGATGATTAGAGAGATGTCTATCTAAGTGGGAGTTCTTAAGTAATATGATTAATTGAACTTTAATTTATCATGAACTTAGTCCTGGTAGTATTAGCATATCTATGTTGAAGATCAATAGCTCGCGATGTTGCTCCCCGTTTAATTTTTATATGTTCCTAGAGAAAACTAAGTTGAAAGATGTTAGTAGCAATGATGCAGATTGGATTCATGATCTGAGGTTTATCCTCATTGCTGCACAGAAGAATTATGTCCTTGATGCACCGCTAGGTGACAGACCAATTGCAGGAGCAGATGCAGTCGTTATGAACATTTGGCTAGCTCAATATGATGACTACTTGATAGTTTAGTGCGCCATGCTTAACGGCTTAGAATCGGGACTTCAAAGACGTTTTGAACGTCATGGACCATATGAGATGTTCCAGGAGTTGAAGTTAATATTTCAAGAAAATACCCGAGTTGAGAGATATGAAGTCTCCAACAAGTTCTATAGCTAAAAGATGGAGGAGAATAGCTCAAGCAGTGAGCATGTGCTCAGATTGTCTGGGTACTACAATCGCTTGAATCAAGTGGGAGTTAATCTTCCAGATAAGATAGTGATTGATAGAATTCTCTAGTCACCGTCACCAAGTTAGTAGAACTTTGTGATGAACTATAATATGCAAGGGATAACGGAAACGATTCCCAAGCTCTTCGTGATGCTGAAATCGACGAAGGTAGAAATCAAGAAAAACATCAAGTGTTGATGGTTGACAAGACCACCAGTTTCAAGAGAAACGACAAAGGGAAGAAGGGGAACTTCAAGAAGAACGGCAAGCAAGTTGCTGCTCAAGTGAAGAAGCCCAAGTATGGACCTAAGCCTGAGACTAAGTGCTTCTACTGCAAAGGGACTGGTCACTGGAAGCGGAACTACCCCAAGTATTTGGCGGATAAGAAGGATGGAAAAGTGAACAAGCTATATTTGATATACATGTTAATAATGTGTAATTTACTACTGTTTATAAGCAACCCCTCGGTATTTGATACTGGTTCAGTTGCTAAGAGAAGTAACTCGAAACGGGAGTTTCAGAATGAATAGAAACTAGTTTAGGGCAAGGTGACGATGTGTGTTGGAAGTAGTTCCAAGATTGATATGATCATCATCGCACACTCCCTATACTTTCGGGATTAGTGTTGAAACTAAATAAGTGTTATTTGATGTTTGCGTTGAGCATGAATATGATTTGATCATGTTTATTGCAATACAGTTATTCATTTAAATTAGAGAATAATTGTTGTTCTATTTACATGAATAAAACCTTCTATGGTCATACACCCAATAAAATGGTTTGTTGGATCTCGATCGTAGTGATACACATATTCATAATATTGAAGCCAAAAGATGCAAAGTTAATAATGATAGTGCAACTTATTTGTGGCACTGCCGTTTAGGTCATATTGTTGTAAAGCGCATGAAGAAACTCCATGCTGATGGGCTTTTGGAATCACTTGATTATGAATCACTTGATGCTTGCGAACCATGCCTTATGGGCAAGATGACTAAAGACTCCGTTCTCCGGAACAATGGAGCGAGCAACTGACTTATTGGAAATAATATACATACTGATGTATGAAATCCGATGAGTGTTGAAGCTCGCGGCGGGTATTGTTATTTTCTGACCTTCACAGATGATTTGAGCAGATATGGGTATATCAACTTGATGAAACATAAGTCTGAAACATTTGAAAAGTTCAAAGAATTTCAGAGTGAAGTGGAAAATCATCGTGACAAGAAAATAAGGTTTCTACGATCTGATCGCGGAGACAAATATTTGTGTTACGATTTTGGTCTTCAATTAAAACAATGTGGAAATAGTTTCACAAATTCGTGCCACCTGGAACACCACAACATAATGGTGTGTCCGAACGTCATAACCGTACTCTATTAGATATAGTACAATCTATGATGTTTCTTACCGATTTACCACTATCATTTTGGGGTCATGCATTAGAGATAGTTGCATTCACGTTAAAAAGGGGCACCATCTAAGTCTGTTGAGACGACACAATATGAACTGTGGTTTGGCAAGAAACCAAAGTTGTCGTTTCTTAAAGTTTGGGGTTGCGATGCTTATAAGAAAAAGTTTCATCATGATAAGCTCAAACCCAAATCGGAGAAATGTGTCTTCATAGGATACCCAAAGGAGACAGTTGGGTACACCTTCTATCACAGATCCGAAGGCAAGACATTCGTTGCTGAGAATGGATACTTTCTAGAGAAGGAGTTTCTCTCGAAAGAAGTGAGTGGGAGGAAAGTAGAACTTGATAAGGTAATTGTACCTTATTGGAAAGTAGTTCATCACAGAAATCTGTTCCTGTGACTTCTACACCAATTAGTGAGGAAGCTAATGATGATGATCGTGTAACTTCAGATCAAGTTACTACCGAATCTCGTAGGTAAACCAGAGTGAGATCCGCACCAGAGTGGTACGGTAATCCTGTTCTGGAAGTCATGTTACTAGACCATGACGAACTTGCGAACTATGAGGAAGCGATGATGAGCCCAGATTCCGCGAAATGGTTTGAGGCCATGAAATCTGAGATATGATCCATGTATGAGAACAAAGTATGGACTTTGGTTGACTTGCCCGATGATCGGGAAGCCATAGAAAATAAATGGATCTTCAGGAGGAAGACGGACGCTGATAGTAGTGTTACTATCTACAAAGCTAGACTTGTCGAAAAAGGTTTTTGACAAAGTTCAAGGTGTTGACTACGATGAGATTTTCTCACTCGTATCGATGCATAAAGTCTGTCCGAATCATGTTAGCAATTGCCGCATTTTATGAAATCTGACAAATGGATAACAAAACTGCAATCTTAATGGATTTCTTAAAGAAGAGTTGTATATGATGCAACCAGAAGGTTTTGTCAATCCTAAAGGTGTTAACAAAATGTGCAAGCTCCAGCGATCCATCTATGGACTGCTGCAAGCATCTCGGAGTTGGAATATACGCTTTGATAAGTTGATCAAAGGATATAGTTTTATATAGACTTGCGTTGAAGCCTGTATTTACAAGAAAGTGAGTGGGAGCACTACAGCATTTCTGATAAGTATATGTGAATGACATATTGTTGATCGGAAATAATGTAGAATTATTCTGCAAAGCATAAAGGAGTGTTTGGAAGGAGTTTTTCAAAGAAAGACCTCGGTGAAGCTGCTTACATATTGAGCATCAAGATCTATAGAGATAGATCAAGACGCTTGATATGTTTTTTCAATGAGTACATGCCTTGACAAGATTTTGAAGTAGTTCAAAATGGAACAGTCAAAGAAAGAGTTATTGCCTGTGTTACAAGGTGTGAAATTGAGTAAGACTCAAAGCCCGACCACGGCAGAAGATAGAAAGAGAATGAAAGTCATTCCCTATGCCTCAGCCATGGGTTCTATAAAGTATGCCCTGCTGTGTATCAGATCTATTGTATACCCTACACTGAGTTTTGCGAGGGAGTACAATAGTGATCTAGGAGTAGATCACTGGACAGCGGTCAAAATTATCCTTAGTGGAATAAGGATATGTTTCTCGATTATGGAGGTGACAAAAGGTTCGTCGTAAAGAGTTACATCGATGCAAATTTTGACACTGATCCAGATGACTCTAAGTCTCAATCTGGATACATATTGAAAGTGGGAGCAATTAGCTAGAGTAGCTCCGTGCAGAGCATTGTTGACATAGAAATTTGCAAAATACATACGGATATGAATATGGCAGACCCGTTGACTAAACTTCTCTCACACGCGATGTTAATCACACCTTAGTACTCTTTGGGTGTTAATCACATAGCGATGTGAACTAGATTATTGACTCTAGTAAACCCTTTGGTGTTGGTCACATGAAGATGTGAACTATGGGTGTTAATCACATGGTGATGTGAACTATTGGTGTTAAATCACATGGTGATGTGAACTAGACTATTGACTCTAGTGCAAGTGGGAGACTGAAGGAAATATGCCCTAGAGGCAATAATAAAGTTATTATTTAATTCCTTATACCATGATAAATTTTTATTATTCATGCTAGAATTGTATTAACTGGAAACATAATACATGTGTGAATACATAGACAAACAGTATGTCACTAGTATGCCTCTACTTGACTAGCTCGTTGATCAAATATGGTTAAGTTTCCTAGCCATAGACATGAGTTGTCATTTGATTAACGGGATCACATCATTAGGAGAATGATGTGATTGAATTGACCCATTCCGTTAGCTTAGCACACGATCGTTTAGTATGTTGCTATTGCTTTCTTCATGACTTATACATGTTCCTATGAGTATGAGATTATACAACTCCCGTTTACCGGAGGAACACTTTGTGTGCTACCAAACGTCACAACGTAACTGGGTGATTATAAAGGTGCTCTACAGGTGTCTCCGAAAGTATTTGTTGGGTTGGCGTATTTCAAGATTAGGATTTGTCACTCCGATCGTCAGAGAGGTATCTCTGGGCCCTCTCGGTAATGCACATCACTTAAGCCTTGCAAGCATTGCAACTAATGAGTTAGTTGCGGGATGATGTATTACGGAATGAGTAAAGAGACTCGCCGATAACGAGATTGAACTAGGTATTGAGATACCGACGATCGAATCTCGGGCAAGTAACATATCGATGACAAAGGGAACAACGTATGTTGTTATGCGGTTTGACGATAAAGATCTTCGTAGAATATGTAGGAGCCAATATGAGCATCCAGGTTCCGCTATTGGTTATTGACCGAAGACGTGTCTCAGTCATGTCTACATAGTTCTCGAACCCGTAGGGTCCGCACGCTTAACGTTACGATGACAGTTATATTATGAGTTTATATGTTTTGATGTACCGAATATTGTTCGGAGTCCTGGATGTGATCACGTACATGACGAGGAGTCTCGAAATGGTCGATACATGAAGATTGATATATTGGAAGCCTATGTTTGGATATCGGAAGTGTTCCAGGTGAAATCGGGTTTTACCGGAGTACCGGAGGAAGAGGAGAGGCGGCCAAGGGGCAGCCGCACGCCCCTCCCCCCCCCAAGTCCGAATTGGACAAGGAGGGGGGCGGCGCCCCCCTTTTCCTTTCCCCTCTCTCCTCCTTCCCCCCAAGTCCTAATCCAACTAGGAAAAAGGAGGGGAGTCCATGGGAGTAGGACTCCTCCAGCGCGCCCTCTCCCATGGTCGGCCGCACCCCCCCCCCTTGCTCCTTTATATACGGGGGTAGGGGCACCCCATAGACACAACAATTGATCATTGATCTTTTAGCCGTGTGCGGTGCCCCCCTCCACCAAAGTCCACCTCGATAATATCGTAGCGGTGCTTAGGCGAAGCCCTGCGTCGGTAGAATATCATCATCGTCACCACGCCGTCGTGCTGACGAAACTCTCCCTCAACACTCGGCTGGATCGGAGTTCGAGGGACGTCATCGGGCTGAACGTGTGCTGAACTCGAAGGTGTCGTGCGTTCGGTACTTGATCGGTCGGATCGTGAAGACGTACGACTACATCAACCGCGTTGTGCTAACGCTTCCGCTTTCGGTCTACGAGGGTACGTGGACAACACTCTCCCCTCTCGTTGCTATGCATCACCATGATCTTGCGTGTGCGTACGAAATTTTTGAAATTGCTACGTTCCCCAACAGTCTCTTTACTCGCTCCGTGATGCATCATCCCGCAACTAACTCATTAGTCACATTGCTTGCAAGGCTTATAGTGATGTGCATTACCGAGAGGGCCCAGGGATACCTCTCCGACAATCGGAGTGACAGATCCTGATCTCGGTCTATGCCAACTCAACAAACACCATCGGAGACACTTGTAGAGCATCTTTATAATCACCCAGTTACGTTGTGACGTTTGATAGCACACTAAGTGTTCCTCCGGTATTCGGGAGTTGCATAATCTCATAGTCATAGGAACATGTATAAGTCATGAAGAAAGCAATAGAAACATACTAAACAATCAAGTGCTAAGCTAACGGAATGGGTCAAGTCAATCACATCATTCTCTAATGATGTGATCCCGTTCATCAAATGACAACACATGTCTATGGTTAGGAAACTTAACCATCTTTGATTAACGAGCTAGTCTAGTAGAGGCATACTAGGGACACTTTGTTTGTCTATGTATTCACACATGTACTAAGTTTCCGGTTAATACAATTCTAGCATGAATAATAAACATTTATCATGATATAAGGAAATAAAATAATAACTTTATTATTTCCTTTAGGGCATATTTCCTTCAGATGAACTGATCATATTCAGGAAGATGTTTTTATCACTTGTGTTGCTAACCCTTTGTGCTAAAAAAACCTCGAAAAACTACAAAGCGTAAAAATATTTTGTTTCCTTTTTAGTTTCATTCTAGCAGGTTCTATCAGAGGGAAACCGCCAGACCACAACAAGGAGATGAATTGAAGCGATGTCCATGTCTATTAGAAGAGAGGTCATGTGCGCCTCAACGGTAAAAGCATCTAAGCCTTGCTTAATCTTAAGCTTTAGGAGGTAACCGCTTCTCACACTCTCTTTTAATAACTACACTTTCTTTTTTACTTCCATAATTTTCCTTAGTTTAGTTCTAAGGGTGGGGAGGTTACTTTTGCATGTGTAGTGTCTTGTGCAATGCTCATGATAATAAGGTATTTGTGCAATAGTGTGGACCGTTGTTTTGACATGCTTGCGTTAGCATGCAGAAATCTTGCTATCTTCTTACAAATGTTGACATGTGTTTCTATCAAAAACCCAATAACGGAGTACTTTGAACTATTGCCTTTCATTCACCTAATTACATGAGTTGAGGGCTCTAGTGGTGACTTGATTAGCGATTGAATGATTGTAGAGACTTTTGGCTGATGAACCCGACATCTTTGGTTGATCCAGGACGCGCAACGGGTTATCCCCGCCAAAATATCCCCTTGAGGTACTTAGCTTTTGAGTCTTATGCAACATGACACCGTGATTCTCTTGTATAGTGTTGAGTTCTTTATGATTAAAGCAAGTTTGAAGCCTTTTGCACTTCCTTTCATCTTATTTTGCTAGCGTCTACGGTATCGTGCATTGCACACTCTCACATTGAGACTTGGTGCATACTTCGCAGGTACATCTAGACCCGCATGACGACTTTCTTTTGTTCTCCTACACATAAAACACCACATCTACTCAAAACAACCACCATAGCTACCTACATGGCATTTTCATAGCCATCCTGAGCATATCACCATGCACTACCATCATTTTTCTTTACATGATTAGAGACAAGATCACAAACAACACTTGAGCTAGTCCTAGAGGCGAGACTGGGAATTAGGTTTTACCGTTTATCATTCCATACCTGCATATGAGTTTTCCACTGAATCGCATATCTAGGATCATAGCAGTTATAACATAGAATCTAAGCTCTTAATTATAAACATGGAAATATAATAATACTATATTATTGCCTCTAGGGCATATTTCCAACACGCCTCCCTTCTCATCTCCATCACCATCACCTTGATCACCGTCATAGCCATTCTCTCCCGAGTTAGCCATACTTGTAATCAGTGCATCACAATCGACAATATTGTATGACTATTCATCAATCAATCAATCATCTTTATGTGGCCTACAATGTTTTCTCCTTGTGATTCAATCATGACGTGTGATTAATTCCTGAAGGCAATGGGTTGAGGCATGAGGCCTTTCAACCCCATGTATTTGTGCACGGGTCATTGGATGACTTCTGTTATTTGACGTTATTTGTATGTGTGAATCACAGTAGAGTTGTCTTTTGTCTTCTTCTCATTGTAAGGCCCCGAAGGTACCCGGGATCCCGAAGATCGATCAAGGAGGAGGTAAGAAGTGATAATGTGTGGAAAGTTATTCTGAAAACCGGTGACAACAAGCATTTGTATGGTAGAGAAAAGCAATTCCTTCGGGATATATGAGGTGTGGTCATTAAACATCAAATGCTTTTGTTTGGATAAATCCTTAATAACCTAGGTAACCCCGCGTAATTGTAAGGGCCAGCGGTTGGTTAATGACTCTCGATGCAGGTCATGAATCGATCATGATGTACTTTAGAACACATGCCTCACTTCATCGCGTTATGAGCACATCGTAACGAGTGTCAACCAGAACTATGTTATAAATCAAGACAAGATCACACAAAGTATAAGTTTGTAAGTATAAGTCCTCATACTCATGCCTACTTCTATATCATTGTTTACACCAATAAGGTTATTTAAAAGGTCTAGGAAACTAGAACATTTTGCAAGAATAATAACTTGCTTGAATCTTTGTCATGGAGCACATTCTCTTGTGGGTTTGATACCCAGCGTCACTCCTTGGAGAAATGGTAAGGGACTATCTACAATCCAAAACCGAGCATAAATATAATCATCAATGGCGAGGATGTCAAGTACAAGCTCCCCTCGGATTATGAGGTTGAGGTCACAGTAAAATGTTTGTGAGCTTGGATATTTGCCTAAAACTGCTAATGCCCTTGAGCTTATTAACGATACTGATGCTTTCGACTACATGTTAAAAGACATGTGGCTTATGATTGTAGGGAGCACTGTCATATCACCGACTACCCTCAACAAGGTCAACAACATGTGAAATTATATCCGGGTAAGTCTCTCCTATTGGAAATATGCCCTAGAGACAGTAATAAATGTTAATATCTAATTCCATATTTGTAATTAATATTTATTTGTTGTGGTATAATTGCAGTGGTTCTTCTTTTCACAAAAAGGATCGGATCTATTATAAAAGTTCATCGAAAGTAAGCATGTCAATCATAATAAAGTACATTGACATTCTGAGACCACTACTGCCGTCAGAACGAGCTGCCGACGCACCGCTGTCACCGCTCCCCTACCGGAGCCGATTTGACCTTGTCGATGATAGCGTGGAAGTCTTCATGCATGTGTCCCTAAGGACCAGTGCCCTGGAGCCACAGTTGTTGTTGTTGAACCCTTGCATAGATATGAAGCACTAGACACCATATCACGCCACATGACGAGAAACCCTAACCTCGCCGCCCCAAGGAGATGGCAGGAATCTACACCAGAGCTCAGTTGACTATGTCCAGATGGATGAACTCAAGGGGGATCGGAGCCTGGAAGACAAACTTGAAGAAGAAGCATCGCCATCCAACCGAGCGTCACACCCTTGAAGACTAAAAACCCTAACCTAAAGTACTTACCAGAGCGGAGGCACTAGAATTCTTCTCCGCGCCAACGGTCGGCAGAGCTGCAGGCGGAGGGGAGGCGAATCCACAGACTCGCCGATGAAGCCTGGAGGGTAGAGTTTTCTCTAGCCGCCTAGAGATAGGGGAGGATGACAATTGCAATGGTTATTGAATATGAGATTCAAAGGAAAACTCATTTGCATCTTTAGAAATATAAACACAAAGTAGGTTCCTAGTCTCGCCTCTAACAATAGCTCATGTGTTGCATGATGATCTCGTTTTCTGATCATATGGCATTGTTAGGGTAACAAGGATACGAGTAACAATGAGAGCGCATTGTTGGCAGAATAATGGTGTCGAATAGATCCAGCCAAATGATATATTATGAGATCACATCGTAACAATGTTATAAATATAATCATAAAAGTGTTAACGTATACTCCCATCCTCAAGACCATGTGGATATCAAATGCACTCATGGCGGACGAGCCAAAAGCACGTCATACAGAACCAAACCAACTTCCGCTATGTCAAATATACGCATGTATCACGAGATGCACGTGCCCCTAACATCCTGAAAATAACCAAGTGATGATGTGTGAAAACTTTGAAGTTCTGCATGCGAACAAGCGTGTGTGCTTGTGATATAAAATTCATGGACTTCTTTTGGACCCGTTCCAGGAGCTGTGTATTTTATTAGAAGTGATGGCGCGTAGAAGGATCTGCTCCGGAAACGATGCTGGAACCATTTCAGAAGCTTTGTACTCCCTCCGTTTCATAATATAAAAGTGTTCAAAAACGCTTTTATATGTTGAACGCTCTTTTATTATAAGACGGATGGAGTTTTATTAGAAACGAATACGTGTCTATTTTTATGGGGCCTATTTTTCCTTTATTGTTGGCCAGCATTTATATTTGTTAGATCTTTCTGGAATGAAATAGAGGGGGGCTAACTCTTGTTCACCTACACGTATTTCTCTAACTAGGTATCTTTGATGTTGTCTTATAAAATTCGATGGAGGGAGAAGCGTTCAAGGTTTGCTGGCATTGTATCCCTACTACGTATCCAAGGCTTTGAACTTAGAGACCTCCTCCTCACTCCTCAGCGCTAACGGCGCTAGCAACACAATTGCTCTCATGTGCGAGCCGCGTGGGCTGGCCCAGCAACGTGGCGCTCGCTCGCTGACGCACACCTCGTTCCCTTGGGAGACACTGGTTAATCGGTTGACTACTTGACTTTTGGGAAAAACATGAAACTGACAAATCATATATTTGAAAAAAAATCAAAATAATCATGAAAAACATATATGAAATTCCAAAGAGTTCAAGAATTAGAAAATGTTTGTCAATATGATTTTTCTGAATTTAAAAAAGGTTTACGAATTTGAAAAAAGTTCATGTTTATGAAAAAGGTTCACAAATTTGTAAAAAAAAGTTTTTTATTTAAAAGGGTTCACAAATTTGAAAAATTTACAAATTAAAAACTATTTGTGAATTTGGCAAATGTCCGCGCATTGAATAAAAGTTCACAAATTTAAAATTGTTCATGATTTTCAAAAAACTTGGTGAAATTTAGAAAGGAAAAGTTCATGAAAAATATTAAAAGAGTAAGAAAATTTTAAAAACGGTTTGAAAGCTTCCCAAAATCGCTAACATGAAAAACTAGAACTTTAAGAACAAGGAGCACGATGGGAAGGGTGTGCTCCAAAGATAACTAGAAAAGAAGAACGGAGGATGTAAATGGGCCGAGCCCAAAAAGGTACAGACGGTGTGCGCGAGTTGACAGAAAGAATTAAAACCGGCACTAGCGCCAAATAGGCTTTATTGTGAGTTTTTGCACATGTGGCTTTAAAATGGGTGCAACTGAAACAAACGCAAAACATAAACCGATGAAATAGTCCCACCAGCCTTCCCAACCATGGAGCAAGGATAGAACTCCCAATATAAGTAGCTTAGTTTCTTCAGAGATTTTTTAAAAGATTTCTTGGATCTTTGCTAAGGATTAGTACAATATATAGGAGGGATGACGCACACTACACGATCATGGCCACTGGCCAGTTCAATGTCATTGCTTTCGAGCATTGTACTAGTACAGCTTGTGTCAGGAGCTCCTATCTGACAGTAATATCGTGAAATGGGACACCCTATTTAAGGCACGGGGGTTGGGTGGCGCCCAAGCCCCGCACCCCCACACGCGCTTCTTGGGCCACCCATGTGCTGGGTGGAACGCCCCTATTTTTTTGTTTCTCTTTTCCTTTTGCTTCTTATAAAAATGATCAGGATTTAAAAAACATTCGGAACTTCCAAAAAATATTTACCATTTGAAAAAAAATCAAAAATGTTCCTGCATTTCTAAATATTCTGAGTTTCAAAAAATGGTAATTTAAAAAATGCTACTGGATGAAAATCAAGAAATTTTGTAAAAGTTCATATATAAGAGCAATGTGCCAAATTTTAGAGAAAAAGACGAATTTGAAAACTGTTTTTAATAGAAAAATGTCTAGGGTTTCAGAAAACATTTGATTCAAAAAATGTTCACGAATGCAAACAATTCATGAATTTAAAAATTATTATTCCCACACAGAAAAAGTTTCATTAATTCTAAAAATCTTCAAAACTTCATAAAATGTTCTCTAAGTTAAAAAAATGTCCACTGATTCAAAAAGTTTACCGATACACAAAGTGTTCATGGATTAAAAAAACATGAATTTCAAAATACGTTCATAAATTTTAA
Source organism: Aegilops umbellulata (assembly GCA_032464435.1). Classification (NCBI taxonomy): domain Eukaryota; kingdom Viridiplantae; phylum Streptophyta; class Magnoliopsida; order Poales; family Poaceae; genus Aegilops; species Aegilops umbellulata. Next base: position 69,483,800 of record CP136054.1, read on the forward strand.
AAAATGTTCATAAATTCAAAAAATATTCATTAGTTCTCAAAATGCTCAAAAATTGTTAAAAATGTTTGTGAGTTTGAAAATTTCCCTAATTTCAACATTTGAAAATGTTCATATATTTAAGAAAATTAATTTGAAGTTTTTACGATTTCAAAAACATTACGAATTTATAAATTGTTCACTAATTTGCAAAACCAATCAAAAAATTTAAAAACAATTCATGAATTTTAACATTGTTCGTAATTTCATAAAAAAAGTCACTAAGTTTTTAAAAGATTCATAGATTTGAAAAGAAAAATAGTGATAGAAAAAAAAATAAAGAAAACAGACAGAAAAAGGAACTAGACTAACAGGGGGCCCATTAGTACCATTGGGAGTGCTCGTTTGGTCGTTGTCCCCTAACCTGCCCGAGGAATAGGATCCCTAGCTTGACACCTCCGGGGAAGGTAGGGCCCATTATGGCTCAATCGTTGCGTCAAATTTTGGCTTTTTTTTGTTTATAGTGTTTCACAAATTTTCAATCATGTTTCCGAAAAGAACATTTTTCTGTAATAGCTTCAACATTTTATCAAAAAAATAGTGGACATCTTTTAAAATCCTAAACATTTTTCAACATTTCTTTAAAACACAAACATTTAAAAAGTTTGCGAACATTTTTAAAAAGATTGGTACATGTACATCTTTGAAAACATAAAAAAAATGAAACCAGAAATGGGGTCAAATTGATTAAGAAAACACAGAAAAAAAAATGAAAGCTTGTAGAAGGTTCCTAAAACCAAGAAAACTAATATTCAACATAGATTCTACATATTGGAACCAGGCCAAATTTTGAGCGGAGCTAGAACATTCCCAAAATAATGGAGCCAGGCCATTTGCTCGTTCGGTTCGCTCCCTACACATGTTTTCTCAACTATTTATCACAAAGAGCAACAAATAGAAAAGCAATATTCCAGTGTTAGCGATTTTTCCTTTGGTTTTCCTGCTTCGGTTCAAATAGTAAGTTTTATTTAAGCACAAAGTCATGCATAATAAATGAATAAATTATTATTACCAAAACAAATGTTCAAACTTTCATATATAAAATTGTGAACAACTTTACCTATATTAATGTATGATTTTTCTAAAATATTATTCACGGTCTATTAGAAAATATTTTCATTATATATTCAATTTTTTTCACATGAATTAAATATCAAGACGTAAAAAATATTTTTCATGTATTTAAAAGTATTTCTCCATGTATCAAAATATGTACAAATGTACTAACAAATTCTCCATGTATTAAAAAATAGTCCACCGTGCATCAAATTTTGCACAAAATGTTATAAATATGTACATTATATTTTCTTTCAACAAAACTAAAAAGGTGGAATGACCAAAAAAAGTAAATGTAAATAGAAAATAGGAAGAAAAATAAATTCACTCCAGAGAATTGCGCAGGAGCAAGAGGAAGAAAAAATAGCAAGGAATTGGGCCATGGAACTACACAAGAGCAAGCGGAAGAAAGACTAGTAGCAAAACTGCCAGGGTGATGTGCCAGGATTCGGCAGATCCTAATTCGCACACGGGTCGATGGAACCCCCCTTTCCGCTTTTGGGAAGGTTCTAAAATCTTCCCGCGCCAATTATTTGCGCATTTCTCCTGTTTTTTTCACCTTGTTTAATTTTCCCTTTTGGTTCTTGATTTTAAAAATAAAATTTTATTTATTATCAAATTCAGAACATGTTTTGAAATAAGAGAATTGTTCTCAAATTGACGACCATATTTTCAAGGCAGAGAACATTTTAAAATTGGTTTGTACTTTTTAAAATATTGAATTTTTTTTTTCAAATTATTGATCATTTTTTTAAAATTTTGGCTCATTCAAATTACTACCTTTTTTCAAGTTCCTAAAGAACTTTTGAAAACTAAGAATTTTTTCACAGTTGTCAATATATTTTGAAATTTCAAACATCTTGGAAATTCGAGAACAACTTTTCAAATTTGAAAGACTTTGTCAAATTCATGAAATATTTTTGGATTCATAACTTTGAAATTTTTTGAACATTTTTTAAATTAAGGATTCTTTTTTTTTAAATGAGGACATTATTCCAAATCCATGAACATTTAAAAAAATGGAACACCTTTCCTAATTTATGATTTTTGTAGTTTCATTATAATGTTTTTGAAAAATTGGAACTTGTTTAGAAATTCCGAAGTTGTTTTTCCAAATTTTGGATTCTGAACATTGTTAGAACTTTAAGAAATGAAAAAATAAACTAACAAAGGGGCGTCCCACCATGGATATGTGCTGGCTCAAAGCGCGCTCATGTCGTAGGGGTGTGAGCATTGCTCGCTTTGCTCTGACCTATGCAGGAAATAGAAGATCCCACGATATCCCTATTGATCTTGTTGTTTCGAGATGCGGGGCAAAATGATCGGAGCGAGTCAACTTATGGTAGTAGGGCCGGCCCAAATAGAGTTAAGTGTTCTTGTGGTTTTGGGAAGATTATTGGTATGTTTATTTTTGAAAGTTTCTCATCCAGTTTTATGCTTTTTTTTGTTGTGTTTTATATCTGTTTTTACAGGCTTTTTAGTCATTTTTGGCTTTTCATTTTGTTAAAAAAATTAAAGAAAGAAATATGATTTTTCAAAAGATGTTCACAAAAGTTTATAGAATGTTTGTATTTTTTATAATCATGTTCATTATTTTCCAATAATGTAAAATTTCAAAAAACTTATAGAAGTTGCGTACGATTCACCGCGAACTTATTGAAGTGAGCGACAAGTAGGGACTCCATGTTGTGGTTGTGTGCATGTATATCTTGCCTTTAGCGGGCCCCAATGTGAGCTCACCTAAGGGGCTCTCTTCCTAGGCCGACCACCTACACTGTGTACCCAATGGTTTTGAGAGCCTCTCTAGTGTTGTATTGGCTATGTGGTTTACTTTTTCTGCTTTTATTGCTTGTTTCCGAAAATAGGTTTCTATCTAGCTTTTCTACTGTTTATGTGCATAAGTTTAAAAAAATATTCACATAACTTTGAAATGTGTTCGTGCATTTTAACTAAATTGTTCATGACATTTAAAGTAATGTTCACACATGTGGAAGAATGTTTGTAATATTCAATAAAAACTTCCATTCAAAATGTACATCAAATTTTCAAAAGTGTCCATTAAAGGTAAAAAGTTGTTTGCCCAATTTTTTGAAATTGTTCATGTCATATAAAATAAGTTTATACCATATAGAACATGTTCATAACATTTAAAATGTTCATATATCAAAATAGTTTAAAGAAAATATAAATTTGTTTGTGCAACTTTTATTTAAATTCAGAACATATAAAAATTATACCATTGAAAAATGTTAATCGGAACATAAAATAACAATGGTGCATTTTTTAAAATAATGTCATATAGAAAATTCTCTCCTTTTTCTTACTAAGAAACATGATTAAAGAGACTAGAAAGGAAAATTTTAATAATAAAAGGAAAGAACTTCAAAAGAAAAAAATGAAAGAAAACATATAAAACAGTAAAAAAATACAGAAAAAGAAATAAAAATCAAATAAAATCATCCTAAAATAGGATGAAAGGTCAAAGAACCACTCTCAACGTTCCTTAAACCGATTTTTGGGCCGACTCAGCCAAACGAGAACCGTAGGTGGGCGCTCTTTCATTCTTTTATAAGCGGCATGACATCTTGCATTTTGTGTGTGTGATTGTATCCTGATATTTCTTGTTGCATGCTAGGTAGAGTTGGCTCCATCTTAAGTAGCCTGATGTTCCCCTCCAAACATTTTTTATTCATCATGATGGTGTATCGGCTGACCCTTATCGGTCGATTGGTCATTGTGCGGACCGGTCGTTGCATGTTGCAACAATCGCTCATAGTGGAAGTTTGCTTTTGTCCCACATCGATAATATAGGTCCCATAGACTACGTAATTGCTAGCTAGGGTTCTGTAGCCCCATAAGGACTACGGGGCTGTTTGGATTATAGCCCACGCTTATTCTACCAACATTTTGGTGTTGACCAAAATCATGGGCTTGTGTTTGGTTTGTGTCCCGGGTTTTGACGCCGCGTCAACTTTTTGGTATGCCAGTTGAGATGATGCGCCATTCATGGGTGAAACGGGTGTGGCGAATTTACTCATCAAGATTTTGGTACACCCTGGTTTCGCAAGGCTACCTTGGGCGTCAACCAAACAGCCCTTATATCTCGCTTACTGAGGATATGAAGTACGCACTAGCATGTAACGCAGTTGCGCTTGGGTTCAGACCAATAATGGCGGCTTTTCCAAATTTGTATTTCTCTGACATGTTTTGTAGTTCTTACTGGGTGTTAGTTTGGTTTCCATCAAAAAATTTCTTTCTTATTTTACATCCTTTTGCCCTTCCTTTTCATTTCCATTTCTTCTGGTGGTCTTTCTTTCTCCCTTTTTTTCTTTTATTTTGCTTCCTCTTTTTCTCTTACCTTTTCTTTTCTTTACTGCTTTTGTCTGTTCACCTATTTTCTTGTTTTCATCGTGTATTTTAGAAAAATATTGTCTATTTTAAAATGTACATTGTGTATTGAAAATATTAATTTTGTATTGAAGATATGTTCATTGTGTATTAAAAATGTTCATCTGTATTAAATATTTTTATGGTGTATTAAATATGTTCATTCACTATTTACCAAATATCACTTTGATTAAATAATTTTTATTTTTTGGTTGTATTAAATAATTTTATTGTGTATTAAAAAACGTTTGTCATGTACTTCAAGAAAAGTCGTCATCGTGTATTCAAAATGTTCATTTTAATCCAAAAATGTTTATTGTGCATTAAATGTTCATTCCATATTAAAAGTTTGTTGTGTCTATAAAAATGATGTACTTCAAATTATTCATCGTGTATTTAAAGGCATTCATCTTTTATTAAAAATGCTAATCGCATTTATAAAACAGTTCATCAGGCACTTAAAAAAATGTTCACCCTCTACTACAAAAATGTCATCATGTATTGAAAATGTTAAGTTCATTTATTGTAAGACGAATCATTGTTTTCTAAAAACATAAATCATGTATCTTTTAGGGTTTTTCCTATTTCTTCTAGTTTTTATTTTTTTTCCTACTTTTTGTTTAATCATTCTTTAATAAGTTACAAATATTTTTTAATACACGATGAATATTTCCGAATACATACAAAACATTTTCACAACACATGACCTTTTTCATATACGGTGAACACTTCTAAATATACAATAAATATATTTTAACAATAGCAGCATTTTCTTAATACATGATGGAAATTTGCTAAATACGTGATTGAACTTTTTTATAATACATGATAAACACTTTTTATTACACAATGACCATTTTTCAAATACATGGTAAATACTTTTTAATACTCAACGGACATTTTCAAAATACATAATGAACTTTTTTAATACATGATCAACACTTTTCAATACATAATGCACATTTTAAAAATACATGATTTTCCAACACTCAATGAACATTTTCAAAATATATGATGGACCATTTTAAAATACATGATGAAGCAATTTTAATACACAAAGTGATTTTCCAACATGTTGTTTGCATTTGGAAAGTGCAAACAGAAGTCCGGCCCCATTGAGCCTGATTTTTGAAATTTTCAAAAATCAACTTTTTGTGTTCCAAAAAAATCTGAAAAGAAATCACACGTGTACATAGGGATATATAACACATGTTTTTATATTTTCATGATGAAATACATTCTGATATGAGCTACACAACAAATATGTTATTCTCTAACACATGTACTATTCACTATAAATGTTCATGATGATTTTTGTGTAGACCACATTCATCATGAAGATTTACAGAGATGCAATATACACCACTATATACATGTGTTTTTTTGCACATTTTTTGAAACTTCAAATATTGGTATTTAAAATTTTCAACATTTTGAGCTCCATGGAGCTCCGGGGTCCAAAACTCCACTCCCGTTAGCATTTTGTAAGCACATGTGATGATTTTTAATACAAGATGAAAATGTATTATACATGAGAACAAATTAATATGTGAATGGAAATTTTAAAAAGCATAATGAAGCATTTTTAGTAGACGGTGAACAATTTTTAATAGACGATGAACATTTCTTTAGTAGATGATGATTTTTTAATACATGATGAACATTTGTTTGTAGGTGATAAACATTTTCTTAATACATGATGAACAGTTTTAATTGTATGATTAACATTTTCTAACTATATGCTGAATATTTTTTGATATATACGATGAATTTTCTGAACTATATGATGAAATGTTTTAAAATACACGATGCACATTTTTTGTAACATTTTTGAACTACAGGTTTGAACATTTCAAAAAGGGGAAAAAAATAAAAAGTGCTATCAAATGAAAACAAAGTAAATTAAAAAAATATAAGAAAAGGCATAAAGAGAGAAAGTACAAGGTCCTTTCTTTCCTTAAAACAAATGCTAGCGTAGGGTACTGAAAAAGGTAACAAAAAATGAACGCAGTGATAAGAGGGGAAAAGGGCTAGCCCAATAACGAAGCACTACAGGAGACGTGGTGTTGTGACTTGTGAGTCGCAGCAAGCAATCTATAGCACTGCCCTTCTAGGGAGACCAAGTTTTGAATAATATAATTAAAATCATTTTTTTATGTTTCAAAACTTTCTGAAAAAAGTACATGCGTACATATGGATGTATACTGCATGTTCGTAAAGTTTCATGATGAAATATATAGCTCATATCAAAATTTATTTTATCATGAAAATTGACAAACATGCATTATACATCCCAATGTATCGTGTGTAATTTTTTGTGGGTTGTGCTCAAAAAATTGGCTATGCCTATTAATGATGCTTTGGCAACTCAGGACGGTTGTGTGGTTGCAACTTGGGAAAATGTCCAAAATGCTTCAAATTCCAAAATTCTGTATTATTTTTATTTAAGTGTATATCATATATCCATCACGTTTATTAGCACGAACACATATGAATATACGCACTAAGTAGTTCACTATATATTTTCTTTTCTAAAGGTAATTGTGCGTTTTAGACTCTCGGCATGTACTAAGTAGTTCATTCTGCGGTCATTTTTTTATCATCATCATTCCAAACCTCTAAAAAATATTATCATTATCAACATACTCGAAAATCTAGCCATGTGCAAACCAAATTATCAGCGCTGCAGTGGCTATGGAGTATATTTTCCTATGAACTCTGTTAAACTATATAAGTTTGACTTAAGACAAATTTATAACTTCAATAATTTTGAATGGAGGAAGTAGTTGCTGAGAACGTGGGTCTCTCAAGTAGCTTGTTCCAATAAACAACGCATGTGTTACAGTTGACTCCACCATAAAACCACGCTAGCACAAAATTTGCAATTCCATCTATTCTGCAGTCATCTGTTTCTATATTATCTTATTTTTCAGAAAACTCTATTGAACAAAAAAAAATCCAGTAACACTTTTCTTTTTCCAGTGTAGTAATTTTTTTCTCAGCGAACCAAAAACAGTTTCCGTCGAGTAGAAAATTTACTTCCAGTCCAACTGAAGTTGTCTCAATGTAACAATAGTTTATCCCATGTGTGAGGTATTTTCTCTTCCATCCTGTGAGAACTTGTTTCAGTAGTAAAATTTGCTTCTGGAATAACTTCGATCCGACGAAAACTTGTGTCCAATGTATTGTTTAACTTATTTTCAGTCGCAGCAGAATTTTGTCAAAGTACACTTGGATGGAATGTGGCCACCTTCTTGTAAGAACTGAAATGTGATATTGCCTGATCAGTGATCACGTTCCTGAAATTCTGTTCAAGCAACCTGCAAATGAAAGCAATAGTCTCAAACACAAAGTTATATCCCTGATCTTGTTGAATGAAGTTCACCCAGAAATCATTTATGTATCCCCGGAAAAAAAATCATTTATGTGAGGCTGCTAGTCAAAAGGTTAGATTTCCCTAAGAAAGTGGAACACTTTCTTTCTTTCCTCCACATTGTTATTCAGGCCATGTACTTGCAATTTAGAAAATAATACCCCCTCCATGATGATCATCTTGAGAATTTTTCTGAACTAGTACTCTTGCCTGCTCTTGCTCCTTAAGTTGGGAAATTCTAGTGTGCATAAATGAATGTACCAAATCAGATCGGAAACACTACAAAACCACACTTGGTCTGAGCTTCTGATGAGCACTTCTCTAGTTCAGCTTATCTTGACACCGGTCTTGGTCACTCGCATCGCAACAATAGCAGCACACCGGATCACACACGCTACTCTGAAAGGACTGAGCGTTGTCATCTCCAGGGGGGACTCGTCGCCGTGGGCCTGTGGAAGATGCATCACTGGAACGATCAGAGGATGACAGGGACCTTCACACTGACATATGCTTGACAGGGGTGAGATGGTTGTTGTGGTTGCAGCTCCAGAGCAGTGAAATGTAGCTCACGTTCTGTTTCATTCATCAGCAAAGAAACAATTCGTTACTTGATTGTTTCTTTGAAGTTTGTTGTCACTTACCCTTTCATCATCAGTCAAAAGTTTGTTGTTGCAACCTTGTGTTGATAATTGCACGTCGAAGAATCTGAGAGGAGGGATTTGGTTTATGCTGGTGGCGGTCGGTTGGTAAGGTTTCTATTTTATTGTGGAGAAAAGAGAAGATAAGTGATAAGTTGCTGAGCAATGCAAATTGTCAGATAGAACAAGTGTGTCAATTTGTTAAGGCCCATGCCTCATCAGGCTGACACTCTTTTTTTTTCTAATAGATAAGGGAAGGAGATATCAGTAAAAGATTTGGCCCCATGATAGTTTAATGCTGCAAGTGTTACCTAATGCATCAGAGAATCCAACTATAGGCAGATGAGGTGTCCCAAAACTACCCTCCTACATTGGGGAATCTGATCTCACCACCACAGCACAATTATAAACAAATGGCGCAATTATAAACAAATCACAGGATCATAAACTAATGGTGTTTGATAGGGGACAGAAAGGCTACGGATCGATATGCCAACAATCTTTAATGGCTGGCACACTGCTTTTGGTTGCCACTTACTACTTTTAATTTTAATTATCCTTGGAGTAGATTCTCGGTCTTTCCATCTCTTGCAATACCCCCCTCCCTTTCCTTGATGTTAGTGTTTATCCCTTGCTATTTTTGGCAACAATTCCTTATTCCAATACTTGGACTAATGATTGTATCATTCGTTGGACATACCTCGCATCCAGGAGACTCTTCTCGAGATGACATACATTCTTGACGAGACCATAAACAAACACTACGTGGGACAAATGTGCCCGAAAAGTACAAAACTATCCACCTTATAGCTCAACTAGGCTGATATTTATTTCACTGTCTCCTGTTCTCTGAAATATCATCCACTGAACCTGATTTTGACCAACTCTTTTTGGATGGTACTGTATATGAGAAATGCCCCCTGAAAATGCAGCAGTTGGCTAGACAGACTCTTGCAAAAGTAAATGTAGTACTAGCTCTGTGACATTGGTATTTTTTTTTCTATTACCCAAATCTCTGCAAGAAGTTTCTGGTCCATAGATCAAGCATGTGGAGCCGTGCCATCAAAATGTGCCACATACAGTGATTGACCTCTTTGAGTTCTGACATCCTGTTGGTTTAATAGTTGTTTAGGGCATAATACACATCTCTAGGCCTTCTTGGGACTTTAAGATGGGCATTATAAATTCACCCTCATACCAATGAAGAGGCATGATGAGGAAAATGCAGAGATTCCAAAAGGAGAAGATTATGCTTTTGTTTGTCGTGGCTCCCCTGTTAACCCTGCCTTTCTCAATCATAGACCGGGCTTAAAAAATTACTACTTGTCAGGCTACACAAGTTCCAACTTCCAATGCAAGAGCCACGTGATCTAGCCATAAATTGGGAACTACAGGAAATTTTAAAAGAACAAAGAAGATAAAACAAAGATGACACTCTCACTCTCACTGGATGCAGGGCTTTATAAAATCCAAATCCCGCTTATATCAATATGGATATGCATGAGTGAGGAAGATGGCAGAGATTCCAAAAGGTTTGTGCTTTTGATTGTCTCATAGCTCCAAGCTGCTGACCCTTCTTTTCTAAATCTGACCAAGCTTAAGAAATTACCACTTGTCAGGCTACAATTTCCAACTTCCACAAGCCACATGATCTTGCCATAGAATTGAAACTGTGTGAATTTTGAAAAAGGAAATGGATAAGGCTCTCACTGCGTCAGAGCATCTCTAGCAGACCACCATAAAAGGGCCGAACCCGTATAATTTCGGCGAGTATACGAGTTCGGCTCATTTTTCTGGCCAGATAGGTACCGTATCCGTGGCCCGGTCCGTAAAAAGTTTACCGCGGCCCAAAAACTCTCTTCCCACCGCTATATATGCTGTTTCATTGCGCGGATACGGGTCAAACCCTATCCGCCTCCACCGCGATTCCCCTCCTCCTCCACCCAATTCTCGCCGCCTGTGAGCCTGAAGAAGTCATGGATGGCTACGGGAGCTCTGGGGATGACGCGGAGCGCCGCCGCAGCGCCAGATCTGATTCCGCACGCAAGCGGGGCGCGGGCGGAGGTGGCTCAACCGCGAGCTGGACGAGTTCGAGCGCGAGCTCGCCTGCCGCCGACACGCGTCCTCCGGCTCATCTGACGCGGGGAGCTTGTCCGCGGGCGCCTCGAGCTCACGGCTCGCTCCGGTGAAGAGAGAGCCGGAGGAGGTCGGGCCGCTCGCCGTCAAGCTCGAGGCCGACGTGCCGTCGCGTAAAGGAGTGGTCGGCCCCGAGGACTACCTCCCCGGGGGCAGGAGGAGCACCTAGAGCGTGTCGTCATGGAGCGGTCGGCGAGGAAGCAGGAGGAGGCCGAAGCGCTCCGCCACCGCGATCTCGAGTACGAGCAGATGTTCCTGCAGACGGGCGTTGCAGGCGCACGCGTCCAAGGAGGCAGAGCTGCGCTTCATGAAGGCGGAGCAGGCCAAGTTCTTCGTCGACCTCAGCTCCTCCGACGAGGACTGAGCTCCTCCGGCTCCTCCGCCACGTCGCGCGCCGCCGCGAGCTCGTCGATTTTTGGTAGCTAAGCTTGGGCCCGCAGATTCCCCCACCAGTAAGATCAATGTAGATGAACTATGTATGATTGATGTAGTATGTAGATGAACTAATGTATGATCAATGTCGTTGCAAGTTTCTCCAATGAATGCTTTTTCTTATTTTTACAATTTCATATATTGGGTCTAATCTGCAACGCACGAAATCGACCCACAAATCTCATCTACAGCGAATCGTAAACGCAATTGCGGGACGGCATTATACGGGGTCTGCTAGAGATGCTCTCACTGGATGCAGGGGTCTGTTGTCGAATTCTTGAGAAATTCTTGCGTTCCAAACAAGGAGTGTGAGGGGTTGTTTGGTTTTAGGCCTACCAATGCTACACTCTGTCATACAATATTGTCAAACTTGTCTAAGGTTAGCTCTTGAAAATGAGAGCTACAAGTTGACAAGCCTAAGGGAATTTTGTCATACTTTTTGTGTGTATGGCATGTGGATCCCTAATGTAGCTTGTCTAAAGTGTGACTTGAATCAAGCATTCACCTAAGTTAGTTGAACTTACCCAATCTTATACGTGGCAACTAACTTACCCAATCTTATACGTGGCAACTAACTTACCCAATCTTAAATGTGACAACCTTTAACAATTTTAGTCACAAACCAAACAGCCCCTGAGATTTTCTCTTTTGCCACACATTACAGTGGGTAAGCTGCCCCAATAAGACGGAAACATGGATGAGTTATTATAGGACAGGGGGACATCATGGACATCGGATCAACCTGACGAAGTGACAGATGAGTAATGAAGTGATCTGAGATACTAATGGCTCCTAGTAAGCGATACGTTTAGTGTCGAGCCCCTGATAGCTACTAGGTACGTAGGCTTTACTGGAGCTGGAGCAGGACATGGACGTGGACGTAACATCTTATCATGGACGGTGGAGACGACGACCACATAATAAAAAGAAAGAACAAACCATCATTTTTCTCTCTCAAACATATCTTCACCTGCCCAACTTCTCAAGATCCACATCTAGCGAAAGACATTTTTGCTACTCCATTCGATCCACGGAAAATCACGGCTTACGACTAAATCCGCGACAATTAATATGGATCATAGTAAGTACATGATTATCCCCCGTCGGCACACACCGGAATAGCCGTGATTTTCCGCGGTAGTTGAGGTCTTTTTATGCGAGGTTTTTGCCAAATTTTCTGAAAGTGCAACGTCCCGAGCATAACCTAACCTTAATCAGCACAAACAAGCCAAGACCCACATGGAACAGGTGATTTAGATGTGCATCAGTGTCGTGTGTATATAATCTACAGCGCAATCTACATGGGTTTGCGTCGTCGGTTAGGCTCTCCTCGTCTATAGTATTCTCCCGTGGCTGTCCTTTTCTTGAAGATTTTGTCTCACTAAAGCAGGGTGTGAGACCAATAATGCACCATGTGGTTCTCTCGGCATCCACTCCCCCTTTCTCCAGAAAACTCCAGCGGCACACATAAACAAAGAAAGAAAAGCTTATGCAACTGCTCCCCTGATAACCTTGTGATAATTCAGTAAAATACTATTTGAAACCATTCTTGCCAAGATCAGAGAAACACGTATGCAGGCCAGGCGTATGGCACTGTTTATATATAAACACCCAACAGCAAGAGCAGCTGTGCATGGGCAATACTCAGAGGTTGCTGTCTAGAAACCAAACAAAAATCCCAGGATATACTACAAGGAGGAGGCAGTTAGGGCTTACAAGGAGGTAGTTTGTGGTCCTGGGTGAAAAAACCGTTTGTGGTCCTGGCTCGTCAACAGTCCATACTCTATTTCAGCTCACATCCAAAGAAAACTTGTCTGCTTTTTCAGCCCAGGGGATGAGTGAGCTTGTATTTATGTCCATCAATCATGTAAGCTTCCCCTATTTGGATAATCTCCCTTGGTTTGAGGCCTTGACTCACAAGCCAGAACCACAAGTCCACAACACTGTTTAACTTTAGTTACTCCATTCTTGGACTCAGGACAGCCCCCTTTGCATGTGTGGTGGCATTTGGACCTTGGAAGGGGAAAATTTTGCCAATTGTGCACAGTGCCACACGTACTATTCCCAGCTTTAGTGGAGTATTAAGGAATTGAATGAGGGTTGTCCTTCTCTTAGGCTGGTCATAGTGGGGAGTAATTTAGACTAGTAACATGCATATGTTACTAGTCTATGTTACTACATCTATAGTGGGTAGTAACATAGGCGTAGTGTCATGCATCACCTTATTTATTGCTTTGTAGACTCATTTTGCATTGGAAACCGTTATGTGATGGTAACATATTATGTTACTTTATTTGCCTCTCTCTTCATTAATTACGTGACACATCATCTTTTTTGCTTATGTGGCATGTATGTTACTACCTATGTTACTCCCACTATGACCAGCCTTATAGTGTATGGGTGTTCCTTCCTTGCCCATGTGTGGGCGCCTAGAACATCATAACAATCACCTTGCCAAGTTACTAGTCGGAGCCCTAAAAATGGAACTATTTTTCACATTAAAATGATTAAGTAACATCTACCTACCTTATTTTTCTTTAAAAACCTAAGTCCTTGGAACTCTATTCAGTAATTAAAATAACATGATTACCCAAATAGTTAGGGAAAAATCAAGTGAAAACCGTTACAACGCGTTCCAAAACGCACGGGGCGCCGCCGACCGCCCTCGTTACCCACATGCACTTCACAATTTCACACACACTACCGGTAGAAAGACCACCACCGAGGTTGCCGGCAAAAATCATTGTCAACACTTCTCCGCTAGCAAAGGATTTCAACTTCACCACACCGAACCAGCCACGAGGTCGTCACAGAAACAACCACCCGAGGTCCATGCCGGCCTATGCCAAACGACCAACAACCCGTAACAGTGGCAAGGCGGCTCCGATTTCGAAGGCATGCAACCAATGGGAAATATGCAAATAATTGCATCTCACGGGATTGAACTACTTTCACAATGTGGCGAAATGTGTTTAAACCAAGTGTGCTTACCGGAGGGAGGACTGGTTGGGGCGGAGGCAACTCTAACTTGTCGCCACATGACAGTCGTGGCGCAACCGGTCGACTTGCGCCTGGCGCTGAGTCGATCGCGGACACCTCCCCGGTCCGTCCTGGGCCTGGCATTGCCCTTGCCGGCTACACGTGAGGTTCCGCTAGGGACTCAGAAACCCTCAACTTGAAGAGGTCATCGCAGATGCGCCGCCGGTGCCACGCAGACATCTCCACGGTGGTCCTGGACCGATCCTCGCCCTAGGCCAACTTGAGGTCGGGGTCTGCTCGGACCCAGGCCAGCACAACGACCGACGTCGTAACGCGGCACGGTGTTGCCGTGCTCCCTTCGCACCTCATCCCTTGCCGCGTCGAATGTATGCGGCATGGTGTCTGAGATGCGACTGCAACAGTCACAATGTACACGTCGAATGTGCAATTCCGGGTTTTTTCCTGCCCTAGCCGCCGCCACAACCAGGCGACTAGGGAGGCGAATCTTCTTCCACCGATCTTCACCGGCCAGGACGTTGGCCCCCTCTCCCTCCGGCTGCTGCTCCGGCACAGGAGGGAGGGGGACCCCGTTTCTCCGCTCTGTAGTTAGGGTTTGGATTTGTAGGTCGTGGTGCGTCGTTGGGGTGGTGGGAGCGGCGCCCGGGCGAATAAATCTGCCTCAACTCCACTCCCACACTGGCGACGCTCATCATGGCGGCGTCTCGGAGTTGATGGCATCGTGTGTTTGTCGATCCTTCAGATCGGCGACGTTAGGGTTCATGGATGGTGTCGGCGAGGCGGCGGCGGTGACTCCATCAGGTGTGTCTCTCCTTCTGCTCTGTCCCCGTTGCTACGGCGTAATCTACGACGTCATGGTGGAGCAGGGAGGTTTTGTCGTCCAGGAATACGCGCAGACGGTTGTCTACGCAAGTGACAGCTGGAAGATGGTGCATCTTGTGCTGGGTTTGTGGTTGAAGGCTGACAGTTCTTGTTTCCTCCTCCGGCGTCATAGTCGCGTGGGGTTGTCAGTTCTGGAGTTCGATGGCGTGTCCGAGGACATATTGCCCCGGTCTGATTCTTTCAACATCAATGGTTTTGCTTCAATCAAACTACTTTGGAGATCCGTAAAGCTGCTGATCAGCGATAGAGCCGCGTCGAGCTCATGTGAAGAGGTGATTTGTCTCCTTTTCCTTCGTGTAGAGGGACATGCTCTGGTTTTTCGCATGGGATTATCCTATCTTTTCAGTCCTGTAACTTCAATGTTTACGTGGTTTGTAACTGAATCTTTATTTTATTAATGAGACACGTATTATCATGAAAGCAATTCCGCGGACAAAAAAATATTTTTAGTGGAAACTAGGTATGAATGGATGGACCCATTTTTAATTGTTTGACTTCCCAAAGAAATTGGCAGAGTACATACACTGCTACCGCTGGTTTGTAGAGTAAAAGTTGGAAGCTGGGAACAGTTGCAAAGGGACGAGGCGAAACATGGGGTACATGGGTCACACTACTCAAGCATCATCGGCTGCACTGTTTGCCAACCAACTCACATGCCTCCCTCTCACTACTGTCTCCCCCAGCGCATGGGTCATATTTTCTCCGTGTTAAATATATACTTGTCATCACCTACGTTTACATTACTTTACATTTTAATTTATATGGGATTATGCTCACCTAAATAGAAAGGTGTAGACGCGTAGTATGATTACCAATCAGTAGCCAGATGTTGTTTGCACATGAACGCATCTGTCATCGTGTACCCTTGATGTCGTGTGCGATCCACAAGACACAATATGGAGGAACCTCGCCGGCCCGGAGCGCAGTACTCAAGATACGTCGTCGAGATTTTTTATAAACCTAAAATATCACACGTCCGGGAGTCAGGACACACAATGGCTATGAGCTACCCTATGTCGACTTGATCGCCCGGAGGTTCGCCGTTGTCCAACACGAAGATTGAAGAAGAAGAAATCATAGGAGAGAGAAGAAACTCTAAAAGATAAAAAGTGATACTCCCTTCGTTTGAAATTACTTGTCACAAAAATAGATGTATCTAGATGTATTTTTGTTCTAGATATATCCATTTTCGAGACAAGTAATTCCGAACGAAGGAAGTAGATTGGTTTGGCGATTGTGTGTTGTTTAATTGGCTATTACCTCTCATCTTAATATGAGGCGACTAGACTTCCCATATGTAAAAAAACTCTAATTATTGTCCAAATATCTAAACTAGCTTTAATTCAGACAAATGTGTCTGGAATTTTGCTCAGGTCAAAAGGTTGACACATTGCATTTGTTTTTGGGGTCGCATATGACCTTCAATTGAGATGGTCCAAAAAGAAAAGTTGTCGGTTTCAATGAGGAGAACAACTTTATGACGTTCAATTGAGATGGTCCAAAAAGAAAATTTGTGTGTTTAGATGAAAGAACAACTTTCATGTTGAAGTCATCTCCCTTTGAAGCCATCTTGAAGCCGATATCCTTCACTCTTTACTAATATATGTCGCCGGGAGGTATTTGTATTGCCAAGTCGGGGGAGGTTACAAACGACCTCGAATAGAGATGATTTCAAATAGCAAAGTTCTTCCTTTCCATGAGACAAATAAATTTTATGGTGAATGTTTCTTATTCGAGGTCGTCTTGATACTGAAAGATGCCCCATCATGTCAACATAATTTTCCGAAACAAATCCGATTTCCGGCCAATATACCAACCATTCTCGGGTTGGGCCTGGTTAAACTCGGCTCGCTTCGGTGCTTGTAGTCGTCGCTAGGTGGTCTACGGATCTGGATGTAATTCTTATTTCTGGTGTTCGTTGTACTACCATGATTGAAGATAAATAGATTGCAAGTTTTTTCGCAAAAAAAAACTGGGCAAACCGTCAGCCCTTTTTCTAGTCTGGCCCGGTTATACTAGGCAAATCTCCGACACTTTTTGGGTGGGACCCGGTTACACCAGGCTGTCTTTTTGAGCTATGTTGCACTGTTTTCGGTTCGGAGTGCATACGATTTTTGATGTGGATGAACAAAAAATAAAGTTGTTCGCTCCGACGATACGAGGAATTTTCATCTTCGGCACTTTTTCATTTGTGATCATCTTAATTATGTTTTATGCCATGTCAAAATCTAGTGCCAACACGTGCCTCTCCGAACTTGTCATAATTTTTACGGCTAAGCTCTGATTTGGGCTATCCTTATATCTATTTGGATCTTCTCAAAGAGAGCTATCCAATGGCGACATCTATCTTTTGATGATCCTTCTTATTTTGTTCCTGAGGGTCAACAATGTTGATCATTTCACGTCCGTGGTCAAATCTTCAAGAAACCTTTTAAAAACTATTTTTTTACTATACTTAATACTAATTCTAAAATAAGGCGTATTATGCCAAGGGGGCAGGGGGACATGTATTTTCTTCATATTCAGAGAAGGCTCTCGTTTGGAATATATATACCGTCACGTGCAAACATAAATGCGCACTGTGCCTCGCATTGGATGGTATGGTAGTATGGTATGCTGCTTGGCGTATCAACATGTTTTACGGGAGAGAGGATGCATTCCCGGTTTATTCGCATCATCCGAACTGTGCCGGTGTGCAGCTACGGATCCATCCAGACTTAGGATGCACTGTTCCTTGAGAAATTACTCCCAATCAGTTGAGCAAATAACCTAAACTGCATTGTTGATGACGATTGCATGGTGCGACGAGTGAAGCAGCTCGATCGTGCGCTGTTTGACGTTTCGTCCGCGCATGCATGGAGGCAGATTTTCCGTGGGAGGAAAGGAACCGGCCCACCCACCAGCGGCATGGGGGGCCGCCGGTCAACAAACCGCATGCAAAGGGACCCATCACACCTTGCATGGTTATAGAGCTTTTTTTCTTTGGCAATCATAACGTCCCCTGCATATATTAATTATAAGTTCAAGGTGTTTCTCGAAAAAATAAAAAAATCAAGGCACATAATTCCCTAAAAAAAGTCTTTTTTTCGAGGGCAAATCCCTAAAAAAAGTCAAGGTGTACATATCAGGGGTAAGTAGACCTGGCCATGGGCAGCCCGGCCCGACCTTGTCCACGGGCCGAGCTCGGGCCTAGATTTCAAGCCCGACGGTCGGGCCAGGCCGGGCCTAGGCCCATCGTATTCACGCGTTAACGAAGAGGCCCGGCGGGCTTTTAGCGTGATGGGCAGGGCTCGTGCCTGATGTTTAGGCCCGATGGCCAGGCCGGGCCGGGCTCGGGCCTAGGTTTTTTGCATCGGACTTTGGTAGGCTAGGCCCGATGGCCAGGCCGGGCCGGGCTCGGGCCTGGGTTTTTTGCATCGGGCTTTGGTAGGCTAGGCCCGAAGCCCGGCCTGGCATGACAGATGGCCAGGTATAGGGGCAAGGCATCCCAAAAAACAGAAGCAACCCTAACTAAAAAATATTTAAAAAGGATCTTGAAGGGACATGTGCACCTGGCACCCCTGAGGCTTGTTGGGAGAGTCGTGCATGCGTCTTGAGCACACGAGTTGCTTTGGGCTCCCAATAGGCTTCCACGATGCTGGCACTGACCATTGCTTTGTTTCAATATACGCATGTGGGGTTTTGATAACGTGTATATACAGGAGGTCTTACAAACTCTCGTGTCTATGTCAAAGAGTAGCAAATGCTAAAACTTAAACCTACAAAACCGAACCCTAATTCAACGCCCTAAGGGGGAGTTCAAGGACGGGCAAAAGTGAGCTTTCCGCCAACCAAAGGGTGGGGGGAGGGGGGTCAAATCCAACCTTAGGTTAGTATCCTACATAAAAACGGACTAAAACAGAGAAAATTCAGGGCCCTCTTTCTCACACGCGCTCCTCGATCTTTAGGCTACAATACTCAAGCCCTTGGTGCATATTTTGCGAGTGTGTATGAGAGTAGGGTTGTTAGAATAGATTGAGGCTAGCGAGCCATTCGAGATCAACAATTTTTTTGCTCAACTAAAAAAGAATGAGATGAGATGAGTATGATTGTTTTGCGTAGCTCAGCCGGGTAACAAGTTTATCTTGAGCTAATGCTTGCTCGCTCGACTTTGGTATCTTGAGCTAATGCTCGCTCGCTCGACTTTGGCTCGACATCTACGACATGTGCACCATGCTAGAATTTTTTATGATCTCTGGCCAACAATTTCTTATTCCAGTTTAAGTTCTCTGCCTTTGAGTTGAGAGAATAAACTAACCTATGATGAAGAAATTTATGTTATTGCTATGGTAATTGGAGTGATATTTATAGTTTTTTCTTATGAGGTTGTTGTGATCTACCTGGTTGAGAAACGCGCATTGGCTAAATAGATTCCCATCGTCTTATGCTCAAAACTAACCCGAGATCGTTATAGGTTGAGCATAAACTTTTTTTTGGGCTCCACCCTTAACTCTGACTTAGTGAACCCGCTCCATTTTTAATGTGGGCTAAACTGAGCCTAGACTAACTCGCTCAATTTTAATGTAGGGTGAGCCGAGCCTAGTCTAACTCTCTCAATTTTAATATGGGATGAGTTGAGCTTAGTCTAGATCGCTCAGTCGATTGCAGTCGTATGTGTGTCTAGTCTAAGAGCATCTTCAATAATTTCTGTATCCATAATATAACTAGTGTTTTTTATGTGTGTGTGGGGGGGGAGGGGGGTGGTCCTTGTTAACGTGCAATTTTTTTTTACATATGTTCTTCAAAACTCCCCCTCCATCTATGGGAAGATGGTCCTTTCCATAAAAATGTCACGTCAGCTAATAGACATAGTAGCGCCGCCGTCGCCCCCCACCGCTGCCACACCACCCGCCAGCCCTGCGCATCGTCAACCGCCGCCGGAGTTCGCCATCGTCGTTGCGCCACAACATTGGCTAATTTCAGTAAAGTTTTTAAAGAACCGAGAAAATATGACAACTTTTTCTAAATTTTACCGACATCACGTAACACTACTTTTACCGGGAATTTTTAATGGAGCTCCGGTGGATGCTTAACACGAGCTGAAATTCTGGCGAGATAGAGAAATCTGTGACGGTTCCCGCAAAAAAAAAAAGAGAAATCTGTGACGGGAGTGTAAAATCCTTGCAAAGAAATGTGAAAGCTTCACGCGTAAAACAGGCTGGCAACGACCAGAAGCCAATGGACTCAGGACACGTGTCCATACGTCACGTCCCATGTACTGCTGACGAAGTGACGGCTGTAATTACGGGCGTCCCCCCTGCCCCCTCCTTTTCCGCTGTCGACCTGCCTGACGCGCGGGGCCTACACGTACTTGGTTCACGCTTCGTCGGGTCAGGGACCGTGGCAGGGCCCACCCGCGGCGCACCTCCCCACGTGCGAGCTCCCCGGACCCATCTCGCCGTGCCCGTGTGGGTGATAAGCTGGGCCCCATGGTGTCAGCCAAGTTGAGTGTGGGAGCAGGCGGATGGGTGAGCGGAAGGGGATGAACTGTTTCGCGTGCTGTTCCGGGGAAGAAACCAGCGACGCTGCTCAACACAGTTCACTGACTGTGCTCCCCACTCCTCTCCTCGTTGGCGATTTGCATGTCTGCCCACCATGTTTTCCTCTATTTATACGACTATAGTACAGAAGAAATCACAAAAGGTGCACCATCGCGGACGCACAAGCTATAGAATTGACTTTGGCTGATCCTTTCTCCAAACACAATACATACGCGCATAGCTCATTCCTGTAAACGCATGCACACATACCATATCTTTACGAGCACCTCCAAAGAGATCGAGCCGTCACATCATCTAAACCAGTGCCGAGTCTGGACTTGAACCTGATGGGCTGATTCCACCACAAAAAACCAAACCATCTGAGCAGTCCGCAATGGACTTTGGTTGTCATATGGTAACTCATGGGGTTTGTATGTTCGTACATATCGCCCATCCCTCCTCGCGATCTGCCCTCCTATTGCTCAATTTTGATATTTTCTTTCGTTCTACTGTTAGTTTTTTCATCGTTTTTCCTTAAAAACTGCCTTACTACTCCGCCCTTTATTGATTCAACAAATAAAGTTCTTATCAAATACGGAGTAAGTGTTTACCAAGTAAAATCTTAGAGTTTATTAGGCAAATATATCATGGGCATAATTTTATTTGATAAATACTCATTTACACAATCACATTAATACGAGCAGATAAATCACTGGCTAAACCTGCTAGAATATTTACAACCCATTTCAACGCACAGACAATTATTCTAGTTAGATTTACATGTAAGTGATGGTATCGATCTACATTTTCTTTGTCTTCATCCAAAGTATAGACTCTTTTTCCCATTGAAACATCAAATAGTCATTCTTTTCTTTGTGGGGTAAAATAACCATTCCAAAGTCTGGATAAAGTTTGCTCTTTGGTCTTATATGCCCTATGTCAAGTCCTTTTAGGGAAACAAAAGCATATACCCCTTTTTTGGAAAGGACTAAAACATACGTCGGCTCGTCCTATGGGCATAGGCTCTTGCGGCGTCGTCCCTCGTATGCAATTCGAGGGCGAGCAAACCTTAGACGCCTCAGTCTTCCCCCTTCCCCCGCCCCCTCCTAAGGAACTCATGGCTCACTTGCACGACTTGCAGTGAAGGGGACGGCGAGGCTCTCTGCCATAGGGCGCTTCGAAAGCGGGCGATGATCCTAAGTGTGAACACGACGTCGGTCTTTTCCGGTGGGTGGCGTTGCAGGTGGTGGTCATCCCTACTGTCCATGTGGGCGACATAATGGCGACACATGTTCATAATTGTCGTGGGTTCATCTGACGGTTGCACCAGATCTAATTCCCCGCATCCTCTTCCTCTCGGTTGCCCTCTCCATAGACCGATCCGAATTTGCTACACTATGTGCCGCTAGATTTTGAAGGCTTGGAGGATGGGTTAGCGGGAACCCTGGAATTGGGGAAGCTCCTAGACTTCACATCGACCTTGATGACGATGGCGTTCCTAAGCCGGTCTACCTCTTGAGGGCTTGTTAAGATTCCCCTCCTTCCATTTCCTGGTTGAAAACCTAGCATGTGTTTGCCAGGCAACGACAGCTGTGAGTTGGGGGTGGACGTGGTGATGAGTTTCTCTCGGTGAGCGACGATAGTAGTGGAGGCAAGGTGGTATGTTTTCTTGCAATCCTTCATTGGTATTCTGGACGGTGAATGGCCTCCATGTGTAGTGGCATGATAAGGGTGAGTGGATACTGATTCCCTCTTCAAGCATTTGCAGACAAGGTGTGCGACGAAACTAGCATTTCCTCCATACAAAAACGATCTTATTGTCCAATGCATTTTGGTGCTTCCTCGACTGATTTTGTTCTTTTTTGCTTCATTTGTGCAATGAATTCTCTGGCGGCTTGATCAAGTTTTACAGCGGTGGCGTTTGCGATCCTAGCTTGTTTGGTCTCGAGCGTGCTCCACCTACAATCTTGCGGTTTGTTTTAAAGCTTTTTGCATGCGTAATCAACAACATTGGTTTCATTACTTTGAAGCTGGGTTGCTTGTTCTCTAAAACAAGCATTAGTTTTTTTATTATAGCTAAAGAAATAACCAAAGAAATCCAACTACGAAATTATTTATAACGGAAAATAGGCCAAGAATCCAAAGTTAGTGAAAATGAAGGAACAATTGGGAGAAAACCCTAACACAGGAAAGCTTCCTAACTAAACTACGCCTCAAGCACCGCCAAGTGTAGACATGCCGCCAAAGCCGACTAGTACATCACACAAACAAAACACACCCCTAAGCACTATGCACCGAAGTGCCAAAACCTTGACCATGATAAAACCCGGACATGGGTTGACCCAATGCTTATAGGGACGAAAACCGAAACAGTTTGGCACCATCAACATGCTAACCAAACCCACACACCCTTCTATATACCAACGTTCCGATGCCGCCATCATCGCGAACCACACACACCAACCACTCATGCACACCGTGCAAAAGGCCTACCAGAGAAGAATAGTCAATGCCCTAAAGGCAAATTATCCAAAGAGAAAAAGCGAGTCAAAGATGTAATCATTTCCTTATTCGGCAATGCTGGGTTTAACACATTCGCCCAAAGAGCACAATAACTCTCGTGGAATGACGACAACATCAAAATATGGGTGCTACTAATATTTGGAGAACCACACATTACCACCATACCTCCGCCAATGACCAAGGCCACACAAAACACCACAACCCCATGGAGCAACTTGATCATAGCCCTGATCATTTCCACCCACACCACAAAACTACCATATGCTACAACCGCTGCCGGATAGTGGCATCCTCATTGCCAACCTCACAGCCAGTTGCACCGTCCACCATCGGCCTTACGAAGAATTTGAGAGTTCAAATTTCTGATCGTGTACAACTGACAACAACAAGTTGGTGGGCGTGTATCGTCCATCCGTCATATCGGCTCGTCCGGCTGCGTCTTTGACAATAAAATAGCTCCTACCTCCAACCAATTTGCGGTTGGTTGTTCCATGTGAAACAAAGACAAGTGTATTCTGAGAAGCCATATCCTCGCAATGTTCTCGAGAGAATCTTAAGCGAGGACAAACCTAGACCCTAAAAGCAAAGTGATTGAGCATCACTGAAGAATCTGAACTAAAACTTATTACTCTTGAATACTGTGCATCTTTCAGACGGTTAGACATCGTTTAGACCATCTAACTCGTGGAGTTGCCAAAGAACAAGTTTGTAAAGGTCCGGAGATCACCTCCAGATTTACCACAAGTAATTAGGCGAGTTGAGGTACTTAGCTAAAAAAGAACAAGATGAACACTTGTGTCTTCACAGTTGCGGCTCAGTCTCTCTAACTCAGATGTGGAGCTGTGCTAGCAACATGAACTGGGGTAAACAAACCCTGTGTCATCATCGAGCAAACCCCGTTCCCATTTCTTCACACTGCTTTACTTTGTGTAATTTGCATCCTCTGAAGAAATTGTCTCTTTCCCTCTTTGAAGCCTTCGTTGAATATTTTATGCCTTTGTTGCATGTCATCATGTTGTATTTTGTATTCAACATTTGCATTGTGAAGTGTATCTGCTTATTCATGAGACTAATCTACCCGTACTATAATATTGTTATCATGCTTTCTAGCACACCTCCCATTTTTTTGAATTGCACCTCTCTCCCCCTCCATCTCTCCCTCTCTATGTCTTTGGGGTTTAGAAGTTCTGATTGCATGTTACTTTAGTCCTATGTTGAGTAGATTCACTATTTTTTTAGTATTTCTTCACATTGCTCTGTGTTAGTTCTGTTTAGTCTCATTCTTTTTCGAAGAATTTGGTCTTTTTAAAAAATACATTAAAATCTCTCATCATCTCCTCTCTAGTCGATATATTGATACAATAGTAAGTACGCTACATGGAGTAGAGACACAACAATTGACACATGTCGCGTGCACAATTTTACTTTCAAAAGTGGGAGAAGTTATACTTGCCAAAAGGAAAATAACACACACCTAAGAGGTCAAAATTGGGAAATTACACAAGTCCTAGCAAGGGCATCCCTAAGATTTCAGCCTCCAACAAGGACCCCCATGCAAACGGACTACTACTCATCGATTGCCCTATGAGGCTATGCGGCTACGCCCCTACCGCTCTCTCTCATCATCAGGAAAAGTCTATTTTTCAAAAAGAAAAAAAGCCCCAACTCTCAAAACACCCGCACGTATTATTTTTTTCACGGGAAAGAGAAAAAGAAAACACCTAACGATAAAACTTTACCAAGGATTGCTCCAAGCAGCAGCTCGTCCTTCCCTTTTCCCAATCTCGCAGCTTCCATCTCTCTGACTCCTCCATCCTCCCGAAGCCGAAGCCTGCCCAGTGCCCACCCCCCATGTCTCCCGCTGCTACCGCCGAGATCACAACCGCCCTGCTCCTCTGCACCAGCAGCAGCATCGGAGGCAGCACAAGCTGCAGTGTAGACGGTTGCTGATTTCCCCGTAATCAAGCTCCCTTCCTTGCCTTTTTCTTCATCTTCTTCCTCTCCTCCTTCCTGGAAGACATACCGTACCCCAAGAATCGCGAAAAGGACCACCCCTCTTCTTCCTCCAGAATCCAGCAGCTGCTGCTGCTGCTAGTGGTAGTAACCAACTGAGCGCTTCTTGATCTGTTCTGGTGTCCGTGTACATGGAGATGCGATGGGTGCGGAGGTAGCTGCGCTGTGCTGAGTAGTAGGTGAGCAGTGAGCTGCAGCTAGCGGCGAGCGCGGGGGAAGGAGATCGATGGAGGATCTGTACAGCATCCACCCGGGGATCTCGCGCGGCGGCGAGGGCGGCGCGGCCTGCAGCGAGGCGTCGGGGGTCGCCGGCGGGGCCAGCTCTCCTCCGCCGCCTCCGCCGCCTGCGGATCTGACGGAGCTGATGAAGGCGCAGATCGCCGGGCACCCCCGCTACCCCTCCCTCCTGTCCGCGTACATCGAATGCCGCAAGGTCCGTCTGTGTCCAGCTCCAGCTCCATTTTGCATGCTGTAGTCCTCTAGTAGCTAGAGCTAGCTAGCTCGCTCAGCGCCGCTCATCGTCAGAAATTAATTGCCACGTTTGATTCTTGATTTGTCAGGTGGGCGCACCGCCGGAGGTGGCCGCGCTGCTGGAGGAGATCGGACAGCCGGAGAGGCGCGGCGGAGGCGCCACTGCCGCCGGGGAGATTGGCCTCGACCCCGAGCTCGACGAGTTCATGGTAGGTACAACCAGTTCAAGGCAGCTTGGCGCGCTAGCTCTTGCTTGTTATTACATGTGGAGATGACAACGCGGCTCGCGCGCGCATGCAGGAGGCCTACTGCCGGCTGCTGTCGCGGTACAAGGAGGAGCTGTCCCGGCCGTTGGACGAGGCCGCCTCCTTCCTCACCACCATCCGCTCGCAGCTCACTAACCTCTGCGGCGGAGGCGCCACCGCCACCTCGCCGCACTCCGGTATATAATTTACACATGCATCCATGCATTGCATCTCGGGCCTTGATTTTCTCCGGCTAGCCTCTGCAGCCTTGGATTCGTTCGCCATTGTTGTGTTGTGTCATGTGTGTGAAAGTGTCTGATGCTTTGTGTGTGAATGTGGCTTTGATGATGAATGCGTGCGTGCGTGCGTATGTGCGTTCTTGATAGGTCAAATCGTGTCCATGCAAATGGGGCGCAGGTGTGTCAGGCTACGGGGCCGGAAGAGTAAAGCTTTGGTGGTGCTCGTGTAGGGTTTTGTCCAAGGTTCCATCGTCCTTGCAGCTCCAGCCTACCTATGCATGCTTCTCTCTCTATATCTCTCTCTAGATCCTTCTCTCTCTCTCTCTCTCTCTCTCTAGAGGCTAGAGAGGCAGGAGTAGCTACTAGCCTGCTATATGTAGACTTTGCAGGTCGGGCCGGTGATGGAACTTGAGAGAGAGCTGGGATGGGATGGCTTTGGAAAAAGAAAAGAATCTTGCTCTTGCATGCTGGTTAATCACTGGTGCCCAATGGTGGAGCTTTTCTTCTTGTTGTTGCTTGTGGGGGCAAGTGAAGATTAATTTTGCTGTGGCTAGCTCATTTCCCACAGACGTATTTTTATTTCGTCATGCTAGATATGATGCCTTGGTTGAATTTGGTAATTTAAGCAAGTATTGTTTGTTTTTAGTTTTTGTAGTTTGAGGCATTAATTTTTCTAAGAAATCTCATTTGAAGATAATGGGCTTGAGATTTCGTTGGATGCGTGTTACACTTACGGTTAGTACATATAGTACATATAAGTATCTTGTAATTGCAGTTTCGATAGGAGTAGGATTTTCGGTCCATCTCTTGTTTAAGAACTTGACTGATTGAAGATCAGCAAGGCTATATATCGAGCTGTTTCTGCTTGGAGCAATTGTTTCTTAAGCCATTCTACATCCGCAAATCCATCGAAAAAGTTTTGTCATAACCACACATGTTTTTGCAAAACAATTTGTAAGAAACATTTTAAAGCATGCATAGACATACACTTTTTCTACATAACATATGACAAACCTAAGGTTTTCAAGTTTGCAGTGGTGCTCACAAACTCGGCCCACTCGACATCCAACGTGTGCATGGCAGCTTGTTAGCATTGATATTCTGCAAATAACCAAGGTGCAAGTTATGTCGAATGCGTACATTTGTAGATATCATAGTTATGTGAAATACGTGCTCTCAGAAGTGTAGCTTTGTCTTGTAATATTGGCAAGAACAAAAGGGGTTTTCAGGAAGTACTTGTCTTTCTATCATGAACAGCTGAGTTTGGAGTGGTGAAAACACACAAAGTTTTGGGAACATCATATGTTTAATAAAGTCAAAAGGACATTTTTTCACTGTGATGGCTGGGACATAGTAAACATGTGATTGGTGTTGCATATACCACCTATGTAACAGTAGTTCTTGTGGCCAAAACAGTCCCTGTTTTGTTTTTCCTGCCTTCTAGTGTATTTGGTACAATGCCAAGTGGCAACTAGATATGTACTGGGTAGTACAAAGGAGCATGAAACATGATCATTAAGTATCTAGTAAATTTCCTAGTTCCCTATCAATCTTATACCACTTATCATTCTCTCATTAATGAGATAATTTGACTGAAACAGTTGGAAGTTGGTCTGTGTGCATGTTAAATCATTAACTCCATACGTGTTGAGCTTGGTTATGCGTAGGCTGTTTTCCTAATTAAGGTTGCAAATCATTGAGAAATTGGATTATTTAGTACGTATAACGGAAATGCATGTCGACCTTAAGTCATTCGTTGGAACTTTATGTGACTATACATCATACTTAATAGATTAGCAATTCCTAAGTGCAAATACATGCCACTTTGTTAGGTCACATGTATAAAGTATCGATGGAGTAACAATTCTTAATGGAGTAACAATTTTAAGAGCGATTTAATGATTCTTTCGATAAAGAAGACCTAGTTAATGATACCATATGCAACTAGATTAGCAATTCTCAAGTACAAATACATGTATTTGGTTTTCGGTCTAGTTAGGTCACATGTATGAATTATCACTAAATAGCAGACTATATTCACGATAGTTTAAACATCACCGTAAGCGCTCACATGCTAGTCCTTAAGAATCCATAGGTATGGTCAGTTTGCTCGGGTTCAATAAAGGTACTGGTGCGTCTATTCTAATTTTATTTATATTTGTTTTTTCCATGACTATTCTGCACAAGTGAGGTTCAGATGATCTATCTGTAAGATAGAAATGGACAGAATTCCCAGCAGCAATTGTTTATGCCTAATTTGTGCGCTTAACATAAGATTCAAATTTATGTTTTCATTCCCCATATATTTTGACTTTGTTAATTGAGCCTGTCATGTTGTAGTGTGCCCCTTCCATCAATTCTGTCATTCTAATTTTCATTACAGGAAAGGTAGCCTCTCTACCCATTTGATTAAGGTAGAAAATATCAAAAATGAGAAATGATTATTTTCATGATGGCAAGAAAACATAAGAGAATTAATAAACAGAAAAAAGACTAAGCTACATTTCCGGCATGAGAGCCAACCCACTTTGGTTAATGTTCTCAGAGATAAGCTATATCGAGCACGATAAGGGAGGTCTCTTTAAGGGTTCAGCTATTTCGCTCCTTCCACACATTCCACAACACATAAATCTTCACTTCGGTGAAGCGGCCGCAGACGGCTTTATCACGGTTAAGGGTAGTTTTGTTCCACCAATCCTCCAAAGAGAAGTCATGCGTCGGCCCTTGGGGGATAGACAGCCAAGTCAATATGATTCCCCAAACTCCATGAGTTAATAGGCATTCACGCGCACAAGGTGCTCATTGGTCTAGAACCCTGTGAAACAAAGCTTGCAAACCTCGTCATGTGGTGAAACTCAGATGGCATGGCGATGTGGGAAATGATGTTAGCATGATCAACTAGGTGTCTCGTCACTTTAAGATGTCACATTGCAACACACAATATGCATTTACTTATGGTACTATTTTAACACAAATTTTAAGCCTCCAATAGATATTTCACAGGAAAATGCCCTATTGTTAGAATTTTGAAATATGCACAACTAAATTGTTAAAAGATATTGTGTAGATAGATTAATTTCATCCAAATATTCTTATTTATTGCTCCCTCCGTCCCAAAATAAGTGTCTGAAGGTTAGTACAACTTTGTACTAAAGGTAGTACAAAGTTGAGACCCTTATTTTGGGAAGGAGGGAGTACATGAGTACATGACCTGCCAATTGAAAACATATTCTTTTTATCCAATAATGTTCATTACACCAAGCAAGCAGGAAAAAACCCGGAGAATAAGCAGTAAACATCTATTTATTACAGCTCAAAACATATAGCTGTTGGAATTACATATAACCATATAGGTAATGTCACCTAGCATAATTGTTCCATTTTTTTGTCCTCGCTAGACCTTTTATTTTATTATGACGCGAGTAGGCCTAGATAGTTTGAAAATGCTTCTTTTCTTTCTGACTATGCAAAGCCTTGAGGTCTTAGCTGAAGATCTAACATGTACTACAAACTCCGTTCCTAAATATATATAGTTGCATCCATAGCTAGAAAAATTGAAGAGTTTTTTTTCTTATGTCTGGTTTCAGAAGGTACAACTTGTACTAATGAAACTCAACTCACAATACAAAAGAGCCATTTGCTTACATAGAACTTGATTGCAGTACTGGGAGTGTTTCTAACGAGACAACAGCTGTATGGATAGCTCCATGAAAACTCAGTCACGGCGAAAAGGTGCTTAAATAGTCTCTGTTTCCTGAAGCACAAACTAAACTAGTCAGTTTGGCACCAGCAGTTCTTCATTCGTATAGGGTTCCACAGATAAAGTGGCATGCTTTTCATCTTATTTGCCTTGATGCATTGGGTGTTGCAAAACACATTGACCTTTAGATAATACAGACTAATACTTGTCAGTACTGATTTACTAACCAATCGAGCATAGCACATCCTCATGGAGAAATTTTCAGTTCTGAATTTCCTTTGGTCGTCTATTCTTGAGACATTTTTCAGAAGTTTTTCTGTCTGCAGCTTCCAAAATTGTTGTTTGTCAAGTGTCCAACAGCACCTTGGGTTTGATTATCTGCTTATTGATGTTGTCTTGTTCTGCTTCTGAAGTAGTAGTACCTCTTTCCAGTCCAAGCCTGGATCTCCTATATACTGTAGCACAGCCATGCAACCTGATCCTGACACAACACATAACTCTGTCTAACCCGTGTCTGATTTCCATTGTGTCAATAATGCAAGATGAGATGGTGGGGTCGTCGGAGGACGAGCCGTGCTCGGGGGACGCTGACGGGTCCGACGCCGGCATGCAAGAGCACAGCTCCCGGCTGGCTGACCACGAGCTCAAGGAGATGCTGCTCAAGAAGTACAGCGGCTGCCTCAGCCGCCTCCGGTCCGAGTTCCTGAAGAAGAGGAAGAAAGGGAAGCTGCCCAAGGATGCCCGGCTTGCTCTCATGGACTGGTGGAACACACACTACCGCTGGCCTTACCCCACGGTAAATGAGATCTCCAACCCCAGCTGCGTCATCAGCCTTGATCGCCGATCATCATTCATAGATGGATACTGTGGTGTTTGCAGGAGGAGGACAAGGTGAGGCTCGCCGCGATGACGGGCCTGGACCCGAAGCAGATCAACAACTGGTTCATCAACCAGAGGAAGCGGCACTGGAAGCCGTCGGAGGACATGCGGTTCGCGCTCATGGAGGGCGTCACCGGAGGAGGGGGGTCCTCTTCCGGCACGACGCTCTACTTCGACACGGGCACGATCGGGCCATGAGATGGATGGATGATTGCTCATTTCCGGCGGCCATAAAGCTTATTGGCTCTATTGCACACAGACACGGTGGTTGTGTGATTAGTAGCAAGGGAGGGAGGGATGAATGAATGAATGAATGATATCAGATACGTACTAAAGATTTATTAATCAAATGGATGAATAGCCCCCATGGCCATTTTGTCGAAATTATTGTGTATATGTATGGGCGCTGTAATCAGCTGGCTGTAATGTGACGGTGTACAAGCGAAATTTCAGGTGACCTGTAAAAACTTTTCTCAAGCTACCACCACAATAGCTAATTAATTAATCTGATTGTTTGTATCCCAGCGGTTGCCCTGTGAAATCCCTCTTGATAGGAAGGAGGAATCTGTTGGAAAATTAGGCAAATTTATGATTAATTCATGATTAAAACGTTATTAGCATGCATAGCTCTAGCATACTGGATGAACCGAACAACACACACAACTATCATAATTAGAGACATGATCACATGATCAGATTACAACGCACTATCATAATTAGAGACATGATCACATTATCAGATTACAATGCACATACTGATCGTTTCGTAGATGAAGTAGCCGGCCACTTCATCTACGAACCTACCAGTCCAAGCAGGCGTTGGTGACGACGGTGCTGCATGTGTGAGTGACAGTAGTATTCCCTTCGTTCCTAAATATAAGTCTCTCTAGAAGTTCCAACAAGTGACTAGATATGGAGCAAAATGAGTGAATCTACACTCTAAAATATCTCTACATACGTCCGTATGTTGTTGTCCATTTGAATGTCTAAAACGACATATATTTAGGAACGGAGGGAGTACTACTTTGTGCATTTTCAAACCACATTGGAGAATCACACTAATGAAAATAAACCGAACCTAACAATTTTATGGTTTCTGGTTTTTGATACAGTAAGGGTTAATTGAATTAAAATAACATTTATATTTCTTGAGCGAACAAGCAAACAAGCAGTCGATCACGTGAGCTTGTTTAGCTTGCATTGTCCAACATTCACATGACCAGACACAATTTTATATACACCTCACATCTACTCTTCAACAGGTCAGTAAGCGAGGTGGCGCTAGTTGCTACCGGTGTTTGTATACACCGACTAACCAATGATAGTACTGCATAAAAGATTAAAAGGAGCTGTGATCTGCTCACTCAGACCCATGAAAACGTTAATGGGCAGATCAATGCTTCAAAAGAACTTGTAACATAGTCATTTTTTTTGTACATGAGTCAGATTCCATGCTAAGCTCGTCCATTTTTCTTATAACATAGTCAATTTTCTATAAAAAATGGCAATCACGTCCATAAACAACATAAAGTATGCATTGCACATTTGCATGCATGACCAGCCATCAAAACATGAATCCATGCAAATATATATTTATACATAATTATATATTGATTGTATAGAGAAGTATGTTATTTTCAAATTCACGTCAACTGGTTATTCTAGTATATACCGAAACCATAGCGAGATAATTCATCTTATACCAAAACAGAACCATATTTTAATCTCATATCATACCGAAGTATCAATACCATACAAACCAAAAAACCATATGAACCCGAATCATATAAACTGAATGCACAGAGTTAGTAGTAGCCAACTGGTACGCAGCGTGCAACTTGTTCGTAATGGTGGACTAGCCCATCTAAGGGCCTTAAGCGTTACGTCTCTTTGGAGGCTCCTCCAGGGCTGGGAAGCTTCCAGAAGCTTATGGCCTGGTTTTTTCTTCCCTGCAGATTTCAGACGGTTTTTGTTTGTTTTCCCCATTTTATCTCTACTTCTTTTCCACTTTTTCACTCGGTTTTGTTCTTTTTCACCCGATTTTGTTTGCTCTTTTCTTTACTTCTTTTATTTAAAGAAATATAGTGAGCAATTCGTGTTTTTTTTGAATTTATGAATATTCTTTGATTTTGCAAGTAATTTTTAAAATTTGTGATTACTTTTCTAAATATGCGATTTAAAAAAACATGAATTTTTAAATTCGTGAATTTTCCAAATGCTCGGACTTTTGTGAGTTCATGATTTTTTTTGCATTTCATAATTTTTTCCAATTTTGGAATCTTTTTTCAAACCCGCAAACATGTTTTTGGATTTGTGATGATTTTTAAATTTATGAATATTTCTTGTACTACTTGAACATTTTGTAAATTTGCAATTTTTTTGAATTCGTGAACATTTTTTCAAATCTGCACACATTTTTTTGGATTCGTAAATATTTATTAAAATATCCGAACTTTCGTTAAATTTAGGAACTTTTTTCACTAATGAACCGAGCAACAATAGAAAAAATTGAATAAAAAGCGAGCCAAGGCAAGCGAGCGAGCGAGTCGGGCGCACGAGCGAACACTGTTTCTTGGGCCGCGACCCACTGACTACGTGCGAGTGCTAGCATACGACCTGGCGTGTGAAGCGCCAAATAGGAGCTCCCGAGCTAAACTTGGGTATCAACCAAGCTAGATTCCAACCTGAACTATAGAAGTCCCCGATTTCGAGCCCATCAAAAGGGAAATTAAGCCTTTTTATTTGGGGAAGGCCTTCATGGCTTCAAATAATAGTCCCGTGAGGTTCTAAAAACTAGCGGGTCAGCCCAGGCGTGGGCTCATCCTATCTTCGGCCACGTGCCGAGCTAGCATCTCGGGCCCATCTTAACCACATATACAAGGCAAGCTAGGGATCATCCTGGGGACCGAGGGGGGAGGGGGATCACATTATAGATCATCCCGGAGCTAGGGCTTTCATCTATCACCATCTTCCTTCTCTCTACTGCCAGGCCAAGAGCGTGTAATCCAAGAAACAGATCTTTCCAATCGTCGGTGAGCACTCGAGCAATACAACCACGAAAGGGAGGAGTGTCATGCCATACCGTGTCGATCCTTACCTCCTCCGGGAGGGTCTGTACCTGGGTAAACTCCCTTTCTCATGCCTTACCATGTCGATTCACCACTTGCACGCCTTTCTGAACAACAGTGTCGCTCGATGACATTGTCGGTTACAAAACACCGATAGTTGGTGCCCCATGTACGAGTTGCACGCGAGGATCCTTTGAGTTGATCGGGATGGCCTTATCGACCAAGGTTGGTGGCTTCACATCTGGCCAGGATCTCTCCCTACACCCTCTACTTTGCCTCCAAGAGGGCAGAGGTCCAGATCCTTTCCACTCCCTTCGCCAAGGGCCAGGCCTACTGCTCCTGAGATATGTACTTCATCAACGAGAACTTTAGCAAAGCTGCACACCATGACCTCGAAGCGAGCCATGTGATCCGGTCGGCATCATCCCTTTCATTCGTCGCATGTCAGAGTTCTCGCCTTGTGAGAATGATTGACTCCCTGCTGTCTGTTCTCAACTTTGATCGACTTGGACAATAGCGAGAGATCAACCAGCTATGACCCCGCGCGCATGGTATTCATGACGCACCAACACGGCCACAGACCTCGACATACCTATGACACTCATCAATGAACAAATTCCCGGGGGTCAACAACTCGAGGCGGTGCAACGCCACCTCTTCGACGAGGAGGAGGATTCGAGTGTCAGAAGAACGAGTTTACCACCCAGCGTGACAGCCGCATCGAAGAGTTGTGTGATTGCGTACACCAAGTAAACAACAAGTCCATTTTCCCGACGAAGAAGGGTGTCCAAGTCTTTGACTCCATAGTCAAATTTTTTTTTGCCGCTACGATGGTGGGGAACATGATTGATAGATCCCGGAGGGAGCTCCTCGCCACAACAAGCTGCATCACATTCATGTACAACTCAAAGAGTACTTTGTTGGTTGCTTGATAATTTTGTCATTTTTATAAGAGGGTTTTGATGTGATTTTCAAAAGGTTCCTAATAATTCTCGTATCTTTGTAATGCTAATCCTTCAAGAAAGAAGAAAACTTGTTTTTTCTATTGATGTGCGGGAATATACATCTCTGGAGGGAAACCAACCAAGATCCCAGGAAATGAAGTCATTTGGAGAAACTTCCCTTTTGGGTGAAAGTGCGTCAGATGCACCACATCGCAAGATGTCGCATGGTACGAGCGCACCCTCTCATACCATCGATCGTATCACACGACGTCTCCACCCCCTTGTCTATACATGCGCCTTCTAGGAAGGGGGCAACATGAAATACATAGAGGAGCCACCACAGCCGCATTCAGAACACACACACACACACAGATAGATAGATAGATAGATAGATAGATAGATAGAGAGAGAGAGAGAGAAAGAGAGAGAGATAGAGAGAGAGAGAGAGAGAGAGAGAGAGAGAGAGAGAGAGAGAGAGAGAGAGAGAGAGAGAGAGAGAGAGAGAGAGAGAGAGAGAGAGAGAGAGAGAGAGAGAGAGTCGGTGTCAAAACCGGCGGATCTCGGGTAGGGGGTCCCGAACTGTGCGTCTAGGCGGATGGTAACAGGAGACAAGGGACACAATGTTTTACCCAGGTTCGGGCCCTCTTGATGGAGGTAAAACCCTACGTCCTGCTTGATTAATATTGATGATATGGGTAGTACAAGAGTTGATCTACCACGAGATCAGAGAGGCTAAACCCTAGAAGCTAGCCTATGGTATGATTGTTGTATATTGTCCTACGGACTAAATCCCTCCGGTTTATATAGACACCAGAAAGGGTTAGGGTTACACAAAGTCGGTTACAATGGTAGGAGATCTAAATATCCGCATCGCCAAGCTTGCCTTCCACGCCAAGGAAAGTCCCTTCCGGACACGGGACGAAGTCTTCAATCTTGTATCTTCATAGTCCAGGAGTCCGGCTGAAGGTATAGTCCGGCCATCCGGACACCCCCTAATCCAGGACTCCCTCAGTAGCCCCCGAACCAGGCTTCAATGACGACGAGTCCGGCACGCAGATTGTCTTCGGCATTGCAAGGCGGGTTCTCTTCCAGATTCCGTGTACCTGTTGAATAATGTCCTGTTTTTTGTAAATGTAGCGCTCCTTGGCTTCTACACACAATAATGGCCGCCTTCCACGTGTCAAGCGAATACGAAAAGTCTGGGTGTTTTTACATTCACACCCCTAGCCGCGTAAATGAGCCGCCTATTTAAAGGGATGGGGATTTAGATCCAAACCACACCTTCTCCCCTCCGCGAGTAGTCATCAGAGCGCATCCAACAAAGGTCCATTCCACCATGGCCAGCCGTTGCAACTCCTCCTCTCGCCCTTCCAGTCCTAAGCCTGGAGACTGGGAGAGGTTCTCCATCCCGCATAGCGAGCTAGTATCGCTTGAGACCAAGGGATTCCTCCCTCCGGCCTATATGGTCCCGGTTCGAGCCGGACTCGCCACCTATAATGGCGGAGAGCAAGCGGAGAGCGCCCCCAATCCCTCCAAAAGAGAGCGGATATGCCTCGTCCCTTATCTAATAAGAGGACTCGGATTTCCAATTCATCCGTTTCTCCGGGGGCTTCTGGAGTTCTATGGCCTCCAGCTGCACAACCTCACGCCTGCCTCTATATTGCATATCGCGGGCTTCGTAGCCCTTTGCGAGCTGTTCTTGGGTGTTGATGCTCATTTCGCGCTGTGGAAGAGGCTATTCTGCCTGGTGGCCCGCTCTCAAGAGGGGTCAATATATCAAGTGGGCGGAGCCGAAGTGTGGCGCATCGCCGGGACCGGATATCTATCCGGAACCCAAAAGAAGGCGTCCGAGAATTGGCCTTCGGAATGGTTTTATATAGAGGACGTCCCGCTGCCGGACCCTTTTCGGATCGGCCTTCCTGAGTTTGACACTGCTCCCTTGAAGAAACGCCTAAGCTGGCGTCCACGGAGCCCTCAGAGGGAAAGTGACAGGGACGTCCTTTACCTAATGGGCCGGATAAGATTATTAGCTCATTCCGGACTAACCATGATAGGAGTCATGGCCGCATGCATCATGTGGGGGGTGCAACCGCTTCAGTACAGAGGCCACCCCATGTGGGACTTCAACGGGGAGGACGACGCCACCTGTTACGGCCGTAAGGGACCGGACTCAGCTGCCGCTCTAATAAAGATCTTGTCCGCTATGTATAAGGGAGAAGAGGATGAATTTCTCCGCGTCAACCCTCAGGGTGGATTTACCATGTATAATCCTCCCAACTGGGTAAGTGGACATGTAAGTTCATCTAGTGCCCCTTAGTGATTTTGGTGTATTGAAGACTTATAGGTTAAGGATCTAATGTGTTTATGAGTGTACACAGGTCTATAAGTCTATGAGGAGTTTGATATTTACAGAGAAAGTCGACCCCTAAAAATGAAGTTCTTCGACTGAAGACTTTGATATTCTGAAGTATTTCTGAAGACTTTGAAAGTGAAGAAATTGGTGTGACCTTGAAGACTTGGTATTCATTTGAGGAACATGAAGCGTGAAGACTTTTGTTTTCATAGTTTCATTTTCTCTTTCTTGAGTCATAGGAAACACCGTACTGTTAAAGGGGGTCGAGGAAATACTAAGGAGAAAATTTCCATGTGATGCTCAACTCAAAATCCTACACCTACCAATCCCTTCGAGTGAAGCCATTGGAAATCTCATACAGTTCAGTCAATTTCTTCAGTGACAGAGACGCAGTTCTTCTGGTCACTGAGGACTTTGCTCTCACTGAGGAGTTAGGAATTCGCCAGTGCGAATTGCCTACACAGTGAGGAACATGATAGCCCTGAGGAATTTGTACCTCAAATTTCCGACCGTTGCTGTGCTACGCGCCAGCTGTCCCAAAATATCCTATCCACCTAACGGTCATATCATTGAAGGGGATTTATGTCTTATCATGTCGGGCTGCTCCCTAGGCTATAAATAGCCGCCCCCTACAACCACTAGCTGGTTGGCTGCTCCGTGTGAACTTGACACTTGTCATTTGAGAGCAACCCATCCTCCGAGGACTTTGAGCGAAAATCATCAAGTGAGGAAAATCCAAACCCAAACCCAAACACCTACAAACCCAAAGTGATTGAGCATCACTGAAGAGATTGATCCTGCGTGGATCCGACGCTTGTTACCTTTGAAGACTGTGCTTCTTCCAGACCGTTAGGCGTCATGGTCTAGAGCATCCAAGAGGAATTGTGGATCGCCGAGTGACCTAGTCTGTGAAGGTTTGGAAGTCACCTGAAGACTTACCACGAGTGATTGGGCGAGGACTGTGTGTCCTTAGCTCAAGGAGAATATGGTGAGTACTGTGTGTCCGGGACTAGGTGTCCTCGAGCTTAAATACTCAGCCGCTCCAACCAGATGTACAACTGAGACAGCAGTTGGAACTGGTCTACCAAATCATTGTCTTCACCAAGCTTACTGGTTCTATTTCCTCAACACTTTCATTTCCTCATTACTGTGTTGTGTGTTTGTTCGTATCTGTGTTTGAAGACTTTGACTGAAGACTTTCTCAATTTCCTCAGTTCAATTTCTTTAGTCTGTTTGTCTTCATCTTGTGCTATCCTGTGTTTACGCTTTCTGTACTCTGTGTTTGTCTTCATTTCATCATGATGACCATGCATGTAATCCGCTATGTTTACTTCTGAGTACTTATTTCGCTGCTAGTAGTTCTTCGCTAAGGAATTTCCTCCCGAGCAAATTCCTCAGTGAAGAATTTCATAAAAACCGCCTATTCACCCCCCTCTAGTCGATATAACGCACTTTCAATTGGTATCAGAGCAAGGTACTCCCTTGTTCTGTGTGATTTTGGTTTAACCGCCTGGAGTTTTAGTTATGTCGACTGCAGGTATGATCAAGGTCTCTTCTGGGTGTCCTACCTTTGATGGGACGGACTACCCATACTGGAAGAACAAGATGCGCATGCATCTTGAGGCAATTGATAATGATCTCTGGTACGTTGTGGAAAATGGTGTTCCCTCCATCTCACCCTTACTGAACGCTACCGATGTGAAGAGATTCAAGCAACTTGATTCCCAAGCGAAGAATATCATATGTGGCCATCTGAGTAAAGGACAGTATGGTAGAGTGAGTGCATTGGAAACTGCTAAGCTTATCTGGGATAGGCTGTCCAAAGTCAATGAAGAAGTTTCAACTCAGCGTGACTCTCGAGTTGATGTTCTTCGCAATCTCTTCAACCGCTTCAAAAGACTCGATAATGAAAATGTTCAGCAAACCTTTGATCGCCTCACTGACATCTCAAATGAGCTGCAAGCACTTGGTGCCACTGACATCACCAACCATGAGGTGGTGAAGAAATTGCTAAGATTGCTTGATTCCTCATTTGATACTCTGGCACTGATGATACAAGAGCGTGCTGATTACAAGTCACTTGACCCCGCTGATATCCTCGAGAGGCTTAACACTCATGAGTTCCAGCTTGCTGAAAAGAGAGATCTCTATGGTTCGAGCTATGGTAGATCACGCGCACTGAAGGCCAAGGCAGTATCAGAATCCGAAGATGAAGACTCTGGTAGCAGCCTTGGTGATAAGAACTGAGTCATGATCTAGCACTGCTAGTGAAGAAATTCCAGAAGTTCTCAAGGCGTGGTCGATTTGGAAAACCCTCAAGGAGCAATGATTCCTCATCCAGTGACTATAAGAAGAGGCTTTGTCACAAGTGCAAGAAACCAGGACATTACATTCAAGATTGTCCTCAGTGGGAAAAGGAATCAAAGAAGAAGAAGTACAAGGATTACAGTTCTGATGATGCGAAGAAAAAGAAGAAGTCCTCAAAATCTTCATCATCAAAATCCTCGAAGTCTTCGTCTCACAAGAAGAGCAGCTCCAAGAAGGCTCGGGCATTCATTGGCAAGGAAATGGACTCTGAGGCTGAATCTGAAGAAAATGAAGCAAAAGAGGAATCTGATGATTCTGAGTCTAGTGTGGCGAGCCTTGCCCTCGCTACTGCATTCGTCAGCAAATCCATCTTCAACGCTGAAGAAAGTGATCTCACCAACAAGGCTGATGAAGGCAGTGATGACTAGGCTCCCACCTATTGCTTCATGGCAAAGGGTGACAAGGTACTCAAATACGCCTCCTCTGAATCTAGTGAGGATGAATCTGATGAAAATCTTAAGCCTAGCTACTCTAAACTTGCTAAGATTGTTGTGCAACAACAAAAGGCTTTTGAAAAGGTTCAAAACATGGTAGACAAAAGTGATGATATGTTGGGTGAAGAAATGGATCGCACTAAGGCCTTAACTGAAAATCTTCAGAGACTTCAGACCAGGTTTGACAACCTTCAAAGTCATCATAACACTCTCTTATCTGATCATGAGAAGCTTTCTTATGAATATCTTCAAAAGAAGCAAGATCTTGAGAAGCTAAGAGTGAGTTATGAAGATCTTCAGAAGGAGTGCGATTCATTACTTGCTCAACAAATCAGCGCTGCTCAGGAAGAATTCATTCCTCCATGTTTAAAATGCATTGAACGAGAATCTACTAATTCTTCACCTGAATGTTCAAATGCTTCTAATGTTACAAATTCTTCACCTGTCTCTGCTATCACTAATTCCTCATCTGAGGACATTGCTAGTATCACTGACGATGCAGGGCTGAAGGAATTGTACACGACAGGCATGTACAAAAGCCTCAAAGGGCATCAGACTCTTTGTGATGTGCTTAAAAAGCAGATCCTCAACAGGAACCCTAGGAAAGAGGGTATTGCCTTTGAGAGGAAACTCAATGCTAATGGTACATATTGGAAGCCTGAGCAGTACCCCAAAACCTCATGGGTTGCTGCAAAGGGACCTCCAGTTGATCCATCTAATTTATCTGGCTATACATGTGAATCTTCTCATTCTTCTGATGAGTCATTTGACTCCAACTATAAACTGTTCAAAAATCAGAATGGTGAAGTATTTGCTAGATATGTTGGCACTAACTGCAGGAACGGTTCCCCTATGAAGAAAATCTGGGTTCCCAAAAGGTGCCTTGAAAGTCTTCAGGTGAATGTCCTCATGACACCACCTGTGAAGAAAAGGAACCTCAGATCAAATTCTTCATATGGACCAAATTCTTCA
This sequence comes from Aegilops umbellulata, assembly GCA_032464435.1. Classification (NCBI taxonomy): domain Eukaryota; kingdom Viridiplantae; phylum Streptophyta; class Magnoliopsida; order Poales; family Poaceae; genus Aegilops; species Aegilops umbellulata. The sequence goes on from CP136054.1 coordinate 69,524,464, forward strand.
TATGGATCCAAGTCCTCATACGGACAAAATTCCTCAAGAGGATCAAATTCCTCACATGGATCAAAGTCCTCATATGAACATCATCGTGCTAACAACTTTGTTTCGCAGGGAAGAGCCAAGGACTATGAATATGAGCATTATTCTTCAAATTATTATGTTCATAAGTCCTCGAAGAATTTCTCTGCTTATTCATATGCTTACCCTAACCCCTCTTATGTGAAACGAAATGGTTTGGCCGCTTTGCCACCATTCTCATATGGAGCTCGCAGTGTGATGAACTCTTTGCCACCCATTCAGATGTGGGTGGTGAAGAAAAAGAACTAATCTCTTCTGCAGGGTCAGGTCTCCAGACGTGCTGTAACGTCTGAAGAATTTGCTGGGGACCTGACACAATGCCTGAAAGGACGCAGGCTAACCATGATGAAATGAACTTTAATTTCACATGTCCTCCCTCTGTTTTATCTGTTCTACTGCTTGATGAAATTGATCTGATGAATTGTGATATCATATTCTTCACTGCTGAAGTATATGAGGTCGTAAGTTGCACCAATTCATCTGCAGGATGATCAACCCAAAGCCACTGAATGGGTATTTGATAGTGGATGTACAAATCACATGACCGGTGACATGAATCTGTTGATGGATGCTCCCTTATCATCGTCACATATGAAGCATATCATCTTCGCTGATAAAAGCAAAAGTCAGGTATTGGGTCTAGGTAAGGTTGCTATCACAAAGGATCGACACATGGACAAAGTCATGCTTGTTGAGTCCTTAGGATACAATCTTATGTCTGTCTCAATGCTTTGTGATCTTGATATGGTTGTTGTCTTTGGCAAGTATCGTTGTGTTGTGATTATGGAAGCTGACAAATCCAAAGTCTTCGAAGACTTTAGGAGAGGAGACTTGTATATTGTTGATTTCTCTGCAGATTCACAACCAGCCGTGTGCCTACATGCAAAAGCTTCAGAAGGATGGCTATGACATCGACGACTTGGTCATGCAGGCATGAGGAATTTGCACACGCTTGCGAAGAAGAAGCATGTCATTGGCATTGAGAATGTCAAATTCCTCAAGGATCACTTATGCGGTGCCTGTGAAGCTGGAAAGATGATCAAGGCCAAGCATCCAACGAAGACTACCATGACCACTACTCGTCCATTTGAATTGCTTCACATGGATCTCTTCGGTCCTAATCACTATTCCTCTGTTTCAAATGAAGCATCTCAATATGGCTTTATTATTGTTGATGATTACTCTCGTTACACATGGGTACACCTTGTCTCTTACAAAACTGAAGTGCAGGAAGTCTTCAAACGATTTTCCTCGAGGGCTTCAACCAACTTTGGTGTGAAGGTCAAGCACATCAGAAGTGACAATGGCACTGAGTTCAAAAATTCGGGTCTCGATGACTATCTTGATGAACTTGGTATTACTCATGAGTTATCTGCTCCTTATACTCCTCAATAGAATGGCGTCGTGGAGCGCAAGAACAGGACTCTTGCTGAGATGGCTCGCACTATGCTCGATGAGTACAAAACCCCTCGTCGTTTCTGGGTTGATGCAATTGATACTGCGTGCCATATCATCAACAGAGTATATCTTCACAAATTCTTCAAGAAGACTGCCTATGAACTCCTCACTGACAAGAAACCCAATGTGAGTTATTTCAAAGTCTTCGGTGCTAAATGCTGGATTAGAGATCCTCATCACAACTCTAAATTTGCATCGAAAGCACATGAAGGTTTTATGCTTGGTTACGGAAAGGACTCGCACACCTACAGAGTCTTCAACAATGTTCTTCACAAGATTGTTGAAACTTTAGATGTGCGGTTCGATGAAACTAATGGCTCGCAAAGAGAGCACCTACCTTCTATGTTAGATGAACCAGCACCTGAGGATTCTATCAAGCACAAGGCTACTGAAGATGTCATTCCGACTGAAGAATCTGCTGAAGAATTCATTCCAGAACGTGAAGAACATCGAGCTGATGAACCTGAAGAAAATGCTGAGGAAATTGATACTGAAGAAAATGCTGATCAAATTCCTCAACGACAACCAGCTCATCCTCGCGTTGCAAAAGAAGTGCAAGTGGAGAAGATCATCAATGACATTAGAGCACCAGGTCCTCTCACATGCTTAAAAGCTTCACATCTATCTAACTTTTGTGGGCACTTTGCTTTTGTCTCTATCACAGAGCCCACTAAGGTAGATGAAGCATTTCTGGAGCCTGAGTGGATTCAGGCCATGCAAGAAGAATTACATCAGTTCAAGCTCAACAATGTCTGGGAACTAGTCAATCGTCCCAATCCTCGCAAGCATAACATAATTGGCACAAAGTGGATCCACCGCAACAAGCAAGATGAAAATGGTGTTGTGGTGAGGAATAATGCACGACTAGTAGCTCAAGGCTACACACAGGTTGAAGGAGTTGATTTCGATGAAACTTTTGCACCTGTTGCTAGACTTGAGGCTATTCGCATATTACTTGCTTATGCTAACCATCATGATATCATCTTATACCAAATGGATGTGAAAAGTGCATTCCTCAATGGTAAGCTTGAGGAAGAAGTATATGTTGCTCAACCCCCAGGTTTTGAAGATCCAGAACATCCTGACAAAGTCTTCAGACTTAACAAGGCCCTCTATGGCCTCAAGCAGGCCCCACGGGCGTGGTATGATACCTTGAAGGAATTCTTCATGAAGAAAGGCTTCACACCCGGTTCACTCGATCCCACTCTCTTTACTAAATCTTATGATGGTGAACTGTTTGTGTGCCAAATATATGTTGATGATATCATCTTTGGCTGTACTGACCAATGTTATAGTGATGAATTTGCCTATATGATGAGTGAAGAATATCAAATGTCTATGATGGGAGAGTTGAAATTCTTCTTAGGTCTTCAAATTCGTCAACAGCGCAATGGCATATTCATATCTCAGGAGAAATACCTCAAGGACGTCCTAAAGAAATTCGGCATGCAAGATTGCAAAGGCATCAAAATTCCTATGCCCACAAATGGTCATCTATGCACTGATGAAAATGGTATTGACTTTGATCATAAGGTATACCGCTCCATTATTGGCTCTTTATTGTACTTATGTGCATTTAGGCCAGATATAATGCTTAGTGTTTGCATGTGTGCCCGATTTCAAGATGCACCGAAGGAATCACACCATAAGGCTGTGAAGCATATTCTTCGATATCTAGCTCACACACCAACACTAGGATTATGGTATCCCAAGGGCTCGGATTTTGATCTCATTGGATATTCTGACTCTGACTATGCTGGTGACCGTGTGGACCGCAAGTCAACATCTGGTACTTGTCATTTCCTCGGACGATCCTTGGTCTGTTGGTCCTCGAAGAAATAGAACTGCGTATCACTGTCTACTGCTGAAGCTGAGTACATTGCTGCTGGTTCTTGCTGTGCTCAACTGCTATGGATGAAGCAAACACTCAAGGACTATGGCGTCAACGTGAAGAATGTTCCTCTCCTCTGTGAGAATGAGAGTGCCATCAAGATTGCTCACAACCCAGTTCAGCACTCGAAGACAAAGCACATTCAGATTCGTCATCATTTTCTTCGTGATCATGTGTTGAAGGGCGACATTTCTATTGAGCATGTGAAGACTGAAGAACAGCTAGCCGATATCTTCACTAAGCCCTTGGATGAAAAGAGATTTAGCAAGTTGCGGTGTGAGCTAAATATCTTAGAGTCTTCGAATGTACTTTGAAAAAGGCACTCATCCTAACACATATGCAAAATTGATGACTTAGATGTGCAACACATGAAGAAACGTTTTTCTTCAATCAATGAAGAATAACACTCTAAGTGTGAAGAAATTAATGAAGAATTTGATTCTCAGAACCCTACGACAATTGTACGCGGTGTCTGAAATCATCATTCTTATACGGTGGGTCACGCCACCACAAAAGTTGAAAATCTTCAATTTGAGTTTTTCCTCATTTTTGAAATTCCTCAGTTTTTCAAATTCTTCAACTTTGCAAAATCTTCACTTGTGCCGTCGTTTTTCTTCATTGGCTATATATATATATGAGTTTATGTCCTCTACATCATTCACTTATAGCTATTTCTTCAAGTTGGATCTTTTCTGCTAAGTGAATGTGATCGGACCCTTCCCCTCTATGCTATACTCAATCCAATCTATTCACAAATTCTTCATGTGCGTTCTATTTGAAACTCGTTCAAATTCTTCACTGTGTCCTTGTCAGCTGAAGAAATTGCGAACGGAACGTTAAAACTGATCTTATCCAAACTTTCGGTTTTGCCGCTCAAACCGTTCCGCATCCCACGATGCATTATTCTATTCACCCACGATCTAACACGATCTCCACTACACAGTACGTGGGTGACACATGTCGTGAGAAGGAGAACGGCCAGGGGCACGTTCGTCCTAAATCTTCGGGCGAGCTGTTTTTGACCGTGGCTATAAATACCCCCTGTCGCCTTCCTCACTTCTTTTACCCCGCTCGATCTCACTCTCCCGCTCAAGCTTCCGAACCCTAGCGCCGCCGCTACTCCATCGTCGCCGGTGAGGAAGAGCTTCACTGCCTCGACCTCGTCACCGTCGTACTCGCGTCGACTGCGGAAATCTTCACCTCCGCCGCCGCCGTAGACGTCTTCCTCCGCCAAGTTAGGGCGTGGAAGATCTGCATCGATGAACTTCCCTGTTTCAACTCACAGTTCGTCGTGTTCTTCGTTCAAGCGTTCCTCGAAGAAAAGTTGCATACTTCTCCAGAGAATTCAATTTTTCAAATTCCTCAACTGAAGAAAATGGCTGAAGGTAAAAGGCCACAGAAAGGAGGAAAGAAGCCTGAGGTCATGATTGCTTTTGAAATCCCTGAGGACATTTATAAAGAGTACTGCACGCCTGATGAAGCCAAGTTTGGCAAAGAAGATAAAAATTAGCGCAAGGTGCGAATTCAGAGGATTGAACGGAGATGGGCACGTGAATGGAGGGAGTACAGATACGTCACTCCAAAGTACATGAAGAAATTCGCACTGAACCCTCCATGCCCAAGAGCCCCATTGGCACCTGGCCAAGTGGCTGATCCCACTAGCGTCAAACGCGGTGAGGATTTTCCTGAGGAATGGGCCAAGCGCCAAGCTAAACTGGCAAGGCAAGCCAGAGAAGCAGTGAGGAAATTCAATGAAGACTCTGCTGCTGCTGCTGCCACTGAGGCCTCTGTCAAGCCGAGGAAAGCAATGCTCAAGAAGCCTGCTCGCAAGCCAAGTGCTTCACCAGCAATGCCCTCACGGCCAAGTTCCTCAGCTGCGCCCTCACGGCCAGAAACTTCAAAATCTTCAAAGCAAATTCCTCATGCTGCTCCTGCTCCACCAAAGTCCTCAGCACCTCCTCCATAGTCCTCAGCTGTCCCGACAAAGTCCTCAGCACCTGTGCATCTGGCCTCGTGCCAAAGGACTACAGGCATCTCAATTGCCTCTGGTGTCTCAGCTAGTTCCTCAGCTGCACCAAATTCCTCAGCTGGACCCTCTCTGCTGAAGAAAAAGGCTACTGCTGGACGCGGCACACGCCCAAGTCCTAAGAAGCAGGTAGTCTTCACTGTACCATCTGATGATGATGAAGCTGATGAAGAAGAACTTGCTGAAATCATCAGGGACCGCCAAGAAAGGGTTGCTAAAGCCAAAGGCACACCTGTGCCTCTGCTATTGGATCCAAGGGCGATCCTCGATTACATTGATATCTGGCATAAGGATCCCAACACACCTATGCCTGACTTCAAGCTGACACCTGGCCAAAGTCACATGCTGACTCACTTCATCCAAGAGGAGAAGTGGAAATATGATAGGGCCAGAGAGATCAAGAAATCACAGTATCGCAAAGAGAAGCTGCTGAAGAAAAATGTTGTCAAGATGACAACTGAAGAACTCATCAAGATGCAGGCTGAAATCAAAGCCCTCAGCGACAACTTCAATTCTTACTATGCTGATTGGCAAGGAGCCAAGGTCAGATTTGTGAAGCTGACTGATACTTTCACCAAGGGTGCAGCCCCAACACAACAAGAAGTTCCTCACGCTGAAGCATCTGTTCAGCAAACTGAAGAACATGCCAGCACCGCTGATGAAGTTCAGGCTGCTGAAGAAAATGCCAGTTCCAGGGCTGATGACTCTACTCCAGCCGCTGAACAAATTGCCAGGGCATCCACTAGTGGTGCACCTGAAGAAGCTGAAGAAATCAGGGCAACTGCATCAGTTGCGCCTGAGGAAAATCAACCAGATTCCTCAGCTCCACCTGCACCTACTCCAACTCCTATTCTTCCATCTGCATTAGATGTGAAGAAGACCAAGGCTGCAGAGCGAGCTGCGGTGAAGAAAAGGAAGGCATCAAATGCTTCAGAATCTTCAGCTCCCAAGAAGATGAAGCCGATGACCAGCTCGTTTGCAAATCCCATTGATGCTATTCCTATCTCATCCATGCCATCAAAGGACCTTGTTCCTTTTGGTGAATATTATGAGATCCCAAGTGGATCAGATGAAGAAACACAATCTGCTGCTTCCTCAGAGCAGATTGATGAAGAAATTGAAGTGGATGCAATCCCTTCAACCCCAATAGTCTCATCACCAATGCCTCAGTTTGATGCTGAAGAGGCTGGTGTTGAAGAAGTTGATGATGAAGATGTGGATATTGGAAGCACAACTCCGTTGATGAATGACGACTTCTGGGAAAGTCAGCATCCCAATTCCCCACTCTTCACTCCCCTGCAGCAAATTCCTCACTCTCCTTCACCAACAGTACAATTGGGCTCTGAAGAAACTCATCCCACTGCATCTGTGAATGAAGAAATTCCAGCCACTAGTGCTGAAGAAACTGCTGCTGATACTGAAAAGGTGACTGCACCTGAGGAAGATCCTGAAATTCCTCAGCCTGAAGAACCTGAGATCGTGATTCCTGAGGTAGTGATGCAACTCACTGACACTCCTCTGCCAAAGCCAAAGGATCCGTTCTCAAGGAAACAAAAGTTCAAGGCTGAAGACTTCTTTGGCGAGCATGTGTTCTTCACAGATTATAATCCATATGACTCTGCTCGCATAAGGAAGAGGCGTTTCTGGACTGCTAGTCAAGCCAACTTCTATTTCTCAGTGCTCTTCAACAAAGACAAAGTCTTCGACCATGCACATATTCCTCACGTGGATATGGAGTCCATGCCGTGCTTCAGGCCAGTCCTCAGTGTTCTTCACGACGCTGGGCTGCTCAATTTCTGCACTAACATATGCGATTGGAATGAAGAACTCATTCTTCAGTTCTATGCAACACTGCACATCACCGACAACTCTGAAGATGTGAATTCATGGGTTCTGGACTGGATGACTGAGAACACACATTATAAGGCCCCAGCATCTGAATTGCTTCGTGCCCTTCTTCTGAGTCCACCCACTGAAGATGCATGTTGTGTTTACAACGAACCTGAGCTTTCAAATCACTATATGCAAGTGCTGATGAAGCCTTTGAAGCCAGGGCAGGCCCCTCGAACCAAATTCCTCGTCAAGGAATTGTTGTATGTGCCAAGGACTGTCTATCGCATTCTGACGAAGACAATGAGTCCCATCAAAGGCCACGACTCAACTGATGAAGAAGTCGTTGGCATCGTGAAGAACATGCTTTTCAACATCTGTCATGGCGTTCCCGTCAACTTCCATGATTTCTTCATGAGGACTCTGGCCAACAATGCTATGTCACCATTTGAGCTGAAGCCTTATGCACCTTGGATTATGAGATTCATCAGGACAAGGTCTTCACTCAATCACAAAGCTGAAACTCTCAACCACTGCAGCTACTTGCCCCCTATTGAAGTCCTCAAACGGACATTTTCCTCAGCTGAAGAAAAGGGCAAAGCCACTGCTGTGATAGATGAAGGCATTCGTCCATTGGATGATCAATTTCGCAAGGCCGCATCTTATTCCACCAATGATGACTCTGCCACACATGACACTGCCGCCAACACCGCCAAGCCAAATCCTCAAGCCACAGCACCCAGGGTGATGATTGACCGTGAGTTACTCCTCAGTCTTCATCAAAAGGTTGATCACAATCACAAATGGGTCAAGCGTCAGTTTGGTTCCATTCTTCACAACATGACTGCAACACATAATGCAGTGAAGAAAAACCACTACTACCTTCATGAAACCCTCAACCGCACCTGGGCTGTTCTGTCTCAAGTTTACAGTGCTGATGATTTGAAGCAAATGGGTCTCAAAGAAGAATTTGACTGGTCTGCACCTCCTCCGAAGAAATACAAGAAGGTCAAGGTTCCTTCTTTGGTGGCCAGCTCATATTCTTCATCGCATGACACTGATGAACATGAAGACCTGGACGACACTGCGGCAGGCCCTACTTCAACGACTGACCCCAACAACGCTGGCGCTCCTTCATCAACTTGAATATCTTCAGGGGCGTTAGTCCTCAGTTTCGATCCTTTTGGTCATTTGATGACAAAGGGGGAGAAATCTGGGTTAGTCTTCAAGCGGGTCTATTATAAGGGCGTTCGTTTTTTTCCTAAGTTACAACTCTCGTTCTTCCGAAACTTTTATTGGATCGAGTTGTAATCTTAAACCCGATGGTGCGCTGATACTTTTGTTGCACTATGCTTTGATACTTTTGATGCGCTATTCTGCATGCTTATTCCTCATTAATATTATCGCACGCATGCTGAATTACATCAGGCACCATATTTCATCATGCATTTCAAATTCTCCATATTATATATCAAATGCGTGTATGAATTACAAGATATAGGGGGAGATCTCCATGATTCAACTCTTCAAGTGTGCATTGCTTCAAAAGCAAATTCCTCACTATGCACATCTTCAGGGGGAGTTCTTCTATATCTTGCAATAAAATTCCTCAATGTCAACATTTACACTTCATATATTTATCCCCGTTGAAAACTTAACCTATATTGTCACCAATCACCAAAAAGGGGGAGATTGTAAGTGCATCTAGTGCCCCTTAGTGATTTTGGTGTATTGAAGACTTATAGGTTAAGGATCTAATGTGTTTATGAGTGTACACAGGTCTATAAGTCTATGAGGAGTTTGATATTTACAGAGAAAGTCGACCCCTAAAAATGAAGTTCTTCGACTGAAGACTTTGATATTCTGAAGACTTTCTGAATACTTTGAAAGTGAAGAAATTGGTGTGACCTTGAAGACTTGGTATTCATTTGAGGAACATGAAGCGTGAAGACTTTTGTTTTCGTAGTTTCATTTTCTCTTTCTTGAGTCATAGGAAACACCGTACTGTTAAAGGGGGTCGAGGAAATACTAAGGAGAAAATTTCCATGTGATGCTCAACTCAAAATCCTACACCTACCAATCCCTTCGAGTGAAGCCATTGGAAATCTCATACAGTTCAGTCAATTTCTTCAGTGACAGAGACGCAGTTCTTCTGGTCACTGAGGACTTTGCTCTCACTGAGGAGTTAGGAATTCGCCAGTGCGAATTGCCTACACAGTGAGGAACATGATAGCCCTAAGGAATTTGTACCTCAAATTTCCGACCGTTGCTGTGCTACGCGCCAGCTGTCCCAAAATATCCTATCCACCTAACGGTCATATCATTGAAGGGCATTTATGTCTTATCATGTCGGGCTGCTCCCTAGGCTATAAATAGCCGCCCCCTACAACCACTAGCTGGTTGGCTGCTCCGTGTGAACTTGACACTTGTCATTTGAGAGCAACCCATCCTCCGAGGACTTTGAGCGAAAATCATCAAGTGAGGAAAATCCAAACCCAAACCCAAACCCAAACACCTACAAACCCAAAGTGATTGAGCATCACTGAAGAGATTGATCCTGCGTGGATCTGACGCTTGTTACCTTTGAAGACTGTGCTTCTTCCAGACCGTTAGGCGTCATGGTCTAGAGCATCCAAGAGGAATTGTGGATCGCCGAGTGACCTAGTCTGTGAAGGTTTGGAAGTCACCTGAAGACTTACCACGAGTGATTGGGCAAGGACTGTGTGTCCTTAGCTCAAGGAGAATACGGTGAGGACTGTGTGTCCGGGACTAGGTGTCCTCGAGTTTAAATACTCAGCCGCTCCAACCAGATGTACAACTGAGACAACAGTTGGAACTGGTCTACCAAATCATTGTCTTCACCAAGCTTACTGGTTCTATTTCCTCAACACTTTCATTTCCTCATTACTGTGTTGTGTGTTTGTTCATATCTGTGTTTGAAGACTTTGACTGAAGACTTTCTCAATTTCCTCAGTTCAATTTCTTTAGTCTGTTTGTCTTCATCTTGTGCTATCCTGTGTTTACGCTTTCTGTACTCTGTGTTTGTCTTCATTTCATCATGATGACCATGCATGTAATCTGCTATGTTTACTTCTGAGTACTTATTTCGCTGCTAGTAGTTCTTTGCTAAGGAATTTCCTCCCGAGCAAATTCCTCAGTGAAGAATTTCATAAAAATCGCCTATTCACCCCCCTCTAGTCGATATAACGCACTTTCAGGACACTTTCACTCGTCCATCCGTTTTGTATTCCCATTGTCAAGTATATAGTCTAACGACTTAAACGCAGGAGCTACGCCAGGCTGTTAAAGAAGTAAACAGCCCCCTCCACAACCCGAGGATCCGGTACAGTCCCTCGACCCGGCCTCCCAAGAGGATCCGGACATATCTGTGGAGCTAATTGACGGGGTGTTTCATCAATTAAGCAAGGACAACGCCTTGGTGGCCATTACGGCCGATTACCCAGGGCTACTCCCAGCCTCCCAGGTAACTGAGACCGAAATCCCAGCGCTTCAAACAAGGGCCCGTCCTCGCGTGTTTTCGATTACCGTATAACAACCGCATTTTGCAGAGGAGGTACCTGAGGCGGGAGGCCGAGCCTGCGGTGACTAGCCAACGAGGGGCCGCAAGGGCCCAGGGGCTGAAAAGGAGTGTGGTCCGGACTGAGACGCTGGCACAAAGGTATAACGTGCCATCTCATCCCCTGATGTTATTCCTTCAAGGCATGTTAACACTTGTGTTCTCTTCAGGACAAAGAGACCTTGCCGGACTATATCCGGAGAGGCTGCCAATCGCGCCTCCACCAGCCAGGCTCCAAAGCTTGGTCCGGAGGCGGAAGTGAACACGAGGCGAGCGTCGGACGCTCCTCCAACAGAGGATGCAGACATGCTGTCTGCCACCAATTCCGAGGTGGAGAGTGCCATGAACCACATGCGTCTCCGGACAGTTCTTTGCGATGCTTGTTTCTCCCCTGAGGCATTGGATGCCTTCAATTTGGGAGACGCGTACCTCCGTGCTGCTCAAGATGGTCTAGCCAGAGCTACGGAGCAGTATGTGAAAGACATACGTGTGAGAAAATTTGATGGTTATATATATTAGTAGCCCGCGAGACTTGAAACAGTTAGAATAACTGATTTAAGGATCACGTAATATGCAGGTTCTTTCAGAGAAGAATACCCAACTGTCCCAGGAGCTGGAAGAGTGCAAAGCCCAACTTGAGGCCGCACTAGCCCCGACGGGGGAGCCCAAGGAGACCCCCTCTGGTAATATAGTATTGTGTGAAGTGCGGCGTGTGTGCAAATCTGACAAATGAAATTGCAGATAGCGCCGGATTATATCCGGAGAAGCAACAACTCCTACGCCAGCTAAACGCTGGTAAGATCGTGCTGACAAAGGTGAGGCGGGAGAAGAATGATCTCCAGGATGCCAACACCAAGCTGGGCGTTGAACTAAAAGATGTTCGTGCCCAGCTGTCGGACTCCGTTAAGGAGAATCAGCGGCTTCGACGCGACATATTTAGTAAGTGCTTAAACGAACTTGTAAAAAGAGTTCGGGGAGGAAGTCGACTAACAGAGTAATGTCTGTAGGTGTGCTAACAGGTCATCCCGCAGAGGAGATGCCCGGTTCTGCGGGTGACCTTCTTCCCGAGCTCTTGCAACTGCACGAGCGAGTTCGGCGGGTGATGCAAGGCGTCGCCCAGGCCTTGTGGCCATCCATCTCCATGCCCGAAGGCCTTGTGGAGCTTGCCGAGAAGCTGAAGGGAGCGCGGCGACGCTTCCGATTGTGGAAGATATCGGCCTGCCATCAAGGTGCTAGGGAGGCCTGGGCTATGGTGAAGACGCGGTACACGAAGGCTGACCCAAACCACATGGCCGAGGTCGGACCTATAGGGCCTGATGGGAAGGAGATCCCTGTAAGCTTAGTATACGGCCAAGTAGAATTGGCTGCAAAGTATTCCCAGCAGGACTGTAAATTAGACAGCCTGTTAGATGGTATTGAAGAGGAATACAATCAGTCAGAATGACTATGTAATTTAATTGACATTTTTAATGCCTTCTAGCTGGATTGTAGATCGTTTATCATGGCCGACCTTTTCGCTTCAACCTCGGGACCTGATGGTCCGAAGTGTGTCCGAATACCCTCGTAGTTATATAAGAACCGGGGTATGCATGGAGACCAGGCGTAGGGGTCATTAGTGCTTGAACAGACAAGTGCCCAACTAGTTATGTTATATTATATGGTTAGTAAGAAACATCTTCCAGGGAGAATAGTTCCGTTAAGGGTTCCTTTCCCTGGGAGGCATGCCCTAAAGTGCATGTACATGCTGCGAAAAGAGACGCAGAAAGAAAATCGCCCGGGGGCACATAAATGAATAAGTTAAAAGATCATCTTTAGTTCACCGACCGAATATTCCCTTAAGAACGCTAGCTTTCGGCTTCACCCAGTCTGAGGTACACATCCGGCTGACCCGGCAGTAACAATCGCAGAGGTGCTCTCTTTACCACCTAGCCGAACAATCGGGAACGTAGGGGTAAGAACATGAGCCAGGCAACCCAGCTTGGCCAAAACTTAAGTCATATCGATGCATATAATGGTGAATAAAGGTACATGCGTAAGTGTGACACATGCATTGGGCATGAAGCCCGTATGAATAAGCTTCTGTTTAAAGAAGCCCCCAGGTTTAATGGGCGTGGATAGCGCGTCACTTATTGGGCCTTTAAAGGCTGTAAGAAAAAGGAAGGGAAGAAGGAGAGAAATGTAAGACAGAAAATATAAAAAATGGACAGAGGAAGGAGACGAACACAGAGTCCGGCGCTAGGCATAGAATCTTCGGAGACGGGTTGCGTTCCATGGGTTCGGCTCGACTCGGTTATCCGATGCATCTCGCAGGCGGTACGCTCCACCAGTCAGGACTTGGTCAATTATGAAGGGACCTTCCGACTTGGGCTTGAGCTTGTCCTTTTTCTTATCCGGCAAGCGTAGAACTAATTCGCCGACGTTGTAATTTTTGGCCCGTACTTCTCTGCTTTGATATCTTCGAGCCTGCTGTTGATAGAATGCGGAACGGGCTTTTGCCACGTCACGCTCCTCCTCCAAGGCGTCCAAACTGTCCTGCCGATCGAGCTCGGCTTCTCTTTCTTCGTACATGCGCACTCGAGGTGAGTCATGAATTATATCGCAGGTCAAAACTGCCTCTGCGCCGTACACCATAAAGAATGGTGTGTATCCGGTGGTGCGATTCGGCGTGGTCCGCAGCCCCCAGAGTACGGAGTCGAGCTCCTCTACCCAGTGCGTGTTAGATTCCTTAAGGGACCGCACTAATATGGGTTTGATGCCGCTCATGATAAGACCATTTGTACGTTCAACCTGTCCGTTAGTTTGTGGGTGATAGACGGAAGCATAATCGAGCTTGATGCCCATGTTTTTGCACCAGAGTTTTACCTCATCGGCCGCAAAGTTTGTGCCGTTATCAGTGGTGATGCTGTGAGGGACGCCATAACGGTGTACGACCACGGATATGAAGTCTATCACCGGTCCATTTTAACAGGCTTGGCTTCTATCCATTTGGTGAATTTATCCACCATGACCAGTAAGTATTTTTTCTTGTGGGTTCCACCTTTAAGGGGTCCCACCATGTCAAGCCCCCAGACCGCAAAGGGCCAAGTTATGGGGATAGTTTGGAGGGCGGTTGGTGGCATATGGCTTTGGTTTGTAAAAAAGCTAGCAACCGACGCATCGTTGGACTAAGTCCTGAGCGTCTGCCCGGGCCGTTGGCCAATAAAAGCCTGTACGGAAAGCCTTGCTTACAAGGGACCGAGCTGCAGCATGATGACCACCGAGTCCGGCGTGAATTTCAGCCAGCAAGTTCCGCCCTTCCTCTTCGGAGATGCACCTTTGAAGGACTCCGGTAGTGCTTTTCTTATAAAGCTCTCCCTCATGGACTTTGTAGGCTTTAGATCGCCGCACTATGCAGCGTGCCTTGTTTTGGTCCTCTGGGAGTTCCTGCCTAGTAAGGTAGGCTAGGAACGGTTCTGTCCACGGGGCGATGACGGCCATTATTACGTGTGTTGAAGGTGTGATTTCATTGGCAGAGCCTCTAATTGTGTCAGATTGTTCGGCATCGTGCAGTGCGGTTGAGTCCGGGCTACTATTGCCGGATTCCCCTTCCCATACTGCGGATGGCTTGAACAACCTTTCCAAGAAGATGTTGGGGGGGGGGGGGGGACTGCGTCGCGTTTTGCGCCGATGCGTGCCAGGACATCTGCCGCCTGATTGTTCTCCCGGGCTATATGATGAATTTCGAACCCTTCGAACCGAGCTGACATTTTTAGGACGGCGTTGCGATAAGCTGCCATTTTTGGATCCTTGGCATCGAAGTCTCTATTTATTTGGGATATTGCGAGGTTCGAATCCCCTCGCACCTCTAGGCCCATGGATACTGCCATCCGAAGACCATGTAGAAGGGCCTCGTATTCGGCTGCATTGATGGAGTCTGTGTACATAATCTGGAGTACATATTGAACTGTGTCTCCTGTGGGGGACGTCAAAACGACGCCAGCCCCCAGACCCGCCAGCATTTTGGAGCCGTCGAAATGCATGATCCAGTTTGAATATGTGCCGTACTCTTTAGGGAGTTCGGCCTCCGTCCATTCTGTGACGAAGTCGGCCAAAACTTGCGATTTTATAGCTCGCCGTGGCTTATAAGTTATGTCGAACGGGAGGAGCTCAATGGCCCATTTTGCAATCCGACCCGTTGCGTCGCGGTTGTTTATAATATCGTTGAGTGGTACTTCCGAGGCTAATGTTATCAAACACTCTTGAAAGTAGTGTCGCAGCTTCCGGGATGCCATGAATACCGCGTATGCAATCTTTTGATAATGCGGGTACCGTGTTTTGCATGGAGTGAGGACAGTGGACACATAGTAGACCGGCTTTTGAAGGGGGAATTTGTGTCCGTTCATTTCTCGTTCGACGACGAGCACTGCGCTTACAACCTGATTGGTTGCTGCAATGTACAATAGCATTGGCTCACCGATGTTCGGCGCGGCCAGGACTGGGTTTGTTGCCAATATGGCTTTTATTTCGTCGAGTCCGGCCGTGGCGGCATCCGTCCACTCGAAGTGTTCAGTGCGCCGAAGGAGGCGATAGAGGGGTAGTGCCTTTTCTCCCAAACGGGAGATGAAGCGGCTGAGATCCGCCACACATCCGGTTAATTTTTGTATCTATTTGAGGTCTTTTGGGATATCCAATTGTGACAAAGCTCGGATCTTGGCAGGATTTGCTTCAATTCCTCTACCGGATACAATGAAGCCCAAGAGCTTTCCGGCTGGAACGCCGAAAACGCAATTTTCCAGGTTGAGCTTGATGTCGTATGTTCGGAGGTTGTCAAATGTAAGCCTCAAGTCGTCTACTAGAGATTCGACATGTCTTGTTTTTACGACCACATCATCCACGTATGCCTCCACGGTTTTGCCGATCTGGTTTGCCAGACATGTTTGAATCATGCGCTGATATGTTGCGCCGGCGTTTTTGAGCCCAAAGGGCATCGTGTTGAAGCAGAATGGACCGTATGGTGTGATGAATGCCGTTGCGGCTTGGTCTTATTCTGCCATCTTGATTTGATGGTAGCCGGAATATGCGTCGAGGAAACACAACGAATCGTGTCCTGCGATAGCGTCGATGATTTAATCAGTGCGGGGGAGGGGGAAGGAATCCTTTGGGCAAGCCTTGTTAAGGTCTTCAAAATCAACGCACAGGCGCCAAGATTTGTCCTTCTTTGGTTCCATCACCAGGTTTACTAGCCAGTCCGGATGTTTTATATCTCTGATGAATCCGGCCTCCAATAGCTTGGCTAGCTCTTCTCCCATGACCTGTCTCTTAGGTTCGAAAAGCGCCGAAGAGCCTGTTTGACAGGTTTGAATCCTTTTAGGATATTTAAGCTATGTTCGGCCAGCCTGCGTGGGATTCCTGGCATGTCTGAAGGATGCCAGGCGAAGATGTCCCAATTTTCGCGTAGGAATTCTCGTAGTGCGGCGTCTACATCAGGGTTTAATTGCGCCCCGATGGAAGCTGTTTTATTGGGGTCCGTTGGATGGACCTGGAATTTGACTATTTCGTCCGCTGGTTTAAAGGAGGTGGACTTGGATCTCTTGTCGAGCATCACATCGTCCCTGTTCACCGTGGAGCGCAACACAGTCAGCTCCTTAGTCGCTAGGGCTTCGGATAGTGCCTCAAGGGCCAGTGCGGCTGTCTTATTTTTGGCGCGGAGTGCTATGTCCGGATCACTAGCGAGAGTGATGATTCCGTTTGGCCCAGGCATCTTGATCTTCATGTACCCGTAATGGGGTATTTCTTGGAAGATTGTAAATGCTTCCCGCCCGAGCAGACCGTGGTATCCACTACTGAACAGGGCCACATGAAACGTGACCTCTTCGGACCTGTAATTATCCGGCGTGCCGAACACCACATCTAGTGTGATTTTTCCTGTACAGTGCGCTTCCCGACTGGGTATTATTCCTCTAAAGGTTGTGCTGCTTCGCTCAATGCGGTTCCAGTCTATTTCCATTTTTTGAAGGGTTTCCTCGTAAATGAGGTTTAATCCGCTGCCTCCATCCATGAGTACTTTGGTGAGGCGAAAGCTGTCCACTGTTGGACTGAGGACCAATGCAGCTGGTGCTCGGGCTGTTCGGAATTTAGGTTCATCACTGGCATTAAAAGTAATAGCCGTGTCACTCCATGGGTTTATTGTTGCTACTTGGTAGACTTCGGCAAGGCTGCGAAGTGTTCTTTTTCGTCTCGAAGACTGTTAATACCGTATTGGTGTCCCTGGGGTGGCTTTCTATGGCCTCCGGAATTAGGAGATCTTCGCCAATTTTGGCCACCTGCCGGAGTATCCAACATGCTCTAAGGCTGTGAGTTGGTGTGGCGCCCTCTGTACTGTGAATTTTAGAGGGTCCATTAAGCCATCCTTCCAGTACGGTTCCATGCCCTGTAGAGGGTTTTTGCTTTTTGGTGTTTAATCCTGGGGTCTGGCGATGATGCACCCTTTTATTTTGGACTGGGTTTGTATTCAGAGCCGGATCGTCCCAAAATTTTATTTCGGTTTTCCAGGCGCTTTCCATCGCACAGTACTTTCGTACTATGGACGCCAAGTCAGCGAAGCGTGTAATATCACGGCGACTTATGGCGTTGAGGATTCCCTTGTCCGTGCAATTATTGCAGAAAATTGAGATTGCGTCTTCCTCGCAGCAGTCCTTTATCCTGTTCCTAACCAGGAGGAATCTGGCCCAGTAATGATGTACTGTTTCTTCGGGCTTTTGCCTGATTTGGGATAGATCGCTTATGTTCGGGTGGGTGGGTGGAATTAGATCCGAAACCTCGCCCAATCTGAGACTCAGAGGCCAAGGAGTTTCCGAACTCAAAAGTTTGGATTCTTGGATGTTGTCCAATGAATCCAACCCGTCGCCTAATTCTAAGTTCAGGTCTTGAGTGATATCCTCCCCTCCGCGGGTATCCAGCTTGGAGGGATTGGGAATCCGGACGTAGTTAGTCCTTAAGATAGATGAAGGGTCGCCGCACTGCCCTTCTACCACGGCAATGTGATGGGTGACTTGGGGAGAGTTAATCTCTCTTAGATCGGGTTTAGGCCCAACCTGGTCGTAATCCGTAGCGACCCCCAGGGCGGCGATGCGATCCAAGAGCTCGTTTATGGCAGAGAGTTCCATTGGATCTAACTGCTCGGTGAGTTCCGAACTGACATGAAGATTGCTTCTGATGACCCGAGAGGTCATCGTCGACGCAGCAGCCGAAAAGGCGGTCATAAGAAAACCACCTAGCCGGAGAGTTTGGCCGACAGCCAAAGCTCCCTTAGCAACGGTGCCGTCTTTAAAGACGGGATGAGGCATCCTTCCTGATGGCGACGACACAGAGGAATTCTCAATGAAAGCACCAATGTCGGTGTCAAAACCGGCGGATCTCGGGTAGGGGGTCCCGAACTGTGCGTCTAGGCGGATGGTAACATGAGACAAGGGACACAATGTTTTACCCAGGTTCGGGCCCTCTTGATGGAGGTAAAACCCTATGTCCTGCTTGATTAATATTGATGATATGGGTAGTACAAGAGTTGATCTACCACGAGACAAGAGAGGCTAAACCCTAGAAGCTAGCCTATGGTATGATTGTTGTATATTGTCCTACGGACTAAAGCCCTCCGGTTTATATAGACACCAGAAAGGGTTAGGGTTACACAAAGTCGGTTACAATGGTAGGAGATCTAAATATCCGCATTGCCAAGCTTGCCTTCCACGCCAAGGAAAGTCCCTTCCGGACACGGGACGAAGTCTTCAATCTTGTATCTTCATAGTCCAGGAGACCGACTGAAGGTATAGTCCGGCCATCCGGACACCCCCTAATCCAGGACTCCCTCAGTAGCCCCTGAACCAGGCTTCAATGACGACGAGTCCGGTGCGCAGATTGTCTTCGGCATTGCAAGGCCGGTTCTCTTCCAGATTCTGTGTACCTGTTGAATAATGTCCTGTTTTTTGTAAATGTAGCGCTACTTGGCTTCTACGCCCAATAATGGCCGCCTTCCACATGTCAAACGAATACGAAAAGTCTGGGTGTTTTTACATTCACACCCCTAGCCGCGTAAATGAGCCGCCTATTTAAAGGGATGGGGATTTAGATCCAAACCACACCTTCTCCCCTCCGCGAGTAGTCATCAAAGCGCATCAAACAAAGGTCCATTCCACCATGGCCAGCCGTTGCAACTCCTCCTCTCGCCCTTCCATTCCTAAGCCTGGAGACTGGGAGAGGTGCTCCATCCCGCATAGTGAGCTAGTATCGCTTCAGACCAAGGGATTCCTCCCACCGGCCTATATGGTCCCAGTTCGAGCTGGACTCGCCACCTATAATGGCGGAGAGCAAGCGGAGAGCGCCCCCAATCCCTCCAAAAGAGAGCGGGTATGCCTCACCCCTTATCTAATAAGAGGACTCGGATTTCCAATTCATCCGTTTCTCCGGGGGCTTCTGGAGTTCTATGGCCTCCAGCTGCACAACCTCACGCCTGCCTCTATATTGCATATCGCGGGCTTCGTAGCCCTTTGCGAGCTGTTCTTGGGTGTTGAGTCTCATTTCGCGCTGTGGAAGAGGCTATTCTGCCTGGTGCCCCGCTCTCAAGAGGGGTCAATATATCAAGTGGGCGGAGCCGAAGTGTGGCGCATCGCCGGGACCGGATATCTATCTGGAACCCCAAAGAAGGCGTCCGAGAATTGGCCTTCGGAATGGTCGGACTATCCGGACACCCCGTAATCCAGCCCTCCACCGAGCCGTAAGTAGAGAGAAGTTTTTTCTTTGAGGAGAATCCTTGTTTTATATCTTGAGAAGAGTAACCGAAAATTTACCTTGTAGTTCGGACCTCAGCCCTTCTCAGCAGAGCTCGTCTTCGGGGGATCTTCTTCCGGAGATGATGGAGAGCGGAACGCCTCCCCCTGCCGAACCGCCTAGAGAGGTGGGCGACCCTGAGGTATCGTCGCGGAGGGTTTCTCCGAATCCGGCAGGGCCGGAAGGTAGCCATATGGCCCCCCAAGGCTCTCCGTGCCCGTCCCTTGAAAAAGGTCATAGGACGAATCCGGCACCGTCCGGTGCACGGTCGGAGGAGCTGAAGGATCTGCTAGGGCGGGCATCTATCTCAGAGGAGCATCGTGCATTGATAGGCACGGTGATTGAAAGGGTTTTGTCCGCGGAAAGCGAATTGCACGAGGCCGTCAGAAGTTTACTGACGGGCTTTGAGGTACGCGAAATAGCGCACCCTTTTTTTAATAGTGGCGCATAAATAGGATGCGCCCTGTGCACATAGTAGCCCTTGAGACTCCGTGCATTGTCAAAATTGACGGCGCGCAGAGGATCATAACCCCAGGTCTAAAATCCCATCTTCGTATTTAGGTGACGAAGTGTCCGGCGTCCAGCCGGACTGATGAATTTGCCGAGCTAAAGCGGCAACTTGACGTGGCAGAGGCCGATATCGTGCTTGTTAACAAGCGGCTTGATGAGGCACATGGTATGTAACCCCTCCGGTGGCACCTGGTAAGAGGAGCTTATGCCAGTATGTTACTATGTGTGTGCTTGATGCAGATGGTGCAGCTGCCATGGAGAGTCTTTGGGCAGAACTTGCCCGAGCCAAGGAGCAAGCCAGAAATAGTGATGCGGCTGCCAAGAAGGCCCTTGAAGAGCTGAGAGCCGAACAGGCTGCTCACTGCCGAAGCAAGAAAGAGATGGCCGAGATGGCCGTGAAGCTGATGAGCGCTGCTGACCATTGCAGGCTTCTGGAAAAAGAAGATCGGGTGGAACAGACGGACTTAGAGAAGGCCGTTGCCGATGCCAAGGATGCTCGCTCTGTGATGAGAGCTGCAAAGGAGGAGCTTCGTCAAGCCGGAGAGATCGCGGCTGGAAAGCCCTTTATGCTGCGGAGAAAGTTTTGTGATCCTAAGCATGCTCCGTTGGACCGGTTGTGGAGTACGGCGGACACCTATCTAGATTTGGCTGCGAGTGCTGCTGATGCGACCGAACACTTTCGAGATCAAGAAGATCGCGAAGTGGAGAAACTCTTCTGGTCGCAGCTCCACAATCCAGAGCGTCCACTGTCGGCGGCCGATCGTCTGGCCGAATGGGCCGAGCTGAATAGGTTGTCCGAACTCGCCATGAAGTGCGTCATGAGTCATCTGTGGCTGGAGAGATCGGAGCCGAAGAGTTATTTCAGCTTGGTGCAGCAGTTCCTTGGTGCGGTGCCGCGTATTAATGCAATGAAGAGGTCAGCATGCATAGAGGGCGCACGGATGGCTCTTGCCCGTGTCAAGACATACTGGGCGGAGATGGAGACCACCGTTGTTGCATCCCGAGATTCGGACAAAAGCCGAGTACCTGCCGAGCACTATTTTCAGGAAGTCCTTCGAGGCGTTCGTGTAATAGAGACGCAGTGCTCGAAGGATGCTATGTTCTAATAGCATATTTTATTGTAAAAAAATATTATGATAAATTGTAGAAGCCTTTTATACTTGTGCCTTCAAGTGTTTGTAACACCTCCTGTGCGGCCGTTTTAATATATATATATATATATATATATATATATATATATATATATATATATATATATAATCTGAAAGATGGCAGTCGTCGGCTTCAGCCCCCACGCAAATAGTACGGGGGTGCTCGCAGAAGGCGCATTTTCACACTTGATCCAACGTCTTGGTCCTACGAAGGAGGTGATAGCGCAGCGAGCTAGGCAATCAGACTATAACGCTTTAACACTTTCACTTAGCCATAGGAGCTTGACAGTGAGGCTACTTAGATAGCCCCTGGTGGCGCTTGCGCTCGCCCGAATTCGGGGCGCATATGTGCCTGGCCGGGAAACAGCCCTTCGTTAATGCGAAGGAATCCTACAGATTCCGGTGAGTCATCGAGTGGTTGACCAGTCTCACGCTATATCATGACAGTCAGTTCTCGGCTTTCTCTACTGAGGTGCTCGCCTGGCCGAACTGGGGCACAATCGCAGTAGTTCTCCTGGTGCCGCCTTAGCCGATAGAGCGGAACGTAAGGCAGCAAAACACAGGAGCCGGGCAACCGAACATTTGACCAAAGACATGATTCGGAGCTGATGCATATAAGGCCAAACTCGCGACGCCGAACACTCCCTAAGGTATTCGGTCTTTATGAGTGCGGGCGGGACAACGCCCTTGGTTATAAGCCCCTAGTGTCCAGGTACGCGCAAAATTCTGACGTGGCCACATGCCAAGACGCCAGCCTCCTCCTTGATTATACCGAAAAACCGGAGGATGTGTATCAATAAGATACAGTAAAAAAGGTTTACGCAGGGTCTTAATCTGAAAAGAATCCTTGGAACGGGTCCCTGCTGCACGTCTGCGCCTGTGTCTCCGTTGTGCCATATCCTGGACGGGCGCAACACGGTGTCCATCTGTAAAAGAGAGGAACTTAGTTGAAAAAAGGTTGTGCCGAATAGAAGTTATACTAAATAAGCAAAGTATAAATTGAAATGGGTAAAATTGAGCTTGATTGTCTCGTATTTTATATGCGCGGAGCCCCTAGCGCAAGGGTATATGGCTATTAAGCCTTTATTAATTATGTGTTTATGCCGGACTCGTCTAGCCGTGTCCGTGGTCTTAACGACTTGTTTGGATGTTTTTGGCTGGTGAAGCCGTATTATTGTGGGTCTGTTAAGGCAGCCGCACGATCTTCCGCGTGGGGGGCGCGTTCCATGTTTCCCTTTAGTGAGATGATGCCTCGTGGACCAGGCATTTTGAGCGTAAGAGATGCGTAATGCGGTATTGCGTTAAAGCGGGCGAAAGCTTTGCGTCCCATCAGTGCTTGATAGCGACTTGAGAATGGGACAATGTGGAAAGTTAGCTTTTCACGGCGGAAGTTACCGGGGGAGCCGAATATAACTTCAAGCCGAAGAAAACCCATGCAATGGGTATCCGGACCTGGCGTTACCCCTTGAAAGGAGGTTTTGCTGTGGCGAATTTTTGTTGGGTCTATCCCCATGTGGCGGATTGTGTCCTGATATATCAGGTTTAGACCGCTGCCGCCGTCCATCAGGACATTTGTAAACTGGAGTTCGCCAATTATTGGATCGAGTACCAAGGCAGTCCAGCCTGCGTTCCTGATACCTCTAGAGTAATCCGGATTATCGAAGGTAATTGGTTTTGACAACCAGTGGCGAGACTCCTTTGGGATAGGCCGTATGGCGTGTACCTTTATGGGCGCCCCTCTATTTGTTATGTGAAGCAAGTTTACTATTTTTACTTCTTGTGGAAAATTCTTTTGTTTCCTGGTGCTCTGCTTTTGGGGTTCGTCATCGTCTTCACTTGGTGTGTCGAGCCCCTTGTGTTCGGCGTTGAGTCTGCCGAATTGCTTAAAGACCTAGCAATCTCTGTGGGTATGGTTTGTAGGCTTCCCGAGAGTACCGTGTATCTGACATATCTTATCCAATATTTTGTTTAAATTGGACAGCTCGTCCCTATTATCTTTGAGGGGCGGCTTTTTCTGATTCTGCCGTGAGCTTTGGAATCCGGCATTGACTGCCGTGCTCTTCGGGCTGTTTTCCTTAGTCCGGCGCCGGTCCTTGTTGCGTCGCGGTTTTCCGTTTCCATCCCTAATTTCGGATGTGCTTGGGTCACTGGTGCTACATCTTGCCAACCAGCTGTCCTCTCCTACGCAAAAGCGAGTCATGAGGCTTGTTAATGCGGCCATTGTTCTTGGCTTTTCTTAACCGAGGTGTCTGGCGATCCATTCGTCTCGGACGCTATGCTTAAAAGCTGCTAAGGCTTCGGCGTCCGGACAGTCGACTATCTGATTCTTTTTAGTAAGAAATCTATTCCAGAATTGCCGAGCTGACTCGCCGGGCTATTGAGTTATGTGACTGAGATCGTCTGCATCTGGAGGGCGGACATAGGTCCCTTGAAAATTTGCTCGGAAAGCGTCCTCGAGCTCTTCCCAACTTCCAATTGTGTTTTCAGGAAGGCATTTGAGCCAATGCCGGGCTGTCCCTTTAAGCTTGAGGGGTAAGTATTTTATGGTGTGGAGGTCATCTCCTCTGGCCATAAGTATGTGGAGGATATAATCCTCGATCCAGACTCCAGGGTCTATTGTTCCGTCGTACGCCTCTATGTTTACGGGCTTGAATCCCGCTGCAAATTCGTAATCCAGGACCTCGTCGGTAAAACATAGGGGGTGTGCGGCACCCCTGTATTTGGATGTGCCGTGATGTTCGGATACTGGTTTTGTTGCATTGCTTACGAGAACTTGCTTTCTTGGCCCATAGATAGATCTAGATGGGCCATCTTTTTGATGCGAATCCTTGAGTGGACCGCGTGCCAGCTTGTGTGCGGCTCCGCTTGCTGCTCCGTGCTGGCCATGGGGTCGTCTATCCGACCGGGTGGCTTTCTTACTTTTTGAATGCGGGGGCTCTAAGGCCTGCTCGTCGAATTCCGGCAGTAGCTTTCGTTTCGGATAGCTTTTTGTGCGGCGACTGTCGCCGTGTTTGGCTGCGGTGTTGAGTACTTTGCTCCATTTGATTCTGAGTGCGTCTTCCGCAGTTTTGAGCTTCCGCTTCTGCTTTTTCAGGCTGCGTGCAGTAGCGATGAGCCTTTTGTGGAGGTTCTTCTGCTCCATGAGCTTGTCCAGTGTAAGGTCGTCCGGAATGCCGTTTATGCCGGGGACGGGTTGTTCGGTTTGTTTTTCCGAGTTGCCCTGTTCGGACGGTTGCTCTGAGGCATGCTCATCGTCTGCCGGCTCATCCTGCTCTATGGCTGGGTCTGTATGGCTGCTTTCTTTATCGAGGCGGGGCTTGGAGCGGCGTTTACGCCGCCGCTTTGATTGCTTTTCGAGAGAACGATCCCTCGTTGCATCCCTGTGTTCCTCGTCGTCGGTTCCTTTAGGTGTATCCACCATGTACACATCATGGGATGAGGTGGCTGTCCAATGCCCTATAGGCGTTGGTTCATGTTCGTCTCCTGCATCGTCGTCTATACTGTCGATGTCTTCGGAGTCGAAATTGAGCACGTCGTTTAAATTATCGACAGTGGCTACCAAATGGGTGGTGGGTGGGCTTTGAATATCTTCATCGTCCGTATCCCAACCCTGCTGACCGCAGTCCGGCCAGGGCTCTCCTGATAAAGAGAGAGACTTTAATGACTTCAGAATATTGCCAAAGGGCGAGTGCTGAAAGATGTCTGCGGCGGTAAACTCCATGATCGGCGCCCAATCAGATTCGATTGGCAGGGGCGTGGAGGGATCGGAGTCCAGACAGGAGTCTGGCCCCTCGGAGTCACGGGCCTTGCGGAGTGCGGGACTGGTGTTCGGCTCGATCGCCGTTGGGATTGCAGCCCCCGAGGCGGCATCCAACCACTCATCCTCGATCGACGCAGTTGGTTCCGAATCGAGGGTTGGAACCGATGCGTGTGCGGCCTCCAGGGCACTGTTCGGTGGCAGAGCTAGATCATGCCCATCGCGACAGTGCGGCGCGCTTGGCTGTGGCTTGAATCCGTCGAAGATCAAGTCCCCGCGGACGTCAGCCGTGTAGTTTAAACTTCCAAATCTGAGCTGATGGCCAGGGGCGTAGCTTTCGATCTGCTCCAGATGGCCAAGCGAATTGGCCCGCAGTGCGAAGCCGCTGAAGACGAAGATCTATCCAGGGAGAAGAGTCTCACCTTGGACTGCGTCGTTATTGATGATCGGGGGAGCCATCGGGCCTAAAAGCGACGACAAAGAGGAACTCTCAATGAAAGCACCAATGTCGGTGTCAAAACCGGCGGATCTTGGGTAGGGGGTCCTGAACTGTGCGTCTAGGCGGATGGTAACAGGAGACAAGGGACACAACGTTTTACCCAGGTTCGGGCCCTCTTGATGGAGGTAAAACTGTTGGGGAACGTAGTAATTTCAAAAAATTTCCTACGCACACGCAAGATCATGGTGATGCATAGCAACGAGAGGGGAGAGTGTTGTCTACGTACCCTCGTAGACCGAAGCGGAAGCGTTGACGCAACATAGAGGAAGTAGTCGTACGTCTTCCCGATCTGACCGATCCAAGCACCGTTACTCCGGCACCTCCGAGTTCTTGGCACACGTTCAGCTCGATGACGATCCCCGGGCTCCGATCCAGCAAAGCGTCAGGGAGGAGTTCCGTCAGCACGACGGCATGGTGACGATCTTGATGTTCTACTGTCGCAGGGCTTCGCCTAAGCACCGCAACGATATATTCGAGGTGGAATATGGTGGAGGGGGGCACCGCACACGGCTAAGGAACGATCACGAAGATCAACTTGTGTGTCCATGGGGTGCCCCCTGCCCCTGTATATAAAGGAGCAAGGGAGGGAGGAGGCCGGCCCTATGTTTGGCGCGCCAAGGGGAGTCCTACTCCCACCGGGAGTAGGATTCCCCCTTTCCTAGTCCAACTAGGAGTCCTTCCATGTAGGGGGAGTAGGAGAGAAGGAAAGGGAAGAGAGAAGGAGAAGGAAGGAAGGGGGCGCCCCCCTTCCCTAGTCCAATTCGGACTAGAGCAAGGGGAGGGGCGCGGCCAACTTTTGGCCCTTTCTCTCCTTTTCCTGTATGGCCCAATAAGGCCCAATACGAATTCCCGTAACTCTTCGGTACTCCGATAAATACTCGAACCACTCAGAACCTTTCCGATGTCCGAATATAGTCGTCCAATATATCGATCTTTACGTCTCGACCATTTCGAGACTCCTCGTCATGTCCCCGATCTCATCCGGGACTCCGAACTCCTTCGGTACATCAAAACTCATAAACTCATAATAACTGTCATAGTAACCTTAAGCGTGCGGACCCTACGGTTCGAGAACAATGTAGACATGACCGAGACACATCTCCGGTCAATAACCAATAGCGGGACCTGGATGCCCATATTGGCTCCTACATATTCTACGAAGATCTTTATCGGTCAGACCGCATAACAACATACGTTGTTCCCTTTGTCCATCGGTATGTTACTTGCCCGAGATTCGATCGTCGGTATCCAATACCTAGTTCAATCTCGTTACCGGCAAGTCTCTTTACTCGTTCCGTAATACATCATCCCGCAACTAACTCATTAGTTGCAATGCTTGCAAGGCTTAAGTGATGTGCATTACCGAGAGGGCCCAGAGATACCTCTCCCACAATTGGAGTGACAAATCCTAATCTCGAAATACGCCAACCCAACATCTACCTTTGGAGACACCTGTAGTACTCCTTTATAATCACCCAGTTACGTTGTGACGTTTGGTAGCACCCAAAGTGTTCCTCTGGCAAACGGGAGTTGCATAATCTCATAGTCAAAGGAACATGTATAAGTCATGGATAAAAGCAACAACAACATACTAAACAATCGGGTGCTATGCTAATGGAATGGGTCATGTCAATCAGATCAGTCAACTAATGATGTGACCTTGTTAATCAAATGACAACTCCTTTGTCCATGGTTAGGAAACTTAACCATCTTTGATTAACAAGCTAGTCAAGTAGAGGCATACTAGTGACACTCTGTTTGTCTATGTATCCACACATGTATTATGTTTCCAGTTAATACAATTCTAGCATGAATAATAAACATTTATCATGATATGTAAGGAAATAAATAATAACTTTATTATTGCCTCTAGGGCATATTTCCTTCAGTCTCCCACTTGCACTAGAGTCAATAATCTAGGTCACATCACCATGTGATTAACTCACATCACCATGTGATTAACTCGATAGTTCACATCATCATGTGATTAACACCCATAGTTCACATCGCCATGTGACCAACACCCAAAGGGTTTGCTAGATTCAGTAATCTATTTCACATCGCTATGTGATTAACACCCAAAGAGTACTACGGTGTGATCATGTTTTGCTTGTGAGAGAAGTTTAGTCAACGGGTCTGCCACATTCAGATCCCTTATGTATTTTGCAATTTTCTATGTCTACAATGCTCTGCACGGAGCTACTCTAGCTAATTGCTCCCACTTTCAATATGTATCTAGATCGAGACTTAGAGTTATCCAGATCGGTGTCAAAACTTGCATCGACGTAACCCTTTACGACGAACCTTTTGTCACTTCCATAATCGAGAAACATATCCTTATTCCACTAAGGATAATTTTGACCGCTGTCCAGTGATCTACTCCTAGGTCACCATTGTTCTCCCTTGCTTAACTCAGTGTAGGGTATACAATAGATCTGGTAAACAGCATGGCATACTTTATAGAACCTATGGCCGAGGCATAGGGAATGACTTTCATTCTCTTTCTATCTTCTGCCGTGGTCAGGCTTTGAGTCTTACTCAATTTCACACCTTGTAACACAGGAAAGAACTCTTTCTTTGACTGTTCCATTTTGAACTACTTCAAAATCCTGTCAAGGTATGTACTCATTGAAAAAACTTATCAAGCGTCTTGATCTATCTCTATAGATATTGATGCTCAATATGTAAGCAGCTTCACCGAGGTCTTCCTTTGAAAAACTCCTTTCAAACACTCCTTTGTGCTTTACAGAATAATTCTACATTATTTCTGATCCACAATATGTCATACATATACTTATCAGAAATGCTGTAGTGCTCCCACTCACTTTCTTGTAAATACAGGCTTCACCGCAAGTCTGTATAAAACTATATGCTTTGATCAACTTATCAAAGCGTGTATTCCAACTCCGAGATGCTTGCACCAGTCCATAGATGAATCGTTGGAGCTTGCATATTTTGTTAACACCTTTAGGATCGACAAAACCTTCTAGTTGCATCGTATACAACTCTTCTTTAATAAATCCTTTAAGGAATGCAGTTTTGTTTATCCATTTGCCGGATTTCATAAAATGCGGCAATTGCTAACATGATTCGGACAGACTTAAGCATAGATACGAGTGAGAAACTCTCATCGTAGTCAACACCTTGAACTTGTCGAAAACCCTTTTTGCGACAATTCTAGCTTTGTAGATAGTAACACTACTATCATCGTCCGTCTTCCTCTTGAAGATCCATTTATTTTCTATGGCTTGCCGATCATCGAGCAAATCCACCAAAGTCCATACTTTGTTTTCATACATGGATCAAATCTCAGATTTTATGGCCTCAAACCATTTTGCGGAATCTGGGCTCATCATCGCTTCCTCATAGTTCGCAAGTTCATCATGGTCTAGTAACATGACTTCCAGAACAGGATTACCGTACCACTCTGGTGCGGATCTCACTCTGGTTTACTTACGGGTAGTAACTTGATCTTGAAGTTATATGATTATTATCATTAGCTTCCTTACTAATTGGTGTAGTAGTCACAAGAACAGATTTCTGTGACGAACTACTTTCCAATAAGGGAGAAGGTACAATTACCTTATCAAGTTTTCTACTTCCCTCCCACTCACTTCTTTCGAGAGAAACTCCTTCTCTGGAAAGGATCCATTCTCAGCAACGAATATCTTGCCTTTGGATCTGTGATAGAAGGTGTACCCAACTGTCTTCTTTGGGTATCCTATGAAGACATATTTCTCCGATTTGGGTTTGAGCTTATCAGGATGAAACTTTTCATATAAGCATCACAACCCCAAACTTTAAGACAAGACAACTTTGGTTTCTTGCCAAACCATAGTTCATACGGTGTCGTCTCAACGGATTTTGATGGTGCCCTATTTAATGTGAATGCAGCTGTCTCTAATGCATGATCCCAAAACTATAGTGGTAAATCGGTAAGAAACATCATAGATTGCACTATATCCAATAAAGTACGGTTATGACGTTCGGACACACCATTATGCTGTGGTGTTCCAGGTGGCGTGAGTAGTGAAACTATTTCACATTGTTTAACTGAAGGCCAAACTCGTAACTCAAATATTTTACCTCTGCGATCATATCGTAGAAACTTTTATTTTCTTGTTACGATGATTCTCTACTTCACTCTGAAATTCTTTGAACTTTTCAAACGTTTCAGACTTATGTTTCATCAAGTAGATATACCCATATCTGCTCAAATCATCCATGAAGGTTAGAAAATAATGATACTTGTCGCGAGCCTTAATATTCATCGGACCACATACATCAGTATGTATGATTTCCAACAAATCTGTTGCTTGCTCCATTGTTCCGGAGAACGGCGTTTTAGTCATCTTGCCCAAGAGGCATGGTTCGCAAGCATCAAGTGATTCATAATCAAGTGATTCCAAAATCCCATCAGCATGGAGTTTCTTCATGCGCTTTACACCAATATGACCTAAACGGCAGTGCCACAAATAGGTTGCACTATCATTATTAACTTCACATCTTTTGGTTTCAATATTATGAATATGTGTATCACTACGATCGAGATCCAATGAACTATTTTCATTGGGTGTGTATGACCATAAAAGGTTCTATTCATGTAAACAGAACAACAATTGTTCTCTAACTTAAATGAATAATCGTATTGCAATAAACATGATCAAATCATATTTATGCTCAACGCAAATACCAAATAACACTTATTTAGGTTCATCAGTAATCCCGAAAGTATAGGGAGTGTACGATGATGATCATATCAATCTTGGAACCACTTCCAACACACATCATCACTTCACCCTCAACTAGTCTCTGTTTATTCTGCAACTCCCGTTTCGAGTTACTAATCTTAGCAACCGAACTAGTATCAAATACTGAGGGGTTGCTATAAACACTAGTAAAGTCCACATCAATAACATGTATAAAATATACTTATGTTCACTTTGCAATCCTTCTTATCCGCCAATCACTTGGGGTAATTCCGCTTCCAGTGACCAGTCCCTTTGCAGTAGAAGCACTTAGTCTCAGGCTTAGGACCAGACTTGGGCTTCTTCACTTGAGCAGCAACTTGCCTGCTGTTCTTCTTGAAGTTCCCTTCTATCCCTTTGCCCTTTTCTTGAAACTAGTGGTCTTGTTAACCATCAACACTTGATGTTTTTCTTGATTTCTACCTTCGTCGATTTTAGCATCACGAAGAGCTTGGGAATTACTTTAGTCATCCCTTGCATATTATAATTCATCACGAA
The DNA here is from genome assembly GCA_032464435.1 of Aegilops umbellulata. Taxonomy (NCBI): domain Eukaryota; kingdom Viridiplantae; phylum Streptophyta; class Magnoliopsida; order Poales; family Poaceae; genus Aegilops; species Aegilops umbellulata. The sequence continues at coordinate 69,555,286 of CP136054.1, forward strand.
GTTCTACTAACTTGGTGATGGTGACTAGAGAATTCTGTCAATCACTATCTTATCTGGAAGATTAACTCCCACTTGATTCAAGCGATTGTAGTACCCAGACAATCTGAGCACATGCTCACTAGTTGAGCGATTCTCCTCCATCTTTTAGCTATAGAACTTGTTGGAGACTTCATATCTCTCAACTCGGGTATTTGCTTGAAATATTAACTTCAACTCCTGGAACATCTCATATGGTCCATGACGTTCAAAACGTCCTTGAAGTCCCAATTCTAAGCCGTTAAGCATGGTGCACTAAACTATTAAGTAGTCATCATAGTGAGCTAGCAAAACGTTCATAACGTCTGCATCTGCTCCTGCAATAGGTCCGTCACCTAGCGGTGCATCAAGGACATAATTCTTCTGTGCAGCAATGAGGATAAACCTCAGATCACGGATCCAATCCTCATCATTGCTACTAACATCTTTCAACACAATTTTCTCTAGGAACATATCAAAATAAACATATGAAAGCAACAACGCGAGCTATTGATCTACAACATAGATATGCTAATACTACCAGGACTAAGTTCATGATAAATTAGAGTTCAATTAATCATATTACTTAAGAACTCCCACTTAGATAGACATCTCTCTAATCCTCTAAGTGATCACGTGATCCAAATCAACTAAACCATGTCCGATCATCACGTGAGATGGAGTAGTTTCAATGGTGAACATCATTATGTTGATCATATCTACTATATGATTCACGCTCGACCTTTCGGTCTCCGTGTTCCGGGTTTATATCTTATATGCATAGCTCGTCAAGTATAACCTGAGTATTCCGCGTGTGCAACTGTTTTGCACCCGTTGTATTTGAACGTAGAGCCTATCACACCCGATCATCACGTGGTGTCTCAGCACGAAGAACTTTCGCAACGGTGCATACTCAGGGAGAACACTTCTTGATAATTAGTGAGAGATCATCTTATAATGCTACCGTCAATCAAAGCAAGATAAGATGCATAAAAGATAAACATCACATGCAATCAATATAACTGATATGATATGGCCATCATCATCTTGTGCTTGTGATCTCCATCTCCGCAACACTGTCATGATCACCATCGTCACCGGCGCGACACCTTGATCTCCATCGTAGCATCGGTTTCATCTCGCCAATCTTATGCTTCTACGACTATCGCTACCGCTTAGTGATAAAGTAAAGCATTACAGGGTGATTGCATTGCATACAATAAAGCGACAACCATACGGCTCCCGCCGGTTGCCGATAGCTCAGTTACAAAACATGATTATCTCATACAATAAAATTTAGCATCATGTCTTGACCATATCACATCACAACATGCCCTGCAAAAACAAGTTAGACGTCCTCTACTTTGTTTGTTGCAAATTTTACGTGGCTGCTACGGGCTGAAGCAAGAACCAATCTCACCTACGCATCAAAACCACAACGATACTTCGTCAAATAGACTCCGTCTTAACCTTCTCAAGGACCGGGCGTAGCCATACTCGGTTCAACTAAAGTTGGTGAGACAATCTCCCGCAAGCCATCTGTGTGCAAAGCACGTCGAGGGAACCGGTCTCGTGTAAGCGTACGCGTAAGGTTGGTCCGGGTCGTCTCATCCAACAATACCGCTGACCCAAAGTATGACATGCTGGTAGGCAGTATGACTTGTATCGTCCACAACTCACTTGTGTTCTACTCGTGCAAATAACATCAAACCATAAAAAACCAGGCTCGGATGCCACTGTTAGGGAACGTAGTAATTTCAAAAAATTTCCTACGCACACGCAAGATCATGGTGATGCATAGCAACGAGAGGGGAGAGTGTTGTCTACGTACCCTCGTAGACCGAAGCGGAAGCGTTGACGCAACATAGAGGAAGTAGTCGTACGTCTTCCCGATCCGACCGATCCAAGCACCGTTACTCCGGCACCTCCGAGTTCTTGGCACACGTTCAGCTCGATGACGATCCCCGGGCTCCGATCCAGCAAAGCGTCAGGGAGGAGTTCCGTCAGCACGACGGCATGGTGACGATCTTGATGTTCTACTGTCGCAGGGCTTCGCCTAAGCACCGCAACGATATATTCGAGGTGGAATATGGTGGAGGGGGGCACCGCACACGGCTAAGGAACGATCACGAAGATCAACTTGTGTGTCCATGGGGTGCCCCCTGCCCCTGTATATAAAGGAGCAAGGGAGGGAGGAGGCCGGCCCTATGTTTGGCGCGCCAAGGGGAGTCCTACTCCCACCGGGAGTAGGATTCCCCCTTTCCTAGTCCAACTAGGAGTCCTTCCATGTAGGGGGAGTAGGAGAGAAGGAAAGGGAAGAGAGAAGGAGAAGGAAGGAAGGGGGCGCCCCCCTTCCCTAGTCCAATTCGGACTAGAGCAAGGGGAGGGGCGCGGCCAACTTTTGGCCCTTTCTCTCCTTTTCCCGTATGGCCCAATAAGGCCCAATACGAATTCCCGTAACTCTTCGGTACTCCGATAAATACTCGAACCACTCAGAACCTTTCCGATGTCCGAATATAGTCGTCCAATATATCGATCTTTACGTCTCGACCATTTCGAGACTCCTCGTCATGTCCCCGATCTCATCCGGGACTCCGAACTCCTTCGGTACATCAAAACTCATAAACTCATAATAACTGTCATAGTAACCTTAAGCGTGCGGACCCTACGGTTCGAGAACAATGTAGACATGACCGAGACACATCTCCGGTCAATAACCAATAGCGGGACCTGGATGCCCATATTGGCTCCTACATATTCTACGAAGATCTTTATCGGTCAGACCGCATAACAACATACGTTGTTCCCTTTGTCCATCGGTATGTTACTTGCCCGAGATTCGATCGTCGGTATCCAATACCTAGTTCAATCTCGTTACCGGCAAGTCTCTTTAGTCGTTCCGTAATACATCATCCCGCAACTAACTCATTAGTTGCAATGCTTGCAAGGCTTAAGTGATGTGCATTACCGAGAGGGCCCAGAGATACCTCTCCCACAATTGGAGTGACAAATCCTAATCTCGAAATACGCCAACCCAACATCTACCTTTGGAGACACCTGTAGTACTCCTTTATAATCACCCAGTTACGTTGTGACGTTTGGTAGCACCCAAAGTGTTCCTCTGGCAAACGGGAGTTGCATAATCTCATAGTCAAAGGAACATGTATAAGTCATGGATAAAAGCAACAACAACATACTAAACAATCGGGTGCTATGCTAATGGAATGGGTCATGTCAATCAGATCAGTCAACTAATGATGTGACCTTGTTAATCAAATGACAACTCCTTTGTCCATGGTTAGGAAACTTAACCATCTTTGATTAACAAGCTAGTCAAGTAGAGGCATACTAGTGACACTCTGTTTGTCTATGTATCCACACATGTATTATGTTTCCAGTTAATACAATTCTAGCATGAATAATAAACATTTATCATGATATGTAAGGAAATAAATAATAACTTTATTATTGCCTCTAAGGCATATTTCCTTCAAAAACCCTACGTCCTGCTTGATTAATATTGATGATATGGGTAGTACAAGAGTTGATCTACCATGAGATCAGAGAGGCTAAACCCTAGAAGCTAGCCTATGGTATGATTTTTGTATGTTGTCCTACGGACTAAAGCCCTCCGGTTTATATAGATACCAGAGAGGGTTAGGGTTACAGAAAGTCGGTTACAATGGTAGGAGATCTAAATATCCGCATCGCCAAGCTTGCCTTCCACGCCAAGGAAAGTCCCTTCCGGACACGGGACGAAGTCTTCAATCTTGTATCTTCATAGTCCAGGAGTCCGGCTGAAGGTATAGTCCGGCCATCCGGACACCCCCTAAACCAGGACTCCCTCAGTAGAGAGAGAGAGAGAGAGAGAGAGAGAGAGAGAGAGAGAGAGAGAGAGAGAGAGAGAGAGAGAGAGAAGAGATCCAGAGAAGAAGAACTCCCGGATATCCGCCCCGTCTCTACCGCCCATCTCCATTTCATTCACCGCGATCATCACTATAGGGAGATGAATTCCAAGTTTTAAGATTAGGGTTCATAACTCTATCCATACTCATCTCGAGATCGACACTTGTTTAGTCATTCACCTTATTTCAGATATTTGTGTTATTATTGAGATGATTTGCCTATGTTTGATGACTTTGATCTATGAGTTGTTTGGTTATATCTCATGTGTGAGTAATTCCCCTTAGGCATGGGAGATGTAGGGGATTGGTGAGATTCATTTGTGCCTATTCTATGTGTTCTTATTTGTGGTAATAGTTCTATGATTGTTCGGTAATTAAGTTGTGTATCTATGGTGAATGTAATGCGTGATGTCCAATTTAAAGGCTCAGGCAACATGATCCGAAGACCTACACAGGTAACACATATTCTTTAGCAAATATGTAACCTCTAGATGACATGTGTTGGTATCTACGAGGTGCAAAGACAATATGAGATAATGATGATCCACGAAACCTAATGCATTGTTTTGGTCTGATGACCTTAAATGTGGAAACGACCATACACATTTCATACCCATATTTCTGAGAGAGAGAGAGAGCTCCCCATCCTTGTGCTGATTTCAAAGGGATTCCACTCCAACCATAGAACGTTTGATTTCTAGACACCTCACTGCTTTCCACTGAAACCCTCTTATACCCCAAAGCCAATATCTATGAGTGTTCAAGTGTTGAGGAGATTATCTTTTGAAGCACAAGAGCAAGGAGTTCATCATCAACAACCCCACCTATTACCTTATGGAGGGTGGTGCCTCCTAGATTGATTAGGTATGCTTGGGAGTCTCCAAATCTTGTGGACAAACCAAAAAGTTTGTGAGGGCAAGGAGATTGCCTACTTCGTGAAGATCTACCCCGAGTGAGGCTAGTCCTTCGTAGGTGTAAGGCATGGTGGGACAGGCAAGGTTAATTCTTCGTGGACTCTTTGTGGGTTGAGCCCTCCATGGACTCGATTCCCCTGTGGAATCTCACAACTATTATTCTTGTGATAATTGATCCTTGGGATTGAATCCTCCAACAACTTGGATGTATGATAGCACCACCTATCGGAACCACGCGTCAAAATCTTCTGTGTCACCATGGTGTTTGCATATCTCCAAACCCATCCCTCTGCTTTACTCACTTGCAATGTCTTCACTTTTTGCTGCCTATGCTCTAGACTTGCATGTGTAGGTTGTTACCAGACTTGCTTAGAATCGCTAAAATCTGCCAAGAACTAAAATTAGGAAAATAACCATTTTTCATTTGGTAAGTAGTCTAATCACCCCCTCTAGACATACTTTAAATCCTCCAGATGAACTTTGTCCTTATGAAACAGACATGAGCGTTGAGACCACCAGCACATCACGTCCTTGTCATTGCACTGCCGCTTGGTGTTCGAATGTGAACCGAGTCAGACAATCATACCATAGTTTGGACCATTGAAGAATAACTTAATCCCATCAAAGGGTACGGTTACCTCCGCAGAAGCCGGCGTAGAGGATGACACAATGCCCTTGTTGGAAGATGGGCCAACTGATGAGACATCATTGTATTCAGGGGACATAACTGTGTTTGCACATGTACATTTTTAGTCCAAGGATGACCGTCAGGTGTATGCATGTAATCTCCTACGCAACACAAATGGGTTACCGGTGAAAACACATGCATCCTCCTCCATGGTTACCATTGCTATGCCATTATCCACTTGCAACAAACCACACATGCCGCCCACTGATAACCCACAAGTATAGGGGATTGCGACCGTCTTCGAGGGTAGTATTTCACCTAATATTGTTGATTCAACACAAGGGGAACCAAAGAATATTTATGAGCCTTAGCAGTTCAGTTGTCAATTCAACCACACCTGGGAAATAATATTGCTAGTTGTGAGCAGCGTTGGGATTTCCTCGAAGAGGAGAGGATGATGCAATACAATAGAGATACGTATTTCCCTCAGTTAAGAACCAAGGTTATCAATCCAGTAGGAGAATCACACAAAGCCTTGTGTAAAACACTTGCACACACAGAAGCAAATATTCGCACCCAACGCAAACAAGAGGGTTGACAATCCCCTTGGCGGTTACTGATGTCGCTTGAAGCTACGTCGGTATTTCCCCAAAGAGGAAGGGATGATGCAGCACAACGGCGATAGGTATTTCCCTCAAATATGAAATCAAGGTTATCGAACTAGTAGGAGAACCAAGCAACACAACATAAACAGCCCCTGCACATAGATAACAAATCCTTGCAATCCGACGTGTTAAAGGGGTTGTCAACCCCTTCCGGGTACGGCGCCTCAAGTAGGCAAACGGACGTGAGATAAAATTGTAGTAGGTTGATAGATCGAACGCCAAATAAAATAAATAAGAATAGATTGCAGCAAGGTATTTTTGTATTTTTTGGTTTAATAGATCTGAAAATAAATGCAAGGAAAAAGTAGATCGCAAAGGAAAATATATGAGAAAGAGACCCGGGGGTCGTAGGTTTCATTAGTGGCTTCTCTCGAGAAAAATAGCAAACGGTGGGAGAACAAATTACTGTTGGGCAATTGATAGAACTTCAAATACTCATAAAGATATCCAGGCAATGATCATTACATAGGAATCTCGTCCAAGATTAGTAGACCGACTCCTGCCATCATCTACTGCTATTACTCCACACATCGACTGCTATCCAGCATGCATCTAGTGTATTAATTAAGGTCATGGAGAAACAGAGTAATGCAATAAGAACAATGACATGATGTAGACAAGATCTATCTATGTAGAGATAGACCCCATCGTTTTATCCTTAGTAGGAATGATACATACGTGTCGATTCCCTTTTTGTCACTGGGATGAAGCACCGTAAGATCGAACCGACTACAAAGCACCTCTTCCCATTGCAAGATAAATAGATCAAGTTGGCCAAACAAAACCCAAATATCGGAGAAGAAATATGAGGCTATAAGCAATCACGCATAAAAGAGATCAAAGAAACTCAAATACTTCCATGGATATAAAAAGATAGATATGATCATACACTCAAAGTTCATCGATCCCAACAAACACACTGCAAAAGAGTTACATCATATGGATCTTGTGACACCCCCAATTCAATCGTACACTAATCATACACGCAAATGTGTACGATCAAGATCAAGGACTCACGGGAAGATATCACAACACAACTCTAGACACAAATTAAAATAATACAAGCCAAGGGCCTCGAGGGCTCGAATACATAAGCTCGAATATACAAGAGTTAGCGGAAGCAACAATATCTGAGTACAGACATAAGTTAGACAAGTTTGCCTTAAGAAGGCTAGCACTAAAACAACAATGATCGAAAAGGCAAGGCCTCCTGCCTGGGAGCGTCCTAACTACTCCTGGTCGTCGGTGGTCTCCACGTAGTAGTAGGCATCGGCGGTGGCATCTGGCTCCTGGGCTCCGACATTTGGTTGCATCAACTAGAAAGAAGAAGAAAGGGGGAAAAGGGGGAGCAAAGCAACCGTGAGTACTCATCCAAAGTACTCGCAAGCAAGGATCTACACTACATATGCATCGGTATTAATGAAATGGGCTGTATCTGTCGACTGGGCTGCAGAATGCCAGAAGAGAAGGGGAAAGCCTAGCCTATCAAAGACTAGCATCTTCTGGAAACCACCATCTTGCAGCAACAGGAGGGAGTAGAGTAGCATAAAGTAAAGTAGTAGAAGTGTTATCAACCTCGGCCAGAGATCCTTTCTCGACTCCCTGCGAGAAAGCAATCCTAGAGCCATACTATCCATTTATCACCTCATATCAATGTCTCATCTCAAGTATCCAGTTCTTGTTGTATTGATCAGGATACAACTCCAAGTGTCCGTTACCGTAGGACAGGCTATCGATAGATGTTTTCTTCCCTGCAGGGGTGCACCAACTTACCCACCACGCTCGATTAACTCCAGCCGGACACACTTTCCTGGGTCATGCCTGGCCTCGGCCAAACAATACGCCGCAACCCGACCTAGGCTTAATAGAGAGGTCAAGCACGCCGGACTAAACCTATGCCCCCAGGGGTCATGGGCCATCTCCCCGGGAACTCCTGCACGTTGCGAGGGCGGCCGGTGAGCAGACCTAGCTACCTCCTTAAAAAAGCAGGTGCTTACCAGTCCAACCCGGTGCGGGCCGCTCAGTCACTGACGTCTATTAAGCTTTGGCTGATGCATACAACACAGAACGCCCATACTATGCCCACGTGATGGTTAGTGCTATCAGGCCAGAGGCCCCTCGTATCAAATATCCAAATCGTAGTGGTTTAGGAACGCACGGTAACAATCGGAGACTCACAAAAGATTTGACCCCGTTGCCCCATCTCGAGGACTTGCGGCAAGGGCTAGGAATGCCCGGCCACGCCTCGTAATTATCTCGCGGGCACCCTCCAGGTCAACCCGTCTCCACATCACTCGCGGGTACCCCTTAGGGTCGACCCGCCTTTCCAAGTAACAGTTGTAAAGTCCAAGTATCCGTGTGTCCAGACATGAAGGGGAAAACCCGAGGAATCACCCCCGGTGAATTCCACTCGATGTAATCATCAAGGTGATCGTAAGAGGAACCACCCCCGACGTTCACACTTGAGGGGTTGCACGACAGAGTCGTATCCGAAGTGGTTAAGGAGGAAATCACCCTCGATGACCATGACCGAATAGCTACACTACAGGGTTAACATCAGAAGTGCTGAAGAGGTCTCACCCTCGGCACTCGATAGTAACCCAGTAGTGTCGAGCAACTAAGGGAAAAGTGATGTGCGGTGCCAGGGCCTGGTCTTTGATCCCGTTGATCGGGTCTTCGATGATGAAGCAGGGGCAACCGGGACAAGGTGGGGGTCACTGATGGATCACTAACCAACCTGTACTAAGCAGTTTAGGATAAGCAAGTAAGGTACAATGAGCAGGTTACAAAAGCAGGCTATGCATCAGAATAGGAGCAAACAATAATAGTAGCAAAATCTAATGCAAGCATGAGAGAATGGAATGGGCGATATCGGGATGATCAAAGGGGGGGGGCTTGCCTGGTTGCTCTGGCAAGGAGGGGTCATCGGTGACGTAGTCGATCACAGGGGCAGCATCGGTCTCGGGGTCTATCGAAGAGAAGAGGGGGAAGAAACAGTAAATATAAAGCAAACAAGTGCATAACAGGATAACAGGCAGAGCTAGACGTGTTCTAACGCGGTGCTACACGATACCGGCGAAGGGGGAAGTCAACTGGGAATGTTTTCCCGGTTCCGGACCTATGTCAGACAGATGACCGGAGGGGGAAAGTTCCATGTTCATAGAGTTAGAGGCACCTGACAGGTATGTGGGTAGCGTATTCGGGTTCGTCTCATCCTTCTGAGCAACTTTCATGTATAAAGTTTTTCGATCCGAGCTACGGTTTATTTTATATTATTTTTCAAAGTTTTAAACATTTTTTGGAATTACTTAAATTAATAGAAAAGGAAAATGACGTCAGCATGACGTATGTGTGACGTCAGCAGTCAACAGCTCGGTTGACTGGTCAAAACTGACATGGGGGACCCACCTGTCATAGACAGTGGGTTAAACAATGTTCAAACTAATCTAAAATAGAATAATTAGTGACTGGACCCCACATGTCAGTGACTCATTAGTTTAGCTAATTATGTTTATTTAGGAAAATATTTTAGTTAGGTTAATTATGCGAGGGGGGGGGGGGGCGTGTCAGTGGCACTGAGTGCCCAGTCAGCATAGTTAACCACGGTCAACTGGGTCCAGGGGGTCCACGGGCAGCGACCCAGAGGCGGGCCCCGCTGGTGCCAGGTCAGCGCCGGCGCCGGAGCAACGTCGGCGACCATTTCGCGCGGCGGCGCGCGACGGACATCGCCAGAAAACGCGTACATGGCTCGGGGAGGAGCAGGGCTAGGATCATTCGAACGAGCTCTCAGCGCCGCATCCAGTGGTGGTCATAGCATCGCCGGACTTGGCCGGAATCGGCGCCGTTGAGCGGCGGAGGCTCTGGCGCGCACAGGGGCTCGACGAAAACGGAGCTACGGCGCACTAGCGAGCAAACGAAGAGGCTGGGGAGTATCTACGCAGGGTGGGGAGTGCAACGGGCACTGGCCCTGTTGGGGAACGTAGCAGAAATTCAAAATTTTCCTATGTTTTACCAAGATCTATCTATGGAGAAACCAACAACGAGGGGAAGGAGAGTGCATCTACATACCCTTGTAGATCGCTAAGTGGAAGTGTTCAAGAGAACGGGGTTGAAGGAGTCGTACTCGTCGTGATCCAAATCACCGATGATCCTAGTGCCGAACGGACGGCACCTCCGCGTTCAACACACGTGCAGCCCGGTGACGTCTCCCATGCCTTGATCCAGCAAGGAGAGAGGGAGAGGTTGGGGAAGACTCCGTCCAGCAGCAGCACGATGGCGTGGTGGTGGTGGAGGAGCGTGGTACTCCAGCAGGGCTTCGCCAAGCACCGCAAGAGACAAGGAGGAGAGAGGTAGGGCTGCGCCAGGGAGAGATCAAATCGTATGTATTACAGCCCCCAAAACCTCAAGTATATATAGGGGAAGGGGAGGGGGTGCGCCCCCATCTAGGGTTCCCTCCCTAGTGGTGGCGGCAGCCCCCAAAACCCATCTAGGGTGCGGCCAAGGGGGGAGAGAGGGGGGCGCACCTAGGGTGGGCCTTAAGTCCCATCTGGACCTAGGGTTTGCCCCCTCCCACTCTCCCTGCGCCTTGAGCCTTGGTGGGGGGGCGCACCAGCCCGCCCGGGGCTGGTCCCCTCCCACACTTGGCCCACACAACCTTCTGGGGCTGGTGGCCCCACCTGGTGGACCCCCGGACACCTCCGGTGGTCCCGGTACACTACCGGTGATGCCCAGAACACTTCCGGTGGCCAAACCATACTTCCTATATATAAATCTTTACCTCCTGACCATTCCGGAACTCCTCGTGACGTCCGGGATCTCATCCGGGACTCCGAACAACATTCGGTAACCACGTACATCTATTCCCTATAACCCTAGCGTCATCGAACCTTAAGTGTGTAGACCCTACGGGTTCGGGAGACACGTAGACATGACCGAGACAACTCTCCGGCCAATAACCAACAGTGGGATCTGGATACCCATGTTGGCTCCCACATGTTCCACGATGATCTCATCGTATGAACCATGATGTCAAGGATTCAATCAATCCCGTATTCAATTCCCTTTGTCTACCGGTATAGTACTTGCCCGAGATTCGATCGTCGGTATCTCGATACCTTGTTCAATCTCATTGCCGGCAAGTCTCTTTACTCGTTCCGTAACACATCATCCCGTGATCAACTCCTTGATCACATTGTGCACATTATGATGATGTCCTACCGAGTGGGCCCAGAGATACCTCTCCGTCACACGGAGTGACAAATCCCAGTCTCGATTCGTGCCAACCCAACAGACACTTTCGGAGATACCCGTAGTGCACCTTTATAGCCACCCAGTTATGTTGTGACGTTTGGCACCCCCAAAGTATTCCTACGGTATCCGGGAGTTGCACAATCTCATGGTCTAAGGAAATGATACTTGACATTAGAAAAGCTTTAGCATACGAACTACACGATCTTGTGCTATGCTTAGGATTGGCTCTTGTCCATCACGTCATTCTTCTAATGATGTGATCCCGTTATCAATGACATCCAATGTCCATGGTCAGGAAACCGTAACCATCTATTGATCAACGAGCTAGTCAACTAGAGGCTTACTAGGCACATGGTGTTGTCTATGTATCCACACATGTATCTGAGTTTCCTATCAATACAATTCTAGCATGGATAATAAACGATTATCATGAACAAGGAAATATAATAATAACTAATTTATTATTGCCTCTAGGGCATATTTCCAACAGTCTCCCACTTGCACTAGAGTCAATAATCCAGTTCACATCGCTATGTGATTAACACTCAAGGTCACATCCCCATGTGACTAACACCCAAAGAGTTTACTAGAGTCAATAATCTAGTTCACATCACTATGTGATTAACACTCAATGAGTTCTGGGTTTGATCATGTTGCTTGTGAGAGAGGTTTTAGTCAACGGGTCTGCAACATTCAGATCCGTATGTACTTCGCAAATCTCTATGTCATCTTGTAGATGTCGTTATTACGCTATATTTCAAATAACTGTTCTACTATACGAATCCGGTTTACTCTACTCAGAGCTATCCGGATAGGTGTTAAGCTTGCATCGATGTAACTCTTTACGTCGAACTCTTTATCACCTCCATAACCATGAAACATATCCTTATTCCTCTAAGGATAATTTTGACCGCTATCTGGTGAACTACTCCTAGATCACCTTTGTACCCTCTTGCTAGACATGTGGCAAGGCACACATCAGGTGCGGTACTCAGCATGGCATACCGTATAGAGCCTATGACAAAAGCATAGGGGACGACCTTCGTCCTTCCTCTTTCTCCTGCCGTGGTCGAGCCTTAAGTCTTAACTTCATACCTTACAACTCAGGCAAGAACTCCTTCTTTAACTGATCCATCTTGAACACCTTCAAGATCATGTCAAGGTATGTGCTCATTTGAAAGTACCATTAAGCGTTTTGATCTTATCCTTATAGATCTTGATGCTTAATGTTCAAGTAGCTTAATCCAGGTTTTCCATTGAAAAACACTTTTCAAATAACCCTATATGCTTTCCAGAAATTCTACATCATTTCTAATCAACAATATGTCAACAACATATAATCATCAGAAATTCTATAGTGCTCCCACTCACTTCTTTGGAAATACAAGTTTCTCATAAACTATGTATAAAGCCAAAATCTTTGATCATCTCATCAAAGCGTACATTCCAACTCCGAGATGCTTACTCCAGTCCTTAGAAGGGTTGCTGGAGCTTTGCATACTTGTTAGCACCTTTCAGGATTGTCAAAAGCTTCTGGTTTTATCACATACAACCTTTCCTCAAGGAAATCGTCGAGGAAACGATGTTTTGACATCCTATCTGCAAGATTTCATAAATAATGTAGTAATTGCTAATATAATTCCAACAGACTCTTAGCATCGCTACGAGTGAGAAAGTCTCATCGTAGTCAACTCCTTGAACTTGTCTGAAAACATCTTAACGACAAGTCGAGCTTTCTTAATGGTGATACTTACCATCATTGTCTGTCTTCCTTTTAGAATCCATATGTACCCAACAGCCTTACGACCATCCAGTAGTTCTTCCAAAGTCTACACTTTGTTTTCGTACATGGATCCTCTCTCGGATTTTATGGCCTCGAGCCATTTTTCGGAATCCGGGCCCACCATCGCTTCTCCATAGCTTGTATGTTCATTGTTGTCTAGCAACATGACTTCCAAGACAGGATTGCGTACCACTCTGAAGTAGTATGCATCCTTGTCGTCCTACGAGGTTTGGTAGTGACTTGATCCGAAGTTTCATGATCACTATCATAAGCTTCCACTTCAATTGGTGTAGGTGCCACAGGAACAACTCCCTGTGCCCTGCTACACACTAGTTGAAGTGACGGTTCAATAACCTCATCAAGTCTCCACCATCCTCCCACTCAATTCTTTCGAGAGAAACTTTTCCTCGAGAAAGGACCCGATTCTAGAAACAATCCCTATTGCTTTCGGATCTGAGACAGGAGGTATACCCAACTGTTTTGGGTACTCTATGAAGATGCATTTATCCGCTTTGGGTTCAAGCTTATCAGCCTGAAACTTTTTCACATAAGCGTTGCAGCCCCAAACTTTTAAGAAATGATAGCTTAGGTTTCTCTAAACCATAGTTCATACGGTGTCATCTCATCGGAATTACATGGTGCCCTATTTAAAGTGAATGTGGTTGTCTCTAATGCCTAACCCATAAACTATCGTGGTAATTCGATAAGAGACATCATGGTATGCATCATATCCAATAGGGTGCAGTTATGATGTTCGGACACACCATCACACTATGGTGTTCCATGCTGTATTAGTTGTGAAACAATTTCCACAATGTCTTAATTCTGTGACAAACTCGTAATTCAGATATTCATCTCTATGATCATATCATAGATATTTTATCCTCTTGTCACGATGATCATCAACTTCACCCTGAAATTACTTGAACCTTTCAATAATTCAGACTCGTGATTCATCAAGTAAATATACTTAACATCTACTCGAATCATCTGTGAAGTAAGAACATAACAATATTCACTGCATGCCTCAGCACTCATTGGACTGCACACATCAAAATGTGTTACTTCCAACAAGTTGCTTTCTTGTTCCATTTTACTGAAACCGAAGCTTTCAGTCATCTTGCCCATGTGGTATGATTTGCATGTCTCAAGCGATTCAAAATCAAGTGAGTCCAAACGGTCCATCTGCATGGAGTTTCTTCATGCGTATATACCAACATACATGGTTCACATGTCTCAATCTTTTCAAAAATGAGTGAGTCCAAAGATCCATCAACATGGAGCTTCTTCATGCGTTTTATACCAATATGACTTACATGGCAATGCCACAAGTAGTTGGTACTATCATTACTATCTTATATCTTTTGGCAAGAACATGTGTATCACTATGATCGAGATTCAATAAACCATTCATTTTAGGTGCAAGACCATTGAAGGTATTATTCAAATAAACAGAGTAACTATTATTCTCCTTAAATGAATGACCGTATTGCGATAGACATAATCCAATCATGTCTATGCTCAACGCAAACACCAAATAACAATTATTTAGGTCTAACACCAATCTCGATGGTAGAGGGAGTATGCGATGCTTGATCACATCAAGCTTGGAAACACTTCCAACACATATCGTCATCTCACCTTTAGCTAGTCTCCGTTTATTCCGTAGCTTTTATTCGAGTTACTAACACTTAGCAACCGAACCGGTATCTAATACCCTGGTGCTACTAGGAGTACTAGTAAAGTACACATTAACATAATGTATATCCAATATACTTCTATCGACTTTGCCAACCTTCTCATCTACCAAGTATCTAGGGTAATTCTGCTCCAGTGGCTGTTCCCCTTATTACAGAAGCACTTAGTCTCGGTTTTGGGTTCAACCTTGGGTTTCTTCACTAGAGCAGCAGCTGATTTGCCATTTCGTGAAGTATCCCTTCTTACCCTTGCCCTTCTTGAAACTAGTGGTTTCACCAACCATCAACAATTGATGCTCCTTCTTGATTTCTACTTTCGCGGTGTCGAACATCGCGAATACCTCAAGGATCATCATATCTATCCCTGATATGTTATAGTTCATCACGAAGCTCTAGCAGCTTGGTGGCAATGACTTTGGAGAAACATCACTATCTCTGGAAGATCAACTCCCACTCGATTCGAGTGATTGTCGCACTCAGACAATCTGAGCACAAGCTCAACGATTGAGCTTTTCTCCCTTAGTTTGCAGGCTAAGAAAATCGTCGGAGGTCTCATACTTCCTGACGTGGGCACGAGCCTGAAATCCCAATTTCAGCCCTCGAAACATCTCATATGTTCCGCGACGTTTCGAAAACGTCTTTGGTGCCTCAACTCTAAACCGTTTAACTGAACTATCACGTAGTTATCTAAACGTGTATGTCCGATGTTCGCAACATCCACAAACGACGTTTGGGGTTCAGCACACTGAGCGGTGCATTAAGGACATACGCTTTCTACTGTCCGCATAATCGCTACTGTCAACTTTCAACTATATTTTCTCTAGGAACATATCTGAACAGTGGAACTAAAGCGTGAGCTTACGACATAATTTGCAAAGATCTTTTGACTATGTTCAGGATAATTAAGTTCATCTTATGAACTCCCACTCAGATAGACATCCCTCTAGTCATCTAAGTGATTACATGATCCGAGTCAACTAGGTCGTGTCCGATCATCACGTGAGACGGACTAGTCATCATCGGTGAACATCTTCATGTTGATCGTATCTACCATACGACTCATGCTTGACCTTTCGGTCTCTTGTGTTCCGAGGCCATGTCTGTACATGCTGGGCTCGTCAAGTCAACCTAAGTGTTTCGCGTGTGTAAATCTGTCTTACACCCGTTGTATGTGAACGTTAGAATCTATCACACCCGATCATCACGTGGTGCTTCGAAACGACGAACTTTCGCAACGGTGCACAGTCAGGGAGAACATTTTCTTGAAATTTTAATGAGGGATCATCTTATTTACTACCGTCGTTCTAAGCAAATAAGATGCAAAAACATGATAAACATCACATGCAATCAAATAGTGACATGATATGGCCATCATCACTTTGCTCCTTTTGATCTCCATCTTCGGGGCTCCATGATCATCATCGTCACCGGCATGACACCATGATCTCCATCATCGTGTCTTCATGAAGTTGTCTTGCCAAATATTACTTCTACTACTACAGCTAAAGGTTTAGCAATAAAGTAAAGTAATTACATGACGTTTATGTTGACACGCAGGTCATAAATAAAATAAGACAACTCCTATGGCTCCTGCCGGTTGTCATACTCATCGACATGCAAGTCGTGATTCCTATTACAAGAACATGATCAATCTCATACATCACATATATCATTCATCACATCCTTTTGGCCATATCACATCACATGGCATACCCTGCAAAAACAAGTTAGACGTCCTCTAATTGTTGTTTGCATGTTTTACGTGGCTGCTATGGGTTTCTAGCAAGAACGTTTCTTACCTACGCAAAACCACAACGTGATATGTCAATTGCTATTTACCCTTCATAAGGACCCTTTTCATTGAATCAGATCCGACTAAAGTGGGAGAGACTGGCACCCGCTAGCCACCTTATGCAACTAGTGCATGTCAGTCGGTGGAACCTGTCTCACGTAAGTGTACGTGTAAGGTCGGTCCGGGCCGCTTCATCCCACAATGCCGCCGAATCAAGATTGGACTAGTAATGGTAAGCATATTGAACAAAATCAACGCCCACAACTACTTTGTGTTCTACTCGTGCAAAGAATCTACGCAATGGACCTAGCTCATGATGCCACTGTTGGGGAACGTAGCAGAAATTCAAAATATTCCTACGTGTTAACAAGATCTCTATGGAGAAACCAGCAACGAGGGGAAGGATAGTGCATCTACATACCCTTGTAGATTGCTAAGCGGAAGCGTTCAAGAGAACGGGGTTGAAGGAGTCGTACTCGTCATGATCCAAATCACCGATGATCTTAGTGCCGAACGGACGGCACCTCCGCGTTCAACACACGTGCAGCCCGGTGATGTTTCCCATGCCTTGATCCAGCAAGGAGAGAGGGAGAGGTTGGGGAAGACTCCGTCCAGCAGCAGCACGACGACATGGTGGTGGTGGAGGAGCATGGTACTCCAGCAGGGCTTCGCCAAGCACCGCAAGAGACGAGGAGGAGAGAGGTAGGGCTGCGCCAGGGAGAGATCAAATCGTATGGATTGCAGCCCCCAAAACCTCAAGTATATATAGGGGAAGGGGAGGGGGTGCGCCCCCATCTAGGGTTCCCTCCCTAGGGGTGGCGACAGCCCCCCAAACCCATCTAGGGTGCGGCCAAGGGGGGAGAGAGGGGGGCACACCTAGGGTGGGCCTTAAGGCCCATCTGGACCTAGGGTTTGCCCCCTTCCACTCTCCTTGCGCCTTGAGCCTTGGTGGGTGGGGGGGGGGGCGCACCAGCCCGCCTGGGGCTGGTCCCCTCCCACACTTGGCCCACGCAACCTTCTAGGGCTGGTGGCCCCACCTGGTGGACCCCCGGACACCTCCGGTGGTCCCGGTACACTACCGGTGATGCCCATAACACTTCCGGTGGCCAAAACCATATTTCATATATATACATCTTTACCTCCGGACCATTCCGGAACTCCTCATGACGTCCGGGATCTCATCCAGGACTCCGAACAACAATCGGTAACCACGTACATCTATTCCCTATAACCCTAGCGTTATCGAACCTTAAGTGTGTAGACCCTACGGGTTCGGGAGACACGTAGACATGACCGAGACAACTCTCCGGCCAATAACCAACAGCGGGATCTGGATACCCATGTTGGCTCCCACATGTTCCATGATGATCTCATCGGATGAACCACGATGTCAAGGATTCAATCAATCCCGTATTCAATTCCCTTTGTCTACCGGTATAGTACTTGCCCGAGATTCGATCGTCGGTATCTCGATACCTTGTTCAATCTCATTGCCGGCAAGTCTCTTTACTCGTTCCGTAACACATCATCCCGTGATCAACTCCTTGATCACATTGTGCACATTATGATGATGTCCTATCGAGTGGGCCCAGAGATACCTCTCCGTCACACGGAGTGACAAATCCCAGTCTCGATTCGTGCCAACCCAACAGACACTTTCAGAGATACCCGTAGTGCACCTTTATAGCCACCCAGTTACGTTGTGACGTTTGGCACACCCAAAGTATTCCTACGGTATCCGGGAGTTGCACAATCTCATGGTCTAAGGAAATGATACTTGACATTAGAAAAGCTTTAGCATACGAACTACATGATCTTGTGCTATGCTTAGGATTGGGTCTTGTCCATCACGTCATTCTTCTAATGATGTGATCCCGTTATCAATGACATCCAATGTCCATGGTCAGGAAACCGTAACCATCTATTGATCAACGAGCTAGTCAACTAGAGGCTTACTAGGGACATGGTGTTGTCTATGTATCCACACATGTATCTGAGTTTCCTATCAATACAATTCTAGCATGGATAATAAACGATTATCATGAACAAGGCAATATAATAATAACTAATTTATTATTGCCTCTAGGGCATATTTCCAACAGGCCCGTGACCATTTGGTCACAAGAGACACGCCGACGACGAGCTCCGCAGCGCTGCTTTCGGGTTTTCGACGAACACGGCGCTAGGGGGCACGGGAAAGCTCATGCGCATGCGCGTTGGGCTCCTGGGAACCTCACGAGCTCGACTACGAGCTCGGACGCGAGCTGCGGCAACGGTGGCCACTGCGACGAGCTTCACCATGGCGGCGGGGCAGCACCAATGGCGACGGCAACTAGGGGGGGTGAGATCGACGATGCTAGCATAGGGGAAAGGTCGGGGAGCTTACGTAGGAGCACATGGTGGCTCGTTGGAAGGTTAGGAGCAGCAGGGCGCCGGAATCGCAGAGGAACGCCGGTGGCTGCCGAGGAAGAAGAAGCTGGCATCGAAGTCGATGCAGGGGTGCCGAGCTCGAGGGGCTGGTCGTGGGCGAAGGAGAGGTCGACGACGGAGCCCTTGGCACGGTCCTAGGTGAAGGGTACGGCGGAGAGCGCGTAGACGGTGTCGCCCATGGCGACTGCGGTGGTGGCCGTGGCGGATCTGGGCGAGGAGGATGTGGTGGGAAGAGGGAGAGGCGGAGTGGGCGAGGGGAAGTGGGAGACTGGGAGTGCAGGGAAGGAGGGGACCAAAGCGTCGTGGAGGCTTATCCACCTCGATGCTAGTGAGCGGGTCCGTTGGCGACCGCGCCCTGTAGCGACGCGCGACCGAGGAACAGGAAGGGGGGTGCAGTGTGGGGAGCTGGGTCGGCTGGGCCGACCAGGCTGGTTGAGGTCCAGGGGGCAGGGGGCTGTGGGCCGTCCGGCTGGCCGAGGTGGGCCGAGGCCCAAGGGGAGGCCAGGGCTCTCCCACCCCTTCTTCTTTCCTTTTCTTTTTCTTTAATTACTAGAGAAGGAAAATGATTTATCTGGGGACCCTAATGATTTAGGAAAAACGTGGAACTGGATCATAAAAGCCCAGTGCATTTTTAGGCACTGCCACAATTATATTTGGGAGAGGTTTAGATTCATTTGGAATTTTCATAAATGAATTTGCATTTTAAATTGCTGGAATGACACTGTTATAATGTTAGTGTCCGTTTTAGCATAGGAGTGATGTTGTTTTTCTTTACATCAAATTGTATTGGAATATTTGCTAAATGATGAACATTTTTCCAGCAACTTTTGTGCAACTTCAAATTTCACTTATGATTTGAATTTGAATTCAGATGGGAGTTGAAAAGAGATAATGAACAAAGGTTATTAAACATTCTTTAGCCAAATGATTAGGCTTAATCACAGAGGGTTACTGTAGCATGACACTAGGGGTGTTACAAATCTCCTCCACTACAAGAAATCTCGTCCCGAGATTTAAGTGGGGAAGTAAAGAGTAACTTCGGGAGAACTGACCCTTATAGGGTTAATTATCTGGTGAACAATTCAGGGAATGAGGCAGAGGTATCTCTTGAGTTGAAACTTAATAAAACATCGAGAGCAAACACTACAAAAAAAGACGGTGGAGGGGTGCCCGTGGAGGGGTGGATGAACAAGACCCCGTGGTGTGGAGGGCTGGATGAACAGTAGACGGTGGAGGGGTGCCCATGGAGGGGTGGTTGAACAGTACCCCGTGGTGTGGTGGAGGGCTGGATGAACAGTAGACGGTGCATGGGTGGTTGAACAGTAGCCGGTAGAGTAGCGCGCGGTGGAGGCTGGATGAACAGGAGCCCGTGGAGGCTGGAGGAGGTCGACGGTGGAGATGAACAGTATCCTGTGGAGTCCCGTTTTGCGGTACGCCACACCCCTCCCGATGAACAGGACCCCCGTTTCGACCGTAGCGCTCCAACACAAGTCCGTTTCATCCGTTTTGCGGTACGCCACACCCCTCCCGATCAACAGGACCCCCATTTCGACCGTAGGAGGTCCGTTTCGTCCATTTTGCGGTACACCACACCCCTCCCGATCAACAGGACCCCCGTTTCGACCGTAGGAGGTCCGTTTCCTCCGTTTTGCGGTACGCCAGACCCCTCCCGATGAACAGGATCCCATTTTGAACATGGCCGGTCGAACACAAGGCCGTTTCCTCCGTTCTGCAGTACGCCAGGCCTCGTTTCCATCGCCTGTTCCGTCCAAGCCCTCCCTATGAACATGGCGCGTTCCGTTGCCTCCCCATGAACACGACGCATTCTGTTGCCTCCCCATGAACACGACGACGGCGCTGTTTCTCCGTTCCGACCCAGCCATGTACACGAGCCCTGGCTATACGTATGCGCGAGTAGGCATTCGAGACCCCACCCGTATGTACACATACGTGGCCGTATTTTCTTTCTTACACCCTGGCCGCTGTACGTGTACATGCTACGTGCGCCCCTCTACTACGACACGTGCGTGCCTCTACATCAACTAGTATGTACGTACACATTCGCGACCAGAATGACAACGCTACATACGCTTCGACCAGGTGGGTCCCGACTGTCAGACACTTCCTTGCGTGCGAAGATGTAGCTGGTGGGTCCCAGCAGTTAGGGGGCGAATCGTCTTTTTGCCCAGACGCACTTCCTTGTGTGCGAAGATGTAGCTGGTGGGTCCCAACAGTCAGGGGGGCGAATCGTTTTGTTTTTTTGCCCAGACGCACTTCCTTGCGTGCGAAGGTGTAGCTGCTGGGTCCCAGCAGTCAGGGGGCGAATCGTTTTTTTGCCCGGACGCACTTCCTTGCGTGCGAAGGTGTGGCTGGTGGGTCCCAGCAGTCGGGGGGCGAATCGTTTTTTTTCGGACGCACTTCCTTGCGTGCGAAGATGTAGCTGGTGGGTCCCAGCAGTCAGGGGGGCGAATCGTTTTTTTCCCGGACGCACTTCCTTGCGTGCGAAGATGTAGCTCGTGGGTCCCAGCAGTCAGGGGGCGAATCATTTTTTTCACGAAATACGGTGGCCCGTCCGGTGGGTCCCCGCTGTCAGGTGGAGGAATAATTATTTTGCGGGTAATAAGGAGGCACTTCCTTGCGGCTGCCGTGGATCCAGCTGTCAGCCTCTCCACGTATAGTCCATGTCTGATGGAAGTTGTTCCTTGACCACGTTGACCACACCGCGCCGAGAGCACCAGGGCAGTGGATGACGGCGAGGCCTAGGAAGGGGACGACACGGAGCCGGGGAAGACGCGGTAGTGGATGCACACGCGGAGAGGAGTACGAGGGTTCACTGGTTCGGCTGTGCTGCCGTCGCCGTAGAATAACAGGGGGTGTGGGTGAGTGGAGGGATGGCCTGGCCAGCGGTGGGAGTAGTAGGGGGTGGTGAGGCCTCCGCGGCAGCACAGCCGGCCACGGGAGGCAGGAGCAGGCGACACGACCGGCGCTGCTTTGGGTAGCTGGAGCAAGAAGACCAAAGGTTGAATAAGCACAACGGCCGTTGGATGGACATCGTACGGTCACTGCAGCTAGAATCGTTTATATTGACTAAGTTGACAAAGCCCTTGGTACGTCAACTTAGTAGGCCCACAGGTCAGCTTCCGAAACGGTGCGCCCCAGATGTTAGGGGGAGGAATCATTTTTTGGGCGGGTGAAGCTAGAATATCCGAGATTGAAGAAGAAGCACGACATCCGTTGGATGGACATCCAACGGCCACTGCTGCTAGAGCCGTGTGTTGACTATAAGTTGACAAAGCCTTGCATACGCGTCAACTCTGTTTTTTTAGGGGACACGTCAACTTAGTAAGGCCAGAAGTGTGTGGCAGAGAACTTATAGCCCATTTGAGATTTGTAAGAATGTGTAGCCCATTTTTGAATTCTAATGGAATTTACTACAACCCATTTACAGTTTGTTAAAAGTACAACCCATTTCAACCAAGCGTTCAAAACATAATTCAATAAAATTTCCCACATTTTGATGGGATCCGAAATATTTTTATCTCGAAATTTCTAGTCAGAATAAATACAATTTCAATATAATTTAAATTACGTAAAAATCCAACGAAACATTGCGCTCGCAACGATTAATGAAATTAAAATTTTCAATATCCAAAAATAATATTTTATAAAGTAATCACGTGTTTGGTGCATTTTTTATAGTTACTGCCTAGTTTTTTTAATTACATCCCATTTATTATTTCTTAAAGCCCATTTTCTTGTTAAGCCAAATGTATCCCTCTTAGGAAAGATTTGCAGCCCAGCGGGGCGGAGAATAACAACTTGACCTTGCGTGGGTATTCCTAAAAAAAATTATAGCTGAGCTAGCCATTTTCAGCTTGAAAAAGGGTTAATTTGACAAATGCCACTCCAAATTTGGCGATTCCGAGAAATGCCACTGCAATTTCCAAACTTTGAAAAATGCCATTTCATACCATTTCTAGTGGCATTTTTCGAAGTCTGCAGTGGGGTTTTTCAAAGTTTGCAAAAATTGCAGCGGCATTTTTCAAAGTCTAGAAATTACAATGGCATTTTTATGAATCACCGTAATTGGAGTGGAATTTATCTAATTAACCCAAAAAATTAGTATCTGGGTTGGATATCTGGCCTGGGCTAGACGGGCCACAACCCGCCCAGTTAATACCTGCAGTGATGTTTTCGTTGTTGTTCAGAGGAGAAAAATCAATATCTGGGCTAAACATCAAAAAACTCTGCAGTGCTCACACCTCAAAAACACAAATACTGCTCGATCTGCTTGGTCCCAGCTGTCGGCCGCTTCTTGTGCAATTCTCTCATTTATTGACTACTACATAGGTTGACAATGGTGTGGGACCGTGATGTCAGGAAACCAGGAGGAAGCAAAATAAATTATATATATATCTATATATATAAAATAAGGAGGCACTTGCGTACGTGAGGCTATGGACCTGGTGGGTCCCCATTGTCATCCTCTCCAAGTAAAGTCATCTCCTCGCCCGCGCGCGCTTTCCGCCCGAAACAGTCAGCGCCGCCCGCCCCGCTTCCCGATGCAGGCGATTGCTCCGCCTTCATCAAACGACACAAGTGCCGTCCGTCCGTCCATCTGCCGCTCACATTAATGATACGCGGTTGCCGAGGCCACACGTCCGTCCGTCCGCCCACCCACCATTGCTATATAAACTGCTGCGCCGGCCATAGCCGCAGTCATCCGCATCCGTTCCCTTTCTCCCGTCCACACCACTACTGCCCACCATGGCTTCCTCGCGCTCCAGTGCTCTTCGGGACGGGCGTACGACGGACCACAAGGAGATGGCAGCCTTTGCTGCCGACCGGCTAGTCGGCAGGCAGCCGGAGGACGACGACGTCCTAATGGAGAACATGGTAGTCGACGATCCGGCGCCAACCCCCTCCTCCGCGCCATCCTCGCTGGTGCATTGCACCATGACCATCGGCGAGGCCCGTGCCCAATATATGGACAGTGTGAGGCAGATGCGTGAGGAGCAGTTCCAGGAGGCGCAGGCTGACGCCGCCTACAACCACCATCTCCTCCTGGAGCAACTGCAGGCGGAGGAGCAGATCGCCGCGGAGCGGGCGGAGCAGGAGGCGCTGCTCGACTCGTACCGCTCCACCCGCAAGGGCCGCCTCGAGTGCTAGCGGTACCGCATGCGGGTGGCGGAGGCTGCGGCCGCCTACAAAGAGGCTAGCAAAGAGGGCGATGAAGCGGGCGAGGCTCTGTTTGGCGAGATCGAGGACGAGGCAGAGGACAATGCCGGCTCCGACGAGTCCCCGCTCCACTGGCGTCGACGAGGCCCTGCTCCGCCGAGGCCCCGCCCCGCCAACAACGAGGCACAGGACACCGCCGGCTCCGCCGAGGCCCCGCCCCGCCAACAACAAGGCAGAGGACATCGCCGGCTCAGCCGAGACCCCGCCCTGCCGGCAACAAGATAGAGGACATCGCCGGCTCCGCCGAGGCCCCGCCCCGCTGCCGGCCGCGCCACATAGAAAATGAGGAAGAGTAGAACACGGTAGGTCGCCGCCGCTCGGGTCCATGTAAGGCTCCCGCTGCTACCCTCCGGTTGCTGGCACTGAGCCATCATGGAGCAATTCTATGATTACAGGCTGATTGAAGAGCGCTCCGTGGTTGAGCAAGCTCATGAGATACAGTCATTTGCTAGAGAACTTGAGCACTTCAGTTGTATGCTACCGGACAATGTGCGAAGTAAAAAGGAACAGAAGGAGTACAAAGAGTTTGAGTAGCTTTTTAGCTTTTCTGTACATTGCAATCAAACAGACAAGCCTGGAAATTCATAGAGAACATTCAAAACAATCGATGATTATGCATATCAGCGACTCACATGTCTGAGGCAATATTTACTTCACAACTAAAGAATAAAGATAAAATTGATCGACGCTGCTGACAACAAAGGGCGTCCCATTCGAAAATATCAAACGCATGTCTTGCTAAAATCAATGAGCAAAATTTGACAAGGTTGTCCCATTCTAAAATATCAAATTCCTATGATTATGGAATGGGCCGGGTTTGCCATCAGTTCGGACATTGACATGGCACCTCGTGCTAAATAAACCAGCTGTTCTTTTTGTGCAGTTCCACCAAAATCAACCAAATTCGCGCGTAGCTTGTATGATTTCGCCCTTATATGTTGCAACGCCTTGAACTTATCGCACCTCCTTTCTTGTGGTGGAAATGAATGATTCGATGTATTCATGAACATTTTGTGCAGTTCCCATTGAAATCAAGCTGAGCACCCCTGTTTGCACAAATACAAAAAAGTGATTAGTATAAAGCAAACTGTACTATGAACTGACAGCTTCAACAGGCACATACATGGTCCACGTAGAGCACACTTTTAGAAAAATGGAACTCACCAGAAAGAATCCTAGAACAACATTGTACTCGCGCATCATAGCAAAAAAATGGAGATTTGTCAGTCCTTCTGAGCTGAAGTTAGTTTGGTCTTGTGGGGAGTAATGTAACCATCCTTCAACTGCTCCTTCTGATGAGAAGATAGACATGGCTTCTTCATCCTGGCATAATCAGAACTAGTCACTTCACGTACTCCATATTCTTCTTCAGAGGAAGATGATTCTGTTGTGCAAAGACAAGAGGACTACTAAATGCTAGCATCCCTGTTTGCTCGAAAAAAGGAAAGGAAATATTGAAAACAACACAGATGAAGCACTTCTCAAGGACAATACCACTTTTTCATGACAGTATCTAAACAGTAGCACAACACCAATAGAGATGATAAAGCTCAATCATATGGATGAAATCAGTGGGCGAGTACCAACCTTTGTCAGGAGGCTTATTGTGTAGAGCATACAGATGAAGCACTTCTCCAGAACCATCTGTTGCTATCTATGGCGGTGGCCATGCTTACTATATACTCCTCGATTAGTTTAATGTTTCCAACATCTTCTTGTGCAGTTCCACTAAAATATATGGTATCTTCAAAGAAGATCCCTGTTTGCACAAGTAGAGATAATTACATATTACATTAAGAGTGGCATTAAATCATGGCAAAACAATTGCTCGTTCCTGCCATAGCAATAAATTAAGATGCAAAACTATATCATTACTTGTGTCATCACAGTTCCAGTGCTTCATTACAACACAGGGAGTTGATTTTTGTTTTTCTTCCACTTGTTCTTCCCCTTCATCACTTGGTTCAATAACAGACAAGCTTCGCCTTCAATGTAAGATTTGGCATGTCAATTAGGGAGCACAAGTATAGTACTAAACTTAATTTTCTGATGAAAGTGGCAAAATACAGGCCAACAGTTGTGAAATATCCTTATCTTACCACAATGGGATATTACGGTGCACATACAGATTGGAAGTCTTGTCTCCATTTGTGCAGTTCACTAAAATCAAGCAATATTATCGTACAAGTAGCACAACATATGAAAGCACACTGCATAATCATGTGAAAGAAGGCTAGTACTAACCTCTCATGATGCGGAATTCAAACAACTCACAAGAAGAAGATCTGAACCAAATTCGCCTTAACGGATAGGAAGTAAGATCTCCTCTTGTGCAGTTCCACTAAGATCAAGCAATCAAGCAACGTTGTCGGTGTGACATTTTGGTTGAATTGCACAAAACACTCTTAAAACAAAAGTGTTTTGTGCAGTGCAACAAAAGGTCACAATGGCAACGAGGTGAACTAGATAACCCTGTTTACACAGAGGTGCAAAGGAAACAATTAGTGGTCAATAACGGTGGATGACACAGAAGCCAACAAAAAGAAGCATCTACCTTATCTAAATGGGAAAGAAAGCAAGACAGTAGCATTTCTCAAACGGTGGCATTGATTAATATTAACATAGAGATTATATTAACAATACAATTCGTTAAACATGTAATTTGCTTTTAACTGTGGCATTGCATCAATTTTCCAGCGGCATTATTAGAGGGTGTTTGTTTACAGGGACATTTTGGTGTAGGGACTAAAAAAACTCCGTGTCAGTCCCATCTAAACCAAACAGGAGGGACTTTTAGGGACTAAAAGTGATCATTTGGGACTAAAGAAAGAAGACCCCGAGGGAGTCTTTTTGGGACTTTTTCCAACAGTTGCCCCTGCCACACATCGCACCTTGTCTCTATTAGTTCATTACTAGGGGTAACATGGTCTTTTAGCATGTCATTTAATAACCTCTAGTCCATGTTTAGTCCCTGGAACCAAGCAGGTAGGGACTAGGGAGTTTTTAACCAAACAGGGCCTTAGACTAACAACAGCTAATGAGTTGCACGGGACAGTGGACGCACCAGCACCATGTGCATCTACCGATGTACTGTGGTCATGCACAGTCTGTTGCAACAAAGAACAAACAACCAAGGAGCATATTTGTGTTGGTCCCAGTTTTGTTATCTTTAGACACCTTTCCCTATGTGAGCGCAGCAAATCTAGTCCTGCTCAAACTCTACAGCCTTGTCCCTTCCTTTCCTTTTTGAACTAGTACTTTCGCCCCTTCCTTTCCTCTTTGAACCATGTCCTAGATTTATGCGATACAACTTTCCCCACTACTTTCCCCCATTCCTTTCCTCTTTGAACCACGTCCTAGATTCATGCTATACAACTTTCCCCCTTCATTTCCTCTTTGAACCACGTCCTAGATTCATGCTATATAAAACTTTTCCCACTACTTTCCTCCACTCCTTTCCTCTTTGAACCACGTCCTAGATTCATGGTATACATGCAGCTAGAGCAATGCATGTGGAGTAAGTAAATTATACCTTAAGGTTCTTGGGGCGTGGTTCGGTGGGCGACGGGACGACGGCGAAGAAGAAGGGGTCGGAGGCCCTCCCGCGCCGCTGCTAGGTGGAAAGTGAACAACTGTGCCGGTAGTCCCTCGCCGACGGCGACAGTGTTAAGCCTCGTTCCCTTCCCGGCGGATGGATCCTGCTGGCTCTTTGAGCAGCAGTGAGGGGAGAGAGAGGCCAACAAAGTCTTGTTTAGATCTGCAGAGTGCGAGAGAGTGTGAAGAGAGCAACTACAAGCGCTGAGGCTCCAGCGGGAGAGGGCGAGAGAGTGTGAAGAGAGCAACTACAAGCGCTGAGGCTCCAGCGTGTATATATATACTGGAGAGAGAGTGTGAAGCGTGCAAAATTATGCTCAAGTGTAGTTATCGAACCCGAGACCTCAAGTTTGATGAGCGAACAGGCTAACCAGCTACACAACCCTCCCGTTGTGTTCAACGAGAGGGAAATAACCTTTTATACATTCCTGCATTCGCGTGACAAGCATGCCGTGTTTTTTTGTGTGTGTGGGAGTCATTGGGATTTCAATCATAATCGTGTCATGTGGCTTTGGTGGTAAGACTATCCACAGTGGTGTAGAAATAATGCAACCTTAGTCACCTTACCTCTCTCCACGTAGTACGTTGGGTCCCACCAGTCAGAGGGTGAAACAAACAAATTAATAAGAAAAATTAAAAGAGCCAGCGGTGTATCTTACCTCACACATCTCGATACTGCTCGGGAACACTGTCCAATTGATCCCTCTGTTCGCTCACGTACTATTTTAAGTGAATCCTTATTATAACATGCACACAAATTTAGGGCACTTGTATTCGACTTAAGTCAGTGTGCCACCGTATCTCGTATACTTACTACTCCCTCCGTCTAGGTGTAATAAGTCACGTTAGAAGGTGCAACGGGACCAAGATGCGTGTGTGTGTGCGTGCGTGCGTGTGTGTGTTTGTTTAACACCATGTGTGTGTTACAGAGAGCGACAGATCGACCTACTCCTACAGAGAGATGTTGTGTAGTGTATGATTTTAGCCGCAAGAGTCGGTGCATCCTCTCGTTTCTGGGCGTGTCCGGTATGGACATGCGGACAGCTGCCACGCCCGCTCCTGACCAGCCTGGCCCACCCAAAGCCCGTCCATTCCCCGCGCGCGCTTCCCGCCCGAAACGGTCAGCGCCGCTCCAAAGAATCGGTGACGCATTCATGCCCGGGCAGAGCGGACGCGACCTCTCACTGGCGCAAGAGTGATGGTTGCTTCATCCGTCCAATTTACTACTGGGTCTATGTGATTTGACGACTCATTGGTCTTTATTACTGAGGTTGCAGGACTGCTGGATGTCCCACGCTTTCGGCGAAAGGAGGTACTACTACTAGATTACAATTTTCTCCATTCTTACAGCGGAGGTGTGCAAGAGTAGTGAAAACACGCAGGCTCGGTGATTACATGGCCCACCTCACACTTTCACAGGAGCAGTGAAAATTATCGATTTCATAGAACTAAAAAAAACTCTATAACCACATGACAAATGTGGTAGCCAAACTAAATAAACTCCCATCATCATTTAGATCATCCCACGTGAGGAAAAAATATTAGCCAACTCCTACTGCATAATGGGATTATATTTTTCTTTTTGACATGTTAATGGGACTTAAAAGCTCACTTACATGCATGCCAGCGGTGCATGCTTGCATGCATACATGTTGATGTGATTTAAAACCCACTCACGTGCATGTGCCACGATATTTCTGCATGCTTGCATGTGGCTTAGTGCGGAGCCTCTCAACGTCTGGATCAGACGGCTATTATGGACTGATTTACTTCATCTAATGGCTACATCAATTTTGATGATGTGGCTCAAGGAGAGGATAGAGAATTCCTAGTAGTGGGGGCTAGCTATTACTAGTAGATAAGTCTTTGTAGAGATTCCACTACATACGAAACAAAATGAATGAATATACACTTAAAATGCATCTATATACATCCGCATGTGGTTCATGGTGAAATCTCTACAAAGACTTATATTTAAGAACGGAGGAAGTACTAGTAGATAAATTTGTACAATGCTATGAAGCTTCCATCTTCTGTTACATGTATCTTGCGTCCAAGGTTGCCCGTTGCAACATTTCATCAAATACAAAGGAGACTAACATGCATGCTATTGCATCTCAAAGATTGATAGATCATAGCAAATATGTACTCCCTCCATTCCAAAATAAGTGTCTCAACTTTGTGCAAACTTTAGTACAAAGTTGTACTACTACTACTAAAGTTGACACTTATTTTGGAACAGAGGCGGCTAAAGAAAAAAACGATCCATGCAGCCCCTAGCCCTTGAACCGTGAACCCTGATCAGGCTTCAATTTGTTGGCAACGTTCGAGCTTCCTAATAAATGAAGTTTGCAACCTTTTGACCATCGGATCATTTTGTGCAGTTTCACCAAAATCGAGATGGGCATCCCTGTGGCAAAGAAATTGAAGAAGCGTGATTAGAATAAGATTACTGGGACTAGTTGATGAGACATAAACTCATCACAAATACAGTACGTAGAAGCCAGTAGAGGTATGTGCGGGGCAAAGAAGTAGAGAAATATCCACATGGAGTGATGTGGGCAGCTGGAGCAGTGGTGCAAGCCGGCTGTAAAGGGAGTTGTACCTGAGGGACGTAGCTCAACCTTGAGGAGGGCGGGGGAGGCGGCAACTGCCCACGTCGCGACAGTGAGCAAGGGATGAAGGTAACCTCACCGGCTTTGTGAGAGAGAACGGCGGGGACCCTTGATCGGGACGTGGCGACAGTGGGTTTTTGCCGTCGGCGACGGCCACCGCATCTACACTAAGCATCCACCCCTTCCCCAAGCGGACACGATCCGCCGGGATGTTAGAGATGTGGCCACAGTCGTTTTGTGCGAGAGAGTGTGAAGAGAGCAAGCCCAGCAAGCAACTATGTAGGCTGGCCCATCCTAACTATGTATATAGTGGAGCGGTTTCCTTTTCTCTCCATATGAACCTATCATATTGCGTACGTGCCACTAAAGAAAAAAAACTTTATTTATAAATGACGCGGCACCTACTACTCGTTCTCCTATAACCTTGTGCTTGGCATCTCCAAAATATTAACCTTGCGATTGGCTCTTCGCCTCTTCGGGAAGTCGAGCAATAATGGTAGTGCAGTATATATCGTTCTGGCTATATGAGACCGAATGAATTGCTGCACGTCCGCCACGTGGGCGAGGGTCGAGGGGTGAGGGAGAGTGCTACATACGGAGCAAAATGAGTGAATCTACACTCTAAAATACGTCTATATACATCAGTGTTTGGTACTAGTAGTTCATATTGAAATCTATTAAAGGACATATATATTCCAAACAATATTGTATAATCTCTATAACCAAGGTAGTAGGGACGAGGAGTAAACGGGGGGAGTAGTAAATTTTTCTCCTCGTCCTGCGAGCCACCGCGCGCATGGGCGAGGGAGTGGGCGTAAGGCGGAGCAAGCTTCACCTCATCCTGCGAGCCACCGCGACCGTGGGCGGGGGAGACGGCGTACTAAGAAAGCTTCTCCTCGTTCTGCGAGTTGACGGGACACATCAAAATTACTCCAGTGTATAGAGCCTTGCCTCTAAGGTAGGCCCCACATGGTTTGCCTCTTTTTTTTAATTTAACATAACGCGTCAAGTCGCAATTTGTTTGTTCACCCATGGTAGACGATCCTCCCTCTACCAAGTGGACAACCAGTACACGTGCCAAATTACCACGTGGGCTGCCTTTTTCGTACAAAAATGAGCTCCACCGTGTACCCACGCGGGTGTGGTTGGGAAAGAGATGGGAGTACGTGCGCCGTGCATGCACCTCTTCTCTTCATGCACGTCCCCCACCTACGTGGGTGTGTGTGAGAGATACAAACCGTGTTCGTGAGTGTTTTTTGTTTTGGGGTGGGGGTGGGGTGGGGGGTTGATTTCATGAATTATTTGTGGGAATATGTGTCAATGACATCTCAAACAAATTTTGCATGCAATGTGTGTGAAATGGAGGCCTATCCATATCATACATAGAGGGTCGGGCAATCCACGATAAGAGAGGGAGGGGTCATAGCTATCGATAGAGTCAAAGAGAGGATCAAGTGGGTGGGTGCGAGATCGATGAAGAGAGCCATCGAAATTGTGTGTGTGTGCAAGTCAAAGATATAGGGCGACTGGCCTACCGGAACGTTAGAGGGCACATGTCAAGTTTGTGTGTGGCAGGGAGACATGACTAGAGCGCTCGATGTATCGGTGTGTGTGTGGGGGGGGGGGAGGGGTGGGGGAGGGGTAGGCAGAGGCCTAACTATAGAGTTAGAACGACTCGTATATGTGTTGAGAAGGAGAGACCCAGCTATGTCTTGAGGGAGATCGGTCGACATCCATACATAACTGAAGGACAGGAAATATGATGGGACAAAGAGAGAGAGGAGAGAGAGAGGGAGGGAGAGGGAGGGAGAGGGGTAGAGTGCTGGATGGGTGATGAAGTTGCTTCTCGAAGATGGTGGGAGAGGCCTACTAGACAAACTGAGGGTGGAACTGCAATGTTATCAATAAGAGTGGGGATGTGTTTCTGTGTGTGCCTGTGCGAGATAGATCTGTCGGGACGCATCCATGGATGATGAAGGGGAACCATGTGTTTGGTAAGAAAACCTAACTAGATCGGTAGATCAATTGTTGTTTGTCGGAGGAAGGGAGAGACACAACTAATGAGGTAGATCGATCGACGTGTGGGTAAAAACGAGTTATAAGGACCTAGCTAGCTATATGTATAGTGAGAGATCGGTCGGTGTACGTCCATTTGTTAGAGGCAAATAAGGCCCAATGAGACGGATAGACAGAGAATGGAGCTATGAGGTGGTACGAGAGGCCCAACTACTAGCTAGATTGGGGGAGGAGTGTGCGGTTGTGAGATCGATGAAAAGAGGGGCGAGAGTTTACACGTGTGTCTGACCGTATGAGAGACACGAGGCAAGGACACATAAAGGAGGAGATTGAAGGTGTGTGTATGTTGTAGGCAGGCATCTCTGGAGAGGTTTATCGATCGGTGTGTGTCAGAAAGGAGTTGTGGAGACTCTGGGAGAACGACCTAAAGAAAAAAATGAATGTGCCCGGTGGATAGAATGCCGAGGGAGGAGGAGGGCGAGGAGGGCGTGTGCATGCACGAGAGAAAGTTAGTGGTAGCTACAAAGGTTAGAGGATTTTGTGGGTGTAAGAGACTAACAAAGATCATAATTTGATATGAAAGCGGATTCATATATTTGAATAGGAGATCATAGTTTTTAAACATTGCATGCATGAATATAGCGGTGATACACGTGCTGTGCACATGTTATACCATAATGTGATAATGCATGGCGTTTGCAACTCACAGCTAAATGCCGAACAATCTAAACCATACTATACATCAAACAATCTCACATTTTATTTGAATTTGTGATAATGTGTGGCGTTTGCACCTTACAACTAAATATCGAACAATCTAAACAATACTATATATCGAACATTCTCACATTTTATTTGAATTTGTGGTAATGTGTGGTGTTTGCAACTCACATCTAAATACTTGTAGCCGTAGGGGGCGGGGCACCATACATAATGTGATAAACACATTATACATATGAGACATGGTTTAGATTATGAAGATCTAGCTAGAGATAGAAATGTAATGTGATTTGAAATCAAAATAAAGTGGATTCAAAAAATCTAGTTCGAGTTCATATAGTACACATAGTTCATATGTAACTCGAGACTAATCATGTGGTGTGTTGTGAAGATAATACACAAACGATGGTTTTAACTTGACAATAATGATGATTGTAGATCTTATTAAAACAGATAAACGAATTCAAATGCTTTGACTTCACAACAATCATTACTGTAGATCTTATTCAAATAGAGAAACGAATTCAAATTTAGTTCATATTGAAGCGGTAGTATATACGTTTGGAATGCACTAAAACGTTCACTTGAGTAGTAGGTTGCATGCATTATACACGTAGCAAAATATTTTAAGTGAACATAACATGAATTCAAAGTTTTGAATGACATTTGTAGTGCTCATTGATTTGGCACAGTACACGTTAGGCTTGTCCGGAAATTTCAACCCGCGCCTTGTTAGCCCGAAATATTTAAGATATATCTTTGTCTCGTTGTGCTCCGACAACTCCCTCCATCTCAACCCGCGCCTTGCTATTCCGAAATTACAACGCGTGCGAAAACTCCCACCTCCTGTGAAATCCCGACACGCGAAATGCCCGTGGTACTCCTGAACCGAAAGAACCGCCTCAAATCAGTGGGGGTACTTTCGTAACTTACCCCACATTTCGGACAAGCGTGTCTCTAAGTCATGGTTCCCCACTGCCATCCCATCCGCCCACCCATTCATACACCGAGGCTGCAAAAACCCGCGACGAAACCCCACACCCTGCTCCGTCCGCCACCCAGCCGGAGCCTCTTCCCCGACGACGTCATCCACAACAACACCTCGACGTCCCTCATCCACCGTACCGGATGAGGATCCGTCGTCGATCTCATCGTCCCGCCGGTTCAGCCACCCCATCCTCCACCTCCAAGGAGCTGCCCCGATGTTCCCCTCGTCTTTCGCGCCACCTCCATTCCCACACCGCCGTCTTCACCTGCACCACCGGAAGAGCATCATCATCACCGTTTCCTCGGATGAAGTTGCGGCCTAATCGGCGCCACCAAAGAGGTTGTACACTAATCACCGCATTTTCTTCTTGATTCGATCTCACGGTGCTGCCGGCGCTCGGTCCCGAGCTGACACGGCGCGGCTCCATCCACGGCGGCGTCGCCGGCCACTTCCTCCACGGCGTCGCTCCCTCGGCGGCGACGTCCACATCAGTAGGACTTGCTGCTGCTTTAGCTGTCGCTCGCGCTGCTGCTCTGCTCTTGCTCTCGGTCCCCTGCCTGGTCTGCTCTTGCTATTGCTCTTGCTCGCGCTGTTGCTCTCGCTCTTGCTCTTGCTTGCGATGCTGCTTCGATTTAGCTACACTTCAGTTAATTGAATCGACTTTTGGGTCAGTGGATTTTCAGGGGGGGCTCGCCGGGGTGAAGGAAGAACCAGCCGCAGCGGGGAGGGGGGCTCGCCAGAGAGGTACCCCACTATCTATCTTAGGGTTCAGGATGGGCGCGGTGGTCGCTGGCGGTGGCGGGGCGTTGGCGGGGCAGTGGCGTGGGGATCGCCGGAAAAAAAGCTCGGCATAGGGGGGGGGGCTAGAGGGATGGCCGGGGCGGCGACGGACCAGTGGTGGGAGTGTTTTCGAGGCGGGCGGAGCGGCGCACCGCCGGCCGCGGGTGGCGGGGGGCTGCTGTTTGGCCGGTGGTGCCTGGCGGCTCAGGGGGTGGAGGTTGAAGATGAACCGCATGCCCTTGATTTCGTATCCAACGGCTGCAAAATCGACTGACCAGAGATGAAAAAGTCAGTCGACCGACGTGTAGCCTCACCTTGCTAGTGCCTTCAGTTTCGACAGCAAAAATTAAGTTTCGACAACAAAATTCAGTTTCGACAGTTAAGTTCAGTTTCGACAGTTAAGTTCAGTTTTGACAGTTAAGTTCAGTATCAACAGTTAAGTTCAGAGATGAGTGGCTGGTGTATTTTACATCTAGCACTTTGTGGTTATGTATTTTACGTCATGTATTGGAGATGCTATTATAATTCCACTCAGGTTAACGTTGTTTGTTGTCTCTCTTGTCCTGCTTCAGCCTCGGCGTCTTACAACTCACCGGAGCTGCTCCAACGATGAAACCCTCCATCACAGCGGAGCTGTACCTCAGGCTCCATCTCCAGACGCCTAAGATCTTCTTCCCCTCCTCCGACAGCAAAGTAAGCCGGAGCATCCTCACCGGCCAACCCAATCACGCTGAGATCGACATGGCTTCGCCAAAGAGGTTGTACACTTGTTGCATCTCTTTTTTACTCTACATGTTATATATATTGTCCACTGAGCACACGGATTTGTTCCTTTAGTGTCTCCTTGAAAGAAAAAATGTAGGAATTTTAATTTTCACTTGTCCTCCTTTTCAAATTCCTATTCATGAAGCACAAGACTAAGAGATAGTAGCATAATAGCATTATAAGCGTACATTTTCTTGTGGTTTGACTTAAATCTCACCATGCTTCTTTGCATCCTGTAATCTTCTAATTGTTGTGAATCAAACACCCAGATTGGCAGAAATCCTGTGTTTTTAAATTCTCTGTTTTGCACGTGCATTCCTATCCTATTCATGTCTATTTCTTATCCCTGCATTGTTGAATCCTCCAATTCAAACGAGCCCTTACAGAATTACTTCTCTTACAGATAGTTGTCAAAGAAAACCTTGCGTGGTTTGTCCCGCTCCTGCTGCACCGTCGTCCACCCCAGCTGAGCTGCCCCAACGACAGAAGGGTCCAGCACAGCAGGGATCCGGCCACCAAACTGTCTTTCGCTGCCTCAGATCTTCTTCCCCGCCGCTGGCAGCCATGAAAACTGCATTACCATCATCAACCGAGCAGATGACCTCGAGGACTACACGGGTCCGCAAGAGAGGTCGCACTCTTTCGTGTCTGCTTACGTTATGCATCGCGTAATATTACATGCTACTATATTGTCCTCTTTACCGATTAGACTCTGAGTCAGCTCCAAACTAATGGTCAAACTTGAGTTTTTAAATGGTTGTGGGGTACATATCGGGGCCGCTATCAATAGTATCTATCTACTATTTGGTTAATCTCCGGTGTCTACTTTGAGTTTCTTGTTGGGTGGGAAACAAACAGTAAAGAAGCCATTATCTGTATTTTTTAACTAAGGCCATTATCTGCCTGCTACTATTGGTTTTGGGTCTATCCACAGGTTGCTACCATCACTCTGGATTTCTGCATGCACTCCTTACATAATCTCACTATGTTTTATTCCTATGCATGACAGTTATTGTAAACAATGGAACTGAACATGTAGAGCAAAAGAGACGAGCCTTGCATGGCAATAAAATTTCATGCAGACGTCGCTCCATGGTAGGCGCAACGGCAGCCCCCCTCCACGCATTTCGGATTGTAATCGAGAGGAAGATATCTGTTCTGAGGGGGATTCAGAAGGAGAAGACAACTCCTATTTACCCCCTGAGGTCTTTGCTCTAACTTGGCATGCTGATGTTGGTTATATCATGCATATGGTGTCTTGCATTGCTTACTTTATACATCAAATATGTCATCTGCTTAGTTTAGACATCCTTTGTGCGAATGCCATCTGTTTACTTTATTCATCGTTTATGTGAATTATGCAACGCCATCTTGTTTAACCAGGTATCATATATGTGAATTTTGCAATGCCATCCTGCTTAGCCAGTCATCTTATATGTAAATTATATCAGGCCATCCTTTTTTTCATTACATATTATATTTGTCAACAATGTTAGTACATTCAACTGCTCTTTGTGTGCATCATCCATTTGACACGGTGATGGCAAATTCTGGAGTGAAAACAAGGTCTTCAGAGCAGACTATGCTATCTGACGAAGCGCATATCTCGCTGGTTACGGATAGCTCCTCAGAGGAGGATTCAGAGACAGATGACCAGTCCTATTCCCCCCCGAGGTGTATGCTCTAACTTGGCAGGGTTATGTTGCTCATATCGTGCGTATGGTGTCTCGCATTGCTATGTCATTTGATTAGTTTAGACATGCTTTGTGTGAATGCCACCTTTTCAGTGTCTAATCACCATATATGTGAATTATGCATTGCCTTCTTGTTGCAAGACATTATATATGTGAATTATACAATGCTATCTTGTTGCAAAGGCATTATATATGTGAATTATGCAATGCCATGCTGTTTAGCCAATCATTATGTATGTGAATTATATCATGCTATCATTTTTTTGTATTACGTGCTCCATTTGTCGACAACGTTTGTATATTCAACTACTCTTCCTGTGCATCAGCCATTTGAAGCGGTGATGGAAGTATCTGGAGTGAAAACAAGGTATTCAGAGCAGACAATGCTACCTTCTGAAGCAGACATCTTGCTGGTTACAGAGAGCTCCTCAGAGGAGGATTCAGAGACTGATGACCAGTCCTATTTCCCCCCTGAGGTCTATGCTCAAACTTGGCAGGGTTATATTACCCATGTCATGCATGTTGTCTTGCATTGTTAGTTTTTACATCATATATGGATTGCCATCTGCTTACTTGCTTACTATATAAATCATATATTTGAATTATATCATGCCATCATGTTTACATAGTACATACACATCATCTATCTGAATTATGGCATGGCAACCAATTTAATATAGACATCATATTGTTATATCATCTCATCCTGTTTAGTGTTTACAGTCATCATATTTTGAATTATGGCATTCTATCCGTGAATGTATGTGAATTATGGCATGCCAACCTATTTAATAAACACATTATATAGTTATGTCATGTCATCCTGTTTACATAGTCTCATATTTTGAACTATGTCTTTCCATCTTTTTTAGTTAGCCATCATAATCTGAAATTGTGTCATGCTATCCTATTTAGTTAGCCATCATATATGTGAAATTGTTTCATGCTATCCTATTTGGTTAGACAACACAAATATGAATTATTTCATGCCCTCTTTTATTCCCCACTATCCATTGCACCTGTCCATCATACAATGTCTATACTTTCAATTACTTTTCTTGTTTATTAGCCATTTGAATTGGAGAGCGTGATGGCAGTATCTAAGGGAGTAACAACACGGTCTTCAGAAAAGATAGTGCTACCAGTTGATGCAGATAGAACCACGGTTGTACTTGCCCAAGGACCAGATCCACCACACATAACCCAGACTCTCGCAGATTGTACCCCTACCCAGTTGGATAGAGAACCAGCTACACCCCTTCTAACCCCAACCCCGACAGATAGTAACCCAGTTCCAGTTGACACAGCACCGTCTCCACCACAGAGCACCCAAACACGAGTAGTTAGTAAGGGAACTGCAGTGCCCAAAGCACGAGGACCACCACTCCGAATCCCAACTCAATGCTTAAAGGAGAAGAAGATTTGTTCTCAGGTCAGGTTTTGTAGCTATGGTTCATTCTCCTTTGCTCTTGCATTACTGTATTTACTCATACCAACTATTTTCAAATTTGAAGGATGGAATTGAAACTCCAATGGCGCAACATGTATGTTTTAAACCTGTTTCTTTAACTGGTTTGCTGTTGTAAACCTGCTCTATGTTGATTTCAGTTTCAATTGAATAAACAATTATGTTCTCATGCCATGCACATTACAAGTGTTGTTCTTGCTCTATAGTTACCCACACTTATATTCTGTCTATTCTGCTTTGTCTTGAACAAATATTATTTGAACCGTGTCTCTATCTTGATTTGGCAACAAAAACTAGAATGATATAGACCATAAAGTGACCATGGTACATAGATATATGTTTGTTTCATGCTGTTATCCTGTCCACTTTACTACTGAACTCATTTACCAAAATGAGTTTCATATACAATATGGTAAACATGTGATGTGTTAGCTTGTTTCTCTTTTATAATGCGGACAAAATATTGGAGAACAGTACCGCGTCATCCAACGGTAAAGGAAGTAATGCAGATAAGGTTCAAGATAGTGAGACATCCCTGTTGGTCTCCAAGAAAGTTGATAAAAACTATCTTGACGACAGTGAGGGAACCCAAAAGTCCTGTCTTGATGTAGTGTTCGAGTTACTGGCCACTACTGCTGGCACAAGCTCTTCGGACTCGCTGCCTGAATCAGTTCGTCTTCTTGAGTCTCAACTTCAAGTTGAAAGACATCGGTCAGATGTGCTGCGACAGGAAGCTGAAGGACTGAGGAAGTCCCTGCAGAATTCAGATGCATATTTTCTGGTGCAATAGTAAGCGCTGGAGGATTTAAGCGCCAAACAAGAGAAAGTTAATAAGCTTGCTAAGCATCTTGCCAGCATTATGGGTACCCAGGATATTGTTTCTTGAGATCTTCTGAAGTGGTTCCAGTTCTGGATTTGTTTTGCTGCGGCGTTTATTTGCGTTGGTCGCCAAGTTTGACAACCAGTGTATATGATATGCTGCTTTATTCCCTATATTTGCACTGGTGGCGAACTTTGATGCCCAGTGGATGTAATATATGTAATAGCCGTGATAGCCTAGCGTTAGTTGCTTGCTTATTTATTTCCTTGTTGTCTTGTTTATTTGTTTGCTTGTAGTCATTGCAGTTCTTTTTCCACGGTTAGCTAGTGGATGCAATAACCTATTTTTTAAAACTAGGCCACAATAACCATGGGCTAATATTTACTGTAGTGACACTGGGCCTCCTACTGGCCGTAGAAACAGTGGGCCTTCTACGGGCCGTAGAAACAATGGGCCTTCTACGGGCCGTAGAAACAATGGGCCTTCTACGGGCCGTAGAAACAATGGGCCTTCTGCGGGCCGTATCATCAATGAGCGTTATACGGGCCGTATGATCGATTGGCCAAACATGGGCCAAACATACCGCATTATGGCCATAAACGGGCTAGAGTTGGAATCATCCGTTCATGGGCCGACCATAATGGGCCATCATTAATAGGCCGTATTTGATGACGCTATGAAAATGACCCAACGTATTAACGGACCACAAACGGGCCGACTATAACCACGGGCTGAATTTGGCCCACAAGTAGAAATTGACAGTAACGAGCCATAAGTAAACGAATGCTGGAAATGAGCCCAAGAATAAATGGGCTCTGAGAAGGCCGAAAGATAACATGGGCTGGAAACGGCCCAACGGAATAACGGGTCGTTAATGGGTATAATTAAATTGATACACTTTTCATTACGGGCCAGTTTCACCACGGGCCGTTAATGGGTGTAAAGTGATACAATGTTCATTATGGGCCAGTTTCACCATGGTCCGTTAATATGCCAAGAGTTACATAGGGCCTCATATGGGCCGAAAGACGTCATGGGCCATACATGGGCCAGAAGTGAAAACGGGCTGGAATCATATTGGATGGCCCAGATGAAGCTACTGGGCCTAATTCGTATAGGGCATAACGGGCCTTGGGTTAGCGGGCTGTAAATGGGCTATATGCGAATAGACCGTTAATAGGCTTTCCATGGGCCGGCCTGCCACCTTTTGACCAAGTCAAACGGGCCGCCCTTTTCACAGGAATGGGCCTCTGTTGGGTCGTGCCACGCGTCGACGTATCATAGGCGCCTTCCGTCCAATGAGTGGATGACATCTATCCCAACGATGAGCTGACACGTGTTTCCTCCACCCAATGATGATTTTACACGTGGAAAATCCCCATTGGTCGGGGCTGTTAACGGGTTATCGGATCCAAAACCCGACCCGATAGCTTAACGGCGGTCCATTACGGTGGATGCCATGTGTCGGTCACCCTTGACGAAAGCACTTCTGTGACGCGCGATTTAGCATCATGGAAGTGGACACTTCCTTGATGATAATTTTGGTAATGTCATGGAACACTTCTACGACAGCACAGGTATGACTATCTTGATTCTATCATAAATTTGTCATGGATGTACATGCATGACAAAAAACGCGACCTACTGTGACAAACACGTATCATCACGGAAGTGTATTTTTTTGTAGTGAAAGTATGAAGGTACAATAGGAAGTTTCAACCAAATGGACAAACGATTAGTACCTGAACAGAGTGAGAGAAAGGGGTTCAGAGCATCGGGAATAGATCATCTTTCGGAAGGTGGCTCGTGACATGATACGAAGCCAAATGCGATAATATTTCAGAATCAAAGATATACAGGAGAGTCAGGTTTCGATCGTGTGGAACTGTGGGTTATAGGCCCACCATGTGGGTTAAAAGCAGGAAGGTGCTAACATTTTGCATGGTCATGATCGCAAGGCAGGTCAGAGGATAGCCTGCCAATTATTTTGGCAACACCGTTGGTACCAAGGGCGAGGGACGAAGAGAACCATTTTCCTGCTCGTTGAACGAGGCAGACCATTAGGCAAAGTTCTCATCCATTGGTGGCTACCGAAATGTCATCAACTATAGTAACAGGGTCTTGCTGACAGAATTGTACACCGAGCTGTTTACATAAGCAGGAGAATGTTACTGTTTAGATCATATAGACATCAAGACAGGTTAAACCAAACAATGGAAAGGATAATATGGTTACCAAATTAAACAGAACAATGGAAAGGAAAAATCTGTTTAAACACATATTTCAGGGGTATATCCTTCCGAAGGACAAGCAGAGCAGGATATCCATGACAGGATAGAAGTAGAAAACCATTTAGGTAAGGGGAGAGGAATTTCATGACATTACCCAAACAACAATGTTTGAATAAGTGATCAAGAAAGAGTTAGTATTGCGCCTCCAATGTTCTTAATGAAGTTCGGAGTACCACAATCATGCTTCGGGATAGCATTGACATGGTGTTTCAAGCAAGATCGAATCTGAAGGTCACAAGAAGTACAAAGGAACAATTCCAAGAATGTCAAGGAATGTAAGATATAACCAAAACGTGACCAAGTCTGTATTGGCAGGAAGTCAAGGATGGTGTCGATGTCAACACGAATCATCGACGGGCAAGGATGGTATTTCTCCTCAAGAATTCGATTGATGTCATAGAACAAGGCAGTATATTGATGGTGATCACGACAAATTTTGTCGAGAGGCTCTATGAAGATGCCATCGAGCAGCAACGGCATCAAGCAAAAGGAATGATGAAGCAAAGGCTATTGGAACCATGGATACGACACAAGCTCGGATTCAAGCTTGTTGTTCAAGGTGGAATGATAAGATGAGGAAGATCGACGTAAGCTTTGCTCATCGTCGAAGAGTTGTGCTCCAAGAATAAGGACCAGGTAGCACAGTTAAAATTTAGTACGATAATGATATAGCCGATCAGGCTAGGAATGATGTGACGGAGTATCACTCTGATACGTCTCCAACGTATCTATAATTCTTGATTGCTCCATGCTATATTATCTACTGTTTTGGACTATATTGGGCTTTACTTTCCACTTTTATATTATTTTTGGGACTAACCTATTAACCGAAGGCCCAGCCCAGAATTGCTGTTTTTTTTTGCCTATTTCAGTGTTTCGAAGAAACGGAATATCAAACGGAGTCCAAACGGAATGAAACCTTCGGGAACGTGATTTTCTCACTGAACGTGATCCAGGAGACTTGGACCCCACGCCAAGGCATCAGAGAGGCGGTCACGAGGGTGGGGGCACGCCCCCCTGCCTCGTGGGCCCCCCGGAGCTCCACCGACGTACTTCTTCTTCCTATATATACCTACGTACCCCCAAACGAACATATACGGAGCCAAAAACCTAATTCCACAGCCGCAACTTTCTGTATCCACGAGATCCCATCTTGGGGCCTGTTCCGGAGCTCCGCCGGAGAGGGCCGTCATCACGGAGGGCTTCTACATCATCATAGCCTCTCCGATGAAGTGTGAGTAGTTTACCTCAGACCTTCGGGTCCATAGTTATTAGCTAGATGTCTTCTTCTCTCTTTTTGGATCTCAATACAATGTTCTCCCCCTCTCTTGTGGAGATCTATTCGATGTAATCTTCTTTTTGTAGTGTGTTTGGTGAGACCGATGAATTGTGGGTTTATGATCAAGTCTATCTATGAATAATATTTGAATCTTCTCTGAATTCTTTTATGTATGATTGGTTATCTTTGCAAGTCTCTTCGAATTATCCGTTTGGTTTGGCCAACTAGATTGGTAGTTCTTGCCATGGGAGAAGTGCTTAGCTTTGGGTTCGATCTTGCGGTGTCCTTTCCCAGTGACAGAAGGGGCAGGAAGGCACGTATTGTATCATGGCCATCGAGGATAACAAGATGGGGTTTATTTCATATTGCATGAATTTATCTCTCTATGTCATGTCATCTTGCTTAAGGCGTTACTCTATTTTTAACTTAATACTCTAGATGCATGCTGGATAGCGGTCGATGAGTGGAGTAATAGTAGTAGATGCAGAATCGTTTCGGTCTACTTGTCTCGAACGTGATGCCTATATACATGATCATACCTGGATATTCTCATAACTATGCTCAATTCTGTTAATTGCTCAACAGTAATTTGTTCACCCACCATAGAATACTTATGCTCTTGAGAGAAGCCACTAGTGAAACCTATGGCCCCCGGGTCTATTCTCATCATATCAATCTCCATCACTTTAATCTTGCTTTGCTTTTTTACTTTGCCTTTTACTTTTCACTTTGCATCTCTATATCAAAAATACCAAAAATATTATCTATCATCTCTATCAGATCTCACTCTCGTAAGTGACCGTGAAGGGATTGACAACCCCTAATCACGTTGGTAGCGAGGAGCTATTGCTTTTGTGTAGGTACGAGGGACTTGAGCATGGCCTCCTACTGGATTGATACCTTGGTTCTCAAAAACTAAGGTAAATACTTACGCTACTCTGCTGCATCATACTCTCCTCTTCGGGGAAATCCAACGCAAGCTCAAGAGGTAGCAAGAAGAATTTCTGGCGCTTTTGCCGGGGAGTCTACGCAAAAAGTCAACATACCAAGTACCCATCACAATCCCTATCTCCCGCATTACATTAGTTTCCATTTGCCTCTCGTTTTCCTCTCACCCACTTCACCCTTGCCGTTTTATTCGCCCTCTCTCTCTCAATCTCCTTCTCCTTCTCTCTTTCCGTTTGCCTTTTTCTCGCTTGCCTTGTCGTCATGGCTAGTCTAATTTCTTCTCCGTTATCTCCCGAGAATGAAGTTTTAAATTTTAAACAAAGGGAAGGAGAAAATCTGAAAGACGCTTGGTATAGAATTTGCAATGCCCAAAATAGATCTACCAGGAAGCAGTCTACTTCAGTTCTTCTTCGCAATTTTTATGTCGGTGCTAGTCCTTGGCATAGATATAT
The DNA here is from genome assembly GCA_032464435.1 of Aegilops umbellulata. Classification (NCBI taxonomy): domain Eukaryota; kingdom Viridiplantae; phylum Streptophyta; class Magnoliopsida; order Poales; family Poaceae; genus Aegilops; species Aegilops umbellulata. The sequence continues at coordinate 69,600,033 of CP136054.1, forward strand.
CCTTGATACCATTACCGAGGGGAATTTCTTGGGTAGCCATACTTTTGATTCTTTTAATGCTATGATAGATTTATTTGGCTCACCACCTCTTTTGGTTAATGGAACTATGTTAACTTTGGAGCATGTTATGCAAAGGCTTGAAATTATTGAAAACAAAGTTGCTACCATTGAATCCATTGAAAATCTAGATAAAAAGATCCATAATGAAATTACCCAATATGGATCTAAGGTAGGAATGGCTTTGAAAAATATCAAGGAGAAAGAACCCATGGTTAATGAGAAAATAAATCTAGATTCCACTAGAATCGATAAACTTGAGGGTATCATTACCAACTTGGGAACCGCTTTTTCTTCCGTCAAGAATACTCCTAGTCCTCCCAATAAAATTGCCAAGCTTATGTATGTTCCTAAAAATAAGGGTGAATCATCTAGTAAGGAAACTGCGGATCTTAAATCTATAAGTATTTATCCCGATCTTTTCGCTATCATTAAGGAACCATTTGCTACTAATGAATTTTTCAATCTTGTGCCTAAAAGTTTGATAATCACTATAAAGAAAGAAATTTCTAAGAAACATAGATGCCTCATTGAAGAATTTCCTACCAAAGATGGCAATACCTAGATCTATCTTCGCTTTTATGCCTAGCTAGGGGCGTTAAAGGATAACGCTTGTTGGGAGGCAACCCAATTTTATTTTTAGTTTTTTGTGTTTTTTTTGTTAGGGAATAAATAACTCATCTACCTTCTGTTTGTATGTGGTTTTGTGTTTTGATTAGTGTTTGTGCCAAGTTAGACCTATTGGATCTTCTTGGATGATAGTTATTTGATCTTGCTGTAATTTCCAGAAACTTTGCGTTCAGTGCCCGAATTATTAAAAATCATCAGAACGTGATAAAATACCGATTCTAATTGCTTCTGATCAATAAACAAATTTTCTAGGTCGTATAATTTTGGTAGAATTTTTTGGGTTCCAGAAGTTTGCGTTAGTTATAGATTACTACAGACTGTTCTGTTTTTGACAGATTCTATTTTTCGTGTGTTGTTTGCTTATTTTGATGAATCTATGGCTAGTAAAATAGTTTATAATCCACAGAGAAGTTGGAATACAGTAGGTTTAACACCAATATAAATAAAGAATGAGTTCATTACAGTACCTTGAAGTGGTCTTTTGTCTTCTTTCTCTAACGGAGCTCACGAGATTTCTATTGAGTTTTGTGTTGTTAAGTTTTCAAGTTTTGGGTGAATTCTTTTGATGGATTGGAACAAGGAGTGACAAGATCTTAATCTTGGGGATGCCCATGGCACCCCCAAGATAATATAAAGACACCAAAAAGTCAAAGCATGGGGATGCCCCGGAAGGCATCCCCTCTTTCGTCTACTTCCATCGGTAATTTACTTGGAGCTATATTTTTATTCACCAACATGATATGTGTTTTGCTTGGAGTGTCTTGTATTATTTGTGTCTTTGTTTGTTAGTGTGCCACAATCATCCTTGCTGTACACACCTTTTGAGAGAGCCATACATGAATTGGAATTTGATAGAATACTCTATGTGCTTCACTTATATCTTTTGAGCTATGTAGTTTTGCTCTATGTGCTTCACTTATATCTTTTTGAGTGTTAAAATTTTGCTCTATGTGCTTCACTTAGATCTTTTAGAGCACGTTGGTGGTTTGTTTTAAAGAAACTATTGATCTCTCATGCTTCACTTAGATTATTTTGAGAGTTAATAGCATGGTAATTTGCTTAATAATAATATGCTTGGTGTTCAAGATTTGTGAAACTTTCTTTTGAGTGCGTTGAATACTAAGAAAAGATTGAGGCTTGATAATTGTTTTGAGATATAAAGATGGTGATATTAGAGTCATGCTAGTTGAGTAGTTGTGAATTTGAGAAATACTTGTGTTAAAGTTTGTGATTCCCGTAGGATGCACGCATGGTGAACCGTTATGTGATGAAGTCGGAGCATGATTTATTTATTGATTGTCTTCCTTATGAGTGGCGGTCGTGGACGAGCAATGGTCTTTTCCTACCAATCTATCCCACTAGGAGCATGCGTGTAATACTTTGCTTTGATAACTTCTAGATTTTTGCAATAAGTATATGAGTTCTTTATGACTAATGTTGAGTCCATAGATTATATGCACTTTTTCCCATCCTTCCACCATTCCTAGCCTCTCTAATACCGTGCACTTTTCGCTGGTATCATACATCCACCATATACCTTCCTCAAAACAGCCACCATACCTACCTATCATGGCATTTCCATAGCCATTCCGAGATATATTGCCATGCAACTTTCCACCGTTCCGTTTATTATGACACGCTCCATCATTGTCATATTGCTAGCATGATCATGTAGTTGACATCGTATTTGTGGCAATGCCACCGTTCATAATTCTTTCATACATGTCACTCTTGATTCATTGCATATCCCGGTACACCGCTGGAGGCATTCATATAGAGTCATAATTTGTTCTAAGTATCGAGTTGTAATTTTTGAGTTGTAAGAAAAATAAGTGTGATGATCATCATTATTAGAGCATTGTCCCAAGTGAGGAAATAATGATGGAGACTATGATTCCCCCATAAGTCGGGATGAGACTCCGGACGAAAAAAAGAGGCCATAAAAAAAAGAGAAAAGGCCCAAATAAAAAAAATAAAAAAATGAGAGAAAAAGAGAGAAGGGACAATGTTACTATCCTTTTACCACACTTGTGCTTCAAAGTAGCACCATGATCTTCATGATAGAGAGTCTCCCGTTATGTCACTTTCATATACTAGTGGGAATTTTTCATTATAGAACTTGGCTTGTATATTCCAATGATGGGCTTCCTCAAAATTGCCCTAGGTCTTCGTGAGCAAGCGAGTTGGATGCACACCCACTTAGTTTCTTTTGATGAGCTTTCATATACTTATAGGTCTAGTGCATCCGTTGCATGGCAATCCCTACTCACTCACATTGATATCTATTTATGGGCATCTCCATAGCCCGTTGATACGCCTAGTTGATGTGAGACTATCTTTCCCTCTTTCTGTCTTCTCCATAACCACCATTTTATTCCATATATAGTGCTATATCCATGGCTCACGCTCATGTATTGCGTGAAGATCAAAAAAGTTTTAAAAATGTTTAAGTATGAAACAATTGCTTGGCTTGTCATCGGGGTTGTGCATGATTTAAATACTTTGTGTGGTGAAGATAGAGCATAGCCAGACTATATGACTTTGTAGGGATAACTTTCTTTGGCCATGTTATTTTGAGAAGACATAATTGCTTTGTTAGTATGCTGGAAGTATTATTATTTTTTATGTCAATATGAACTTTTGTCTCGAATCTTTCAAATCTGAATATTCATACCACAATTAAGAAGATTTGCATTGAAATTATGCCAAGTAGCACTCCGCATCGAAAATTCTCTTTTTATTATTTACCTACTCGAGGACGAGCAGGAATTAAGCTTGGGGATGCCTGATACGTCTCCAACGTATCTATAATTTTTGATTGCTCCATGCTATATTATCTACTGTTTTGGACTATATTGGGATTTATTTTCCATTTTTATATTATTTTTGGGACTAACCTATTAACCGGAGGCCCAGCCCAGAATTGTTGTTTTTTTGCCTATTTTAGTGTTTCAAAGAAACGGAATATCAAACGGAGTCCAAACGGAATGAAACCCTCGGGGACGTGATTTTCTCACCGAACGTAATCCAGGAGACTTGGACCCTACGCCAAGGATATCAGAGAGGCGGTCACGAGGGTGGGGGGCACCCCCCCTTAGGGCGCGCCCCTGCCTCATGGGCCCCTCGGAGCTCCACCGACGTACTTCTTCCTCCTATATTTACCTACGTACGCCCAAACGAACAGATACAGAGCCAAAAACCTAATTCCACCGCCGCAACTTTCTGTATCCACAAGATCCCATCTTGGGGCCTGTTCCGGAGCTCTGCTGGAGAAGTCCGTCATCACGGAGGGCTTCTACATCATCATAGCCTCTCCGATGAAGTGTGAGTAGTTTACCTCAGACCTTCGGGTCCATAGTTATTAGCTAGATGGCTTCTTCTCGCTTTTTGGATCTCAATACAATGTTCTCCCCCTCTCTTGTGGAGATATATTCGATGTAATCTTCTTTTTGCAGTGTGTTTGGTGAGACCGATGAATTGTGGGTTTATGATCAAGTCTATCTTTGAATAATATTTGAATCTTCTCTGAATTCTTTTATGTATGATTGGTTATCTTTGCAAGTCTCTTCGAATTATCCGTTTGGTTTGGCCAACTAGATTGGTAGTTCTTGCCATGGGAGAAGTGCTTAGCTTTGGGTTCGATCTTGCGGTGTCCTTTCCCAGTGACAGAAGGGGCAGGAAGGCACGTATTGTATCATGGCCATCGAGGATAACAAGATGGGGTTTATTTCATATTGCATGAATTTATCTCTCTACATCATGTCATCTTGCTTAAGGCGTTACTTTGTTTTTAACTTAATACTCTAGATGCATGCTGGATAGCGGTCGATGAGTGGAGTAATAGTAGTAGATGCAGAATCGTTTTGGTCTACTTGTCTCGGACGTGATGCCTATATACATGATCATACCTGGATATTCTCATAACTATGCTCAATTCTGTTAATTGCTCAACAGTAATTTGTTCACCCACCATAGAATACTTATGCTCTTAAGAGAAGCCACTAGTGAAACCTATGGCCCCCGGGTCTATTCTCATCATATCAATCTCCATCACTTTAATCTTGCTTTGCTTTTTTACTTTGCCTTTTACTTTTCACTTTGCATCTCTATATGAAAAATACCAAAAATATTATCTATCATCTCTATCAGATCTCACTCTCGTAAGTGACCGTGAAGGGATTGACAACCCCTAATCGCGTTGGTAGCGAGGAGCTATTGCTTTTGTGTAGGTACGAGGGACTTGAGCATGGCCTCCTACTGGATTGGTACCTTGGTTCTCAAAAACTGAGGGAAATACTTACGCTACTTTGTCGCATCATCCTCTCCTCTTCGGGAAAATCCAACGCAAGCTCAAGAGGTAGCACACTCCAATTAAGAATTTACACGAGGTAATGCAAAGACACAATATCCTCGAGATAACAGGGGGCAATACTCGAGGTAGATCAGAATAGAGGTTGGACAGATGAAATGATTTGCAGAAGACAAGTATTTTAATTTGTCTGGGAAATGGAATCAAGGAGAAATTATGACCGGAACCACGATTGCAAAGAATCAATTTTCAGATGCAAGATGAGCTTATACCAAGGGAACATTTGATTATAAGAGAAGCTTCCATGATAAGGTCTACATCGTGTCTATGGGCATGAACACAAAGTTAAAGGTCGACTCCCACTTCTTCAATGCATAACCTTTCATTTACTCCTCGTTTTCGAAGAAATTGTAGTGTTGAAATTATATCTGACAAAACACCAGAAGAGTATGACTCGTGAAAACTCTCAGGTTCACACGGATTAGGGAAGGCATAGGTTCAACGCATAGGGGCATCTTAGGAACGTATTCCACAAACTTCAAAAGTAAACAACACAAGCTCGAAAGCAGAGCATGGTTGACAAAAAGAGAGGATACAATTACCAAAGGCATTATGTATCTGGGAAAGAACTTCATGAGGTTCTTTGAATATGAAGGACACTGTCGAATGATAATCCAATAATGGATCCGGCGATCCACAACGGAGCTGATGTGAGTATCGGTACTCAATCAGAGGAAGAAAGAATGCAAGGCCATCGGATTATAGAACATCTGAATAATTTGATGCTTAGATAACAAAGGAATTATGATATCCAAAACAAAAGATCAGAAGCATATGCTCTGTCAAGGATGGATAAAGTTGAATAGACCAGGGGCACAGTCGACGGCAAATAGATTGGTCGAGAACCAGCTCATGTTCAAAATGATGTCTGAGTCGGAAGGATGAATTTTAGGATTCAACTGATGATCACGAACATTGGCAGCATATTGATTCAAGGGATTCAAAATAGTAGTATCAAGGAATGTCAACGAGGATTACTTGACATATGGAACTATCCATAATGCCAGCAGGCATGAATTTCAAGAGCAAAAAGGGTGCAGAGAAATTTTGGAAGATCGATTAGTATTTTGAAGACTTTTGTGAAACAGATGAACAACTCGGGATGAATGAATCCCCGGTAAGGGTGACTAATTATCCGTAGGGTATTCATAATTGTAACCAGGCGACAAGGAACTGTAAGGCAGTAGGCACAAAGTATTCTCGGAATAACGAAAAGTATTTCGGGGCATCTGGTAATAACAAGAGCAACTAGGGACGAAGGTATGAACGGCAAGGATATGTAGTTATCAATAGGGATACAACCGTGGTAGGGAATTTGCAAAGGAGGTGGGTATGAGTGTCTCGGGAGAACATCGTAGAGTAACTTTCAAGTCTTCTGGTGAAGCAGGCGATTATCTGGAATGAAGGGGCTCTTCGGGAGAAAGTAGTTATGAGAACCTAAAGTCAGAGTTAGTGAAAGTTTTAACCTGAATGGGAGAGAGATCAGAATCCTAGAGTATAGACGAGGAGTAAAAGATGCTAATACAACCCAATGGCGAAGTGGGACCGTAAGCCACACAGCCAAGTTAGTAAAACAGTTTTCGACGACTAGACTCAACATCGGCCAAGGAGTTGGAAAGGGGGCTACCTACAGGTAGTCGGCTCTGATACCAACTTGTGACGCCCCTTCAATCGTACACTAATCATACACGCAAATGTGTACGATCAAGATCAAGGACTCATGGGAAGATATCACAACACTACTCTAGACACAAGTTAAAATAATACAAGCTTTATATTACAAGCCAGGGGCCTCGAGGGCTCGAATACATAAGCTCGAATACACAAGAGTCAGCGGAAGCAACAATATCTGAGTACATACATAAGTTAGACAAGTTTGCCTTAAGAAGGCTAGCAAAAAAACAACAATGATCGAAAAGGTAAGGCCTCCTGCCTGGGTGCGTCCTAACTACTCCTGGTCATCGGCGGTCTCCATGTAGTAGCAGGCATCGGTGGTGGCATCTGACTCCTAGGCTCCAACATTTGGTTGCATCAACCGGAAAGAAGAAGAAAGGGGGAAAAGGGGGAGCAAAGCAACCATGAGTACTCATCCAAAGTACTCGCAAGCAAGGATCTACACTACATATGCATCGGTATCAATGAAATGGGTTGTATCTGTGGAATGGGCTGCAGAATGCCAGAAGAGAAGGAGAAAGCCTAGCCTATCGAAGACTAGCATCTTCTGGAAACCACCATCTTGCAGCAACAGGAGGGAGTAGAGTAGCATAAAGTAAAGTAGTAGAAGTGTTATCAACCTCGGTCAGAGATCCTTTCTCGACTCCCTGCGAGAAAGCAATCCTAGAGCCATACTATCCATTTATCACCTCATATCCATGTCTCATCTCAAGTATCCAGTTCTAGTTGTATCAATCGGGATACAACTCCAAGTGTTCGTTACCGTAGGACAGGCTATCGATAAATGTTTTCTTCCCTGCAGGGGTGCACCAACTTACCCACCACGCTCGATTAAATCCGGTCGGACACACTTTCCTGGGTCATGCCCGGCCTCGGCCAAACAATACGCGGCAACCCGACCTAGGCTTAATAGAGAGGTCAAGCACGCCGTACTAAACCTATGCCCCCAGGGGTGATGGGCCATCTCCCCGGGAACTTCTGCATGTTGCGAGGGCGGCCGATGAGCAGACCTAGCTACCTCCTTAAAAAAGCAGGCGCTTACCAGTCCAACCCGGCACGCGCCGCTCAGTCGCAGACGTCTATTAAGCTTCGGCTGATGCATACGACACAGAACGCCCATACTATGCCCACGTGATGGTTAGTACTATCAGGCCAGAGGCCCCTCGGATCAAATATCCAAATCGTAGTGGTTTAGGAACGCGTGGTAACAAGCTGAGACTCACGAAAGACGTGACCCCGTTGCCCCGTCTCGAGGGCTTGCGACATGGGCTAGGAATGCCCGACCATGCCTCGTAATTATCTCGCGGCACCCTCCAGGTCAACCCGTCTCCACATCACTCGCGGGTACCCCTCAGGGTTGACCCGCCTTTCCAAGTAACAGTTGTAAAGTCCAAGTATCCGTGTGTCCAAACATCAAGGGGAAAACCCGAGGAATCACCCCCGGTGAATTCCACTCGATGTAATCATCAAGGTGAATGTAAGAGGAACCACCCCCGAGGTTCACACTTGAGGGGTTGCACGACAGAGTCAAATCGGAAGTGGTTAAGGAGGAAATCACCCTCGATGACCACGACCAAATAGCTACACTACAGGGTTAACATCAGAAGTGCTGAAGAGGTCTCACCCTCGGCACTCAATAGTAACCCAGTAGTGTTGAGCAACTAAGGGGAAAGTGATGTGCGGTGCCGGGGCCTGGTCTTCGATCCCGTTGATCGGGTCTTCGATGATGAAGCAGGGGCAACCGGGACAAGGTGGGGGTCACTGATGGATCACTAACCAACCTATACTAAGGAGTTTAGGATAAGCAGGTAAGGTACAATGAGCAAGTTACAAAAGCAGGCTATGCATCAGAATAGGAGCAAACAATAACAGTAGCAAAATCTTATGCAAGCATGAGAGAATGGAATGGGCGATATCGGGATGATCAAAGGGGGCTGCTTGCCTGGTTGCTCTGGCAAGGAGGGGTAATCGGTGACGTAGTCGATCACAGGGGCAGCATCGGTCTCGGGGTCTACCGGAGAGAAGAGGGGGAAGAAACAGTAAATGTAAAGCAAACAAGTGCATAACAGGACAACAGGCAGAGCTAGACGTGTTCTAACGCGGTGCTACACGATACCGACGAAGGGGGAAGTCAACCGGGAATGTTTTCCCGGTTCCGGACCTATGTCAGACAGATGACCGGAGGGGGAAAGCTCCATGTTAAGATAGCTAGAGGCATCTGACAGGTATGTGGGTAGCGTATTCGGGTTCGTCTCGTCGTTCTGAGCAACTTTCATGTATAAAGTTTTTCGATCCGAGCTACGGTTTATTTTGTATTAATTTTCAAAGTTTTAAACATTTTTTTGGAACTACTTAAATTAACAGAAAAGGAAAATGACGTCAACATGACGTATGTGTGACGTCAGCAGTCAACAGTCAGGTTGACTGGTCAAAACTGACATGGGGGACCCACCTATCATACACAGTGGGTTAAATAGAGTTCAAACTAATCTAAAACAGAATAATTAGTGACTAGACCCCACCTGTCAGTGACTCATTACTTTAGCTAATTATGTTTATTTAGGAAAATATTTTAGTTAGGTTAATTATGCGGGGGAGGGGTGGCGTGTCAGTGGCACTGAGTGCCCAGTCAGCATAGTTGACCACGGTCAACATGGTCAACTGGGTCCAGAGGGTCCACGGGCAGCGACCCAGAGATGGGCCCTGCCGGTGCCAGGTCAGCGTCGGCGCCGGAGTAACGCCGGTGACCATTTCGCGCGGTGGACATCGCCTAAAAACGCGTACATGGCTCGGGGAGGAGCGGGGCTAGGCTCATTCGAACGAGCTCTCAGCGCCGCATCCAGTGGTGGTCATAGCATCGCCAGACTTGGCCGGAATCGGCACCGGCGAGCGGCGAAGGTGGCGATGTGCACGGGGGCTCGACGAAAGCGGAGCTACGACGCGCTAGCGAGCAAACAAATAGGCTGGGGAGTATCTACGCAGGGTGGGAGTGCAACGAGCATTGGCCAGTGACCATTTGGTCACCGGAGACACGCCGGCGACGAGCTCCGCGATGCTGCTTTCGGGTTCTCAACGAGCACGTCACTAGGGGGCACGGGAAGGCTCGCGCGCGCGCGTTGGGCTCCTGGGAACCTCACGAGCTCGATTACGAGCTCGGACGCGAGCTGCGGCAACGGTGGCCACTGCGACGAGCTTCACCATGGCGGCGGGGCAGCACCAATGGCGACGGCAACTAGGGGGGCGAGATCGACGGCGCTAGCATAGGGGAAAGATCGGGGAGCTTACATAGGAGCACACGGTGGCTCGTTGGAAGGTCAGGAGCAGCAGGGCGCCGGATTCATAGAGGAACGCCGGTGGCTGCTGAGGAAGAAGAAGCTGGCGTCGGAGTCGATGCAGTGGCGCCGAGCTCGAGGGGCTGGTCGTGGGCGAAGGAGAGGTCGACGACGCAGCCCTTGGCGCGGTCCTAGGTGAAGGGGATGGCGGAGAGCGTGTAGACGGTGTCGGCCATGGCGACTGCGGTGGTGGCCGTGGCGGATCTGGGCGAGGAGGATCTGGTGGGAAGAGGGAGAGGCGGAGTGGAAGAGGGGAAGTGGGAGACTGGGAGTGGCAGGGGAGGAGGGGAACGAGGCGTTGCGGAGGCTTATCCACCTCGACGCCGGCGAGCGGGTCCGATGGCGACCGCGCCCTGTAGCGGCGCGCGACCGAGGAACAGGAAGGGGGTGCGGTGCGGGGAGCTGGGCCAGCTGGGCCGACCAGGCTGGTTGAGGTCCAGGGGGCAGGGGGCTGTGGGGCGTCCGACTGGCCGAGGGGGGGAGAGGCCCAAGGGGAGGCCAGGGCTCTGTGTCGGTGTCAAAACCGGCGGATCTCGGGTAGGGTGTCCCGAACTGTGCGTCTAAGGCGCATGGTAACAGGAGGCGGAGGACACAATGTTTACCCAGGTTCGGGCCCTCTCTATGGAGGTAATACCCTACTTCCTGCTTGATTGATCTTGATGATATGAGTATTACAAGAGTTGATCTACCACGAGATCGTAGAGGCTAAACCCTAGAAGCTAGCCTATGATTATGATTGTTGTTGTCCTATGGACTAAACTCTTCGGTTTATATAGACACCGGAGGGGCCTAGGGTTACACAGAGTCGGTTACAAGGGAGGAGATCTACATATCCGAATTGCCAGCCTTGCCTTCCACGCAAAGGAGAGTCCCATCCGGACACGGGACGAAGTCTTCAATCTTGTATCTTCATAGTCCAACAGTCCGGCCAACGTATATAGTCCGGCTGTCCGAGGACCCCCTAATCCAGGACTCCCTCAGTAGCCCCTGAACCAGGATTCAATGACGATGAGTCCGGTGCGCAGATCGTCTTCGGCATTGCAAGGCGGGTTCTTCCTCCGAATACTCCACAGAAGATTTTGAACACAAGGATCGTGTCCGGCTCTGCAAAACAAATCCCACATACCACCGTAGAGCGTATAATATTCCGACAAATCTAATCTGCTGACAACTTTTCATAACGTGACGTCTTGCCGTGGTCCGGCCATTACGAGCCGTTTTTCCCAGCCTGCCATTGCACGTGTTGCGAGGCAGTTTTATTGGCACGTCTTGTCGAAGCAGGGATCGTGTTCCCCTTATCACGGGATTCTCATCAGTACGGGTATGGGTAACCCAATCGTGCCTGCTGGTATGACTCCTCGATTTTAGCAAGTTCCAAACGGCCACGCAGAGGACGCTTGATATTCACCCTCTTTATAAAGGGGCCAAGGCCTGTCCTTTTCTTCTCGCGCTCGATCCTTCCCTTCCCCCACCTCGAATTCCAACACCCAAGGCTTAGGCTAAGCGCTTCGGACCTTCAATCATGTCCGGATCCAACCTTCAAGGACGGTGGATGGCCTCCTCTGTCACAGAGGAGGACATCAGGAAGCTAAGAGAAGCCAGGTATTTGACCGCCGAAATCTCGCATAGGCTGCCTGCTCAAGGGCAGGTCATCCCCACTCCCGAACCCAACGAGAGCGTCGTATTCGTTTCCCACTTCCTCCGAGGGCTAGGCTTTAGCCTTGATCCCTTTGTTAGAGGGCTTATGTTCTATTACAGGCTCGATTTCCATGATCAGACTCCGGATTCTATCCTTCACATCTCGTCGTTCATCGTCGTGTGTGAGGCCTTCCTCCGCATCACCCCACACTTCGGCTTATGGCTCAAGACCTTCAATGTGAGGCCGAAGATGATCGATGGGCGACACACAGAATGCGGAGGTGCCATAATAAGCAAAGGCGTCGATGCTCCATGGCCAAAGGGTTCCTTCCCGGAGACGTCTGACTTATGCCAGCGGGAGTGGTTTTACATCATAGCTCCCCGAAGTACTAAGTGGGTAGCTGCCTCCGCCTTCCGTTCGGCCCCCCCGCCACAACTGGCGTCATGGGTCAACAAGGGGCTGGACTGGGGGCCAGTTAATGGTGTGTCGACATTGCAGAATCGCATCCGAGATCTCCTCAAGAGAGATGTCAGCCTTGTTAAGGTAATGCATGTCATCCTAGTTCGTCGGGTCCTGCCATGTCAACGTCGACCTCTCCGTATGTGGGAGTTCAACCCGGAAGGACCGCGAACTATTCAACAATTCTTCGGCGTGACGCTCGAAGGGATGTATGGATTGTTCTTCGGATCACGACTAAAGTGTCCGGACACCACCGAGGATGCAGGTCTAAACTGCAATCGTCCAGATACCCATGTAAGTAATTCTGCGGCCGAACACGCTGTCTTTTCATTTGTCCTAACATCATTTCGAAAAAATTGCTCTTGGCCAGGAATGGATAAGAAAGGCGAAGATGATCAGGTGTTCGCCCCCCCTTCCCGAAGGCTCACCGGATCCTGTACTAGCCAGGATGCTTGAGCTCGCACCTTATCAAGTGCCAGCAAGGGAAGATAAAGGGAGGAATAAAGAAGCCGAAAGCGGGCCTCATGCATTACTCATCCAAACCGGGGGAATCAGTGTCTCCGTGAAGGAGGATAATTGGGGAGAAGAATCTGAAGTTCCCTCTCCCCAAGAAAGGAAAAGGACCGCCTCTAAAGACTTGGAAACAAGGATTTCCAAACGAGGGAAGAAACCTTCGCCAGGGGGCCCTGCCCCGGAGGGCATTCTTACCGCCCCATGCCCACAAGGGGATCAGCCCTCCACCGAGCTGTAAGTGAACAAGAGTACTTTTGGTAAATATATCCTGCGTCATATCCAAGGACAATAACCGAGACGTATGTCTTGCAGTTCGGATCATAGCCCTTCTCGATAGAGTTCGTCTTCGGGGGATCTTCTTCCAGTGATGATGGAGAGCGAAACGCCTCCCCCTGTCTCCCCGCCTCATGAGGCGGACGACCCTGAGGTGTCGTCACGGAGGATTTCTCCTGATCCACCACGGCCGGAAGGTAACCCTTCGGCCACCCGAAGTCCGTAGTATTTGGCTCCTAAGGAGAGCAACAGAAAGAGTCCGGGACTGTCCGGTGCACGACCGGACGCACTGATGGGTCTTCTGGAGCAAGCGGCTATCTCGGAGGCACATCGTACTTTAATGGGTACGGTGGTTGAGAGGATTTCATCTGCCAAAAGTGGGTTGCATGAAGCTTTTATGAGCCTGCTAAGAGGCTTTGAGGTACGCACAGTAATATCTATATTTTGACGGTACCGCACACGCTAGGTGTGCCCTATGCAGATAGTAGCCCCTGAGAGTCTGGTTGCTGTCTAACGGCGGCAAACAGAGGATCATAGTCCTAGGTAATGATCATGCTGCTTTCATGTGCAGGCGGTTGAGGGTCCGGTGGCTGGCCGGACTGGTGAGTTTGCTGAACTGAGGCGGCAACTTGATGCGGCAGATGCCGACATCGTGCTTGTAAACAAGCGGCTCGACGAGGCACATGGTATGTATTCTCCGGTGGTCAACAGGTATTAAGAGGAGCATGATGCTAGTATTTGTAATATGCTGTGACTGCAGATGGAGCTGCCGTCGTGGAGACCCTTTCGGGTGGAGCTTGCCCGAGCCAAGGAACAAGCCAGGAGAAGTGATGCGGCCGCCCTAAAGGCGGCCGAAGAGTTAAGAGCCGAACAAGCTGCTCATCGCCAGAGCGAAGATAAAATAGCCAAGATGGCTGTTGAGCTGAAGGATGCCGCCGACCGGTATGAGCTTCTTGAAAAGGAAAGCCAAGCGAAAGCGGCAGACCTGAAGAAAGCCATGGTAGCAGCCAAGGAAACTCGCTCTAAAATCAGAGCGGCGAAGGAGGAGCTTCCTCAAGCCGGAGATATCACGGCTGGGAAGCCCTTTTTGTTGCGGACGAAGTTCGGAGATCCGAAGTATGCCCCTCTGGATCAATTATGGAGTGCTGCAGACGCGTACTTGGACTTGGCAATGAGTGCTGCTGATGCGACTGAGTTTTTCAAAGATCAAAAAGATCACAAAGTGGAAAAGTTGTTCTGGTCGCAGTTCAGTGCTCCAACGCGTCCGCTGCTGTTAAATGAACAAATGGCCGAGTGGGCTGAACTCCATAGTTATTTTGGTTTAGTGCAACGATTCCTTGGTGTCGTGCCGCATATCGACGTTGTAAAGAGGTCGGCGTGCATAGAGGGTGCGCGGATGGCTCTTGCCCGTGTTAAGACATACTGGGCACAGACTGAGGCCACCTCTATTGCAACCCAGGATCCGTCCGTAGGCCAGGTCTCGGCCGAGCACTATTTTGAAGAAGTCCTAGAAGGTGCTTTTAATAGAGGCTCAGTGCTCGAAGAGTATCATGTTCGAGTGACATGTATCCCGATTGTAAAAACAATGCTATTTGGATTATAAAGGCTATGTTTATACTTTTGCCTGAAAGTATTATGATGCCTCCTATGCGGTCGTTTATGTATGTATATAACCTGAAAGTTTGCAGTCGTCGGCTTCAGCCCCCACGCATATAATGTGGGGGTGTTCGGAAAAGCACGTATTCACACTTGATCCAACGTCTTGGTCCATTAAGGAGGTGATGGCGCGGCGAACAAGGCAATCGGACTATATAGCTTTAACACTTTCACTTAGCCATATGAGTTTGACGGTGGGGCTACTATATAGCCCCTGGTACTTCCGCGCTCATCCGAATATGGGGCGCGTACATACATGACCGGGAAATCGGCCCTTCGTTAATGTGGAGGAATCGCGAAGATTCCGCTGGGTCATCGAGTGGTTGACCAGTCTCACGCTTTATCATGACAGTCAGTTTTCGGCTTTCTCTACTGAGGTGCTCATCCAGATGAACCAGGGCACAATCGCAGAAGTTCTCCTGGTGCCACCTTAGCCGATAGAGGGGAACATAAGGTAGCAAAACACGGGAGCCGGGCAAACCCAACTATATTGACCAAAGACATGATTCGGAGCTGATGCATATAAGGCCAAACTCGCGACGCCAAACACTCCCTAAGGTATTCGGTCTTTACAACATATACCGGGCTGAGTAACGCCCTTGATAATGAACCCTGAATTTCCAGGTACGTGCATTAGTCTGACGTGGCGAAATGCCAATAACGCCAGCATCCCTCTCGCTTGTGTTGAGTATCTGGAGGGTGTGAAGCAACAAGAGACAGTAAGAAAGGTTTACACAGGGTCTTAATCTAAAAAGAAACCTTTTAGCGGGGCCCTGCTGCACGTCTGCGCCTGTGTTTCCGTTGTGGCGTATCCTGGAAGGGTGTAGCACGGCTATCATCTATAAAAGAGAAAAACCCAGGTGAAAGTCTTCGTGCGAAAAATTGATTATTCTCAATAAACCATTAAAATTTAATCTAACTAAGGTCAAGGCGAACTGTAGCCCTTTTTACATGCGGGAAGCCCCTAACACCACCTATGGGGGTATATCCTTCGACCCAATCTCAGGTTTATCTGAGCTGTTACAGCTAGGGGTGCGCCGGACTCATCTAGCCGTGTCCGCGGTCTTGACGACCGATCATTTATTCTGGTTAGAGAGGTCGTTCAGTGTTCGGCTGCTAAAGCCGCCACATGCTCTTCCGCACATAAGGAACGCTCTATGTTTCCACTAACTATGATGATGCCACGAGGACCAGGCATCTTAAGCTCAAGATAAGCGTAATGCGGTACTGCATTAAAATGAGCGAAGGCCGTTCTTCCGTGTAGTGCTTGATAGCCTCTTCGGAATGGAGCGATGTCGAAGGTTAAATTTTCCTTTCGGGAGTTGTCGGGAGAACCGAATACAACCTCTAGTACTAGAGAGCCCGTGCAGCGGGCCTCTGGGCCTGGTATTACTCCTGTAAAGGTAGTATTGCTTTGGCTAATTCTTGTTGGGTCTATCCCCATTTTGCGGACTATGTCCTGATATATCACATTAAGACTACTGCCGCCGTCCATAAGGACTCGGGTGAGATGGTATCCGTCAATTGTTGGGTCTAGTACCAAGGCAGCCAATCCTCCGTGCCGGATACTAGTCGGGTGATCCCTGCGATCAAAAGTGATCGGGCAGGCCGACCAAGGGTTAAACTTGGGGGTGACGGGCTCCACGGCGCATATGTCTCGAAGTGCGTGTTTGCTCCTCCTCTTCGTTATGTGAATCATGTTCACTGTTTTGACCTCTGGTGGGAATTTTTCTGTCCCCCAGTGTTTTGCTGGCGAGGCTCATCTTCGTCCTTAGTTGGTGTCTCCCTCCCCTTATGTTCGCCGTTTAGCTTGCCGGCCTGCTCGAAGACCCAGCATTCTCTGTTGGTGTGATTTGCAGGTTTGTCGGAGGTGCGATGAATCTATCTAGAATCTTGTTTAGGCTGGACGGTGCATCTCTGCTGCCTTTAAATGGATTTTCCGTTGACCGGGTCGAGGGCCCCTGAATCCGGCGTTTACCGCCGTGTTGTTTGGGTTGTCTTCATTGCTTCGACGCTTATTTTTATTTCGTCGTGGTTTTCCATTGCCATCCCTGACTTCGGATGTGCCTGGGTTGCTGGTGCCGCTACGGGCCAGCCAACTATCTTCGCCCGCGCAAAAGCGGGTCATAAGGCTTGTTAGGGCTATCATTGTCCTCGGTTTTTCCTGGCCGAGGTGTCTGGCGAGCCATTCATCCCGGACACTGTGTTTGAAAGCCGCTAAGGCTTCGGCGTCCGGGCAGTCGACAATTTGATTCTTCTTAGTGAGGAATCTGTTCCAAAGCTTTCGGGCTGACTCTCCGGGCTGTTGAATTATATGACTTAAATCGTCTGCATCCGGAGGTCTGACATAGGTCCCTTGAAAATTAGCCCTAAAAGCATCCTCAAGCTCTTCCCAACTTCCAATTGAGTTTTCGGGGAGGCTCTTCAGCCAGTGTCGAGCTGGTCCTTTCAACTTGAGGGGCAAGTATTTGATGGCGTGGAGATCATCTCCGCGAGCCATGTGGATATGAAGGATAAAGTCCTCAATCCAGACCCCAGGGTCTGTCGTTCCGTCGTATGCCTGTATGTTCACGGGTTTGAATCCCTCTGGACATTCGTGATCCAGCACCTCATCGGTGAAGCATAGGGGGTGCGCGGCACCCCTATATTTGGATGTGTCATGGCATTCTGACGGTTGTAGTGTTCGGTTTTTATTCTGTGCCGAAGCGCGCTTCCTAGATCCATAGATGGACCTGGTCATACCGGCTTTTTGGTGCAAGTCCTCACATAAATCGTGTGCTGACTTATGTGCGACATCGTTAGCCGCCCTATCGCGGCCACTGGGTGGTTGATCCGACTGATCGGCCGTTTTATTTTTTGGCTGTATAGGCTCTAAAGCCTCGTCATCGAATTCAGGCAGCAACTTGTGCTTTGGATAGCTCTTTGTGTGGCGACTGCCACCGTATTTTTCTTCAGTCTCGAGCACTTTGTTCCATCTTCTGTTGAGTGTATTTTGCGCGGCCTTAAGCCTTTGCTTCTGCTTCTTTACACTCCTCGCGGTGGCAATAAGCCTTCTATGGAGGTTCTCTTGCTCCAAGTGCCTTTCCGGGATGATGTGTGCATTGTCGTCCGGACTGTTCTCCTCTCCGGAGGCAGGTTGATTAGCTTTACCCTTGGCGTCGCCGTGATCGGACAGCGGCTCCGTACTATATCCGCCGTCCGCTGGTTCATCCTGCTGTGTCGCTGGGTCCATGTGGTCGTCGTTTCCTTTGGTGTCAACCGGGGTATTATTCTTTCTTGCGCTGTTATCGCTGTTTTTGCCGAGGCGGGGTTTGGAGCGGCACCTACGCCGTCGCTTTGGTTGCTTCTCGGGGGAACTATCCTTCGTCGCATCCTTCCTTTCCTCATCATTGTTTTCTTTGGGTGTATCCACCATATATTTATCGTGTGATGAAGTGGCTGTCCAGCACCCTGTGGGCGGTGGTTCCTGTTCCTCTCCTGCATCGTCGTCCATACCGTCGATGTCTTCGGAGTCGAAATCCAGCATGTCGGTTAAGTCGTCGACAATGGCTATTAAGTGGGTGGTGGGTGGGGAACGAATTTCTTCATCGTTCGCTTCCCACTTGAGCCGGACACAGTTCGGCCAGGGGCCTCCTGACAAGGACAGAGACCTTAATGAATTTAGCACATCGCCCAGGGGCGAGTGCTAAAAGATATCCGCGGAGGAAAACTCCATGATCGGCGCCCAATTAGATTCGATAGGCACTGACGCAGGCGGTTCGGAGCCCGTGGCCGGGGACGAATCCAAGAGTCCGGCAACACAGGTCTCGTAGGAGGTGAAGTCAGTATTCGGCTCTATCGCCGCTGAGTGTGCGGCTTCCGTGGCGGGGTCCATCCAGTCGTCCTCGGACGGCGCAATCTGCTCCGGATTGAGGGCCGGAGTAGCCACAAGTGTGATCTCCCAAACACCGTCCGACGGCAGAGTTAAGTCATGCTCATCATGACTATGTGGCGCACCTGACATGGGCTCGAATCCGTCAAAGACCGAGTCTCCGCGGATGTTGGCGGTATAGTTTAAGTTTCCAAACCTGATGTGACGGCCAGGGGCGTAGCTCTCGATCTTCTCTAGATGGCCAAGCGAGTTGGCCCACAATGCGAAGCTGCCGAATACAAAGATCTGTCCCGGGGGGAAACCTCACCCTGGATCGCATCGTTGCCGATGATCGAAGGAGCCATGAAGCCTTATGGTGACGGCACAGTGGAACTCTCAATGAAAGCACCAATGTCGGTGTCAAAACCGGCGGATCTTGGGTAGGGGGTCCCGAACTGTGCGTCTAAGGCGGATGGTAACAGGAGGCGGGGGACACAATGTTTACCCAGGTTCGGGCCCTCTCGATGGAGGTAATACCCTACTTCCTGCTTGATTGATTGTGACACACCAACAATTTTAACATGATTTGTTTATTAAAAATTTTGCCAGGAAATTAATTTTTTCGTTTTCTGGATCTTCTTTGATTTCAGAACCACTCCCTTCTTTGATTTTATGGAGTTTTTACCCCAAGTAAAAACTTTCCAAATATATTGTTGGACTTGTATACCCTCTCAAGAAAAACATTTATTTTATCAGTGGATTAAATTGCATAATTATTTTCCCTGAACTTTATTTCTTTTAAAAAATGGTTCTCATAAGCTTTAGAGCGTCTTTTGCACTACAACCATTTGATAAATGCATTTAAAATTTTCACCAAAATTTGGGATGTCATATGATGTTTTTAATTCACTTTGAAGCAAGAATATCTTTTATTCATTGGTGATCTTGAGCTCTACCCCAAATTTTCAAAACTGGTCCAGTATGTAAAATTGCACTACAACCTATTTAAATATTTCTTTAAAGTTTCCACCAAAATTATGGGATGTTAGTAGTAGTATATTATTCAACTTTATGCAATAACCCACTGATGTTCTTTGAAAATTTTGAGTAAATCAACCTCATCTTCATTTTGGCCCAGTTGGGTGTTTTATACTGCATCGCTAATTATTTTTGCTCTAGTGAGCATGAGCTTTCTCCTGCTTGTAGTACACCCTACAAAACTCTTAAGTCCAGGAGAGTGGACCCATTGGGGGATTTTAAGTGCATGCAATAATGCCATTTACCTTCTGTCTGGAACTGAAGATTTGCAAAACTTGCACTAGCAAGTTTCTGGTTTTGCCCAAATGACCTTGCTATCATTACCTACATCTAAAGAGACCCCAATCTGGAGATTTTGGCCACCCCAAGAATTGCCTAGATGCCCTTGGCATTCTGTCAAACACCCTGTGTGCATAGCCAGATTTGGCACGATTTTTAAGTTTACATTATGAACTTGATCCCCTGACCTAACCACCATGTCCATTAACCTCCTTGCAAACTCTAACCTAGTCCTATTAATTGCCAGCCTCACTCAAGCACTATAGGCCACCCTGGCATTCTGTCGAGCCTGTCGCGTGCGTGCTCTGGGCTCGCCCAGAGCGCAGGTTTTGCACGTGCGCGCGCAACCGAGCCGCCGCATTCGCTACCCCGCCCTGGCCTTTGCTCGCCTGTAGAGCCACGCCCCACCCTCGACCACTCGCCAGAACACTCCAAGCCGCCCTGGCGCCCTACAATGCCGCCGTCAGGGCCCTCTTGGCGGCACACCAGCGTCCACAGTACGCCTCTGCCATGGACGGCGCCGGCCGAGCCACAACTCCTCACCAGCTGCCCTCGTGAGCAGGCCGCCCTTATCTCCAAGCCCGTCCGCTAGCACCGACCCTGCTCCGGTCATCGCCACGTCACCCTGCCGCAACAGAAGTGGTCGGCCAGCGATCTTATCCCCAGCAACGGCGGAACTGACCTTCCCCGGCTATAAATGGCCCCAGACCTCGCTCGAGCATCCTTAGGTAAGCCGTAGAGTGCACGCCCCGCTCAAATCCTTCTGAAACCACCGTCTTCCCCTACTCCGGCAACTTCGGCCGTCGCCGTCCCTCGGCTAAATTCGCCGTAGCCGGAGCCCCCTAGTCCTTCCAGTGCCACCATACGCCTTCCCTTGACCTTGCGGAGCCACTCAGCCCCTCAAACACGATTGGGAACCACCATAGCCCCGACCCCCAAATCCACCCGAAGCCATCCCCGCCCCGGAGCTCACTAGCTGCCGGCGCTCCCACCATCCCTGCCAACCCAGCAACTACCGGGAGGACCGCCCCAGACTGGCGGATCCATCCCCGCCCTCAGAACCCCGCGGGGAGTCGCCGTTCGACGACAGCGATCGCCGGAGCCCTGCCTCGGCTCGGCCAGGGGAGAAAGAAGGGCGCGGGCGACTGGTCAAACCTGACCAGGGGACCCAGGGGACCCACTGTCAGTGACCCCGAGCAGGCCCGCGCTGTTTTAAGTGGAGGCGCATTTCACAAAATACACCTTCGCTAAGGGAGAAGCGTAAGCCCCCCCCCCCCCCCCGAAACGTTTTCTTTGCTGATTTTTTATTATAAACATATTTTGACTAAACTTTGACCGGCTATAACTTTTTAAATATAAGTCCAAATGACTTGATTCTTTTTTTGTTGTTCCTCAAATTTGGTCTAGTTTATTTTCATGTTTATTTGAAAATTTTCCAAACAACTTTTTTGTACTGTTTTGAAACTATGTGTTGATTTCAAAATTTCCTAAATAGGATTTTGAAGAAGGAAGAAACTTTCAAAAGTTTTGGAATGCACCCTGCCTCTCCACAACTTGAAGGCAAGCATTTTTGAACCCTGGCATAATATTATCGTGTGTTGTTTGATACAGTTACGACACCACCTTGTCTAGGAGTTTTCGTTACTTTATGTGATGATATGACCCTACTCATAAGTGCTTATTGATAACCCCGTGTTATGGAATTTTGATATGTTGATAGTAATTACCCTCGCATGCTTTTCGTGCCTATCGGAGGGAAGCCGGGAAGGTCTCTGTCTTGGGTAGACACGAGCTTGTCTCCGGTCTTCGTCGAGACGGTTGTGTCCGGTACGGCATAGTGAGGCATGATGAGTGGTGATTGTGTCTGTTGGTTGAAACATATTTGTCATGCTAACCGTGCAGGGAATACTTGAACCTCCTGAGTCAACCATAGATCGAGTCTTGTTCCGGTAACCCCCATACTTGTTTCATGCTACCACTTGTCCCTACCATAGGTAGGGTACGGTTCAGTAAGTTGTCAACCCCTTTCCTAGCACACACCGCACAGAGAGGCCATGGTGGAAGATACCGGAGGCATCTGGTGGGCATGCCACCTAGTCCGGGGGCATGGGTGTTTTCGGTTGTAGCCGAAGGGGTAGCTCCCCTAGTTTGCGCGCGGTATAAATTTTGTGATCCCATGCTAGTCGAGGTTGTAGCCTCCCCACTTAGAGTTTTGCTTAACAGGTGTCAAGGGTGATTCCAGACACCGGTGAGTTAGGCTGGTGTGTGCGGTCAGGTGTGTTTTCAATCAAAAGACCGTAGACGGAATTAGTCCCGGTGGACTAAAGAAATCCGTTACTCGTGGGTAAAGAGTACACCCTCTGCAGAGATTATGCCTATTAGAATAGTCGTGTCCATGGTTAAGGACTACATTCTGGGATGGGTCAAGTGTCGGTTTAGTGTCGGTCTTCGGAGGAAAAACTACTAAACCAGAACATTGATTATGACCTATGACATATGATGATTATGGTTACTATTATTATGGACTAACCATTTGTGTTATTTGAATTAATGAGTATGCCTGGGACGGTTCTACCTCCTGGATATTCACTGTGATTATTCTTATATAAGCCCTTTATGTGGTGTCGCTCAGACGCCCGACTGTGGCATGCTTGTCATTTCAATTACTTATAAGCCCTTTATGTGGTGTCGCAAAGACGCCCGACTGTGGCATGCTTGTTATATCTTTTATATATAAGCACTTTATGTGGTGTCGTTCAGACGCCCGACTGAGGCATGCTTTATATTATTATCCTTTCGAGGCATCGCTTCAGACGCCCGATCGGTGCATTTTATTTCTATCCTCGGACTATTTATTCATGTTCTATATGAATAATTTGCTTATGTGCATCATAAATCTTATTTCATGGCTGACGTAGTGATCATGGCATATTTCAGAGCATGATCATCATTTGTTATATTATACCTGTGTTCATAATGTTTGTGAGTACATTCAAAGTACTCACTGGCTTGTCCCCGGCTATTGTCTTGGCCAGATTTCTTGCGTGGAGAGGAGCGTTGCGATGACAGCCCCAGAACCTACGCAATGGAGATAGCAGCCTCGCGAAGATAGGAGTTATCCTGGTCAGCTATTCTTGTGGGAAATGGAGTCCCATAGACGCTGATGATCCACAAACCGCTTCCGCCATCAACTGCTAGAAACCATTTTTGTTGTACTCATGGGCCAGAATGGTCTTGTACTACATATGATGTACTTTGCTTGGAGTTTCTGTATCAAGTTGGTGCCTCATCAGCTAACAGTAATCCTGGGGCTGGTGAGCACAAGGGCCATTTTCTGGGAGATTAATGTTCCGAAAACCCGGTCCTGACATTGATCTTGATGATATGAGTATTACAAGATTTGATCTACCACGAGATCGTAGAGGCTAAACCCTAGAAGCTATCCTATGATTATGGTTGTGATACGTCTCCATCGTATCTACTTTTCCAAACACTTTTGCCCTTGTTTTGGGCTCTAACTTGTATGATTTGAATGAAACTAACCCGGACTGACGCTGTTTTCAGCAGAATTGCCATGGTGTTGTTTTATGTGCAGAAAACAAATATTCTCGAAATGACCTGAAACTCCACGAAACATCTTAGAAAAAATAATAAAAAATCCTCGCCAAAGATGAAGACCAGGGGGCCCACACCCTGTCCACGAGGGTGGGGGGCGCTGCCCCTCTAGGGCGCGCCCCCGTACCTCGTGGGCCCCCTGGATGCCCTCCGACGCCAACTCCAACTCTATATATATGCTTTTCAAGAGAAAAAAATGAGAAAGAAGAAATCATCGCGTTTTACGATACGGAGCCGCCGCTAAGCCCTAAAACCTCTCGGGAGGGCTGATCTGGAGTCCGTTCGGGGCTCCGGAGAGGGGGATTCGTCGCCGTCGTCATCATCAACCATCCTCCATCACCAATTTCATGATGCTCACCGCCGTGCGTGAGTAATTCCATCGTAGGCTTGCTGGACAGTGATGGGTTGGATGAGATTTATCATGTAATCGAGTTAGTTTTGTTAGGGTTTGATCCCTAGTATCCACTATGTTCTGAGATGGATGTTGCTATGACTTTGCTATGCTTAATGCTTGTCACTAGGGCCCGAGTGCCATGATTTCAGATCTGAACCTATTATGTTTTCATGAATATATGTGTGTTCTTGATCCTATCTTGCAAGTCTATAGTCACCTACTATGTGTTATGATCCGACAACCCCGAAGTGACAATAATCGGGACCACTCCCGGTGATAACCATAGTTTAAGGAGTTCATGTATTCACTATGTGCTAATGCTTTGTTCCGGTTCTCTATTAAAAGGAGGCCTTAATATCCCTTAGTTTCCAATAGGACCCCGCTGCCACAGGAGGGTAGGACAAAAGATGTCATGCAAGTTCTTTTCCATAAGCACGTATCACTATATACGGAATACATGCCTACCTTACATTGATGAATTGGAGCTAGTTCTGTGTCACCCTATGTTATGACTGTTACATGATGTACCGCATCCGGCATAACTATCCATCATTGATCCGGTGCCTACGAGTCTTCCATATACTGGTTTACGCTTATTAACTTTCCCGCTGCTACTGTTGCAATCACTACAAAATACCAAAAACATTACTTTTGTTGTCTTTACTTTTGTTGCCGTTACCACCACTATCATATTACTGTGCTACTAAACACTTTGCTACATATACTAAGTTTCCAGGTGTGGTTGAATTGACAACTCAGCTGCTAATACTTGAGAATATTCTTTGGCTCCCCTTGTGTCGAATCAATAAATTTGGGTTGAATACTCTACCCTCGAAAGCTGTTGTGATCCCCTATACTTGTGGGTTATCAAGACCTTTTTCTGGCGTCGTTGCCGGGGAGCATAGCTCTATTCTTTGAGTCACTTGGGATTTATATCTGCTGGACACTATGAAGAACTTGAAAGACGCTAAGACAACAATTTATCCTTCAACTACGAGGGGAGGTAAGGAACTGCCATCTAGCTCTGCACTTGATCCACCTTCTGGTATGAGTAAGTTAGCGACACCTAAACCTGCTTCTGCTATTCGTTCCGATATGTCGTATGTTATTGATGATGCCACTTCTGGTATGCATAATACTTATGATGAAACTGCTTCTATGTCTGATACTACTGTGCCCCTTAGTGAATTTCTTGATGAACAAATTGCTAGGGCTAGAGAAAAGGAAATTATTGAATCTGAATACGATGATGATAGTGATGATGAAAATATGCCCGTTATTCCTGAGGGTTATGTTTTTGATAAAGAATCTTCTTTAGCTATTTTAGCTTGCAAAGATAGATATGAGCTGAAGAGGCTATTAGTTAAATGGAACAAAGAATCACTTAGAGATAAAATGAAACCCGACCCTGCTTTTGCTACTTCACCTATCTGTGTTCTTGATAAGGATTATGAATTCTCTGTTGATCCTGATATAATTACTTTGGTTGAATCTGATCCGTTTTAGGCTACGAATCTGAAACTGTTGTGGCACATCTTACTAAGTTAAATGATATAGCTGCCCTGTTTACTAATGATGAGAGATCGCGTTACTTCTCTATACTCAACATATTTTCGTTCTCATTAAAGGGTGATGCTAAGATATGGTTTAATTCTCTTGATCCAGGTTGTGTGCATAGTCCCCAGGATATGATTTATTACTTCTCTGCTAAATATTTCCGTGCTCATAAGAAACAAGCTGCTTTGAGGGAAATATACAACTTTGTGCAAATTAAAGAAGAGAGTCTCCCACAAGCTTGGGGGAGGCTTCTCAAGTTACTTAATGCTTTGCCTGATCATCCTCTTAAGAAACCTGAAATACTTGATATCTTTTATAATGGACTAACCGATGCTTCCAGAGATTACCTGGATAGTTGTGCTGGTTCTCTATTCAGGGAAATAACACCGGATGTAGCTGAAATTCTATTGAATAATATGTTGAGAAATGAAAATAATTGGGCACCTTCTGAGCTAGCCCCTGAGCCAGCTCCTGCTCTAATTAATTAGCCTATTCCTAAAACAACTCCGAAGAAGAGAGGTGTTCTATTTCTCAGTCCTGAAGATATGCAAGAGGCAAAGAAATCTATGAAAGAAAATGGTATTAAAGCTGAAGACGTTAAGAATTTACCTCCTATTGAAGAAATACATGGTCTTAATCTACCGCCTGTCGAAAAAACATATGATCTCAATTCTTTATTTACTGAAGAACCTCCTGATCCCGATATCCCGACACAGGTAGTAAAGGTAAATTCTCTCTATAGATATGATAAAGGTGAAGTTCCTCCTACTAAACTTGCTAGTCAGTTCTTGGATGAGTTTGATAACTTTATGTTTAAGCAAGACGACTTCAATGCTTATTTTGGTAGACAATTAAAAGAAAATGCTTATATGATTAGACGCTTGGGTGATTATATGGCTAATATTAAAGGTGAACTTAAACTTGTTAGCAAACATGCTTCTATGGTTACCACTCAAGTAGAACAAGTACTTAAAGCTCAAAAAGAAGCGCTTGATGAAATGAATAGTAAGAAAAATGATTATGCTGTTAGAGTGGCTACTAGAACTGGTAGAATGACTCACGAACATTTGTATCCTGAAGCCCACCCTAAGAGAATCGAGCAAGATTCTCAAAGAAATAATATTGATGTTCCTAGTTCTTCTAAAAAAAGAAAAAGAAAAATGATAGAACTATGCAAACTTCTAGTGAACCTATTGCTGAACCACCTGATAATCCAAATGATATATCTATGTCTGATGCTGAAACACAATCTGGTAATGAACACGAACCTAATGAAAATATTAATGATGATGTTCATGATGATGCTCAACCTAGTAATGATAATGATGTAGAAATTGAACCTGCTGTTGATCTTGATAACCCACAATCAAAGAATCAATGTTATGATAAAAGAGACTTTGTTGCTAGGAAACATGGTAAAGAAAGAGAACCATGGGTTCAGAAACCCATGCCCTTTCCTCCCAAACCATCCAAGAAAAAGGATGATGAAGATTTTGAGCGCTTTGCTGAAATGATTAGGCCTATCTTTTTACGTATGCGATTTAACTGATGTGCTCAAAACAAATCCTTATGCTAAATATATGAAGGATATAATTACTAATAAAAGAAAGATACCGAAAGCTGAAATTTCCACAATGCTTGCTAATTATACTTTTAAGGGTGGAATACCAAAGCAACTTGGAGATCCCACAGTACCTACTATACCATGCTCCATGAAATTATATAAAAACTGCTTTATGTGATCTTGGAGCCAGTGTTAGTGTTATGCCTCTCTCTTTATACCGTAGACTTGACTTGAATAAGCTGACACCTACTGAAATATCTCTGCAAATGGCTGATAAATCAACTGCTATACCTGTCGGTATTTGTGAGGATGTGCATGTTCTGGTTGCAAACGTTACTATTTTAACGGACTTTGTTATTCTTGATATTCCCGAGGATGATAGTATGTCTATTATTCTTGGAAGACCTTCTCTTAATACTGCAGGGGCTGTTATTGATTGCTACAAAGGCAATGTCACTTTTCATGTTAATGGTAATGAGCATACGGTACACTTTCCGAGGAAACAACCTCAAGTTCATAGTATCAACTCCATTGGAAAAATTACATCGATTATAATTAGAGGTTTTGAATTTCCTCTTCCTATGGTTAAAAAGAAATATGATATACTTATTATAGGGGATGTGCATATCCCCGTTGAGGTAACTTAGTGTTATTCGAAATTTCTCCGGTTTCATGATTATCGGAATGAGTTTGTTAACAAGACTTGATCAACCTTGTTAGTGGATTCTTTTTGATAAGCATGAGATGGATGAAACTAGAAGCACAACCTTCTGTACCCTCTCTATACTCTATAATTTAGTAGAAATAAAGTAAAAATAGTATTTGTCTGTTTATTTCCTGACTTATCCGTCCAATATAAAAATGTCCCGAAAATAAAAGTCCTCAGAATGCCATGCCAATTTAATATGATTTTTTCAGGAATACTTGAGGATTTACTGTGCAAAAATTACCGCGGGAGGAGCTGCCACCTGGCCACGAGGGCGGTGGACGCCCCCCCTTAGGGCGCGCCCCCTGCCTCGTGGGCCCATGGTGGCCCTCCTCCACTTATCCCAGCACCCATCTTCTTCCTCTGTCTCACACAAACCCGAAAAAACCAACTCAAGCACGAGTTCCAGCCACTTTTGCTGTGATTTTCGATCTCCTTGCTCAAAGCACCTCTCGCAAAACTGCTTGGGGAGATTGTTCCTTGGTATGTGACTACTCCATTGGTCCAATTAGTTTTCGTTCTAGTGCTTTATTCTTTGCAAATTTGTGCTGCATAGGTGACCATGTTCTTGAGCTTGCATGTCAAATTTATATGGTTCCAAGTAGTTCTAATGCTTGATATAGGCTCTAGGCACTTGTAGGAGTAGTTGCTATCAGTTTTATTGAAGTTGGTTCACTTTTGTTTGAAGTTACTAAAAATTTCAGATTTTTTCAGAGAAAAACAATATGCTTAGGAAGATGTTCCAAGGTGGTTCCTCTAAGAAGCAAGGACCCAGGATTGCTATGCGCGATGCTGACGAGGATCCATCAAGAGACGCTCCAGTACGGCCTTGCGAATGGCCGTCGGAAAATTTTATGGACCGTGCGGGAATTAAAGAAGAATTCAAAGCATATTTGCGCAATGCCGGTCTTGAGGATTTTGAGGCTAACAAATGCCCCCAGTATCATGATCTCACAAGTTCATTTGTGAGGAGGTTTGAGTATTCATCTTCGCGTACCTTCAGTCATGTTTGATCTCTATGACAAATCTTATACCATGGACCTAGAAGATTTCACTCTTGCTTGCAAACTTCCATCATGGGGCAGTATTAGGGATCCCCCTAAATCTGAATTTAGAAACTTTCTTGCTAGTATAACTGTAGGGGAATCTAGAGATATAACGCAGGCTACCATAGGGAGTATTCACTTTCCTGTTGTACATTATTTTGCTCTCTTCATCGGTAGATGCATAAATGCTAAGGATGAAGCATGTCACATGTGTGTCCCTGATCTTAGCATTCTTAGGAGTGCTGTGTTAGGAGACCAATCTTATCATATGGGAGCCATTGTAGCTCGTAGGTTGCATCATAATAGACATAATGGAGATTTCTTTGGAGGAATTTATGCAACCCGCTTAGCTAATTTTCTTGAGATAGACATTCGTGAGGGTGATACAGAGTTGCCTCCTGCCTTTTTAGATTATAACTCTATGGCTTCGCACCAGTTTGTCGAGAGGCCTGAATCACCTCTTTTATATCGTTTAATTTTTGATAAATGACGTTTTTTCCATATTACTCTCCCTGCTCCTGCCTTCTTTGATTCACAGACAAAAAGAAGATATGTTATTATCAGAGAGGAGGCAGAAGAGTACGAGAGGAGAGCGGAGGCAGCCCGACTCCACGCTGCAGCTCAGCAGGCGATAACCGCTGCACATCAGTATGACCCCAACTATTCTTTGTCGCAGTATGACCCCAGCTACACTTACGGGTATCCGCCAGGCTATCCCTGGCAATAGACCAACTTAGGCCAAAAGCCTAAGCTTGGGGGAGTACGTATTTCTCACCGACATTACATTTATGTTCACACACACTCATTGCTAGATGTCGGTGCTCATACTCTTTCACTGTAACATCCATGCTAGTTTATTTTCTTTTTCCTGCTTTCTTCTTGTGTGCTTGTTAAATGTTAAGAAAAACCAAAAAAATAGTAGTAGTTTACTTTCTTGATGTAGTAGTAATTAAAAAGAAAACCCAAAAATATTTCCCGTTCTTCTTTTGCTTGTTGGGAGCTTTCCCATGTAAATAGTTTTTATTTCTTTTCTTTCCTTTGGGGGTCAGTAACTCGACCTCTTTTGTTTTTGTAAATATGATGAGCCCGTCGTTCTTGATTCAGCTTATTATGAATAAACATGTTTGCAATGACAATTAGAGATCATAATTGCTTGTGTCATGCTTGATTAGCTATGAGTTATAATGATTTACCTTGTATGACAACATGCTATTGAGATGATTATGATGTGGTATGATGGGGTGGTATCCTCCTTTGAATGATTTAAGTGACTTGACATGGCACATGTTCACACATGTAGTTGAAACAAAATCAACATAGCCTTCATGATATTTAAGTTCATGGTGGATTATATCCTACTCATGCTTGTATCCAATGTTTATTAATTTTAATGCATGTACATGGCTGTTGTCGCTCTCTAGTTGGTCGCTTCCCAGTCTTTTGCTAGCCTTCACCTGTACTAAGTGGGAATACTACTTGTGCATCCAATCCCTTAAACCCCAAAGTTATTCCATATGAGTCCACTATACCTTCCTATTGCGGCATCTACCTGCCGTTCCAAGTAAATTTGAATGTGCCAAACTCTAAACCTTCAAATAAATATTCTGTTTTGTATGCTCGAATAGCTCATGTATCAACCAAGGTTGTCCTTATCTTCTGTGTTAGGAGGGTTATTCTCAAGAGGAGTGGACTCCGCTCCTCACTCACGAGAAAATGGCTGGTCACCGGGATGCCCAGTCCCATGCTTTATGCAAACTAAATCAAAATTAATTGCAAACAAAACTCCCCTGGGACCTGATGTATGTTGGAGACACTCGTTGTTTCGAGCAAGTCATGGATTGATGCTTGTTGGTGGAGGGGGAGTATAAACTTTACCATTCTGTTTGGGAACCGCCTATAATGTGTTTAGCATGGAAGATATCGCCATTTCTTAGTTGTTACGTTGACAATGAAAGTATACCGCTCAAAATGCAATTTATCTCCATTTCAAAACCGAGCTCTGGCACCTCTACAAATCCCTGCTTCCCTCTGTGAAGGGCCTATCCATTTACTTTTATGTTGAGTCATCACCCTCTTATTAAAAAGCACTAGTTGGAGAGCACAGCTGTCATTTGCATTCATCACTATTAATTTATATTGGGTGTGACTATGATTGCATCTCTTTTACCATGAACTACAATGTCTAGTCAGTCCTTGATCTTTAAAGGTGCTCTGCATTTATGTTTTGCGGTCTCAGAAAGGGCTAGCAAGATACCATCTTGTTATATTATATTATGATTTATTTTGAGAAAGTGTTGTCATCCGAGATTTATTATTATGGCTTGCTAGTCTATTATGCTATTGATATGAGTAATTATGGGACCTGAGAATTATTGCAAATGAGGTTAGTTATGATCTATGCTGAAAACTTGAATGCTGGCTTGACATAGTTACAACAACAAGAGAAAACAGAGTTTGTAAAAGTTTTTCTTTCTTTCTTTCAGTTTGTCAACTGAACTGCTTGAGGACAAGCAAGGGTTTAAGCTTGGGGGAGTTGATACGTCTCCGTCGTATCTACTTTTCCAAACACATTTGCCCTTGTTTTGGACTCTAACTTGTATGATTTGAATGAAACTAACCCGGACTGACGCTGTTTTCAGCAGAATTGCCATGGTGTTGTTTTATGTGCAGAAAACAAATATTCTCGGAATGACCTGAAACTCCACGGAACATCTTAGAAAAAATAATAAAAAATCCTTGCCAAAGATGAAGACAAGGGGGCCCACACCTTGTACACGAGGGTGGGGGCGCCCCCCCCCCCTCTAGGGCGTGCCCCCTACCTCGTGGGCCCCCTGGATGCCCTCCGATGCCAACTCCAACTCTATATATCTGCTTTTGGAGAGAGAAAAAATGAGAGAGAAAAAATCATCACGTTTTACGATACGGAGCCACCACCAAGACCTAAAACCTCTCGGGAGGGCTGATCTGGAGTCTGTTCGGGGCTCCAAAGAGGGGGATTCGTCGCAGTCGTCATCATCAACCATCCTCCATCACCAATTTCATGATGCTCACCGCCGTGCGTGAGTAATTCCATCATAGGCTTGCTAGACGGTTATGGGTTGGATGAGATTTATCATGTAATCGAGTTAGTTTTGTTAGGGTTTGATCCCTAGTATCCACTATGTTTTGAGATGGATGTTGCTATGACTTTGCTATGCTTAATGCTTGTCACTAGGGCCCGAGTGCCATGATTTAAGATCTGAACCTATTATGTTTTCATGAATATATGTGTGTTCTTGATCCTATCTTGCAAGTCTATAGTCACCTACTATGTGTTATGATCCGGCAACCCCGAAGTGACAATAATCGGGACCACTCCTGGTGATAACCATAGTTTGAGGAGTTCATGTATTCACTATGTGCTAATGCTTTGTTTCGGTTCTCTATTAAAAGGAGGCCTTAATATCCCTTAGTTTCCAATAGGACCCCACTGCCACGGGAGGGTAGGACAAAAGATGTCATGCAAGTTCTTTTCCATAAGCATGTATGACTATATACGGAATGCATGCCTACATTACATTGATGAATTGGAGCTAGTTCTGTGTCACCCTATGTTATAACTGTTACATGATGTACCGCATCCGGCATAATTATCCATCACTGATCCGGTGCCTACGAGTTTCCCATATACTAGTTTACGCTTATTTACTTTCCCGCTGCTACTGTTGCAATCACTACAAAATACCAAAAACATTACTTTTGTTGTCTTTACTTTTGTGGCCGTTACCACCACTATCATATTACTGTGCTACTAAACACTTTGTAGCAGATACTAAGTTTCCAGGTGTGGTTGAATTGACAACTCAGCTGCTAATACTTGAGAATATTCTTTGGCTCCCCTTGTGTCGAATCAATAAATTTGGGTTGAATACTCTACATTCGAAAGCTGTTGCGATCCCCTATACTTGTGGGTTATCAAGTTGTTGTTGTCCTATGGACTAAACCCTTCGGTTTATATAGACACCAGAGGGGGCTAGGGTTACACTGAGTCAGTTACAAGAGAGGAGATATACATATCCGAATTGCCAGCCTTGCCTTCCACGCAAGGGAGAGTCCCATCCGGATACGAGACGAAGTATTCAATCTTGTATCTTCATAGTCCAACAGTCCGGCCAAAGTATATAGTCTGGCTGTCCGAGGACCCCCTAATCCAGGACTCCCTCACTCTCCCACCCCTTCTTCTTTCCTTTTCTTTTTCTTTAATTACCAGAGAAGGAAAATGATTTATCTGGGGACCCTAATGATGTAGGAAAAATGTGGAACTGGATCATAAAAGCCCAGTGCATTTTTAGGCACTGCCACAATTACTTTTGGGAGAGGTTTAGATTCATTTGGAATTTTCATAAATGAATTTTAATTTTATATTGCTGGAATGGCACTGTTATAAATGTTAGTGTCCATCTTAGCATAGGAGTGATGTTGTTTTTCTTTACATCAAATTGTATTGGAATATTTGCTAAATGATGAACATTTTTCCAGCAACTTTTGTGCAACTTCAAATTTCACTTATGATTTGAATTTGAATTCAGATGGGAGTTTAAAAGAGATAATGAACAAAGGTGATTAAGCATTCTTTAGCCAAATGATTAGGCTTAATCACAGAGGGTTACTGTAGCATGACACTGGGGGTGTTACAGATCTCCAAGAGACCGTTGATTGAGAATTCAGAGGGAGAGAGAGAGAGAGAGAGAGAGAGAGAGAGAGAGAGAGAGAGATGAAGCCATCTAGCTACTAACTACAGACCTGAAGGTCTACAAAGAACTACTCACGCATTATCGGAGAGGCACCAATGGAGGTGGTGAACCCCATCCGAGATGGTGTCTAGATTGGATTTGGTGGTTCTGGACTCTGCGGCGGCTGGATGAATATTTTGTCGACTCCCCTAGGGTTTTGGGAATATTGGGGTATTTATAGAGCAAAGAGGTGGTTCGGGGGGGCACCCGAGGTGGGCACAACCCACCAGGGCGCGCATGGGCCTCCTGGCGTGCCCTGGTGGGTTGTGCTCTCCTCGGAGCACCCCCCAGGCGCAGCCAGGGCCCATTATGTTCCTTCTGGTCTCCGTCTGATATTGATTTCCTGTGATGTAAAAAACATGCAGAAAACAACAACTGGCACTTGTCACTATGTCAATAGGTTAGTACCAAAAAATGGTATAAAATGACTATAAAATGATTATGAAACATCCAAGATTGATAATATAACAACATGGAACAAGCAAAAATTATAGATACGTTGGAGATGTATCAACATCCCCAAGCTTAACTCCTACTCGTCCTCGAGTAGGGAAGTGATAAAAACAGAATTTTTGATGTGGAATGCTGCCTAACATGTCATATCATATTCTTTTCTTTATAGCATGGACATTTGGACTTTTATATTGTTCAAAGCAATAGTCTAGTTTTGAAATGATAATTTAAATACTCAAGCATATCACAAGCAACCATGTCTTTCAAAATATCAACGCTAAAATAAGTTATCCCTAGCCCATCATGCTCAACCATTGATCCATTCATGAAACACACTCGCATATTAGTTACACCCAATACTTAAGTACAATCATATTGCCTCCTAGTTGGTGCTTTTATAAGAGAATATGGATACTCAAATTCAAAATAAAAATTGCATAAAGTAAAAGAAAGGCCCTTCGCAGAGAGAAGTAGGGATTTGTAGAGGTGCCAGAGCTCAAAGCGAAAACTTAGAGATAAAACATGTTGGGAGGTGTATCCATCCCACCAACGAAAACAACTTAGAGTTCCCAACACTTTCCATGCTAGATATATGTAGGCGGTTCCCAAACAGAAAATAAAGTTTATTCCTTTTTCAACCATACTTTCACTTTCCATGGCCAAGCGTTGATGACCCACAAGTATAGGGGATCTATCGTAGTCCTTTCGATAAGTAAGAGTGTCGAACCCAACGAGGAGCAGGAGGAAATGACAAGCGGTTTTCAGTAAGGTATTCTCTGCAAGCACTGAAATTATCGGTAACAGATAGTTTTGTGATAAGGTAATTGGTAACGGGTAACAAGTAATAAAAGTAAATAAGGTTCAACAAGATGGCCCAATCCTTTTTGTAGCAAAGGACAAGCCTGTACGAACTCTTATATAAAGGAAAACGCTCCCGAGGACACATGGGAATTATCGTCAAGCTAGTTTTCATCACGTTCATATGATTCGCGTTCGTTACTTTGATAATTTGACATGTGGGTGGACCAGTGCTTGGTTACTGCCCTTCCTTGGACAAGCATCCCACTTATGATTAACCCCTATTGCAAGCATCCGCAACTACAAGAGAAGTATTAAGGTAAACCTAACCATAGCGTGAAACATATGGATCCAAATCAGCCCCTTACGAAGCAACGCATAAACTAGGGTTTAAGGTTCTGTCACTCTAGCAACCCATCATCTACTTATTACTTCCCAACGCCTTCCTCTAGGACCAAACAATGGTGAAGTTTCATGTAGTCGACGTTCACATAACACCACTAAAGGAAAGACAACATACATCTCATCAAAATATCGAACGAATACCAAATTCACATGACTACTTATAGCAAGACTTCTCCCATTTCCTCAGGAACAAACATAACTACACACAAATCATATTCATGTTCATAATCAGAGGGGTATTAATATGCATAAAGGATCTGAACATATGATCTTCCACCAAATAAACCAACTAGCATCAACTACAAGGAGTAATCGACACTACAAGAAACCCACAGGTACCAGTCTGAGGTTTTGAGACAAAGATTGGATACGAGAGATGAACTAGGGTTTCAGAGGAGATAGTGCTGGTGAAGATATTGATGGAGATTGACCCCCTCCCGATGAGAGGAGTGATACGTCCATTTTGCATCATGCTTTTATATTGATATTTATTGCATTGTGGGCTGTTATTACACATTATGTCACAATACTTATGCCTATTCTCTTTTATTTTACAAGGTTTACATGAAGAGGGAGAATGCCGGCAGCTGGAATTCTGGGCTGGAAAAGAAGCAAATATTAGTGTCCTATTCTGCACAACTCCAAAAGTCCTGAAACTTCACGGGAGCATGTTTTGGAATATATAAAAAATACTGGAGAAAGAATTAACCAGAGGGGGCCCATACCCTGGCCATGAGGGTGGGGGCGCGCCCTACCCCCTGGGCGCACCCTACCCCACTAGGAGCCCCCCTGTATCGTGGCCCCCCTGGCAGGCCTCCGGTGCCCATCTTATGCTATATGAAGTCTTTCGTCCGAGAAAAAATGAGGAGGAAGCTTTCGGGACGAAACACCACAGCCACGAGGTGGAACCTTGGCGGAACCAATCTAGGGCTCCGGCGGAGTTGTTCTGCCGGGGAAACATCCCTCCGGGAGGGGGAAATCATCACCATCGATCCTCTTAGTGGGAGGGGGTCAATCTCCATCAACATCTTCACCAGCACCATCTC
Organism: Aegilops umbellulata; assembly: GCA_032464435.1. NCBI lineage: Eukaryota > Viridiplantae > Streptophyta > Magnoliopsida > Poales > Poaceae > Aegilops > Aegilops umbellulata. Next base: position 69,636,158 of record CP136054.1, read on the forward strand.
CTCTCAAACCCTAGTTCATGTCTTGTATCCAATCTTTGTCTCAAAACCTCAGATTGGTACCTGTAGGTTGCTAGTAGTGTTGATTACTCTTTGTAGTTGATGCTAGTTGGTTTATTTGGTGGAAGATCATATGTTCAGATCCTTTATGCGTATTAATACCCCTCTGATTATGAACATGAATATGATTTGTGAGTAGTTACATTTGTTCCTGAGGACATGGGATAAGTCTTGCTATAAGTAGCCATGTGAATTTGGTATTCGTTCGATATTTTGATAAGATGTATGTTGTCTTTCCTCTAGTGGTGTTATGTGAACGTCCACTACATGACACTTCACCATTATTTGGGCCTAGAGGAAGGCATTGGGAAGTAATAAGTAGAAGATGGGTTGCTAGAGTGACAGAAGCTTAAACCCTAGTTTATGCATTGCTTCCTAAGGGGCGGATTTGGATCCACATGTTTCATGCTATGGTTAGGTTTACCTTAGTACTTCTTTTGTAGTTGCGGATGCTTGCAATAGGAGTTAATCATAAGTGGGATGCTTGTCCAAGGAAGGGCAGCACCCAAGCACCGGTCCACCCACATATCAAATTATCAAAGTAACGAAAGCGAATCATATGAGCGTCATGAAAACTAGCTTGACGATAATTCCCATGTGTCCCCGGGAGCGTTTTCCTCTATATAAGAATTTGTCCAGGCTTGTCCTTTGCTACAAAAAGGATTGGGCCATGTTGCTGCACTTTGTTTACTTTTGTTACTTGTTACCCGTTACAAATTACCTTATCACAAAACTATCTGTTACCGATAATTTCAGTGCTTGCAGAGAATACCTTACTGAAAACCGCTTGTCATTTCCTTCTGCTCCTCGTTGGGTTCGACACTCTTACTTATCGAAAGGACTACGATAGATCCCCTATACTTGTGGGTCATCAAGGATTAATGGTGATGACGATGGTGATGATTTCCCCCTCCCGGAGGGATGTTTCCCCGGCAGAACAGCTCGGCCGGAGCCCTAGATTGGTTTCGCCAGGTTCTGCCTCGTGGCGGCGGCGCTTCATCCCGAAAGCTTCCTTCTGATTTTTTCCAGGGCGAAAGACTTCATATAGCCAAAGATGGGCACCGGAGGCCTGCCAGGGGGCCCACGAGGCATGGGGCGCGCCCAGGGGGTAGGGCGCGCCCCCACCCTCGTGGATGGTGGGTGGCCCCTCTCTGGTACTTTCTTCGCCCATTATTTTTTTTTATTCTAAAACTGACTTCCGTGGAGTTTCGGGACTTTTGGAGTTGTGCAGAATAGGTCTCTAATATTTGCTCCTTTTCCAGCCCAGAATCCCAGCTGCCGGCATTCTCCCTCTTCGTGTAAACCTTGTAAAATAAGAGAGAATAGGCATAAGTATTGTGACATAATGTGTAATAACATCCCATAATGCAATAAATATCGATATAAAGGCATGATGCAAAATGGACGTATCAACTTCCCCAAGCTTAGACCCCGCTTGTCCTCAAGCGGAAGCCGATATCGAAAAATATGTCCACATGTTTAGAGATAGAGGTGTCGATAAAATAAAATACGAACATGATGGCATCATGATCATTCTTATAACAACAACATATATATTGTCATATGATTTCTTATGCTAAAGTAACAATCTATTCACAATGTCAAGTATGAATCAGAAACTTCATTGAAAACTAACAAACTATAATCTCAGTCATTGAAGCAATTGCAATTTATCATAACATCGGAAAGAGTCAATATAAGAGCTTTTCAGCAAGTCCACATACTCAACTATCATTTAGTCTTTCATAATTGCTAACACTCACGCAATACTTATGGGTATGGAGTTTTAATCGTACACAGAGAAAGATAGGGGCTTATAGTGTTCCCTCCCAACCTTTTACCTCAAGGGTAATGTCAACAATAATAGTTCATGATAACTTACATCCAATTGGATATATATATCAGGATCTTTCCAACACAATGTGCTTGCCAAAGGATAAAATGTAAAAATGGAAGGTGAAGATCACCATGACTCTTGCATAAGGCATAAGACAAAAGTAAAAGATAGGCCCTTCGCAGAGGGAAGCAGAGGTTATCATGTGCTTTGATGATTGGATGCACGAAATATTAATGCAAAAGAATGTCACTTTATATTGCCACTTGTGATATGGACCTTTATTATGTAGTCCGTCGCTTTTATTGCTTCCATATCACAATATCGTATAAAGCTTATTTTCTCCACACTAATAAATCATACATATTTAGAGAGCAATTTTTATTGCATGCAACAATTACAACTTACTTGAAGGATCTTACTCAATCCATAGGTAGATATGGTGGACTCTCATGGCAAAACCGGGTTTAAGGATATTTGGAAGCACAAGTAGTATCTCTAGTTGGTGCAAAGAATTTGGCTAGCATGAGGGGGAAAGGCAAACTCAACATGTTGGATGATCCATGATGATATACTTTATTTCGGATATAAGAAAACATAACCCATTACGTTGTCTTCCTTGTCCAACATCAACTTTTTAGCATGTCATATTTTAATGAGTGCTCACAATCATAAAAGATGTCCAAGATATTATATTTATATGTGAAATCATCTCTTTCTTTATTACTTCCTATTAATTGCAATGATGACCAAAACTATGTTTGTCAACTCTCAACAACTTTTATTCATCATACTCTTTATATGTGAATTCATTACTCTCCATAAGATCAATATGATCTCTTTAATTCTTTTTACTCTTTCTCTTCCCTTTTATTTTTATTCCCTCAAGATCATAGCAAGATAATCAAGCCCTTGACTCAAAACTAATCTTTATTATATATAGCTCACGGACTCGATTACATAGAAGGATCATAAAGCAAAACTCAAAACTAAATCATACTAAAACTTTATTCTACTATATCAAGATATTACCAAAAGGATCTAACTAAGAAAAACGGTAAATATAGAGGTGTGATGGTGATACGATACCGGGGCTCCGCCCCCAAACTTGGCAGTTGCCAAGGGGAGTTCTCATACCCATGTGTTTATGTCTCTTTCTTCGGAGGTGGTGATGATGGAGTTGTTGGTGATGTAGGCTTGTCATCCATCTTCCAAGGCATAGGCCCACCATCATAGAAGGATGATCGAGTCTCCGTGATCCTCAAGTCTGCAGCCAAACTCATCCTCTTGAATCTATATTCATACTCACATTTTTGGTTTTGCGGGTCATAGATCTGAGCTTGGAGATGCTCGATTTTCTAGTGAAGCTTGAAGATGGTCTCCCCAATGTTCTTGGCATCCAGCTTGTGGTTGTTGGTGAACTCCGCGATCATCATGTGGTTGGCGTTGAGTCCGCGGTCCACCATCCCCTGGCACTTGAAAACTTGTTGCTCCATTGCTTCTAGTCTTGTCTCCATGCTTCCGGTCCTCCTTGGTCCCTCAACATCGTGGATGTGCAGCACCCCCCTCATGCATCTGAATGGTTTGAGGGTGTTGCAGCACCTCCGCGAGGTAGGGGTTGATGACCTTCTCGAAAAACTTGTGCTTGGGTGCGCTCGAAGACGTCATGGTGACCTAGATCTGTCAGAAAAATAGCTCGAAAAAAAACAGGAGATATTTGCGTGGTACGGTGGTCAAAACCTTCGGGAGATTATATAATGAATTTTTACGACCAAAAGAAGTATCGTGCAAGAAAACGGAGTCCGGAGGGCACACGAGGTGCCCACGAGCCAGGGGCGCGCCCAGGGGGGTAGGGCGCGCCCTCCACCCTCGTGTCCCTTTCGGACTACTTCTTATTTTTCCTATTTTCTTAAATATTCCAAAACGGAGAAAAATTGCCATTAGAACTGTTTTGGAGTCGGTTTACTTACCGTATCACATACCTATTCCTTTTCAGAGTCTGAAACATTCTGGAATGTGTCCCTTATGTACTCCTCCGGGGTTATGGTATCAATAACATTAGTTTCAACGTTTATGGGATTACCTGAGATATAATGTTTGATTCTTTGACCGTTCACCACCTTCGGATTTGTGCCTTCGAAGTTGTTGATTTTTATGGCACCGGAACGATAGACCTCCTCGATAACGTAAGGACCTTCCCATTTAGAGAGGAGTTTTCCTGCAAAAAATTTTAAACGAGAGTTGTACAACAAAACATAGTCACCTACATTAAACTCACGCTTTTGTATCCTTTTGTTATGCCATCTTTTAACTTTTTATTTAAACAGTTTGGCATTCTCATAGGCCTAGGTTCTCCATTCATCAAGTGAGCTAATGTCAAATAGCCTCTTTTCACCGGCAAGTTTGAAATCATAATTGAGCTCTTTAATGGCCCAATATGCCTTGTGTTCTAGTTCGAGAGGTAAGTGACATGCTTTTCCATAAACCATTTTATATAGAGACATACCCATAGGATTTTTATATGCAGTTCTATAGGCCCATAATGCATCATCGAGTTTTTTGGACCAATTCTTTCTAGATCTATTAACAGTCTTTTGCAAAGTTAATTTAATCTCCCTATTACTTAGTTCTACTTGACCACTAGACTGTGGGTGGTATGGAGATGCAATTCTATGATTAACATCATACTTAGCAAGCATTTTACAAAAAGCACCATGAATAAAATGTGAACCGCCATCAGCCATTAAATATCTAGGGACTCCAAACCTCGGAAAAATAACTTCTTTAAGCATCCTAATAGAGGTGTTATGATTAGCACTACTAGTTGGAATAGCTTCTACCCACTTAGTAACGTAATCAACAGCAACTAAAATATGTGTATACCCATTGGAGGAAGGAAACGGTCCCATATAATCAAAGCCCCAAACATCAAATGGTTCAATAACAAGTGAATAATTCATAGGCATTTCTTGACGTATACTAATATTACCAATTCTTTGACATTCATCGCAAGACAAGACAAACTTACGGGCGTCCTTGAAAAGAGTAGGCCAATAAAAACCGGATTGCAATACCTTATGTGCAGTTCTATCTCCAGCGTGGTGTCCTCCATAAGCCTCGGAGTGACACTTGCGTAGGATCTGTTCCTGTTCATGCTTAGGTACACAACGTCTAATGACACCATCTACTCCTTCTTTATAAAGGTGTGGGTCATCCCAGAAGTAATGTCATCATAGAAAAACTTTTTCTTTTGTTGGTATGCGAAACTAGGTGGTATAAATTTAGCAACAATGTACTTAGCATAATCAGCATACCATGGAGCAGTACGAGAAGCATTTATGACAACTAATTGTTCACCAGGAAAGCTATCATCAATAGGTAGTGGGTTATCAAGAACATTCTCTAACCTAGAAAAGTTGTCTGCAACGGGGTTCTCAGTTCCCTTTCTATCAATAATATGCAAATCAAATTCTAGTAGCAAGAGAACCCATCTAATAAGTCTAGGTTTAGCATCTTTATTTTCCATAAGATATTTAATAGCAGCATGATTAGTGTGAACAGTTACTTTAGAATCAACAATATAAGTTCTGAACTTATCACAAGCAAATACAACTGCTAAAAATTCCTTTTCAGTAGTAGCATAATTTCTCTGGGCACTGTCTAGAGTTTTACTAGCATATTGGATAACATTTTATTTCTTATCAACTCTTTGTCCTAGAACAGCACCTACATCATAATCACTAGCATCACACATAATTTCAAAGGGTAAATTCCAATCAGGAGGCTGAATAATAGGTGCAGAAATCAAGGCTTTCTTAAGTATTTCAAATGCTTCTACACAATCATCATCAAAGACGAAAGGAACATCTTTTTGTAAGAGATTAGTCAGAGGCCTAGAAATTTTTGAGAAGTCTTTAATGAACCTCCTATAAAAACCGGCATGACCAAGGAAACTTCTTATACCTTTAATGTCCTTGTGACACGACATCTTTTAAATAGCATCAACTTTAGCTTTATCAACTTCAATACCTCTTTCCAAAATTTTATGCCCCAAGACAATACCTTCATTAACCATAAAGTGGCACTTCTCCCAATTCAAGACAAGATTAGTTTCTTCACATCTCTGCAAAACTCGATCAAGGTTGCTTAAGCAATCATCAAAAGAAGTTCCATACATGGAGAAACCATCCATGAAAACCTCAACAATCTTTTCACAAAAGTCAGAGAATATAGCAGTCATACATCTTTGAAAGGTAGCAGGTGCATTACATAAACCAAAAGGCATACGTCTATAAGCAAAGGTACCGAAAGGGAAAGTAAAAGTGGTGTTTTCCTGATCCTCTTTTGACACAGGTATTTGAGAGAAACCAGAATAACTGTCTAGAAAGCAAAAATGTGTATGTTTGGATAATCTTTCTAACATTTGATCAATAAAAGGTAAGGGGTAATGATCCTTTTTAGTAGCTTTATTTAGTTTACGGAAATCAATTACCATTCTATAACCTGTAACAATTCTTTGTGGGATCAATTCATCTTTATCATTACGAACAACAGTAATACCTCCCTTCTTAGGGACACAATGGACAGGACTTACCCACTGACTATGAGCAACGGGATAAATTATACCTGCCTCTAGAAGCTTTAGTATTTCTTTCCTTACCACTTCTTTCATCTTAGGATTTAACCGTCGTTGGTGATCAACAACCGATTTAGTGTCTTTCTCCAATTTTATTTTGTGTTGGCAAAGAGTGGGACTAATGCCCTTAATATCATCAAGAGTATATCCAATAGCAGCACGGTGCTTCTTCAGAGTTTTCAATAATTTCTCTTCTTCCTGCTCTGAAAGGTTAGCACTAATAATAACAGGATATATCTTCTTTTCATCAAGATAAACATATTTGGGAGTATCAGGTAATGGTTTAACCTCAAACACAGGATCACCCTTCGGTGGAGGAGGATCCCCTAGAATTTCAACATGCAAGTTGTGTTTCAAAATAGGTCCTTGTTTAAAGAATACTTCATCTATTTCCCTTCTTTCGTTCACTAACATACCATTTTCATGGTCTAGCAAGTATTGTTCTAAAGGATCATTAGGAGGCACGGCAATAGAAGCAAGACCAATAATTTCATCTTTACTAGGAAATTCTTTATCATGGGGTTGTCTATGAAGTTTAGCAAAATTAAAATCATGAGATATATCCCCTAAACCAATAGTAACAACATCCTTTTTGCAGTCTATCCTAGCATTAACAGTATTCAAGAAGGGTCTACCAAATATAATGGGACAGAAGTTATCTCGTGGGGAAGCAAGTACAAGAAAATCAGTAGGATATTTAATTTTCCCACACAAGACTTCAACATATCTAACAATCCCAACCGGTGAGATAGTATCTCTATTGGCAAGCTTAATAGTAACATTAATATCTTCTATCTCAGCAGGTGCAATATCATGCATAATTTCTTCATATAAGGTATAAGGTATTGCACTGACACTAGCACCCATATCACATAAGCCATGATAACAGTAATCTCCTATTTTAACCGAAATTACAGGCATGCAAACAACAAGTCTATTTTTATCTTTAGTATCAGGTTTAGCAATTCTAGCAGCTTCATCACAGAAGTAAATAACATGCCCATCAATATTATCAACCAAGAGATCTTTAACCATAACAATACTAGGTTCAACTTTAATTTTCTCAGAGGGTTTATGTGTTCTAATATTACTTTTGTTAACCATAGTTGAAGCTTTAGCATGATCCTTTATTCTCACAGGAAGGTGGTTTCTCAATATAAGTGGTAGGAACAATAGGATCAACATTATAAGTGATAGTCTTTTCTTCAACTTTAATAGGTTCAACTACTTTTACTTCAAAGGGAGGATGATATTTAAACCACTTATCCTTAGGGAGATAAAGATGAGTAGCAAATGATTCACAGAAAGAAGCTACTATCTCAGAGTCAAGTCCATATTTAGTGCTAAATTCATGGAAAACATCGGTATCCATAAAAGACTTAACACAATCAAACTTAGGTGTTATACCTCACTCCTTACCTTCATCGAGTTCCCAATCTTCAGACTTGCATTTAATTCTTTCCAATAAATCCCATTTGAATTCAATAGTCTTCATCATAAAAGAACCAGTACAAGAAGTATCGAGCATGGAGCGATTATTGAGAGAAAGCCGAGCATAAAAGTTTTGAATAATAATTTCTCTTGAGAGCTCATGATTGGGGCATGAATATAACATTGACTTAAGCCTCCCCCAAGCTTGAGCGATTCTTTCTCCTTCGCGAGGCCAAAAATTATATATATAATTACGATCACGATGAACCAAATGCGTTGGATAAAACTTCTGATGAAATTCCAATTTCAATCGGTTGTAGTTCCATGATCCAATATCATCACATAGCCTAAACCATGTCAATGCCTTTCCTTCAAAGATAAAGGGAAGACCTTCTTCTTGATAACATCCTCGGGCATACATGCAAGCTTAAATATTCCACAAACTTCATCCACATAGATTAGGTGCAAATCGGAATGCAATGTTCCATCTCCTGTAAAAGGATTAGCTAGCAGTTTCTCTATCATACCCGAAGGAATTTCAAAGTAAACATTTTCAGTAGGTTCAGTAGGTTGAGGAGCAAATCTTTGCTCTACTGGTCAGGGTGAAGATACCCCGCACAAGCCCCTCAAAGGATTATGTTCCATAGTAACAAGTGACAGTACATTTCAGCACATTGTATAAAATTTTCCTTACCAAAGGCGCTTCACTCCCCGACAACGGTGCTCGAAAAGAGTCTTGATGACCCACAAGTAGAGGGGATCTATCGTAGTCCTTTCGATAAGTAAGAGTGTCGAACCCAACGAGGAGCAGAAGGAAATGACAAGCGGTTTTCAGTAAGGTATTCTCTGCAAGCACTGAAATTATCGGTAACAGATAGTTTTGTGATAAGGTAATTGGTAACGGGTAACAAGTAATAAAAGTAAATAAGGTGCAGCAAGATGGCCCAATCCTTTTTGGAGCAAAGGACAAGCCTGGATGAACTCTTGTATAAAGGAAAACGCTCCCGAGGACACATGGGAATTATCGTCAAGCTAGTTTTCATCACGTTCATATGATTCGCGTTCGTTACTTTGATAATTTGATATGTGGGTGGACCGGTGCTTGGGTAATGCCCTTCCTTGGACAAGCATCCCACTTATGATTAACCCCTATTGCAAGCATCCGCAACTACAAGGGAAGTATTAAGGTAAACCTAACCATAGCGTGAAACATATGGATCCAAATCAGCCCCTTACGAAGCAACACATAAACTAGGGTTTAAGGTTCTGTCACTCTAGCAACCCATCATCTACTTATTACTTCCCAATGCCTTCCTCTAGGCCCAAACAATGGTGAAGTGTCATGTAGTCGACATTCACATAACACCACTAGAGGAAAGACAACATACATCTCATCAAAATATAGAACGAATACCAGATTCACATGACTACTTATAGCAAGACTTCTCCCATGTCCTCAGGAACAAACGTAACTACTCACAAATCATATTCATGTTCATAAACAGAGGGGTATTAATATGCATAAAGGATCTGAACATATGATCTTCCACTAAATAAACCAACTAGCATCAACTACAAGGAGTAATCAACACTACTAGCAACCCACAAGTACGAGTCTGAGGTTTTGAGACAAAGTTGGATACGAGAGATGAACTAGGGTTTGAGAGGAGATGGTGCTGGTGAAGATGTTGGTGGAGATTGACCCCCTCCTGATGAGAGGATCGATGGTGATGACGATGGTGATGATTTCCCCCTCCCGGAGGGATGTTTCCCCGGCAGAACAGCTCCGCCGGAGCCCTAGATTGCTTTCGCCAGGTTCCGCCTCGTGACGGCGGTGCTTCGTCCCGAAAGCTTCCTTTTTATTTTTTTCCAGGGCGAAAGACTTCATATAGCCAAAGATGGGCACCGGAGGCCTGCTAGAGGGGCCCACAAGGCAGGGGGCACGCCCAGGGTGTAGGGCGCGCCCCCCACCCTCGTGGATGGTGGGTGGCCCCCCTCTGGTACTTTATTCCCCCAATATTATTTATATATTCTAAAACTGACTTCCGTGGTGTTTCAGGACTTTTGGAGTTGTGCAGAATAGGTCTCTAATATTTGCTCCTTTTCCAGCCCAGAATCCCAGCTGCCGGCATTCTCCCTCTTCGTGTAAACCTTGTAAAATAAGAGAGAATAGGCATAAGTATTGTGACATAATGTGTAATAACAGCCCATAATGCAATAAATATCGATATAAAGGCATGATGCAAAATGGACGTATCAGCCGTATCCACGGTTGCCCTCCATACCAACACTTTCCAAGGAATTTATTATTTGACGACATAAAGTATATTCAGTTTTCTTTTCCGGACTGGGCAGCCCTAATACCTTTGCCTTACTCTCGTGCAATGACTAGTGATTAAACACTCATCTTGAGAATAACACATCTAGCATGGAAAATATTAGCCACCCCTCACTGCTCCGCGAGCGAAATGAACACACAAAAGAGAAGTTTATTTTGAAAATTAGAGATGGCACATGCAAATTTGCTTAGAACGGCAAAAGAATACCGCATATAGGTAGATATAGTGGACTCATGTGGCAAAACTGGTTTTAATGGTTTTTGGATACACAAGTAGAGATCATACTTAGTGCAAAATGAAGGCTAGCAAAAGATTGAGAAGCGACCAACCAAGAAACGGATAATCTCATAATCAAGCATTTAGCATAAATAACATCGAATAATGCACCACAAGTAGGATATAATTTCATTGCATAACTATTGACTTTCGTGCTTGCATAGGGAATCACAAACCTTAACACCAATATTCTTACTAAAGCATAATTACTCATCAACATAACTCACATATCACATCACCATATCTCAAAACTATTACTAAGAATCAAGTTTATTTTGTCCAATGATCTTCATGAAGGTTTTTATTATATCCTTCTTGGACATCTATCACTTTGGGACTAATTTTCATGTGTTGCTTTTCATAAGCTCAAACAAATATAAGTGAAGATCCTGAGCATAATATTTTTTGCTTTCTCCCAAAATAATTGAAGTGAAGAAAGAGAGAATTTCTTGAAAATTTTACTAACTCTCAAATAAATGTAAGTGAAGCAAGAGAGAATTTCCTGAAAAATACTAAGCATACCGTGCTAAAAATATATAGGTGAAGCACTAGAGCAAGTCCATAGCTCATAAAAATTTAAGTGAAGCATAGAGAGCAATTCTAACAAGTCATGACATAATTTTGGCTCTCACAAATAGGTGTGTCCAGAAAGGAATCAAGACTTAAAACACAAAATAAAACAAGAAGAGACTCATATCATAAAAGTCGCTCCAAGCAAAACATATAGTATGTGACGAATAAAAATATAGCTTCGAGTAAAATACCAATGGTCGTTAGAAGAAAGAGGGGATGCCACTCGGGGGCATTCCCAAGCTTAGTTGGTTGCTCATTTTTGGATAATAGCTTGGGATGCCGGGGCATCCCCAAGCTTAGGCTCTTCTACTCCTTATTCCTTCATCCATCGTAAGATATCCCAAAACTTGAAAACTTCAACCACACAAAACTCAACAAAACCTTCGTGAGATCCGTTAGTAAAAGAAAGCAAATAACTACTATAAGTACTGTACCAAACCAATTCATATTTTTTTTTGCATTATATCTACTGTATTCCAACTTTTCTATGGCAAAAACTCATCAAAGAAAACCATAGAGCCATTAAAATAAGCACACAATGCAAAGAAAACAGAATCTGTCAAAACAGAACAGTCTGTAGCAATCTGACTATTTCGAAAACTTCTTAAACTCCAAAAATTCTGAAAAAATAGGACGGCCTGAGAAATTTGTATATTAATCTTCTTCAAAAAGAATTGGCATTTTATCATGCTCTGGTAAAAAATAAGAATTGTTTTCGTGAGCGCAAAAGTTTCTGTTTTTCAGCAAGATCAATTAACTATCACCCAAGAAGATCCTATCGGTTCTACTTGGCACAAACACTAATTAAAATACAAAAAACACAATCATAACAGTAGCATAATTGTGATAGCACTCAAGTACAGAAAGTAAAAAGCAAAAATAAATTTTATTCATTGGGTTGCCTCCCAACAAGCGCTATAGTTTTACACCCTTAGCTAGGCATAAAGCAAAGATCTAAGTTTTGTCATGTTTCTTCTTAACTTTCTTAGAGGTGTTTTCATCATGGGGTTTTGTAAACACAATATAAAACATATTATCAATAGAAACCTTAGCTTTCCTAAGTTGGTGTTCATCATAACCTTTTGGATTTCCCGCAACAATCCAAGAGTGATGTTGATTAACATTATTGAAAACTTGTCGGATTATATCTAAAACAGGGACTTCCTTTTTAAGATTTTCATCAAAGATCTTATTATCCCCAAGAAAATGTCTTAAAGCATAGTCACTATTGTAAAGAATTTCATCTATCACCGGTTTTTCACGATCCATACCATAAAAATCAAAGATTTTCCTAGCTTCCCGTATTATGTAGTCAAACTCATTCATAAGAACGAGAGTGGCCAACTTTTTAGCTCTAGGATTCTTTATAACGGGAAGCTCAAAAAAAATCTTTGCAAAGTAGGATGGGTACGAATAAATTTACTTTTAGGTTTCAGAACAAGTGCTGAAATAGCATCTGAATAAGATCTAGTAGTTTTAAGTATAGGAGCATCATCAAGACTTAGATTCCCAACATAATTGAAAAACTCTTGGATACGTTCTTTTCCCATAACATTCCCTTGCCCCAAGATAAAATTTTCGTTCAAAAAATTTCCTACGATCACGCAAGATCTATCTAGGAGATGCATAGCAACGAGCAGGGAGAGTGTGTCCACGTTCCCTCGTAGACCGAAAGCGGAAGTGTTTAGTAATACAGTTGATGTAGTAGAATGTCTTCACAATCCAACCGATCCAAGTACCGAATGTACGGCACCTCCGTGTTCAGCACACGTTCAGCACGATGATGTCCCTTGAGCTCTTGATCCAATTGAGGACGAGGGAGAGTTCCGTCAGCACGACGGCGTGGCTGAAAGTGCAATCATGCCTTTACATCATGTTTTGATATTGATGACAATCTACACGTGGGGGACTAACTATGTTTGTCAAGTAAATCTCAGGTATTAGTCCCCAGGTCATCAAAGTGTGTGGATCAAGAGCATACGAAGTGATTTTACTCAAGGATGAAGAATCAAAATTGACTACATATTTGTTTTCTTGAGTATAGGATCCCGCACTATTAAGAGGGGATCGATAGGGTTAGTTTAATGCTTGCTCATGCCACAAACCTCCTTCCCAAATGCACATGCTCCATCTTTATATTCTCTAACATGTTTTTGTCTCTGGCCTGCCGGATGTCTAGGCTTCCAGCCGGATGTCTGGGCCTCACGGCGGATATCCAGCCTGCTCGCCGGATATCCGGGCCTAGCTATCCAGAGAGCACTTTGTGCTGGTGCTGCTTGCCGGATGTCCGGCCCTCTACACCGGATGTCCGGGCTCCTGTTGCACCTCGGATTTCCGGGCTTTCTTGTTGGATGTCCGGCTTGTGCTATCCAGAGGGCGTCTTCATCTTGGTGAAATTGCCGTATGTCCGGCCATGTGCCGGATGTCTGGGGTTACCTGATATGCCGGATGTCCGGGCTTGGCCCCCGGATGTCCGGCCCCTCTGTTTTCTGCTCTGCTTCTGCCTTGTTCTTCGTCTGCCTTGCTAGGTTGGACCGGCCTGCCTGTTCACTTACACTACAACGGTCACATTTGTGCTCACACTATATATAGCCCTTTTCCCCCACAGGAGAGGGTTGACCATGCACTTTGAACAAACCCTAGAACACATTTCACTCTCTCTCTCTCTCTCACTCCTCCACGCCAAATCTTAGATCCCCAAGGGATTTGAGAGCATTTGAGAGAAGTTGTCCGATCAAGTGATAGATCCACCCCTTTCCCTTCTTTGCACCAAAGGAATTCATGATTTGAGCAAGTCTTGAGCTTTCCCCCATGGTTCTTGTTACTCTTGGAGGTTGGAGACTCCTAGGCGGTTGGAGTCTTTCAGAGAGGAATCGACCATTGTGATTACCCCCGGGAAAGTTTGTGAGGGTTTGGCGACCACCCCAAGGTCTACCACTAGTGGTTGAGAAACGCCTCCGTGGTTTTGTCTCAAAGGGAGAATAGGGTGAGCCTTCGGGGCGTTGGTGTGCCTTCGTGGTAACATCCACCTCTCTTACAGTGACGTAGCTTCCCTCCAAGAAAGTGAACATCGGCATACATCCTCGTCTCCCGGAGTTGCGGTTATTCCTAACCCTAACTCTATACTTATGGTTACTTGTCTCTTAGCACTTACTTATATCATATTGTGCTTGCTTACTTACATACTTGTGTTACTTGTTTATCTTGCTTAGCTCTTAGCATCACACTTGCAATTGTTAGGCTCACTTTCATATTCCGCATTATTGCCTAAAATTTCTAAGTAATAATTAAAATTTGTAGTTGTACCTATTCACCCCCCTCTAGGTCCATCTCGATCCTTTCAATTGGTATTAGAGCCTCGTGCTCTATTCTTGTGGCTTACCCCCCCCCCCTAAAGCGAGATGAACCCTGATGGGACCCCCCTTGTTGCAAATCCGAAGAATACGGGTGTGGCTTCCACAGAAGCGAAGTCCTTCACTTCAGAGGATCTGACACGAGCTCTTGCTAAGAAAAAGGAGGAGCATGACGCCTCTCTTGAGGCCTTGGTCCAAATGAGGATAGCCACACTAACCACGATGCTTGCACCACTTTCTGGTGGTGCGGCCTCGAGGCCAGCTGTGCCTACTCCTTCATTTGGCCAACAACCTCCTAGCAATGAACACTCCAGTGTTCCTTGGCTTTACGCAAGACCTCAAATAGAGAAACCCAAGTATAACCCTCAAGGCAAACTGTCGGCGTTCTGCGAACGGAGGTCCCTAGACTTGCTTGCCTGCGGCCCACGGCGTGGCTCTGCGAGCGGGCCCGTACGGCCCATCTTCACCAACAAGCTTTCGAGACCCTGGCGAGGGGCCAAGCCTCGCGAGGCGGATGACACAAGACCTCCTCAGGAGCGGCCTCACCAGGCTGGTTCGCGAGGGGAGGAGAGATCAAGGCAAGGCAAACCTCGCGAGGCTCTCATGACGTGAGCCATGACGACCAAGGCCAGGCGGGCGCCAGCGCGCACAGTGTCCTTCCTTCCTCTTTGGTGCTAAGGAGGCAAGCGCAGGCGAGGACTATCGAGGCATCAGGCAAAGGTTTCCATATCGGTGCAACGACACCAAGACCAGCAGGACGGCAGAACGGAGGTCACCGTGGAGCCCAAGGCGGCATCACCACCAGAGCCTTTGGCAGGCGAAGACTGCTTTTATCAGGATAGCTTGTACTAGCTGTCCCCTTTCAAATTGGCCGTTGTGGCATCCCTTCCCGCTCAATATTTGGGAAGAGGACCAGGGCCTCTATAAATAGGACTAGCCACCACAGTAGGAGGCATCTCATCTTGGACCAGATCCAACCCATCCTCACACCCACCAGGCACAAGAACACCTCATCTCAGGAGGCTGTTCATCCCCTTGTAATGTTCATCCTCAGCCCGAGAGGCAATCCACCACACCACACTAGAGTAAGGTATTACACCACAACGGTGGCCCGAACCAGTATAAATCTTCTGTCTCTTGTGTTGCGAGTTCGTCGAGCTAAGCTTAGAGATCCCGGTGAGGCTAAGGGCGTGATTTGGTAGGGGGAAATCTTCGTGCGCACCCCAGTGTTCAAACCTTGAGGGTTTTGCCAGAACCCGAGATCCAACATTTGGCACGCCAGCTAGGGGTGCGCCAAAGCTTTCCTTCCGTCGATCTGCGTGCCGTCGCTTTGTCATCTCCGTGGCGGACGCTTGCAAGCTCGCGCTGAGCGTCGGGCCGCCCTCGCCGTCCGCGTTGCTCAGACGGCTCCCATCGCGGGCCACCCCGTCGCTACCCGTCGCCTGCCGCCACCGGCTCGGCGAGGAACAAGCAGCAAGCGTCCTCGCTGCACCCCTCGGTGCGGTGGGACGGCTGTGATGTCTACTACGCAACCTTCTTCTTGTAGATGTTGTTGGGCCTCCAAGTGCAGAGGTTTGTAGGACAGTAGAAAATTTCCCTCAAGTGGATGACCTAAGGTTTATCAATCCGTGGGAGGCGTAGGATGAAGATGGTCTCTCTCAAACAACCCTGCAACCAAATCACAAAGAGTCTCTTATGTCCCCAACACACCCAATACAATGGTAAATTGTATAGGTGCACTAGTTCGGCGAAGAGATGATGATACAAGTGCAATATGGATGGTAGATATAGGTTTTTGTAATCTGAAAATATAAAAAGAGCAAGGTAACTAATGATAAAAGTGAGCGTAAACGGTATTGCAATGCTAGGAAACAAGGCCTAGGGTTCATACTTTCACTAGTGCAAGTTCCCTCAACAATAATAGCATATTTGGATCATATAACTATCCCTCAACATGCAAGAAAGAGTCACTCCAAAGTTACTAATAGCGGAGAACAAACGAAGAGATTACGGTAGGGTACGAAACCACCTCAAAGTTATTCTTTCCAATCAATCCGTTGGGCTATTCCTATAAGTGTCACAAACAGCCCTAGAGTTCGTACTAGAATAACACCTTAAGACACAAATCAACCAAAACCCTAATGTCACTAGATACTCCAATGTCACCTCAAGTATCCGTGGGTATGATTATACGATATGCATCACACAATCTCAGATTCATCTATTCAACCAACACATAGAACCTCAAAGAGTGCCTCAAAGTTTCTACCTGAGAATCACGATGAGAATGTGTGCCAACCCCTATGCATAAGTTCATGGGCGGAACCCGCAAGTTGATCACCAAAACATACATCAAGTGAACCACGTGATATCCCATTGTCACCACAGATAGGCATGGCAAGACATACATCAAGTGTTCTCAAGTCATTAAAGACTCAGTCTGATAAGATAACTTCAAAGGGAAAACTCAATCCATTACAAGAGAGTAGAGGGGGAGAAGCAACATAAGATCCAACTATAATAACAAAGCTCGCGATACATCAAGATTGTGCCAAATCAAGAACACGAGAGAAAGAGAGAGAGAGATCAAACACATAGCTACTGGTACATACCCTCAGCCCCGAGGGTGAACTACTCCCTCCTCATCATGGAGAGCGCCGGGATGATGAAGATGGCCACCGGTGAGGGTTCCCCCCTCCGGCAGGGTGCCGGAACAGGCTCCCGAGAGGTTTTTGGTGGCTACAGAGGCTTGCGGCGGCGGAACTCCAGATCTATTCTCGTCTACGGAAGTTTTAGGGTACGTGGGTATATATGAGTGAAAGAAGTACGTCGGTGGACCTCCGAGCTGTTCACGAGGTAGGGGGCACGCCCTAGGGGGGTGGGCGCGCCCCCACCCTCGTGGGCAGCCCGGGAATCCCCTGACGCAGCTCCGGTACTCCGTGGGCTTGTTCTGGTCCAAAAATAGGTTCCGTGGAGTTTCCGGTCAATTGGACTCCGTTTGATATTCCTTTTCTTCAAAACACTGAAATAGGCAAAAAAAACAGCAATTCTGGGCTGGGCCTCCTGTTAATAGGTTAGTCCCAAAAGTAATATAAAAGTGGATAATAAAGCCCAATATTGTCTAAAACAGTAGATAATATAGCATGGAGCAATCAAAAATTATAGATTCGTTGGAGACGTATCAGCATCCCCAAGCTTAATTCCTGCTCGTCCTCGAGTAGGTAAATGATAAAAAAGACAATTTTTGATGCGGAGTGCTACTTGGCATAATTTCAATGTAATTCTTATTAATTGTGGTATGAATATTCAGATCTGAAAGATTCAAGACAAAAGTTCATATTGACATAAAAATAATAATACTTCAAGCATACTAACAAAGCAATTATGTCTTCTCAAAATAATATGGCCAAAGAAAGTTATCCCTACAAAATAATATAGTCTGGCTATGTTGTATCTTCACCACACAAAGTATTTAAATCATGCACAACCCCGATGACAAGCCAAGCAATTGTCTCATACTTTTGACATTCTCAAACTTTTTCAATCTTCACGCAATACATGAGCGTGAGCCATGGATATAGCACTATATGTGCAATAGAATGGTGGTTGTGGAGAAGACAAAAGGAGGGGAAGATAGTCTCACATCAACTAGGCGTATCAACGGGCTATGGAGATGCCCATCAATAGATATCAATGTGAGTGAGTAGGGAGCCATGCAACGGATGCACTAGAGCTATAAGTATATGAAATCTCAACAAAATAAACTAAGTGGGTGTGCATCCAACTCGCTTGCTCACGAAGACCTAGGGCATTTTGAGGAAGCCCATCATTGGAATATACAAGCCAAGTTCTATAATGTAAAATTCCCACTAGTATATGAAAGTGACAAAATGAGAGACTCTCTATCATGAAGATCATGGTGCTACTTTGATGCACAAGTGTGGTAAAAGGATAGTAACATTGTCCCTTCTCTCTTTTTCTCTCATTTTTTTATTTTTTTATTTGGGTCTTTCTCCCTTTTTTTATGGCCCCTTTTTTTCTTTTTTTTCTTTTTTTCGTCCAGAGTCTCATCCCGACTTGTGGGGGAATCATAGTCTCCATCATCCTTTCCTAACTGGGACAATGCTCTAATAATGATGATCATCACACTTTTATTTTCTTACAACTCAACAATTACAACTCGATACTTAGAACAAAATATGACTTTATTTGAATGCCTCTGGCAGTGTACCGGGATATGCAATGAATCAAGAGTGACATGTATGAAAGAATTATGAATGGTGGCTTTGCCACGAATACAATGTCAACTACATGATCATGCAAAGCAATATGACAATGATGGAGCATGTTATAATAAACGGAACGGTGGAAAGTTGCATGGCAATATATCTCAGAATGGCTATGGAAATGCCATAATAGGTAGGTATGGTGGCTGTTTTGAGGAAGGTATATGGTGGGTGTATGATACCGGTGAAAAGTGCGCGGTATTAGAGAGGCTAGCAATGGTGGAAGGATGGGAAAAGTGCGGATAATCCATGGACTCAACATTAGTCATAAAGAACTCATATACTTATTGCAAAAATCTAGAAGTTATCAAAGCAAAGTATTACGCGCATGCTCCTAGGGGGATAGATTGGTAGGAAAAGACCATCGCTCGTCCCCGACCGCCACTCATAAGGAAGACAATCAATAAATAAATTATGCTCCGACTTCATCACATAACGGTTCACCATACGTGCATGATACGGGAATCACAAACTTTAACACAAGTATCTCTCAAATTCACAACTACTCAACAAGCATGACTCTAATATCACCATCTTTATATCTCAAAACAATCATCAAGCATCAAACTTCTCTTAGTATTCAACACACTCATAAGAAAGTTTTTACTATTCTTGCATACCTAGCATAATAAGATTATTTAAGCAAATTACCATGCTATTTAAGACTCTCAAAATAATCTAAGTGAAGCATGAGAGATCAATAGTTTCTATAAAACAAATCCACCACCGTGCTCTAAAAGATATAAGTGAAGCACTAGAGCAAACAACAAACTACTCCAAAAGATATAAGTGAAGATCAATGAGTAGTCGAATAATTATGAAACTATGTGAATACTCTCTAACATTTAAGAATTTCAGATCTTGGTACTTTATTCAAACAGAAAGCGCAACTAAAGAAAATAAAATGACGCTCCAAGAAAAAGACATATCATGTGATGAATAAAAATATAGCTCCAAGTAAAGTTACCGATGAACGAAGACGAAAGAGGGGATGCCTTCCGAGGCATCCCCAAGCTTAGGCTCTTGGTTATCCTTGAATATTACTTTGGGGTGCCTTTGGCATCCCCAAGCTTAGGCTCTTTCCACTCCTTATTCCATAGTTCATCGAATCTTTACCCAAAACTTGAAAACTTCACAACACAAAACTCAACAGAAAACTCGTGAGCTCCGTTAGCGAAAGAAAACAAAACACCACTACAAGCTACTGTAATGAACTCATTCTTTATTTGTATTAGTGTTAAACTTACTGTATTCCAACTTCTATATCGTTTATAAACTATTTTACTAGCCATAGAGTCATCAAAATAAGCAAACAACACACGAAAAACAGAATCTGTCAAAAACAGAACAGTCTGTAGTAATCTGTGACTAACGCAAACTTATGGAACTCCAAAAATTCTAAAATAAATTGGTGGACCTGACGAATTTGTCTAGTAATCATCTGAAAAACGAATCAACTAAATATCTCTCTCCAGTAAAAAGTTTTAACTAATCTCGTGAGCGCTAAAGTTTCTGTTTTTTACAGCATGATCATAAAGAATTCACCCAAGTCTTCCCAAAGGTTCTACTTGGCACAAACACTAATTAAAACATAAAACCACATCTAAACAGAAGCTAGATGGATTATTTATTACTAAACAGAACCAAAAAGCAAGAAACTAAAATAAAATTGGGTTGCCTCCCAACAAGCACTATCGTTTAACGCCTCTAGCTAGGCATGATGATTTCAATGATGCTCACATAAAAGATAAGAATTGAAACATAAAGAGAGCATCATGAAGAATATGACTAGCACATTTAAGTCTAACCCACTTCCTATACATAGGGATTTTGTGAGCAAACAACTTATGGGAACAATAATCAACTAGCATAGGAAGGCAAAACAAGCATAACTTCAAAACTTTAAGCACATAGAGAGGAAACTTGATATTATTGCAATTACTACAAGCATATATTCCTCCCTCATAATAACTTTCAGTAGCATCATGAATGAATTCAACAATATAAACAGAACCTAAAGCATTCTTTTCATGATCTACTAGCATAGAAATTTATTACTCTCCACATAAGCAAAATTCTTCTCATTCGGAATAGTGGGAGTATCATAAGAGACTTGAATACTATAAATTGTTTCCACATTAAAAGAGTAATGTTCAGAGAAAGGGTACTCATAATCATGACAAGTTTTATAAATATTATCATCACTAATTCTTATAGCATAAGTTTCATCACAATAATCTGTTGGGGAACGTAGTAATTTCAAAAAATTTCCTACGCACACGCAAGATCATGGTGATGCATAGCAACGAGAGGGGAGAGTGTTGTCTACGTACCCTCGTAGACCGAAGCGGAAGCGTTGACGCAACGTAGAGGAAGTAGTCGTACGTCTTCCCGGTCCAACCGATCCAAGCACCGTTACTCCGGCAACTCCGAGTTCTTGGCACACATTCAGCTCGATGACACTCCCCGGGCTACGATCCAGCAAAGCTTCGGGGAGGAGTTCCGCCAGCACGACGGCGTGGTGACGATCTTGATTTTTTATCGGCGCAGGGCTTCGCCTAAGCACTGCAACGATATGACCGAGATGGAATATGGTGGAGGGGGGCACCGCACACGGCTAAGGAACGATCACGAAGATCAACTTGTGTCTTCTAGGGTGCCCCCCTGCCCCCGTATATAAAGGAGGAAGGGGGCGCCGCCCCCCCCCCCTTCCTTGTCCTATTTAGACTAGGGGGGAGGGGCACGCGGCCTGCCCTGGCCGGCCCCTCTCTTCTCCCTTATGGCCCATGAAGGTCCATTAACCCCCCGGGGGGTTCCGGTAACTCCTCGGTACTCCGGTAAAATGCCGATTTCACCCGGATCGATTCCGATGTCCAAATATAGGCTTCCAATATATCAATCTTTATGTCTCGACCATTTCGAGACTCCTCGTCATGTCCGTGATCACATCCGGGACTCCGAACTACCTTCGCTAATGTATAAACTCATAATAATTGTCATCGTAACGTTAAGCGTGCGGACCCTACGGTTCGAGAACAATGTAGACATGACTGAGACACGTCTCTGGTCAATAACCAATAGCGGGACCTGGATGCCCATATTGGCTCCTACATATTCTACGAAGATCTTTATCGGTCAGACCGCATAACAATATACATTGTTCCCTTTGTCATCGGTATGTTACTTGCCCGAGATTCGATCGTCGGTATCCAATACCTAGTTCAATCTCGTTGCCGGCAAGTCTCTTTACTCGTTCCATAATACATCATCTCACAACTAACACATTAGTTGCAATGCTTGCAAGGCTTATGTGATGTGCATTACCGAGAGGGCCCAGAGATACCTCTCCGACTATCGGAGTGACAAATCCTAATCTCGAAATACGCCGACCCAACAAGTACCTTTGGAGACACCTGTAGAGCACCTTTATAATCACCCAGTTACGTTGTGACATTTGGTAGCACATAAAGTGTTCCTCCGGTAAACGGGAGTTGCATAATCTCATAGTCATAGGAACATGTATAAGTCATGAAGAAAGCAATAGCAACATACTAAACGATCGGATGCTAAGCTAATGGAATGGGTCATGTCAATCAGATCATTCAACTAATGATGTGATCCCGCTAATCAAATAACAACTCTTTGTCCATGGTTAGGAAACATAATCATCTTTGATTAACGAGCTAGTCAAGTAGAGGCATACTAGTGACACTTTGTTTGTCTATGTATTCACACATGTATTATGTTTCCGGTTAATACAATTCTAGCATGAATAATAAACATTTATCATGATATAAGGAAATAAATAATAACTTTATTATTGCCTCTAGGGCATATTTCCTTCAGTCTCCCACTTGCACTAGAGTCAATAATCTAGCTCACATCGTTATGTGATTAACACCAATAGTTCACATCTTTATGTGATTGGTTCACATCTCCATGTGACTAACACCCAAAGGGTTTACTAGATTCAATAATCTAGTTCACATTGCTATGTGATTAACACCCAAAGAGTGATCATGTTTTGCTTGTGAGAGAAATTTAGTCAACGGGCCTGCCAAATTCAGATCCGTATGTATTTTGCAAAATTCTATGTCTACAATGCTCTGCACGGAGCTACTCTAGCTAATTGCTCCCACTTTCAATATGTATCCAGATTGAGACTCAGAATCATCTGGATTAGTGTCAAAAACTTGCATCGACGTAACCCTTTACGACGAACCCTTTTGTCACCTCCATAATCGAGAAACATATCCTTATTCCACTAAGGATAATTTTGACCACTGTCCAGTGATCTACTCTTAGATCACTATTGTACTCCCTTGCCAAAATCAGTGTAGGGTATACAATAGATCTGGTACACAGCGTGGCATACTTTATAGAACCTATGGCTGAGGCATAGGGAATGACTTTCATTCTCTTTCTATCTTCTGCCGTGGTCGGGTTTTGAGTCTTATTAAACTTCACACCTTGTAATACAGGCAAGAACTCTTTCTTTGACTGTTTCATTTTGAACTACTTCAAAAATCTTGTCAAGGTATGTACTCATTGAAAAAACTTATCAAGCGTCTTGATCTATCTCTATAGATCTTGATACTCAATATGTAAGCAGCTTCACCGAGGTCTTTCTTTGAAAAAAAAACCTTTCAAACACTCCTTTGTGCTTTATAGAATAATTCTACATTATTTCTGATCAACAATATGTCATACATATACTTATCAGAAATGTTGTAGTGCTCCCACTCACTTTCTTGTAAATAAAGGCTTCACCGCAAGTCTGTATAAAACTATATGCTTTGATCAACTCATCAAAGTGTATATTCCAACTCCGAGATGCTTGCACCAGTCCATAGATGGATCACTGGAGCTTGCATATTTTGTTAACACCTTTAGGATTGACAAAACCTTCTGGTTGCATCATATACAACTTTTCTTTAATAAATCCATTAAGGAATGCAGTTTTGTTTATCCATTTGCCAGATTTCATAAAATGCGGCAATTGCTAACATGATTCGGACAGACTTAAGCATAGATACGAGTGAGAAACTCTCATCGTAGTCAACACCTTGAACTTGTCGAAAACCTTTTGCGACAATTCTAGCTTTGTAGATAGTAACACTACTATCAGCGTCCGTCTTCCTCTTGAAGATCCATTTATTCTCAATGGCTTGCCAATCATTGGGCAAGTCAATCAAAGTCCACACTTTGTTCTCATACATGGATCCCATCTCAGATTTCATGGCTTCAAGCCATTTTATGGAATCTGGGCTCACCATCGCTTCTTCATAGTTCGCAAGCTCGTCATGGTCTAGTAACATGACTTCCAGAACAGGATTACCGTACCACTCTGGTGTGGATCTCACTCTGGTTTACCTACGAGATTCGGTAGTAACTTGATCTGAAGTTTCATGATCAATATCATTAGCTTCCTCACTAATTGGTGTAGGTGTCACAGAAACAGATTTCTGTGATGAACTACTTTCCAATAAGGGAGATGGTACGATTACCTTATCAAGTTTTCTACTTTCCTTCCACTCACTTCTTTCGAGAGAAACTCCTTCTCTAGAAAGTATCCATTCTCAGCAACGAATGTCTTGCCTTTGGATCTGTGATAGAAGGTGTACCCAACTGTCTCCTTTGGGTATCCTATGAAGACACATTTCTCCGATTTGGGTTTGATCTTATCAGGATGAAACTTTTTCACATAAGCATCACAACCCCAAACTTTAAGAAACGACAACTTTAGTTTCTTCCAGACCATAGTTCATACAGTGTCGTCTCAACGGATTTAGATGGTGCCCTTTTAACGTGAATGCAGCCGTCTCTAATGCATAACCCCAAAACGATAGTGGTAAATCGGTAAGAAACATCATAGATTGCACTATATCCAATAAAGTATGGTTATGACGTTCGGTCACACCATTATGCTGTGGTGTTCCAGGTGGCATGAATTTGTGAAACTATTCCACATTGTTTTAATTGAAGACCAAACTCATAACTCAAATATTTGTCTCCGCGATCAGATCGTAGAAACTTTATTTTCTTGTCACGATGATTTTCCACTTCACTCTGAAATTCTTTGAACTTTTCAAATGTTTCAGACTTATGTTTCATCAAGTAGATATACCCATATCTGCTCAAATTATCTGTGAAGGTCAGAAAATAACGATACCCGCCGCGAGCCTTAACACTTATCGGATTGCATACATCAGTATGTATTATTTCTAATAAGTCAGTTGCTCGCTCCATTGTTCTGGAGAACGGAGTTTTAGTCATCTTGCCCATGAGGCATGGTTCGCAAGCATCAAGTGATTCATAATCAAGTGATTCCAAAAGCCCATCAGCATGGAGTTTCTTCATGCACTTTACACCAATATGACCTAAACGACAGTGCCACAAACAATTTGCACTATCATTATTAACTTTGCATCTTTTGGCTTCAATATTATGAATATGTGTATCATTACGATCGAGATCCAACAAACCATTTTCGTTGGTGTGTATGACCATAGAAGGTTTTATTCATGTAAACAGAACAACAATTTATTCTCTTACTTAAATGAACAACCGTATTGCAATAAACATGATCAAATCATATTCATGCTCAACACCAAATAACATTTATTTAAGTTCCACACTAATCCCAAAAGTATAGGGAGTGTGCGATGATGATCATATCAATCTTGGAACCACTTCCAACACACATCGTCACTTCACCCTTAACTAGTCTCTGTTTATTCTGCAACTCCCGTTTCGAGTTACTAATCTTAGCAACTCAACTAGTATCAAATACTGAGGGGTTGCTATAAACACTAGTAAAGTACACGTCAATAACATGTATATCAAACATACTTATGTTCACTTTGCCATCCTTCTTATCCGCCAATCACTTGGGGTAGTTCCGTTTCCAGTGACCAGTCCCTTTGCAGTAGAAACACTTAGTCTCAGGCTTAGGACCAGACTTGGGCTTCTTTACTTGAGCAGCAACTTGCTTGCCGTTCTTCTTGAAGTTCCCCTTCTTCCCTTTGCCCTTTTCTTGAAACTAGTGGTCTCGTCAACCATCAACACTTGATGTTTTTCTTGATTTCTACCTTCATCGATTTCAGCATCACGAAGAGCTTGGGAATTGTTTTTGTCATCCCTTGCATATTATAGTTC
This sequence comes from Aegilops umbellulata, assembly GCA_032464435.1. Taxonomy (NCBI): domain Eukaryota; kingdom Viridiplantae; phylum Streptophyta; class Magnoliopsida; order Poales; family Poaceae; genus Aegilops; species Aegilops umbellulata. Next base: position 69,662,101 of record CP136054.1, read on the forward strand.
ATCACGAAGTTCTACTAACTTGGTGATGGTGACTAGAGAATTCTGTCAATCACTATCTTATCTGGAAGATTAACTCCCACTTGATTCAAGCGATTGTAGTACCCAGACAATCTGAGCACATGCTCACTAGTTGAGCGATTCTCCTCCATCTTTTAGCTATAGAACTTGTTGGAGACTTCATATCTCTCAACTCGGGTATTTGCTTGAAATATTAACTTCAACTCCTGGAACATCTCATATGGTCTATGACGTTCAAAACGTCTTTGAAGTCCCGATTCTAAGCCGTTAAGCATGGTGCACTAAACTATCAAGTAGTCATCATATTGAGCTAGCTAAACGTTCATAACGTCTGCATTTGCTCCTGCAATAGGTCTGTCACCTAGCGGTGCATCAAGGACATAATTCTTCTGTGCAGCAATGAGGATAAACCTCAGATCACGGATCCAATCCGCATCATTGCTACTAACATCTTTCAACACAATTTTCTCTAGGAACATATCAAAATAAACATACGAAAGCAACAACGCGAGCTATTGATCTACAACATAGATATGCTAATACTACCAGGACTAAGTTCATGATAAATTAAAGTTCAATTGATCATATTACTTAAGAACTCCCACTTAGATAGATATCCCTCTAATCATCTAAGTGATCACGTGATCCAAATCAACTAAACCATGTCCGATCATCACGTGAGATGGAGTAGTTTCAATGGTGAACATCACTATATTGATCATATCTACTATATGATTCACGCTCGACCTTTTGGTCTCCGTGTTCCGAGGCCATATCTGTATATGCTTGGCTCGTCAAGTATAACCTGAGTATTCCACGTGTGCAACTGTTTTGCACCCGTTGTATTTGAACATAGAGCCTATCACACCCGATCATCACGTGGTGTCTCAGCACGAAGAACTTTCGCAACGGTGCATACTCAGGGAGAACACTTCTTGATAATTAGTGAGAGATCGTCTTAAAATGCTACCGTCAATCAAAGCAAGATAAGATGCATAAAAGATAAACATCACATGCAATCAATATAAGTGATATGATATGGCCATCATCATCTTGTGCTTGTGATCTCCATCTTCGAAGCACCGTCATGATCACCATCGTCACCGGCGCGACACCTTGATCTCCATCGTAGCATCGTTGTCGTCTCGCCAATCTTATGCTTCTACGACTATCGCTACCGCTTAGTGATAAAGTAAAGCATTACAGGGCGATTGCATTGCATACAATAAAGCGACAACCATATGGCTCCTGCCAGTTGCCGATAACTCGGTTACAAAACATGATCATCTCATACAATAAAATTTAGCATCATGCCTTGACCATATCACATCACATCATGCCCTGCAAAAACAAGTTAGACGTCCTCTACTTTGTTTGTTGCAAGTTTTACGTGGCTGCTACGGGCTTAAGCAAGAACCAGTCTCACCTACGCATCAAAACCACAATGATAGTTTGTCAAGTTGATGTCGTTTTAACCTTCGCAAGGATCGGGCGTAGCCACACTCGGTTCAACTAAAGTTGGAGAAACTGACACCCGCCAGCCACCTGTGTGCAAAGCACGGCGGTAGAACCAGTCTCGCGTAAGCGTACGCGTAATGTCGGTCCGGGCCGCTTCATCCAACAATACCGCCGAACCAAAGTATGACATGCTGGTAGGCAGTATGACTTATATCACCCACAACTCATTTGTGTTCTACTCGTGCATATAACATCAAGCCATAAAAACCTAGGCTCGGATACCACTGTAGGGGAACGTAGTAATTTCAAAAAAATTCCTACGCACACGCAAGATCATGGTGATGCATATCAACGAGAGGGGAGAGTGTTGTCTACGTACCCTCGTAGACCGAAGCGGAAGCGTTGACGCAACATAGAGGAAGTAGTCGTACGTCTTCCCGGTCCAACCGATCCAAGCACCGTTACTCCGGCACCTCCGAGTTCTTGGCACACGTTCAGCTCGATGACACTCCCCGGGCTCCGATCCAGCAAAGCTTCGGGGAGGAGTTCCGCCAGCACGACGGCGTGGTGACGATCTTGATGTTTTATCGGCGCAGGGCTTCGCCTAAGCACTGCAACGATATGACCGAGGTCGAATATGGTGGAGGGGGGCACCGCACACGGCTAAGGAACGATCACGAAGATCAACTTATGTCTTCTAGGGTGCCCCCTGCCCCCGTATATAAAGGAGGAAGGGGGAGGTGCGGCCGGCCCCCAAGGGGTGCGCCTGGAGGAGTCCTACTCCCACCGGGAGTAGGACTCCCCCCTCTCTTGCCTTGTTGGAGAAGGAAAGGGGGAGGGAGAAGAGGAAAGGGGGCGCCCCCCCCCCCTTCCTTGTCCTATTCGGACTAGGGGGGAGGGGGCGCGCGGCCTGCCCTGGCCGGCCCCTCTCTTCTCCCTTATGGCCCACGAAGGCCCATTAACCCCCCGGGGGGTTCCGGTAACCCCTCGGTACTCCGGTAAAATGCCGATTTCACCCGGATCAATTCCGATGTCCAAATATAGGCTTCCAATATATCAATCTTTATGTCTCGACCATTTCGAGACTCCTCGTCATGTCCGTGATCACATCCGGGACTCCGATCTACCTTCGGTACATCAAAATGTATAAACTCATAATAACTGTCATCGTAACGTTAAGCGTGCGGACCCTACGGTTGGAGAACAATGTAGACATGACTGAGACACGTCTCTGGTCAATAACCAATAGCGGGACCTGGATGCCCATATTGGCTCCTACATATTCTACGAAGATCTTTATCGGTCAGACCGCATAACAACATACGTTGTTCCCTTTGTCATCGGTATGTTACTTGCCCGAAATTCGATCGTCGGTATCCAATACCTAGTTCAATCTCGTTGCCGGTAAGTCTCTTTACTCGTTTCGTAATACATCATCTCACAACTAACACATTAGTTGCAATGCTTGCAAGGCTTATGTGATGTGCATTACCGAGAGGGCCCAGGGATACCTCTCCGACTATCGGAGTGACAAATCCTAATCTCGAAATACGCCAACCCAACAAGTACCTTTGGAGACACCTGTAGAGCACCTTTATAATCACCCAGTTACGTTGTGATGTTTGGTAGCACACAAAGTGTTCCTCCGGTAAACGGGAGTTGCATAATCTCATAGTCATAGGAACATGTATAAGTCATGAAGAAAGCAATAGCAACATACTAAACGATCGGATGCTAAGCTAATGGAATGGGTCATGTCAATCAGATCATTCAACTAATGATGTGATCCCGTTAATCAAATAACAACTCTTTGTCCATGGTTAGGAAACATAATCATCTTTGATTAACGAGCTAGTCAAGTAGAGGCATACTAGTGACACTTTGTTTGTTTATGTATTCACACATGTATTATGTTTCCGGTTAATACAATTCTAGCATGAATAATAAACATTTATCATGATATAAGGAAATAAATAATAACTTTATTATTGCCTCTAGGGCATATTTCCTTCATAATCATCATAAGTAGCAACTTTGTTCTCATCATAATTGATTGAAACCTCTTCCAAGATAGTGGACTCATCACTAAATAAAGTCATGACCTCTCCAAATCCACTTTCATAAATATTATAAGATTTAACATCCTCCAATATTGTGGGATCACTACTTCCTAAGGTTGACACTCTTCCAAACTCACTTTCATCAATATAATCATCATAGGTAGAAGGCATGCTATCATCATAACAACTTTGCATATCAAAACTTGGGAGGCTAAAAATATCACCATTATTAAACATAGCATCCCCAAGCTTGGGACAAACATTAATTTCAGCAAATATATTCTCAAATATGTCATCCTCATCAAACATAGCTTCCCCAAGCTTGGCCCTTTTCGTATCATAAGCATAATCACTCTCATCATTAATAGTATGGATAGCACCAATAGTATAGCAATTATCATATTCTTCCAAGCAAGTGCCAAAAAGATTTTCAAGATCATAAGGGGTATCATTATCTTCCCAATCATAATCATCACAACAAGCAATAGGCATAACGAGATCATCATCAAGTGCATCATCTTCCATAATTATTTTTGATTCATTTTCATGAGGCACAACAATAATAGGAGCAACATTATTTGGGAGAGATACCTTTTTTACCTCTCTTCCTTTTTCTTTTCTTCTTCTTCACCACATCATGTGTGGGTTCAATCCTCTTTTTGGAGCTCCTTATTAATGAGATTGGTTGAATAGAAGGCTCCTCCTCGTTATCTGATTCGTCATAAGAAATAATAGGAGGATATTGGGAAGTCTCTTCCCTTTCATTAGTATTCTCTTCATCCTCTATTTGTTTTCTTTTCTTTACGTAATTGGCAATATAAGGATTTTCAATGCAATTCACCGCGCAGTACATATAAATTTCCTCTAGATTAAAATGAAGAACTCTATCAAGGGCAAATTTTGGAATATCCTTAGTTATACGTTTCATTTCTTCATAACCCAAGAGCAAACTAAGTTCATTATAATGTGCAAGGGAAATCAAGTCATCACAAATTTTGGACACGATACGATCATGAAACAATTTGCATTGGGTACTGAAATGATCACGTTCATTGCAAAGTACACAAGTACGGCTAAGAAAATTTAAATTTTCAGCACAAACATCTAGCCTTTCTTGCAACCATTTAGTTTCAAAGTACTTATGCCTCTTGCAATATCTATCTTCCCTATTTGGTGTGTACTTGCAAACCCAATATACTCCACAGAAATCGACATGCTTATAAAAGATATTTTCATCATGACTAGTGCAATCATCATTAGTACCATGGATATTCAGGGAGTTCATACTAACAACATTGCAATCATGCTCATCATTCAAAGATTTAGTGCCAAACATTTTATAGCATTCTTCTTCTAACACTTTGGCACAATTTTCCTTTCCATCATACTCACGAAAGATATTAAAAAGATGAAGCGTATGAGACAAACTCAATTCCATTCTTTTGTAGTTTTCTTTTATAAACTAGACTAGTGATAAAACAAGAAACTAAAAGATTTGATTGCAAGATCTAAAGATATACCTTCAAGCACTCATCTCCCCGGCAACGGCGCCAGAAAAGAGCTTGATGTCTACTACGCAACCTTCTTCTTGTAGACGTTGTTGGGCCTCCAAGTGCAAAGGTTTGTAGGACAGTAGCAAATTTCCCTCAAGTGGATGACCTAAGGTTTATCAATCCGTGGGAGGCGTAGGATGAAGATGGTCTCTCTCAAACAACCCTGCAACCAAGTAACAAAGAGTCTCTTGTGTCCCCAACACACCCAATACAATGGTAAATTGTATAGGTGCACTAGTTCGGCAAAGAGATGGTGATACAAGTGCAATATGGATGGTAGATATAGGTTTTTGTAATCTGAAAATATAAAAACAGCAAGGTAACTAATGATAAAAGTGAGTGTAAACGGTATTGCAATGCTAGGAAACAAGGCCTAGGGTTCATACTTTCACTAGGGAAAGTTCTCTCAACAATAATAACATAATTGGATCATATAACTATCCCTCAACATGCAACAAAGAGTCACTCCAAAGTCACTAATAGCCGAGAACGAACGAAGAGGTTATGGTAGGGTACGAAACCACCTCAAAGTTATTCTTTCCAATCAATCCGTTGGGCTATTCCTATAAGTGTCACAAACAGCCCTAGAGTTCGTACTAGAATAACACCTTAAGACACAAATCAACCAAAACCCTGATGTCACCTTGATACTCCAATGTCACCTCAAGTATCCGTGGTTATGATTATACGATATGCATCACACAATCTCAGATTCATCTATTCAACCAACACATATAACCTCAAAGAGTGCCCCAAAGTTTCTACCGGAGAATCACGACGAGAACGTGTGCCAACCCCTATGCATAAGTTCATGGGCGGAACCCGCAAGTTGATCACCAAAACATACATCAAGTGAATCACGTGATATCCCATTGTCACCACGGATATGCACGGCAAGACATACATCAAGTGTTCTCAAGTCATTAAAGACTCAATTCGATAAGATAACTTCAAACGGAAAACTCAATCCATTACAAGAGAGTAGAGGGGGAGAAGCAACATAAGATCCAACTATAATAGCAAAGCTCGCGATACATCAAGATCGTGCCAAATCAAGAACACAAGAGAGAGAGAGAGAGAGAGAGAGAGAGAGAGAAAACACATAGCTACTGGTACATACCCTCAGCCCCGAGGGTGAACTACTCCCTCCTCATCATGGAGAGCACCGGGATGATGAAGATGGCCACCGGTGAGGGTTCCCCCCTCCGGCAGGGTGCCGGAACAGGCTCCCGAGAGGTTTTTGGTGGCTACAGAGGCTTGCGGCGGCGGAACTCTAGATCTATTCTCGTCTACGGAAGTTTTAGGGTACGTGGGTATATATGGGTGAAAGAAGTACGTCGGTGGACCTCCGAGCTGTCCACGAGGTAGGGGGGCGCGCCCTAGGGGGTGGGCGCACCCCCCACCCACGTGGGCAGCCCGGGAATCCCCTAACGCAGCTCCGGTACTCCGTCGGCTTCTTCTGGTCCAAAAATAGGTTCCGTGGAGTTTCAGGTCAATTGGACTCCGTTTGATATTCCTTTTCTTCGAAACATTGAAATAGGCAAAAAACAGCAATTCTGGGCTAGGCCTCCGGTTAATAGGTTAGTCCCAAAAATAATATAAAAGTGGATAATAAAGCCCATTGTTGTCTAAAACAGTAGATAATATAGCATGGAGCAATCAAAAATTATAGATACGTTGGAGACGTATCAGGCCGCACCGCCACTCTGTCGCTGACTCCGGCCGGCTCGTCGTCCCACGCCCATCGCGCTCCCACGGATGTGCAGGCCGCGCTGTGCATGGCGCGCGAACTCCTGCGCTACCGCCCCATCGACGACCTCTACGAGGACTGGCTCGATCGCATCGCCGAGCTTATCAGTGCCACAGGGGGCTCCCCTATGCCGTCCCTCTTGCTGCCACGCCCTCCGCCAGCTGTAGGTGACGTGGCTCATGGAGCGCCTCCACCACTTATGCCCCAAGACGGCGTCCTGGCGCCAAGGCATGCGGCCCCCCGGCGCGATCCACCGCGTCGGGCGCCCGTGCGCGAAGAAGCAAGCTGCCAAGAAGTTCCTCGTCCACAAGAAAACGCTCTTGCGCTCCCGGCGCCACTACGGCAAGACCGTGCGCCGCTTGCGATGGCGGTGCGCGGGCATCAAGGCCAGGCTCCGCATCAGCAAAGGTTCCCAGTGGCCACCACGGGCTGCCGCGCCTTCACCCCAGAGCTGCGTAGCGTCGCTTGGCCGGGCAAGTTCAAGCCAGACCTGCCTCCGCGCTACGACGGCACCCCGACCCTGCGGAGTTCCTGCAGCTCTATGAGCTGAGCATCGAGGCGGCCAATGGTGACGAAAAAGTCATGGCGAACTGATTCCCCATGGCTCTCAAGGATGGTGCCCGCTCCTGGCTCATGAACCTGCCTCCGGGCTCCATCTCCTCCTGGAATGAGATGCGCGACCGCTTTGTCACCAACTTCCAGGGCACTCCCGACCGTCCTCCGGCCGCGGGTGACCTGCGCCGCGTCAAGCAGCAGCCAGGAGAGACCCTCCAGAAGTACATCCAGCGCTTCAACAACTTTCGTCTCAAGATCCCCAAGGTGACGGACAAGGCCATCATCTCTGCATTCTCCGATGGCGTCCGTGACATCAAGATGAAGGAGGAGCTCGCCATCCACGAGGAGCTGTGCACATCCCTGGAGCTGTTCAACCTGGCGACCAAGTGCGCAAGGGCTGAGGAAGGGCGCCTTTCCCTCCTCGAGCTCCCAGCCGCCGACCTGGAGGAGAAGAAAGCCAAGGCCAAGGACGTGAAGCACAAGGGAGTCGTCGTGCTCACGGCGGAGCCAAACACGAAGCGCGGTAGGGACCAGCCTGAGTCATCCAAGAGCAGCCGATTGTTCTGGGCCTTCCACAACGTGCGCAGCCACAACACCAACGATTGTCAAGAGCTCAGGGCCATTCGCGACGGACGCTTCGGTCGACGCCCCGAGCGCAACGGCCGAGGCTACGGCCGAGGAGGAGGACGTGGCGGAGGACGCTGGGACAACCAGGGCCCATGCCAGGAGTGGCGCGTCCGGCCTCGTGAGGACCGCTGGCAGGATCAGCCTCGCGAGGGTGCCTGGAGGGATCAGCCTCGCGAGGACCGTCCTCAAGGCAATGCTGGGATTCCTCCACTGCCGCCACCACCAAGAAGGAACGACGACCACCATCAAGACGAGGGGGCTGGGGGCTTCCAGGAGTCGTGTGCTATCACCTGCATCTTGGGCGGAGCTCAAGCCCAGCCTCACAGCGTATCTTCAAGCAGTTTGCTCGCGAGGTGAATGCAGTCCTCCCCAAGCTCGAGACCACACGCCTGCTCAAGTGGTCCAAGTGCGCTATTACCTTCAGCTCGGCAGACCTGCTCAAGTGTGCGGCCACCGCTGGCGCTCTCCCGATGCTCTGTTCACCCGTCATCAGCAACGTGCAAGTCACCAAGACTCTCATCGACGGTGGCGCAGGGCTTAACGTCGTGTCCGTCGAGATGTTCGAAAACCTTCAAGTGCCCTACGATCAGCTTCAGCCTACCAAGCCTTTCTCAGGAGTGACCGACGGCTCCACCACCCCGACAGGACAGGTCCGCCACCCAGTCACCTTTGGACAGCGCGACAACTACCGCACCGAGCTCATCTACTTCGACGTCGCCCACATCCGTCTGCCATACAATGCCATCCTCGGGTATCCAACCCTGGCAAAGTTCATGGCGGTGACCCACCACGGCTACAACGTCCTCAAGATGCCAGGAAGTGGCGGCATCATCACAGTCCCCTGCGAAGAAAGAGATGCGGTGTGCTCCCTCGAGCGTGCCTTCCAAGCTGCAGCAATCGAAGACCCCGACAGCAAGGGCGAGTACCCTCCTGAGACCATCCCCAAGAAGAAGAAGTAGCTGCTCTGCACATGGCCTCAGGGGAACGACGCCGCAAGTGGAGCCACGTCAGGATCAGCACCCGCGCCTAGGGCGCCTCCCTCTATCGCATAGGAAGGCGCGCCTAGCGCCCTCCTCGGGCATGGCTCGGGGGCTCTCTTCTGGAGGGCCTCAGACCTTGCCAACATTACGAGGGAGGCGCTCGGGCACCATTTGAAGGCGTGCTTCGTGGCATATTTCCCTCAGGAGGACACAGGGCGAGGAGCGCCCAGCGCTCAGGAGTTCATTACCAAGACCACTCAGGAACTGCAGGATGCGAAGGCCATGCGCGGAGATCGCCGCTCACCTGGCGCAGCCCCCCATGCAGGCGAGGATGCTAGGCTGCGCGTCTGCATCGACGTCCCAGGGCTCAACAGGGCCGCGTCTCAGGAACTCTTCTGGCCTTCGAGCGTGGGATGCTGCGAGGGCCCACCACACAGCTACGTTCGCATGCCATTCGGCCTGCCGAGCGTGGCATCCACCTACCAACGCAACTTGCGGCGCGTCCTGGCGGCTCAGGAGGCCAGGCACCACGCAGTCTTGGCGGAGATGGAGACGGTCCCCAAGGAACCGCCTGGACCCCCGGAGCCTCCCGAGGCTCAGAGCCCCAGTGGCTCGTGAGGAGCAATCCCTTCGCTGCGCACCTTCAGCTGCCCCAACACCCCTTCTGCAACAGAACCAGGTGACATTTTCCAAGTTTATTTAGCTGGGAGCGCCCTCAGGGATGCATCATTCCCAGGCCGCGTGGGTCCGTCCCTGCGGCACGTATCCCTTTTTATGTCTTTCACTCACCTTGCTGGGGGCGCCCCTCGGGCTGCATCATCCCCAAGCCGCTCTGGCCTAACCCAGTGGCATGTATCTCCCCTGCGTTTACTTGAGCCAGTTTGCTTTCCATGCTTAATTTACCTATGACTATCACCTGCTTGATTGTCACCTACCACGGGAGCTGCTCACGCTGGCACGGCGCTTGTGCTTGGGTCCGTCCCTGCAACGTCAACAAATCTGAGCGGTCGAGCTCTGGCCGTGCGCGCCACCTCACTAGGCCCTCAATGCCTTCATTCTCTTGCGGAGCGACCAGTGGCCGGTCGGCGATTATAATGGCAATCTGCGCCCTTCCACGTGCTGACTTGCAGGAACCTCCTAAGGACCATGGCAGGCGGCACCGCGGGCTCCCTCTTCTCCCATGTAATCTGCTTGTGCGTTGAAAGGGGGGGCTCCTGAGCATCGCGACTCAGGAGATCTTACTAGCTCTCCAACCCTCACCCATGGCCTTGACCATGACATCACAATCGGGCATACCAGCGGCGGCTGAGCTCGCTCGAGGGCCGGGACCTGAGGACGTAGTGCATGAAGGAGAGCATGGGGAAGAGGAGGAGACTTGTACGGGCCTGACCTGGGTATGCTACAACCACCTGCGCACGAGTCTGGCGCCTCACGAAGGACCGACCCTGGACTGCCAAGATAAGTTTCACGCTCGGGTCAACCAATCGCTACGGCATAGAGTTCTCATTTGTGTTGCCCCGCTACGGCAACGTAATCTCCCTTTCCTACCTCTCGGCGTTCGCTTGCGCGCTAAAGGGGACCTCCTGAGCATCGCGTCTCAGGGGCTCTTACTAGACCTCGGGCCGCTCACCTCCTGGCCTTGACCACGGCATGGCGACCTGGCATATCAGGGACGGCTGAAGCCTACCTGGGGATCGGGACCTGTTAGCGTAGAGCACCAAGCCGTCGCGAGGCTGGAAAGGGGAAACCAAGCCGGAACGGGACATGCACACGCACAATTTCATAATAAGGATAATATCAACAAAGGACATTGCGGACCCTTTACACGCCCCCGCGGGGTACTTCTCGATTCCTCGCAGGGAACAAAAGGAAAGGGCTTCAAGGAGTCCTATCTATACGCGCCCCAGTGGCTGACGCCATCATCAACAGTGGACCGCGGGAGGTTGGCGCCAACCCCATCCAGATCAGTGGTGGCGACGGCCGGCCGCTGCAGCCTTGCTCCGGGCGCGATGAGAGCTTGGGGGCACGTAGCTGTCATCACTCGTCTCTGGAGTCTCGTAGAGCTCGGGAGAATCGCTGGACTCCCAAGCGTCGCTGCTGCTACCAGAGGAGCCGCTGGTGACGCGGACAGCAGGCCCTGCCCCTGCTGTGACGCCGTCCTGGCGGCCCCTTCCGGAGCAGCACTCCAGGCGGCGGCCTTCTGCGTCGAAGACCTTGAAGGATAGCGTGGAGGCACCGTCGTACTCGAAGTGGATAGCGAGGGCGCCTTCCGCACGGCACACTCGAGCGACCTCACCCCAGCCTCGGGTCATGAAGATCTTGCCTGAGGAGACGGCCTCTACTTCCGCTCCAGTCGCCGCGCGTCGTAGTCGGCGTGCTGCAGCCAAAGCTCGAGGGGCCCCTTTGGCGGCATCTCGGCAGAGAAGAAGGAAGGAAAGCGGATCCAAGTGCTTGGAGGCATCGCCGCCCACAGCACAAGTTCGCGCGAGGAGTCCGCGGCGTGGACTCCGGGGGCGGCGACGCGTGCCAGCGCGGTACGGCGACCATGGCCGCAGCGCGCGCGGCGCCGCTCGCCGCCTCTTCCTCCTAAGCCCTTAGCTTGGGCGTACAGGGGTAACAGATACCCAGGAGGAGGCCGCTCGCACCAAGGCCTTGTCACCTCCTACATCACCACCACGTCACGGCAGTGGACCGACCTCTTCTTCGGCGAAAGTGGCCCTGGCTCATCGCGAGGAGTCTTTCCTTTCCCCGCGGCGGAAAACCTTCGGATGGGCGCCATTGGTGTCGCTACTGGCAACGGAGCAAAGGGGGAGAAGCGAGCAAAATGGGAAGAGATGGGCGACGGGGGCTCTGCCCCCCTCCCCATTTATAGCAGGAGAAGGCCAACCAGCGCCCCCACGATCACAGTTAATGGTGGTTTTTCCTTGCTTGCAGCAGGGACTCGTCAAGTCGGGCAGTTGCCGAGGCAGCGTGGGGAAGCGGAGACGCCCACGTCCAATCAACCGCCACGTGTCAACCAAGGCCGCAGACTGTTGGGGCCCGCGGCGCTCCGCACTTGCCCTCTGGCTTCACCTCGAAGCCAAGTCCGAGCATGCCTTGGGCCCGGGGGCTACTGTCGTCGTTCTGGGAACGGGGGTCCCCAGACTTGCCTGCCTGCGGCCCACGGCATGGCTCTGCGAGCGGGCCCGTAAGGCCCATATTCACCAACAAGCTTTCGAGACCCTCGTGAGGGGCCAAGCCTCGCGAGGCGGACGACACAAGACCTCCTCGAGAGGGGCCTCACCAGGCTGGTTCACGACGGGCGGAGAGATCAAGGCAAGGCAAACCTCGCGAGGCTCTCATGACGTGAGCCATGACGACCAAGGCCAGGTGGGCGCTAGCGTGCACAGTGTCCTTGCTTCCTCTTTGGTGCTATGGAGGCAAGCGCAGGCGAGGACTACCGAGGCATCAGGCAAAGGTTTCCATATCGGTGCAACGAGACCAATACCAGCAGGATGGCAGAACGGAGGTCACCGTGGAGCCCAAGGCGGCGTCACCACCAGAGCCTTTGGCAGGCGAAGACTGCTTTTGTCAGGATAGCTTGTACTAGCTGTCCCCTTTCAAATTGGCCGTTGTGGCATCCCTTCCCACTCAATATTTGGGAAGAGGACCAGGGCCTCTATAAATAGGACTAGCCACCACAGTAGGAGGCATGTCATCTTGGACCAGATCCAACCTATCCTTGCACCCACCAGGCACAAGACCACCTCACCTCGGGAGGATGTTCTTCCCCTTGTACTGTTCATCCTCAGCCCGAGAGGCAATCCACCACACCACACTGGAGTAGGGTATTATACCACAATGGTGGCCCGAACCAGTATAAATCTTGTGTCTCTTGTGTTGCGAGTTCGTCGAGCTAAGCTTAGAGATCCCTGTGAGGCCGAGGGTGTGATTTGGTAGGGGGAGATCTTCGTGCGCACCCCAGTGTTTGAACCTTGAGGGTTTTGCCGGAACCCGAGATCCAACAAAAACCTCCTTTACTTGATGACACTACCGATTTTGCTTTGTGGAGAGTTGCTATGCAGGATCATCTTCGATATGGAAATGATGAGATGTTGGAGATCTTGGAGTATGGCTACCAAGCTGTTGACCCGAAGAATCTTACTCCAAGAGAGGTATATGACAAGAATCTCAACGACACAGCAACCATGTGCATAAGAAGAGGTATGACTGACAAGCAAAGGAGACCATACATACATATCACAAGTGCCAAGGAATTATGGGATAGCATTGTGAGAACCAAGACTGGTACCTCCACTCTCCGGCTTGCTCAATATGAAATTGCCAAAGGGTCAATTGCAAAACTTTTGTATGGAGAAAGGTGAACTCCCAGGCAATTTCTTGAGCGTCTCATGACTCTCACCGCCGACATCGAGTCATGTGAATGTGACAAGACACAAGATGGATTCAACTTGACTAAGCGATTTCTCGTGGATAAGTTGCTTCACGCTCTTGCTCCGTATCATTACCAAATGGTGTGGGACATAAGACAACACCATGGATTTAAGGAAATAACTCTGGACGACATCATATCCACCTTCCAACTATTTGAAGAGTCAAAGGAAAATGCTACAAAACATCTTGCCATGCATGGTACCTCAACATCAAAGATCAATCTTGCATTGGAGGTCAAGCATGTATGTGAAGAAGAGCAAAGTGAAGAAGAAGAAGATGATGATGATGAGGATGGTGATGAGGTTGACTCAGATGAGAGCCCGTCATATGAAGACATTGCTCTCTTTGTCAACAAGTTTAGCGCGGGAAAATTCAAGGGAATATTCCAGACGAAGAAAGTGAGAAAATGCTACAACTGTAAAGAAACCAACCACTTCTCCAAAGAGTGCCCTTATGAGAAGAGAGAAGATAAATCAAGGTTTTCCAAGACCTTTCAAGAAGAAGTTGCCAAATCCTTTGAACTCCAAGCTCAAAAGGAGATATGGGAAAGCAATGGTTGCACATGAAGAATCCGATCCGGATGATGTTAGTGGTGTTGCCGGAGTTGCTCAAGATTCTCAAAACACGTTGAGGCTAGTCAACAAGAGTGGTGATGTTGTCACCTACAACTATATGAAGGACTACAAGGGCAACGCTCACAAGTGCCTAATGGAAAAGGCCGTGGTAGAAGATGGAGAGGACCAAAGCTCTCCTAACAAGGTCAAGGTAACCCCACGATCAAACCCTCCTCTTTTCACTCCTCCTACTCCTAGTGACGAGTATCTTGGTGCGGAGGATAGTTATGAGGATGATGATATAGATGATCCTATGCTTGCTAAACTAAATAAGTTCAAGTGCTCCCTCAAAGGAAAGAAGCTCACTATGTTTCGTATGCTTATGGAGATGGTGAGCAAGCACACCATCACCATTAAGGAACTCGAAACCCTCGTCAGCGAGGAAAAGGAAAAACATGAAATCCTTGAGTGGAAAGTCCAATATGAGGAAGCACGAAATGATGAACTATGCTTGAAAATTGGTGCAAACATTGATGTTCATATTAAAGATCTTGCCTCCTTGAAAAAGGGTAATGACTCTTACGAAGAGTTGATGAATGATAAAAGTAAGCTTGTGAAGTCTCATGCTTCTCTCTCTAAGGATTGTGAGCTCCTATCTGTGTCCCTCAAGACTAAGGAAGAAGAGATCACCCTTCTTACAAAGAGTTTTGAGACGCTCAAGCTTACTTATCTTGAAACTCTAGCCAAGGCTTACTCTTCTCCTATTATCAATGTTGATGCTTGTACTACTAACTCTAGTAGTGATCTAGCATCTATTTTTGAGGAGAATCGCTTTCTCAAGGCTCAAATCGAGAAAGGTCTCATGACATGTGCTCAAGGGCAAAAGAACCTTAATGAGGTATTGAGCCAACACAGTGAGGTGTTTGCCAAAGAGGGACTCGGGTTTGACCCAAGCACAAGCAAGAAGATCGAAGACGTCCTCTCAAAAGTGCACTACTCCTCTAAAAGAAACTTTTGTACCAAAAGGGCACAAGGAGAAAGGTAAGGTTGTTAGTGGGAAGGCCACAAGGGGCATGCCCACTCTCAACAAGCCAAAAGAGTTCGGTGCATTTGATTTTTAACCACCACTTACTTTGGACTTTGACATTTTGTCACTCTTTACATTGAAATTGATCTGTTGCCACTTCTTATTTTGCACTTCGAACTTTTGCCAATTTGTCACATAAAAACAATCTTTGCAAATGATAGATGAAATACATGGACAAAACAAAGGACAATTATACCCTTTTACCTGTTTGATTAAAACATAGCTCAAGCCTCAACCCAAATCAGGATGAACCCACGAGACCTCCATTGAAAATGTCTTGCTTCGATCTGGTTACTTTATAGCGATTACGTATGTAACCAGTAGCACTACTACTCCATAATTGTTTCCGTGTATGAGCCGCAGAGCAGCCAGCTGCGGCTGTTGCACCACGCGGCGGCGGCGGCGACAGCACCCTTACGGCAACGGCCTACTACCAGGCAGCCACGACCACCATCAGCAGCTGCTGCAGCAGTACAACGGCGGTAGCAGTAGCAGCATCAACGCACAAGCAGCAGCATGCGGCATAGCCAGCGGTAGCGCACAAGCGGCAACAACGGCGGCGCTCAAGCAGCCTGGCCAGCAGCTGCACGCGGTGCCCCGGCGGCAGAGCATGGCCCTAAGGCCCCTAACCCTAGGTGACCGGGCAGGGCAGTGGGACGGGAGAGAGAGGGGCTCGCCTTCCTCGCCAGGACGCGTTCGCCGCCGTGGAGGACAGTAGCAAGTCGACATCGCCGTCGTCTACTGGAGGTCGAGAGGAAGGGGAACGAGGGCGACCGAGATCTCCTCACTGGTTCCTGGTCAATCCAGCGCTAGGGGTATTCTGGACATTTTATGTGGGACCCATGTGACCGAGGGCAAAATATCAAAGTTCCATGTAAAGAGTGGCTATAGATCAATTACTACAATCTAATCAGTGGCAAATTACCAAAGTGCAAAGAAAGTTGTGGCAAAAAAATCAAAAAGGCCAAAGAGTTCATGGCTCCATCCTATATACTTCGTAAGACTAAGGTGAAAAGAAAGAAGACCAAGTAGATACCAGATGATACTACTGTATTTTTGAACGGCAATTGTCGACATATACTATAGTAAATAACTTCAAGAGAACTTTTTTTTTGGAAAAGGGGCCATACCCCAGCCTCTGCATCAGAATGATGCATACGGCTCATATTATTAAAAATAAAGAACCAGTCTCAAGAGTACAAAAAGGTCATAGTGGTAACTAAAACAAAATCTGCTGAAAATAACTGCTGAAAGCCACAACCGGCTGGCAAAACTATAGGATCACTCTATCCTATTACATGACCGCCATCCAAACCGGTTGAAAATATCCCGAGCTACCATCTCCCATCGGGTAGACGCAGTAACCAAACGCTCCCTGGCCTCCGTCGGAGTGAGTAGCGACCACATACGGATAAACGCTGTGGCTCTGAAAACAACCTGCAAAAAGTGAAAGTTTGTTGATCGGTTAAAGACTAAGTCATTTTTGCAGTTCCATATTGCCCACAAAAGAGCACAAGCGCCAACCCGAATGTGTCTCGCAATGTCATAATCCACCCCATCTAGCCATGTTCCAAATAACATACTAATAGAGGTAGGCTGACTGATATTAAAAGCAATATGAACCGACCGCCACAGAATCTTAGCCAACGGACAATCGAGAAAGAGGTGTTTGATGCTTTCAGAATGATCACAGAAGCTACACCGAGACGGACCTACCCAATTACGTTTTGCAAGATTATCCTTAGTCAAAATTACCTGTTTATGCACAAACCACATAAACACTTTGATACGTAAGGGTACCTTAACTTTCCAGACATGTAAGGCGGTGGGGATGACCGAAGAGTTAATGACATCCTGATACATTGATTTGACCGAGAACACACCGTTCTTAGTAAGTTTCCAATGCAGCTGATCAGGGTGTGCAGACAACCTGACATCCATCAAACGTCGAACCAGATGGAGCCAGGCCTCCCAACGATTACCAACAAGCGTCCGCCTGAAGCTGATATTGAGGGGAACAGATTGTAGAACAGTAGCAACATAGGCATCTCTACGTTGAACTATGTTATACAAAGAAGGATATTGAAGTGCTAGTGGAGTCTCCCCAAGCCACGTATCCTCCCAAAACCTCGTCGTGGTACCATTCCCAACAATAAATTTAGTCTTGTTGAAAAATATTTGTTTAACTCTCATAAGCCCCTTCCAAAAGGGCGAATCTGAAGGTCTCACAGACACTTGGGCCAAGGTTTTAGCAAAGAGATACTTATTGCGTAAAAGCTGTGCCCAAGTGGCCTCCGTCTCAGATGATAACTTGAAAAGCCACTTGCTAAGGAGACATATATTTTTGATTTCCAAATTTTCAATACCTAAGCCACCCTGGTCTTTAGGTCTGCAAATAATATCCCACTTCGCAAGTCTATACTTCCGCTTAAGCTCATCAATTTGCCAAAAGAAACGAGATCGGTAGAAATCTAACCTTTTCCTAACTCCAACCGGAACCAAGAAAAAGGATAGCAGAAACATCGGCATACTAGTAAGGACCGAATTAATCAGAATTAATCGCCCTCCATATGACATGAGCTTTCCTTTCCAACAGCTTAGTTTCTTTTCAAACCGATCCTCCAAGCATTTCCACTCAGCATTGGTTAGCTTACGATGATGAATGGGTATACCCAAGTACGAAAATGGTAAGGAACCCAATTCACATCCGAACAATTGTTGATACGAATCCCGGTCATCATTAGCTCTTCCAAAGCAAAACAATTCGCTCTTGTGGAAGTTGATTTTAAGCCCGGACAATTGTTCAAATAAACATAACAGCAGCTTCATGTTCCTAGCTTTCGCCATGTCATGCTCCATAAATATGATAGTGTCATCAGCATATTGGAGAATAGATAGCCCGCCGTCTACTAGATGTGGAACCAGGCCACCTACCTGTCCTGCATCCTTTGCCCGACCTATTAAAATAGTCAGCATGTCGGCCACTATGTTAAATAGAATCGGTGACATAGGGTCTCCTTGCCGTAGCCCCTTGTGAGTTTGAAAATAGTGACCAACGTCATCATTCACCTTAATCCCCACACTCCCTTTTTGCGTTAAAGAGTTAATTTGGTTTCTCCATGCCGGATGAAAACCTTTCATACGTAACGCTTGTTGCAGGAAAGGCCATTTGACTTTATCATATGCTTTCTCAAAATCCACTTTAAAAACTATGCCATCCAGTTTTTTGGAGTGGATTTCGTGTAACGTTTCATGCAAGACAACAACCCCTTCCAGGATGTTTCTATCCGGCATGAACGCTGTCTGAGACGGCTGAACTACTGAGTGTGCTATTTGTGAAAGCCTATTTGTGCCCACCTTAGTGAAGATCTTGAAACTCACATTTAGCAAACAGATGGGTCGAAACTGCTCGATCCGAACAGCGTCCGTCTTCTTAGGCAGAAGAGTAATCGTCCCAAAATTCAGCTTGAACAATTGCAGCTGACCCTCAAAGAACTCGTGAAACATGGGCATTAAGTCCCCCTTGATAAAATGCCAACACTTCTTGTAGAACTCCGCCGGAAAACCGTCCGGACCTGGAGCCTTGTTGTTCTCCATTTGAGAAATAGCCTCAAACACCTCTTTCTCCGAAAAAGGAGCATTCAATAGCTCGTTCTCGGCGGTCTCAAGTTGAGGCACATCCTCAACCCTAGACTCATCCAACGCCACAAAAGTCTCTACCGGGTTACCAAACAACTGTTTGTAATAATTGGTAATGTATTCTTTGAGATTATCCTGACCAACTATGGTTCCTTCATCTTGTTCTAATTGAAAAATTCTCTTCTTACGATGCTTCCCATTCGCAATCATGTGGAAGAATTGAGTGTTATCCTCGCCTTCTACGATTTTGCGAACCTTAGCTCGCAATGCCCACTTCAATTCCTCCTCACGGAGAAGCGCTTTAAGCTTCATCTCCGCATCTATCTTTGTTGCCAACTCAGTGGAATCTAAGATAGATGTTTCTGCTTTAGCTTCGAAATTTTGAATGATAAGAAGGAGTCTGTCCTTCTCCGCCTTATAGATCCCATGCGTGTGTTTAGCCCAACCACGAAGGAAACTACGAAGATGACGAATCTTGGATTGCCATTTGTCGATAGGTGTCCTACCTCCAGAGTCCATAGCCCACTGTGTAGCTAACAACTCGAGGAAGCCTTCTCGTTCGAACCAAGCCAGTTCGAACGAGAAGAAATTCTTGTTGCCCACGAAATTTTGAACACCGGAATCAACTAACAGCGGTGTATGATCCGAGACACCCCGAGTCAGAGCCTGTACCGTTACCAGTGGAAACTTCTGTTCCCACTCGACACTAGCTAGCACTCGGTCTAGTTTCTCAAAAGTCGGTACCGGTAACGAATTAGCCCAAGTGAATTTCCTACCCGAGAGTTCGATCTCTCTGAGATCCAAACTCTCAATGATAGTATTGAACATAAAGGGCCATCGACCGTCAAAATTAGCATTATTCTTGTCTTCTTTTCTTCGGATTATGTTAAAATCCCCTCCCACTAAAAGAGGTAACTGTTCATTAGCACAGATGCGCACCAAATCTGCCAAAAAATCTGGTTTGAGATCTGGTTGAGCAGCCCCGTAGACTGCCACCAAAGCCCAATCAAACCCATCTGCCTTAGATCTAACCCGAAACTTGACAGCAAACTCTCCCATAACTACGCTCCTTACCTCCAACGTTTCACACTTAACCCCAAGTAAAACCCCGCCAGATCTTCCTCGAGGTGGGAGGCAGTGCCAATCAAAATCTACCCCCCCAGACAAAGTGGCAAGAAATTGATTAGTGAAATTACTCCTTCCAGTCTCGGACAAAGCAATGAAATCTAAATGATGTTCCAGAGACGCATCCGCCAGAAACCTCCTTTTAGCCAAGTCTCTAAGACCTCTGCTATTCCAGAAAATGCCTCTCATGAGTCATCATGAAATCTTTTGGCAGTACGAATCCTAGCACTCCTACGCGCTGCGGAGACTGGATAAACCTTTCGTTTCCATGTCCGCTTAGGCTTGACTATATCAACCACCGGGATATGACCCTCATCCTCGGCATCTATCACTAGAGGCTCATCAACGTGGAGAGAAGTCTCAGGCTGTGAGTCTTCCTCCGCCTCGAGACCATCAGGGTCAAGATCGGCACACATACCATCTAGGACCCTAACCCCAAGCGCATCAATCTCCGAATCATTCATTGGTTTAACTGCAGCTATGTGACGAATCATATCTACCGCACGCTCAGCTTCTAAATCAAGAATGTCGTTGATTGATTTAGCAATCTGACTATCATTATTACCAAGTGAAATTCCTAGTTGATTTGCATTATTGATGATCTCATTATCAGTGAAATGCAAAATGGAATTTGACTTAATTACTGACATACCAGTGGTGGTTTCGACGTCCTGCAACTTGGCCGCTCTCACAGCGCACCGTAGTTGAATGTCGTCGACGTCCGGATGCTCCTGCAACCGTCCGCTGATCCGCCTCCCCTGGGAGATAGGGTCCGGGATGCCACCAAAAGCGACGACCTCCTCGCGAGAAGTCCTGCACGGGGAGAGACCACCTGCCCCCACAGCGACGCCCTGAGCCGCCATCACTGGCGCAGAAGGGGTAGCCGGCGGCAGCGTCTGCCGCCCAAGAACTGGTGATCCGCCAGCAGTCGCCGGCTCCGGAGCAGCCCAGCCGCCGCGCACCGAAGCATGGGCAGAATCTGCAGAGGCCCCACCCAGCCCTCCCAACACTGTGGGGGCCGTAGAGGCATCCACCCCCAGTCCTGGCGCACCAACGGCAACGAGAAGCGGTGTCGCCGCTTCCCTAGCCGTATAGGCCAGTGAAGACACCTGCAAGCAGCCAGAACCCGACCCACGCAAGTCAGAAGCCACATCTGATGCTGGCAACAACTGAGAATGCGGTAAACATACCTCCTGCCTGCTGGACCCGTCCTTAGCCCCCCGAGCCTCCGGGGTGAGAGGAAGAACAGCGCTGGCCCTGACCGTACTCCCGGGCAGCTCCACCGAGTCGTCCAAAAGAGTCATGTCCAGCCGCGAAATAGGGGATGAAGGAGAGGGAAACACCTCCTTAACAGTCAGTCTGTCCTCCAAAGTCTGCAAGCCTTCCGGCATCACCGGTGGCACGTGCTCAGACGGATCATCCAACTCCACAAGATCACTCCAAAGACGAGAGGGCGCAGAGAAAGCCCCAACAGAACCAAGCTGAAGCATGTTGGACGGTACCGAACCCGAAGTTTTCCCCTTAGCAGACTCTGTCGGTTTAGGCGATTCCACGGGCCTAGAATCCCTGTCACCGTCACCGGGTGCATCCTCTCCCCGGTGGCCAGAAGCACCCCCCCCTCAGAGGTATCCATAGGTAACAACTCCTCAAAATCCTGAAACAGGTCCGGGTCCTCATACTCGACATTCAACATGTAAGCAACCCCCTCATAACACCATCTGACCACATCTGGCAAGAACTGAATGTTTGCCACACTAATCAACAGACGAGCAACACCATGAGCACGAGTGAAAGGCATGTCCACCTGCTCCGTCTTACCGAGCAAGGACCCCAAGCTCCACGTGACAAAAAAATCATCCAAGGGTTCGGACGGTGCCCCCGAAAAGCGAACCCAGATCTGAGTCAGTGGTGTGCCCTGCGGCTCCTTCTTCTTCCACTCATCAAACTGCAACACAAAGCTAGTTCCAGTAACTCGACTCATGCCAAACTTGAGAATCCTCTTCTGATCCTCTTTAGAAGGAAAATCCACTTTATAAGAATTATCAGAAAGCTTCATCAAGGACCATTTGAAATTTCCTGGAGCCAACTCCCGCAACTGCTGAATAATCTGGGCTTCAGTGAGCGGTCCGGAGACCACTTTAACCACCCCAGGGAATGAGGTTTCAACAACAGGAGCCTCCGAAGCCACCCTGGGTGACTCAAAGAACATCAACTCAGAACAACAGAGCCCGTAGATATTAAGTGTCGGTTTGGGCCCGAGAAGAAGCGGACACTCAGCCGCCACATGCTTAGGTTTCCGACAAATTTCACATAACTCAGCAGAGCAGTCAACCATGAAGTGACCCGTCTCCCCACAGCGGAAACAGACTAATTTTTTCTTCTTAGCCGCCCACTTAGACAATTTGTCACCTCCGGCCTTCTCCGAGCCTTTATCAGACTCCGCATCATCCGATTGCGCTATCATCGGGACAGTCACATCAGCAAGAGCCTTAACCGTCTCCACCACTGTCTGGTTCAGAGCCGTCTCATCAGTGGCCATGTCAGAAAGGTCCGAGTCGGCACCGGGCAAAGTACGCCCACCACGTCCACCACGGAAGCGTCCGCGCCCACCACGGAAGCGTCCACGGAAGCGGCTGGGGCCAACCGCGCCCTCGACGAAGTTCCCAGGTGGTCCTTGAAAGCCCCGGCCAGCATTACCCTGATCTGTCCAAGCGTAGCCTCGCCCACCACCGTTGGACGACGAACCTCGGTGCAGTCCCTGACCATAAGCGTCGTAGCCATCATCTCCCCACTGACCACGGGGTGGATTGCGACTGTCTCCCGCGAATGTCCCCGACCCACGGCCGACAGCACCATTGGCGGCACCACCCCGGCCGGCTACCCCATTGGGAGCGCCTCCCCGGCCGGCAGCCATTTGCCTAGGCCAAGGTCGCTGCGACTGGGGTTGTGCGGCCGCATGAGGAGGCGGCACCGTCGCCCTGGCCATGGCCGGTGCAGACGTCGCCTGTGTTGCATCCGCAGCCGCGGCAGGCATAGCAGCAGCCGGACCCCCTGGCGCAGCCCTCGCAGGCGCCTTGGCCGGAGGCGGCCCCTTTGCCGGCGGCGGGCCCTTGGGCGGCATGCAGGCGGCGGCAAGCGCAGGAACCCGCTTGAGCCTTCGTGCGAGAGCAGAGGGAAACCCAACGTGTCCGCGGCGGCGAACCCTAGCTCGCCCGTGGCTGTCGTGAGTCAAAGATCGTGCATGGAAATCCCCTCGATCCGTAGCGATCTCCAGCACGTCGAGGTGGACCAGTTTTGCCTGGGTCTGTAACCCAGCTAGTCCCGGCCCGACCTCAAAACAACTCTTTTGGCCCAAAGGCGCAACATCGACTGGGCCGTCCGAACCGTCTTTCGATTGCAGCCCATCAACGTTAAGCAAAAATTTCAAACGTGAGATCCGATCGGCACGGATGTCGCCGGTCCTGCCGACCGCCGGCGCCGGCGTCTTCACCGCCGATGCTCGCCGCGGCCTCTTCTTCTTGACCACAATCCAAGACTCCTCCGTAATGAAATCCGACAAGGTTGGTTTAGGGAGACTTACCTTCGGGATCGGCCCCTTCCATGGCCGAATCGCCGCTGCCGCCGTCCGCCGATGAACCATGCGACGCACGATTTCGACCTTGTCCTCACGTCCCAAACCTTGTCGCGCTGGATCATCAACTGGGACGCTGACATCGACTATGGCCGCCACTTCTTCTTCCGAATAGCCAGTATCAAAAGCCTCGCAAATCACCGACGAAGGCGTCGGCGAGTAGCCTTCCGGTGAGCCTCCGGCGATGTCGTCGTCATCTTCGTCCTCTGTATCGGCCTCCGCAAGTGCCCAAAACCTACCACCGGCGCGGCCCCCACCGAAGGTCACCAGCGGCCGGCCCGAAGTGGCCGTCGCGGTTGTCGCCCGCGTCGCCTGCATGTAGAAGATGAGCTCCTACGCATGCGTCAGCAGCCACAGCGTGTGTGTAGATGTGCAAGTCAAGAGAACTAGTTGAGCAAGTCAAGACACAATCAAATAGGCAAACCGTGCAAAGCATGCTTGCGCCTTGAAGTGCGACTATACAAGTGAATGAGATCTACTGCTTCGACATGAGAGTTGGATGGCAAGAAGCTGCCTTCAGCTGATCAAAACTACGGGTTGCCACGGCTGCTTCAAGATTACACGGATCAGCGAGGAAGTGCATGCAAGCCTCCTTAAGCACGCGGCAACAATGCTGCTCTGCAAACGCCAGCGTGGCGCCGACCGAAAACATATTGATATGCCCGCACAACGCCTCCTCGCAGACCAGCTTCAGCCTGTCCAGCTTGTACCTGTCCGCCGCCACGAGCAGCGGCTTCGCCATCGTCGCCAACGCCTCTTGCTTCGCCATCTCTTCCGGCAGGGCATCCGTGTAGATGAAGTGGAGCAGCGCCTTGAACACCCCGGCATCAATTCCGTCGACACGTATCCTCGTCGTTGCAGGCGACCGGAGCAGCTTAGCCATGAAGATAGGAGACACGGCAGCGAGCATCCACCTGTGCGCCGGGAAGGTCTCCCCGCCGACCTCGATCTCCACCTCCGCCCCCTCTTTGGACTCCCAGAGGTCCTCCGTGAGTTGCCGGTGCAGGCCGGGCGGCGGCACCATGGCGCCCGTGGACGCACGCCGGGCGCCGTAGTCCGTGGTGCGCATGTCAAGGACGGTCACGTCGCAGAGGATGCACAAGCAGCCGTCCTTGAGGTGCTCCTCCTCGTCAAGGTCTTCGATCTTCATGAAGGCACCCCAGCCAAACGCGTCGTGGTTCGAGAAGTTGTTCGCCTTGGTCTCAGTCTCACTCTCACTCTCACCATCGGTTTCATCCGGTAATTGGGCAGTACCCTTGGTCCACGATGGGTTTCCGGCGTGGTCGAGGATGCTCATGCAGTAATCAGCCGTGGCGTCACCGGTGCGGCCATGGCTGGCGTGCTCGAGGTAAAGGGAGATGCAGCCTCGATATCCTACTTCGCCCCTCGGGTAGCACTTGATGCGCCAGTCGTGGCCGCCCGCGCCGAACGTGCCTGATTTGATCACCGTGCCGTTGCCGACCATCTTCTCGATGCGCTTGTACTGGTCGATCCTGAAGAGGTAGGAGCCCGTCACCGGCCTCGTGATGAGGGTGCCAGCGGAGAGATGGTGCCGGCCGGCGGCGCGGAGGGCAGATACGAGCGCCGACATCGACATGATTGAAATATCGAGGAGACGATCGGCGCAGCTGCAGGTTGTCTATGATTGATTGCAAAACGATCCGGTGGGATTTTATCAGGGATTTTGAAGTTGTTTTCCTTGTAAAGGATATCCAATATTATGCAAAGAAACAGACTTGCTGATCCAGCGGGATTTTATCGTTGTGTTCGTTTGGATTTTTTAAATCAATTATTAGTTTCCAAGTCCTCCTCATTCGTTAACCTGTTTTTTTTTTCGTTTACCAAAATCTCTCCTTCCATTCTCACTGAGCATACTGAGGAAAGCAAACGCATTCCAATATTTGGACAACTGAATCTGAAATGATCACGTCTTAATCCCACACACTCCACATATATGGTCCGACTGAGATTGATTCCGTTGATCGTCCCTTGCATACACTACTGGAATTTTCACATACGCCGGGTGTAATGCTCTTCGTTGAGTGCTAAAATACGGACACTCGGCAAAGCAAACTTGACGTGGTCCAACATGTCTGGAGCTAACGGACTGTTATCCGTTAGCTGCTTTATTTTGCCGAGACGGGCTGTTTAGCTCTCGGCAAAGGCTTTGCCGAGTACCCGTGTTCTGACTCTCGGCAAATTCCTGTTTGCGAAGAGGTGTACGCCGGGTGGTTTTTGCCGAAGATGACACTTTGCAAAGGCGTTGCCAGCGGTTTTTGTGCCTTTGCCGAGTATCCGTGGCACTCGACGTATAGGGCGATTCCAGTAGTGATATTAGGTGTTTCTATATCTTCCACTAATAGAAGTGAAATGCGATTGTCTTTGACGGTGCCACTCCTTCTTTGGATTATGTAATCAAGAGAATAGAAGTGGAATGCAGGTCTTGGAAGACGGCAAGCATCCTCAAAATGAGCATAGACAGTTTTCTAGTGGGCTCTAACGGCGCGTGATGATGCAAGGAGTTAGCACTACTTTCTATAGGAGGAGTGGTCGTGGAACTGAATACATGTAAATATTCTTGTAACCCAACTGTGGATGGAGCTCTTCATCCCTCTTCTTCTTTAAATAAAATACGCACACTCGTACGTATTTGAAAAACAATATCTTCCATTAATAATATCTTCCATTAATGTTTCATTGATGAAGATCACCAAAGTCGTTCCTTGTGACCCGCACCATGAGTCACCGTGCCGCCACCACCCGCTGTCACGGCGAAGCGGTTGGGATTTAAATCTGATATGGCCTGGCAAGGGTTGCCACAGTGACCCGGGGCGTGTTAGCCCCTGTTTGTTTGATCTTTTGCTTATGCTTTCGTTGCTTTTCTACTTCAGCAAAAAAGAAAAAAAAAAGCTCGTAAATAGATCCTTTTTGAGATGCTTTTTGCTTCGTCTTTTGGTTTATACCATCATATAATAATATTGATTCGTAAGTCAAGAACGAAAGCAAAATCAGAAACAAAAGCCCAAACAAACAGGACCTTAGTCTTAGACGGTTCCTAGCTCTTGACTGAGGTGCCTTAGTGTGAGGGCACACACCACCGGTGCAGTGACGCCTACACACATAGTCCACCACTATCTTTGTCCTCCCTTGTCATGCTCACCGATGCGGCCACCGATACAAGGGAGGTCCCCGACAGCCTGATCCCTTTCTTCTACGTCGATGGAACCAATGCATTAGCCGTCGTCACCGGTCGCCTTGGACAACCACTGCTGCGTGTAGTCCGACTTGCAGGTCCTTGGCTTCGGTCTCAGTGTGGCATGGAAAGTTGGCAACAAGGTCCGTGCGTTGCTCACATTATGGAGATCATACTTGTGGATGGTGGTTCTCGAGCCGATGTTTGTTCCACCATCTCATCATCTCTCTATGAGCAGCTTAGCAAAAAATTTCATAGAAAAGCAGTCGTCCGGCTTTAAATTAATGAAGCCATTAGGGCAACTAAACGCTACCTCGCAAATTTATTCCGGCATCCATCCACGGATAGGGGACCAGTCCACGGGCACGAATGAGGGAGAGGACCATCCAACGCAGCCCCAATACATCCGACCCCAATTATTTTAAGGTCTGCACGTTCAAATATTCGCGTATATAGTGTAAAATAGTTCGAATGTTCAAATGCAGTAGTAGTTCTGATTAAAAAAAAGTTCAAATACTACATTCCAACATTGTTGTCCCCTTAACCGCCCACAGATACTCAATCAGATTTCCTTCAGTTGCTCATGAGTTGCTCGATGCCAAATTTGTTGATGCATTTGAACAAACTCTTCAAATGTGGCCGGATTTTGGTCGGGACATTCGATAGGATCACCCATGTTCTCAAACTCAAGACATGCGGCAGCATCCTCACCCTCATCCTCCACGATTATGTTGTGCATGATCACATCACTTCCCACAAGGTCTCCGGAACCCGTTGTTTAGCAGGTCCATGAACAACTGCAAAATGTGCCCGAAGAACTTCAAATGCTCTCTCAACATCCTTTCTAGCTACTTCTTGTCTTTGGGCAACGTGAGACTTTTTTCGACGAAATGGGTTAGAGATGTTGTTGACAAAGGTAGCCACGGAGGATAGATATCGTCAACTAGATAGTAGCCCATGTTGTATGCATGCCCATTGACAATATAGTGGCAAGGAGGAGATTTTTCTTCAGTTAGCTTCACAAACAATGATGATTGCTACAGCACTTTGATGACATTATGAGACCCGAACATGCCAAACAAATCGTGTCATGTGATGCAAGTGCTTTAAGAATGATGGTGCGTTTGTCAACATGACCCTTATATTACCCTTGTAAAGCCTTCGGGAAGTTCTTCCATTTCCAATGCATGCACTCAAGAGATCTGAGCAAACCTGGCCACCCTCTTACTTCCGAGGTTGCCAAGATCCTCTTTGTGTCTACCATAGTTGGTTCTCTCAGGTACTGAGGTCCAAACACCTCGACCACGGCAGTTGCAAACTGTTGGGGAACGTTGCAGAAAACAAAAAATTTCCTATGGTTTCACCAAGATCCATCTATGAGTTCATCTAGCAACGAGTGATCGGATGCATCTACATACCTTTGTAGATCGCGAGCGGAAGCGTTCAAAAGAACGGGGATGAGGTAGTCGTACACGACGTGATCCAAATCACCGGAGATCCTAGCACCGAACGGACGGCACCTCCGCGTTCAACACACGTACGGTCAGCGTGACGTCTCCTCCTTCTTGATCCAGAAAAGGGGAAGGAGAGGTTGATGAAGATCCAGCAGCACGACGGCGTGGTGGTGGATGCAGGGCGTCACAGCAGCAGGGCTTCGCCGAGTACTGTGAGAGGAAGAGGTGTAGCAGGGAGGGAGAGAGGCACCAGGGGCAAGGGTGCGGCTGCCCCTCCCTCCCCCCCCCCCTTTATATAGGCCCCCTGGGGGGGCGCCGGCCCCTGGAGATCCCATCTCCAGAGGGGGCGGCGGCCAAGGGGGGTGGATTGCCCCCCAAGGCAAGTGGGCGCCCCCCCACCCTAGGGTTCCAACCCTAGGCGCAGGGGGTGGGCCTTGGGGGGCGCACCAGCCCACTAAGGGCTGGTCCCCCCTCCCACTTCAGCCCATGGGGCCCTCCGGGATGGGTGGCCCCACCCGGTGGACCCCCGGGACCCATCTGGTGGTCCCGGTACAATACCGGTGACCCCCAGATCACTCCCGATGGCCGAAACTGCACTTCCCATATATAATTCTTCACCTCCGGACCAATCCGGAACTCCTCGTGACATCCGGGATCTCATCCGGGACTCTGAACAACATTCGGGTTACTACATATACATATCCTCACAACCCTAGCGTCACCGAACCTTAAGTGTGTAGACCCTACGGGTTCGGGAGACATGCAGACATGACCGAGACGGCTCTCGGGCAATAACCAACAGCGGGATCTGGATACCCATGTTGGCTCCCACATGCTCCACGATGATCTCATCGGATGAACCACGATGTCGAGGATTCAATTAATCCCGTATATGATTCCCTTTGTCAATCGGTATTTTACTTGCCCGAGATTCGATCGTCGGTATCCCAATACCTCGTTCAATCTCATTACCGGCAAGTCACTTTACTCGTACCGTAATGCATGATCCTGTGATCAAACACTTTGATCACATCGAGCTCATTATGATGATGCATTACCGAGTGGGCCCGGTGATACCTCTTCGTCAAGCGGAGTGACAAATCCCAGTCTCGATCCGTGTTAACCCAACAGACACTTTCAGAGATACCTGTAGTATACCTTTATAGTCACCCAGTTACGTTGTGACGTTTGGTATACCCAAAGCACTCCTACGGTATCCGGGAGTTACACGATCTCATGGTCTAAGGAAAGGATACTTGACATTGGAAAACTCTAGCAAACGAACTATACGATCTTGTGCTATGTTTAGGATTGGGTCTTGTCCATCACATCATTCTCCTAATGATGTGATCTCGTTATCAATGACATCCAATGTCCATAGTCAGGAAACCATGACTATCTGTTGATCAACGAGCTAGTTAACTAGAGGCTTACTAGGGACATGTTGGTGTCTATTATTCACACATGTATTACGATTTCCGGATAACACAATTATAGCATGAATAAAGATAATTATCATGAACAAGGAAATATAATAATAATGCTTTTATTATTGCCTCTAGGGCATATTTCCAACAGACTCCCACTTGCACTAGAGTCAATAATCTAGTTACATTGTGATGAATCGAACACCCATGGAATTCTGGTGTTGATCATGTTTTGCTTTAGGGAGAGGTTTAGTCAACGGATCTGCTACATTCAGGTCCGTATGCACTTTACAAATATCTATGTCTCCATCTTGAACATTTTCACGAATGGAGTTGAAGCAAGGCTTGATGTGCCTGGTCTTCTTGTGAAACCTGGGCTCCTTGGCAAGTGCAATAGCTCCAATGTTGTCATAGAAGAGTTTGATTGGCCCCGACGCATTGGGTATGACTCCGAGGTCGGTGATGAACTCCTTCACCCAAATTGCTTCATGTGCTGCCTCCGAGGCTGACATGTACTCCGCTTCACATGTAGATCCCGCCACGACGCTCTGCTTGCAACTGCACCAGCTTACTGCCCCACCATTCAAAATATACACGTATCCGGTTTGTGACTTAGAGTCATCCAGATCTGTGTCGAAGCTAGCGTCGATGTAACCCTTTACGACGAGCTCTTCGTCACCTCCATAAACGAGAAACATTTCCTTAGTCCTTTTCAGGTACTTCAAGATATTTTTGACCGTTGTCCAGTGTTCCTTGCCGGGATTACTTTGGTACCTTCCTACCAAACTTACGGCAAGGTTTACATCAGGTCTGATATACAGCATGGCATACATAATAGAACCTATGGCTGAGGCAATAGGGGATGACACTCATCTCTTCTATATCTTCTGCCGTGGTCGGACATTGAGCTGAGCTCAATTTCACACCTTGTAACACAGGTAAGAACCCCTTCTTAGATTGATCCATATTGAACTTCTTCAATATCTTATCAATGTATGTGCTTTGTGAAAGACCTATGAGGCGTCTTGATCTATCTCTATAGATCTTGATGCCTAATATATAAGCAGCTTCTCCAAGGTCCTTCATTGAAAAACTTTTGTTCAAGTAGGCCTTAATGTTGTCCAAGAGTTCTATATCATTTCCCATCAAAAGTATGTCATCTACATATAGTATGAGAAATGCTACAGAGCTCCCACTCACTTTCTTGTAAACGCAGGCTTCTCCATAAGTCTGTGTAAACCCAAACGCTTTGATCATCTCATCAAAGCGAATGTTCCAACTCCGAGATGCTTGCACCAGCCCATAAATCGAGCGTTGGAGCTTGCACACCTTGTCAGCATTCTTAGGATCGACAAAACCTTCCGGCTGCATCATATACAATTCTTCCTTAAGGAAACCATTAAGGAATGCCGTTTTGACGTCCATTTGCCATATTTCATAATCGTAGAATGCGGCAATTGCTAACATGATTCGGACGGACTTCAGCTTCGCTACCGGTGAGAAAGTCTCATCGTAGTCAACCCCTTGAACTTGTCGATAACCCTTAGCGACAAGACGAGCTTTATAGATGGTCACATTACCATCCGCGTCTGTCTTCTTCTTGAAGATCCATTTATTTTCTATGGCTCGCCGTTCAACGGGCAAGTCAGTCAAAGTCCATACTTCGTTTTCATACATGGATCCTATCTCGGATTTCATGGCTTCCAGCCATTTGTCGGAATCCGGGCCCGCCATCGCTTCTTCATAGTTCGAAGGTTCACCGTTGTCTAACAACATGATTTCCAAGACAGGGTTGACGTACCACTCTGGTGCGGAACGTGTCCTTGTGGACCTACGAATTTCAGTAGGAGCTTGATCAGAAGCATCTTGATCATCATCATTAATTTACTCTCTAGTCGGTGCAGGCACCTCAGAAACATTTTCTTGAGTTGCGCCATTTTCCGGTTCAAGAGGTAACACTTCATCAAGTTCTACTTTCCTCCCACTTACTTCTTTCGAGAGAAACTCCTTCTCTAGAAAGGATCCATTCTTGGCAACAAAGATCTTGCCTTCGGATCTGAGGTAGAAGGTATACCCAATAGTTTCTTTAGGGTATCCTATGAAGACGCATTTTTCCGACTTGGGTTCGAGCTTTTCAGGTTGAAGTTTCTTGACATAAGCATCGCATCCCCAAGCTTTTAGAAACGACAGCTTAGGTTTCTTCCCAAACCATAATTCATACGGTGTCGTCTCAACGGATTTCGACGGAGCCCTATTTAAAGTGAATGCGGCAGTCTCTAAAGCATAGCCCCAAAAGGAAAGCGGTAGATCGGTAAGAGACATCATAGATCGTACCATATCTAATAGAGTGCGATTACGACGTTCGGACACACCATTACGCTGAGGTGTTCCAGGCGGCGTGAGTTGTGAAACTATTCCACATTTTCTTAAGTGTGTGCCAAATTCGTGACTCAAGTATTCTCCTCCACGATCTGATCGTAGAAACTTGATTTTTCTGTCACGTTGATTTTCAACCTCACTCTGAAATTCCTTGAACTTTTCAAAGGTCTCAGACTTGTGTTTCATTAAGTAGATATACCCATATCTACTCAAGTCATCAGTGAGGGTGAGAACATAACGATAGCCACCGCGAGCCTCAACACTCATTGGACCGCACACATCAGTATGTATGATTTCCAATAAGTTGGTTGCTCGCTCCATTGTTCCTGAGAACGGAGTCTTGGTCATTTTACCCATGAGGCATGGTTCGCACGTGTCAAATGATTCATAATCAAGAGACTCTAAAAGTCCATCTGCATGGAGCTTCTTCATGCGTTTGACACCTATGTGACCAAGGCGGCAGTGCCACAAGTATGTGGGACTATCATTATCAACTTTAACTCTTTTGGTATTCACACTATGAATATGTATATCATCACGTATGAGATTCATCAAGAATAAACCATTAACCATCGGAGCATGACCATAAAACATATCACTCATATAAATAGAACAACCATTATTCTCGGATTTAAATGAGTAGCCATCTCGAATTAAACGAGATCCAGACACAATGTTCATGCTCAAACTTGGCACTAAATAACAATTATTGAGGTTTAAAACTAATCTCGTAGGTAAATGTAGAGGTAGCGTGCCGACGGAGATCACATCGACCTTGGAACCATTCCCGACGCGCATCGTCACCTCGTCCTTCGCCAGTCTCCGCTTATTCCGCAGCTCCTGCTTTGAGTTACAAATGTGAGCAACTGCACCGGTATCAAATACCCAAGAGCTACTACGAGTACTGGTAAGGTACACATCAATTACATGTATGTCACATATACCTTTTGTTTTGCCGGCCTTCTTGTCCGCTAAGTATTTGGGGCAGTTCCGCTTCCAGTGACCACTTCCCTTGCAATAAAAGCACTCAGTTTCGGGCTTGGGTCCATTCTTTGGCTTCTTCCCGGCAACTTGCTTACCGGGCGCGACAACTTCCTTGCCGTCCTTCTTGAAGTTCTTTTTACCCTTGCCCTTCTTGAACTTAGTGGTTTTATTCACCATCAACACTTGATGTTCCTTCTTGATTTCTACCTCTGCTGATTTCAGCATAGCAAATACTTCAGGAATGGTCTTTTCCATCCCCTGCATATTGAAGTTCATCACAAAGCTCTTGTAGCTTGGTGGAAGCGACTGGAGGATTCTGTCAATGACCGCTTCATCCGGGATATTAACTTCCAGTTGAGTCAAGCGGTTGTGCAACCCAGACATCTTGAGTATGTGTTCGCTGACAGAGCTATTTTCCTCCATCTTACAGCTGAAGAATTTGTCAGAGACTTCATATCTCTCGACCCGGGCATGAGCTTCTAAAACCATTTTCAGCTCTTCGAACATCTCATATGCTCCATGTCTCTCAAAACGCTTTTGGAGCCCCGGCTCTAAGCTGTAAAGCATGCCGCACTGAACGAGGGAGTAGTCATCGGAACATGACTGCCAAGCGTTCATAACGTCTTGTTCTGCAGGGAGAACAAGTGCGCCACCCAGCGGTGCTTGTAGGACATAATCTTTCTTGGCAGCTATGAGGATGATCCTCAGGTTCCGGACCCAGTCCGTATAGTTGCTGCCATCGTCTTTCAGCTTGGTTTTCTCTAGGAACGCGTTGAAATTGAGGACTACGTTGGCCATTTGATCTACAAGACATATTGTAAATATTTTAGACTAAGTTCATGATAATAAAGTTCATCTAATCAAATTATTTAATGAACTCCCACTTAGATAGACATCCCTCTTCTAGTCATCTAAGTATAACATGATCCGAGTCAACTAGGCCGTGTCCGATCATCACGTGAGACGGACTAGTCAACATCGGTGAACATCTTCATGTTGATCGTATCTTCTATACGACTCATGCTCGACCTTTCGGTCTTCTGTGTTCCGAGGCCATGTCTGTACATGCTAGGCTCGTCAAGTCAACCTAAGTGTTTGCATGTGTAAATCTGTCTTACACCCGTTGTATGTGAACGTTATGTGAACGTTAGAATCTATCACACCCGATCATCACGTGGTGCTTCGAAACAACAAACTGTCGCAACGGTGCATAGTTAGGGGGAACACTTCTTGAAATTATTATGAGGGATCATCTTATTTACTACCATCGTTCTAAGTAAACAAGATGCAAAACATGATAAACATCACATGCAATCAAATAATAAACGTGACATGATATGGCCAATATCACATAGCTCCTTTGATCTCCATCTTGGGGCTCCATGATCATCTTTGTCACCGGCTTGACACCATGATCTCCATCATCATGATCTCCATCATCGTGTCTCCATGAAGTTGCTCGCCAACTATTACTTCTACTACTATGGCTAAT
Organism: Aegilops umbellulata; assembly: GCA_032464435.1. NCBI lineage: Eukaryota > Viridiplantae > Streptophyta > Magnoliopsida > Poales > Poaceae > Aegilops > Aegilops umbellulata. The sequence continues at coordinate 69,696,501 of CP136054.1, forward strand.
GCGTTTAGCAATAAAGCAAAGTAATTTACATGGCGTTTCTCAATGACACGCAGGTCATATAAAAAATAAAGACAACTCCTATGGCTCCTGCCGGTTGTCATACTCATCGACATGCAAGTCGTGATTCCTATTACAATAGCATGAACATCTCATACATCACATATAGATCATTCATCATTCATCACAACTTTGGCCATATCATATCACAAAGCACTTGCTGTAAAAACAAGTTAGACGTCCTCTAATTGTTGTTGCAAGTTTTACGTGGCTGAATTAGGGTTTTAGCAAGAACGTTTTCTTACCTACGTGAAAGCCACAACGTGATTTGTCAACTTCTATTTACCCTTCATAAGGACCCTTTTCATCGAATCCGCTCCAACTAAAGTGGGAGAGACAGACACCCGCCAGCCACCTTATGCAACTAGTGCATGTTAGTCGGTGGAACCGGTCTCACGTAAGCGTACGTGTAAGGTTGGTCCGGGCCGCTTCATCCCACAATACCGCTGAAGCAAGATAAGACTAGTAGCGGCAAGAAAGTTGACAAATCTACGCCCACAACAAATTGTGTTCTACTCGCGCAAGAAGAACTACGCATAGACCTAGCTCATGATGCCACTGTTGGGGAACGTTGCAGAAAACAAAAAATTTCCTACGGTTTCACCAAGATCCATCTATGAGTTCATCTAGCAACGAGTGATCGGATGCATCTACATACCTTTGTAGATCGCGAGCGGAAGCGTTCAAAAGAACGGGGATGAGGTAGTCGTACACGACGTGATCCAAATCACCGGAGATCCTAGCACCGAACGGACGGCACCTCCGCGTTCAACACACGTACGGTCAGCGTGACGGCTCCTCCTTCTTGATCCAGCAAGGGGAAGGAGAGGTTGATGAAGATCCAGCAGCACGACGGCGTGGTGGTGGATGCAGGGCGTCACAGCAGCAGGGCTTCGCCGAGTACTGCGAGAGGAAGAGGTGTAGCAGGGAGGGAGGGAGGCGCCAGGGGCAAGGGTGTGGCTGCCCCTCCCCCCCTTTATATAGGCCCCCAGGGGGGCGCCGGCCCCTGGAGATCCCATCTCCAGAGGGGGCGGCGGCCAAGGGGGTGGATTGCCCCCCAAGGCAAGTGGGCGCCCCCCCACCCTAGGGTTCCAACCCTAGGCGCAGGGGGTGGGCCTTGGGGGGCGCACCAGCCCACTAAGGGCTGGTCCCCCCTCCCACTTCAGCCCATGGGGCCCTCCGGGATGGGTGGCCCCACCCGGTGGACCCCCGGGACCCATCTGGTGGTCCCGGTACAATACCGGTGACCCCCAGATCACTCCCGATGGCCGAAACTGCACTTCCTATATATAATTCTTCACCTCCGGACCAATCCGGAACTCCTCGTGACGTCCTGGATCTCATCCGGGACTCCGAACAACATTCGGGTTACTGCATATACATATCCTCACAACCCTAGCGTCACCGAACCTTAAGTGTGTAGACCCTACGGGTTCGGGAGACATGCAGACATGACCGAGACGGCTCTCGGGCAATAACCAACAGCGGGATATGGATACCCATGTTGGCTCCCACATGCTCCACGATGATCTCATCGGATGAACCACGATGTCGACGATTCAATTAATCCTGTATACGATTCCCTTTGTCAATCGGTATTTTACTTGCCCGAGATTCGATCGTCGGTATCCCAATACCTCGTTCAATCTCGTTACCGGCAAGTCACTTTACTCGTACCGTAATGCATGATCCTGTGATCAAACACTTTGATCACATCGAGCTCATTATGATGATGCATTACCGAGTGGGCCCGGTGATACCTCTTCGTCAAGCGGAGTGACAAATCCCAGTCTCGATCCGTGTCAACCCAACAGACACTTTTGGAGATACATGTAGTATACCTTTATAGTCACCCAGTTACGTTGTGATGTTTGGTATACCCAAAGCACTCATACGGTATCCGGGAGTTACACGATCTCATGGTCTAAGGAAAGGATACTTGATATTGGAAAACTCTAGCAAACGAACTATACGATCTTGTGCTATGTTTAGGATTGGGTCTTGTCCATCACATCATTATCCTAATGATGTGATCTCGTTATCAATGACATCCAATGTCCATAGTCAGGAAACCATGACTATCTGTTGATCAACGAGCTAGTTAACTAGAGGCTTACTAGGGACATGTTGGTGTCTATTATTCACACATGTATTACGATTTCCGGATAACACAATTATAGCATGAATAAAGACAATTATCATGAACAAGGAAATATAATAATAATGCTTTTATTATTGCCTCTAGGGCATATTTCCAACACAAACTTGATCATGGCATCTTCGTATGTGCTCTCGGACATCCGTAGGTACTCGTCAACAAATCAGCGGTCGTGCCCTTCTGGTAACCAGATAAACATTTCCTTCCCACAATGTCTTTCTTCAAGATGAAGTAGTCATCAAAGGATCGGACGCCATGGTAGAGATGATCGAAAACATTTTGTCGCGTCCGGAAGCACCGGCGGAAATTGTCAGCGAAGAGGGCATCTAGGGCAAAGTAGTCGTCCATCAACGTCAAATGGCAGTGTGCCCAGTTGCGATTGAGCACTTGATAACCCTTGATTGATCCCTTGAAATTGAGAACATGCTCCTCCACACGCCTCGCGTCTGCGAGCACCGCATGCATGATCGCCATCTCATTCGTGTAGTCATCTCGTCGGACGAGCCGTTGGATGACTCAACATAGTGCTCATATATGTACTCCATATCTGAATCCATTACTTCAAAGAAGAAGGGGCCAATTTAGCTCGGGCAATTCATGAAACAGTTGTCAGGCATGGTGAGCCTCGCAGGAGTGGATGGTACCTACGCGGCTGTCGAAGGAGAGTTGTGGAACGGCGGCGAAGAAGAAGCGGCATGGAGCTCAGGTGTACCGTTGGAGGTGACAGACTCGTCGAGTTCCTATAGGGGTGCGGCGTGTTGGCCAGGGTGGTGGAGCGGCGGGGAATCCAAGAGAAGGGAGAAAATGGGAGGATGAAGGCGAGGGGTCCGGGAGGGTTTTTTGGTGGGGTTCTGGGTGGGCCGGGGGTGTCGGAGTCCAACGTGGTTGTTGTTCGTACAACCGCAAAGCCCCCCAGTTTGTCTCGCATTTTCCGGAAAAAGTACGCCCGGACCGCTCAGCGGACCGATACATGCCTGTGTTGGATGGCGAAACACGTTCTAACCGTGCAGTCAGGACACTTGCGGGCAGTTTGAGGGTCCGCTTTGGAGATGCCCTTACAACCATCGATACAACACCACAAAGAAAGGGGAAAATGCAAAAGAAAAACTCTGGCATGCTATAAGGTCCCACGAGCAGCAACAAAGCCCAAAACACACTGAGATCGACACGCTGGGGCCCTAATACATGAGCGGAGAACCAACACTGTAAAGGTGGCCCAATCGAGAAGGATATTAGTCGTCAAAGGAAGCCTCGCCACTGCCATCACCTATGATCAGGCACAACAGTGCCATCCAGTTCCATCGCCGAAAGGAGCCACTTACTCCCCCTAGCTCGAAGGGCGCCCCACCACTGAATGATGGAATGCTCACCACCATATAACACAAATACAAACTGGCACCATGACCCCAAAGGGAGGTCTTCGAGCACAACCACCATGAAGAACCTAACTCCTCTAGAGAGCACCACCATCGAAACATGGATCTGACACAAAAAGAAACAAAGTTGCCGTCCACGAAACTGATCTCAACTATGCAACTTATTTCTTGTAGACTGTGTTGGGGCTCAAAGCGTAGAGTTTTATAGAATAACAACAAATTTCTCTCAAGTGCGATATGACAGCGTGCAATTTATCTATGAAGGTCGCTACTGATAAAACAAAAATATACACGTATCTCGGATATGCTACTGATATTTGTTCAAGATGAAGCAGTGATTGTTAAGCCGAGTTTGAAAATAGATAGCACATATATATCGAGGTATATACATATTGATAAAAAACTGAGAGGAAAGCTTACTTTATTATTAATCAAAGGACGTCGTCTGTTCGCAGACTCACAAAGAAATCAGGCGGGGCATCAATCCAACGAGATGGATGATTAGCACGTCCCCATCTAGTCAGCTTATGAGCTACATAATTTAACTCTCTGAGAGCATCTCCAACACGCGCCCAAAAACTGGGCCGCGCGCTAAATCCGGGTTTTTTGGGTGCCGGACAGCTCCAGCAGAAGCTGTAAAACAGTGCGCATGCAAAAAAGGGTTAGGCGTGCGGTGAAAAACGCTATCAAAAGCTGCACATTTGAGGCGCCGGATTGCGCGCGCTTTATAATTTACACTGCGTGTTCTTTTGGGCGCGTGTTTTTGGGCATATGCTAAAGCAATGTTGGGTCCGGTGCACTAAAAGTGCTACAGTGGCGTGCTAAAACTATTTTAGGACGCGGAATTTTTGTGCAAATGTTGAAGATGCTCTAATACAATGCTCAACAGTAAACCTCCCAAAATCTACTAGATAACTACGACATTCATCAAGAACCGGCGCTGCCACCATAGAATAACCTTCATTGAATCTAAGTGCATCCACCACCCTGATATTATCCGATCTCACCACCAAGTTATTGCATCCCGTATCTCTTGCTAGCTTCAGTCCTTCAAGCAGAGCTGCCGCTTCTGCCGTGAACACATCATCTACATGCTCTAATTTCGTCGTGGACACCGACATGAAAGATCCCTGGTGATCACGGCTGACTGCACCACAAGACCCTGCATAATTGCCCTCTGTGAATGAAGCATCGACATTAAGGACAAGTTGTCCTGCTAGGAATGTCGGCCACCTGTTGATCTTGGGTGTAAATTTTAGCTTGTGCTCCTGAAGGAAATATGCCCTAGAGGCAATAATAAAGTTATTATTTATTTCCTTATTTCATGATAAATGTTTATTATTCATGCTAGAATTGTATTAACCGGAAACATAATACATGTGTGAATACATAGACAAACAGAGTGTCACTAGTATGCCTCTACTTGACTAGCTCGTTAATCAAAGATGGTTATGTTTCGTAACCATGGACAAAGAGTTGTTATTTGCTTAACGAGATCACATCATTAGGTGAATGATCTGATTGACATGACCCATTCCATTAGCTTAGCACCCGATCGTTTAGTATGTTGCTATTGCTTTCTTCATGACTTATACATGTTCCTATGACTATGAGATTATGCAACTCCCGTTTACCGGAGGAACACTTTGTGTGCTACCAAACGTCACAACGTAACTGGGTGATTATAAAGGTTCTCTACAGGTGTCTCCGAAGGTACTTGTTGGGTTGGCGTATTTCGAGATTAGGATTTGTCACTCCGAATGTCGGAGAGGTATCTCTGGGCCCTCTCGGTAATGCACATCACTTAAGCCTTGCAAGCATTGCAACTAATGAGTTAGTTGCGGGATGATGTATTACGGAACGAGTAAAGAGACTTGCCGGTAACGAGATTGAACTAGGTATTGAGATACCGACGATCGAATCTCGGACAAGTAACATACCGATGACAAAGGGAACAACGTATGTTGTTATGCGGTCTGACCGATAAAGATCTTCGTAGAATATGTAGGAGCCAATATGAGCATCCAGGTTCCGCTATTGGTTATTGACCGGAAACATGTCTCGGTCATGTCTACATTGTTCTCGAACCGTAGGGTCCGCACGCTTAAGGTTTCGATGACAGTTATATTATGAGTTTATGAGTTTTGATGTACCGAAGGAGTTTGGAGTCCCGGATGAGATCGGGGACATGACGAGGAGTCTCGAAATGGTCGAGACGTAAAGATCGATATATTGGACGACTATATTCGGACATTGGAAAGGTTCTGAGTGGTTCGGGTATTTTTCGGAGTACCGGGGAGTTACGGGAATACGGAGGAAAAGTATTGGGCCTTATTGCGCCATACGGGAAAGAAAGAGGGGCTGCCTAGGGAAGGCCGCGCGCCCCCCGAAGGCCTAGTCCGAATTGGACTAGGGGGAGGGGCGCCCCCTCCTTCCTTCCCTTCTCTTTTCTCCTTCCTTGTCTCCTACTCCTACTACATGGAAGGACTCCTAGTTGGACTAGGAAAAGGGGAATCCTACTCCCGATGGGAGTAGGACTCCCTAGGGCGTGCCATAGAGAGGGCCGGCCCTCCCCTCCTCCACTCCTTTATATACGGGGGCAGGGGGCACCCCATAGACACACAAGTTGATCTTCGTGATCGTTCCTTAGCCGTGTGTGGTGCCCCCCTCCACGATATTACACCTCGATCATATTGTAGCGGTGCTTAGGCGAAGCCCTGCGACGTTTGAACATCAAGATCGTCACCACGCCGTCGTGCTGACGGAACTCCTCCCCGATGTTTTGCTGGATCAGAGCCCGGGGAGCGTCATTGAGCCGAACGTGTGCCAAGAACTCGGAGGTGTCGGAGTAATGGTACTTGGATCGGTTGGACCGGGAAGACGTACGACTACTTCCTCTATGTTGTGTCAACGCTTCCGCTTCGGTCTACGAGGGTACGTAGACAACACTCTCCCCTCTTGTTGCTATGCATCATCATGATCTTGTGTGTGTGTAGGAATTTTTTTGAAATTACTATGTTCCCCAACAGTGGCATCCGAGCCAGGTTTTTATGGTTTGATGTTATATGCACGAGTAGAACACAAGTGAGTTGTGGGCGATATAAGTCATACTGCTTACCAGCATGTCATACTTTGGTTCGGCGGTATTGTTGGATGAAGCGGCCCAGACCAACATTACGCGTACGCTTACGCGAGACTGGTTCTACCGTCGTGCTTTGCACACAGGTGGCTGGCGGGTGTCAGTTTCTCCAACTTTAGTTGAACCGAGTGTGGCTACGCCCGGTCCTTGCGAAGGTTAAAACAGCACTAACTTGACAAACTATCGTTGTGGTTTTGATGCGTAGGTAAGATTGGTTCTTGCTTAAGCCCGTAGCAGCCACATAAAATTTGCAACAACAAAGTAGAGGACGTCTAACTTGTTTTTGCAGGGCATGTTGTGATGTGATATGGTCAAGACATGATGCTAAATTTTATTGTATGAGATGATCATGTTTTGTAACCGAGTTATCGGCAATTGGCAGGAGCCATATGGTTGTCGCTTTATTGTATGCAATGCAATCGCCCTGTAATGCTTCACTTTATCACTAAGCGGTAGCGATAGTCGTACTAGCATGAAATTGGCGAGATGACAACGATGCTATGATGGAGATCAAGGTGTCGCGCCGGTGACGATGGTGATCATGATGGTGCTTCAGAGATGGAGATCACAAGCACAAGATGATGATGGCCATATCATATCACTTATATTGATTGCATGTGATGTTTATCTTTTATGCATCTTATCTTGCTTTGATTGACGGTAGCATTATAAGATGATCCCTCACTAAATTATCATAGTAAAAGTGTTCTCCTTGAGTATGCACCGTTGCGAAAGTTCTTCGTGTTGAGACACCACGTGATGATCGGGTGTGATAGGCTCTACGTTCAAATACAACGGGTGCAAAACAGTTGCACACGCGGAATACTCAGGTTTGACTTGACGAGCCTAGCATATAACAGATATGGCCTCGGAACACAGAGACCGAAAGGTCGAGCGTGAATCATATAGTAGATATGATCAACATAGTGATGTTCACCATTGAAACTACTCCATCTCACGTGATGATCGGACATGGTATAGTTGATATGGATCACGTGATCACTTAGAGGATTAGAGGGCTGTCTATCTAAGTGGGAGTTCTTAAGTAATATGATTAATTGAACTTTAATTTATCATGAACTTAGTCCTGGTAGTATTAGCATATCTATGTTGTAGATCAATAGCTTGCGTTGTTGCTTTCATATGTTTATTTTTGATATGTTCCTAGAGAAAATTGTGTTGAAATATGTTAGTAGCAATGATGCGGATTGGATCCGTGATCTGAGGTTTATCCTCATTGCTGCACAGAAGAATTATGTCCTTGATGCACCGCTAGGTGACAAACCTATTACAGGAGCAGATGCAGACATTATGAACGTTTGGCTAGCTCAATATGATGACTACTTGATAGTTTAAGTGCACCATGCTTAACAGCTTAGAATCGGGACTTCAAAGATGTTTTGAACGTCATGGAGCATATGATATGTTCCAGGAGTTGAAGTTAATATTTCAAGCAAATACCCGAGTTGAGAGATGTGAAGACTCCAACAAGTTTTATAGCTGAAAGATGGAGGAGAATCGCTTAACTAGTGAGCATGTGCTCAGATTGTCTGGGTACTACAATCGCTTGAATCAAGTGGGAGCTAATCTTCCAGATAAGATAGTGATTGACAGAATTCTCTAGTCACCATCACCTAGTTAGTAGAACTTCGTGATGAACTATAATATGCAAGGGATAACAAAAACAATTCCCAAGCTCTTCGTGATGCTGAAATCGACGAAGGTACAAATCAAGAAAAACATCAAGTGTTGATGGTTAACAAGACCACTAGTTTTAAGAAAAGGGCAAAGGGAAGAAGGGGAACTTCAAGAAGAACGGCAAGCAAGTTGCTACTCAAGTGAAGAAACCCAAGTCTGGACCTAAGCCTGAGACTAAGTGCTTCTACTGCAAAGGGACTGGTCACTGGAAGCGAAACTGCCCCAAGTATTTGGCGGATAAGAAGGATGGCAAAATAAACAAAGGTATATTTGATATACATATTGATATGTATTTTACTAGTGTTTATAGCAACCCCTCGGTATTTGATACTGGTTCAGTTGCTAAGAGTAGTAATGATGAAGTCATGTACCTAGGGTAGAGTCATAGGCCTACCCAAGGGTACCCTCCCCAAGGTCACTTACTAAAAGAGGCTGCTTACCAGTCGACCTGATAAGCGTCCACTCGACTAATACAATAACACTCGACGAGCGCAGAGACACTCGACCATGAAGATTCACTCGACCATAGGGAGCACAGGTGTGACGCCCGGGTAATTAAGCTACAGTGATCCTCTGCTAATGATGTCATGTCACCTCGATTATAGTTGCTAATCTCGAGTTAGTTCGGAACAGATTCAATTTCAAATTTAAAATATTGGCAAACAACAAAAGCTATTTAAAAGTTGAAACAAAAATGTTCGGTGGGTGCCAAATATTGCACTAGTAATTATGGTGTAGGGGACACAATTTTACAAAATACCTAAATGCCCTAAACTAAATAAAACAGAAAGGGAAAATAATAAAAAGAAAAGAAACTGCAAAACAGTAAAACTAAAACAAAAAAAAGGGAGAGAAAGACCCCCCGGGCCAGCAGACCCAACGGGCCGGCCCATTCGCCCACCAGGCCCAGCCGGCCAGCCACCCCTCCCCTTATCCATTCCCGACCGAAACCCTAACCGGCCACCACCCACTCCCCCCCCCACCACGACGCGCCCCCCTTTTCCCCCGATCCAGATCGGATCGGGCTCGACGCCGCCGCCTCGCCCTCATAGCCGCCGAACGCCGTCGCCCCCCCTTCCTCGCCTGGACCTCGCCGGCGCCCTTCCCCACCGGCCTGCATCATCTTCGCCGCCGTCCCCGTCGACCACCCCGACACCCACTGCCCTAGACCCTACGTCTTCGGTGAGGCCACGGCCTCCGCGCCCCTCCTCTCTCTCCCCCTCGCTCGCTCATCGCGCCGTGCCCGCCCCGTCTGCGCTCCGGCACGCCCGCGCCTCGCCGGCGCCCGCGCGCGCCCGCGCGGCCACAGCAGCAGCCCCGCCGCTCCTCGCCGCATCGCGCACACGCCACACCACCCGCTGCTGCCGCTGCGCCTCCCTAGCGCCCGCTTCGCCGCGGCCATCCCTCGCCGGCCACCGCGACCCCTCCCCTTCTCGCGCGCCTGAGCACTTCGCCGTGCTCTGTCGCCCGCACTGGCCTCCCCTGCCTCTGCTCCAGGCCTGGGTGCGCCTGCAGCACCCCGCTGCCGCCCCGCGCCATGGCCCCGTACTCGTCGCGCGCCGCAGCGTTGTTGCCGCTGCCCACCACGGCTTCGCCCCGCCGCGCGCCTCCTCCCCTGCTGCCTGCCCCGCGTCGTCGCCTGAACAGCGCCGCCTCCGCCCCGTCATGCCGCGCCCCTCCTGTCGCCTCGCCTTCCGCCTCGGCTCCGCCGTGCCAGGCCGCGCCGGCGCCGCCCCTCGCTTGCTGTCGGCTCCCGCGCCGCAGCTGCGCCTGCTCGCCCCCCCTCCGAGTCGGGCGCCAGCACGCCCAGCGCCCGTTCGGGTGACAGCCGTCGCCCCAGTGCCCAAAACCCGTTAAGGCCCCCTGTGGGCCAATGATAGTGGGGGCCCACGCCCACAGAACGTTTCAAAAAAAAAGAATTAAAATAATAATAATAATAATAATATAATTAATTAATTAATTAAGGAATTAATTAAGTTAATTAATTATAATTAGTTTAATCTAATTAACTTGTTAGTTTAATTAAACACTAATTAGTTAGCTAAACCCTGATTAGCCTAATTAGTGGATGACAGGTGGGTCCCACTGGACCCACACGTCAGTTTGACCAGTCAACACCCCTGTTGACTGCTGACGTCATGCTGACGTCATGATGACGTCAGCGAGCACTATTCTGGATAATGTTAAATTTAAATAATTAATTAAATCCTAAAAATGATTTAAATCTTTTAAAATTAATAGAAAATAAACCGTAGCTCAGATGAAAATACTTTCTACATGAAAGTTGCTCAGAACGACGAGACGAACCCGGATACGTAGCCTGTTCATCCGCCACACACCCCTAACATGTCAAACTCGCAACTTTCCCCCTCCGGCTCCTCTGCCCGAAAACGCGGAACCCCGGGGATATTTTCCCGGATGTTTCCCCCCTTCACCGGTATCACCGCATACCGCGTTAGCACACCTCTAACGCCATTACTTGTCATGTCATGCATCACTATGCATCTGCTTGCTTAAATATTTATTGTTTCTCCCCCCTCTTCTCTCGATAGACCCCGAGACCGACGCTGCTGCTGTCCCGTTCGACTACGGTGTTGACGACCCCTCTCTCTTGCCAGAGCAACCAGGCAAGCCCCCCCTTGATCACCAGATATCGCCTATTCTTCTCTATACTGCTTGCATTAGAGTAGTGTAGCATGTTACTGCTTTCCGTTAATCCTATACTGTTGCATAGCCTGTCCTTGCTACTACTGTTGTTACCTTTACCTGCTATCCTACTGCTTAGTATAGGATGCTAGTGTTCCATCAGTGGCCCTACACTCTTGTCCTTCTGCCATGCTATTCTATCGGGCCGTGATCACTTCGGGAGGTGATCATGGGCATATACTATATACTTTACATTGTTACATTACATGTGATACTGTTCGGAGATGGGGGCTGAAGGGGCAGGTGGCTCCATCCCGGTAGAGGTGGGCCTGGGTTCCCGACGGCCCCCGACTGTTACTTTGTGGCGGAGCGACAGGGCAGGTTCGGACCACCTAGGAGAGAGGTGGGCCTGGCCCTAGTCGGCATTCGCGATACTTAACACGCTTAACGAGATCTGGGTATTTGATCTGAGTCTGGCCATTTGGTCTTTACGCACTAACCACCTACGCGGGAGTAGTTATGGGTATCCCGACGTCGTGGTATCAGCCGAAGCACTTCTTGACGTCAGCGACTGAGTGGCGCGCGCCGGGTTGGACCGCGTAACGTGACTTCCGTTGTACTGGAGGTTGCTAGGTCTGCTCACCGGCCGCGTTCGCAACGTGCAGGTGTGCTCAGGGCGATGGGCCCAGACCCCTGCGCGCTTAGGTTTAGACCGGCGTGTTGACCTCTCTGTTGTGCCTAGGTGGGGCTGCGACGTGTTGATCTTCCGAGGCCGGGCATGACCCAGGAAAGTGTGTCCGGCCAAATGGGATCAAGCGTGTTGGGCTATGTGGTGCACCCCTGCAGGGAAGTTTATCTATTCGAATAGCCGTGTCCCTCGGTAAAAGGACGACTCGGAGTTGTACCTTGACCTTATGATAACTAGAACAGGATACTTAATAAAACACACCCTTCCAAGTGCCAGATACAACCCGGTGGTCGCTCTCTAACAGGGCAACGAGGAGGGGATCGCCGGGTAGGATTATGCTATATGATGCTACTTGGAGGATTTCAGTCTACTCTCTTCTATATGCTGCAAGACGGAGGCGACCAGAAGCGTAGTCTTCGATAAGACTAGCTATCCCCCTCTTATTCTGGCATTTTGCAGTTCAGTCCACTGATATGGCCCTTTACACATATATCCATGCATATGTGGTGTAGCTCCTTGCTTGCGAGTACTTTGGATGAGTACTCACGGTTGCTTTTCTCCCCCTTTTCCCCCTTTCCCTTCTACCCGGTTGTCGCAACCAGATGCTGGAGCCCAGGATCCAGACGCCGCCACCGTCGACGACGATTCCTTCTACACTAGAGGTGCCTACTACTACGTGCAGCCAGCTGACGACGACCAGGAGTAGTTAGGAGGATCCCAGGCAGGAGGCCTGCGCCTCGTTCGATCTGTATCCCCGTTTGTGCTAGCCTTCTTAAGGCAAACTTGTTTAACTTATGTCTGTACTCAGATATTGTTGCTTCCGCTGACTCGTCTATGATCAAGCACTTGTATTCGAGCCCTCGAGGCCCCTGGCTTGTATTATGATGCTTGTATGACTTATTTTATTTGTAGAGTTGTGTTGTGATATCTTCCCGTGAGTCCCTGATCTTGATCGTACACATTTGCGTGCATGATTAGTGTACGATTGAATCGGGGGCGTCACAACAGGAGCCACTCTGCATCCAAACGGTCTGTAGTTAAATGGCCTTTATAGCCTTAATAGCACTTTATACAGGGCGTTTCCAGTAACGCCCTGCCTTAATGTACCTTAAGATCCTTCATTGCGTGGGCTGGCAGGGGTCCTGGCGAACTCTATATAAGCCACCCCCCTCCACAGGAAGGAGGGTTCGCATCTTTGTAACACACATGCATATAATCCAGTCGACCGCCTCCGGGCTCCGAGACGTAGGGCTATTACTTCTTCTGAGAAGGGCCTGAACTCGTAAAACTCTTGCGTGCACAACTACTCCAAAGCTAGGATCTTGCCTCTCCATCTCTACCCCCCATTCTACTGTCAGACTTAGAACCACGACAAGTAACTCGAAACATGAGTTGCAGAATAAACAGAGACTAGTTGAGGGTGAAGTAACGATGTGTGTTGGAAGTAGTTCCAAGATTGATATGATCATCATCGTACACTCCCTATATTTTCGAGATTAGTGTTGAACCTAAATAAGTGTTATTTGGTGTTTGCGTTGAGCATGAATAGGATTTGATCATGTTTATTGTAATACGGTTATTCATTTAAGTAAGAGAATAAATTGTTGTTCTGTTTACATGAATAAAACCTTATATGGTTACACACCCAATGAAAATAGTTCGTTGGATCTCGATCGTAGTGATACACATATTCATAATATTGAAACCAAAAGATGCAAAGTTAATAATGATAGTGCAACTTATTTGTGGCACTGCCGTTTAGGTCATATTGGTGTAAAGCGCATGAAGAAACTCCATGCTGATGGGCTTTCGGAATCAGTTGATTATGAATAACTTGATGCTTGCAAACCATGCATCATGGGCAAGATGACTAAGACTCCGTTCTCCAGAACTGACTTATTGGAAATAATACATACTGATGTATGCGATCCGATGAGTGTTAAGGCTCGCGGCGGGTATCATTATTTTCTGACCTTCACAGATGATTTGAGCAGATATGAGTATATCTACTTAATGAAACACTAGTCTGAAACATTTGAAAAGTTCAAAGAATTTCAGAGTGAAGTGGAGAATCATCATAACAAAAATAAAAGTTTCTACGATATGATCGCAGAGGTAAAATATTTGAGTTATGAGTTTGGCCTTCAATTAAAACAATGTGGAATAGTTTCACAAACTCATGCCACCTGGAACACCACAGCATAATGGTGTGTCCGAACGTCATAACCGTACTTTATTGGATATAGTGCAATCTATGATGTTTCTTACCGATTTACCACTATCGTTTTGGGGGTTATGCATTAGAGACAACTGCATTCACGTTAAATAGGGCACCATCTAAATCCGTTGAGACGACACTATATGAACTGTGGTTTATCAAGAAACCAAAGTTGTCGTTTCTTAAAATTTGGGGTTGTGATGCTTATATGAAAAAGTTTCATCCTGATAAGCTCAAACCAAAATCAGAGAAATATGTCTTCATAGGATACCCAAAGGAGATTGGTGGGTACACCTTCTATCACAGATCCGAAGGCAAGACATTCGTTGCTAAGAATGGATCCTTTCTAGAGAAGGAGTTTTTCTCGAAAGAAGTGAGTGGGAGGAAAGTAGAACTTGATAAGGTAACTGTACCTGCTCCCATATTGGAAAGTAGTTCATCACAGAAATCTGTTCCTGTGACTACTACACCAATTAGTGAGGAAGATAATGATGATGATCATGTAACTTCGGATCAAGTTACTACCGAACCTCGTAGGTCAACCAGAGTAAGATCCGCACTAGAGTGGTACGGTAATCCTATTCTGGAGGTCATGTTACTTGACCATGACGAACCTACGAACTATGCGGAAGCGATGATGAGCCCAGATTCCGCAAAATAGTTTGAGGCCATGAAATCTGAGATGGGATCCATGTATGAGAACAAAGTATGGACTTTGATGGATTTGCTCGATGATCGGCAAGCCATAGAAAATAAATGGATCTTCAAGAGGAAGACAGACGCTGATAAGTAGTGTTACTATCTACAAAGCTAGAATTGTCGCAAAAGGTTTTCGACAAGTTCAAAGTGTTGACTACGATGAGAGTTTCTCACTTGTATCTATGCTTAAGTCTGTCCGAATCATGTTAGCGATTGCCGCATTTTATGAAATCCGGCAAATGGATAAACAAATCTGCATTCCTTAATGGATTTATTAAAGAAGAGTTGTATACGATGCAACTAGAAGGTTTTGTCGATCCTAAAGGTGTTAACAAAATATGCAAGCTCCAGCGATCCATCTATGGACTGGTGCAAGCATCTCGGAGTTGGAATATACGCTTTGATAAGTTGATCAAAGCATATAGTTTTATACAGACTTGCCATGAAGCCTGTATTTACAAGAAAGTGAGTGGGAGCACTACAACATTTCTGATAAGTATATGTAAATGACATATTGTTGATCGGAAATAATGTAGAATTATTCTGCGAAGCATAAAGGAGTATTTGAAAGGAGTTTTTCGAAGAAGAACCTCGGTGAAGCTGCTTACATATTAAGCATCAAGATTTATAGAGATAGGTCAAGACGCTTGATAAGTTTTTAATGAGTACATACCTTGACAAGATTTTGAAGTAGTTCAAAATGGAACAGTCAAAGAAAGAGTTCTTGCCTGTGTTAGAAGGTGTGAAATTAAGTAAGACTCAAAACCCGACCACGGCAGAAGATAGAAAGAGAATGAAAGTCATTCCCTATGCCTTGGCCATAGGTTCTATAAAGTATGCCATGCTGTGTACCAGATCTATTGTATACCCTACACTGTGTTTAGCAAGGGAGTACAATAGTGATCTAGGAGTAGATCACTGGACAACGGTCAAAATTATCCTTAGTGGAATAAGGATATGTTTCTCGATTATGGAGGTGACAAAAGGTTCGTCGTAAAGGGTTACGTCGATGCAAGTTTTGACACTAATCTAGATGACTCTAAGTCTCGGTCTAGATACATATTGAAAGTGGGAGCAATTAGCTAGAGTAGCTCCGTGCAGAGTATTGTTGACATAGAAATTTGCAAAATACTTACGGATCTGAATATCACAGACCAGTTGACTAAAATTATCTCACAAGCAAAACGTGATCACATAGCGATGTGAACTAGATTACTGACTCTAGTAAACCCTTTTGCTGTTGGTCACATAGCGATGTGAACTAGATTACTGACTCTAGTAAACCCTTTTGCTGTTGGTCACATATCGATGTGAACTATGGGTGTTAATCACATGGTGATGTGAACTATTGCTGTTAAATCACATGGCGATGTGAACTAGATTATTGACTCTAGTGCAAGTGGGAGACTAAAGGAAATATGCCCTAGAGGCAATAATAAAGTTATTATTTATTTCCTTATTTCATGATAAATGTTTATTATTCATGCTAGAATTGTATTAACCGGAAACATAAAACATGTGTGAATACATAGACAAACAGAGTGCCACTAGTATGCCTCTACTTGAATAGCTCGTTAATCAAAGATGGTTATGTTTCCTAACCATGGACAAAGAGTTGTTATTTGATTAACGGGATCACATCATTAGGTGAATGATCTGATTGACATGACCCATTCCATTAGCTTAGCACCCGATCGTTTAGTATGTTGCTATTGCTTTCTTCATGACTTATACATGTTCCTATGACTATGAGATTATGCAACTCCCATTTACCGGAGGAACACTTTGTGTGCTACCAAACGTCACAACGTAACTGGGTGATTATAAAGGTGCTCTACAGGTGTCTCCGAAGGTACTTGTTGGGTTGGCGTATTTCGAGATTAGGATTTGTCACTCCGAATGTCGGAGAGGTATCTCTGGGCCCTCTCGGTAATGCACATCACTTAAGCCTTGCAAGCATTGCAACTAATGAGTTAGTTGCGGGATGATGTATTACGGAACGAGTAAAGAGACTTGCCGGTAACGAGATTGAACTAGGTATTGAGATACCGACGATCGAATCTCGGGCAAGTAACATACCGATGACAAAGGGAACAACGTATGTTGTTATGCGGTCTGACCGATAAAGATCTTCGTAGAATATGTAGGAGCCAATATGAGCATCCAGGTTCCGCTATTGGTTATTGACCAGAGACATGTCTCGGTCATGTCTACATTGTTCTCGAACCGTAGGGTCCGCACGCTTAAGGTTTCGATGATAGTTATATTATGAGTTTATGAGTTTTGATGTACCGAAGGAGTTCGGAGTCCCGGATGAGATCGGGGACATGACGAGGAGTCTCGAAATGGTCGAGACGTAAAGATCGATATATTGAACGACTATATTCGAACATCGGAAAGGTTCTGAGTGGTTCGGGTATTTTTCGGAGTACCGGGGAGTTACGGGAATACGGGGGAAAAGTATTGGGCCTTATTGGGCCATACGGGAAAGAAAGAGGGGCTGCCTAGGGCAGGCCGCGCGCCCCCCAAAGGCCTAGTCCGAATTGGACTAGGGGGAGGGGCTGCGCCCCCTCCTTCCTTCCCTTCTCTTTTCCCCTTCCTTGTCTCCTACTCCTACTACATGGAAGGACTCCTAGTTGGACTAGGAAAAGGGGAATCCTACTCCCGATGGGAGTAGGACTCCCTAGGGCGCGCCATAGAGAGGGCCGGCCCTCCCCTCCTCCACTCCTTTATATACGGGGGCAGGGGGCACCCCATAGACACACAAGTTGATCTTCGTGATCGTTCCTTAGCCGTGTGCGGTGCCCCCCCTCCACGATATTACACCTCGGTCATATTGTAGAGGTGCTTAGGCGAAGCCCTGCGACGTTTGAACATCAAGATCGTCACCACGCCGTCGTGCTGAGGAACTCCTCCCCGAAGCTTTGCTGGATCGGAGCCCGGGGAGCGTCATCGAGCTGAACGTGTGCCAAGAACTCGGAGGTGCCGGAGTAACGGTGCTTGGATCGGTTCGACCGGGAAGACGTACGACTACTTCCTCTATGTTGCGTCAACGCTTCTGCTTCGGTCTACGAGGGTACGTAGACAACACTCTTCCCTCTCGTTGCTATGCATCACCATGATCTTGTGTGTGCGTAGGAAATTTTTTGAAATTACTACGTTCCCCAACAACTCCGCGCACATAATTAAAGAAGGATGAGATAGCTTCACGTTGGGGCTAAATTTCGTGTTTTAACCATTTTGCCCTAGTTTAGCCAGATCTGACCCTGGTTGCAAAAAAATTTGGGATCTGACCCTTTTTGCTACCTCCAGGGCTCATGGCGGTAGGGTTGAACAGGCTACCGCCGGTGGCCACGGCGGTAGCCCACTTATCCACGTCAGCCTTGGCAAACGACTGTCGTCTCCTGTCGTCGATCTTACCGCCAGGCCACTCGGTGGTAGGCTATGCAACCCTAGCGCCAAAGGCCTTGGCGGTAGGTGCTCAACAGTTATAACCCCCGTGGGGGCTGGGTGCGGGGCCCACCCACGAACCCTAGCCCCCATCTTCCTCCCCAGCCGCGCGACGCCGCAAGAACAAAGAGCACAAGCCCTCTCTCGTCCCCTCCACTCCTCCCCCTCCGATCTTCTTTGTTTCTCCACCGGTTTTGCGGATCGAGATGACTCCGGAACGGGAAAAATAAGCTCTTTCAATCCCACCAACTCGTTTTAGTTAAAAAAGCTTTCGATTCGACACATTATTTGGAACAAGATGAACCCTATTTCATCTAGTAGATTTTGATTTTAGGTTTGTTTAGTTAGGAGTAATATAATGTGATGTAGTTGAATATGATAGAAGCCTATTTTATATAGTTCATGTTGATGAACCCTAGTCATGTTCATGTTCATATTTTTTTAATTGTTCATTGATGTCTGATGATGTGCTTGAATATAATTGAATTTGATAGAACCCTATTTCAATGTATTAGATGAATCCTAATTCATGTTTTTATATAATAATTTTTTTGAATTATTTATTGATGTTTGATGTGTTTGAATATGATTGATGCGATGATGTGGTTGAATATGATTTGTTAACTAGTTTGAAGATGAACCTAGTTTAAAGGTGAACCTAGTTAATGCTTATAGTATTTTCTTCAATTGTTGAATATGATATGATTGATGTTAGTTGAATGGTTGAATATGATTGGTTAATGTGATGTGATGGGTTGAAAGAATTGCTTAAGTAGTTTGGAGATGAACCCTGGTTCCTGTTTATAATATTTCTTTACGGGAACGTCTTCTCTCATTGAAAGCGTATCTCCGAAAATCCTGAAATAAGAAACCGAGCCGACATATCATCTTAAGATTTATGAAACCAACGTAGACCCTCGTTGTCGACGGGACGTCTCCTCACACTAAAAGTGTATCGCCAGAAATCCTGAAATAAATCCAGAAATAACGTATCACCGAAAATCATGAAATAAATCCAAAAATAATGCGAGCACCAGGACTTGAACCCTGGATTGGGGATATCACAATCCCTCTAATCATCCAAAACAGTTGGTTCGCAAAAATATTTTAAATTATCAAAGTGTAAAGTAAGTAGCGGCTAAAAATAAAAAAATGAGACCAACCCGAGCTAACCCTCGTTGCCTTTTCTTTAGAGGAGAAACTCCGTGAGCACCGCGCGTCCGTGTCGGGACTCGAATTCGAGGGCTGGCAGCAACCTCAGCTGCGGGTCGACGCCCCGTCCTGTAGAGGCTAAAAATCAAAACCCTCTTTTTTTTTTTCCCGTAGCGGCTAAAAATCAAAACCCTCTTTTTTTCCCCGGACAGTACTAGTCGGCTGGACTTAACCATGTGCCCCAGAGTGGTTCGAGCTCGACCGAGCCAGCCAAAAAGCCTGCCCGCTTCCTCTTCCAAGAAACGCTAGCGCCGCCGCCGCCTCCCTCCCTCGACGCCGGCCTCCAATCCAATCACCCCTCCACTAGCAGAGAGGCTTCTCTGCCTGACCTTGCGCTTCGCTCGGTAGAGAGACAGAGCGCCCGGCTCACCGCGCCGACGCGCCGCTGCACTGCCCCTGCCCACCGCGTCGCCCCGCTTACGCTGCGACTCCGAGCCGCCCCCGCCTCCGCTGGACTGCTGCGCCGCTGCGTCAGGCCGGAACCCCGCCCCTGTCGGCTCGCCTCCGCTGCACCGCCAGGGGCGCCTGCTGGTCGAGCTCGCCCACGCGCTCCACTCCCGTCGCGCCGCTGCTCCAAAAGGTGATTGATTTTCACAGGACCTGTACCCTAATCCCCGTCAAACAGTAGCCTACATGCTTAGAACCCCTAGTGATTTTCCCAATTTTCATTTCTTAGAGCTTGACTTGATGCATTTTCTTACCAATCTCATGTTATACAAATAACAAGGTGAAGATGTTGTGCGTAGCTTTATCTACTTTGTTGGATCATTAAGCACCGAGGTCAAATTCTGAAATAATGCTAATACAGTCGGTCCATTTGTTTTGTAATCTTTGGCTTGCTTGCTCGAATCCTAGCTCCACCACTGTAAAAGTCCTAGATTGTGCTTGCTCGAACTGCTGTCATCTTTCCTTTCGGGTGCATTATCGAATCTAACCATATCCATCTTATTGTTATTAAAGATGGCTGGTCGGTACAATCGCACAAACTACTCTTCCTACCTGAATGACGAACCAATGCCCGACGCCACGTCGGAAAAGGAACAGGTATGTATATATGCATCCCAATGCAAACCCTTGCGACGATTTTTGGACTGCTGTGTTGAGAGGCTGAGAACAGATCCATGAACCTATACATGTTGTTTCTGTGGTTGTGTTTGCAGGGTAATGAGTACTTCAAGCAGAAGAAGTTTGCTGAAGCGGTTGAGTGCTACTCGAGAAGTATCGCATTGTCGCCGACGGCTGTTGCCTTTGCCAATCGAGCTATGGCGTATCTTAAACTAAGAAGGCAAGTTCCTACACTAGAACCATGCTTGTGTTTGCTAGACTGTGGCATTTACTGGTTTGATTGTGCTAGCAGCTGCAATTGATTTATTATAGCACACCTTATTTGTGGCTGTAGCCATAATTCTGGTTGATGGATAGATCAAGTGAAACTTTCAGACTGCTGATATTCTTCTTTGCTATTTGTGCCAATATCTCGCGTTTTCCCTGCTGTGGAACTTGAGAGCCATGTTTTACAACCACTATCTGGTTTAGTCTTACGTTTTTATCTGGAACTTAATAGATTTGAAGAGGCAGAGAATGATTGCACTGAGGCTCTGAATCTGGATGACCGTTATGTTAAAGCATACTCACGCAGAATTACTGCAAGAAAAGGACTTGGGAAGCTTAAGGAAGCAATGGATGGTATTCTGCGTTTTAACCCTTCTTGATTTTCCTTTTGACAGTGCTTTCCTTGTAAGCTTAATTCTTGTCTGCGTGAACATTGACAACTATTGTACATTACTTATTTGCATAACAGATGCTGAATTTGCTGTAAGTGTCGATGCTAACAATCCAGAACTGAGGAAACAATATTCTGAGATAAAGGCGCTACTCATGGAGGTGAGCAGCTATTTACTTCAATTTTCATCTGATGTGTTACCACTAGTGTTCTCATCCAAGCTCTTTGGTCAAATTTTCTATTCGTTACTTATGTATCCACATTCAGTCTTAGATTTTGTATTAAAGTATGACTGTCTGAGATGCCCCCTCCCATTGCTTGTAATAATGAGTTTATTACTTCTGCAGAAAATGGCCAAGAGAAGTTCAGTTCAAGCTAAGCATACAATTTCTGAATTTGATAAAACTGGAGATAGAAAAAATATCACTTCTCATGCACCAAGTGATCCCCAGAAGGTAGGTTATAGTGTTCTACTGCATGACACGCTGTGTCTTTCCCTTTATAAGGAGTAAAGTTTTCCTAACATGCTTTGTCAGATTAATATAATTTATGCACATGGCTCTGCGATTTTGAAGTAGCCCTCTGTTCTGTTTCTTGTAGAGCTGGTTACATTCCACCTGAGGTCTATTCAGCAAACATGTTTGGGTTTGTAATGTCTGATTTAATTCTACAGGACAGTTTCATGGAAGTTGATTCGCCTGGGAGAGCTGCGGCTGGGATCAGAGAATTATCAGGTGGTGTGTCCAAAGGAGGATCTGGTGTAAGCCTCAAAGACAATAACATGCAGGTGCGGTCTGACTAACATTTCTGACTATCATAAATGCACATGATATTGTCCCCTTATATATGAGTTGGCTAAAACTAAGAGATGTATGATTTTTGTGTTGGTACTTATCAGCTTATACCATTGCATAGTTTGCATCGTCAACGATATAACCTGCATAGCATATGAGTTGGTCTCCTTGTTCATGCATTTTGCTGAAATATAGTATTTGATCCTTATGGATATATGAAAAAACTGGTTCATGTATCTGAAGTTCTCAAAATCCATCAAAGCTTGGTAGCTGGACTGGCTTCCAGTAGCTAACATGTCAATTCAAGCAGAGGAAAGTCTGCCCACTGGGCAAGTTTACTCTTTTTAATTCGGATGTTGATTCTGTGGTGGAGCAGAGTGTTTGGGTGGTTGGAAAACCATGAAGGAGCAGGCAGAGGGCGAGCCCTCCCTAGCCCTTGAAGTAATACTTGAAGTTCTGCATATAGGAGCACATTTATGTTCTACTCCCTCCGTAAAGAAATATAGGAGCGTTTAGATTACTAAAGTAGTGATCTAAACGCTCTTGTATTTCTTTACAGAGGGAGTACTATTTTAGTGCAAATGTGATGTATGATTTTGCACACTTCTTTGGGGAATTTGAAGTAATGTTGCTTCTTCCTGTTACATTTCAATTCTTTAATATAATGCAGCAATCTCGAGATGCTAAACAGAAACCTGGGCCAGAAATATCAGTGCAAGAGCTTGCATCACGTGCTGCTTCACGATATATATCCAGCACTGTAAAAAGTGTGAAGACACCAAAGACAGCTTATGATTTTGAGGTTTCTTGGAGAGCTATCTCTGACGACCTTACCCAGCAAATACAATTGTTAAAGGTTTATTCTCAGCCCCTTTTTGGTGTCTTAAATTAATCGTCTGCATTTCTAATTGTCACTTTCTTGTTACGTGATCAGTCAATTCGACCAGAGAGACTTCCAGAGATTTTTAAGGATGCACTTTCATCAGCTTTTCTGATTGATATCGTGAAGTGCACAGCCTCAATTTTCCGGTGTGCTTGCCTCTTATGTTTTTTTAAGCGTTTCTTACATTCTCTTTGCAATACTCTCATGACCTTTACTGTTATTACCTATTATTAATTCGTATTATGTACTCAGGGATGATGCAGTGTTAGCAGTTAGCATTTTGGAGAATTTGGCGAAAGTTTCTCGCTTTGACTTGATCATCATGTGCCTCTCACCCATGCATAAATCTGGTATGTTTGAACTTTGCTGCCCTTGCATCCATCGTATGTTTTCCCTTGTCATGCCCAGCTGTTTATTATTAGTAGTAGATTAATAGTCCCTCATCCGGCATCCCCCTTGGTATTATTTAAAAATCATGAAAGATTATTTGAATTGCATTTGTCTACACTCCTGTGTTGCTGATGTAGTCTAATCCAATGGTGTGGAGATGGATAATCCAAGTGTTATTAGCCATTAGGTCGACTTCTTAGGTTCTGCCACATCGAGCTTCTAGGTTTTTTCAGTAAGAGTGCAAAATTACATGGCAGCCTTGCTGCTCATGTCGCTAGATTGGCACTGTTGGATGCCAGCAACGTGGGACTGCACCTTCCTACCTCCATATGCAGCTGCTTTTTATGCGAACCATTCATGTTCCCCAATCCGTAACATCATGTCCCTGTGAACTTGATCTGGAGAGGGGGTGAAACCACCTGGCGGGTGGGGGGTGGAGGGTGGAAAACAAGAAAAGGAAGAGCAAGAGCTCTGGCGCCGAGAGCTGAGCTCTGGATGGTGGCACCGTGGCAGATCGAGCGGAGCACCACAGATGTGCCAGGGCAAAGTCATAACGCTGTATCGGGATATTTAAATGGAAGGGAGGTAGTTCAGAGCTGGTTTGGCGGGGTCGATGGTGGCCCGGAGGTCCCAGATGAGATGGGGGATGAAGTGGCTTCTCTCAAGCCCTAGACTTTGTAGCTTGTTCCTTTTCTTTTTATTAATAAAAATTGCAGTGGGGTGTTTTGCCCTACTTTATATAATAAAATAAAAGAGGCATGGTTAAGTCAGGATCTGGTGCAGTGTCGAGCGTATAGGCCAGCCACAGTCTACTCTAGGCATGGTTCAGTTAGGTTGCTACTGTGCACTGCAGATTTCACCGCCAAGCGGTTACCAGTCACCAGTGCTGCAGACTTGACGATTTGGAGAAAGAGAATATACGGAGAGGTTCGAGAGGGCGAATCATCCGAGCTCAGCAGAGGGTTGTGCACATGTGAACACGCTGATATGGAAGTAGTATATTTCGACATGCCTATACATAAACCATTCAAATACTATAAATGCTGATAAAAAAAGTAGTGGGATCATATACAAATGTGCAAAATAACCCAGCTGAAGGCATCTTAGATTGGGGAACACATCTATATTGAGTTACTGGGAGGCCAATTTTTAAATGAGTAGCCGAGTAGGCTCCCCTCACCAATTCCAGTGACCTGATGATTTCTTAGAACATTCATTTCAATGAATCTGTGTATTTGGACTTTGGATATACTAGTGTTAACTAGTTGCATAGCACCATTCGTTTGACAATATTCTATTTGCTTCTGTCAGAACTGCGGAAGATATGGGGTCAAACATTCCTTGTCGAAACAGCATCATCGCCAGATCAAGTTGAAGCCCTCAGGCGGCTGCAAGCCAAATACGTTCAAGGAGGATGGCATGATGACGTGTTCACTTTGAGCTAATGATGACTTGATGAGGTTGTAAAGACAGTTCCCTAGAGATCCCTCTGCCCTCTAGTCCACCGATATCGGAACACCCTTGCAGAATGAATCTTAATTCTCGTTGGAGCAGTGAACCATAGGAGGACTTTCTTCGGAAACATCAACAGAACCATATCCTGTTTTTGAGATTTCCCGGAGCTTATACTGGTTCGAAGGTTGCCTGTGCCTGTGCTTTTCTTTCTCGCATGCATTTGTGCATTTTTGTGCTCTGTAAGTTGTAGGGTTCATGGTGGGTTTCTTTTTCTCTGTTGCTTGTTTTCTTCCTTCCCATAGACAAATTCACCGAACTACAGAAACATTATCTATTTTTCAAGTGGCTTTTTGCATTGAAGCGGTGAACAATTTTACGATATGAACACTTTTTATTTGCCTATGGCAACGGATACCGTAGGCGGTAGGTCTGTCTTTCTTTCCTAACTCCACTCCAGCTCACGGTGTGTAGATCTGACTCCTCCGGCATTGCCGGAGCGAGATGGAGATCCATGATCCAGTGAGCACGGGGATGTGCTTTGGCCGACAAGCCACAAGGTTTCGGTCCGTCTGGTTGTTTTGCAGCCGGCCGCTTAGAGCATCTACAATTGGACCCATATCCACCCCAAACGCCCGTGCTGTTTAATCAGGGCGGTTCCTATTCCACACGTAGGTCCTGTCTAGTTTTTTTTTTGAGGCACGTAGGTCCTGTCTAGTGACCTAGCGCATACCCCCCGCTTGTATGGGCCGGCTCAGTACGGTTTATTGACAAGGTTCTAGAAATTTTGTTGAATGGTTTCCTCTTTTTTTTGGTTTTTTCCTCTGATTTTTCTTTCTCATTTTGTCCTTATACATTTTATTTTGTACATTTTCTTTTTCATTTTCTATTTCGTTTTTATTTTAATTTTCGTTTTTTATTTTCCTTATTTCTTTCTTTCATTTCTTATTTTTATTTTACATTTGTGCGAACATCTATTCAAATTAGTGAACATTTTCTAAACCATGAATATTTTTTGGAAAGAACATTTTTCAAATTTGCGAACATTTTTTTAATTGAAACAGTGAACATTTTTTGAACTCGAACATTGTCTATATTTTCACGCACATTTGTTTGAAATTGTGAACATTTTCCAATTCAGTGAACATTTTTTACAATTCTGCGAAAAAAAATCTGAAATCTTGAACATTTTTTTGAATCAGAAGAACATTTTTTCAATTGATGAATTTTTTTATTTTGTGAATATTTTCTTAAATTCACGAACATTTATTTATATTCTTTTGGAAAATGTATGAAGATTTTTCAAATCCATGAACATTTTTCTAAAATTTGTCAACATGTTTTGAAATTCACGAACATTTATTTATATATTTTTTGAAAATGCATGAACATTTTTGAAATCAATGATTTTCTCGGAATCAACAAACAATTTTTTAATTGATGAATTATCATTGATTTTTTTCGAACATTTTTTGAAATTTGAGACTATTTTTAAATTTTGAAAATAAAGAAAAACTAATGGATAGTTTTTGAATTCATGAACTTTTTTTCAAATTCACGCAGATTTTAGAATACGTGAACATTGTTTTTGATTTGTTGAACATTTTTTCAAACTCGTAAACATTTTTTTAATATACGGTCATTTTTGTTTGATATCGCGGATGATTGTTAAATCCGTAAACATTTTATAACTTCCCGAACATTTTTTATAAAATCATGATAGCTTTTGTTTTGAAATTCTGAATTCTTTGAAAGTAGAAAAAATGAAAATGAAAATGAAAATGAAAAAAAAAACAGAAAAACAAAATAATAAAAACAGGGGCGTCTTGGACGCACATGGGCCGGCCCAAAAACAGTGCAGGGGAGGAGATGGTTGCGCGTTCCCTTCCTACTTGGCGCGCGGGTTGCCAAATAGGAAGTCCCTCCGGTCCGGTGACCGGACGCAAAAATGCCACCCAACCGCACCTGGCAAATCCGGCCCAAACACCCAGACTGACTTGTAACCTCTATGTCTATGCCGCATTCCCTCCCTACTTGGCGCGCAGGTCGCCAAATAGGAGGTCCACCGGACCGGACGCAAATATGCCACCCAACCGCACCTGCCAAATTCGGCCCAAACACCCAAACTGACCTGTAACCTCTATGTCTACGCCACGATTATTTCTCGCTTTAAGCGAGGCCGTAGAGAAGTAAAAATGGATCATGAAATGCGAGTGCAAGGGATCGATACCTAGTCCGCAAAGAGATGGGGCGTGCCGCTAGCCACTTTGCCACATCCGTTTTGTTGTAGATACTAGGGGGCGATCTACTTGATGCCATTTGAGCCGGGGTTTCTCTTCGTTCATTTATTTTCGTTTTTCTTCTCTGTTTTCGTTCTATTTTGCATTTCATTTTTCTTATGTTGTTTCTGTTTTCACTCTACATTTTTGTATATGTCAAAAATAATATTTTCTTTCATAGGTGATCAACATTTTGTGTATACACGGTCAACATTGTCCAAACTCTTATTCAACTTTTCAAATGCTTGATCGACATTTTAGTACTTTCTTTCAATATTTTTTAAATACTTGTTCAACATTTTTCAAATACATGTTCAACATTTTTGATATACATATTAACATTTTTTAAATACCTTTTCAACATTTCTTTCAAATACTTGTTCAACATTTTTCAAATACTTGTTGAACATTTTTCAAATACTTGTTCAACATTATTATATACATGATCAACATTTATTCAAATACTTGATCAAAATTTTATAAATACTTATTCAACATTTTTAAATACTTATTCACATTTTTAAATACATCTTCAACATTTTTCAAATACTTGCTCAATATTTTTAAATGTTTTTGGAAGATTTTCTGTAATATATATATATATATATATATATATATATATTTACATAATATTTTAAAGTATAAATAAAATTAAAAAATGAAAGCAAAAATGAAAAATAAAAAAGTATGAGAAAAACGAAACAGAAAACAGGCTAGTGTTTGCTCCGCGCGTGGGCCGGCCCAACTGACGTTCCCTTCAGCGAGGGGTCGCACCTGTCTCGCTTAATGCGAGAAATAGGGGTGCCCCTATGTCTAGCCCATATGTGGGGTGGATATTGGGACATTCAGATACGTTTGTCATGTCGGATCCGGCCCACTGGAAGATGAATGTGGGAGGAGGAAGATGGATTTGGTGGACTGGTCAATTTGATGAAATTTCTCATGGGTCCGATCTATCTAATCCAACGTGGCAATCGCGTTCGGGCCTTCCCCTATCCTCCCGAATATGGGCTGGACATTAGGGTTGCTGGCCAGCCCAGACGAATAGGGCTGGTGTGAGGGGGATGGCTGGGTCATGATTTTGTGAACTGACACCGACTGGACCGTCCGCCTGAACGTATATGGGGCATTTGAGAAGCTTGACTATATATGCTCTAAAATATGCTTAGTTCACAGTTCCTGCCGAGCCCAATAACAAGACAGGATTCGCTCTAAAAACATGAGTGCATATCAGAGATGAGAAATATCACAATTATAACACACGGGAAACGTTGTGCGAAGTTTTGGTGGATAGAGATATCGAAGGACTGTATTTCAAATGATTAAAAAAATTCTCAAGTTTAAAAAATATGGAAAAAAATATGTTAAAAATTATACATAATTTGCGATGGATCTTTTTTGTTGGCAGCGGCTTTGCGAGCCTGGTGTTGCTATCAGTTCGGTTGTACTTGTTGCGTTCGGGGCGGGTCGCTCGGATCCCTATAAAACAGCGACTGTCGCGATACGCGGAACCAGTTAGCTAGGCGTAGACGTATTCGGTTCGGGGTGCAGCGTGTTGTTGTTTTTCGTTTTTTCAGCACGATTCCGACTCTGCTCCACCACGATATGGTATCTCTGAAGATTAGTTTCACTATTATCATGCAATCTCTTTGTATGGTCTGTCGCAGTTATTTTTTTTTTTGAGAAAATAATATTTTTGTCTGTTGAAGGAAACTCAGTCGATTTACGCTGTTTTGAAATCTGTTGGGGAAGACTTGATCGATACACATACACTGTCTTGAAATATGAAACTGCATATCGTAAAAGGCTTGTCTAAGAGTTTGCTGGTTAATGTTTTTCTGTTTCTCATATCTTTATCAAACGCATTGTTTGTTCTAAATAAATTTCTTTGTGTTATCATGCCTTAATTACAGAGGAACGCGGATAAAGGTCCAATGGTCTGTGTTTTTGCATAATTATATTTGTGTTATCATGCCTCTGTTCGGCAGGAATGTGGATATATATCGTAGATAGTTTGTATCCATACTTAGAACTCAGAGAACATTATTCAGAAAACAAATTTCTCCTTTGCTGGACTTGCAACTTATATATGTAGTTCCCTGTCAAATCGATAGTGTAGCGTATGTCAACTTTTTGGGTGATTGTTCTAGGAAGCAAAATTCTCCTTTGGTGGAGTTGCAACTTATATAGATGGCTTGCCGTCAAATCGACAGTATAGCAGTTTCTACCACTGTATATAGCAGTGATCTCAATTTTATGAGATGCAGACATGTTTTTTCGCAGTTGCTGCCGAGCCCAATAACAAGAGAGGATTCAATCTAAAAACATGAGTGCATAACAGAGATGAGAAATGTCACAGTTATAACACACGGGAAACGTTGTACGAAGTTTTGGTGGATAGGGATATCGAAGGACTGTATTTCAAATGATTAAAACAATCTCAAGTTTAAAAAATATGAAAAAAACATGTTAAAAATTATACATAATTCGTGACGGATCTTTTTGTTGGCGGTGGCTTTGCGAGCCTGGTGTTGCTATTGAAGGAAATATGGCTAGAGGCAATAATAAAGTTGTTATTTATATTTCCTTATATCATGATAAATGTTTATTATTCATGCTATAATTGTATTAACCGAAAATTTAGTACATGTGTGAACACATAGACAAACAGAGTGTCACTAGTATGCCTCTACTTGACTAGCTCGTTGAATCAAAGATGGTTAAGTTTCCTAGCCATAGACATGAGTTGTCATTTGATTAACGGGATCACATCATTAGAGAATGATGTGATTGACTTGACCCATTCCGTTAGCTTAGCACTTGATCATTTTAGTATATTGCTATTGCTTTCTTCATGACTTATACATGTTCCTATGACTATAAGATTATGCAACTCCCGAATACCGGAGGAACACTTTGTGTGCTAGCAAACGTCACAACGTAACTGGGTGATTATAAATGTGCTTAAAGGTGTCTCTGATGGTACTTGTTGAGTTGGCATAGATCGAGATTAGGATTTGTCACTCCGATTATCGGAGAGGTATCTCTGGGCCCTCTCGGTAATGCACATCACTATAAGCCTTGCAAGCAATGTGACTAATGAGTTAGTTGCGGGATGATGCATTACGGAACGAGTAAAGAGACTTGCCGGTAACGATGCAGGATCGGAAGTATGTCTAGAGGGGGTGATTAGACTACTAGACCAAATAAAAATCTAGACTTTTCCCAATTTTAGTTCTTGGCAGATTTTAGCTATTTTAGCACAAGTCAAGCAATCTCCACACAATTCAAGCAAGCATGCAAAAGAGTATATGAGCAGCGGAAAGTAAAGCATGCAACTTGCAAGAATGTAAAGGGAAGGGTTTGGAGTATTCAAACGCAATTGGAGACACGGATGTTTTTGGCGTGGTTCCGATAGGTGGTGCTATCGTACATCCACGTTGATGGAGACTTCAAACCACGGAGGGTAACGGTTGCGCGAGTCCAGGGAGGGCTCCATCCACAAAGGGTTCACGAAGAAGCAACCTTGTCTATTCCATCACGGCCGTCGCCCACGAAGGACTTGCCTCACTAGCGGTAGATCTTCACGAAGTAGGCGATCTCCTTGCCCTTAAAAACTCCTTGGTTCAACTCCACAATCTTGTCAGAGGCTCCCAAGTGACACCTAGCCAATCTAGGAGACACCACTCTTCAAGAAGTAACAAATGGTGTGTTGATGATGAACTCCTTGCTCTTGTGTTTCAAATGATAGTCTCCCCAACACTCAACTCTCTCTCACAGGATTTGGATTTGGTGGAAAGAAGATTTGAGTGGAAAGCAACTTGGGAAGGCTAGAGATCAAGATTCATATGGTAGGAATGGAATATCTTGACCTCAACACAAGTGTAGGTGGTTCTCTCTCAGAACATGTGTGTTGAAAGTGTAGACGTGTTCTGATGGCTTTCTCTATGAATGAAGAGTGGGTGGAGGGGTATATATAGCCTCCACACAAAATCTAACCGTTACACATAATTTGCCAAACTCGGTGGGACCGAATGGTTAAACTCGATCGGACCGATTCAGCAAACCTAGTGACCGTTAGGATTTTCGGTGGGACTGAGATGCAACTCGGTAGGACCGATATGAATAGGGTTCGGGCATAACGTAATCTCGGTGTGACCGATTACACAAACTCGGTAGGACCGATTTTGGTAATAAGCTAACCAGAGAGTTGGTCAGGTAAACTCGGTGGGACCGGTTCGCTCATTTAGGTGAGACCGAAATGTGACGAAAGGGAAACAGAGAGTTTACATTGCAATCTCGGTGGGACCGATCGCTCACTTCGGTTAGACTGAAACGTTACGAAGGGAAACGGAGAGATTACAATCCCATCTCGGTGAGACCGAGATCCCTATCGGTGAGACCGATTTGGCTAGGGTTTGTGGCAGTGGCTATGACATCTGAAACTCGGTGGCGCCGGATAGAAAGAATAGGTGGGGCCGAGTTTGACTTTTGGTTTAGGTCAAATGTGGATGTAGGAAGATAGTTGAGGATTTTGGAGCATATCACTAAGCACATAAAGCAAGAGGCTCATTAAGCAACACCTCATCCCTCCTTGATAGTATTGGCTTTTCCTATGGACTCAATGTGATCTTGGATCACTAAAAATGTAAGATGTAGAGTCTTGATCTTGAAGCTTGAGCCAATCCTTTGTCCTTAGAATTTTGAGGGATCCACTTTCCTCATCCATGCCATGCCATTCATTGAGCTTTTCCTGAAATATTGATCTTGGAATAATGTTAGCTCAATGAGCTATATGTTGTTAGGAATTACCAAAACCAGCCAGGAATAGTTGCACTTTCAAACGAGATTGAACTAGGTATTTAGATACCGACGATCGAATCTCGGGCAAGTAACATACCGATGACAATGGGAACACCATATGTTGTTATGCGGTTTGACCCATAAAGACCATCGTAGAATATGTAGGAGCCAATATGAGCATCCAGGTTCCGCTATTGGTTATTGACCGGAGATGAGTCTTGGTCATGTCTACATAGTTCTCAAACCCGTAGGGTCCGCACATTTAACGTTCTGTGATGATTTGTATTATGAGTTATGTGATTTGATGACCGAAATTTGTTGGGAGTCCCGGATGAGATCGGGGACATGACAAGGAGTCTCGAAATGGTCGAGACGTAAAGATCGATATATTGGAAGGCTATATTCGGACATCGGAAAGGTTCTGAGTGATTCGGGTATTTTTTGGAGTACCAGAGAGTTACGGGAATTGTATTGGGCCTTAATGGGCCATACGTGAAAGGAAAGAAAGGCCTCAAGGGTCGCCGCGACCCTTCCCCATGGACTGGTCCGAATTGGACTAGGGAAAGGGGGCGCCCCCTTCCTTCCTTCTCCTTCTCCCTTCCATTTTTCCTATTTCATGTGGGAGGTAGAATCCTACTAGGACTAGGGAGTCCTAGTAGGACTCCACAATTTGGGCGCGCCCTATGAGGGTTGGCCTCTGGCCTCCTCCTCCCTCCATCCTTTATATACGTGGCTAGGGGGCATCCCATAGACACACAAGTTGATCATTGATCTCTTAGCCGTGTGCGGTGCCCCCTCCACCATAATCCACCTCGGTCATATCGTTGTAGTGCTTAGGCGAAGCCCTGCGCCGGTAGCTTCATCATCACCGTCATTACGTCGTCGTGCTGACGAAGCTCTCCCTCGACACTCTGCTGGATCGTGAGTTCGTGGGACGTCAGTGAGCCGAACGTGTGCAGATCGCGGAGCTGCCGTACTCTCGGCGCTATGATCGGTCGATTGTGAAGACGTACGACTACATCAACCGCTTTGTCATAACGCTTCCGCTTACGGTCTATGAGGGTCCGTAGACAACACTCTCCCCTCTCGTTGCTATGCATCACCATGATCTTGCGTGTGCGAATGAAAATTTTGAAATTACTTCGTTCCCCAACAACTATCAGTTTGGTTGTACTTGTTGCGTTCAGGGTGGGTCGCTCGAATCCCTATAAAGCAGCGACTGTCGCGATTCGCGGAACCAGTTAGCTAGGCGTAGACGTATTCGGTTCGGGGTGCGGCGTGTTGTTGTTTTTCGTTTTTTCAGCACGACTCCGACTCTGCTCCACCATGATATGGTATCTCTCAAGATTAGTTTCACTATTATCGTGCAATCTCCTTGTATGGTCTGTCGCAGTTCTTTTTTTTTTTTGAGAAAATAATGTTTTTGTCTGTTGGAGGAAAGTCGGCCGATTTACGCTGTTTTGAAATCTGTTGGGGAAGACTTGATCGATACACATACACTATCCTGAAATATGAAACTGCATATCGTAAAAGGCTTGTCTTGGAGTTTGCTGGTTCATCCTTTTCTGTTTCTCATATCTTTATCGAACGCATTGTTTGTTCTAAATAAATTTCTTTCTCTTATAATGCCTTATTTACGGAGGAACGCGGATAAAGGTCCAATGGTCTGTGTTTTTGCATAACTATATTTGTGTTATCATGTCTCTGTTAGGCAGGAATGCGGATATATATCGTATTTAGTTTGTATCCTTGCTTAGAACTCAGAAAACATTATTCAGAAAACAAATTTCTCCTTTGCTGGACTTGCAACTTATATATGTAGTTCCCTGCCAAATCGATAGTGTAGCGTATTTCAATTTTCTGGGTGATTGTTCTAGGAAGCAAAATTCTCCTTTGGTGGAGTTGGAACTTATATAGATGGCTTGCCGTCAAATCGACAGTATAACAGTTTTTACCACTGTATAGCAGTGATCTCAATTTTATGAATTGCAGACATGTTTTTTTACAGTTGCTGCCGAGCCTAATAACAAGGGAGGATTCACTCTAAAAACATGGGTGCATAAGAGAGATGAGAAATGTCACAATTATAACACACGAGAAACGTTGGGCGAAGTTTTGGTGAATAGTGATATCGAAGGACTGTATTTCAAATGATTAAAAAAATCTCAAGTTTAAAAAATATGTTAAAAATTATACATAATTCACGAGGATCTGTAAAATTTTGTTAAAAAAATATTATGATTTGTAATCTGCAAAAAGTAATCCCAGCCCAACAACAACAAAAATGACGCTTTTTCATGTATGTATTTGTTTTTTTTTGTATACACCACATATGGAAGTTTATTGTTATGAAAATTTCTCTTAACGTGTTATATATGCATTTTGTATGTAATAAAAGTTCAATTTTTCAACTCAAAAAAAAGTTCAATTTTTTTTGTGACATAGAAATAATGGTTTTTTAAGCCTTCCCTGGAGCCCATCCTCTGTTTGCTCTTTTGGACGAGAAACGTCCCTATCATCATCTACAAAGACTATGTTTTCGAAAGAAACAAAAATCTGCAAGGAGTGCAAAGGAAGAGGGTCACGGAGACACGCACTGCTCGCGAGCGCATGCCGACGTGCATCACGACTCACGAGCTAGCTCGCGGCCATGAACCGACCGAGAACGGGAACGGGAGGCAGCGCACGGCGCCCTCTGCTCCCGGACGCGGCGGACGTGCTCCTCTGCCTCGTGTCGATCGCGATCATCACATGCGGTGGATGGCGGCACCGGCGAGCGAGGCCCGGTGGCTAAGCGCTAGCTGGCACCACTAAATCAATGCGACCTCGCTATCGGATTCACTGTCCGGCCGGCCGGCGAGCCGGCCGCCACAGCGCGCGTCCGCGGAAGTCAGCAAATCAACCCCGTGACGATATAGACAACCAATGTTCGTAAAGGTTGCCTAATAATTAATTGGTTATCCATCCATGGATCATGGACAATGTTCTGTAAATAATGATTTTAAGCAAAACTTGAAAGTGAATTAGAAATGCGTTTTGGCAGACCGGTGTGGCCGCAGGACGACCCGGCGCGCGTGCCATCGAGTCAACAGCGTTTCAAGATTGCTCGTTGAATTCAATCCAACGAGGTTGAAAATAAAGAATGCCCGCGCGCGCGTGCAAATCGCTACGCCCGCGACTACACCTTTTCTCCAACAGGATTTTTGTTTTCTCTAACAAGTCTCCAGGGGAATTAGTCAAGGCATTCCATCTACCGCCAGCTGCACACAAGGAGAACCGAGGCTAAAGTAATACAGTACTGCTGTCTTCGGTGAATTCATGTTTTAGACAAACAAAATAACGTCAGACTCGCGAATGGGGCACGAGAGTGCTATTGGTAATTCTAGCCAGCCAAATATTATTTGCTCCATATATTGCTAGCCAAGCGCATCACATGACAAATGCCGTGCGGTCGCACTCGATCGGGACACCGGTGAGGGCCGGTGGCCGCGGCCGAGCGCTGGCACCGCGGGCGTCCACGCAAAGCTGAAGCTGCCGCTGTGGCAACAACGAGGGGTGTGCAGCAGACCGCGGCGAGATCATCAACACCGCAAGACGGATCAAAGCAGAGCTCATCTTGCCAACTGTACCTGGCATACCACGTGCCACGCGCGAGGCGGCCGGACCTAGCCATCGATCGCGTTCGCGTTCACCGACCGCCGCCACAGCGGCCACGGAGTCAACCAATTCAATTCAGGCTATGTACCCGGCCCCGTGATGACTTGGACGGGACCACGACGAACGATTCTCCCAACTGAAAACCGCTCAGCCCGTGTCGACTTTACGTGTGGATCGCTGGATCGATGGACAGCTTAGTGTGTGTACAAAAGTACTAGTAGTACTACCACAGATCTTCAAAACAGATGTGAACAAAGCACATGAAAAAGAAGAAGAAACTACAGAATACAGTAGTTGCAGATACTGTACTTCCTTCGTTTCGAATAAAAAACATTGTACTCCCTCCTTCCATCTATATAGGGTCTAATGCGTCGAAAATGCTGTTTGGAAGCCGAGCAACCTGGAGGCCGTAATCTTGAGCGTCTGTCATCATAGCGATCAGCTGCAGGCTCTCATTAATTTCACGTATTCCAGCTCATAGGCAGGCACTACACACCGTATTCTTTATTTACGTACAGTGTCAGCCCATGTATAGTCGATGGCCCGTTGCCCGGCTGCTCAGACATGCTATCGATTCACCCGTCACGCCCAGCCAGTGCGTGCAGTATAAAAACATGGGCTGGCATGCGCTCTCATGTTCCCATTCAGATCCATCTGTTTCAGAATGTTGATGCTCACGATCAGACCGTTGGAGGCCATCTGTTTATACCGGTGAAGAATAGCACAGGCCATGCCCATTGCAACACAGCAAAATCACACAAGAACAGCACCGTAGCCATGACGTCGTCATCTTCCTCAGCTCGTTCGAGAGATAGGCGGCAACAAAAAGTAATCACGAAATAAGATGATTTTTCGCAATGCGAAACACTACAAATGCCATCCCCAGGCGCTTGCTACCCATACATTTAACAAACATCAAGAGAATGAGACACATGAGCAGGCTTCTTCTGAATTTCACACCAAGACAGCTACAGAAAATATACAACAAACATCAGGTGACAGGTTTAGAATGAAGAACAAGGCAAGTCACCTCCTGGTCCAACAAGATCCCTTTGACTTTGACACGACCACGCCGTTCTCCTATCCATCCTCTGCTGCCGTATCACCGCTAATATTTCCAGTGCCTAGCTCACATGAATTGGCCACCCTTTGCCACTACCCTTTGTACAAGCCGCAATCCCTCTCGGTAACGAATATTTGTTCCGTCTGCTCAACTGCTTCGTATTCCAGGGGGTACCCATCCCTGCGCACTGGCTCGGAAGAAATCAAGCCATCTTGGACACCAGAAGTTCCGCTGGTCTCATCATCAAACGAGGGCGCGTCGCCAGCTCCATCTCTCAAGACAACCTCGACATCCAAACGAGGAACGAACCTGCCTAGAGAAACAACGTCAAGCCAGATCTGATTTTAGATGAAGAAATACGGGAAAGCGACAAGCCAAACCACTTCCAGGCCAACTAGGGACATCCCCAGACTGAAAATAGGCGAAAATCCAGAGTTAAACGGAACATTAACCTTCATCTGATTTCCCGTAGAAGAACTCCATGCCATCCATGGCGAAAGCGCGAAGCGCCTCTGCTCCGATATGCTCCATCCTGCGCACTGCCTAGCCTCATAATGGTCATCAAGCGGGCCCACAAGATACATTTACTCTCAATCGACCGCTGTGGGCCAAATTCAAAGCCGCCCACCGAGAACATCATGTTCGTGCGAGGCACCGGTTAAACGTAGGCCCACGTACAAACTGTGAACACGGCAGAGACGGCACCGGTGTATTTCTTTTCACTATCGATCGTATATAGCTCTAAAGGCTGACTACACGCATCCAGATGTTAAAACGGTCGAATGAGATTACGGCCTGCAGGGTGCTCGGCCTTCAAAACGCCTCTCTCCTAATGCGTTTTCTAAGATCGCCTTTGACTATTAACAAGATTAATAGTACATGACATGCACAATGTGAAAATTATAGGGCCTAATGAGTACATATCATATTATCTTTCGCATGAGAGCATCTCTAGCAGACCCCGTATAATGCCGCGACCCACAAAATAACCGTCAAAATACGGGTCCGCGCGGAAAACGCTGCCTAATTAGACCCCGCAAACGCGTCCGACCCGTAAAAATTTCTGCAGGGCACGGCAAATGGTCGCCCTCAATCTTTAGAATCACGGGGTGGGAGGCCGAGCCGAGCTCGCCCCCTATCCACAGCGAGATTTAGCGCGAGGGAAATTTCCGCACGACCGTTCCCACCCCCCTCCTTCCCCCCTCGGCCGTCATTGCCCCGCCACCGCCCGCTCCGGTCGATCTTCCCCAGCCATTTCTTCGCCGCCATGGAAGCCTCCCAGCCGTCCCCGTCATTGTGGAGGCGCGCAAGCGCAATCCCATCCGACGAATCTCGTCGCCGGTCATGTCGCCCCTGCCGTCGCCCAAGGCACCACCACGCTTGCCCGCAAAGCGGCAGGGCAACGTGGTCGTGCAGGGCGGCAATCTGGCTAGCCCCACCGAAAAGGCAGGGACGTCGGGCGCCGCCGCCGCTGCGCAATCTGCCCGACCGCCGGCGGAGAAGGTGGGCAAGGTTTCGGGCGTGAAGCGCAAGAAGGTTCCTACGAAAAGGTCGGCGCCTTCATCCACTCCCTCCACCCCGGCAAGTTGTTCCCCGACGATGTCGTTCAACAGCACTGCTTCCACCGCAGGCGAAGTGTTCGATGAAATGGCATGAAGGTATGCTTCTTCGACCCCTCCTACTTGCTTCACTTTTTGCCATTGTGGTAGCTCGTGACTTGATGTCACTCAATATAGCGGTGGTTTGAACAATGCCACTGCCGAGTTCGTCAACTTGTTGGACACCAACGCCGTCGACATCAATCAAGCCCCGTTCGCTGATTTCGATTGCAATGAAATGGAGGCTGGCGTGGATGATCACGATGGTGAAGATGAAATGGAGGAGGTAGATGAGGGGGCGTATGAGCAAGCGCAAGCAAAAAAAGCCAGAGATCGAATAACTACACGATGTTGGAAGATCAAATCTTGATCAAGGCTTGGAGCACGGTGTCTCTTGATGCTTGCACGGGTACATCTCAAACCGCCAAGTGGTATTGGCAAAT
Source organism: Aegilops umbellulata (assembly GCA_032464435.1). Lineage (NCBI taxonomy): Eukaryota > Viridiplantae > Streptophyta > Magnoliopsida > Poales > Poaceae > Aegilops > Aegilops umbellulata. Next base: position 69,734,927 of record CP136054.1, read on the forward strand.
AATCGAAGACCAATACTTCCGCATGATGGGGAAGCATCCCAATAGGACTTCACGCACCTTTCGGTCACACCAATATCGTTGGGACGTGATCAAGCCGATTTGTAGTCGTTGGGCTGCTTGCTTGGAACAAGTTCGCAATGCACCTCCAAGTGGAACCGTGGAATCCGACTATGTGAGTTCGTTTTCACGTCCCAAGTTGTGCACATCATTTATACCATTTGAAGTGATTGCATCTTTTGACTTTTGTTTTAATTGTCTAGGAGAAAATTGCCCACCAAAGATACAAAGACATAAAAGCTTTCGAAGGCAATTTTCTTAAACTAGAGCATTGTTGGGACTTGCTCAAAGAGTGCGACAAGTGGAAATTGATTGATAAAGAATCCCCACCGAAGAAAGGTTCATTTACGAAAATGGATGAAGATGAAGATGATGATGGTCCAAGAAACTTGAACAAGACCGATGATGACAAGAAGACAAAGGAGAAGATCAAGAGGGAACACGAAGCATCGAGCTTGCGGGACAAGATAGATGCCATGGTGCAATCAAATGAATTGATGCTAGCGAAGACATTGGAGACAAAGAAAGAGTTGGTCGAGAAGAAGGCACGAGAGAAGCAAGAGAAGCGGCAACTGCTCAAGGACAAGGGGTTGCGCAAGGCGGCCATTGAGGAGAGAAGAGCACATGCAGCACATGCCGCTGAGAACAAAGCCATGTCCAAGCTTCTTGCCAAAAAGAATAGGATCATGACACTGAACCGCGCTGACATGGACGACATCATCAAAGAATGGCATGATATGGTAAGGAGAGACATTTTGAAGAGGAGGATGCTTGCAGCGGCCGGTGCGTGTTACAGTGTTGGCGATGTTTTCTCATCGGGATTTGGAACCAATGTCGCGGATGCATTCAGTGCGCCGGCGATGCTTTCGGTGCCGGAGTTGGAACAAGTGCCGGCGATGGATTCGGGGGCGGCGATGGCATCGATGGAGGTGGCGCGGAGTGAAGATCATGACGACGGCTGAAAAGCAACCGATGGACGTGGTTCTCGTTTTTGCATAAAGTCTTTTTGCGTTTGTCCTACGAAATTATGCTTTTATTTACGCGTGAACTATGTCCTATTGTTCGAATTTAAACTCAATTGTCGGAATCGCTGTCCAATTCGCTTATGGGGGATTTTTGGATTTGCGTGTCAGTGCGGGTTACGCGAGGTCTGCTTGGCCGCAGCCCACGCCGACCCGCAAATTTGTGTTTCGGCAAAATGTAAACGTATTTTATGGGTCGGCATTATATAAGGTCTGCTAGAGATGCTCTAACGCTTGTATCTCTATCCGACGGCCAATTTAGCTAGCGTAATAATAACTGCACAAAAGGAGCTGTCCGTGTCAAGCCGACCAGTAACCCAATAATTGTTCGAAAGAGAAATGCATGTCCGTGTGAAATCTAAATCTTCTATTAATCAACCGCAACGAGCTTGGCAAAAAAACCTCTCCAAACTTTTGTGCCTTAAAAATGGATGGTCTGAGTTGCCTCTTGCTTGTTGATCGTTTTTTTTTAGAAAAGGGAAAGATCCACAGCCTCTACATCTGGACGATGTATGTAAATATTTCATTAATTATCATTGGCCGGTTTAAACCTTATAAATCAAATAAAGGATTCAAAGGTTCCTCCAAACCTCTGTGGTTTTTGCCTTTCTGCTACGAACCGCAGGAGACATGCTACTAGTACATCTAAAACGGTTCAAGATCAGCGGTCTAAAAACGTTTTATAAAAAGCACGAAGGGAGTGCTTTAGTTCCGTCAGTCAAATGCGTTTCTAGATCGCTTGAATTCGTCCGTTCAATTCAACGAGGCCGAAAAGTGCTCGCCCGGCGCATGCTCAGCTACGCCGACGGGCGACGACGGACAACATCTTTTCTCCAACAAGTCGCCGGAGGAATCAATAATCAAGCCCCTCCATCGCCAGCAGAAACGGAAACCAGGAGCGGCGCGTACGCACCGTGCTCCGTGCGAGAGGGTTAATTAGTTCCTGTTTTAGCCAGGCACTAGCTATGGCTAGGCCGAGCACGAGCACGAGAGAGCGAGGGGGCTCGTCGCCGAACTTATTACTCCCACTCGCGTAGTTTTGCTGACTTTGCCGTAGGAACGCGCCACGGCCGATCGCGACGCGCCGGCGACGTACGGCGGTGGTCGGCTACGGCTAAGCTCTCGCGCTGTCGCAACGACGACGCGGTCGACAGGGACGGCGGGCGGCGACGGCGAGACACCGCCGGCCGCGAACACTTGGCGACCGATTGTAAAGGTGGCTGCCTCCGGTGGACACGGCGCGTGCCACGCGTAGGGCGGGCGAGGAGGCTTAGCAGTCGATCGGGGTCACGTACCAATAAATTGACTTACAAGAACACTTGTACCCGCAAAAAGAAAAAAGAAGAAGACAAGAACACTAGTCTTTGTGCTTCAGGAATCTCACCACACGCTCTTTGGCGATGACTTTGATACAGTAGTGTATTGGTCGACTGGAGAAACAATAAAATTGCATTTTGTTAGGTCAATTTGATGTAGGAAAAGCTTCTTCAAAGCACGCAAAAATATCGTAGCATGGTGATCCAAAATTCCAAATCCTTCACCGAAATCATCTTGTGATGTGACCAAAGCTGCGGTATGCATGGGTGGCCCGACGCAAAATCCCTGGATTTGGGTTGGGCACAGTCTCTGGTTGTTATTGCCGGAGCACAGTCCAATAGCCAAAGAAAAGAAACATCTGAAATTTGCATTCTATTTAAAAATCCCTTCAATAATACCTTTATTTATATCATTTAAAAAATGCAAGACATATTTATTTTTTCTAGGCTTTGAGGCGATCTCTTGCTTTTTTTTTGAGACAAAGGTGATCTCTTGCTTGGCATACCAAATCAAGTTCTCCAATGCCAAGCCCATAACCTGGCCCACCCGTGGAAATGTCCATGTTTAGGGGTAGCCATGTTTTCTATCGACTTGAATATGTAGCATTTTATCAACATAAATATAACATGACTTGATTCCACGGGAAAAAGACATGCATGACTTAATGAAATGGCATGGTTTGCATGGATAGTTTAATGCAACAAGTGTAACTTATGAGTACATGCATGCATTCTAATGTCACACGATTTTGATCAGATGGCTATAAATAATGAAGGTGATATGAAAGCACGCATGTTCAGAGAAATCCAATAGTGGTGGCTAAGATATAGTAGATTCTAGAAAAGCCATCCAAATTTGTACACGAGGAAAGTTATAGGGTCGATTTGCACATAAGAAAATGTTTCTCACACAATTTCAATTTACGAAAACCATGATATATATAGCTCAACATTAAAGAAAAACTCAGTTGACACCATCCAATTCCTTTATCCCTTTGTGTACATGAACATCATGTTCATATAGACCGTGTACCATCCATTGAATATCTTCTCATCCTTTTTGTAGTATTACAATAGATTTCGTGTTTATCTTTCCGGCAAAAAAGAAAAAAAAGATTTCGTGTTCTATCTTTCCGGCAAAAAAGAAAAAAAAAGATTTCGTGTTCTATCACATGGGTCTAACAGGTTAGTAGATTATGAGAAAGAAAATGGAGTCAATTCGGGGATAGTTGGATCTCAACTATGTGAGTGGATCACGGGATTTTTTTTATTACTGCTTGCTTAATTACTTTGGTGCCGAATGACGTGGCACGTACGCCCTCAACTGTCCCACCTACCTGCCACATCACTGCACAGAAGCCATAGCAGCCGGCCGGCCACTTGAAGCAGTTCAGACCTGAAAGAAAGAAACGACACACCGCAACGTGCCACCGTACGTACAAAACCCGGAGATCGACCGCGCCCAGAAGCAAAACAAATCATTCACCCGCGCGCACGCACTCACGCGCTGGCACGCCTGCAGGTGCGCGGTCACCGCGCGAGCACGCCGCCATGCAACGACGTCCGGGAAGACCCCGCCGCCGCCACTCCCTGCTCCCGGCCGCGGCGGACGTGCTCCGGTGCCTCGTCCTCGCCGGCGCCGTCGCCGTCGTCGCCGCGGGCGCGAACGCGGACGCGGTCGCGGCGCCGGCGATCCTGGACACGGTGTGCGGGTCCAGGCAGGCGGCCGACCCGGAGTCGTTCGACGTGAGCTTCGTCAACACCCTGGAGCTCATCTACCAGAACGTGACGCGGTCCGGCTTCGGCGCCGCCTCCTCCGGCTCCGGCGGCAACTCCTCCGTCTTCGGGCTCGGCCAGTGCCTCGCCTACCTCTCCGCAACCGACTGCCAGCTCTGCTACGCGCAGAGCCGCGTGAAGCTGCCCCACTGCCTCCCGGCCGACGGCGGCCGCATCTACGTCGACGGCTGCTTCCTCCGCTACGGCGCCGGCAACTTCACCGCCGCCGCCACCGACGCCAGCGACACGGTCCTGTGCTCCAACGACACCGCGCCGGCAACCCCGGCGTTCGCGGCCGCGGCCGCCGCGCTGGTGCGCAACGTCACGGCGACCGCGCCGGGGGCGAAGGGGTACTACTACGCTGGGTCGGCGTCCGCGTCAGCGATGCCGACCGGCGCGCGGGTGTACGCGGCGGCGCAGTGCTGGAGGTCGCTGAACGCCACCGCGTGCGCGGCATGCACGGCGAGCGCGCGTGACCGGGTGGTGCGGCAGTGCCTTCCCGGCGCCGCCGAGGGGTACGGGCTCAACGCCGGCTGCGTCGTCAGGTACTCCACGCAGCCCTTCTACCTGCCGGCCAAAGCCGGCGGCGGCGGCGGGTCATCCAGTGAGTACAGCACACACATTCTCGGTCGTAATTCCGTTCTTGGTCCAAGTGTCGTGCCGTGTCGTGTCTGAATTCTGCTGACAGCAACAGCGCATTCACGTACCGATATTTCAGGTTTCAGAGCCTGAAAACAGCAAAATAAATCCGTATGAAACGCCATGAACATGACATCTTTCTTCTTCTTCTGAATTATCCATGGCAGCACGGCACATAATCATCATCGTCTTCGCCTCCATCCTCTCCGCCATAGCAGTCGTCGGCATAGTATTCATCTGGACACGAATGAGGCCCAGGAGAGACGACCTCCACGACGGTATGCAAAACTGTAAAATTACAACCACATAGTACATCTGAATATCTGATGCTGCACTATGATAATCTGACGAGAGTTTCTGACACTTTGCAGACATGGACGGCTCCGGCGAGATCATCCGCACCATCATGTCGTCGCAGCTCGGCTTCCGGTACGAGGAGCTGCGCAAGGCGACCGATGACTTCAATCAGATCAACAAGCTCGGCCAGGGAGGCTACGGTTCAGTTTACAAGGTATGTACATTGCCGTGCCATTTGGAACACCACACATTTGGCACAATGCAACACTGAATTTCATCGATCATCTTTTTTGAAATGCTTGCTTCATCTGAATTTGCCATCCTGATAATATGACGGATATCACAGGGCGTGCTTCCGGATGGTCGGGAGATCGCCGTGAAGCGGCTCTACCTCAACACGCGGCAGTGGACCGACCAGTTCTTCAACGAGGTGAAGCTCGTCAGCCAGGTGCAGCACAAGAACCTCGTCAAGCTCCTTGGGTGCAGCGTCGAGGGCCCCGAGAGCCTCCTCGTCTACGAGTACCTCTGCAACACCAGCCTCGATCACTACCTCTTTGGTAAAAAATAAAACAATTGCATTCTCTGAAGAAAAAAAAGCATACTTCAAATGGTAGATTTTCATTTTGACTGATCTTCCATACTTTGTTTGTGCAGACGCTTTCAAAAAGAACGCGTTGGACTGGGAGCGGCGGTCGGATATCGTCCTCGGGGCGGCGGAGGGTTTGTCATACCTTCACAGTGGCTCCGAGGTCAGGATCATACATAGGGACATCAAGGCCAGCAATGTGATGTTGGATGAGAGGTTCAGGCCTAAGATTGGCGATTTCGGCCTGGCAAGGAACTTCATGGAAGATCAGACCCACCTCAGCACCGGCCTTGCAGGAACATTGTAAGTTCACTTGTCCCAAACATCTAATCTGATCAAGGGTTGGAGGAAATGTTGCGACAAACTGCGCAATGTGTCTGAAGAAATAGCACTGACCATATGCCTACATTTGTGCAGTGGATATATGGCTCCGGAGTACATCGTTCACGGGCAGCTGACGGAGAAGGCCGACATCTACAGCTACGGCGTGCTGGTCCTTGAGATCATCACCGGCCGCAAGAACCACAACTCCGTGGCGTCATCGGCCGAGGGACTGTCCCTCATGTCACAGGTACATTCTCCCATTTCACCTCTGTTGTCAAGTACTATTTTACTGTAGCATTTCAGACAACCTGGTGCTGACATCCTTCCATCTTCAGTTATGGAAGCACTACAACTCCGGCACCCTGATGGAGCTCCTGGACCCGAACCTCCGCGACCAATGCTCGGAGGCGGAGGCTCTCAAGGTGTTCCAAGTCGGGCTGCTGTGCGCGCAGGCCTCGCCGAACCTCAGACCGCCGATGTGGAAGGTGGTGGAGATGCTGGGCAGTGGGGATAGGGTGCTACCCCGGCCTACCGAGCCTCCGTTCATCGACATAAAGGGGTCGAACGCGAAGAGCGAAAGCTCGGGGTCATCGATGTCTCTGATGTCGAACTCCGACAAGTCGCCGTTCTCGACGAATCAGCTGTCGGTGAGTGGGGTGCAAGCCAGGTGATTAACAACAGGGTGTGAAGGACCATCTTAACATTTTTTGTCATTGTTTTACGTTAGGATGATATTGAAGTACTACTAACTGAAAATGTTCCGATCATAGAACCCTGTTTGCAAGATGTAAGTAAGCAAGCAGAGGAATATTAGCTTTGTCAAATATTCAGAGAAGTGCAGTCCTCAACTCCTCCAACACCATCTCAGCTAAAATCAACTGAAAGTCGTCTCCTTTTTGCGCATGTGCCCTTGGCAATGAAGAGATTTAATCAACGTCTAACAGCAGATAAAACAGAGGATAAAGTCAGGGAATTCACACAAAACACAACAAACAAACAAACAAACGAAAAAGTGACAGAATTCAGAAAATTCATATGATTTTGGTCTAGGTGATGGACCGATAGGCCATAGCTTCTGGATGGCTTTAGAACCAAGCAGATTGCCTTTTGGAGAAGTCAAAACACGCGGTGATTAACAGAGAGCGATTTGAGAAATGAGATGGACCGGCAGCGATTCTGCTGGAAAATCGTTGGGCTGTGTATGCATGTGGTCTGGTATGGATGTGGTCTGGTCGTTGTCGATTTTGTTTGGGAAGTCTTAAATTTACTGCTGAGAACGGGTGAAGCATGGCTTAATTGACCCAGCCGTCCAAGAGGGAGACGGTTCAACAACCATCATCTATCATCATCTTTTTTTTGTCTTAGTTCTTTTTGTTTCGACTCATGCGACTTGTATGCAGTATTGTCTTTGGACACGTATACTTGCCAGTGTGCAGTGAAATTTGCACCACCAATTCCCTAAAAGAACATAGGAAGAGAATATACATAAAAATCTGTGGGACCATGGCTTTGCATTTGGTTTGAAGGAACGAGCGGCTTACCACACTACACCAATCAACAAGTTGAGACTCGTGTTTTATGGTTCCAGATTTAGCAAATCAATATGAATCTCCATTCTGAAATGAGAATCACACAAGGAGCATATATCTCAAATACCAACTTAACTGACACAATCAGATACAAAAGAATGTACATGTCCTTGATGACTTCTTCTTCCTTATCCTCTAACATGAAACATAAATAAATCGGAGTGTACCGGGGCACAATTTGTACTTTTTTTCCAAAAAGGAGGTTGACCCCTAGCCTCTGCATCCAAGGGATGCATACGGCCTCTTTATTAATAAACAAAAGGTTCCACAGAAGCTCCAGATCTCAGTAATGAAAGAGGCTCACAAAGAGCTAAAGAAAAAGAGAAAGAACATGGGATAGCCACAACCGGCTTGGTAAAGATAAACAGGATACTAAACTATCTTATCACATGACCGCCATCCAAACCGGTTGAAAATAACCCGTGCTACCATCTCTCAACGGGTAGACGCAGTAACCAAACGCTCCCTGGCCACGGTCGGTGTGAGTAACGACCACGTACGGATCAACGTAGTGGCTCGAAAGATGACCTGCAAGAAATGAGTATTTGTTGTTCTGTTAAAAACTAAATCGTTTCTGCAGTTCCAAATAGTCCATAATAAAGTACATGCTCCTACATGGATATGTTTTGCTATTTCTGTGTCAACTCCATTTAGCCACGTCCCAAACAACATGTGTATGCTACTCGGAGGCGTAATATTAAATGCAATATGAACCGATTGCCATAGTAATTTGGCCATAGGGCATTCAATAAAAACAGGGACGGAGCAGCCTTATAGGCATTGGGGTCAGTTGACCCCAATGAAATTTGAAAATCCTTCACTAATTTTGTACTAATCACTAACATTTATAGAAGGATGAACCCAGTGCCATGTACATGAGCCCATCAATCTTTTTTCCTAGCTTCGTCCCTGAATAAAAAGGTGCTTAATAGATTCATCATAATCACAGAAACTGCATCTCCAAGACCCATTCCAGTTCCGTTTGGCCAAATTATCCTTGGTAAGAATAACTTGTTTATGGACAAACCACATAAACACTTTTATTTTCAAAGGCACTTTGATTTTCCATATATGTATAGAGCGAGGGATAGGGCCAGAGTTTATAGTATCCAGATACATGGATCTTACAGAGAAAACCCCATTCCCGGTTAGTTTCCACCGTATCTGATCTGGCTGCTGAGATAGGTTGACATCCATTAATCTTGTCACTAGATGGAGCCAAGCTTCCCAACGGTTTCCAACTAATGCTCTTCTGAATTGAATATTTAGAGGGTTGGATTGAAATACGGTTGCAATGTACACCTCGCGACGCTGAACAATATTATAGAGCGAAGGATATTGTATAGCTAAAGACGTCTCCCCTAGCCACGCATCCTCCCAGAATCTCGTATGCGCACCATTATTAACAATAATCTTGTCCTATGGAAGAAGGCTGATTTCACTTTCATCAACCCCTTCCAAAACGGTGAATCAGTTGGTCTGACTGTCACCTGGGATAATGTTTTAGAATAAAGGTACTTGTTAAGCAGAATCTGAGCCCAAGTGGCATCAGTCTCTACAGATAACTTATACAACCACTTGCTGAGAAGGCATCTGTTCTTCACCTCTAAATTTTCAATACCAAGACCGCCTTGGTCTTTAGGTCTGCAAAGGATATCCCACTTGGCTAGTCTGTATTTTCGTTTTAACTCATCACTCTGCCAGAAAAAGCGTGATCAATAAAAATCTAGTCTTTTCTGTACCCCTACAGGTACCTAAAAAAAGACAATAGAAACATTGACATACTCGTAAGCACGGAATTGATGAGAACTAGTCTACCGCCGTACGACATAAGCTTGCTCTTCCAGCAGCCTAGTTTCTTCTCGAAACGATCTTCAATACACTTCCATTCTTTGTTAGATAGCCTATGATGGTGAATGGGTATGCCCAAATAAGAAAATGGGAGCGAACCCAAACCACATCCGAACAGTTGTTTATGTTGGGGAACGTTGCAGAAAACAAAAAATTTCCTACGGTTTCACCAAGATCCATCTATGAGTTCATCTAGCAACGAGTGATCGGATGCATCTACATACCTTTGTAGATCACGAGCGGAAGCGTTCACTAGAACGTGGATGATGGAGTCGTACTCTCCGTGATCCAAATCACCGATGACCAAGTGCCGAACGGACGGCACCTCCGCGTTCAACACACGTATGGAGCGGATGACGTCTCCTCCTTCTTGATCCAGCAAGGTGGAAGGAGAGGTTGATGGAGATCCAGCAGCACAACGGCCTGGTGGTGGATGCAGCAGTCACCGCAGCAGGGCTTCGCCGAGCTTCTACGAGAGAGAGAGAGGTGTAGCAGGGAGAGGGAGGCGCCAAAGCTTTAGGGTGCCGCTACCCCTCCCTCCCCCTCCTTTATATAGGCCCCCTGGGGGGGGCGCCGGCCCTGGAGATCCCATCTCCAAGGGGGGGCGGTGGCCAGGGGGGTTGGAGTACCCCCCAAGGCAAGTGGGGCGCCCCCCACCCTAGGGTTTCAACCCTAGGCGCAGGGGGTGGGCTAAGGGGGGCGCACCAGCCCACTATGGGCTGGTTCCCCTCCCCACTTCAGCCCATGGGGCCCTCCGGGATGGGTGGCCCCACCCGGTGGACCCCCGGGACCCATTCGGTGGTCCCGGTACAATACCGATGACCCCGAATTCTCCCGATGGCCGAAACTGCACTTCCTATATATAATTCTTTACCTCCGGACCATTCCGAAACTCCTCGTGACGTCCAGGATCTCATCCGGGACTCCGAACAACCTTTGGATTACTGCATACTTATCTCTATACAACCCTAGCGTCACCGAACCTTAAGTGTGTAGACCCTACGGGTTCGGGAGACACGTAGACATGACCGAGACAGCTCTCTGGCCAATAACCAACAGCGGGATCTGGATACCCATGTTGGCTCCCACATGCTCCTCGATGATCTCATCGGATGAACCACGATGTCGAGGATTCAAGCAACCCCGTATACAATTCCCTTTGTCAATCGGTATTTTACTTGCCCGAGATTCGACCGTCGGTATCCCAATACCTCGTTCAATCTTGTTACCGGCAAGTCACTTTACTCGTACCATAATGCATGATCCCGTGATCACACACTTTGATTACATCGAGCTCATTATGATGATGCATTACCGAGTGGGCCCAGTGATACCTCTCTGTCATACGGAGTGACAAATCCCAGTCTCGATCCGTGTCAACCCAACAGACACTTTCGGAGATACCCGTAGTATGCCTTTATAGTCACCCAGTTACGTTGTGACGTTTGGCACACCCAAAGCACTCCTACGGTATCCGGGAGTTACACGATCTCATGGTCTAAGGAAAAGATACTTGACATTGGAAAAGCTCTAGCAAACGAATTACACGATCTTGTGCTATGCTTAGGATTGGGTCTTGTCCATCACATCATTCTCCTAATGATGTGATCTCGTTACCAATGACATCCAATGTCCATAGTCAGGAAACCATGACTATCTATTGATCAACGAGCTAGTCAACTAGAGGCTTACTAGGGACTTGTTGGTGTCTATATATTCACACATGTATTACGATTTCCGGATAACACAATTATAGCATGAATAAAGACAATTATCATGAACATGGAAATATAATAATAATCCTTTTATTATTGCCTCTAGGGCATATTTCCAACAGTTTATAAGCTTCCTATTCATCTTGAGCTCTCCCAGAACAGAACAGTTCACTCTTGTTAAAATTTATCTTTAAACCCAACAACTGCTCGAAAAGGCATAATAGAAGCTTCATATTCTGTGCCTTTGCCAAGTCATGCTCCATGTAGATTATAGTATCATCAGCGTATTATAGTATGGACACGCCACCATCCACTAGATGCGGAACTAGACCACCTATTTGACCATTTTATTTAGCCCGTCCTATCAGAATTGTCAACATATCTACCACTATGTTAAACAAAATAGGGGACATTGGATCTCCTTGTCTAAGACCCTTATTTGTCTGGAAATAGTGACCTATATGAATCGACCTATATCATCATTCACTCTGATTTCGACACTGCCTTTTTGCGTAAAAGACTCGATCTGCTTCCACCAGGCTTGATCTAATCCTTTCATTCGCAAGGCCTGATGAAGAAATGGCCACTTAACTTTATCATACGCTTTCTCAAAATTCACTTTAAAAATAACCCCATCTAGCTTTTTCGTATGGACTTCGTGTAGTGTCTCATGCAAGACCACAACTCTTTCAAGGATGTTTCTGTCCGGCATTAATGCAGTTTGAGATGGTAGCACTACACTATGTGTGATATGTGTTAGCCTATTAGTCCCCACCTTTGTGAAGATTTTGAAACTAACATTGAGAAGGCATATCGGACGGAACTGCTCAATCCGCACCGCGTCTACCTTCTTCGGTAATAAAGTGATCATTCCAAAATTCAAATGGAATAGCTGCAAATGCCCGGAGAATAGATCATGGAACATTGGAAGTAGACCACCCTTAATTATATGCCAACATTTTTTATAAAACTCAGCCAGAAAGCCATTCGGTCCAGGAGCTTTATTATCCTTCATCTGAGTGATCGCCTCAAACACCTCTTTTTCCGTAAATGGGGCAGTCAAGATATCATTCTCATCTGTCGCTAGTTGAGGGATATCCTCTACTCTTGACTCATCTAAGGATACAACATTACCCTCAGGTGCCCCAAAGAGCTGTTTGTAATAATCGGTGATGTACAGTTTTAGGTTCTCCTGTCCTATAATAGTCCCCTCATCTTGCTCCAGTTGAAAAAGTTTCTTCTTTCGGTGTTTGTCATTCGCAATCAAATGAAAGAATTGCGTATTATCATCCCCCTGGACGATCTTTCACACTTTATCCCTAAGCGCCCATTTCATTTCTTCCTCACGAAGTAATTTTTTGAGTCTGACTTCGGCCTCCACTTTAGACTCTAGTTCACTAGCAGTCAAAATGGAGGATTCAGCCTTTAAATCAAAGGCATCAATGAGAGTAAGTAGCCTTTCTTTTTCAACCTTATAAACCCCACTTCAATGTTTGGCCCATCCGCGTAGGAACTGTTTTAAATGTCTGATCTTATTCTGCCATCTTTCAATGTTCGATCTTCCTCATGCATCTTTGGCCCACTCTCGTGCTATTAGATCCAGAAAGCCTTCTTTTTCAAACCATGCACAATTTGTACTGGTACCATGATTGATAAATTTGGCACTGTATTGGTGCCAAAGTTGCCATAACAACATTGTTACCAATACAAATGACAATGTTGGCAACACTACATTGACAAATTTATCAGAAGCTGGGTGGTAACTTTAGGTTGATCTTTTTTTTGCCGAAGCGTATTGATACACAATCTAGTATCGAAACCTCGTCGCTCCTCCTGTGCTCATCATCCAATATACAATTACAAGTGCCTCCTAACCATCTAGGATGTGCTCATCATCCAATATAACAAGCAAAGCAAAATCATTTGACGAGAACTCCTCTTCAATCGAAGCTTCTCTTAGCAATCCAAAAAAACAAGCGCTCTCTCACAAAGATATCTTCCCCAAAACTCATTGATTGGCTGATAAGACCGCATATGAAACTATGATTGTTGATGACAATATTGTTGCATCAAGATTGAAAACAGAAGACGTGTATGAACCAAAGAATATATTTTATGATCAGGAATGTGAGAAGAAGGTACAAGAGTTCATAAAAATTACTAGCATGCATGCATTGGGTCTTCTGTGCTCGTGTGTACAACCATGCATGGATGAGAAAAATGATGCTTTGGTGAGTCACGTTGGTGGACATTATTTAACAAAGGAAAAACAAGCATGCATGGGTTCCTTTTGCATGCCTTCGTTTCACGGGAAGAAAGGACCTGCGCTAGTCATGGATTGGAAAGGCTCCACGGCTGTTAAACAATATATTCTTGGAGATAATTTAGAAGGAGTTCAATTTGAGAATTTTAAGGAGATAGAGTCACGTCCGTGCAAGCAGATAAAGAGCAGAGATTTGTTTCTCTTCCAGCCACGCAAGGAACAAACTCATTGGCAAAGAATAATATTTGTACGTGTCCAGTTTTGCCTGAAAGAAGTCGGATGGGGCGCCCCTGCAGAACAAGAGACAATTGAATATGGCGCACAATCCAAATTCCTTGTTTATCTTAGTTATTTACTAGCCTAACACGCACGGCGGCACGCCGCGCTCGATGATCACTCGTAAATGTGCAATCTACAGATTCAAGAGTGGATCAGTGCACGCTGATTTAATCTCAGAATAATATATAAAGACATTGAAGAAATCGAACATATGATGCTATTGAAATGTTGCAAACCTAGGGATACAAAGGTACAAATTAAAAGTAGCACACTTCGGAAGTAAATCAGTTATTCAAACTACATACAGTTCACTGCAAACAGAGAACTGTATATAAAAACACAAACACACTACATAAATAAGCTAGAAGTAGTTGCTAGTGGATTAGATCATTCTAGTATATCCTCCTGAAGGATTGGTGCCTGTGATAAAGTGGTAAAGTGATTTTGCGAATTCCTGCACACGTCTGACGGGAGGTGCGCGCCCGTGTATGTGATAATGGGATCGTCGCTATCTGGGCGCTGGGAATACATGCCAAGTGGTATTATATATGGAGTGGTATGATATTCAAAACATTGCCACATATCGTTGCCAACATTTTAGTCTGCCTTATGAATTGACCTTGTTGAGCATTGTTATGTTGGCAAGGATTTTTTTTTCTTCTTCACAAAGTAGTAGTGTCTTTTCTTTTTTTTTTTGCGAGAAAAAAGAGATTTCATTGCTTAACCAGTGTGGTTACAATCTCTTGATACAATCGTCTGAATACAGCAAATCAATCTTAGAGGGAACCGATCTAAGCCACACCGCAGTGCGCTTGTTGTGGTAGTAGTAGTGTCTGCTTGTAGATGATAGTTTATGTTATTATATTGCGTATAGTTTATGTTATTATATTGTGTATAGATATTTTTCAGTTGTTGTTGAGTTTTTTCTAATGTTTTTTTTCATATTCTTGTTTGTATATTGAATGTCTCAGGTAATTGTGCTTATTTTGTTTAAAATAATGGTTGGAAGCATGTAAGTGTAATAAAAGAACAATTAACTTAATATGTGCAAGACATTCGGAGCCAATCCCCTGAACCCATTTGGCGTTGCAAAGTTGCAGATTTTTTTTCAATTTACCGTTCATAGCCTCATAGGGGGTGTAGGGGCACCCAGAGCTGAAAAACCACTCCCATCGACAGATCCTCAAAGAATCTGGTGGGATGCCAAATAACAGGTCTTTAAATCCCATGAGGGAGTTCCAAAATTGTGAGTGCCTAGGTCCTTCTTTGGCTTGACAAAGTCTGACTACTGTACTGAGAAACTTCTTCAGCAGTACGTGAGTTGCATCTTCAGATTCAAATTTCTACACGCACTTCTCAAAAAGACAAACATTCATACTCCCTCCGTTCCCAATATTTTTCTTTCTAGCCATTTCAAATGGTTACAACATATGGATGTATGTAGACCTATTTTAGAGTATAGGTTCACTCATTTTGTTTCGTATATAGTCACTTGTTGACATCTCTAGAAAGACAAATATTTAGGAATGGAGGTAGTATATTCTAAATTCAGAATACACATGCAAGTCGAAACCGGCTGCACCGTAAATAGAAAAGCCAAAAGAGCTAAGCACCGAGCTACAGACACACCTGAACAAAGGCTTGCATGCGATCTCTTTCTTGGTTCTGCATTTTTCCATGCTAGCTAGCTAGCTAGTTGAACTAACGGATGTATACACCCGGTCATGCATGGTCTATTCATATATTCTAAATTCAGAGAGGCCGCGATCATGAAACATATGCATAGCTCCTATAGCATAGAGGCGGCCGGCGAACAAATTACCTTTACCAGGATCGATCGAGATGCGAGGTGTCGCAACTGCCGCATGCGTAGAGTGCAATGAACCTGCATGAAAATACAGGATCGCCGCATCCTCCGTGTAGTGGCATCTAGCCAAAGAACCACATGCACATGCCATTCTTCATCCGTTTACTATAAAAACTACTCCTATTACATACTCCCGTCGTGGAGTAATACATGCATGGTGCCAGGGGCTGCCGCCGACATGGTGCCCACAACGGAGTGCTAATGTTCCCGCGAGTTGGCCGTGGTATACTTCCGGGCGGACACAGTGGGGCTCTGCTTGCCGTGCGACCGCCATATCCACAACGCCAACACAATCTCCTTCCGCTGGCGCGACGCCCCCTGCTCTGCGCCGCATGCCGTGTCGTCGACGTCTCCATCCGCTGTGGCGCCCCTCTGTTTCTTAGCTCGAACTGCGACTTCGAGGAGCAGCAGTATTCTGAGCTGGTCCGGTGCAGCCGCCGTCGCTGCCCGACAGTGGAACGGTGTAGGGTTGCACTGGGTGCCCTCCGTGGGCGAGCTCGCCGCGATCATCGACGTCGTTGGCGATAAGACGGTTAGCAGGGCGACCTTGAGCGTGATTGGCGCGCCGCTCGCTACGGAAGGCCGCAGGCTATGCGATCACGGCGCTGCCATCGTCGTCGGGTGAAGAAGGAACGGGCGCTGGCGTGGAGAGCCACCGCCAAGCATACATGGTTATCTCCGTGTACGGCTGAGCACGTCGCCGGCGAGTCAGAACGCTGGCGGCCTACAGAATGAAGCAACCGAATAAGATGGCCGCACGGCAACCAAACAAGTAGGAGAACAATGCAAAGAGAACCGCAAGTACAAAAGAGTAAATAAACCCACCAGCCCGGCGAGAACGAAGCGGCCGGCGAGACGCGGAGGGCCACCTGCTACGGCTTTCTCAGCGCCGGACTCCATCACGACCCATGTTTTGATCACGAGGGCGTCACTGGTCGCCAGGTTGGTGACGACGCAGTCGTACAATACAGACATGACTCACCGTTGAAGCTAGTGAGCACGCATGTGAAGCCGGCGACCTGGTAGATTGGCACGGTGACAGGTGAGGAAGACGACAGGAAACCGGCCTGCGCAGACGCAATGTCCACGATGGTCGACCCGTGGCCATAAAGGCGGCAGGGACGTAGCCGCCAGAGATGCCGGAGAAGATAGAGAACTGGTGCGGCCACTAACTTCGGCCTGGTGCCAACGTTGGCAGCCTGGAGCAGCTCAGCGCTGTCCGACACGACCTTGGCCTTGTTCGGGTCTCGGCTACTCAGGAGCACCGGCACACGCTGGAGGTGCGCTCGGCGCCGTCCGGCAACACCTCGGCCGTGTGTTCGGGTCTCGGCGCCTCAGGGAGCACATCACGCACTGGAGGCACAGCGGCGGCACCGCCACTGTGTGCCGGCACAGCCCAGCATGACTTCGGCGCAGCTCGGCCACAAAAAGAGGTGAGGTGGGTTGGGGGCGGGCGCTCGGCCACACGAAGAGGAGAGGCAGGTAGGGGGTGGGAGCTCGACGATGGGCGCCGATGGCATGCCGGAGGTGGGGTATGGAGCATCGGGACGAAGGGGGGTCTATTTATACGCAAACAAAGGCGGTGGAGTGACTGCACTAGATTGTACGGGAGCCTTCTTCTAAAAAAAGGAAGAATCGAGAAGAGAGAGAACTAATGATATATCTGGAAGAAACCCACCGCCCAATGTCCACATAATCTGTTAAAAAAGGAAATGAACCCGTCAAAAAATTGACACGTACGCAATATTTAAGAACATGCAGATCAGATCCTCCCAATCCGAGGACAGGCTAGCATGCTGCGCACATGCCATCTTCACATGCATGCAATCATCCAGAGAGAAAAAACGGGTGATAGTAGTCAAATCGAACCCATGCATTGAACGTGAACCGATGAGCTACAAAAAGCAAGTTGGATATCCCAACCGTAACTGCTAAAGCCACCCAAATTGTACCCTAGCATATCCCCCGGTAAATAACGTGGCACGATCTGATTGGCCGGGTTTTCACTGATAGAGAAAAGTCAAAAAAACAAGGTAAAAGAAACCTGGCCAGGTTTAGTATATATATTATTTTGAGTCGGTTTAGTTATATTTGGTACCTGATGAGATATAAAAGGCAGATGCAATTTGAATTAGTAGAAGGTCAAGATTGTATTAGAGATAGACTTGTTGAGCTTGCTGGTTAAGTTAGATGGGTAGATCTAACTTCGCCATCATCTCAATGCTTGCGGCGTTGATCAAATTTATGTGATCGATGGTCATGGCACATAAGCTCTCTCTCACCACCACACGGGTGTGAAAAAGCCCGGTCCAACGGCCTTCCTCCTCCAACTGAAATCCAAAGCTTAACTTACTGAATAACGATGAGCTCGCCATCTTCTTCATAGTGTCGTGAACAAAATACGAAGGGACCAATAAACCCAGATTTGGCACAAAATAAGTTTTATTTTTGGATAAACAACAATATAAGTTTTATGGCATACTTATATTTTGTAAGTCAATCCACGGTCAAATTTGGCACAAAATACGAAGGGACCAATAAACCCAGATGAAGATAGTAGTATGCAACAACATATTTTTTTAAGGAATACAGGTCCTATATATGATACAGAGAGTAAAGAAAAATATACGTAGAATCCTACACATGTCCTACACTCAAGTACAAAGGCTACATAACGATATATAGACACACACACACATTATCAAAACGCTCTGCATCTTTTCATAACCTTATCTTGAAGGCGATCCACACAACAGAAGACATAAGTTCTCCACGTCTTGAAGAAAACCAGAGACCCCGACCACAACCAAAATCCAAGAACGAGTCCAGCAATTATTGAGTAGTAGAAATACACGGTTTCAAGTTCTGTGTCCAGTGTTTCCACAATACCCGAAGAACTATTGGAGCATGCGGCCAACGGAAATCCGCAAAGCCCAGAATTGTTGTTGTAAATGGAAGGGTCGTTCAGTGTTTGGAGCTGATTCCCAGTTGGTATCTCCCCAAAGAGGTTATTATTGGAGAGACTGAGCGAGCTAAGAGACGCCAGTTTCGAGATGCTTGAAGGAATTGCACCAGATAATTCATTCCATGAGCAGTCAAGGGATTCCAGAAGTTTGAGATCACCAATGTTTTCAGGGATGTGGCCTGCCAAATGGTTCCTTGACAGATTCAGAAACCGGAGGCCCCGGAGATTTGCTAGCTCGGCTGGAATCTCACCAGAGAACGAGTTGCCTGATAAATCGATACCTATCATAAGTGCAATCGTCCCTAGGAATGTGTAGCTCCTCATCTTCCAGTTCACATCGATCCGGTCGACAAAATTCATCGCACCATCTAGATGTAAAACTTGATGGTGGATTAGTGAAGTCATGTTGAATTCTGTCTCTGGTTTCATCATGGATGTCAAATTGGCAAGCAAACCCTGCGGGATGGGACCTGAAAATTGGTTGGCAGCTAGGTCGAGTAGTTGGAGCTGGGAGAGCTGTGACAGTTGCAAGGGAATGCTACCACTAAACAAGTTTGACCGCAGCCGGAGAATCCTTAGGAAAGGAAGACTTGAACCTATCCATGATGGAATTTGGCTGGAAAAGTAGTTCTCACCGATATCAAGGACAATGAGCTGCTTACACTTCTTCAGTATAGTTGGGAACCCACCTGTGAGTTTGTTATTTGCCAAATGCAATGATTCCAACGACGATAGATTAGCGTAACCAGCTGATGGAACATTCCCGGAGAAACCATTGCTTGACAGATCTAGGAACAATAGATGCTGCAAGTCCCACAGGTATTTAGGGAGCTCCCCTGACAATTGGTTGCTAGATAAATCCAACAGTGCCAATGATGCGATTTGGCAAAATGTCCGGGGGAAGCTCCCCGAGAAACTATTGTTGGCAAAGGCAGCTGAGAGCAATTTCTTACTGCCAATGCTTGGGATTGTACCAATGAACTTGTTGTTACTGAAGTCAAGACTGTACAGATCCTTGAGCGATGAAATAGTTGCAGGTAGCTCACCCTCGAGCTGGTTACCGTTGAGATCAAGGTTTTGTAGTAAGGACATACCACCAATTTCAGGGGGCACCAAGCCAGTGAGACCGTTGAAGGACAGAGCCATAACGACAAGCAGCTTCAGGTTTCCAATAGAAGAAGGGATCGGTCCGGACAGCGAGTTCCTCCCCAAATCCAGAAACTCGAGGCCCGTCAAGCTGCCGATCTCCGGCGGGATGACGCCGGTGAGGTTGTTGGCCTCGAGCGCCAAGAACCGCAGCTTGACTGCTTTGCCGATCTCCGGCGGTATGCTTCCGGTGAAGGAATTGTAGTGCAGGAAGAACAGAGTTACCTCAGGCCAGCTAGAGAAGAGTTCAGGTGGAATAACACCCGAGAGGTTGTTTCTTGATAGGTAGAGCTCCCTCATCTTGGTCATCCCGGCGAAGGACGGCGGCAGCTCGCCGGAGAGGCTGTTCCTGGACAGGTCCAAGAAGGTGAGAGCTCTCAGGCGCCCCAACTCCGCCGGAATCGTACCCACGAGCCGCACGGCCTGCAGGTCCAGCCCCCGCAGCGCGGCGAGCTTGGCGAGGGACCCCGGGATCCGCCCACCGAGCGGGTTGTTGCGGAGGACAAGAGCTCGCAGGCCGCGCAGCGTCCCGAGCGCCGCCGGTATGCCGCCGTTGAGGTTGTTGCTCGAAAGGTCGAGCGAGGCAAGCGAGGCCAGGAGGGAGACGCTGGCGGGGATGGCGCCCGCGAGACGGTTGCCGCTGAGGTTGAGGCTTGCGAGCGCCGGGAAGGCGGAGAAATCGAAGGCGTCGAGCGTGCCGGCGGCCCCGGCTCCCGGAACCGTGAGCGCGGCGATACGGCCGGCAGCGTTGCATGCGACGCCGGACCAAGAACCGCAGGCCGAGCTGGCCGGCGACCATGACGAGAGCGGAGAGGAGGCGTTTGCGTCGGAGATCATCAGAGTGGACTTCCATGTCAGAAGCGCTTTGGCTTCAGCAGCTTCGCTTGAGGGAGAGACGGCGCCGCATGTGCATGCCAGTAGCAGGAGCAAGAGGAGACGAGCTTTGGTGCTCGTTGCTCTGGATTCCATCTCCATGGCATTCGCTGCAGTTTGTCTGGGGAGCAAGAGCAGCTCGAGAGGTAATTTTGATCCTTTCTCCCTGCGTATGGTTGAGATGGATCGGCGACGATTTTTCAGACCAGCAGCGATGCCTTTGTCTAACGGAAAATGGTTGAGCTATGTAATGTGGGCTGGTCGTTGTCGATTTCGTGAACGCAAGTCCGAACTTGTTGCTAATTACTCAGTGTTGAGAACGAGTGGAGTGGCTTAATTGACTCAGACGTCCAAGATGACGGAGACCGTTCAGCGACGAGGTCTTGTGTGCTAGCTGAGTCACCAGCAATGTTTTAAATAACGGGCTAAGCTTTTTAGGGTGTATTTGTTTGAACTCCTACAGCTTCTAACCAAAAAAAGCTGGAGCCCAAACAAACGGGCTGTTTCAGCGCTAGCTGCAAGTATGGCTTTTGTGGAGCGCTCCAAAACTATCGACCAGAAGCCGCAGCCAGATTTGTCAGAAGTTCTAAGGCATGGACGTCGTTGTGGCATACTAGGGTTCCATCAAAAGTTAAAGTCCTTTTATGGCGGCTTGCAAGGCATTCGATGTCGACGGCGGATCTTCTCCAACACCGTAATATGTCTACTACTCATTTATGCGCCCTGTGTGGGTGTGAGGATTCATGGAGGCAATGCCCTGCTAAATTGCACTATGTCAAGATGCATATGGACCTTAGCTGAAAATTCCTTGACAGAAGCAATGAGCCAGAACGAGGATCCTAATGCAAAAAACTGGATATTTGCAATGAATGATATACTATCCCAGAAAGATTTCGTGCTGCTGGTAGTAACGTTATGGGCTGTATGGAAAGCAAGACGAAAGGCAATATATGAAGGAGTTTTTCAGAGTCCACAAGCAACGTACCAGTTTATCCAGTCCTACTTAGCGGACTTGAAAACTATCGAGGAACCAGCTGCAGGTAGCGCAAGGACTCATCGGGCCAGCTGATCGCAATGGATCCCCCCTCCGGAGAACTTTTACAAAATAAACGTTGATGCTGCAGTTGCAAACAATCGAGGATGAGGAGTTGCTGCTGCTATTTGCAGAGATCAAGACGGCACTTTCCAGGGGGCATGGGCTATAGTTTTTAAGGGAGTTTGTGATCCTCAAACTCTAGAAGCTCTGGCTGTACGGGAAGCTTTAGCTATTGCTGACGATCTTAATCTTCGACGAGTACTTGTGGCGTCAGACTGCATGGTGGTTTTGGATGATCTCAAGCAAGGAAACAAAGCAAGATATGGTGATGTTTTACATGAAATCATAGACCATAGCTCTTCTTTCTTAGCATGTAATTTTATTCATGAGTTTAGGAGCTCGAATTTCGAGGCTCACAATTTAGCGAAGTATGTTTTGAGATTAGGGGTGGGCCGCCATGTTTGGTTAGGACACCCCGGCGATCTCTTTTTTATACCTATAAACATTGGGTCCGGTTAAATAAAGCTTCGCGAGATTGTCTTAAAAAAAAAGAACCCGCAGCTGAAAATTCGAGCTTTTGCTTCTCGCAGCCAGCTCCAAACTGGCCGATGACCGGTTTACCCTCCCACCAAAGTACATACTACGGCAGAATGCCCTTACCGGTTCGACCCAACCCCCCCCCCCCTCTCTCTCAGCTCGGTGCTCCTGAACATCCCGCCGCCGCTGAGCCCCCCGACACCCTCGCCGCCGAGTCTGCGACGCCCCTACCATCGCTGATCTCGTCGGATGCGGCCAGGTGCTCGTCTTGCACCTCACCCTGGAACCCAGCGAATGGATGCCGCCGCCCGAGATCCAACGCCGCCGCCGCCGCCGCCGCCCCGAGATCCATCACCAACGCCGCCGCCGCCGCCAGCCCGAGATTCGTCACCCACGGCGCCGCCATAATGAGTTGCCGAGCCAGAGACGACCTCAACCCCCGAGCTTCGCGTCCCGCCTCTGAACCCTTCTTCGCCAACGCTTCTCTGTATGCGCGTCATGTGACAGTGGCATGTGTGCGTTTGTCATTGGCGTGCGTGGTCGTCCTGTGTGTTGGGTGTGCTGGTGCTCTGCGTGTTTGTGCTAGGCGAAGTTGCTGCGCGTGTGTGTGTTGGGCGTGCTGGTGCTCTGCCATGGGCTGCTTCTTAGGTTGTGTCGCTGAGTGTGCTATTTCTGTTTCTGTAAGCAAGAGAGGACATACAGTTAATTATTTGGAGAGCGGATTTTTTCTTCTTGAGAGGAAAGAACGTAGCTATGTGTATTTGTACATGTAAAAAAGAAAGATTCTGAATCTGATGAACGATCTTACATATACGTTTAATATGTCAAATTCATTCAAACACATTGTCTATATCATTAAGCTAGTGTAATTTCATTTCAAATGCCAATAAAAAAATTCCATTCAAATATGAGGGCCATCTGCACAAAAAAAAATCCATTCTTAATTGGGTCATTTACAGTTAAATCAACACTTAAACCAGTCTACAAAATAACAGAGGGCATTTTAGTCAGTTCTGCATGTTTCAGCACTAGCCGCAGCTACTACAGCACAACTTCCAAACGGCTACTCTTCAGCTCCAACCTTCCAGCCACAGCTAGCAGCTACAACCGCTCCTTCCAGCTGGAGCCGAAGAAGCTGCAGCCCAAACAAACACACCCTTAGAGCATGGTTAATAACACAGCCGGCTACTGGCTGTAAACCATCGCCACATCACCTAAAGCCTTCGCTCATATAATAGGCTGGCTTTTAGGTTGGCTGCAAGGCTGACTGTAATAAATATTTAAACACTTAATACTTGCATGTGTACATGACCTGCTGTGATCCCATGCAAGCTCTATCTTTGTGGCCTAGTATAGTTTGGTGTGTTCTAAAAAAAACTAAGAAAACCACCGGGTGGGTAAGAAGCCACTTCCCTGCACAAAACAATACTAGATGATCAAACAAATGACTTCACCAAAGAACATCTGTGGAGATAGAAATCATCATAACATCTGAAGTTAGCTTTTACTCTGCTATCAACATACATTGACAGAATTAAACTACTTATTAGATGGATATTCTGGACAGGGTAGCAGCTTATTCTTATCATTATTTTCTAATAGGCAAATCAACAATGCCATGCATGCCAGCTTTTTTATTTTTTCGGTCATGTGGACTGGACACCCTGTACATAGATGACCTGAGGTGAACCTTGTTCTAGGCAGCACTATGAATCAATATCATGTCAGTTGTACATGGTGGCTGCTAGCCTGCTACTAGTACACAACGACTTGGACTGATTAGTCCAGGGATTATACACGCCTTTTACAAAGGTACTACTAATTTGTGGAGCCATATATCATACAGAAGCACACAACTCCCTATCATGCAAACATTTGCAAATATTCAGAGTTGAGATAAGCAAATAGCAGGCTAGCATAGCATACAAATGAAGTTTAATCATCTTAACCAGAGATGCATAAGCGAGGGAGAACCCGCGTTTTCTGTACCGAGCGAAATTCCGAGATCTCGCGCGGTTACCGCTCCCCCTCAAGAAACACGCATACCGAGCAAAAAATCTCGAATAATTTCGAAAATTTTGAATTCAAATGCTCACAGTATAGTTAAATACAGGCCATCTCTTATTCAACTACACACCTGTTGGCGGCCTAGTAGTAAAGCCAACCTTTTATCAGCAGGTAGACGCGGGTTCGATCCTTGGCTTGACCCTTTTTATTTCTTTTTGAGGATGCAAAAGTTTAAAATGCTGCCAAAATTGTGCAGGCGACCAGGGGTCCAACTCGCGAACTCAATGCAAGCCGTAGCTGCGGTTGGCTAGCCACTAGGCCAGGGAAACCTCTATGGTAGTTCAGACTGATTAAACAGTCTATATCTACTTCAAAAAAAAATTTAAAACTTGATTTTAAATTTTGTCCGATTTTTCCTTTTTATTTCTTTTTGAGGATGCGAAAGCTTTTTATTTCTTTTTGAGGATGCAAAAGTTTAAAATGCTACCAAAATTGTGCAGGCGACCAGGGGTCCAACTCGCGAACTCAATGCAAGCCGTAGCTGCGGTTGGCTAGCCACTAGGCCAGGGAAACCTCTATGGTAGTTCAGACTGATTAAACAGTCTATATCTACTTCAAAAAAAAATTTAAAACTTGATTTTAAATTTTGTCCGATTTTTCCTTTTTATTTCTTTTTGAGGATGCGAAAGCTTTTTATTTCTTTTTGAGGATGCAAAAGTTTAAAATGCTACCAAAATTGTGCAGGCGACCAGGGGTCCAACTCGCGAACTCAATGCAAGCCGTAGCTGCGGTTGGCTAGCCACTAGGCCAGGGAAACCTTTATGATAGTTCAGACTGATTAAACAGTCTATATCTACTTCAAAAAAAATTAAAACTTGATTTTAAATTTCGTCCGATTTTTTCCCGGAATTTTGCGGTTACCGTGAAAAATGGTCCGCTCGGGATCCAAAACCTTGGGGAGAACACATACAGATACTAATAGGATGAAGAGTCGCCAACATTCTCAGCTGTGTGCTAATGGGATGAAGAGGCGCTGCTGCCAGCGGGCGCTGCCTTGAGGCCGAGCGAGCCAAGGTGCAGAGGCTGGGGGGGTCCAGGCGCATTGTCCTTATTGTGTAGAAGGGAAGGACGGCCGGCGGATAGGATGGGGCGGCGACGGGATGAGCTGGGGGGGGGGGGGCGGGACGAGATGGGCTGCCGGCGGGGGGATCAGATGAGGTGCCGACGAGGGGATGAGATGAGGCGCCGGCGCACGCGTCCTGTTGAACTGCTGACCCATCCGACTGAAGCAGCACCGGCGGCAGTTCTAGGATTCGGGAGTTTTATGTCTTTGATTTGGCGCGCAATAGTCGATTTTTTTTAATTTTCAACGGGGGGGGGGGGGGGGGAGAACTCCCCCACCTGAATCATCGTATTTATCAAACCCAGAGTATAGTTACAAGGGCATCGGGAGGTAGGTCATTACAATCGTAAGAAGAGCAAGAGTAAGGGGGGCCCGCCTTAACTAGGCGGCATAGCCAGTTTCTGGAGCCATACGTCAACGTGGGCACGCTTGTTCACGGCTAGCCTGCCTCTCCATAGCACCGCGTCATCCCTGCAGCACTTCAGAGTACCCCCGAGAGAGGGATTCTCACTCCGGAAGACCACCGCGTTCCTTCTCTTCCAAAGGTGCCAAAGGCAGAGTAGGAGGAAAGCGTTCGGCGAGGCGCCTCCCACCGCAGCTCCGACGTCGAAGAGGTGAAGATCCCGAACCCGACCAAGAGTCGGATCGACGCCAATGTGGCGCCAGAAGCGCACGGCGCCCTCGCAATGGAAGAAAAGGTGGTCCGCCGTCTCCGCAACACCGGACAGCAGGGGCAGCCTGCGCTCTTGACATCGACGATAGTTTTGTGGAGCAGGACGTCGCAGGTGTGCACCCGTGCCATAGAGAGGAGCCAGGCAAAGAACTTCACATGCGAGGGGGCGGCTGATCGCCAGAGGAAATCGGCGTTCGGCGAAGCGACGCCCTCAAAGCGCATCAACTTGTACGCCGAGCGGGAGGAGAAGGCGTCGTGGGCTTTATCGCAGAGCACGGCCCGACGCACGTCCTCGCTGAAAGTCGTTGGGCTCGCATGCAGCAGTTCCAAAACCTCGGCGAGCTCCCGAGCCGCTACAGTGGTCAGACGAGGGACGAGGGAGGCCTGGAGCCCCTGCCGCCGGACCTGCCAGACCGTGGCCTCGGGGCAGCTGGCATGGGAGAGCAGGGCGGGGAAGGCGCAGCGCAGCGGGCCGGAGGGAAGCCAGTTGTCGTGCCAGAAAGAGGTCTTGTCCCCGCCCCCCAACCGACACCAGCGTCAGAGCCCGGTAAGCGGGGAGGAGCTTCATGAGATCAGACCAGTGCGACTCGGTAGAGGTCGTAGGGGTAGGACTGAGCGGCGAGCGCCCCCCCAATGTCTCCCAACGCCACCTAGCCCACCTCGCCGGTGACTGGGCGTGGAGGCGGTGCAGCATCTTGAGAAGGAGACAATCATTCTGGGTGGCAAGGTCGCGCACACCCAGCCCTCCCTCCGTTTCTCCCTATAGATGCGGTCCCAGGCGACCAAGCATTGGGCCCCAGAGGCGCGGTCCGCCATGTTCCAGAGGAAGGCACGACGAAGAGCGTCGAGAGCGGACACCACCTTTGGAGGCAGGCGCAGAGCCGACATAGCGTAGGAGGGGATGGCGTCGATGACATCATTGATCAGCACCAGCCTCCCGGCAGGTGAGAGCAGGCGGGAGCGCCACCCCGCAAGGTAGCGGTCGACTTTGGCGATCATAGGAGCGAAGTCCGCGAACTTGAGCTTGTCGCTTGAGAGCGGGAGCCCAAGGTACGTCTGCGGGAAGCCGCCCACCGTGCACTGGAGAGCCGTCACAACCTCTGAGAGCACGCCCGCGTCCACGCAAATCGGGACGACCGTGCTCTTATGGTAGTTGATGACGAGCCCGGTTGCCGCGGCGAACATGTCGAGGATGGCCGGTAGGCGAGACGCCCCAGCTGGGTCAGCACGCATGACAACAAGGGTGTCGTCGGCGTACTGGAGCATGACGGGGGGCGCGCCATCTGACAGGGGATGCAGGAGGGTATCGTCGTGCCGGATCAAGCGTTGAAGGACGTCGGCGACGATGAGGAAGAGGTAAGGGGAGATGGGGTCCCCTTGCCGCAGGCCACAGTTGATGTCGAACCAGCGCCTCGGGACGCCGCTAAGGAGGACCGCAGAGCAGGAGGAGTGGAAGATATCGTCCATCCAGTCGCACCACAGCGTAGGGAAGCCGCAGGCCAGCATGATCCGGCGAAGGCTTCCCCAGTCGATGGAGTCGAAAGCCTTCGCGAAGTCGAGCTTGAGTACAATGGTCGGCGCAGAGCGGCGGTGATAGAGCTGGACGAGCTCAGCGGCGTAGGCAAAGTTCTCCGAGATGCTTCGACCAGCTAGGAAGCCGGACTGGTCTTCGTCGATGAGCGCTCCAATCTGACGCTACAGCCGAGTCATGAGACCACGACAGAGGATCTTGACGTCGCCGTTCTGCAGGGAGACGGGATGGAAGTCGCCGGGAGTGGGGACCCCGTCCCTCTTCGGAAGAAGAGCGATGAACGCCCTGTTGATTACGTCCAACTTCGCCGCCCACGAGTGGAAGGCGTCAAACAGGGCCTGAAGATCATGCTCGACAGCAGGCCACGCAGCCTGGTAGAAGGCCGGACCGAGGCCGTCCGGTCCGGGCGCGCTGGTACCATCGAGCTGGGCAACCACAGCCTTGATCTCAGCGCGGTCGAAAGGGGCGACGAGCACCGCGGCGTCCACCCGGGGGGGCGTTGATGTAGAGGAGGTCGAGGTCGAACCCCCAGGTGGCACGGCTGTGGCGCCCGAGGAGGGCGGCGTAGAACTCGCGCAGCGCCTCGGCCTTGTCGTTGTGCGCGACCACCTCCGTGCCGTCCACACAGAGGACACGGATAGTGTTCCCGCGCCGCCGCATGGAAGAAAGGGCGTGGAAGTGCCGCGTATTCTCGTCGCTGAAACGGACCGCTTTGCATTTTCCCCGCTGCCGCCAAAACACGCATTGGCAATGAACAGAGGCCGCAAGGCAGACGCGGGCATCATGGCGTAGAAGTGTCTCATCAGGAGACAGAGCTCTGCACTCTTCCAAGAAATCGAAAAGGTCAATAACAAAAGTGTAATCATTGTCCGCCGTGGGGACGAACTTATGTTGCCTTTTCCAAACCTTGGACGCAAACCTGACCGCTTTTTCTTGGCGACCAAGTTACCAGCAGCACAGTGGCGGTTTCCAGCCCTAGCCCAGGAGGGAAAGATGGTGGGGGGGGAAGAGCGGGTCGATGAGCCAAGAGCGCTCAAAGAAGAATCTCGAGGAGGCGGGGATGCGAGTCGAGGCGGAAACAACCAGGAGGGAGTGGTCCGAGGTGGAGCGGGGGCGGGAGGACAGAGAGGAATCGGGGAAGATAGCATCCCACTCCGTGTTGAAAAACGCACGATCAAGCCGAGCGAGGGTCGGGGGGAGCGTTTGTTAGACCATGTGAAAAGACGATCGGAGAGTGGCAGCTCAAACCAGGATAGAGAATTGATAAGCCCATTGAAAGCCGCCGCACGAGGGGCGTCGAAATTAGAGTTATTCTTCTCGTGAGCGTAGCGGATGAGGTTAAAGTCACCGACCGCTAGCCAGGGCGTGTTGATGGAGGCAGCCACACTCAGGAGGTCAGCGACAAAAGCGGCAGTCCGGGAGTGATCGGAGGGGGCGTAGATATTGGTAATCGAGAAGGAGAGGGCGGAGGTGGTAGAGATGAGGTCGACAGTAAGAGAGAACGTGGATTGGGACGAGGAAATGAGGGTGTAAAGCGCAGGATCCCAGGCGGTGATGACGCCCCCCTACTCCCGTCCGCGTCGAGCGTAGCATAAGGAGAGAGACAAGTGGGGAGGAAGGAGCGGGATTTAGCGTCGTCCATCGTAGCAAGCTTGGACTCCTGAAGACTAACGATGGTGGGATCGGAGGCGACAAGGGCCGACCGGACGAGCTCGCACTTGTCCGGATCCCCGAGGCCTTGAACATTCCAGAAGAGGAGAGAGAGCTTACGAAACGCAGCGTTATTCATAACAAGAGGAGGCACCGCAACCCAAGAAGAAAGAGAAAGAACTGAGAATAACAGTGACAAATGAAACCCCTAAACAGGTGGGGTGGAGATGACGAGCCGCCCCGCAGGAACAGGCGGGAGGGGGCAAGCTAAAGGAACTAAAAGAACTACGCATCAGGAGCCCGTGTCACCCCAGAGCGCTTGATCGCCGCGGCTTCGCGGAGCCCAGCTACAGCGACAGCGCCCAGCGGCGCGATGATGGTGTCGATGATCTTGTCCCGTGCAGCTTTGGCCTGGAGACGGGGGGAGCACCCGACGAGCGCATCTCGGAGGGCCCGACGCTTGATCACCTTCGTCTGCATGTCTACGAAGACAGCCGGCTCCAACTGCACTAGCCTAGCGCTGCGGCGCCCCGCCTCGCCAGCAGAAGGGGCGGGGGCGTTCCTCGACCCCCCTCCCTCCGACTGACTGCCCACCCCGGCCGCGTCGTCTGGTGCGAGCTCGGTGATGCGGACGGAGGAGCAGGCGGGGGAGGACGTAGCATGAGAGGAGGCCGGGAGGAAACGGTGGCCAGACCATGCAGGGGGGACACGGCGCCAAGCGGAGGCACAGGGGGCGCCCCCAACACGCGCAGCACAGAGTCGAGGTGGCCGCCCCCGCCCCCGTGAGCTCCGCCCCCACCATTGGGGCGCAGCAGCCGCGGCTGGCCAGGGGGGGCATGGAAGACCAGGCGCCCGAGGAGGAAGCTGGCGCGGTTGTGAGCGAAAGGAGGAGGTGGCGCGTCGAAGAGCGGGATGTAGGAGCCATCCGTACGGAAGGAGCCGTCCATGCTCCAAACCCTAACGGGTTCCACCGAGATGACATGCGACGGCCAAGGGCCGCCCCAGGGCCACACATCGCAGGGGACGTCGCGGGTGCGCTCCAGGAGCACCACCACCTTGACCGTGGCGAGCTCGTTCCCGGACAGAACCCGGGGGTCGATCTCCAGGACCTTGCCGAAGCCGGAGAAGGCGGCCAGGATGCCATCGGGGTTCAGGTGTTCAGCCGGAAACCCGGTCGCAGCCAGGAGCGCGCAGGCGCGGGCACGCTAGGGGACCCGAGCGAAGTGCTCCTCACGATGCAGATCGATGCGAGCGCCCTGGTAGTCGAATGGCTGCACCCCCATAGCCTCCTCACGGTCTGCCCAAGAGGCGAAGCGCAGGTAGAGGACGCCCACCGAGGAAGGGACGGTTTCGACCGCAAGGTGGCCGAGGTCACGGAGGAGGACCGCTTGAACAGCAGAGGTGGCGTTGATGAAGGCGTTGGGCGGCTCGACGGTGACGACTGCGAGACGCAGCGCAGCATCGTAGTCTTCAGCCGGCATGAAGACGTCGATGGCGTCCGGCCGGGCGGACTCCGCGGCAAGGGAAGGGCCGCTGTAGCCGGACGACACTTCCAAGGCCGAGGAGGAGAGGTGGGACACGTTGCTTGACTCCACGTCGTCCCGAGGGGCGAAGAGCGCGACAGGGGCAGCCGCATGGACCTGCACAGGCTCGGGGTGCCCGTCGTCTACCACGGCCGCGGGTGGTGAGGGCGGAGGCGAGCAGACGACCTTGGTGGTAGAGATGTCGCGGTTGCTAGGAGGAGAGCGAGGACGGGACTCGCTGCCTCCCTCCTGAGGGAAGAGCGTCGCGGGCGCCACGGCGCAAGGGCGGCGCAGCCGGGCGGGATACGGAGTGGCCGGGCGCGGCGGCGGTGGAGGCGGTGGTGGGTGGGAGGCAAGGAGCGTGGAGGGAGGGTGGCGACACGGGCGGCGGGGGTGGGGCGCAGGGGAGCCATGGGACAGGCGCGCGAGCGGGCACGGTGACCAGATCGACGACACCGGCGACAGCGAACAGGGTCACGACAATCTTTGACGAAGTGGCGGACAGAGAGACATCGGAAACACCCGTTGAGCGAGATGAGGGGGGAGGTTGGTTCGGGACGGGGCGGGGTTCAGCAGCGGGGGAGAGGAGGGCCTGCAGATAAGGACTAGCGCGCGGCGCTGCAGAGAGGGAAGGCAATTCGGATTGGACAGCCGCCGTACACAGGTCAGCGCGGGAGTCAATGCAGGGGTGGTTGGGCAGGGGGGTGCCTCGTTGTCTCCACACGAGGTGACAGGGCAGAGCGGAAGCGGTAAGGCGGAGTTTAATTCCCCCGCCTCCATATCCGCGACATGATTTGGAGCAGGCTGGCGACAGGGGCTGCCCGACGAGTCCGGGAGCGAGACGTCTCCGTTAAGAGGGCAGGGGAGCAGACCAGGTAGGTCAGACCCAGGGGGGTAGGCGTCGACGAGCCAAAAGGCTAGGCCGCCATCTAATCGCAGTTAAGCTCGGAGTAATGGCGGCGGGTGGGGGCAGCTGGGCGCACGCGAGCGGACCAGACTGGCCGCGGAACGAGCAGCGGAGAGGGACAGGTGAAGGAAATATGCCCTAGAGGCAATAATAAAGTTATTATTTATTTCCTTACATATCATGATAAATGTTTATTATTCATGCTAGAATTGTATTAACCGGAAACATAATACATGTGTGGATACATAGACAAACAGAGTGTCACTAGTATGCCTCTACTTGACTAGCTTGTTAATCAAAGATGGTTAAGTTTCCTAACCATAGACAAAGGAGTTGTCATTTGATTAACAAGGTCACGTCATTAGTTGAATGATCTGATTGACATGACCCATTCCATTAGCTTAGCACCCGATCGTTTAGTATGTTGCTATTGCTTTTATCCATGACTTATACATGTTCCTATGACTATGAGATTATGCAACTCCCGTTTACTGTAGGAACACTTCGTGTGCTACCAAACGTCACAACGTAACTGGGTGATTATAAAGGTGCTCTACAGGTGTCTCCGAAAGTATTTGTTGGGTTGGCGTATTTCAAGATTAGGATTTGTCACTCCGAATGTCGGAGAGGTATCTCTGGGCCTTCTCGGTAATACACATCACATAAGCCTTGCAAGCATTGCAACCAATGAGTTAGTTGCGAGATGATGTATTACGGAACGATTAAAGAGACTTGCCGGTAACGAGATTGAACTAGGTATTGGATACCGACGATCGAATCTCGGGCAAGTAACATACCGATGACAAAAGGAACGACGTATGTTGTTATGCGGTCTGACCGATAAAGATCTTCGTAGAATATGTAGGAGCCAATATGGGCATCCAGGTCCCGCTATTGGTTATTGACCAGAGACGTGTCTCGGTCATGTCTACATTGTTCTCGAACCGTAGGGTCCGCACGCTTAAGGTTACGATGACAGTTATGAGTTTATGCATTTTGATGTACCGAAGTTAGTTCGGAGTCCCGGATGAGATCACGGACATGACGAAGAGTCTCGCAATGATCGAGACGTAAGGATTGATATATTGGACGGCTATATTCGGACATCAGAATGGTTCCGAGTGGTTTCGGATAAAATTGGAGTGCCGGAGGGGTTACCGGAACCCCCCGGGGAAGTAATGGGTCTTATTGGGCCACGAGGGGAGAGAGAGGGCTGCGCCAGGAGGTAGCGCGCCTCCCCCCATGGGGAGTCCGAATTGGACAAGGAGGGGGGGCGCGGCCCCCCTTTCCCTCTCCCTCTCCCTCTCTTTCCTTCCCCCTTCTCCTTCCTAGTTGGACTAGGAAAGGGGAGTCCTACTCCCACCGGGAGGAGGATTCCTCCTCCCTTTGGCGCGCCCCTCTAGGGCCGGCCGGCCTCCCCCTTGATCCTTTATATACGGGGGCAGGGGGGTACCCCATGACACACAAGTTGATCCTTGAGATCGTTCCTTAGCCGTGTGCGGTGCCCCCCTCCACCATATTCCACCTCGATCATATCGTTGCAGTGTTTAGGCGAAGCCCTGCATCGGTAGAACATCAAGATCGTCACCACGTCGTCGTGCTGACGGAACTCATCCCCGAAGCTTTGCTGGATTGGAGCCCGGGGAACGTCATCGAGCTGTACGTGTGTCAAGAACTCGGAGGCGCCGGAGTAACTGCGCTTGGATCGGTCGGATCGGGAGGAGGACGTACGACTACTTCCTCTACATTGTGTCAACGCTTCCGCTTCGGTCTACGAGGGTACGTAGACAACACTCTCCCCTCTCGTTGCTATGCATCACCATGATCTTGTGTGTGTGTAGGAATTGTTTTGAAATTACTACGTTCTCCAACAGTGGCATCCGAGCCTAGGTTTTTATGGTTTGATGTTTTGCACGAGTAGAACACAAGTGAGTTGTGGACGATACAAGTCATACTGCCTACCAGCATGTCATACTTTGGTTCGGCGGTATTGTTGGATGAAGCGGCTCGGACCGACATTACGCGTACGCTTACGCGAGACTGGTTCTACCGCCGTGCTTTGCACACTGGTGGCTGGCGGGTGTCAGCTTCTCCAACTTTAGTTGAACCGAGTATGGCTACGCCCGGTTCTTGAGAAGGTTAAAATGGAGTCTATTTGACAAACTATCGTTGTGGTTTTGATGCGTAGGTGAGATTGGTTCTTGCTTAAGCCCGTAGCAGCCACATAAAATTTGCAACAAACAAAGTAGATGACGTCTAACTTGTTTTTGCAGGGCATGTTGTGATGTGATATGGTCAAGACATGATGCTAAATTTTATTGTATGAGATGATCATGTTTTGTAACCGAGTTATCGGCAACCGGCAGGAGCCGTATGGTTGTCGCTTTATTGTATGCAATGCAATCGCCCTGTAATGCTTTACTTTATCACTAAGCGGTAGCGATAGTCGTAGAAGCATAAGATTGGCGAGACGACAACGATGCTATGATGGAGATCAAGGTGTCGCGCCGGTGACGATGGTGATCATGATGGTGCTGCGGAGATGGAGATCACAAGCACAAGATGATGATGGCCATATCATATCACTTATATTGATTGCATGTGATGTTTATCTTTTTATGCATCTTATCTTGCTTTGATTGACGGTAGCATTATAAGATGATCTCTCACTAAATTATCAAGAAGTGTTCTCCCCGAGTATGCACCGTTGCCAAAGTTCGTCGTGCCCAGACACCACGTGATCGGGTGTGATAAGCTCTACGTCCATCTACAACGGGTGCAAGCCAGTTTTGCACACGCAGAATACTCGGGTTATACTTGACGAGCCTAGCATATGCAGATATGGCCTCGGAACACAGAGACCGAAAGGTCGAGCGTGAATCATATAGTAGATATGATCAACATGATGGTGTTCACCATTGAGAACTAATCCATTTCATGTGATGATCGGTTATGGTTTAGTTTGATTTGGATCACGTGATCACTTAGAAGATTAGAGGGATGTCTATCTAAGTGGGAGTTCTTAAGTAATATGATTAACTAAACTTAAATTTATCATGAACATAGTCCCTGATAGTATCTTGCTTGTTTATGTTGATTGTAGATAGATGGCTCGTGATGTTGTTCCGTTGAATTTTAATGCGTTCCTTGAGAAAGCAAAGTTGAAAGATTATGGTAGCAATTACATGGACTGGGTCCGTAACTTGAGGATTATCCTCATTGCTGCACAGAAGAGTTACGTCCTGGATGCACCGCTGGGTGCCAGGCCTGCTGCTGGAGCAACGCCAGATGTTATGAACGTCTGGCAGAGCAAAGCTGATGACTACTCGATAGTTCAGTGTGCCATGCTTTACGGCTTAGAACCGGGACTTCAACGACGGTTTGAAAACCATGGAGCATATGAGATGTTCTAGGAGTTGAAGTTAATATTCCAACAGAATTCCCGGATTGAGAGATATGAAGTCTCCAATAAGTTCTATAGCTGCAAGATGGAAGAGAATAGTTCTGTCAGTGAGCATATACTCAAGATGTCTGGGTATTATAATCACTTGAATCAGCAGGGAGTCAATCTTCCGGATGATTGCGTCATTGACAGAATTCTCCAATCACTGCCACCAAGCTACAAAGGCTTCGTGATGAACTATAATATGCAAGGGATAGATAAGACTATGACCGAGCTCTTTGCAATGCTAAAAGCTGCGGAGGTAGAAATCAAGAAGGAGCATCAAGTGTTGATGGTCAATAAGACCACTAGTTTCAAGAAAAAGGGCAAAGGGAAGAAGAAGGGGAACTTCAAGAAGAACAACAAACAAGTTGATGCTCAAGAGAAGAAACCCAAGTCTGGACCTAAGCCTGAAACTGAGTGCTTCTACTGCAAGCAGACTGGTCACTGGAAGCGGAACTGCCCCAAGTATTTGGCGGACAAGAAGGATGGCAAGGTGAAGAAAGGTATATGTGATATACATGTTATTGATGTGTACCTTACTAGAGCTCGCAGTAGCACCTGGGTATTTGATATTGGTTCTGTTGCTAATATTTGCAACTCGAAACAGGGACTACGGATTAAGCGAACACTGGCAAAGGACAAGGTGACGATGCGCGTGGGAAACGGTTCCAAAGTCGATGTGATCGCAGTCGGCACGCTACCTCTACATCTACCTTCGGGATAAGTATTAGACCTGAATAATTGTTATTTGGTGCCAGCGTTGAGCATGAACATTA
The DNA here is from genome assembly GCA_032464435.1 of Aegilops umbellulata. Lineage (NCBI taxonomy): Eukaryota > Viridiplantae > Streptophyta > Magnoliopsida > Poales > Poaceae > Aegilops > Aegilops umbellulata. Next base: position 69,770,700 of record CP136054.1, read on the forward strand.
TATCTGAATCTTGTTTGATGCGAGACGGTTATTCATTTAAATCAGAGAATAATGGTTGTTCTATTTATATGAGTAATATCTTTTATGGTCATGCACCCTTGAAGAGTGGTCTATTTTTTATGAATCTCGATAGTAGTGATACACATATTCATAATGTTGAAGCCAAAAGATGCAGAGTTGATAATGATAGTGCAACTTATTTGTGGCACTGCCGTTTAGGTCATATCGGTATAAAGCGCATGAAGAAACTCCATATTGATGGACTTTTGGAGTCACTTGATTATGAATCACTTGGCACATGCGAACCGTGCCTCATGGGCAAGATGACTAAAACACCGTTCTCCGGTACTATGGAGAGAGCAACAGATTTGTTGGAAATCATACATACAGATGTATGTGGTCCGATGAATGTTGAGGCTCGTGGCGGATATCGTTATTTTCTCACCTTCACAGATGATTTAAGCAGATATGGGTATATCTACTTAATGAAACACAAGTCTGAAACATTTGAAAAGTTCAAAGAATTTCAGAGTGAAGTTGAAAATCATCGTAACAAGAAAATAAAGTTTCTACGATCTGATCGTGGAGGAGAATATTTGAGTTATGAGTTTGGTCTACATTTGAAACAATGCGGAATAGTTTCGCAACTCACACCGCCCGGAACACCACAACGCAATGGTGTGTCCGAACGTCGTAATCACACTTTACTTGATATGGTGCGATCTATGATGTCCCTTACAGATTTACCGCTATCGTTTTGGGGTTATGCTCTAGAGACGGCCACATTCACGTTAATAGGACACCATCGAAATCCGTTGAGACGACGCCTTATGAACTATGGTTTAGCAAGAAACCAAAATTGTCGTTTCTTAAAGTTTGGGGCTGCGATGCTTATGTGAAAAAGCTTCAACCTGATAAGCTTGAACCCAAATCGGAAAAATGTGTCTTCATAGGATACCCAAAGGAAACTGTTGGGTACACCTTCTATCACAGATCCGAAGGCAAGACATTTGTTGCTAAAAATGGATCCTTTCTAGAGAAGGAGTTTCTCTCGAAAGAAGTGAGTGGGAGGAAAGTAGAACTTGATGAGGTAACTGTACCTGCTCCCTTATTGGAAAGTAGTACATCACAGAAATCTGTTTCTGTAGCACCTACACCAATTAGTGAGGAAGCTAATGATGTTGATCATGAAACTTCAGATCAAGTTACTACAGAACCTCGTAGATCAACCAGAGTGAGATCCGCACCAGAGTGGTACGGCAATCCTGTTCTGGAAGTCATGCTACTAGATCATGACGAACCTACGAACTATGAAGAAGCAATGGTGAGCCCAGATTCCGCAAAATGGCTAGAAGCCATGAAATCTGAGATGGGATCCATGTATGACAACAAAGTATAGACTTTGGTTGACTTGCCCGAGGGTCGGCAAGCAATAGAGAACAAGTGGATCTTTAAGAAGAAGACTGACGCTGACGGTAATGTTACTGTCTACAAAGCTCGACTTGTCGCGAAAGGTTTTCGACAAGTTCAAGGGATTGACTACGATGAGACCTTCTCACCCGTAGCGATGCTTAAGTCTGTCCGAATCATGTTAGCAATTGCCGCATTTTATGATTATGAAATTTGGCAAATGGATGTAAAGACTGCATTCCTGAATGGGTTTCTGGAAGAAGAGTTGTATATGATGCAACCAGAAGGTTTTATCGATCCAAAGGGAGCTAACAAAGTGTGCAAGCTCCAGCGATCCATTTATGGACTGGTGCAAGCATCTCGGAGTTGGAATAAACGCTTTGATAGTGTAATCAAAGCTTTTGGGTTTATACAGACTTTTGGAGAAGCCTGTATTTACAAGAAAGTGAGTGGGAGCTCTGTAGCATTTCTAATATTATATGTAGATGACATATTACTGATTGGAAATGATATAGAATTTCTGGATAGCACAAAGGGATACTTGAATAAGAGTTTTTCAATGAAAGACCTCGGTGAAGCTGCTTACATATTGGGCATTAAGATCTATAGAGATAGATCAAGACGCTTAATTGGACTTTCACAAAGCACATACCTTGACAAAGTTTTGAAGAAGTTCAAAATGGATCAAGCAAAGAAAGGGTTCTTGCCTGTTTTGCAAGGTGTGAAGTTGAGTAAGACTCAATGCCCGACCACTGCAAAAGATAGAGAGAAGATGAAAGATGTTCCCTATGCTTCAGCCATAGGCTCTATCATGTATGCAATGCTGTGTACCAGACCTGATGTGTGCCTTGCTATAAGTTTAGCAGGGAGGTACCAAAGTAATCTAGGAGTGGATCAATGGACAGCGATCAAGAATATCCTGAAGTACCTGAAAAGGACTAAGGAAATGTTTCTCGTATATGGAGGTGACAAAGAGCTTGTCGTAAAGGGTTACGTTGATGCAAGCTTTGACACTGATCCGGACGATTCTAAATCGCAAACCGGATACGTATTTACATTAAACGGTGGAGCTGTCAGTTGATGCAGTTCTAAACAAAACGTCGTAGCAGGATCTACATGTGAAGCGGAGTACATAGCTGCTTCGGAAACAGCAAATGAAGTAGTCTGGATGAAGGAGTTCATATCCGATCTAGGTGTCATACCTAGTGCATCGGGTCCAATGAAAATCTTTTGTGACAATACTGGTGCAATTGCCTTGGCGAAGGAATCCAGATTTCACAAAAAGAACCAAGCACATCAAGAGATGCTTCAATTCCATCCGGGATTTGGTCCAGGTGGGAGACATAGAGATTTGCAAGATACACACGGATCTGAATGTAGCAGACCCGTTGACTAAGCCTCTTCCACGGGCAAAACATGATCAGCACCAAGACTCCATGGGTGTTAGAATCATTACTGTGTAATCTAGATTATTGACTCTAGTGCAAGTGGGAGACTGAAGGAAATATGCCCTAGAGGCAATAATAAAGTTATTATTTATTTCCTTACATATCATGATAAATGTTTATTATTCATGCTAGAATTGTATTAACCGGAAACATAATACATGTGTGGATACATAGACAAACAGAGTGTCACTAGTATGCCTCTACTTGACTAGCTTGTTAATCAAAGATGGTTAAGTTTCCTAACCATAGACAAAGGAGTTGTCATTTGATTAACAAGGTCACATCATTAGTCGAATGATCTGATTGACATGACCCATTCCATTAGCTTAGCACCCGATCGTTTAGTATGTTGCTATTGCTTTTATCCATGACTTATACATGTTCCTATGACTATGAGATTATGCAACTCCCGTTTACTGTAGGAACACTTTGTGTGCTACCAAACGTCACAACGTAACTGGGTGATTATAAAGGTGCTCTACAGGTGTCTCCGAAAGTATTTGTTGGGTTGGCGTATTTCAAGATTAGGATTTGTCACTCCGAATGTCGGAGAGGTATCTCAGGGCCTTCTCGGTAATACACATCACATAAGCCTTGCAAGCATTGCAACCAATGAGTTAGTTGCGAGATGATGTATTACGGAACGAGTAAAGAGACTTGCCGGTAACGAGATTGAACTAGGTATTGGATACCGACGATCGAATCTCGGGCAAGTAACATACCGATGACAAAAGGAACGACGTATGTTGTTATGCGGTCTGACCGATAAAGATCTTCGTAGAATATGTAGGAGCCAATATGGGCATCCAGGTCCCGCTATTGGTTATTGACCAGAGACGTGTCTCGGTCATGTCTACATTGTTCTCGAACCGTAGGGTCCGCACGCTTAAGGTTACGATGACAGTTATTATGAGTTTATGAATTTTGATGTACCGAAGTTAGTTCGGAGTCCCGGATGAGATCACGGACGTGACGAGGAGTCTCGGAATGATCGAGACGTAAAGATTGATATATTGGACGGCTATATTCGGACATCGGAATGGTTCCGAGTGGTTTCGGATAAAACTGGAGTGCCGGAGGGGTTACCGGAACCCCCCGGGGAAGTAATGGGCCTTATTGGGCCACGAGGGGAGAGAGAGGGCTGCGCCAGGAGGTGGCGCGCCCCCCCCATGGGGAGTCCGAATTGGACAAGGAGGGGGGGCGCGGCCCCCCTTTCCCTCTCCCTCTCCCTCTCTTTCCTTCCCCCTTCTCCTTCCTAGTTGGACTAGGAAAGGGGAGTCCTACTCCCACCGGGAGGAGGACTCCCCCTCCCTTTGGCGCGCCCCTCTAGGGCCGGCCGGCCTCCCCCTTGCTCCTTTATATACGGGGGCAGGGGGGCACCCCATGACACACAAGTTGATCCTTGAGATCGTTCCTTAGCCGTGTGCGGTGCCCCCCTCCACCATATTCCACCTTGATCATATCGTTGCAGTGTTTAGGCGAAGCCCTGCGTCGGTAGAACATCAAGATCGTCACCACGCCGTCGTGCTGACGGAACTCATCCCCGAAGCTTTGCTGGATCGGAGCCCGGGGAACGTCATCGAGTTGTACGTGTGTCAAGAACTCGGAGGCGCCGGAGTAACTGCGCTTGGATCGGTCGGATCGGGAGGAGGACGTACGACTACTTCCTCTACGTTGTGTCAACGCTTCCGCTTCGGTCTACGAGGGTACGTAGACAACACTCTCCCCTCTCATTGCTATGCATCACCATGATCTTGTGTGTGTGTAGGAAATTTTTTGAAATTACTACGTTCCCCAACAACAGGTGCAACCCAAGCTTGACCGCGGCCGCGTTGCCAATGCTGGCGCCGACGACAAAGGCCGCCATGGACGGGCTAGCAACGGTGACCTCGAAAACCAGGTCCTCGACCCAGACAGCTAGAAGACGCGCAGGTGGGACGCAGAAAAAGAGGGAGAGAAGGGCGGACACCCCAGAGGCTGAGAAACACGGGGCCGCCGACGGCGGAGTCACCCAGATGGTTCCCGGAGGGGGCGAATCTGGCGCGGGCTTGGGGTTGAAGACCACCCCCAGGCCGAACCGAGAGAGAGCATGGGCATGGAAGGAGATACCTGGGGGCGGGATGACCACGATGGACGCACGCTTGCGGCTGGCTGGCTTGGGGCAAGAAGCAGCGGCAGGGAGACGGCCAAAGCTCGGAGCAGGCGCCGGCGCAGCATCGACGACGGTTGGGGTGGTGGCTAACCTAACGGACGACGGGGGCAGCGACTTGGGAGGGCCGGCGGCGGGGGCGTCGCCCCCGCTGTCGCCAGAGCTCGACATGCTGCTCGGTGCCTCCGGCCCTTATATTTCAATTGCATCCAATAGTCGATTTGGGGCGAGGCGGAGGAAGATTTGGCGCACTACAGAGGAAGATTTGGCGCGCTGCGGAGGAAGAAGCGCGGGAGCGGGCGCAAATTTCTCGTGTCTTGCGCTGCAGCCCGGCGCTTGACGAAGCACCCGCTCGCTTCTCTCTCCTTTCTTTTTTTCCTCCATATCAGAATATTGCCGACGTGGAATCCATTGTAGCCGGCTGACTAGGACTATTGTACCTGCTCTTAGCGATGGACCTCTTCTAAATGCTATAGCGTGCTATAGCGGAGCTATAGCGAGCTATTTAAAATGTTTGCTCAAGTGTTTGAACAAAAGACTCTTAGCGCGGGACCTCTTCTAAACACTATAGCATGCTATAGCGGAGTTATAGCAGGCTATTTAAAACCATGGTCGCTAGCAACGTTACCGCGGACGCCTTCTCTCCTTTTCTGATAGGACACCCCCTATATTACTTAAAAGATTTAAGTATTACATCCGGTTAAGATGTCTGCTCTAAAGATGATGTTGCTCGAGCTCAATCCGCTGATCTCGTGCATCAGGCCAAAGTGTTTCTTTTAGTAATGGTCAAACATCCAGCATTCATTTTCAACTCCGAAATAGATACTCTCTTCATTTCAAAATATAATACCGTTTTTGACATTATAGTAGTGTAAAAAGTGATCTTACATTTTGGATTGGAGGGAGTACGTGTGTATTTTCTCTCCTCCCATGTGTATTCTCATTGTATTTTTACTTATCTCCTCTATTATGTTACCCCTTTCATTCCATATTAGTTGTACCAATGAAGGGAGCATATCGCGTCATAGCTGCTAGTTCTGCTGCGAAATTCCATAAACAAAAGAAGAACCGAGGGACGTGTTGAAATTATATATTTCATCGACGCAGATTTGTCTCTTTTTTACGGACATAGGACGTCCTGGCACTGCTGACGAGGTGTAGGATCACGAGTTCCTCACTTCTTTCCTCACAGAGTGGGTAGATTGATCAAAATCACCACATTTGTGGCTAGGGTGCTGGAAAACCACAGCTTTTGCCGAAAACTACAAAAAAACCACCAACAGTGCAGCAAGTGAAAGGATCGATATAGTTGACTAGAGGGGGGGTGAATAGGCAACTAACAATTTTTAGCTTTTCTTTAACAATTTAAACTTTGCATCAAAGTAAGTTGTCTAAAAATGTAACTAGGTGGACAACCTATATGATGCAACAACAACAAACATACAAGCAAGCAAGAGATAGAACACAATTAAGCTTGCACAAGTAAAGGGATGAGATAACCAAGAGTGGAGCCGGTGGAGACGAGGATGTGTTACCGAAGTTCCTTCCCTTTGAGGGGAAGTACGTCTCCGTTGGAGCAGTGTGAAGGCACAATGCTCCCCAAGAAGCCACTAGGGCCACCGTATTCTCCTCACGCCCTCACACAATGCGAGATGCCGTGATTCCACTATTGGTGCCCTTGGAGGCGGCGACCGAACCTTTACAAACAAGGTTGGGGCAATCTCCACAACTTAATTGGAGGCTCCCAACGACACCACGAAGCTTCACCACAATGGATATGGCTTCGCGGTGACCTCAACCGTCTAGGGTGCTCGAACACCCAAGAGTAACAAGATCCGCAAGGATTAGTGGGGGGGAATCAAATTTCTCTTGGTGGAAGTGTAGATCGGGGCCTTCTCAACCACTCCCGAGCAAATCAACAAGTTTGATTGGCTAGGGAGTGAGATCGGGCGAAAATGGAGCTTAGAGCAACAATGGAGCTTGGGGATGGAAGAGGTCATCAACTAGAGGTAGGAGACGACCCTTTTATAGTGGTGGACGAAATCCAACCGTTATCCACTTAACCAGCTCGCGACGCGCGGTACTACCGCTCCGGGGACGCGGTACTACCGCAAGGCTGCGCGGTACTACCGTGGAAGGAAGCACGGTACTACCGCGGCAGCTGCGATGGCCAGAGCAGACCTGCCAGGGGCAGTACAACCGCGGGCGCGGTACTACCGCACGCCCTTGCGGTACTACCGCAAGGCAGGGGTGCCCTAGCCAAGGAAGGGCACGGAAGAATAAAATTACATCCGTGCCTACTTCCGCTGGAAAAACATCGGTGCAAAAGTCCGGCACGGTACTACCGCGGGTGGCGCGGATGTAGAAAAATTACATCCGCTCCTACTACCGCAAGACAGCGGTACGCACGGTACTACCGCGAACCGCTGCGCGGTACTACCGCGGAGGTGCGGATGTAAAAAAGTTACATCCGCCCCTACTACCGCAGATCTGCGGTACTAGCCCTGGGTGCCACAGTAGTACAGCTCCAGGGGAGCGGTACTACTGTGGCAGCCTGCGGTACTACCGCGCCTGAAGCACGGTACTACCGCAGGTGCCTGCGGTACTACCGCTCCGAGGAGCAGTACTACCGCAAGCACCAGAACAGCCACGACAATTGCACCGAGGAATCAACGAGAGGAGCTCCAAAGGAAATGAAAAGGTGAAGACAAAGAAGGGAACGTGTACGTGATGATTCCATCCAAACCTTTCTGACGCGGACCCCCTCTTAATAGTACAGCTTTCCTACGACTCAAATCCACCAAAAAGAAACGTAGAAAAACGCCGTCTTCAATAGTATTCGAGGGGCGATAACCGTTGCGTACCTAGTGATAGAATATCTGAAAAATCCAAGTAAGACGGTTAGTCCGCAAATGCATTGTCATCAATCACCAAAACACCTTAGGGATAAATATGCCCTTACAATCTCCCCCTTTTTGGTGGACTGATGACAATACGGGATTTGCACAAAGGAAAATAATATAAAGCAAACACAAACCCCTCCTCTCTAAAATATAGACAGGCTCCCCCTAGATGTGTGCAATCTAGATGGTTGCTTTGGACTGCATAGCACACACACTAGGATCAACACTCCCCCTATATTTTAGAGACAAGGCATAACAGACAAAGATAGTGCTAATAATATAACTAAGGACATAACAGAAGGTAGCACAATATAACTTAAGCTCGCGAGATAGGGTAGAGTGCGTATGTCTTACACCATATGGAATAAGTCTCAAACCGAACCAAACGAAGCGACAAACGAAACGAGGTTCCAACGAAACGAGACAAACACACCAAACGCAGCAACAAAAGCAAATCCCTACACTCTCTCCCCCTTTGGCATCAAGACGCCAAAAAGGGCAGAGATGACACCTACACACACACGGCGTGGCTCAGGCGGAGAAGTCATCCCCAGCGCTCCTCGTCAGACTCGGCGGCGGGGATCTCCTCCTCAACGTCCTCGTCAGAATCAGACCACTTGAGTCCCTGCTTCTCCATCCATTCTGCCTCCGGGGTGATGTCCCTCTCAGAATCACTCGAGTGATCCTCTCCAAAGACCCTCAGAATGTGTCGGTCACGGCGACGAGCTTCCTTAGAGGCCACGTGAGTCCTGTACTGCCCCTTTGCCTGCATACAGAAGAGAGTCTTCATCTTGGCCTTCAGCTTCTTGGCCCACGAGGGCTCAGACGAACTCTGGGAGAACCTAGCAGCACGGCCCTGAGCAACATCCTCTCCCCAACCCTCCTCTTCACCAACAGTCCTCCGGGCGGCAGACGCTTCAGCACGAGTCGTAGTGTTGGCCCACTGAGTCTTGACACGGAGACTGATTGATTCATGGCGAATCCAGTTAGGTGCAAGGAACTCCTCAGTAGGGTACATCTGCTCCCAAGTCTTGGAGATCAACAGAAACGGGTAGGGCCCATAGATAGGCACCTTACGGTTGAACACCGCAAACCAAAGCTCATGCCACATAATGTGTGAAACATCCAGAGGCTGAGTCTGAGAAACCCGTGCCTCCTCGCACATGAGCATCATATCCACCATGTAAGCATGCACCTTGTCCTTGTCACCGATGCGAGGGAAGAGCGAGTTGTGGAAGATGCGGTACATGATATCCAGAAAGGGGTTCAGAACCCAAGCAGACTTGCCACTGGCGAGAACCTTCTCAACATAGAACTTCTGAAGCAGATTCTTGTTAGCAGAGGTGGAGTTGGCATGGGGACGGACGCCGACTGGATTCTCGAGCCCATCGTCAGGAATCTGCAACATGTCCATGAACTCCTTCCAGGTGGTGGTCAACTGACGACCGTTGGACATCCACGTCATCCTCCGCTCCTCCCCAGGGTGAAAGAACACAGAGGCAAAGAGCTGACAGATGAGCTCGGGGTCAAAGTCCAGATGGAAGGAGATGACCTGCTCAATCCCAAACTGCTCCACCAGGTCTAGAGCTTCTCCAAAGTAGCCACGGAACTTGTCCTTCCTCATGTGATCCATGTCAATCCACTTGACTTCCACATAGGTGTTCTGCTTGTTCTTGATGACATCCAGATAAGTGAGCATCTGCGTCTTGTTCCAGAACAGCTCGCAACCTCTGATGGTAGCACGAGGGGTCACATAAGGATTGAGCTGACGGAGACGCACATACTCCGCAAGAGGCATCTCATCCATGCCCTTGGCTGGTTCCTTGAACTTGGAAGCGGAGGTCTTGAAATTGCGCTTGGGGGCATTGGAGCCTTCTGCAGCTTCACCAGGATTGCGCAGACGTTTGGAGCCGGTGTCGCGACTGGGATTGGAACGCCGAGAGCCACTGCCTGAGACACAAAAACGCAAAACACACGCGACAAACAAAAGGATCAATGCAAAGACCACAACAAAGCCAAGAACAAAAGTAGGCAACACAGTTGATAGCTGCCGCGAGAGGAAATGGATCCAAACGGTAGTACGGCCAAAGTTGCGGTACTAAAAAATTAGTACTGCTCCCAGTCGCGGTAGTACCGTACATGGGCACGGTAGTACCATACCCTTGTACAGTAGTACCGCGTTTCGGAGCAGTAGTATAAATTTTAGTTCCGCAAGAAGCATGGTAGTACCGCGCTGCAAAGCTGTAGTACCACAGGAGCGGTAGTACCGCTCGGAAGTGCGGTAGTACCGGGCGGTCATCAGATCTGAGCAGTTCAAATATAAAAAAAAGGCCGCGAAACAAAGGCGGTACGACGGTTGATCAAATCCATCACAAGACAGCATAGCAAGTGTATTACCTACGCAACACGACTCCCCTAGAACCTACTCTTGCACAGATTTCGCCTAAAACCTCAAGAACAAGATGCATCTCCCCAAACACCTAGAAATCAAAAAGCAACCAAGAAAGAGAGGGATTTGGGGGAAAAACTTCGTCCATGGCAAGAGGAGATGGTGGGGAACGATCCCACCGGGCGGAATCCGAGGGGAGTGGCCGGAGACGGAGATCCGGCGAGGACCTCCGGCGCCGTTCCGGAGCGAGAGAGAGAGGCGTGGGGAGAGAGAGACACTGAATGGGTATGGGGAGTTGGAACTCCCCTGCCCGAGTCACAACTCCACGCGACCACACGCGGCGCGGTAGTACCGCAAGGGTCATCGCGGTAGTACCGTGAAAGCGGTAGTACCGCTCTTTTGGGCGGTAGTAAAAAAATTACTGCCGCGCACATGCGGTAGTACCGCGCTTGTCATTGCGGTAGTACCGTTCCGGCGGTAGTACCGCTCGTAAGGGCGGCAGTAAAAAAAAATTACTGCCGCGCTGTCGCGGTAGTACCAAACCCTCTCAAGGCTCAGGAAGTTGCCCAAACACAAAAAATGGTCATTGCACGAGAACACGCTTACACAAACAAGGACACCCAGACAAAACACAAAACAAACCACGGAACACCACCTCTCCAGAGAGAGGGCGGTGGCCGGAGCCACCTATGTTTGAGTTAGTTGGTATGGCACCGCGAAGAATTATCCTTGGGCCCATGACCAAAACTCCTCTTTGAAACACAAGTACCATCAAAAATGGCGAATGTGAAAGAGTGAATTGATTTATGCATAATGGGGGGAGGGAAAGCTCATTGAGAGAACAACACTCCCCCTATGTCCATGCCTACGTCTAAACAAGATAACAAGTTGAGTATGGTAGGGTGTGCACGAGCTCAAGCAACATTGCTCGAGTCAATGATATTTAGCTCATGCCTTAACTCGCGAAATCTTGCTTCATCCAAAGGCTTCGTGAAAATGTCTGCAAGGTTATCATGAGTGTTGACGTATTTGAGCTCGATCTCTCCTCGCCTAATGTGATCCCGGATGAAGTGATACCGAATCTCAATATGCTTCGTCTTGAAGTGTTGCACCGGGTTGAGAGAAATCTTGATGGCACTTTCATTATCACACCAAAGAGGCACTTTGTCACAAATGACACCGTAATCCTTTAAAGTTTGCCTCATCCATAAGAGTTGTGCACAACAACTACCGGCCGCCACATACTCCGCTTCGGTGGACGAGAGAGACACACAACTTTGCTTCTTGGAAGACCAACTTACCAAAGAGCAACCAAGGAATTGGCATCCTCCGGAAGTGGACTTCCTATCCACTTTGTCTCCCGCCCAATCGGAATCCGAGTACCCAACAAGCTTGAAGTTTGCTCCTCTGGGATACCATAAGCCAAAGTTTGGGGTATGAGCCAAATATCGAAAGATTCGCTTGACCACCACATAGTGGCTTTCCTTAGGTGCGGCTTGAAACCGTGCACAAATTCCCACACTCAACATGATATCTGGTCTAGATGCACAAAGGTAAAGCAAGGATCCAATCATGGAACGGTATACCTTTTGATCCACCGCTTTACCATTGGGATCAATGTCAAGTTGGCACTTAGTGGGCATTGGAGTGGAAGCCGGCTTGACATCACTTAGCTTGAACCTCTTAAGCATGTCTTGAGTGTATTTGGCTTGGTTGATGAAGGTTCCCTCTTTTCTTTGCTTCACTTCGAAACCTAAAAAGAACTTCAACTCTCCCATGGAAGACATCTTAAACATTGAGGTCATTAGTGCGGCAAATTCATCATTGAAGGCTTTGTTAGGGGAACCAAAAATAATGTCATCAACATATAGTTGGCATACAAACAACTCCCCTTTGACCTTCTTAGTAAACAGAGTGGGGTCGATGAGCCCAACTTCAAATCCACGGTCTTGTAGCAACTCGGTAAGGTGGTCATACCACGCACGTGGGGCTTGTTTAAGGCCATAGAGTGCCTTATCGAGTTGATACACATGATCGAGAAAGTAGGGATCCTCGAACCCGGGGGGTTGCTTGACATAAACCAACTCATTAATGGGACCATTAAGAAATACACTCTTCACATCCATTTGGTGCAACTTAAAGTTATGATGGGAAGCATAAGCAATAAGCATGCGAATGGACTCAAGACGAGCAACGGGAGCAAAGGTTTCACCGTAGTCGATACCCTCGACTTGGGAGTAGCCTTGAGCTACCAAGCGGGCCTTATTCCGGATGATGATTCCATGAGCATCTTGCTTGTTCTTGAAGATCCACTTGGTTCCAATGACATTGTGGTTTCCCGTGGGTCTTGGCACTAATCTCCACACCTTGTTGTACTCGAAGTTATTGAGCTCTTCATGCATGGCATTAAGCCAATCCGGATCTTCGAGTGCTTCATATACCTTTTTGGGCTCAACACAAGAGACAAACGCGTGATGTTCACAATAGTTTGCCAATTGTCTACGAGTGCTTACCCCTCTTTGAATGCTTCCAAGAACATTCTTCATGAGATGACCCTTGGTGGAGAGCTTGGAAGCAATCTTGGCGGCACGACGCTCCAATTCCTCCTCGGTGGTGAAACGAGGAGCGGTCACTTGGTCATCTTGAGCGTCGTCATGAGCTTGTTCTTGATCTTGAACTTGCTCGAGGAGGGGAACTTGACCTTGAGCATCACTTGGTGTGTCAACACCGTATTGAGAATGATCTTGCTCTTGGTCTTGTTCATGAGGTTGAGGGCCTTCACTTTGTTCTTCGGAAGCGTGTGGGCCTTGGGTTGGTGATGGCTCCACTTGAGTGGAGCATTGTCCTTCTCCTCCGGCCACAAGGGGTTCCTCAATGGGTAGGATAAAACCAACACCCATTCTTCTTATGGCTTGAGGAGGAATTTCATCACCTACATCACAAGTGCCACTTTGCTCCACTTGGGAGCCGTTATTCTCATCAAACTCCACGTTACACGTCTCCTCAATAAGTCCCGTGGATTTATTGAGGACACGGTAAGCATGAGAGTTTGTAGCATAACCAACAAATATGCCCTCATGAGCTCTAGCCTCAAATTTAGACAACCGAACACCTTTCTTGAGAATGAAACACTTACACCCGAACACCCGAAAGTACTTGAGGTTGGGCTTGTTACCGGTAAGTATCTCATATGGAGTCTTGTTCAATCCCTTGCGGAGGTAGAGCCGATTGGATGCATGACATGCGGTGTTGATGGCTTCGCCCCAAAAGTTGTACGGAGACTTGAACTCTGCCATCATGGTCCTTGCCGCATCCATCAACGTCCGGTTCTTCCTCTCTGCAACACCGTTCTGTTGAGGAGTGTATGGTGCGGAATATTGATGCTTGATCCCCTCATCACTAAGAAACTCGTCCAAGGTGTAGTTCTTGAACTCGGTGCCGTTGTCACTTCTTATAGTCAAGATCTTCGCATTGTGTTGACGTTGAGCTTCATTTGCAAAGTCAATGACGGTTTGTTGGGTCTCACTCTTCCTCTTGAAGAAATACACCCAAGTATATCTTGAATAGTCATCCACAATCACCAAGCAATACTTCCTACCCCCAAGACTATCAAAGGATGGAGGCCCAAAGAGATCCATGTGAAGGAGCTCCAACGGCCTCTTTGAGTAAATGATAGTCGTGGGAGGGTGAGCCTTCTCATGTAGCTTTCCTTCGATACAGGCACTGCAAGCACGATCTTTAGCAAAACTAACATTTGTTAGTCCACGGACATGGTCCCCCTTGAGAAGACTTTGCAAAGATCTCATATTGACATGGGCTAATCGGCGATGCCAAAGCCATCCCACATCAACTTTAGCCATTAGGCATGTCGCGGTCTTAGTGGGTCGCTCTGAAAAGTTAATCACATAAAGACCGTTCTCGACATGCCCAACAAAAGCTACTTTAAGAGTCTTGCTCCACAAGAGGGCCACGGTATCAATATCAAAGAAGGTGGCGAAGCCCATGATTGCAAGTTGACGAACGGAAAGTAAATTGTATGCAAGGGACTCTACAAGCATGACTTTCTCGATCGTGAGATCATGAGAAATGACAACCTTGCCGAGTCCCAATACCTTAGAGGACGAGGCATCACCCCACTCGACATTGGTGGGCATAGATGGAATCTTGTGCACGTCCACCACCAAGTCCTTGCTTCCGGTCATATGATTTGTAGCTCCACTATCGAGCAACCATGAACCTCCACCGGAAGCAAACTCCTACAAGAGATCAATGCTTGGTTTTAGGTACCCATTTTGTAATGGGTCCTTTGATGTTAGTAACAAGGGTCTTAGGAACCCAAATAGACCATTCAATGTAATCATAAGGAGAACCAACAAATTTGGCATAGACATGCCCATCACTAGCACGGCATAAGACATAAGAAGGATTAAAGTCGCCGGCTTTGTTTGGAGGGGCGGCCTTGCCCTTCTTGACACCGCCACCCTTTGCATCATTCTTCTTCTCCTTGGGTGCACCCTCTCCTTCCTTCACAAAGGTTTTCTTGAGAGGGGGAGGTCGTTTGGTCTTGTCATTCTTCTTCTTGTTCTTAGGCTTGGGCGCGTACCCAATCCCTTCCTTGGCCACAACTTCCTTTTGACTATTCAAAAGGTCGTTGAGGTTCTTCTCACCTTGTATGCATGACACAAGACCTTTCTCAAGTTGCTCCTTCAATTTAGCATTCTCCTCAACAAGATGCACATGCTCACAACAAGGGTTGGTAGCATTTGCATTATCAATCAACAACATATGAGGAAAAGTGGCTTTCTCCTTGGTTAGCTTCACTTGGAGTTGATCATGAGACTCTTTGAGGCTAGAATGAGCACCCTTCAAGACTTTGTGAGCCTTGTCTAGAATGTCAAGCTCCTCTTTGAGTCTAGCAAGATCAACCCCAAGCTTTGCCTTCTCGGAGCTTAGCACACGAGACACAACAAGAACATGATCAAGATCTTTCTTTAATTTAGCATGATCATCGTTGTATGACTCCTCAAGAGCCAAACGAAGACCACGCTCTTCCTCAAGAGCATTGGAAAGATCCGAAATCTCATCGGGATAGTCACGACTATGTCCTTCCATCTTAGAGATGGTATTTTCGTGAGCCTCGATCATGTCATTGGCTTCACCAAGTTGTTCCAAGAGAGCAACAAAGTGCTTCTTGGACTTGCCCTTAAGTTTACCCATAAAGGTCTCAAACTCATTCTCCTCCACATTAGTCCCCTCATGTTCATCAATGCAATCCGTCGACGAAGGATGATTAATGATGGTAGTTTTGATGTTGGGGGTTACCTTGTTGGTGGCTTTTGCCATGAGGCACTTGGCGGTGATGCTCTCATTGGGGGAGTCGAAGAGTGACACCCGAGGAGTCGAGGCAATGGCCACGGAGGCCATGGCCACCGTGTCACCACCTTCATCATCATCATCATCCTCATTGTACTCTTCTTGTACCACCAACGCCTTGTGGGGAGACTTCTTGGTGAAGTTGTTCTTGTTGGGGAAAGACTTGGCCTTGTCCTTTCGAATGAGCTTGCCACCGTTGTCTTCCCTCTTCTCATACGGGCACTCCGCAACAAAGTGACTAACGTTGCCACAATTGAAGCAAGTCCTCACTCGTTGCTTGCCCTTTGTGCCACTTGAGTTGTTCTTGTTGAAGTTGGGCCTTGAGTTCTTCTTGCTCCAAAATTGCCTTGAAGCAAGGGCCATGTGTTCATGATATTCATACTTCATGTCTTCGAGGTTGCTCTCCTCTTCTTCCTCCTCATCCTCTTCCTCCATACTAACCTTGGCTTTTAGAGCAAGGTTGGGTCTCTTTCCTCGTTGTGAGCGAAGAACCGCATTGTCGGCGGTCTTGTCCAAGATACTCATAGCAATGAACTCATCCAACACATCATTTGAGGATAGTGTGTGGAAGTCCGGCCTTTGACGAATGACGGAGGACATGGCTTTGTGGTAGGGCATCATCGCCTTGAGGGATTTGCGCTTGATCCAATTGTCATTCGTGTCCTTGCTTCCATGATCTCGGAGAGAGACCGCGAGCTTGGTTACCCTCCGAAAGAGCTCACGAGGTTCTTCATCTTCTTTCATAGCAAACTCATCGGCTTCATCTTGTACCACTTCATAGTTGGAGCGTTGAATGCTTGCTCTTCCCCGATATAGGGAGACCACTTTGAGCCAAGCATCTTTGGCCAATGAGTAGGGCCGGAGATGAGGAAGATCTTCGGGTGGGATAGCTTCTTGAATGATGAAGAGAGCATTCTCATTGAATTGATGGTCCACGACTTCTCTTGGAGTGAAGTTGCTCCGGTCATGCGGATAAAAACCTTCTTCAATAATTCTCCAAAGGTTAGTGTTCACATGATTTAAATGGCACTTAAAATGATAAATTCAAGAATCAAAATCCTCCTTCTTATCAATCTTGGGAGGAGGACCGGCATGATTCAAGTGAGTGGAAGGAAGCGGTCCACCATAGATGGATGGAGGTTCCACATGAGCATAGATGTCGGTTCCACTTTTACCACTTGAAGGAAGGGCTTTATCGCTAGTAGCTTCCCCCTTGTTGGAGGTAGCATCCGTCACCTTGTTGGCGGGATCACCCACTTCCAACGGTGCGGTGGAAAGTTTAAGCTCTTTTAAGAAATCCTTAAACATGCCTTTGACCTCGGCCGTCATAGAGTCTCTCAATGTGTCCAAAGCCACATTGAACTCCTCACGAGATACCGAGGTAGCCCCAACTCCCGAAGACGAGCTCGGATTCGCACCGGGGTGCTCTCCCACATCGTCTTCGACGTCAACCATACTCTTTGGACGGTAAAGTCCTTAAAAAGAGACGAGGCTCTGATACCAATTGAAAGGATCGATATAGTTGACTAGAGGGGGGGTGAATAGGCAACTAACAATTTTTAGCTTTTCTTTAACAATTTAAACTTTGCATCAAAGTAAGTTGTCTAACAATGTAACTAGGTGGACAACCTATATGATGCAACAACAACAAACATACAAGCAAGCAAGAGATAGAACACAATTAAGCTTGCACAAGTAAAGGGATGAGATAACCAAGAGTGGAGCCGGTGGAGACGAGGATGTGTTACCGAAGTTCCTTCCCTTTGAGGGGAAGTACGTCTCCGTTGGAGCGGTGTGAAGGCACAATGCTCCCCAAGAAGCCACTAGGGCCACTGTATTCTCCTCACGCCCTCACACAATGCGAGATGCCGTGATTCCACTATTGGTGCCCTTGGAGGCGGCGACCGAACCTTTACAAACAAGGTTGGGGCAATCTCCACAACTTAATTGGAGGCTCCCAATGACACCACGAAGCTTCACCACAATGGATATGGCTTCGCGGTGACCTCAACCGTCTAGGGTGCTCAAACACCCAAGAGTAACAAGATCCGCAAGGATTAGTGGGGGGGAATCAAATTTCTCTTGGTGGAAGTGTAGATCGGGGCCTTCTCAACCACTCCCGAGCAAATCAACAAGTTTGATTGGCTAGGGAGTGAGATCGGGCGAAAATGGAGCTTAGAGCAACAATGGAGCTTGGGGATGGAAGAGGTCATCAACTAGAGGTAGGAGACGACCCTTTTATAGTGGTGGACGAAATCCAACCGTTATCCACTTAACCAGCTCGCGACGCGCGGTACTACCGCTCCGGGGACGCGGTACTACCGCAAGGCTGCGCGGTACTACCGTGGAAGGAAGCACGGTACTACCGCGGCAGCTGCGATGGCCAGAGCAGACCTGCCAGGGGCAGTACAACCGCGGGCGCGGTACTACCGCACGCCCTTGCGGTACTACCGCAAGGCAGGGGTGCCCTAGCCAAGGAAGGGCACGGAAGAATAAAATTACATCCGTGCCTACTTCCGCTGGAAAAACATCGGTGCAAAAGTCCGGCACGGTACTACCGCGGGTGGCGCGGATGTAAAAAAATTACATCCACTCCTACTACCGCAAGACAGCAGTACGCACGGTACTACCGCGAACCGCTGCGCGGTACTACCGCGGAGGTACGGATGTAAAAAAGTTACATCCGCCCCTACTACCGCAGATCTGCGGTACTAGCCCTGGGTGCCACAGTAGTACAGCTCCAGGGGAGCGGTACTACTGTGGCAGCCTGCGGTACTACCGCGCCTGAAGCACGGTACTACCGCAGGTGCCTGCGGTACTACCGCTCCGAGGAGCAGTACTACCGCAAGCACCAGAACAGCCACGACAATTGCACCGAGGAATCGACGGGAGGAGCTCCAAAGGAAATGGAAAGGTGAAGACAAAGAAGGGAACGTGTACGTGATGATTCCATCCAAACCTTTCCGACGCGGACCCCCTCTTAATAGTACGGCTTTCCTACGACTCAAATCCACCAAAAAGAAACGTAGAAAAACGCCGTCTTCAATAGTCTTCGAGGGGCGATAACCATTGCATACCTAGTGATAGAATATCTGAAAAATCCAAGTAAGACGGTTGGTCCGCAAATGCATTGTCATCAATCACCAAAACACCTTAGGGATAAATATGCCCTTACAGCAAGTGAGTAACAAACCACTCTAATTCGGAACTTGCCGCGTCTAACAGCGAAACTGACGGGTGGGGCCTATCTGTCGGGCTGATGTGGCAAAGACTAGTCCTAGTCAAGGTGTTGACATGCTGAGGTGGATGGGGTCCCACATGCCAGCCACACATTTTATTTCCCCTCTTCTCCTTCCTCCCCTCTAATCTGCTCCAGTGAGCTCGCTCTGGGCGCGGGTGCTCTCATGCTGTCGTCCCCCATCGCTAGTGGATCAGCGGCCGCGGGAGCATCAACAAGTGACGGCAGCGGAAGCATAAGCAAGTGGCGGTGGTGGCGAGAGCAGCAATAAGCGGAGGCCGCAGAAGCAGTAGCATGCGGCGGCGGCGGACCTTGAACGACATGCGCAGTGGCGTCATCGCTGTTGCCGACTCTGTCGTGGGGGAAGCCGGAGGAGCGGCGGGTCAGGCATGCAGGGGAAGCTGAGCATGAGCGTGCGGGCGGGGGGGGGGGGAGGGGGCTTGCCTCAAGCCGCCGGTGAAGCCGGTGAGAAGGGGAGGGAGAGAGAAATTTGAGGAAGGAGGTGTAAGGTAGACAAGTGGGAATCACGTTCAGCTCATCAGGTCAAACTTTGACTAGGAGTAGTCTTTGCCATATTAGCCCAGACAGATGGGTCCCACCCGTCAGTTTTGTTGTTAGACACGGCTCAATATCGAATCAGTGCGATTTGTTACTCACTTGAGGCAAAGTTGGTGGTCTTCTGTTATTTTGACAAAAGCAGTGGGTTTTTAGTATCCTAGCTACAAATGTAGTGGTTTTGAGCAATTAACTCTCACAAAGTACACATGTTTAACATGGGAGGTGAATGTTTTTCCTTGGCGGAAAGGTTTGTACACGATAATCCGCAACATAATTGGCAAATTTTTGTGGCATACTAAAGCATGTATTTGCACAGTTTCATGCCAAAGTACAGCCACTTTTATCACGTGCAAAAATGACATACAAATTTTACATGACATTGCATATTAAAATAAGATATATTAGAAAACATAATTTTAAACATTTATTTCTTGTATTTATATAACTAAAAAAGATTTAATGTGCTAAATAAAAAAATCAAATCCCTTCTGTTTTTTTTTTTGAGCATCATCCCTTCTGTTGTATATGCACACGCAAGTGGCATGGGCCCGTGGGCTACAATGTGCGAGACCACAAGGCCCAGCCAGTTAGTTTGCCAAAGATAACGTTGTGGTAGTTGACACTCCGGTGCATTATATTTCAGCCGTGGTACTTGACGGAGGTGTAGGTCTGGACCATGGTGGAGACGAAGGTGACGAGCGCGACGACCTCGATGACGACGGCCCACGGCAGCGTGAAGTAGTTCCGCTGCACGTCGGCCCACATGACGTACAGCGGGTGGCGGCTCCGCTCCCGCAGCTTCTCCAGCAGCACGCACAGGTAGCTCGTCACCAGCAGCTCGCCGCCGGCCGCCGCCTCGCTCGCCACGCCCATCGTCCGGAAAAACCTCGCCACGGCCTCCTTGGTCTCGTTGCCCGCGCCGCCGTGCTGCTGCACCACCTCCGCCGCCGCCAGCACCCCCGCGTCCTCCGCGGACTGCACCATCTTCGCCATGAAGCAGACGTACGCCGACACGTCCATCGGCGTCTTCATCGACGCCGACGCCGACTGCTCGAACGCCATCAGGTTCAGCAGCAGCGGCGCCGTGCGGAACTCGATCCGGAGCTGGGGGAGGTGGAGCCGGTCCTCGTGCTGCGTCAGCTTCACGGCGAGCGGCACGGGCCCCAGCACCGACGCGATGCCGGTCACCGCCTTGCTCCCGCTGCCGGCGCGCGCCTTCTTGAACTGCACGCCCATCCGCTTCAGGTCGCTCGCCGCCGGCACGTCCTCCTTCCCGTAGCTCGCGCTCCACTTCTTGTCCTCGGGGAGGATCGGGTACAGCAGCGGCACGAACAGCAGCAGCGGGATGCGGCGCAGCAGCCGTGCCGCCTCCTGTGCGGTCTCTATCACGGCGCCGTCCTGGATGGTGCGGGGCGGCGGCTCCCACCGTGTCCGCGCCGCGGTGATCATCGCGTGGAGCAGGTGCAGGACGTGGGAGACCCCCTCGGCCGGCGGCAGCTCCTCGCTCATGTCGCGGCCCTTCTCGCCGGCGAGATAGTACAGCACGAGCTTCACGAGCAGCACCGGCGCGGGGTAGCCGGTGGCCTCGAACTCCGGCAGCTTCGTGTTCGCGATGAGATCAACGAGTACGAAGAAGGGCATCTGGTTCTCGGCGAGGACGAGGTCGACGGAGAGCTGCGCGGGGCCGAAGGGCGTGGCGTGCAGCGACGGCTCCTCGTGGCCCGTGGCGACGTTGATGAGGTGCTCGATGATGAAGCAGCCGTCGAGCACCATCATCTGGATGAACTCGTCAGGGGGGATCTCGGCGACGTCCTCCCCGACGTACATCGCCCGGGCCTCCTGCTCGTGGGCGGCGACGACGCGGATGTACCCCTGGATGACGGCGAGGTGCTGCGCCGCGTCCGGGTGGCCGCGGGAGATGAGGCTGTTGAGGTACGCCACCTTGAGCCGCTCGGCGGGGCGGAGGCGCCGGTCCTCGCGGCTGTGGAGCGGGCCGATGGCGACGAACCCCGGCGTGTAGTCCTTGGCGTTGTTGTTGCGGAGGTGGAGGGGGACGCGGGACAGCCGGTGGCTGGTCGCCATGGCCCGGTGCTGCTCCTCCGCCGCGGCGCCCTCCTGCTTCTGCATCAGGGTGCGCGCCAGATACTCGACGTGCACCGTGATGTCGCCGCCGCCGCCGCCACGGCCGCCGGGCATGCGGAAAGGCCGCTCTCTAGGCATCGTGGACGATGGAACAGTGCACGTGCTATGCCACGATCGCCATGAACTGCATGCCCGGCTACATATATAGGGGCGGAATGGAATGTGAGCCCAGAGAATGCCAGCATGGAGACGATGGCGAGATGGACACGCAAGAACAAATCTGAGAACGACAGGATCCCTCAATGATGTACGTACGCTTATATACAGGTATATACGTAGCTTCCGTCAGCGATAAAGAGGACAGAACATCAGCGCCAATTCTTTGCTTTGCTTGTACATGCAGACAATACGAGATTCAACTTCGTTATTCTAATTATAGTAGGTTGCATACATCCCAATTAAACCCATGCACGCAGCATGTGGCGTGTATGTGCACATCATGCTATACAGTTCACCTAGGGAAGAAGGCGGCCCAGCCCGCAGAGCCCGCGTACAAATCCATCTTCAGTCTAGTACCAGGTGAAGCAAGGGCAGCGCCATTGCTGAATCATACTACCAATGTGCCTGCTCTCATGTGCCTGCTTTCAGAAACAGTAGGTTAAACTTGGGGGCATAGACCATCAGGGCCACCGCTGCTGCCAAGCTCTCTGCGCCGTCTCGCGTTTGTGCAAATGTCCAAGCAGGGTTCCTTCAGCGCCTTGTCAGTGTCGAGAGGTGGGGGTGGCACTCCAAAGTTGAACTGCAATGAGCAACATCGTTATTGGACAGTGCTTCTTCGTGGCATTTGGTTGTGAGAAGGGATAAACATGAGCATGCCCGCGAGGTTTTTGTTTTAGCACAGAAATACATGCTTTCCTGAATTTATTCTACCTGGCAGCTGTAGTCTTCAAAATTCGGCTCCATGTACAGATCGACGCCCATGTGATCCTTGAAGAACGTCTGGAAGATAAAATTCTCTTTTAGGTGAAGGAAGTAAGGTTTTCCCAAAGCTCCGATGCAGGATTCAAAACTCTACCATTCAAGGAGCAGTTCATGCCAGATCTGGTAAAAATTTGGCTGAGGAAAAGGTTTTCAAGATCTATTCATAACTACGCAACATCGACAACGCTCATGCAGGTTTCATCAGTAGAAGATTATACAATTCCAGTTTGCTAAATTGATTTCACACCCCCCTTGGGAGACATATAGGTATTGCATGAAAAAAAATACTATGGAGAAGTACAAATCTGGACATATAACACAGAAGACACACCTGGGTTGGCAGTTTGCACGTGTTGATACAGATACCAAGACATTTGCTCTCTTCCAAATATTTACACTTCTCGACAAACACCTGACAATTTCCATGAAGATATATCAGTACTTCTAAAGTCTTTGTGAATGAAATGTAAAGAGAAGACTGAAGAGACCAATACCCCACTTGACAACGACTTCCCATCGGGCAGTGTTACAGAATTCACTGAACATGTGCCCATCAACCATTGGCACGAAAGCGCTGTTGCTCTAGCTTCACGAGTCAAATGCATCACAAGTAAGAAAAGGACGACCACCGATCATGTTACAGCAAGTCAACTCTGCAGTTGATCTCTACAGGGAACTGAGTACTGGAAGTGTAAGCACGGAGTGCCTGAAATTCTGACTTGCAATGAACTCACCTACCATCATGGATGCAAGTTGGCCATTAGCAATTGGTGCTAAAAGAGCTTTGAAAAGGACTAGCAACAGAGGGGGGAATAGTGCCTGGAGTACTCGGACCTGAAATTTGTAAGAAAAGAGACACAGAAAAGGATAGATAACTGATATTAGCTTTTAAGTCCTGTAAATATGGCAGAAGAGGATTACAGATGAACAAGAGCAGTGGCATACAGCTGATTGCTCAGTCTCCGAAGCACTCTTCCCCTTGATCATGAGGCGATTCGCAACTTCGATCAGCCCTTCGTATCCAGGCTTTTGAGAATCCCACCCAACCTCCTACAGCTTTGTGCACAGAGAATGAGAGGAATTAACAGATGTAACAAGCACAACAGCACTGAAAAGGGCGGGGTTCAGTCTCTGGTTTATCAATTCATCGCGTTCTATCCAACCAGCAAAGATTGAAAATGTTGCATGGGAGTCGAGAAATGAGGTTCAGACTAGCTATTTCATCATTCAGTATCATAACATACTTTCTGCAGTCAACCCCATCAATCGAGAATCATTTCATATCGGCACTAGGCAAAAATCACTTGCATGGTGGGGAGAAGATAGGTAGCTCCTCTAAGTAGAGACAGGAACGGGACGGGTGGATCGATGGAGCTCACCTCCACCATCTTGGCCCGGAAGAAGGCGAGGAGGAAGTCGTCGGCGAAGGAGGGCCGATACTCGCCGCCCTTCCCGGACGGCGGCGCTTCCACCTGAAACAGCACCACGAATCAATAAACTGCAGTGACCCGGCCAGGGCATGGAGGCTGCCTAGAACACCTAATTACGTACCGGCGGCAAGGAGCAGTAGAGCCGGGAGGTAGGCCGTCGGCTGGGTCCCTGGGTCGAGGGGGGTGAGGCCCGAGGGGGCCGAGATGCAAGGGAGGGGAGGAGGTGGCGGTGGAGCCGGCTGGTGGTCGGAGTCGCCATGGGCGTGGACAAGCGCCGGCGAGCTCGCTCCGGCCGTCACAAACCGTACGAATCAACCAGTCAGTGCGTGGTGGATAGCCGGCGGAAGCCCACACGTCAGCGACCTACACTCATTCCTTTTTATTACGGGTATTTTTTATTATTTTCCGGGCGGCAATGCGGCCCAGCCTACCGACTCGCTACCAGGCCCATGTGTCCTTTCGGCCTAAGAAATCGATCCGCCAAGCAACAGTACACAAACTCAAACATTGTCTCAAAAAAAAAACTCAAACAAAAAAAAACACAAGAAACGACATAGGCTGCCACCGAATTGTCCAAAAACCACTAAAAAAACAAATTGTCCAAAAGCACACAGACTTACCAATTCCTACAGAGTGGAAAAGAACAGAGCCTACAAAAATCTCTTAAGCAAAGAGATTTTGCTAATCTGCATTCCGTGTACAACACACACAGGAGTTTTTTTTTTTTTTGGACGTGATACAACACACACAAGAGTTTACATAAAAGAGGGGCCAATTTAACTAGTAGTAGAACGCGAAAGTCTCAGCTACCATATATGTACAGATTGTGTTTTGTCTTAATTTCCAGGGAGCTAGTCTTAACAGGAATGGTTCTAGTTCAGGTCCCCAGATGAACAGCATTCTTGGTGGAGCATAACAAGGAAAACAAAAATGCCTACACAAATTCTTGGTCATGCGTGTGAATTGTAAATCAAAGGAGTATTAACAGTCACTCCAGTTGGTATCTAAATAAAGCCTGAAACAATTCTCAGACTTCCCCAAACCAGATTAAGATCATCAGTGAACTGTAACAAACACAAATTTGTCCAAAACATCCTCACAGAGCCCAAGCAGAGTGTTGCCAGCCCCATTAATGACAGTCCAGCAAGATCTGAAGAGATAATAAAGATGGTAGGACTAAGGTTCCTATCGGTGCGGCTACGCAGGTTATAGGGACAAGGTGGAGGAGGACGAGGGGTGGAGCGGGCGCGCCGGCGAGCGGGCGCCGTCGCGGCTAGGGTTTAGGTGCGGCGGCGGTTGGCTGGTGGCGCCTAGGGTTCCGGCTCCTCAAGGAGCCGGACAACAGAAGATGATAATATCTTTATTTCTTAATTATCAAATAGTATTACAGCCTATATTTATAACCTAAATAACTTGCATAAGAATTAATCCTAAGATAACTTGCGGGCTAAGATTGCCCGGTGGGCCTAGCTAAACCGGCCATAACACTTATCCCCGCCTGCACAAACAGCTCGTCCTCGAGCTGAAGCGCTTGCGGAACTCCTCGAGGCGATCAACCAGCATCAAACACCTTCTCGACGGCTGGGGGGCCAGGTCGGCAGCGACGGCGTCCTCCGGAATGTAGTCTGCAACCTCCAGGTAGAAGAGTCGCGGGCAGGCATGGCCGGGCGTGTAGGGTTCGTCGCAGTTGAAGCACAACCCTTGGCGGCGACGCTCGAGTAGCTCGGCTGAGGTGAGCCGGCGGAACGGGTGCGCCGCGGTCGCGGCGAGGGGTGCCGCAGAAGCCTGCGCAGGCCGACCCTGTGCGGAATCCGGCCCGGGTAGCGACCCAGCGGTCGGGGACGGTGATTCCTGTTGGATGGCCACCGCGCGGCGCTCGAACGCGCGGGCGTAGTACATGGCCGACTGGAGATCCTGGGATCCCCGAAGCTCCACGTCCACGCGGATGTGATCCGGAAGTCCACCAACGAAGAGGTCGGCCCACTGCTGCGCCGTCACGCCTGACGCATGGCACGCCAGGGCCTGGAAACGGTCGGCGAAGTCCTGCACCGTGGAGGTGAAGGGAAGACGGCCGAGCTCCGCCAGTCGGCTCCCGCGCACCGGAGGCCCAAAGCGAAGGAGGCAGAGCTCGCGGAAACGCTCCCAAGGGGGCATGGCGCCCTCGTCCTGCTCGAGGGCGTAATACCAGGTCTGTGACGCGCCGCGGAGGTGGTACGAGGCGACCCAGGTACGCTCCGATGCGAAGGTGCACTGCCCGTGAAAGAACTGGTCACACTGGTTGAGCCAGTTGAGGGGGTCCTCCGTGCCGTCATAGGTGGCGAAGTCGATCTTGGCGAACCGCGGCGGTGCCTGGGAGGGAACACCGTGTCGAGCTGGCTCGGAGGTGCGGAGCAGCGTGGCGGGTGGCGCCTGGTCGGAGTACTCCGGGTAGGGACCGGCGGAGCCAGATGGCCCCCCGAACTGTGGGAACGGAGTCGGCTGTTCGGGGGCTGTGGTGTAGACCGGCGAAGGCGAAGACCCAGCCGCCCACGCTGGAAGTGGCGACGGGGAGGGCGGGAACCGGACCTGATGAATCGGGAGGCCGGTCGACGAGGGTGCCCCCTGTTGGGGAACGTAGTAATTTCAAAAAAAATCCTACGCACACGCAAGATCATGGTGATGCATAGCAACGAGAGGGGAGAGTGTTGTCTATGTACCCTCGTAGACCGAAGCGGAAGCGTTGACGCAACGTAGAGGAAGTAGTCGTACGTCTTCCCGTTCCAACCGATCCAAGTACCATTACTCCGGCACCTCCGAGTTCTTGGCACACGTTCAGCTCCACGACGCTCCCCGGGCTCCGATCCAGCAAAGCTTCGGGGAGGAGTTCCGTCAGCACAACGGCGTGGTGACGATCTTGATGTTCAACCGTCGCAGGGCTTCGCCTAAGCACCGCTACAATATGATCGAGGTGTAATATCGTGGAGGGGGGCACCGCACACGGCTAAGGAACGATCACGAAGATCAACTTGTGTGTTTATGGGGTGTCCCCTGCCCCCGTATATAAAGGAGTGGAGGAGGGGAGGGCCGGCCCTCTCTATGGCGCGCCCTAGGGGAGTCCTACTCCCACCGGGAGTAGGATTCCCCCTTTCCTAGTCCAACTAGGAGTCCTTCCATGTATTAGGAGTAGGAGACAAGGAAGGGGAAGAGGGAAGAGAAGGAAGGAGGGGGCGCCGCCCCTCCCCCTAGTCCAATTCGGACTAGCCAATGGGGGGGGGCGCGGCCTGCCTCTCCCTTTCCCCTAAAGCCCAATAAGGCCCATATACTTCTTCCCCCGTATTCCCGTAACTCCCCGGTACTTCCGAAAATACCCGAATCACTCAGAACCTTTCCGATGTCCGAATATAGTCGTCCAATATATCGATCTTTATGTCTCGACCATTTCGAGACTCCTCGTCATGTCCCCGATCTCATCCGGGACTCCGAACTCCTTCGGTACATCAAAACTCATAAACTCATAATATAACTGTCATCGAAACCTTAAGCATGCGGACCCTACGGTTTGAGAACAATGTAGACATGACCGAGACATGTCTCCGATCAATAACCAATAGCGGGACCTGGATGCCCATATTGGCTCCTACATATTCTACGAAGATCTTTATCGGTCAGACCGCATAACAACATACGTTGTTCCCTTTGTCATCGGTATGTTACTTGCCCGAGATTCGATCGTCGATATCCAATACCTAGTTCAATCTCGTTACCGGCAAGTCTCTTTACTCGTTCCGTAATACATCATCTCGCAACTAACTCATTAGTTGCAATGCTTGCAAGGCTTAAGTGATATGCATTACCGAGAGGGCCCAGAGATACCTCTCCGACATTCGGAGTGACAAATCCTAATCTCGAAATACGCCAACCCAACAAGTACCTTTGGAGACACCTGTAGAGCACCTTTATAATCACCCAGTTACGTTGTGACGTTTGGTAGCACACAAAGTGTTCCTCCGGTAAACGGGAGTTGCATAATCTCATAGTCATAGGAACATGTATAAGTCATGAAGAAAGCAATAGCAACATACTAAACGATCGGGTGCTAAGCTAATGGAATGGGTCATGTCAATCAGATCATTCAACTAATGATGTGACCTCTTTAATCAAATAACAACTCTTTGTTCATGGTTAGGAAACATAACCATCTTTGATTAACGAGCTAGTCAAGTAGAGGCATACTAGTGACACTCTGTTTGTCTATGTATTCACACATGTATTATGTTTCCGGTTAATACAATTCTAGCATGAATAATAAACATTTATCATGAAATAAGGAAATAAATAATAACTTTATTATTGCCTCTAGGGCATATTTCCTTCACCCCCGAGCTAGGCAGGGCCGGCGTCGGTGGTTGTAACGTCGGCGACGGGGGGTGGCCGGGGGCATCGGTGGCCGCGGGGGACGATGGCTGCAAGTACCACAGAGGAGCCGCGACGGGCATGGTCCCGCCGGGGTGTCCCGCCTGGAACGGCAGCAGCGACAGCTTGGTGCAAGCCGGCGCGGAGAGTGGCTGCAGCGGTCCGGTGGCCACCGCCTGCGGCATCTGCTGTAGCGGCCAGGGGCCTGCTGATGGTGTCGGCGCCAAGGGCCAGAGGGGCGCCGCGGCAGCCGGAGGACCGCCCGGTGGAGCCTGCACCGTTGCCGCCGGGGGGAACGGTGCGGGCGTCGGGGCCCAGGTCGGCCACTGCGGTCCCTGGGTGGTGGCGGACGGCGCGGTTGGCGCCGCGAACGGCGTCGGCCACTGCGGCCAAGGCGGCGTCGAAGCCGCCGGTGGGGAAAGTGTCGGGTAGCCGCCGGTGATGGCCGCCGGTACTGAGTACCACGGCAGCGCCTGCTGGCCCGCGGGCGCGACCGGATGAAGCGGTGGAGGCGGCCCGTACGGGCTCGCCAAGTAGAGGCGGATGCCCTGGACCGCGACGACCAGGTCGTTGAGCACGCCGACCATAGCCTCCGGTGTGAACTGCGGCGGCGCTGGGGGAGGCGACGGCGGTGGTTGCTGGATGGGGTTTTGCGGCTGGCCCTGGCCCGGCGTGGTGCCGGTTGCAGGGGAGATCGGCGCCGATAGAGAGGCCGTGGCGCCCGGCGATGCAGCGGCGGCGTTGGTGGAATCGGTGGCAGCGGCGGTGGGGGAGGCGTTGGGCAGCGGCGGCTGCGGTGGTAGTGGGTTTGGAGGCGGTGAAGACATGGTCAAAACCTGGGTACATGATACCAAATTGGTAGGACTAGGGTTCCTACCGGTGCGGCTACGCAGGTTATAGGGACAAGGTGGAGGAGGACAAGGGCTGGAGCGGGCGCGCCGGCGAGCGGGCGCCGTCGCGGCTAGGGTTTAGGTGCGGCGGCGGTTGGCTGGAGGCGGCTAGGGTTCCGGTTGCTCAAGGAGCCGGGCAACAGAAGATGATAATATCTTTATTGCTTAATTCTCAAAGAGTATTACAGCCTATATTTATAACCTAAATAATTTGCATAAGAATTAATCCTAAGATAACTTGCGGGCTAAGATTGCCCGGTGGGCCTAACTAAACCGACCATAACAAAAGATTCTTCTCAGTGTGGATCAATTTGACAAAACGAATAAAGTTACGGAATATAAAGTTGGGTGCCAGGTTATTACATCATGCTGTGTGCTGCTCCTCTGTCTTTGCTCTCACTCTGATCCCTGGTCTATAACAGAAAGATAACATACTGGCAATACTTTTATCACCTGTATTCAGCAATCTCTTTTTTCTCGAACACGCGGGAGATCTGCGTGTCATTACATTAAGAAGAAGAAATGGGACAAGAACCCATACAACACCCGCTCACACATGCTACACATGCCACAATATTATTCTTAGATTACATCCCCACCTGTTTATCATTAAAAAAAAGCGACCAGACAGGACTACAGACCAAACAACTAAGCTCCATGGGCCAGGGAAGTCAAGCAAGAGAGGCCCCGGGCACCTGCAATCTCCCAAAGAAGTCGCTCATCGCCGGCAATATATTCAACAATCTCCATCAGTGCTACTCAGTGGTGTGGTGCAACTGACAGCATAGAGTATGAGACTCCGACATGAGCTCGAATATCCACTAAATGAACATAGCATCAGCAATCTCAAAAATCCCTTCTTTAGGGACACATTTGCCCTGGCATATATCAGAAATTCCTCAAACTAAAAGTGAATCTACCCTTAGCAGATCACCGAGAATGACATCTGCTAAAAATGCATTCATATCAAGGAAAGTGACTCTTTTAGAGAGATTATAAATCTCTGGTGGTTGGAACAAACCATGCTAAAAAGCTAGAATTGATATTCATTGGGCTTCTTGTGGAAAGAGCACATATCTATACCTTCCCTGTTCAATCAGAAGCCATTATCCCTAAATGCACCAGTTCTGCTAGACAATGTGGTCCACCTTTCCACGCCAAAGAAGCTTAAAAGATACACATATATGAACTGAATGAAAAAAATGAAGGACCGGTTTTCCACAAGCAACTAGTTTGCATTTATTATACGAGCAAGACACCCAGATGGCAATGGAATAAATCAACTGTACCTTCCAAGGAGTTATACACATCCAATGAATCAACTACTCAACTGTGATTGACTTCTCCAAAAAATCGATACCTTGCAGGGAGTGATTTTATTTGCTCATGATATCTGCCTTCCCTTGAAAATAGATGCATCATCAACAAACCAGTTGAATTTTCAAGTGAGATGCTCTTCCCATCAACTTTAGACAAATAATTTCCAGCCTTGACTATCTCACCTTTTTCTAGCAACATTCTGATGATATCATTTAACAGAACGGAGCTGGGAGCATACCCACTCGTCTCCATTGATGAGAACATATGATCAGCTTCTTCCATTGATCCTTCTTTTAAAAGATTTGTTATCATTATTCTGTAAGTAGAAGCATTAGGTACCAATCCATTGGCAGATATTGCAGCAAACAAAATGTTAGCTTCTTCTCTTCTTCGAACCTTGTACATTGCATCAATCATGGTATTGAATATTGTAATATCAAACTTCACATTTGTTGCACCTAATTTGTGGAACAGTATGATTGCTTCCTCAGTGCAATTATTCCTACAAAGTTCTCCAAGAATTATACCGTATGTGGAAATGCTCACTGTTGCTCCACTTTCAATCATCTGATGGACAATCTCCGCAGCTTCCTTGCTTCTTCCATGGTTGCAAAGGGAGGCCACAAATGAGTTGCGAGTAGCATCATCTAGTATTAGGCCCCGGCTTGTCGTTTCTCTGAATATTTTTACTGCATCTTTCCACCAGCCCAAAGAGGAATATCCCTGGATCATACACTTATAAGTTACGTTGTTGGGTCGAACATCATTATCGACCATAAGCTGAAGGAACGACTCTGCCTTGTCCATTGCCCTGGCCTTGCAGAGCGCATCAATTATCGAGGTATATGTCACCACATTAGGCTTAACTCCTTGCTGCACCATCTCATTGAACAGATCGCATGCCTTGCTTACTTTGCCTTCCTTACAGAAGCCGTGGATGACCGTGCTATATGCCACCACGTTGGGGGCGCAGCCACCTCCTTCTTTCGACATCATCTGGAACAGGTCGAGCGCTCGCTGGCTCCTGCCATCGTCACACAAGACCTTCAGAACGACGGAGTATGATAAGGCATCAGGCACACAACCGAGTTCAGGCAACCTATGGAGCAGCACGTTGACAGCCTCGTCTGTCCGTTTTGCGAGGCAGAAGCACTTGATGAGGGTGTATGCGTCGATGCGGTCTGTCCTCAGGCCCGTCCTGAGGAGGCGGCCGAAGAAGGCAAGCCCCAGGTCAGGGCGACGAGCGCGGCAGCAGCAGTCCATGAGGATGCCGTAGGTGTGGACTGTAAGAGGCTTCTCCGCGCAGGCGGTTGAAGAGAGACACGGCGAGGGCGGGGCTGTCTGTGCAGGCGGCGGAGGCTGGTGCACGGGCAAGGGCGGCGAGGAAGCCGTTCAGGGCTGGACCAGGGACCGAGGTTGCCTGCTGCAGCAATCCGTCGAACAGGTGGTGCGCGTCTGCCGGGCTGAGCGTCCCGGAGCGGACGCGCTCCGTGGACGCGGCGAGGGCGGCGCTGGGATCCCAGCAGCGTGAGGGCGCAGAGGTGGGGGCTGAGGAGAGGAGGCGGAGGAGGCGCGGCATGGGCGTGGAGGAGTGGAAGCGAGGCATCACTGCCATGGACACCGTGTTTGGTGCTTGTGGAGTGGCTGAGCGTTTTGTTTTTTGGACTTAGAGCATCTACAACTACATATGACAAATACGACTCCTCAAACGCCCAGCTGCAGTGATCAAGCACGTCTTAAATTTTACTTGTTGCATCCGGACATCTCATATTATATTCTCAAATTCATACAAAGACATGCAAACTAAAATAAACCTACGTACTACGTCGATCAACTAGCTACTCGTCGTTAGAGATGTCGACGATCTCCGTGCCCGGCTCCAGCAGCATGGGCGGCAGCTGCAGCTCCGCCTCCTCCGACGCCTCCAGCTGCTCTGCTTCGGCCTCGTCCGACTCTATCTCCACGTCGAGCTCGTCGAAGAGCACGTCGATCTCCGCCTGCTGCCGCCGGAGAAACGCCCGGTTGGCCTCCACAAAGGCCTCATCCTGGATGGACTTCAGGATGGCCTGCTGCTTGGCCATCTCGTCGGACTGGGCGACGGCGAACTCCACCTCCGCCTGCTCCATGTTGAAGGCCGGCACCTGCTGGTTCGGCTCCTCCGCCTCCTCCCCGTCCTACACCTCCATCAGAACCTTCTTCTCCTCCTCCTCCTGCTCCGGCGAGTTCGGAGGCAGCCCGGCAGCGATGCAATCGGCGCGCGCGGCTTCCCTTGCCCGGATTTGCTGCTGGATCTCGTAGTGGTGCTCCGGCGTCAGCATGGCATAGTACGTGACCTTGCTCTGGACCATGGTGGAGTGCCAGAGCGTGGACAAAGCGCCGGAGCGGGAGAGGGGGGAGGTGGATGGGCTCGGACTGGCGGCACGGAGAGGGAGGGGGTTGGGTTAGGGCTGCGAGACACCGGCCGGCTTAAATAGCCGGATTTCGTCTTGGGCGGCGAGCCGGAGCGGCATCACGCGGTGTTCACACCGCGACGACGGACACTGCGTCCGTCAGACCGCCGGGTTTCCCGGCGTTTCCATGTGGGGTCATGCCGTCAGGCCGACGTGGCGGGCGTGCCCGGACGCCCCCATATCCGCCCCATATTTGGGCTGGATATGTGAGGTGCCGGTCAGCCCAGGCATTTAAGGGCCGTTTGAGAGGCCCATCTGGGTCACTGTAAACTTCTTGTATGGGGCGTAGTGTTTTCACGAAATTTTCAACAAACTCAAAGGGCGAGCTGCAAACAAAACCATCACGCCTAAATCAAGGGTGGATTATGTAGCACTAGAGGATGGGCCTACGCTTGGTTAAGTTTGGAATCCAATAACTCCCGAACGTTTGGATTTTGAGCATTTCGTTCCGAACGTTTTTACATGGCAACTTTAGTTAATAGGGGATGACAACTTTAGTTGATAGGGGATGGCAACTTTCTTCTTTTTCGTTTTTTTGTCAGAAAATTTCATGTTTCTCTAATCTCACGCAAACTAAACTTGCCACCTAAAATGTTCGGGTTGCCATGCTTAAATCTCGAACGTTTGGGAGTTATCATTACCGTTAAGTTTTTGCAACACAAACAATTCAACTAGTACTGTCAAAAAATAAATTCAACTCACGAGGAGCCAGCAAGGTTTCTAATTATAAAAATCATCACATGTAGTGGAAGTTGTGGCATCCTCCTTTGTTAGTGGTCTTCAGGTTGCACCAACAACTTTTTCGAGGAAACATATCGCCTTAGAATCTCTCGACGCATGAATATTGCGACTGAACATTTTTTTCTCTTTGTTTACCATCTGCCCCGAATAATCTTCATACAGCCCCCACAAAAAAGTAAAGAACAATCTCTCATACAGCCCCCACAAAAAAGTAAAGAACAATCTTCATACAGGGAAATGATCCTCCCTAGGACACCTGCCTTCTCAAATTGAAATGTTCATCAACACCACAGGATCATCCTCATATAATGGTTTATGCCAAGAGCAGTAGCACAGTAGTGAACGCCATCAATGGATCTAGCTGCATTCACCTAATTAATAAACACGGACAGGCCCTCAGCATAGATGATAGCTATGGAGATAACAGTTTTATAAGGAACGATAAATGAGCTTATGGGCTGAACTCTCTTTTAATCTCATAAGATTTTTGACTATCGGGGTGAGGATCACCATTGCTTCACCATACAGATAACGTATCTGTTTTCAGAAAATTCAGTACCACATCCTTAACTCGCTGCCCAAAAAGATCCCATAATGTCTTGTAAAAAATAGCTGACGGCATTCCATGATACAATTAAGAGCATCTTCTATTTGTTCCTCGCTATTAGGATGCCAGCAGCATGTGTTTCATCTCAGGTGTTATCCTTGGCTCAATAGCATTTGGCAGCTCTAGCTATCTGGAACCTGCATGGGAAGTGAAATGGCCTTTCTAATACCCCCTCCGTTCCTAAATATAAGTCTTATTAGAGATTGCACTATGGACTACATACGGATGTACGTAGACATATTTTAGAGTGTAGATTGACTCATTTTGCTACGTATATAGTCCCTTACTGCAATCTCTAAAAAGACTTATGTTTAGGAACGGAGGGAGTAGTTACTACCAAGAGATTTTAACTACAAGAGAAATGACCATTTTAACATCACCTTTCAGCTTTTCAAAATTTGTTAGTTTCATCCTCTCTGAAAAACAGGAAAGAAGTATGAAATACTCCGATTTCCTTGTACAGCAAATCATTGTGAGCATACTGTTTCTAGTACAGGTTATGCTGATCCTTAGGTCTCTCCAACTTGTACTTCAGTAGTTGTTTACGAGAGCTTAGCAATGTTGTGCGCGTATTCTTCTTTAGCACTTTCCTGGCATAGAACATGCACATAGAGCATAGGGGCAACATCAATGTGAACCTCCATTCCTCCAAAACCACAGACCAAAAATACATGAGCTAGGAACACAAGACTTTTTATCAGGGTGCATCATCTATTCTGGAAGTGATACCTACAATTAATATTTGAGGTTGGTACATCATAACCCTTCGTGATGGTGTTACCCAAATAAAAATACTCTATGGCAGTACAAGATTACAACAATATTACTTGGAGGAATCTTCAGACATTGGATGGAATTGTGCAGGATATGTCTAGTACTACGTATTTCATTTCAGATGCATCAGGCTATTAACGATGATGCAAATCCCATCCTAAAACATGAAAAACAATAACAATTAGTATTCATCACATTTTATATGCTAAACGCCCATTGCTTACTCATCATATAAAGTGCACTATGTAAATGGTACTAGAATTACAATTGTAGTGGGTTTAGCCTAGCATAGTCATGTAGTTAGTTATTTCGATAATCATAATGCACATGTTGGATACTTGTATATCATGTAGTGTGGTGCCTAATTTGCAAGGGAAACAAAAGTTTAAGAAAGAACTACACAGTTTATGGTTTGCAGTTGAATAACAAATTAAGAAGTTGGATGATTGAACAACTCTATTAATTAATATATAACAAGAAAACAAATGAACTGAATGAAGGAATGACTGATCGATTTTCTACAAGCAAGTAATCGGAATTCCTCAACCCAACAAGAGGGCCTGATGGCACACAATAACTGAACTGTGCCTTCTGAGGAGTTATGCCCAAATACAATGCACTACTCAACTGTAGCTCCACCAAAAAATTGATACTTTACAGGGAGCAATTTTATTTTCTCCCTATATTTGCCTTCCCTTGAAAAGAGACGTATCAGCAGCGAAGTAGTTGAAGCTTCAAGTGAGATGCTCTTGCCATCAACTCTAGACATATAATGTCCAACCTTGACGACCTCACCTTGTTCCAATAATATTCTGATGATAACATTAATAAGACGAGAGTCCGGAGCATAACAGCTCTTCTCCATTGATGAGAGCATGTTTTCAGCTTCTTCCACTAATCCTTCTTTTAGAATATTTGTTATCATTGTGCGGTAGGTAGAAGCATTAGGTACCAATCCACTGGCCGATATTGAAGCAAACAAATCATTAGCTTCTTCTCTTCTTTGAACCTTAAACATTGCATTGATCATGGTATTGAGTATTGCAACATCCAATTTTATATTCATTGCACGTACTTTCTGGAACAGCGTGATTGCTTCATCGGCGCAATTATTTCTACAAAGTCCTTCAAGAATTATAGCGTATATTGAAAGGCTCACTGTTGTTCCACTTTCAATCATCTCATGGATCATTTTCTTCGCAGAAGCAGTTCTCCCAGCACGAAACAACCCATTTAGTAAGGTGCCATATGTAGCAGTTGTAGGTTTAATTTTGTTATGCATCATTTCTCTGAATAGCGTCAACCCATCATCAATCCTTCCATTTCTAGAATAGCCATCAAGAAGGGTAGTATATGTATAAACATCAGGCTCAATGCCAGCTGATACCATGGCATCAAGTACTTTGAATGCTTTATCCATCTTGCCAACTAAACAATATCCGTCAATCAGTGAATTAAATGTAATAATGTCAGGCCTCTCACCAATGTTTATAGCCAAGTCGAAGATATTGTGTGCATCCGTTACTCTTCCTTCTTTGCATAGACTGTTTATTACTGAGCTGAAGAACAGAATGTCAGGACGAGGAATACCTTTGTTCATCATTTCAGAAACCAACTCCTTCACTTTCCCCAAATCACCATGTGTACAAAAACCCTGAATTAGGGATGTATAAATAGCTGTGTCCGGTTGTACTCCCATAGCAATCATCTGACTGAGTTTGTCCATGGCATCAGCCAGATTACCCATTCTGCAAAGTGCAGCTATTACAGTTGAATAGGTGTATACATCCGGACTCGCTCCTTGTTCTCGCATTTTGGTAAAGATGAGCATAGCTTCATCTGTCATTCCACATTTAGCATATGCATCAATTAATATGGTGAAAACTTTGCAGTTGGCTACAATACCATTGCCTTCCATTGAATTAAAGAGATTAATCATATCGGTGAGGCATCCTTCGGTAGCATACCCGTGAAGAAGAGTAGAGTACGTGACAATATTAGGTTTGAGGCCCTTGGCGGTCATGGAGTCGAAAAATTCTGCAGCTTCTTTGCTTCTTCCATGCTTGCAAAGGGAGTACATGAATGAGTTCCAAGTATACATATTTGGTCGAACACCATTATCAACCATCTGCTGAAGGACCAGCTTTGCCTTGTCCATTGCCCTGACCTTGCACAAGGCATCAATAATCGAGCTATATGTCACCACATCAGGCACAATCCCTTGCTGCATCATCTCATGGAACAGATCACATGCCTTGCTTACTTCCCCTTCCTTAAAGAAGCCGTGTATGATTATGCTATATGCCACCACATTGAGGGAGCCGGCACCTCGTTCTTTCCTCACCATCTGGAGCAGGTCGAGCGCTTGCTGGCTCCTGCTATTGTCACATAAGCTCTTAAGTACTATGGAGTATGAGATGGCATCAGGCACACAACCGAAATCGGACATCCTATGAAGCAGCATGTTGACAGCCTCATCTGTCCGTCTTGCATTGCATGGCAGAGGCACTTGAGGAGGGTGCTGGCGACGATCACGTTTGCCTTGAGGCCCGTCCTCAGGAAGCGGCCGAAGAAGGCAAGGCCTAGGTCCGGGCGGCATGCACGGCAGCAGCTGTCCATGAGGATGTTGTAGGTGCGGACTGTGGGCGGCGCCACCCGCGGTCCTGCTTCTTCTCGGCAGACACGGTTGAAGAGGCCGAGAGCAAGGGAGGGTCCATCTCTGAGAGCAGCGGAGGACGGAGCACGGGCGAGCGCGGCAAGGAAGCCGTTGAAGGAACGCTCGGGGACCGGGTTGGCCTGCAGTAGCAATTCGTCGAACAGGTGGTGTGCGTCTTCAGGGCTGAGCGTCCCAGCGCGGACGCGCTCCGTGGCCGCGCCAAAGGCGGGTCGAGGGTCCCAGCGGCGTGAAGGCCGCGAGGTGGAGGAGGAGTAGCAGCGGCGGCGGGGGAGGCTGTGCAAGTGCCAGGTGGAGCGAGGCATCGGCAATGGCCTTCTTTTTTCTCGCGCTGGTAGAGGTAGAGGGAGTGAGACAGATCCGTGAGTGAGAACCGAGACCGAGAGGAGGTTTTTTTAGAAGAGAGGAGTTTGCGGGTAATAAAAGAGAAGTATGATGCATTCCCCAATGTGGTCTTAGTCAGGCCTGGTCCAGCACTGTAAAGGTCGGCCCGTTTGGATTCTCATTTCTTTCTCAATTTTTTTGCTTTTATTTGTTTGTCAGTGGAAACAAAAACACTGCTGAAAAGCTATTACCCCTGAGAATTTTCTGAACTTTTCCTTTTCGTTAGCTAGAATTATACAAAATTTTCACCTCCAGAAATTTACATAATCCCACTGTAGCTCCACTAATGAACATTAACAAATCAAATTGTGGGCATCACTCGGAATGCATGTACGAACTACTCCTTCTGTTTCAAAATACTTGAATTTTTAGGTTTGTGCTAAGTCAAAAATATTTAAGTTTGACCAAATCTGTTAAAAAATACCAACTACACCAAATCTTCGTCAAACTAGTTTTGTCCTAAAGAAAGGGTTTTTAGGAGTCTAGTGTCTCAATGGAGGCTCTCAAATCTTCATCATGAGGTGTTTTCAAATGAAAGTAAGAGAAGGTATCACAATACTTTTTTTTTGACAGAGAAGGTATCACAAACTTGTTGTCATAGATCCCATCTCGTTAAAATCCTCCTGAGAAGAGAATGTGATCAGTACGAACAACACATAAATGTTTTCTACGGAAACACTGTCAGATTTTTAGGCATGGCAATTTATATTGGCGCGATGATGACAATTTTAGTTTGCAAGCATGGCAATTTTCCGATAAAAACAAAAATAAGACTTATTTGACACGCTCTTCAACTAAACTTGTCATCCTTGGAGGACATAATTTGCCATAAAAAATGTTTGATTTGCCATGATAAAAAATCTGATGTCAAATTTGCAGTGGAGTCCTTCCTTTATACAGGCTGCTGCCGAGGCATAACATTGGCATTGATCTGAAGGAAAATAACCATATACTACTTCGTCCGGGTTTACTAGCCCCCTCCCTGTATTTTAGGCAACTGGTAAAATATAAGTTATATATAGAAAAATAATATCATTAGAAATTACATTTAAATAAAAATTCAACAATATAAATTTTGGTGACACATAGAGCCTCTTTGATTCGCGGGATTCTAAAAACGCGGGAATAGAAAAAACGTAGGATTGAAATGTCACACTTATCGCAATCCTGAGTTTTTTGATTGCATCAAGGAAAGCCAAATGATTCTTTCAAAGAAGTTTGAGTGGATGCTAGAAATACAATAAAAGGTAGTATAAACATAGTTTAGGGAAAATCCTATAGGATTCAATCATATAAATCAAACAACCAATATAGAAAAAATATGCTAATGATTATAATCCTCCAAAATTCCTATGAAAGACCTTTGAATCAAAGGTGCCCTTTACATTTGTAGTCAAATATGTGGTGAAAATTTAACCCAAAATACAATGGAAACTAATAAACTTTTGAATACAATAAAAAGTAGTAAAAAAATGTTTAGGGAAAAATCCTATAGGATTCAATCATATGAATCAAACAACCAATATAGAAAAAAAATGCTAATGATTATAATCCTCCCAAATTTCTATGAAAAACCTTTGAATCAAAGGTGCCCTTAACATTTATAGTCAAATATGTGGTGAAAGTTTAACCCAAAATACAATGGAAACTAATAAACGCAGACGGAGGTAGTAGTGCTGTTTCAAAATATTCTGAATCAAAGAATGAGCGGGTTGTGCCTCTCATCCTTGTAATTTTCAAAGAGAAATCGAATCTAGCGTCTAAGGGGAAAGCTTCGCGTCTCCCTCTTTAAAAAGCTCCCCCCGTACGCAGCACCAGTCTCACTCTCACAGAAAGGAAACCATCGTCCAGGCACGCAGGCGAGCGATGGCGAGCCTGAGCGTGCCTCCGGTGCTCACGCCTCCGCGCGATGACGCCGTTGCTCTCCACAAGGCCTTCAAAGGTACACAGATGCAACGAACGATGAACTATTCCTTCCATCCTGTCTAGCAACAATCGATGTTGTCTGCGTAACAGCCGGTGTCTTGTATCGTGCAGGGTTCGGTTGCGACAGCATGACGGTGACCAACATACTTGCTCACCGTGACTCGGCGCAGCGTGCGCTCATCCTGCAGGAGTACAAAGCCATATACCATCAGGATCTCTACCATCGCCTAGCAACCGAGCTGAGTGGAAACCACAAGGCATGCAAAATGAACTACATTTTTTCATATCTGTCCAGAAACTGAGTGGAGTACTGCTCCCGAAAC
Source organism: Aegilops umbellulata (assembly GCA_032464435.1). Taxonomy (NCBI): domain Eukaryota; kingdom Viridiplantae; phylum Streptophyta; class Magnoliopsida; order Poales; family Poaceae; genus Aegilops; species Aegilops umbellulata. Next base: position 69,811,142 of record CP136054.1, read on the forward strand.
GAACCTGCATGGCTGTGGCTGCAGAACGCTATGCTGCTTTGGGTCCTCGACCCCGTGGGGCGTGACGCGACCATACTCAACCAGGCTCTCAACGGCGACATCACCGACCTGAGAGCCGCCACCGAGGTAATCTGCTCCAGGACGCCGTCGCAGCTGCAGATCATGAAGCAAACCTACCGCGCGAGGTTCAGTTGCTACCTCGAGCATGACATCACCGAACGCACCTACGGTGATCATCAGAAGGTTAGCCTTGTTTGTTGTTTCCATCATCATCACATAGGTGCCTTTTCTTGATCTGTTTTGCGCTTGAATCTATCGTCACTATTGTCTAATTATTCAGGTGTTGATCAATGCAGCTTCTGCTTGCGTACCTGGGAGTCCCACGCAATGAAGGCCCGGAGGTTGATCCTTCGGCGGTGACAGACGACGCGAGGGAGCTGTATCAAGCTGGCGAGAAGAGGGTGGGCACCGATGAGCGGGCCTTCATCCGCATCTTCAGCGAACGCACCTGGGCGCACCTGGCATCCGTCGCCAACGCTTACCAGCACATGTACGCCCGGTCCCTGGAGAAGGTGACGTTTATCTCCAACTTTCTTGAAACTCCTCTCATCTTCCTTCCATGTGCAAATCAGGCCTCGAAAATAAATAAATAAATAGATAAAAAAGGCATCGATGCTCACCGAATTTGCAGGCCGTGAAGAGTGAGATGACAGGGAACTTCCAGTTCGGGCTGCTGACCATCCTCAGGTGTGCCGACACTCCGGCGAAGTACTTTGCCAAGGTCCTGCACAAGGCGATGAAAGGCCTGGGCACCAGCAACGCGGCGCTCATACGGGTGGCGGTGACGAGGACCGAGGTCGACATGAAGCACATCAAGGCAGAGTACCACAACAAGTACAAGGGGTCGCTGGCTGAAGCTATCCACTCCGAGACGTCAGGGAACTACCGAACCTTCCTCCTCTCGCTCGTCGGCCGGGACCGCTAAGGCGCTCCCAGTGCATGCTCAATCGATCCCCCACATGCATGGTGGCCCCAAGACTGCCATGCGTGATCGATCAATAGGCATTGGGGCACAATAATCTGAAAAGGAGCAAAATAAGATTGTATTATTCATGTGGAATCAACACAATTGTTCTACGTTCACTTTTCCAAATATGGAGCATCAGTACCTTCACTATTTCCAAATAACTCGCCATCAACATAGTTCTTTTTACTATAGTAGTACCCCATCTTACACTGCTTTATTCCGCCTTATCTCCCCCGTCTCATCACATTTGGTCTATCACCAGATAAATGTAGTGGGAAGGTGCCTTTATTATTGTTAACTACCACTCCAGAAGGGAAAAGAAAAAAAGGAACAATAGTTTGGCAACATATTCTACATGATTGGCCGACCACATCTCGCCTTTCACAAAAAAAGTAACAATAATTTGACAACATATTCCACACGACTGGCCGACCACATCTCGCCTTCCATAAAATTCCACGGAGAAGTTCATTTCAACAGCCAAAGCTTGTAAATCACTCCCAAGTTCAGGACTAGTTAAGGTGCTTCTACATTATACGGAAGCTCTATTACGATTCAACGAAACTTAATTAACATAATGTACGGAAAACTTCTCTCTGCTTCCTCCGTTAGAAGTGAGCTTTCAAAATACCTGAAGTGGACAGATGATGCGTTTAGTACCACATAACATCCAGTACATCTTAAATTACTGTTACACAGGTGATGCGTTTAGTACAACATAACAACCTGCTGTTATAAATCACTGTTACAAAGATGATAGTACCACATAACATACAGGTTAATGCTAACGACTCCACTGCACACTTAGGGAGGCAAATAGGCAAAGTAATAACCAGTATTAAAAGTAAGCATGCAACAACAGGGTCCAGGTTTCTGATCAAAATTCACGGGCAAGAGTATAGATGGAGATAATCCAGCTGCAATGATGAATGTTTGTTCATCTACATTCCCAGTAAAGGCACAAGTTATGTTGGGACACTAATTACTTACTTTTACGGAAAGAACACAGTTTACTATAACCATCCACCAAATCTAATATGATGAATGCATGTAAAAAAGTGCGGAATTTTCTCGCAGTTCCTAATTATGTTTTATTTGTCTCATGCCCTTCCCTCCTCTGTCTACCCAATGGCACACCTTAGTGCCAATTGGGCAAAATTAATAATCATCATCAAGGATGAAAGGAGCTACTCAATGGCACACTTTACTGCCTATTGGCGAAAATTAATAATCATCAGCAAGTATGAAAGGAGCAATTCTTTTGGTCAACCTTGTAATATTCTTTCAGACATCTAGTCAATAATTAGAAATAAAAAAATTGTGTGTTCTTGAGCCAGTAGAAGGATGATCCAGAAAAAGAAATGCCTTTATTGATCTTAGTCATAGGTGTTGTTCATTGTATAGTCCTGGTTCGTTGACGCCGGTCACAATCAAGAACTTTTCTTAAGAGTGACTATTCGGAGGTTGAAGTCACTTAGGCAATGTGAAATCAAAATCAATTCTCTGATTACGACCACTCCGGTTACATGTGAATGGGGCCCAGATGTAAATTTGTTGGAAGAGAGAACTACATGCACTTCTTGGATGCCGATGAAAAGAGTCAAACAACTAATCATCAAGCTCATGAACCTAGAAGCGCTGGAGAGTTTCAGCTAGCTGTGGTTGCAATTTTTATGCTTATTGAGTGTCTACCAAAAATCTGCACTGACGCCTAATTTTCCTTTAAATGTAAGGGCTCCAATCTATACAGACCATGAACCTTCCTTCTTTTAAATCGTAGGAGGGCACATGCATCCACCTAGCCAAATCAAAACAGAAAGGCTAAACAACATATTACCTGACAGCTAGTGGTCACAACATTTAATCAACAATAAGTCTTGTTTCTCTGACATGCTTTTCCTCTGAAATTCAAGTGCAGGGTAGTCATGGAGGGCACCAACAAGGAGCTGAGCTCATTCAGCTTAAGCATCCTGTGCCAATCTACATCGACCTTGGTGAGGTTTAGTCTGCAGAGGAGTGGCATTTAGTGAACAGATGATAGATCAACTAAAGACAGGCAAGAAGGAACAAAAATCTAGCAATGCAGTGCGAATTCAGCTAGACTCAAGCATGCTTACCACCAACATATCGACTTAATTTCTTCAGTGTGGAGAGAAGAGTGTCATCAGGAGGATTGTTGAGCAGATCTTCCTGTTGATTGCCATTATAGATAAGCTTATTCAGAGAATGTCTTGATCCAGATGAAGCAGGTGAGTAGGAAAAGGTTCTATTCCTTGTGTTTATGCCAGAAATATCTGGGACACCAATTCTCCTCCTGCGCCTTGCTAGGTTTATCTGGAGGTAATTGACTCTGCCTTTAATCTGGGAATAAATTCTTTACTCTGCCTTTAATCTGGGAATAAATTCTTTCTCTGAGTGGTATAGCAGGATCATATGACCTATTTGGAAGCTGGCAAATAAATCTCAATTGCAATATTAGATATTGTGCATCCTCACCCTGTGACCTTCTAAACTGGCCATAGTATCAAGCTCCGGGTAATCTTGCAGACAAAAAGAAGAGACACAAATATAGCAGGGATTGGAGTCAAGGAGGCATCCTGTCAGGTGGTGCCAGGCTGGGGTCGATCAGCAACCAACTCCTGGTTGCCACTTTATGCTTTAGTTCAGAAGCCGACCTCTTTGATTTCAGTGAGTGGAAATCAAATACAACTGGTGCATACGTTTGAGATGAGCTCCACGTCCTGTAATTTCTGCATATGTTCTTGCATAAGAAAACTGTATGTAACTTGCGTCCATGATATACCCTTCATATATTCTGAAACTTTAGGAATCCAACGCATTAAAAATTCGATTTTCAACACAATATATTGTGTCTTGTCTGAGCAATCATGAATCATGCCATATGCTTACTGTTTGTCCATCTCCAACCATCCAACTAATGCCAGTCTTGAGAAGCTTTAAACCTTTCAGAATACTTAGCCAGCTGTACAGCATATACCCTAGGTTGAGTCTCCATGTAGAACATGTCTGTTTTGGAAAGGAACACCCATAGGAAACTCTGTTGCCTGAAGTAACCCCCATCCTTGTCTAGCTAGCATGGTAATGTTGACGAACTGGAGAGATAGAAGCCAAGGCATCCACTTTCTTTTGGCCTTGACATTTTTCACCAACTAAGCCAAAGAATTTAATGCTCGTGCTCTTGCTGGCACCCCCAGTACGTTTCTATCATAGTGCTAAGCTGATCACAAAAGCTTTTTATTAGATCAAAAACATGGCTTGGTGTAAGTCAGACATAGCTTGCGCCACCGCTTTCACCAAGATTCTCTTTCCTGCTTTAGAGAGACTTTTCTACTTCCATCTACTTATTCTCTTACACATATTTTCCTTAAAATACTCAAAAGTGTTAGCCTTTGATTTTCAAAGTAGACCAGCAACCACAGGTATCTATCATTCCAATCTTCTTTACCAATTCCTAGGTTCTCTATTGTGGCTCAATTGATCACAGTATCAATATTGCAGCAGATCACTGTGGCCCCAAACCATCCTCATACAGTCCTCTAAAAAAAGAAGAGGAATCTTCATACAGAAAAAGGATCCTCATTACGTCATCTGCCTTCTCAGCTGAAACTGTACCTTGTGAGGAGTTCTGCTCATATACAATGTATTAACTACTCAACTATAGCTGGATCCATCAAAAAAATTGATACTTGGCAGGGAGCAATTTTATTTGCTCCCGATATTTGCCTTCCCTTGAAAAGAGAGACAGCAGCAGTGAAGTAGTTGAAGCTTCAAGTGAGATATTCTTTCCATCAACTTTAGACATATAATTTCCAGCCTTAGATATCTCACCTTTTTCCAATAACACTCTGATGATATTATTTAACAGACGAGAGCTAGGAGCACAACCACTCTTGTCCATTGATGAAAACATATTGTCAGCTTCTTCCACTAATCCTTCTCTTAGAAGATTTGTTATCATAACACCGTAAGAAGAAGCATTAGGTACCAACCCATTGGCTGATATTGCAGCAAACAAATCCTTAGCTTCTTCTCTTCCCTTAACCGCGTACATTGCATTAATCATGGTATTGAATATTCCAACATCCAACTTCACATTTATTGCACCTAATTTCTCGAACAAGACGATTGCTTCATCAAAGCAATTGTTTCTACAAAGTCCTCCAAGAATTATAGCATACATGGAAATGTCCACTGTTGTTCCACTTTCAATCATCTCATTGAACATTTTCTTCGCAGAAGTAGTTCTGCCAGCACGAAACAACCCATGAAGTATGGCGCCATATGTAGCAGTTGTAGGTTTGATTTTGTTACCCATCCTTTCTCTGAATAGGGTCAACCCATCATCAATCCTTCCATTTCTAGAATAGCCATCAACAAGTGTATTGTATGTGACAACATTGGGCTCAATGCCAGCTGATACCATGGCATCAAGTACTCCGAATGCTTTATCCATCTTCCCGGCTAAACAATATCCGTCAATCAGTGAACTAAATGTAATAATGTCAGGCCTCTCACCAATGTTTATAGCCAAGTCGAAGATATCGTGTGCCTCGGTAACCCTTCCTTCCTTGCATAGACTGTTTATTACTGAGCTGAAGAACACAATGTTTGGACGAGGAATACCTTTGTTCATCATTTCAGAAACCAAGGCCTTTGCTTTCACCAAATCACCATGTGTACAAAAGCCCTGAATTAGAGAGTGATAAACAACCTTGTTCGGTTGTAATCCCATAGCAATCATCTCATTTAGTTTGTCCATGGCATCAGCCAGCCTGCCCATTCTGCAAAGTGCAGCTATTACAGTTGCATAGGTGCACACATCCGGACTAACTCTTTGTTCCTGCATTTCGGTAAATATGAGCATAGCTTCATACATCATTCCACGTTTAGCATATGCATCAATTAATATGTTGAAAACATTGCAGTTGGCTACAATACCATTGTCTTCCATTGTATTAAAGAGATTTATCATATCGGCTAGGCATCCTTCAGTAGCATACCCGTGAAGAAGAGTAGAGTACGCGACAATATCAGGTTTGAGGCCCTTGGTGGTCATGGAGTCAAAAAATTCTGCAGCTTCTTTGGTTTTTCCATGCTTGCAAAAGGAGTACATGAATGAGTTCCAAGTAACAACATCTGGTTGAACACCATTATCAACCATCTGCTGAAGGACCAGCTTGGCCTTGTCTATTGCCCTGACCTTGCACAAGGCATCAATAATCGAGCTATATGTCACCACATTAGGCACAATCCCGTGCTGCATCATTTCATGGAACAGATTGCATGCCTTGCTTACTTCCCCTTCCTTAAAGAAGCCATGTATGATTATGCTATACGCCACCACACTGAGGGAGCAGGCACCTCCTTCTTTCCTCACCATCTGGAGCAGGTTGAGCGCTTGCTGGCTCCTGCTGTTGTCACATAAGCTCTTAAGTACTATAGAGTATGAGATGGCATCAGGCAGACATCCGAATTCAGACATCCTATGAAGCAGCACGTTGATAGCCTCATCTGTCCGTCTTGCGTGGCAGAGGCACTTGAGGAGGGTGTTGGCGACGATCTGGTTTGCCTTGAGGCCCGTACTCAGGAAGCGGCCGAAGAAGGCAAGGCCTAGGTCCGGGCGGCGTGCACGGCAGCAGCTGTCCATGAGTTGTAGGTGCAGGCTGTGGGCGGCGCCACGCGCGGCCCTGCTTCTTCTCGGCAGACGCGGTTGAAGATGCCGAGAGCAAGGGAGTGTCCATCTCTGAGAGCAGCGGAGGACGGAGCGCAGGCGAGCGCGGCAAGGAAGCCGTTGAGGGAGCGCTCGGGGACGGGGTTGGCCTGGAGTAGCAATTGGTCGAACAGGTGGTGTGCGTCTTCAGGGCTGAGCGTCCCGGCGCGCACGCGCTCGGTGGCCGCGGCAAAGGCGGGTCGGGGGTCCCAGCGGCGTGAAGGCGGCGGGGTGGAGGAGGAGTAGCGGCGGCGGAGGCGGGGCATGGGCGTGGTGGAGCAGAGGCGAGGCATGGGGGCGGCACGGCCTTCGTGTTCGCGCTGGTGGAGTGAGAGTGGAGAGAGGTGCGTGAGTGAGAGGAGTCTCCGCTGTACCAAACGGAAAACGGGTAAAATGGGCTTCCCACTTGACACGTGGTCACACACCCTCACTCCGGTCTGGTCCAGCAATAGCGGCCCGTTTGGATTCAGGCCTGGTCCAACGACGGAGCGACTGCCTCCGGTCAAGCCGGCTTCCGGGCTCGCCTGTGTCTCGCTTTTTTTATATCTATACTTCTATATCTATATCTATACTTCTATACTATTATTAAAAGACCAAACGTGATTTCCCCTACATCCACACGAGAAAGTGCACACAGGATAACCCCAGACGTCTGATCAGACCGACTTACTACCATCCAATTGTCCACGTTTCATCAACCATACATGAACCAGATCGACGGTTCTAAGCAAATGTTCTGCCGGCAGACTCCCACGTCCAGGCTCCTACACATCCCAACGATGACACCTCCATCCAGCGAATAAACAATATCTCCGCGATCAACGCCACCACCACGCCACGAACCTCGCGTCGGCACGCCGTCCCGCCGTCCTCGCTCCGCCCCGCCCGGCCGCCCTCGCCCTGGTCTCCGCGACGTCCTCGACCCGCCTTGCAGCCCTAACTCTCCCCAATACGCCGTCGTCGCCACGCCGCCCTCTCCCCCGGTGTCTGCGACGTCCTCGATCGGCGCGCTGCCTTACCTTCGGTGTCATCACCCGGTGGCGAGCAACATCTCCAGGACATCTGACTACTTCCGGACCTGCCAGTGCACAGGTTAGATCAACTGAATTTGCACGTCTTTTGGTCAGACATAAGACAAAGGGAATTGCTCTTTTAATCTGACAACCGAAAATTTGATACTTACAGTACATCATGATTTGCATAGCAAACTGAGTTGAGGCACGGTTCATTAAGTGTTTCACAACAGGAGCCATTGAGAAAACAATATGTCCGGATCTCAGCGTTGTGGGGTACGTACTCCCTTTCAGGACCTGACAAACAACGACAGTTCAGGTAAATACAGATATCACCTACTCTTAGCTACTAAGATCATGTAAGTACCGACTATGTCATTGCCTCGCAGGTCAAAAAACATATCCAAAAGAAATAAAGAGGCAGAGGGAAAGGAAGAGGTATGCACTAAACAGGGATGCAATATTGAAAAAAAGAAAGGAGGCAAGGGATCGTAAGAAAGCTACGTCCGCTATTTTAAATGGAACCAACACTCCATCTAAGCCACCCGTGGCCATGTTGCCTGGTTACTCAATTTTCTCTGTTCTTTATCATACATTTCATTAATCACAGCTAAATTCATGTTAATTAAAAGTCCCTTTGGACAGGTTTTGACACTGGAGATGCCCAGTGCGCAGTCTGCTATCACCCAGCAACGACACACACCAGTTGTGGAAGGTCATGTGTTCTCCTACATCCAAACATACTAGCGGCTTTTGTGTGTCAGCAACTGACTTTGGTAATACAATTTTGATGCAGGCATACCTGTTGATGTGGTAATGAGTGATCAGACTCCACTTCATGGTCCATGTTCACTAAGAACACCAGATACTGTCGTCTCTAACAATGAAAATGTTAATAATATCAACTCTGCCATTGAGTCCTCCCAACTGACTGTGTTACGACCGCCACTTCAAGCCTACAGATGCAGCAGTTCATAAGGTAATCATTTCTGGCTCATATTAACTATCATACATAATTCACACATACATAGTACATAGTATAAACGTTTATTGCTCAAGTTGTCTTGAACCTAATTCACACTTACTATACAGAAGCAAAACAAGCACTGAAGAGGCAGAGGGAACATGCCCGGTATGATGATAGAGGCGGGGTGTCCCGATCTTTCGATGAGATGATAACTATCGATTTGATGGAGCCGACTTTGACGATCCGACTACAAACGTGCACGACGTTGCGCCTCAGCAATCGCTAAACCAACTTTGAGAGGTTATTGACCACGCCGGAGCATAATCAACCTGACCACGAAGGTCTATTCCTGCAAGCAATCGAAGAACAAGCAAGAATATGATAATGCAATCTGAATATTGCGAATATAGATGAAGTGTTGATAAAGGTGGGGATCCAAAAGCGGTCTTGGTCTGCTCGTTGAACACAAACGAAGTACACGAAGTTGCAATGGCTAACTTTTAACTAAACAAATCCCTAGGGAAAAGCTACTAGGTGGATCTACTTATATAGGAGCAAGGGGTGGCGGCCAAGGAGGTGGGAGGACGTCCCAAGGCAGCCTAAAACCAACCCTAGGTCGTACAAGGCTCATGGGCCCAAGTGGAGGTGATGCAACACCTTTGGACTTGTTGTTTGACTCGGATTCTGCTGCAGCGTCAGATTGTTTCGTCCATATCTCAACGCTCCGGATGAATTTAAAGGTGATTCCAATTGTTTTGGAAAGAGGATGAAATCTACTTTCCAACAAAAAAAGAATCACCCAATTCGGAGTCCGTATGAAAAAGTTGTTGGCGTTTTGAGTCAGGTATGTCTGTGCAGTCCGAATCTGAATCCAGAACGTGAGAGACTTGGACTCTATCTTCTCTTGGTCCAAAAGTGACGTGAGAGGACTTTTTGAACAGCACCTAAACTTCTCTTTTTCCCTTATCTTCATATGTGGATTGCACAAATGTCCCATACACCTGCAATTAGACAAAACACAAAAGTGTGTGAAGTATTTTTGTTCTGGATAACATAAATAGATTATTGAATAGTTTGCACTAGAAATCACCTGACAAATATGCATGTATGCAATATTTTTGGTCGTATCCAAGGTAGTCATGTCCTCATCATATGAGCAACATAAAGAAGAGATATTGCAAAGCCTACATGAAGATGCTATTTGATTAGAAGTATGTGTCATCTAATATACTATGTATACTTTTAATTGTAGGTCATAAATACGTACATAAATTGCATGATTTTTACGGAGCATCTACAAGTAAGGTCAGGTGAAAGTGTGTTCTTAGAGAATGCATGCATCTCTAAGATGATGAAGATCGGTAGCTATCTGCCCTCAGATGACATGGATGCTGCACCAGCATGGGTATTAAACAGAGCCAAAGCATATTTGGAAAACGATATGGTTATTCTTACTTTTCTACATATTTCTATGAATTACAGCAAGAACGACTGATTCGTCCACATACGAGTACAACTAAAATAATCATATTCTTCAGATATACATTCCAATAAACAACGACGACGTTCACTGGTACCTATGTGTTATAAATGCCAGAAAAAAATGTGTTCAAGTGTTCGACTCGCTAGGCCCATACATGAGCCGCAAGGACCTCACTGATCAGTTAGTGCTTAGTCCTACTCCCCCATCTTTTCTAAGAACCTTTTTGTTCTTATTTCTCACTTGTGATGCTTAAACTTTTTCCATTTGTTGGTACAACAGCTAGAAGGACTAGAGGATTTATTCAAATATGCATCCAAGCACATGGAATTAAAATCCGATAAGTGGACTGATCTGGATGTTACAACATGGAAAAGAGAAGAATATATTAAGAGCAGTCTTCAAACGGATGGGTACGCCTCCTACTATAACTCAGAGCATTTATGCTTAACAGGGCACATTTCGTATGCTATTATGTTTATTTTATCACTCATAGCATTCCCGAATCACATTTGATCAAGAGATTTTGTATGCCAATGCAATTATTTACCTTATTGTGTGCCAATGCAATTGACACAACACCTCTCATGAGATCTGGCCTAAATAATGGAGCTCAAGGTGATACACTTCATTGGGCTGCATATAAAAAATGTGTTAGGATTTTCAATCTTTTTTATTCACTCATAGGGCTAAATAGAGTAAGCAGTCATGCATTAACTTATAGTATCAGCTATGCTAGCAGTATTACATGAGAAGTATCAGCTATGCTAGCAATAATACATGAGAAGAAGCAAAGCGTGTTCTGTTATACTATTAGGTAATTGAGCATAGATCAAGTGTTTCTTTCCGCACCTGCATAGATGTTATTTGGGTATAACTCCAGGCCTTATTTTTTTTACTTCTCCATTTGTACCATCCTGCAATTGGAAGAAGCAGTGTAAAAATAACATTCTACATACAAGAGATCAAGAACAAGAAATGAAATTGCTATTACCATTACCTATGATATATAAATAGTGGGAACTTTGAATCAACCGATTTGTGGTACCTCGAAGAGTTATTGTCCATCATTTGGTCAAGAAGTGTGTTCTACTAAGTGTACAAACTGAAGCTGCATGAAAAACAGAGGAATGGAGACAAAGCCTACTTGAGGATAGATTGAACCGACCTCTGGAAATAGTCTGGTCTATTGCAAGCCATTATGACAACAGCGGCGACAGAGAGATTAGGCTGATCCTGTAGAGCACGTATGCGAGCTGCGAACTCCTTCCCAGAGCGACTTGATGACGCACTGGATCTCGATCCAATTCAATGTGCCTGCTCCCGAATTGTGTCGACCAACTCACATCTCGATCTCCTCTAGGCCAGTAGGATGGAGGCGGCAGAGTCGATCCAGGGAAGATCCGCGGGGTTGGCGGCGAGGCACGGCCGCGGTGGTGAGAGGAGGGGGTGGGGCGAGGCCGTGCTGGGGATAAGGGCCGGCGGGGCGAGGCCCTGGTGTGGATAGGTGGAGAAGGGGCAATGCCGTGGTGGTGGTGGTGGTGTGGGTGGGGGGGGGGCGGCCGACGTCGTGCCGGGAGAGGATGTGGCGTGCTGCAGAGTAGGCGCCGTGCTACAGAGGAGGCGGCTGGCGGAGGAAGAAGTGAGGAGTGGAGAAAGCAAAGTGATAGTGTGCTGGAGAGACCGAGATAGTGATAGTGCGACCGGTTACATCCTGTTGCTCTTTTTTTATTTTACTTTTCACCGGCTGCTCCTTATTAGTGTTTCTTTGGTTGCTTTTTTTCTCTCTTTTGCAATCCGACCTCTGGTTGCTTTTCAAATGTGATTAAACAGTACATCGACCAAATGGATCATCGGCCGTGTCTCTTTTGTTTAACTTTTGTATCTATGATCGACAACCCATTCGGTGAAAGTAATAATTATATGGGTTCCTCTCAAAATAATTATGCATTCACAAATACATTTTTTTATTGATAACCATTTTGTTCATTTGATTTATATAAAAAAATATGGGTTTAGAAATTTAGTTATTTTATTGATAGCCCTTTTGGTCATTCGATTTATATTAGCGGCAAACATTGTTTGGTTCTTTTTTTATCGAGCGTATCCGGTATGATAGTGTGGTTCAGTCATCATCATTTTATGATACTATTTTTTTATTAATATTTTTTGTTATTAAGCATAACATAATTTCTTTATCATCAACGTCATCTTGTGGTCTCTAGATGTTAAATTACATGGAGTACTTCACGGGAGATAGTTTGTCCGACACCCTTGAACAGGTATATTTTGCATCGTATCATGATACTAATTATTTTGGGTTGTATCATTATTTCAAAACTAAGTCTTATTACTACTTCACTTTAGGTTCACATGACAGATTTTAGAACAAAATTAGCTGTCATTTTAGTCGACTCGGAATTCAATGATGACGATATAAGAAACCGAGACTTGGATGATGATGAAACCAACACGGATCCCACTGATTGTATGATTGTCGAAAGACCTCCTAACAAACCTAAAGCATCCAACTCATCGTCACAAGTTGAGCTCATCTCGCAATCATTTATCCTTTCGCCGTCTGTCACTCCAACAAACGACGACTTAATAGATGAACTTTGCTTGTTCATCGGCATGGTTGATGTCCCGATGCTAGAGTAAGACACATTTATGCAATTCATTTTTGTTCCTATTACTCTTGTATAATGACAGAATTCCCATTTCACATGAGCGAATGGGTGAAAAGCTCTCAGCCTTACCCTATTAGTTTAAACTTGAGACAGTTAAAGAACATATTAAAAAATGATGAGTACATCGATGCTGATTGTTTTAACATGGCTGTGAGGATACTAGCGTGCCACGACGTCCAGCTTGCTAGAGACGTCCCAGTACACTATATGGATCTACGATTCTGTGTAAGTTATTTTAATCACATTTTACATTTTGCCTCATTCTACCAATATTTTCTTACAATATTGTAGTCCATGTCTCACTATGCATGAGTCCCAAGTCATCGTGACGGTATGGACATTGCTATGTTGGCACAATTGTTTGATAGCTAGCTGACAGCAATGAGTATCATATCTCAGAATGTGATACGGTAAGATTTAAATTCAAATTTATTGTTAATTTGGTCTTAATGAACGGTAATGATTGATGTATTTCTAAATGCATATATCATTGTAGATTTTACTGCCTCGTGATATCCTTGGGATATTTTTATTGTTTGTCTTGGACCAACATAAAAAAGTTGTATCTATTTTGGACCCGCTTTCAATACCCACTTTCGAAAAGCATATACTTGAAACTATGGCCAACAATCTAAACCTTGGACTCCAAGCTGCAAACCCTGCCTTCAAGGACGACATTTTGAAACGGGGATGCAAAGTTCCTGTTGTTCCAACAAACTCATACGGGTACGAATCTTGTCAATACATCACAATCTTAATTGATTCATTCAACTTGCATGTAACATTTCATACATGCAGTCCCCTGTCTGGTTATTTGGTTTTTAATTTAATGCACTCATGGCACGATGGGATGCTACATTTTCCAGTACCCAAGGTAAGTATTGACACCATGCTCATTTCTACACACGTTATACATGTTTTTTTAATAACGATGTTATATAATGCATATGTAGGATGATTTTGAATTGAGGAAGCGATTTTTGGTTCATATTTTGAAGTATGAAGAGAATGAAGTTTTAAACAATATCCTGGTCATGTTCCTTAGTTGTTATTTTTAAGTATTTTTGTAATAAGTAACAATTATAATACATTTATGTCATTGTTAATTTTATGTGAAGACACGTGTATTGGTCGTGTGTTACATGCGCGGGTTTTTTCATTTTGTTTTTGGAATTTTGGGATCACAACATTTCAACAATGGAAGTCTTTCACCGGTCAAACAAGACTTATGACTTAATCTAAAATAAATTATTGCATTCAAATCATTGGGCGTGACACGCATTTAAATGGTCTGGTAAAAACAAAGGTGACAGTTCATGTTTTTAGTGTACTTTATTAGGATACGTGCAATGCTTACTAGTAGGGGTAAACGAACATTTTATTTAACTAAGAATGCATATATAAAAATGTATTAGATATATACAAAAAATGTACAATGTGTATGGAAAATAGTTTTTAGAAAATGTGAATGGTTTTCTAAATGTGCATATATAATATGTTTCTGATGTATACGAAAAGTGTGTATATATATAATATGTTTCTGATGTATACGAAAATGGACATTGTGTACTGAAAGTTTACATGTGCTCAACAAAATGAAACCAATGAAACTAAACAAAGAAAAACAAAGAAACCCAATAAAAACAAACAAAAAAATAAAAGAAACCCAAGAAAGAAAGAAAACTGAAGAAAACTAATGCAAAAATGAGAAAACCGAGAAGGAAACAAAGAAAAACATAGAAAACATTTAAAACCAACAACAAAAACCGGAGAAAAGAATTTGATAAAGAAAAAAATTAAAATGGTAGAACAACGTTGAAAACCAGATAAAAAAGAAAGAACATAAGAAAACCAGTAAAAACTGGGAATAAAACGGAAAACCAGGAGAAAAAAGGGGGAAAACTGAAGAAATCCATGAAGAAAGAAAAAACGAAAAAACGAAAAAAACAAAAAAGGTTAAAAATAGTAAAAAACGCAGCGAACACAGCTGCAGCGAGCGAGTGCTACGAAACAGCCGGCCCAGTACTATACAGAACAGAAAATATCTGCAGGCGAGATAGAAATTTATGAATTTCTTTTAGTTTCTTTTTGTTTGTTTTTCCCGCTTCTTTTTTCTCTTTGTTTTCTGTTTTTTATTAAAAATTTATGAAATTGTTTTTGACAATGGTGATTTTTTTTTCAAAATTTCTCACTTTTTAAATTTCTGGACTTCTTTTTAATTAGTGAACTTTTCTCAAATGGAGGGTGTGCGGGTGAGTTCTGAAGACGCCATGAGTTTACACCATGTTGGTGTTGACCACTTTTACTTTAAATGTGTGCTGATTTCAATGAATTGGTCCTTAATTTGAAGGAAAAAAACTGTTAGCGCTCAAATCTGAATACTAAGTCAAAATAAATAAATTTCTTATCCCCCATATATTGCAAAGACCAAATTGTAAGTAATACAGCTTACTGAGTAATCATTCTTTTTTTTTCTCTGATGGGGTTTATTGAGTAATCGTTAAAGCAAGCTAGCTTGTCAGCAAAGTCAGGGAACCAAGCCAAAAAGGATTCAGATTCCTTGACCCTGATCGACCTCGGATCTAGCTGGCGACAGAGTCGTGAGGAGGAGATTGCATGCATGACCTTCTGTAGAGTAGAGTGGAGATGACGGCGGCGAGCGTAGCAGCCCCATGCACGCCGATCGATGCTCGAAAACACGGGCTGCACTGGGCCGGGACATCACCAATCGCAAAACGGATTCGACAAAAACAGTGTCCGTTCCGGTCCGGCCTCTGGCGCGTGGCCTCATTTCGTGTCGTGTCCCCTGCTACTCATCGGATTCCGAAAGCAGCTTGCATTGCAGACTCGAACCGAGTCGGGAACGAACACACACACAGGACACAGCGAACACTATAAATACGTGCGCCTGGGCATCTTGTGGACTCATCGAATTCATACCACATTTTCTGGGTTTCCTTCCACGTATCCTCTCCATCAACCAAACAATCTATCGACATCTCCCTTAGCTCGCGCGTGGCGGCTAGCTGATCCAGGAGCGGCCAGCGATGGCAGCAGAAGCTCCTCTCCCGCCGCTGCTCCCGACGCCACCGCGCAGCGAGATGCTGCCGATCCTCCCGACGCCGCCCAAGAGCATGATGCTGCCGCTGCTGCCCACGCCGCACGGACTCGTTGTTAAATTGTGATCCAAATTCTAGTACCGGGTTGGACTAGACGTAGTACAACCGGTGTGGGCTTTTGCGTTGACGTCGACGCGTACGAGTACAACTCGTTTACTTGTCCTCCAAGGACTCCTATGTGTTGCCCCTCATATATACCCCCATGTAGTCGCACCTTAGACGGCCTGTCGTCTCGTGCTTGTAATACTCCTCCTCATAGTGATTGCGCCTTCGTGCGTCCGTGGTTTTCTCCCGCAAGGGTTTCCACGTAAAAATCTATCGACATCTCCCTTAGCTCGCGCGTGGCGGCTAGCTGATCCAGGAGCGGCCAGCGATGGCAGCAGAAGCTCCTCTCCCGCCGCTGCTCCCGACGCCACCGCGCAGCGAGATGCTGCCGATCCTCCCGACGCCGCCCAAGAGCATGATGCTGCCGCTGCTGCCCACGCCGCACGGACTCGTTGTTAAATTGTGATCCAAATTCTAGTACCGGGTTGGACTAGACGTAGTACAACCGGTGTGGGCTTTTGCGTTGACGTCGACGCGTACGAGTACAACTCGTTTACTTGTCCTCCAAGGACTCCTATGTGTTGCCCCTCATATATACCCCATGTAGTCGCACCTTAGACGGCCTGTCGTCTCGTGCTTGTAATACTCCTCCTCATAGTGATTGCGCCTTCGTGCGTCCGTGGTTTTCTCCCGCAAGGGTTTCCACGTAAAAATCTGTGTGCTCCTTGTCTCGTTTATTTCTCGTTATTATCTAACAAGTGGTATACAGAGCCAAGTTACAGATACGAGATTTAAGACGAGAGGATTAGGGTTGCGTCTTACGCCGCCGCACGCGATCGGCGATCCGTCAAGTCCGGAGCCGAGTCGATTTGCATCAAGTCGAGACCGACAGACAACAGCGTGATTATCTTCTGTACCTGCCGCAGCGGCCAGATCGATTTTGGCGTCCACGTACGATCCGCCGAGTCGTGGGCTGTTTCGCTGGCATCAAATCCCGAGGAGGCCAGCCGCTAGAGTTTTTTAATTCTTGGCGTGAAGTGGATCACGTTGCTGCTGCTACTACTCACGAGGTTTTCAATCGATCGGCCACTGCAACTAGTACTACTTATAGTACGTGAGCTCTAGTTTTGATCTGATCCAATCTGCTACTAGTACTACTCTACGTGAGGCTAGTACTACTACTTCAGTTTTTCTGTTCTCCGTTGGTCTGCTACTACCAGGTGCTGTTGTTTCAGTTTTTTGTCCGCAATATTAATTCTACCAAGAATTTTTCTACCGGCTTGTACTACTTTGTGCACAGATTTTATCTACTCATGGCATCCATGAAGTACGATCTTCCGCTGCTGGACCGTGACACAAGGTTTTCCCTATGGCAAGTCAAGATGCGGGCATTGTTGGCACAGTCCGACTATGATGAAGCACTGGATAGTTTTGGGAAGAACCGAATTGAGGACTGGACTGCTGAGGAGAAAAGAATTGACTGTAAGGCTTTGTCACAAATTCAACTCCATTTGCATAATAATATTTTGCAGGAAGTTTTGAGCGAGAAAACTGCCGCCGCTCTATGGTTAAAGCTGGAAGGGATTTGCATGACTAAAGATCTCACCAACAAGATGCATCTGAAGCAAAAATTATTCCTGCACAGGTTACCCGAGGGAGGTAATGTTTTGAATCATATTTCAGAATTTAAAGAGATCATATCTGATCTAGCTGCAATGGAGGTTAATTATGAAGAGGAAGATACTGCTTTAATGTTACTTTGTTCACTGCCAAGTTCTTATACCAATTTTAGAGACACCATATTATACAGTCGTGATACTCTCACACTTAATGAAGTTTATGAAGCTTTGAACTCTAAGGAGAAGATGAAATTAATGGTGCCTCATGATGGTTCGAGTTCATCCCAAGCCGAGGGATTATCTGTTCGTGGCAGGACAAAGGAGAAGAACTCCAATAATGGAAACAGAGGCAAAAGTAAGAATGGCCGCAGGGGCCGGTCGCAATCCAGAGACAAGAAGTATTGCAGGTATTGCAAGAGAGACGAACATGACATCTCAGAGTGTTTCAAGTTGCAGAATAAAGAAAAGAGGAAAGGTAACAAACAAGGTGACAATTCTGCTAATGTTGCTCGTGATGATAGTTCCGATGATGCTCTTGTCATTATTGCTGGATGTGCTGAGACCAATGATGAGTGGGTACTTGACACTGCATGCACTTTTCATATGTGTCCACATAGAGATTGGTTTAATACTTTTGATTTCACTACTTCTGCTGGTTCCGTTTTGGGTTTTGATAATTCACCATGCAAGATTGAAGGCATAGGTTCTATTCGAATCAAGATGTTTGATGGCATAATCAGAACTTTGACAGATGTTCGGTATATTCCGAAGATGAAGAGAAATCTTATTTCTATGAGTGCCCTTGATGCAAAGGGATACAAGTATTCAGGTGGAGATAGTGTTTTGAAAGTCACCAAAGGTTCCCTTATTGTGATGAAAGGTGATTTAAGTTCGACCAATGGTCTTTATTACCTTCGAGGTTCTACCGTTTCAGGTAACGCTACTCCAGCTATTTCAAAGAATTCTGATTGTGATGCTGCTAACCTTTGGCATATGCGTCTTGGACATATGAGTGAACTTGGTTTGGCAGAGTTAAATAAGAGAGGTCTTCTTGATGGATATGAACCTGGTAAATTAAAATTTTGTGAGCATTGTATTTTCGGCAAGCACAAGAGGGTGAAGTTCAACACTTCGACTCATACAACCGAAGGTATTCTTGATTATGTTCATTCTGATTTATGGGGACCATCTCGCAGAAAGTCACTAGGTGGTGCTAGTTACATGCTGTCAATTATTGATGATTATTCGAGAAAAGTTTGGCCTTATTTCTTGAAGCATAAATATGAAGCATTCTCAGCATTTAAGGAGTGGAAGATTATGATTGAAAGACAAACTGAAAAGAAGGTAAAGATACTTCGCACTGATAATGGTATGGAATTCTGTTCTAAGCAATTTAAGAATTATTGCAAGTCTGAAGGCATTGTCAGACATTACACCGTTCCTTATACTCCTCAACAAAACGGTGTTGCTGAGCGTATGAACAGGACCATTATTTCCAGAGCCCGTTGCATGTTGTCCAATGCAGGTTTGCATAGGCGTTTTTGGGCTGAGGCCGCTTCCACTGCTTGTTATCTCATTAACCGTTCACCATCTATTGCTCTTAATAAGAAAACTCCAATTGAGGTATGGTCTGGTTCACCTGCTGATTATTCACAGTTGAGAGTTTTTGGTTGCACTGCTTATGCTCATGTTGATAATGGAAAGTTGGAGCCTAGGGCTGTTAAGTGCATCTTTCTTGGTTATAAGTCTGGTGTTAAAGGTTTTAAATTGTGGAATCCTGAAACCCAGAAGGTTGTTATTAGCAGAAATGTTATCTTTAATGAATCTGCTATGTTACATGATGTTTCATCTACTAATGTTCCTGTTGAGAGTGAACAGCAGCCTATTGTTCAGGAGCCTACTGTTCAGGTGGAGCATGTTATTGATTCAGGTGATACATCTGGTAATGAAAATGTTGATGCACATGATGAACCCGTCGTTGATAATGAACATGTCACTCCTACTCCAAATCAGCATATTGTTCCACCCAGTTGGAATCTCGCACGTGACAGAGTTAGACGGGGTATTAATAAACCTGACAGGTTAATTGAAGAGTGCAATATTGTTTCTTTTGCTTTATCTGTTGCAGAAGAAATTGAAGGTAATTCTAAGCCTTCTTCATATTCCGAGGCTATTATTTCTGGTGATAGTAATATGTGGATGACCGCTATGCATGATGAGATGGAATCACTTGAAAAGAATGGCACTTGGGATTTAGTAAGATTACCTAGAGAGAAGAAACCTATTCGTTGCAAGTGGGTTTTCAAGAGGAAAGAAGGTGTTTCTCCTAATGATGAGACAAGATATAAAGCAAGGTTAGTTGCTAAAGGTTATAGCCAGATTCCAGGTATTGACTATAACGAAGTCTTTTCTCCTGTTGTGAAGCATAGCTCTATTCGCACTTTACTCAGTATTGTTGCCATGCATGATCTTGAGCTTGAACATTTGGATGTTAAAACTGCATTCTTACATGGAGAATTAGAAGAGGATATTTATATGGAACAACCTGAAGGTTTTGTTATTCCTGGAAAAGAAAAGCTTGTCTGTAAGTTAAAGAAATCTCTTTATGGATTGAAGCAATCCCCTAGACAGTGGTACAAGAGATTTGACACCTTTATGCTCTCTCAAGGTTTCAAAAGGTCTAATTATGATAGTTGTGTTTATTTGAAAACTGTCAAAGGTTCAACTATTTATTTGCTCCTTTATGTTGATGATATGCTTATTGCTGCAAAGAGTATGTCAGAGATTAATGAACTAAAGAAGCAATTGAGTAATGAATTTGAGATGAAGGATTTGGGTGCAGCAAAGAAAATACTTGGCATGGAAATATCCAGAGATAGACCGTCTGGAAAAGTATATCTAAGTCAGAAGGGATATATTGATAAAGTTCTTCGTCGTTTTAATATGCATAATGCCAAGCCAGTAAGTACTCCGTTAGCTGCACACTTCAAATTATCATCAGCTTTATGTCCTAAGTCAGATGCAGATATTGAGTACATGTCTAGAGTTCCCTATTCGAGTGCAGTTGGTTCACTTATGTATGCCATGGTTTGTTCTCGTCCTGATTTATCATATGCATTGAGTGTTGTCAGTAGATACATGGCTAATCCTGGAAAAGAGCATTGGAGAGCAGTTCAGTGGATTTTCAGATACCTGCGTGGTACTTCTAATGCTTATTTACAGTTTGGGAAATCTAGAGATGGACTTGTTGGTTTTGTTGATTCTGATTTTGCTGGTGATTTGGATAAGAGAAGATCACTCACAGGTTATGTTTTCACCATTGGTGGTTGTGCTGTGAGTTGGAGAGCAACTTTGCAGTCTATTGTGGCTTGTTCCACTACTGATGCCGAGTATATGGCTATTTCTGAGGCATGCAAAGAAGCTATCTGGTTGAGAGGTTTGTACACTGAGCTTTGTGAAGACTCATCTTGCCCTACTGTATTTAGTGACAGTCAAAGTGCTATATATCTTACAAAGAATCCAATGTATCATGAGAGGACAAAGCACATTGATGTCAGATTTCATTATATTCGAGATGTTGTTGCTGAAGGCGATTTGAAGGTATGCAAGATAAGTACTCATGATAATCCAGCTGATATGATGACAAAGCCAGTTCCGACCAATAAGTTTGAGCTTTGCTCAGGCTTAGTTGGTATTTCTCACTAGTCCTATGGACTTTGACGCACAAGGTGTTTATGCTGATTTGGATGGAGTTATTCACTTTCTTCGACTACTGAAGGGAATTTGGCTCAAGGTGGAGATTGTTAAATTGTGATCCAAATTCTAGTACCGGGTTGGACTAGACGTAGTACAACCGGTGTGGGCTTTTGCGTTGACGTCGACGCGTACGAGTACAACTCGTTTACTTGTCCTCCAAGGACTCCTATGTGTTGCCCCTCATATATACCCCCATGTAGTCGCACCTTAGACGGCCTGTCGTCTCGTGCTTGTAATACTCCTCCTCATAGTGATTGCGCCTTCGTGCGTCCGTGGTTTTCTCCCGCAAGGGTTTCCACGTAAAAATCTATCGACATCTCCCTTAGCTCGCGCGTGGCGGCTAGCTGATCCAGGAGCGGCCAGCGATGGCAGCAGAAGCTCCTCTCCCGCCGCTGCTCCCGACGCCACCGCGCAGCGAGATGCTGCCGATCCTCCCGACGCCGCCCAAGAGCATGATGCTGCCGCTGCTGCCCACGCCGCACGGCCTCGTCCTCACCATGCTGGCGTCCGCCATGCCAGGCCGCGCCGACTTCTTCCAGCGGTGGGACTGGAACAAGCACACGTGCGAAAGGCCATGCGGCAGCTCCGTCTGCTCCTCCTCGTCGTCGGAGGGCAGCGGGGGCACCGACCGTGCCGACTCCGTCGACAGGTGGGACTCGCACAAGAAATACAAGAAGCCCCGCGCTACCATGACCATGTCGTCGTCGTCGTCATCGTCACACAGCAGCGCCGGGAGCCCCGGACGCGCTGACTCCGTCGAGCGCTGGGACAGCAAGAAACTCGAGACCCCGCCCGCAGATCGCGGCCGCCATGACGGCAACAACAACAAGCGCCTGCCTAGCCCTAGCCGCGCGTCCTCGGCGGAGCGCTGGGACTTGCACAAGAAGCCTCGCCCGGAGCAGACCGAGAAGCTGCCTTAGGCCAACGCCGCAGCGACGACGCTAGCCACGACACTGCAGAAGGCCGCGTTCGGCGGGCCCAGCTTCTACGCCTCGCCAGAGCCGAGCATGCTCCCCATGCCGCCATTCTTTCTGCTGGCACGTTCGCGTGCACTCTGTACTTAGTAATTGAGCCCATTACGGGTTACGGCGATCTAGTTCCTTCATCAGGAGTAGTGCTGTGCTGTGGTGGGAAAGGATGTGTAATTTGTTTGCAATCCCTTTTATTTATCAGATAGTGAAAAGCACGGGATTTCCAAGAATTTGGCCAATGCTAGTCCTAGTCCTGTATGTTATAAATTTAGGCCAGTGCTAGGCGCCGGCGCACCGGCCCAAATTTGGGCCGGTCGGCTGCCGAACGTACGATAGAGCTTCTTTTAACCGTAGGATACAACCTTTCTCCCTCCCTCAAAAAGTCAAACACGGATGAAAAGCGGATCGAGGAGAAAAAGGCAGCGAACTAGCTCAGCCACAATAGGCGGCCGGACTCCGCGCGAGCTCGCTGGCCGCCCGCACTTGTCCTCGGTTTCTCGTGCTCACCGGCCACCCGTGCCACCACGCCCGCCAGCTGCGCTCGCCGGTCGCTTGTGCCATGCTCGCAACAAAAAAAGACTATGGTTGTAGCAAAAATAGATTACAGTGGTAGTAAAAATGTTCGTCGTCGATGCTCGCCAGCGACGCTGGCAACAAAATTACCCAAGGTAGCTGCGAGTCAACGTCCCATTGGATCCTTTGAAAAATGTTGGTTCCAGCAAAAAAAACTACAATGGTAGCAAAAGACGTTTCCAGCACAAATAATCTTAGAGGAACAAATCTGAAAAAAGGTCGATTGTAGCAAACAAAAAAGCCAGTTCCAGCAAAAAAAACACTGGTTTCAGCAAAAAGTTCTCCCCAGCAAAAACACTGCTAGTCGATTGTAGCAACAGAAAAAGCCAGTTCCAGCAAAATTTGATGATGGTTCCAGCAAAAAAATCTCATCACCAAATATATATGTCGATTGTAGCAAAGAAAAGAACTACTTCCAGCAAAAATCGCTATCGGATGCAGCTCCTCGTCACCGCCGTTGCAGCTCCATGAACTTGGGGTTGCAAGTCATGTCGCCGCCGGGAGCATCAAGTCGTGGCACCTCGTCGCAGAAGCGAGGCCCCCAGTTGCATCCACTGCCTGTCTCCGCGCGTATGCGCGGCTCCTCTGCACGCGGCGCCGATGGTCGCCGAGGCCGGCGCCAGTGGTGGCCTTGTAGCACCCGTGGTAGTCGTCCCGCGTTGCCGCCGGTGACCGCATCTGCAGCAGCCAAAAAGGTGGGTGGGGAGAAGAACAAGAGAGGATATGCATCATGTGTGAGAGAGAAGGGAGTGGCTGAGAAATCTCCCCGTGAAGAGATAAGATAAGGTCCAGGCAAAGCGGTGGGCAGTTACTGGAGCAATAAGGACGGTTGATTTGCATCTGATCTAACGACGTGCGCTCAGCCGGCTGAACTTTCGGCCGGCGTGCCGGTTTCAAACGTTTCCCATAAATTTATGATTTGAGCTGCTAAATCTCAGTCGATTGAGACTTTGACAAGTCGTTGGATGTTTTGTTCGCATCAAGATTGGCTCTGTGTGTGTTTGTCCTTGTTTTGGTCTGTACAAGGCGCAGGCCAGCCTATTTCCTTTTTTCTCGTTGGGGGCCTTTGTAGCGTGCGCATTGCTTCATGGGCTGGGTAGGTGCTTTGGACCGGACTTTTTTTTTGTTTCTTTAATAAATATGTACTTTATTAATTAGAAATAATAGTTACATCGTCAATAAGTAAATGAACAATATCCCTCACAGGCTCCTCAAACCAGTCTGTAGTGACTGAAAATTTTGCTAGTCTAGCAATTTCATGACCCACCTTATTTTCTTTCCTATTACAATGTTTAAATTTAACAAGCGGAAAATCACAAGCTATGAAATAGCAATCATTGAACACTGCTGCCACCGCTCCCGCCGAATGTCCTCCATTTTCCATTACTTCAATCACCTCCATATTATCAGAATTAACAAGAAGATGATTGCATCCCGCCTTTTGTGCAAGGGATAGGCCGAATCTTAGAGCCAAAGCTTCTGCTGTTAATACGTTAGCACACCAATCAATCCTTCAGTTTCCACCAACAATGAATCTTCCATTATCATCTCTGAGAACAGCCCCAACTGTGCCCCTAAGTAAATCATGGTCATAAGAGGCGTCGACATTAAGCTTAACAAGACCCATAGGAGGTCTTCTCCATCCTCCTGATTTACTAGTTGCTTTAGGGGAGTGTGCATTAACATAGTTAGCTGTTATAGCCCGGGCACTCATGGAAATTTGGTTTGCATCTTCAAACTTTCTTTCATGAACCAGTTTGCGTCTTTCCAACCATAAGTACCAGGTTGTAACGGCGATCAGTTCACGTGCTTTTTGAGAACCCACTATCACTAGTTCTTGTTCTGGCATAAGTAGTAAGAATTCCAAGACTGTCTCTCTCGCACGATCGGTAGCACATGCTTTATTTATCACCTCATGTAGTCCTAACTTGCCCCATACCTCCTTTGCCTTTCGACACATGAATAAAATGTGTTCTGTATCTTCTGCCCCCTTCGAGCATGATGGGTAATTGGACGAAACTTTCATGTGTCTATTAGCAAGCGTAACCCGACATGGGAGGGTTCCATGCAAGGTACGCTAGATGAAAATTTTAACCTTCGCCGGACAAGATAATTTCCAAACCTTACCCCAGATAGGATTAGCATTGATTCTTCCCATACCATCAGCATGTTGCAATTTTGTTCCATGTTGCTTGTTCCATTCCTTCAAATAAGCTGATTGTACAGTGAAAACATCATTTTTTGTATAACTCCAAGCAATGAAACCCAGACACCATTCTCATCAAGCAATTTTTTAATCTGATTTCTCTTCTTTCTAGCTGTTGCCGCATTATGGAAAAAAGAGATGTTACGATCACCATGTAATAGCCAGTTTGCACAGCCCGTTGTAGCCAATAAATCTCTTCTTTTTCCAAAAGATTTTCAATAAAGACTAGGGCCTCCTTTTGTCGCGCTTGAGTTTCTGCATTCATGGGGCCCCTTTGCAATTTCTCTATTTTTTATTTTTTTATTCTATTTTCCGGCCTTCTTAGTATATCACGATCCCAGGTATGCAAATCCGCATGCACCGCCTTAGTACGCTCAGCGAGAGACGGTCCGATGCCTAACATCTTTGCTTTTTCCCATGTTGTACGTACAATCTCTACCACTGTCTCTTCTATGAGCCAACGAGCTTCAAACAGTTTTACTCGTCTTCCAGATTGATTAAACATGTTGCCATCATAATATTCCGTATCCAAGACAAGGGGTCGATGATCAGAATGGACATATTCTTCGTTTATGATTGCAGCCCGTGGCAATTTGTCCGCCCACTCCACATTACAAACCCCACGATCCAGTCTCCCCTAATCTCGCCTCTTCTCCAAGTGAAGCGATCACCAAAATAGCCCATATCTTCGAGGCCGCATTCTCCTAAGCAATTGCGAAACTCTCTCATCATTGCATTAGGCCTCACATTCCCTCCCTCTTTTTCTGAAGATAGTAAAATTTCATTGAAATCTCCCAATATTAGCCAGGGGTGATCCCCCTTATTATGCAGATTGCGAATATAGTCCCAAGAAAGATTACGCTCATTCCAATTCGGATAACCATAAAACCCAGTAAAACTCCACTGTACAACATTTTTCATTCATGAAAAGAACAGCAATAAAATGAGCTGACTCGTAGTTCAAAATGACTTTATTCATCTTTTGATAAAACAAAACGAGGCCGCCGGCCCGACCATCACTTTCCACTACAAACATCGAGTCAAAAATTTAAGCACGACGTAGCTCATCGGCTTTACATTTATTCAAATAAGACTCAGAAAGGAAAATCAACTCCGCCTTGACACGCCCTTGAAGGTCCAAGAGCTCACGAACTGCCGTGGGGGAGAGCATACCACACTACTGGAATCCACTTCTTTGCCGTCAGCCACTTCTTTGCCTGTAAAACCTAGGAACACTGGCTGCCTATTTGGTCACTTTGTCGTCTGCCAGCGGACGACAAAGATTCAAATCACTTTGTCGTCTGCCAGCGGACGGCATAGCTAGCCACGTGGCAGCTTCCCAGCACTGCCTAGCTGAGCTCTTTGTCGTTCGCTGGCAGACGGCAAAGAGCGTCGTTAACCCCCTAACGGCTCTCACGCCACCGCACTGCCGTCTGTTGTCTTTGCCGTCTGCTGGCCTAGGATGGCGGACGGCAAAATTCTTTGCCGTCCGCTTCCTGAAAGCGGACGACAAAAAAGGCCTTTGCTGGCACGTGTTCAGACGGACAGTTTTCGTCTGCTGGCAGACGGCAAAGACGTTTGCCGTCCGTGATCCATGCCTTTGCCGTCCGCCATGGCGGACGGCAAAGAAGCTGATTCCAGTAGTGCCACGGTAGTTCCATCCTATGATTTTCATTTGTCATTTAGAGACAGGGAAGGGGAAGCTCCTGAAATTAATCGCCAATGGTAAATAAGATAAACGGAAGCGGTCGAAATTAATTTCTCATGGTAAATAAGAGAAGGGCAATGGTCGGCCGGCAGTCCATTTGATCTCCATCCCTCTTCTTTCTCAAAGCCAAAGAACTCTGCAGGGTAAGGGGAGGGTTGCCGAGCTCCAAGACTCCTTGGACAGAAGAAATCGGCGTGTTTCGGGATGCCGGTCAGCGAGAGGATGGGCAACAGTGCTGATGGAGTAGGTTTTCCCCTCCTTTTCTCCATTTTTTTGTTTGTTGGCGCTATACCATAGATCCGAGGGGATTGAGTTCCATTTGTATGGATTTAGTGTAGATTAGTAGCCATATTTTTGTTCCTTTTTTTCAAGCAGTGGTACGTAGGGTGTCCGTTTTTTTAGATTATTGAATCACTGTTTTTTTTAAGAGTACGCCAATGTCATACCATATTTTTATAGAAAAGAGCAAGACAATTTACAAGAGGATCATAGACAATGGGAACAAGGGCAGGATCGTACACCTTCAGCCACACCTACAAAAAGCAGAAAGCTACTCTCTCACTAAGAAATCTAGACCTCCTGCTTCAGCCGTCTTCCAATCTTCAATCTTGTCTACAATTTGGGTCATCAACTGAGTGGGGTTTAGCTGCTGAGCAATCCTCTCAAAAACCCTCGCATTTCACTTTCCGACTGTCTACTACAACAAGTTGTGCCCGACACTGGCGAGGGAGATGACGGCGGCGCGCCTTCGGCTCGTTTCAGTGATTGTAGTCGTCGCTAGGTGGTCTACGGATCTGGATGTAATCTTTATTATTTCTAGTGTTCATTGTACTGATGTGATAGAAGATGAATAGATTGAAAGTTTTCTCGCAAAAAAAAGTGATGAGGATGAAGAGTGCATTGAACCCTTTACGCTTCCTTCTATTAAATCTGCTCCTGGCTAGAGTCCGCCATTGCACCAGAGTGTTCTCTGGGGAGGGGGTCTCGTTGTCCAGGCAATACTAGGTACGACGTCTCCCTTGCGTACGCGCACTATTACTCCATAGAATGCTGAAATCATTCTTTGGCAAACAAGAGTATGATTACTCAACCCTTTACTAAGCAGTGGCATGTTTGAATTTTTTGTCGTGTCCCCTTTTTAAGTAGTGGCAGTTAATTTTTTTTCCACTAGCCATCCAACTGCAAGTGTTGTCCTCAACTGCAATTGCGTGCCCACCCACGCGACTGTAACTAACATTTGTTTTGTAAGTGTACAACGGGAGAGGGAGGGGGCGTTGCATGTCCGATATCAGGCTTGCAATTGTAAGCGTCACCCTCGACTGCAACTACATGTCCCCCTCCTAGCTACAACTGACCTTGTGTTTTTGTTGGAGAGGGGTGAGGGGGATTGCATGTCCGATAGTAGTCTTGCATCTGCAAGTTTCTCCCTCGACTGGAACTACATGCCTAAACACCCGACTGCAATTGCATGCCCACACACCCGACTACAACCAACATTTTCTTGTGTTAGTGGGCGGCAGGAGAGGAGGAAGTTGCAAGTCCGATACCAGGCTTGCAACTGTAAGTGTCGCCCTCGACTGCAACTACATGTCCCCCTCCTAGCTACAACTGACCTTGTGTATTTGTCGGAGAGGGGTGGGGGGATTGCATGTCCGATAGTAGTCTTGCATTTGCAAGTGTCGCCCTCGACTGGAACTACATGCCTACACACCCGAGTGCAATTGCATGCCCACATACCCGGCTGCAAGCGACATTTTCTTTTGTCAGTGGGCGGCAGGAGAGGGGGAAGTTGCATGTCTGATACTAGGCTTGCACTTGCATGTCCCCTACCGACTACATTTGGCCATGTGTCTTTGTCAAAGAGAAGGTGAATTGCATGTTCGACGATAGGGTTGCAACTACAAGTGTCACCCTCAATTACAATTGCATGTCCGATAGTAGGCTTGCAACTACAAGTGTCGCCCTCAACTGCATGTCCGATAGTAGGCTTGCAGCTAAAGAACTTGTCGGAGACTTCATATCTCTTGACCCGGGCATGAGCTTGGAAAATCAATTTCAGCTCCTCGAACATCTCATATGCTCCGTGCTTCTCAAAACGCTTTTGGAGCCCCGGTTCTAAGCTGTAAAGCATGCCGCACTGAACGAGGGAGTAATCATCAGTGCGTGACTGATGGGCGTTCATAACGTCCTGGTTTTCTGGGAATGGTGCATCACCTAGCGGTGCTTCTAGGACATAATCTTTCTTGGCTGCTATGAGGATGATCCTCAGGTTCCGGACCCAGTCCGAATAGTTGCTGCCATCATCTTTCAGCTTAGTTTTCTCTAGGAACGCGTTGAAGTTGAGGCTGACATTACCGTGGGCCATTTGATCTACAAGACATATTGTAAAGATTTAGACTAAGTTCATGATAATTAAGTTCATCTAATCAAATTAATGAATGAACTCCCACTCAGATTTGACATCCCTCTAGTCATCTAAGTGATACATGATCCGAGTCAACTAGGCCGTGTCTGATCATCACGTGAGACGGACTAGTTATCATCGGTGAACATCTCCATGTTGATCGTATCTTCTATACGACTCATGTTCGACCTTTCGGTCCTCCGTGTTCCGAGGCCATGTCTGCACATGCTAGGCTCGTCAATTCAACCTAGTTGTATTGCGTGTGTAAATCTGGCTTACACCCGTTGTATGCGAACGTAAGAACCTATCACACCCGATCATCACGTGGTGCTTCGGAACGACGAACCTTAGCAACGGTGCACAGTTAGGGAGAACACAATTTTGATATTTTAGTGAGGGATCATCTTATTTACTACGGTCGTCCTAAGTAAACAAGATGCATAAACATAATAAACATCACATGCAATTATATAGTAGTGACATGATATGGCCAACATCATATAGCTCCTTTGATCTCCATCTTGGGGCTCCATGATCATCTTGTCACCGGCATGACACCATGATCTCCATCATCGTGTCTCCATGAAGTTGCTCGCCAACTACTACTTCTACTACTATGGCTAACACGTTTAGCAATAAAGTAAAGTAATTTACATGGCGTTTCCATTGACACGCAAGTCATAAAAGAATAATGACAACTCCTATGGCTCCTGCCGGTTGTCATACTCATCGACATGCAAGTCGTGATTCCTATTACATGAACATGATCTCATACATCACATATATATCATTCATCATTCATCACAACTTTGGCCATATCATATCACAAAACACTTGCTGCAAAAACAAGTTAGACGTCCTCTAATTGTTGTTGCATGTTTTACGTGGCTGCATTAGGGTTCTAGCAAGAACGTTTTCTTACCTACGTGAAAGCCACAACGTGATTTGTCAACTTCTATTTACCCTTCATAAGGACCCTTTTCATCGAATCTGCTCCAACTAAAGTGGGAGAGACAGACACCCGCCAGCCACCTTATGCAACTAGTGCATGTTAGTCGGTGGAACCGGTCTCACGTAAGCGTACGTGTAAGGTTGGTCCGGGCCGCTTCATCCCACAATACCGCTGAAGCAAGATAAGACTAGTAGCGGCAAGAAAGTTGACAACATCTACGCCCACAACAAATTGTGTTCTACTCGTGCATTAGAGAACTAGCATAAACCTGGCTCTGATACCACTGTTGGGGAACGTTGCAAAAAATTAAAATTTTTCCTACGGTTTCATCAAGATCCATCTATGAGTTCATCTAAGCAACGAGTCAGAGATTGCATCTACATACCACTTTGTAGATCGCGCACGGAAGCGTTCAGGGAACGGTGATGACGTAGTCGTACTCGCCGTGATTCAGATCACCGATGACCAAGTGTCGAACGGACAGCACCTCCGCGTTCAACACACGTACGGGACGATCGACGTCTCCTCCGTCTTGATCCAGCAAGGGGAAGGAGAGGTTGAGGAAGAAGACTCCAACGGCAGCACGACGGCGTGGTGTTGTTGGTGCAGCACTACTCCGACAGGGCTTCGCCAAGCACGTACGGAGGAGGAGAGGTGTTGGGGAGGGGAGGGGCTGTGCCTTGGATGGTATTACTGCCCTCCCCTCACCCCTACTATTTATAGGGGAAGGGGCAAGGGGGGCCGGCCCCTCTAGATGGGATCTAGAGGGGGGCGGCGGCCAAGGGGAGGGGGCTTGCCCCCCAAGCAAGGGGGGCGCCCCCCCTCAGGGTTTCCCCCAACCCTAGGCGCATGGGCCCTTGGGGGGGAAGGCGCACCAGCCCACTTTGGGCTGGTTCCCTTCCTCATACAGCCCATAAGGCCCTCCGGGAGAGGTGGCCCCTCCCGATGGACCCCCAGAACCCCTCCGGTGGCCCCGGTACAATACCGATATGCCCCCGAAACTTCCCGGTGTCCGTATGACAACTTCCCATATATAAATCTTCACCTCCGGACCATTCCGGAACTCCTCGTGACGTCCGGGATCTCATCCGGGACTCCGAACAACATTCGGTAATCACATACAAGTCTTCCTAACAACCCTAGCGTCACCGAACCTTAAGTGTGTAGACCCTACGGGTTCGGGAGACATGCAGACATGACCGAGACGGCTCTCGGGCAATAACCAACAGCGGGATCTGGATACCCATGTTGGCTCCCACATGCTCCTCGATGATGTCATCGGATGAACCACGATGTCGAGGGTTCAAGCAACCCCGTATACTATTCCCTTTGTCAATCGGTACGTTACTTGCCCGAGACTCGATCGTCGGTATCCCAATACCTCGTTTAGTCTCGTTACCGGCAAGTCACTTTACTCGTACCGTAATGCATGATCCCGTGACCAAACACTTGGCCACTTTGAGCTCATTATGATGATGCATTACCGAGTGGGCCCAGAGATACCTCTCCGTCATACGGAGTGACAAATCCCAGTCTCGATCCGTGTCAACCCAACAGACACTTTCAGAGATACCTGTAGTTCACCTTTATAGTCACCCAGTTACGTTGTGACGTTTGGTACACCCAAAGCACTCCTACGGTATCCGGGAGTTACACGATCTCATGGTCTAAGGAAAAGATACTCGACATTGGAAAGCCCTAGCAAAACGAACTACACGATCTTGTGCTATGCTCAGGATTGGGTCTTGTCCATCACATCATTCTCCTAATGATGTGATCCCGTTATCAATGACATCCAATGTCCATAGCCAGGAAACCATGACTATCTATTGATCAACGAGCTAGTCAACTAGAGGCATACTAGGGACATATTAGTGTCTGGTATTCACACATGTATTACGATTTCCGGATAACACAATTATAGCATGAATAAAAGACAATTATCATGAACAAGGAAATATAATAATAATGCTTTTATTATTGCCTCTAGGGCATATTTCCAACAGTACTGAACCCGAGCGATCGATCGATGGCTGTTAACTGAACCCGATCGAGCGATTCCTTCGCTACTGCTTCTAACTGAAGCCGATCGATTGGATGAACAGTGAGCGTTGCGGGGGGGGGGGGGTTGGATGAACAGTGAGCGGTGGCGTTGCCTCTAGATGAACAGGACCCCGTGGTGTGGTGGAGGGCTGGATGAACAGTAGACGGTGGAGGGGTGCCCGTGGAGGGGTGGATTAACAGGACCCCGTGGTGTGGAGGGCTGGATGAATAGTAGATGGTGGAGGGGTGCTCGTGGAGGGGTGGTTGAATAGGACCCCGTGGTGTGGAGGGCTGGATGAACAGTAGACGGTGGAGGGGTGGTTGAATAGTAGCCGGTGGAGTAGTGCGCGGTGGAGGCTGGATGAACAGGAGCCCGTGGAGGCTGGAGGAGGTCGACGGTGGAGATGAACAGTATCCTGTGGAGTCCCGTTTTGCGGTACGCCACACCCCTCCCGATGAACAGGACCCCCGTTTCGACCGTAGCGCTCCAACACAAGTCTGTTTCGTCCGTTTTGCGGTACGCCACACCCCTCCCGATCAACAGGACCCCTGTTTCGACCATAGGAGGTCCGTTTCCTCCGTTTTGCGGTACGCCAAACCCCTTCCGATGAACAGGATCCCGTTTCGAACGTGGCCGGTCGAATACAAGGCCGTTCCCTCCATTCTGCGGTACGCCAGGCCTCCGTCCAAGCCCTCCCGATGAACACGACGCATTCCGTTGCCTCCCCATGAACACGACGCATTCCGTTGCCTCCCCATGAACACGACGACGACGCTGTTTCTCCGTTCCGACCCAGCCATGTACACGAGCCCTGGCCGTACGTATGCGCGAGTAGGCGTTCGAGACCCTGCCCGTATGTACACATACGTGGCCGTATTTTCTTTCTTGCACCCTGGCCGCTGTACGTACGTGTACATGCTACGTGCGCGCCTCTACTACGACACGTGCACGCCTCTACATCGACCAGTATATATGTATATACACGTTCGCGACCAGAATGACAACGCTACGTACGCTTCGACCAGGTGGGTCCCGACTGTCAGGCACTTCCTTGCGTGCGAAGATGTAGCTGGTGGGTCCTAGCAGTCAAGGGGCAAAATACGGTGGCCCGTCCGGTGGGTCCCCGCTGTCAGGTGGAGGAATAATTATTTTGCACGTAATAAGGAGGCACTTCCTTGCTGCGGCTATGGACCCAGCTATCAGCCTCTCCACGTACAGTCCACATCCGATGGAAGCCGTTCCTTGACCACGTTGACCACGCCGCGCCGAGAGCACCAGGGCGGTGGACGACGGCGAGGCCTAGGAAGGGGACAACGCGGAGCCGGGGAAGACGCGGCAGTGGATGCCCACGCGTAGAGGAGTACGAGGATTCACTGGTTCGCTGCGGTGTGAGGCTGCCGTCGTCGTAGAATAACAGGGGGTGTGGGTGAGTAGAGGGATGGCCTGGCCAGCGGTGGGAGTAGTAGGGGCGGTGAGGCCTCCACCGCATCGCAGCCGGCCACGGGAGGCAGGAGCACGAGGCACGCCCGGCGCTGGTTTGGGCGGCTGGAGCAAGAAGACCAGAGGTTGAAGAAGCACTACGGCCGTTGGATGGACATCGTACGGTCACTGGAGCTAGAATCATGCATATTAACTAAGTTGACAAAGCCCTCTGTCCCCGTCAACTTAGTAGGCCCACAAGTCAGCCTCCCACCAAGGTGGGTCCCAGCTAGCAGGGGGTATTCATTTTTTTGAGCGTAATAAGGAGGCACTTCCTTGCGTGCGAAGATATAGCTGGTGGGTCCGAGCTGTCAGCGGTGGTAACGTTTTTTTCACGAAATACAGAGGCCCTTTCGGTGGGTCCCTAATGTCAGGTGGAGGAATCATTATTTTGCACGTAATAAGGAGGAATTTCCTTGCGTGCGGCCGCGGACCCAGCTGTCGGCCTCTCCACGTACAGTCCACTTCAGATCTATGTCGGTCGTTGACCATGTTGACCAGGCCGCGCCGAGAGCACCAGGGCGATGGACAACGGCGAGGCCTAGGAATGGAACGACACAGAGGCATGGAAGACTCGACAGTTGTTTCCCACGCGGAGGGGAGTACGACTGTACGAGGGTTTACTGGTTCGTCTGCCGTCGCTGGAGAATAACAGCAGGTGTGGGTGAGTAGAGGGATGGCTAGGCTAGCAATGGGAGTACGATGGGGCGGTGAGGCCTGCGCTGCAGCACAGCCGGCCGCGGGGAGGAGGGAGCAGGCAGTCCCGTCGGCACTTGTTTGAGCGGTTGGAGCAGGAAGAGTAGAGATTGAAGAAGCACGACGGCCGTTCGATGGACATCCAACAGTCACTGCTTGTGCGTCAACCTTTTTTTTAGGAAAGCCTCAAATCGGTGGAAAACAGCATACAACCCATCTGCCATTATTTCTAATAATTTACAGCGCATTTACTAATTCTTAAGGTTTTTTTGGAGCCCATATTCTTTTTGTTAGCATTACAGCCCATATTGTGGCCACGGTTAAAAAATTAATGAAACTTTGCATATTTCGGTGCGGTCCAAACTGTTTTTAATCCCAAAATTTCGACTCACATTCAAACTGATTTTAAAAATAAATGTATATCAATATAAAATCCAACAAATTCTCCACGCATAAAAATTAATGTAATTTAAAATCTCAAAATAAAAAAAGATATTTTAAACTAATTGCCGGTTTGATGTGTTTTAAAAATGTACAGCCCATTTCTCATTACTGATGGGCCGTTTTCTCGGCCAGCCGAATGAAGCTCTCCTCGTCTTGAAAGATTTGCAGCCCAACAGGCCTGACAAAGCGACTTACTTGGCGAATCACAAAAAACTGGGCTGTGGCCGTGGACCCCAGCTGTCAGCCTCTCCACGTACAGTACTCTTCCGATAGAAGTCGGTGGTTGACCACGCCGCGCCGATAGCACCGAGGCGGTGGACGACGGCGAGGCCTAGGAAGGGGAAGACGCGGAGCCGGGGAAGACGCGGCAGTGGATGCCCAGCGGAGAGGAGTACGAGGGTTCACTGGTTCGGCTGCGGCGTGAGGCTGCCGTCGCCGCAGAATAACAGGGGGTGTGGGTGAGTAGAGGGATAGCATGGACCAGCGGTGGGAGTAGTAGGGGCGGTGAGGCCTCCGCGGCATCACAGCCGGCCACGAGAGGCAGGAGCACGCGGCACGACCGGCGCAGCTTTGGGCGGCTGGAGCAAGAAGACCAGAGTTTGAAGAAGCACTATGGCCGTTGGATGGACATCGTAGGGTCACTGGAGCTAGAATCGTTCATATTGACTAAGTTGACAAAGCCCTCCGTCCTCGTCAACTTAGTAGGCCCACAAGTCAGCCACCCACTATGGTGGGTCCCAGCTAGCAGGGGGTATTCATTTTTTGGTGCGTAATAAGGAGGCACTTCCTTGCGTGCGAAGATATAGCTGGTGGGTCCGACCTGTCAGCAGGGGGAACATTTTTTTAGTCCATTTGATGGGCTTTGTGAAACAATGATGTAGCATCTATGCAGCCCGTTTAAATCTCATTTGCATTTTTCTCGAAATCCGCGGACTTGCTGGGCTGGGTGAAAATATCATGTTGGGCTAGACGGAGAAATGTTATAAAAACATAAACACATGATTGCACGTCAGTAAAATCTTTGCAAGCTTATGTACACAATCACTAGGAGTTAACTTGCCAAGTTATATATAAACAATTATTATTATTATTTTGTAAGAACTTTCAACTTGCGAAATAAAATATCATTTTAATTTCATGAGTTAATAGTACGTGGGGTATTATTATTTTTTAGGCTAGACGTCGGACAGTTGAGTTGGTTCTAGGGGAAAGTATTGG
Source organism: Aegilops umbellulata (assembly GCA_032464435.1). NCBI lineage: Eukaryota > Viridiplantae > Streptophyta > Magnoliopsida > Poales > Poaceae > Aegilops > Aegilops umbellulata. The sequence continues at coordinate 69,847,284 of CP136054.1, forward strand.
GAGAAAACTCAGTTTACATCGAAAAAGAAAGTGGGAGAAAATTCAGAGACCTGCTGGGTCCACCTGAGGAGGGTAATATGTTGGGAGGAAGGAGATTCAAAGCAAGGCAACCGAGTGAACTAGTTTTTTTTTATGGACAAGTGAACTAGTTTACATACATAAGCAAATAGCCACTAAAAAAGCAATCAGGTTAATGGGTTCTTAAAAGAAATATTTCAGACAAAACAGATAATTACGACACATAGGCTAATGCATGAAACACTCAGATGATAAAGGTGCTTATAAACAGATAAAGTACAACATCTAGACCTTCCTGGCACACTTGATCATGACGCTGCAGCTATCCGTGTACTCGTCGGTTACGGGAATCAGACACGCTGAGGGAGTCCTGGATTAGGGGGTGTCCGGGTAGCCGGACTATACCTTCAGCCGGACTCCTAGACTATGAAGATACAAGATTGAAGACTTCGTCCCGTGTCCGGATGGGACTTTCCTTGGCGTGGAAGGCAAGCTTGGTGATGCGGATATTTAGATCTCCTACCATTGTAACCGACTTTGTGTAACCCTAACCCTCTCCGGTGTCTATATAAACCGGAGGGTTTTAGTCCGTAGGACAACAGGACATACAACAATCATACCATAGGCTAGCTTCTAGGGTTTAGCCTCCTTGATCTCGTGGTAGATCTACTCTTGTACTACCCATATCATCAATATTAATCAAGCAGGACGTAGGGTTTTACCTCCATCAAGAGGGCCCGAACCTGGGTAAAACTTCGTGTCCCTTGTCTCCTGTTACCATCCGCCTAGACGCACAGTTTGGGACCCCCTACCCGAGATCCGCCAGTTTTGACACCGACATTGGTGCTTTCATTGAGAGTTCCCCTGTGTCGTCGCTTTTAGGCCCGATGGCTCCTTCGATCATCAACAACGATGCAGTCCAGGGTGAGACTTTTTCCCCGGACAGATCTTCGTTTTCGGCGGCTTCGCACTGCCGGCCAATTCGCTTGGCCATCTGGAGCAGATCGAAAGCTACGCCCCTGGCCATCAGGTCAGATTTGGAAGTTTAAACTACATGGCCAACATCCGCGGGGACTTGATCTTTGACGGATTTGAGCCACAGCCGAGCGTGCCGCACTGTCTCGATGGGCATGATCTAGCTCTGCCGCCAAACAGTGCCCTGGAGGCCGCACACGCTTCGGTTCCGACCCTTAATTCGGAGCCGGCTGCGCCGATCGAGGATGAGCGGTTAGACGCCGCCTCGGGGGCTGCGATCTCAAAGGCGATTGAGCCGAACACTAGCCCCGCACTCCGCAAGGCCCGTGACTCCGAGGGGCCGGATTCCTCTCCGTACTCCAAGCCCTCCGCACGCTTGCCGATCGAATCTGATTGGGCGCCGATCATGGAGTTCACCGCTGCGGACATCTTCCAGCACTCGCCCTTCGGCGACATCCTGAAGTCACTAAAGTCTCTCTCTTTATCAGGAGAGCCCTGGCCGGACTACGGTCAGCAAGGTTGGGATACGGACGATGAAGAAATTCAAAGCCCACCCACCACCCACTTCGTAGCCACTGTCGATGAGTTAACCGACATGCTCGACTTCGACTCCGAAGACATCGATGGTATGGACGACGATGCAGGAGACGACCAAGAACTAGCACCTATAGGGCACTGGAAGGCCACCTCGTCGTACGGCATATATATGGTGGACACTCCAAAAGATGGAGATGGTGATGGAACAGCGGGGGATGACACCTCCAAGAAACAACCCAAGCGCCGGCGTCAGCGGCGCCGCTCTAAATCCCGCCAAAGCAAAAACGGTGATTCCGGCACGGGAGATAATAATACTCCGGATAGCGCCGAAGAACACCCCCTCCAGCAAGATTCAGCACAGGAGGATGGAGAAGCCAGCCCTCACGAGAGAGCGGCAGACAGAGAGGTTGAGGATGATAATTATATGCCTCCCTCCGAAGACGAGGCAAGCCTCGACGACGACAAATTCATCGTGCCAGAGGATCCAGCCGAACAAGAGCGTTTTAAACGCAGGCTTATAGCCACGGCAAGCAGCCTCAAGAAAAAGCAGCAACAACTTAGAGCTGATCAAGATTTGCTAGCCGACAGATGGACTGAAGTCCTTGCGGCCGAAGAGTATGAACTCGAACGCCCCTCCAAGAGTTACCCAAAGCGCAGGCTGCTACCCCGATTAGAGGAGGAAGCACCTAAACCTACATCACCAGCGCATGACGTGGCCGTGACAGAGAGGCCTCTCGGCCCTCCACTCAAGTCGTGCCCCGGCGCCGCTCAAAACATACTAAGGCACGGGAAAATGCGCCAGACCTGCGAGAGATACTGGAGGACAAGGCAATACAAACAAGATCGATCTACGGATCGTGTGGGCGCCCCACGACACGTGACGGGAATCGTCACTCCGGACATAATAAATCCGGCCGGGCCGAACACAATAGACAAAGCTCATTCGAGCTGCGTCGTGATATAGCCCAATACAGAGGCGCCGCACATCCACTATGCTTTACAGATGAAGTGATGGATCATAAAATCCCTGAGGGTTTCAAACCCGTGAACATCGAATCATATGATGGCACAACAGATCCTGCGGTATGGATCGAGGATTATCTCCTTCATATCCACATGGCCCGCGGCGATGATCTACACGCCATCTAATACCTCCTGCTCAAACTTAAGGGACCGGCCCGACATTGACTTAACAGCTTGCCAGCAGATTCAATCGGTTCTTGGGAGGACCTGGAAGCCGCATTCCTCGACAATTTCCAGGATACCTATGTGCGACCACCAGACACCGATGACGTAAGCCACATAATTCAGCAGCCAGAGGAATCGGCCAGGCAATTCTGGACACAGTTCCTAACAAAGAAAAACCAAATAGTCGACTGTCCGGACGCAGAGGCCCTAACAGCCTTCAAGCATAATATCCGCGACGAGTGGCTTGCCCGACACCTTGGACAGGAAAAGCCAAAATCTATGGCAGCCCTCACGACACTCATGACCCGCTTCTGCACGGGAGAAGACAGCTGGCTAGCTCGCAGCAACAACTTACCCAAGAACCTTGGTAATTCGGATACCAAGGACAAAAGTGGCAAGGTCGCGTCGGAACAAGCAAAAGCGCCGCGTTAACAGCGACAGCAACGAGGATACGACAGTCAATGCCGGATTCAGAGGCTACAAATCCGGTCAGCGGAAAAGGCCATTCAAAATAAATACTCAAGGCCCGTCCAGTTTGGACCGAATACTCGACCGCTTGTGCCAGATACATGGCACCCCCGAAAAGCCAGTCAATCACACCAACAGGGATTGTTGGGTGTTCAAGCAGGCAGGCAAGTTAAATGCCGAAAATAGAGACAAGGGGCTACGTAGCGACGACGAGGAGGAGCCCAGGCCGCCGAACAACAATGGACAAAAGGGTTTTCTCCCACAAGTGCGGACGGTGAACATGATATACGCAACCCACATCCCCAAGAGGGAACGGAAGCGTGCGTTACGGGACATATACGCGATAGAGCCAGTCACCCCAAAGTTCAACCCATGGTCCTCCTGCCCGATCACTTTTGATTGAAGGGACCACCCCACTAGCATCCATCATGGCGGGTTCGCCGCATTGGTTCTAGACCCAATTATTGACGGATTTCATCTCACAAGAGTCCTTATGGACGGCGGCAGCAGCCTGAACCTGCTTTACCAGGACACTGTGCGGAAAATGGGCATAGATCCCTCGAGGATTAAGCCTACCAAAATGAACCTTAAAGGTGTCATACCAGGTGTAGAGGCCAACTGCACAGGCTCAGTCACACTTGAAGTGGTCTTCGGATCTCCGGATAATTTCTGAAGCGAAGAGTTAATCTTCGACATAGTCCCGTTCCGCAGTGGCTATCACGCACTGCTCGGGCGAACCGCATTTTCAAAGTTCAATGCGGCACCGCACTACGCATACCTCAAGCTCAAGATGCCAGGCCCTCAAGGAGTAATCACGGTCAAATGGAAACACCGAACGCTCCCTCCGAACGGAGGAGCACACGGCGGCCCTCGCAGCGGAAGCACAAAGCAGCCTCTCTAGGCAGTTCTCCAGTCCGGCCGTTAAAAGGCCGGACACTGTCAAGCGCGCCCGGAGTAACCTACAACAAGACCGCCTGGCACGTTCTGAGCAGGCGTAGCAATGCGGCTCCAACCCCAGCCCTCGTGAAATAGCAAAACCAGTGCTTCGCGTACATAACTACGCTCTCAAAATACCATGGGCGCAGGGGAAGGGGCACCATCACGGCACGCCCAATACACGGCTTAAACCGTACCAGGTTGCCGAATTCTTTCTTTATCTTCTCTTACTTTCAGGACTCCATACTTCGGACGACCTGTTAGGTAATTCAACTGCCGCACAAACGATGCAAGAACCAGGGAAGCAGACAAGCCATGCCGCATTATGGACTCCCAGGTGGTCTCTATCACGAGCAGTATACCTGTTTTGCATATAAGTTCCGCGGCCCACCCCTGGACCGGACATGTTAAATAGTCCAACTTTTTGCTTATCGCGCTATTTGTATCATTTTGCTTTGATCGCAGCCCTTTTAAACAATGCATAGTCTTTATCTATTTTTTGCATTACCTTTTTTCCAAATATATGTTCATTAATGACATGTTGCACCTGTACACTGTGGTACGGCAAATACGCCAGGGGCTTCAGTACCCCTCAATATGGTGTGAGATGTCCGAACACTTTAACAAGTGCGGCACCCCGAACTTATAGCATTATATGCATCGGCTCCGAATCATGTCTTGGGTCAATAGTTGGGTTTGCCCGGCTCCTATGTTTTGGTGCCTTCCGTTCCGCTATATCGGCTAAGGTAGCACTAGGAGAACTACTGCGATTGTGCCCCAGTTGAGCTGGGCTGAGCACCTTAGTAGAGAAAGCTAAGACTGACTGTCATGATGAAGCGAGAGACCGGTCGCTGTTCGAGAGGTTTTTCGAGTCCCTAAAGACTTATGCCGCTTAGAGCGAGGAACCGGCTTTGTCCGGCCAAGGCGTGGATAGCGCCCCGAACTCGGTCTTCCGAATTCTAGGGGCTTCGCCGAAATTTAAAATTATAGAGTTCTATGGCTAAGTGAGAGTGTTCAAGCATTATAGTCCGATTGCCTTGTTCGTTGTGCTGAGCGCCTCCCTCGAAGGACCCAAACATGGGAAAAAGAGCGCTCAGGTTTATCCCGAACACCCCAGCACTAGTGGCATGGGGGTAGAAGCCGACGACTGGCCATCTCTTAATTTTTGATAAACGGCCGCACAGAAAGTAATATTTTAAATTCAAAAAGCATTGCTTTGTCGGATTACGGGTTTCGGCAGACCCTTAAGGTTCGAAATCTGGGGTGCGCGCGGAGATGATGCCCTCTACCTCTCCGTCTCGCAAGGATCTAAACTACATAAAAAACAGCACAAGAGACACAGGGTTTATACTAGTTCGGGCCACCATTGTGGTGTAATACCCTACTCTAGTTTGTGGTGGGTGGATTGCCTCTTGGGCTGATGATGATGAACAGTACCAGGGAGAACAGCCTCGCGAGGGTCTGTTCTTGGCTAGGGGGATGAACTGCTAGGGGAGTTCAGCCGCCCTTCTCTCTCTTTCTCTACTTGTTCTTGCTCTGGATACTCTCCTCGATCTCTCGCCGCCTCTACCCTGGGGGTGGCTAGTCCTATTTATAGGCAAAGGCCCTAGGCCTCTTCCCAAATATTGAGCGGGAAGGGCGCCAACAATTGGCCAATTTGAAGGGGAACATCTGGTACACCTATCCTGACCAAAGTTGGTCCTCGCCTGCCAAAGGCCCTGTGGTGACGCCGTCCTGGGCTCCACGATGACCTCCTTCCCACCGTTGGACTGGTCTTGGTCTTGTTGCACCGAAATGGATGCCTTTGCTTGATCCTCTCGCCTGCGCTTTCCCCCTTTGCACCAAACATGAAAGGGGAGGACACTGCACGGTCTGGCGCCCGCCTGGCACCCTTGGTCGTCATGGCTTGCGTCATGGGCACCTCGCGAGGTACCCTGCCTTGATCTCGCCGCCTCCTCGTGAGCCATCCTGAGGAGACTGCGCTTGAGGAAGCACCGTGTCGTCCGCCCCGCGAGGCTTGGCCCCTCGCGAGGGTCTTGAGTCTTGTGTTGATGAAGATGGGCCGTCCTGGGTCCCCATTTGAGCCACGCCGCAGGCCGCAGGCAGGCAAGTCTGGGGACCCCCGTTCCCAGAACGCCGACAGTAGCCCCCGGGCCCAAGGCGCGCATGGACTTGGCCGTGTTGAAAGGCGAAAGGGCAAGGGCGAAGCGCCGCGGGCCCTAATAGCCTGCGGCCTTGGGCGCCGCGTGGCGGTTGATTGGACGTGGGCGGTACTGTTTGCCCACGCTCCCTTATTTTGCGTCGCGCTAGGTTTCCCCACAGTTGTACACAGCCGCCCCTCTTCCTGTTGCTCGACTGTCCCTTGTTCTTCCTTCCTTCGAACTCTAACTCTTGCCTCTAATCCCATCTCACATCTCCTCTCTCCCGTCCTCAGCCATGGCTCCATCGAAGAAAGAGAAAGGGAAGAAGCCTGTGCTCCCATCTCACCCGCCGCCGTCGGCCGCCCCCGCCGTCGGCCAGTCAATCATACTTAATCTGGAGTGCCTGGATAAGCTCAGCCCGGCTCTGGCCACCGTCTTCAACGAGTGCGGGAGGACGACAGCCTGGCCTACGTCTCACTTCCCCACCGATAGGATAATCACTGAGGTTCATTACTTTGCTGATGCCTTGTGGGCGGGTCTGGTTCCCCCCTTCTCTGATTTCTTCAATGCCATCCTCACCCATTACCAGATCCACATGATGCATCTGGGCCCTGAATCCATCGCCCTCCTTTCGGTCTTTGCTTTTGTTTGCGAGGCGCTGATGGGCATCCCTCCTTCTGTTGCCTTGCTGCGCCACTTCTTCTCTGTGCGTCTTGCCGACCCCGCTCAGTGCTCGGCATGCGTGAGCTTCGTCGCTGCGCTTGAGACTGCAGCTTCTGGCATTGACTTCAAGCTCCCCCCACCTTCAGCTGGGTTCTGTGAGCGGTGGTTGTACGTTGATGTCGGGGTGCCCAGCCCCCTGCTGGTGAAGCCAACTTCGCCTGCTGTACCCAACTCTGGCTGGGGCCAGGAGACGCTCAAGAGCCCCCGGCTCGCCTTCGTCTGGCGCCGCTTCACGTTCTTGAAAACATTCGGCGTGACGGCGCCCAAGGTGGTGAAGGAGTTTCTGTTGCGCCGCATCGCCCCTCTCCAGCACCATTCTCGCCAGATGTGGGCCTTCAGCGGACATGGTGATCACATGAGGCTTCAGGAGGAAGACCTGACGCCTGGAGTGCTAAGGACAGTGCTCTTGGTCCTGACCGGCGACCCCAACCCGGGCAGCATCCAGCGTGGAGGAGCTCTGTTGTACCTTTGCCAGAACAGGGATGATTTCGTGAGGCAGATGCCCTCCTTCGACGAGTGGGGGCTACGCCCTGCCGGCTTCCAAGGGCCTCGCGAGAACCCTGTGGTGGTGACCGCCCTTCCGGTCGGCTTAGGCGAATCCTCCTCGAGTGGTGGAGCAGGGAGGCAGGACAAAGCGGGGGCTGAGAAAGCTCCCGAGGCCCGTGCTGCCGAGGCCGTTGGTGTGGCGCAGCCACTTCTAGTGCTTGGGGCCGTGGCTCCCGAGGCCCGGGCCGCGTCTTCTGCCGAGGTGACCGGTAGCACGCGCCAGGTAGGCGCCCCTGACGCAGACAGCGCTGCTGCTTCGCCTTCGTCACGGGTTGATCCTTGCGCCCTTCTCCTGGGCCGCTTTCGTGTGGACTTTGAGGCCCTTCGGAGGAAAAGGGAGGCCCTAGGTGACGACTGCCCTTGTCGCCTGCTGAAGCGCCGGAAGTACTTCGCCACCGACGAGTAAGCCTTCTCCTTTCCTGGCTCCTGATCCTCTTGTTGCGCCTACTGATCCTTGCTCTGCAGGACCCTTCCTGCCGAGGTCATGGAGGCCGCTGAGGTGCCGCCTCCTTTGGCTCCACCTCCCCCGTCGCCCCAAGACGTCCCGAGCAGCACGGCTCTTGTGGTGAGGACGAATGAAGGGGCGGACCGTTCTGAGGTGCCCCGCAACCCTTCTCTTCCTGCGATCTTCCTTTGTGGGCCCTCTCTTGGCGTGGCCAGCCTGCCGTGGGCTTCTCATCTGGTCGCGGGCTGCACTGGCTCAGGCGCCCCCCCGCCCTTTGTCTGGAGATGTGCCGGCCCCAGGCCGAGCTTCTGGCGTGGCGCGCCCGGCCGTCATGGGGGCGCCAGCCCCCAGCCCCCCGTCCGGAGGGGGAGCGATGATTCGTGCCTCCAGGCGCTTGCCTGGGGCAGACGATGGTGTGGGAGACGTGCTCGGGAGCGCCGCGCTCACCGCCGCGAATTCCTTCGAAGGGCGAGCGGCGCAGTGGACCTGCTTGGGGAAGAGCTCGCTGATGAAGACGCGCGCCTGGAGGCCGAGGGCCTGCGCCTGGCCGTGGAGAGGCGCGAGCTGGAGGCCGCCGTCGCCCTCACGCGCCGCCAGCGCGACCTTGAAGACGAAGAAGCGAATGCGTCGCTGGAGGCCTCCCGGGTGGCCCGATCCCAGGCCGCCGAAGAGGCCCTGAGAGCCGATCGACAGCGAGAGACGACGGAGGAGCGGGCTCGGGAGCTCCTGGCCCGATGCCACTTGCTGGAGGAGCAAGTGGAACTGCGTGAGGCGGCCCTTGTGTCGATGAGGGTGGCCTCTGGCGACCCAGCCGGGCTCCAGAGATGTGAAGAGGCGCTGACGCTAGAGGCCGCCGAACGTACCCGTGAGTACGAGCGGCTGGAGACGAGGGAGCGCCTGGTGACGTAGGCGGAAGATGAAGTCGCTGCTCGGGAGGCGCGTGTCCTGGAGGAGGTTGGTCACCGGGTGGCGACAACGCGCCGAGGCCTCGAGCGCGAGCTCGAGAGGAAGCTGGAGTTGATCCGGGTTGAGGCTGAGGGGAGAACCAGAGCCCTGAGGGCCCAACGGGACGAGGCGACACGGTGGGCCGACGCTTCCCGGGCCGCCCTCGAGGCAGCGCAAAAGGAATCGGCTGCTCTCCAGGCCGAGGTGACCCGTCTTCGCCAGCGGGTGGAAGAGGCTGAGGCCGTTGAGCGTCAGAATGCCGATGAGATACGCCAGCGGCAAGTCCTGGAGCACGTGCATGGCCCCATGCTTACTATGCTCAGGGATAGGGCTAACACAGCCTTGGGCAACATCTGCGAGGCAACTGTGGGTGAGCCGCACACAATCAACTATGCCGGCAACCTTCAGTTCTTCACTGCTGTGGTGACGCAGCTGGAGGCACGGTCAGCCAGGGCTGACAGGTTGGTGGAGGAGAGGAGCCGCGCCCTGCTCGGGCGCACCTTTTCTCGTGTCTTCAGCCATCTTCAGAACATGGATCCCCAGTTCAACTTCGACGCCGCCATTGCCCCAGTCCCCCAGGCCGTCCGAGGCGTTCTGGCGACCTAGGTAGAAAACAACGTGGATGCTCTCGTCCGGGCCTTTACTTCGGATGACGACGACGTGATCGTGGCTGCCGACGAGGGCGGTGTGGTGGATGGTCCCGGCGCCGCTGACGACGATGCAGGCAGCGGTGGCGAGTCCAGCGACACCAGCGGCGGCTCGGGAGGTGCTCCTGAGGACGCCTTGGGGGATTTGTCTGACTGACTGCGTGTTGCTCCTGTCTTTTGCCCTGCATGGATAGAACTCAGGTGTTTGGCCTGATGGTCGTGAGAGCATTTTGGGAGGGGAAGCCCCTCATGTAAAAACTCGTGTAGATCGTATTAGCAGCTTATTATATTGTGCGAGCATCCGCGCCCGGCGGCTGGTTGGTTTACCTTTGTTTTGCACAGGCCTCGAGGCAGCTCGTGGTGTCCTGAGCGTTCTCTGGTTGAAATCATAGGACGCGCAAGTGCTGTCAGCGAGGGGCTTCACAGGCGCTGGCCCTCTTCACAGGCTCCGGGCCTTTTTATAAACGTGATAGCTTCACAGGCATTCGCCTTCTTCACAGGCTCCAGGCCTTTCCATAAACGCGATAGCTTCACAGGAGTTCGCCTTCTTCACAGGCTCTGGGCCTTCTCCCGAGCGCAACGGCTTCACAGGCGTTCGCCTTCTTCACAGGCTCCGGGCCTTTCCATAAACGCGATAGCTTCACAGGCACTCGCCTTCTTCACAGGCTCCGGGCCTTCTTAGGAAAAGACAACCTCCGCAGTCACCAAAAGGTAATCTCGTGAGGAAGCAACAACGGCAGTCTGAGCTGCGCTTGAGCTAGGCCTAGCCCGTCTCGCGAGAGGCTCGCGAGGGGAGGCAGCTGTGGTGAGGCGGTGACCAGAACGCGAGAAACGGTTCGAACGAGACCAAGCACCCCTTCCCCGAACACACGCAAAGCTCAAATTCGAATTCAACTTAAATCCAGCGGGGGAAAAGTTACAGCCAAAGGGAAAAGGCAATGAAAGCAAACAAAAAGGCCGCGTCCGGCACCCTATCTAGTCTTGGACGTCTTCTCACCAGCGCGGAGCTAAGTGCTGTCCACTGGACGTGGGAGGGAGCCCCAGGGCCTGAGGCCGGCACCCTTGAGACTCCGGGGCATGTACAGCCCCACTCATTATTACGTGAGAGTGTCACGGGGCGGCGAGCTTCATAGGCGCTGGGCCTTCTTCACAGGTACCGGCCTTGCTTCATATCGCCAGACGAGGGCCCCGCCTTGCATCACACTCTAGTGCCACCGACGACGACCGGAAACCAGGACACCACCGACAGGGTAGAGCGGTCGCCAGCGGTTCCCCCGACGACCACGGGTCCTCCGCCAGGGGCAGGCCCTCAGGCGCCTCCCCAGCGAAGGGCCTACCTCCTGAGAACGCCTTGCTCCGAACGCCACGGTGGTGAAGTGGGGTCCCTGCCCCTCTCCTGCAGCCCCCTGCGCCCCCCTCCCGAGGGATAGGAGACTGTGGGAGCGGGGCAGATGCTCGCTGCGGCGACCTGCACCTCCTGCGACCCATGATTAGCGTATACATGCTCCTGAGGAATTAGTGGTACCCGACAATCGTCGCCTCCAGCATGGCCGGCGGAGCTGTCCCGAGGCTCCTGGAAGGGCTCGGCCTCTGGCGTCTCGTCTCCCCAGCTGGGGCTGAGGAGTGAGCCTTGCTCGCCCTCGTGAGCGTGCCCTTGGTCCACCGTGTGGGGCACGTATTCTTCTGGCGCCGCCATCCCGAAGGCTGTGCTGTAGTGCTCCATGCGCCATGCGGCGCTGCTTGACGTGCCCACCGCGGTATGGTAGCGCGGCGGCCCACCAGCGTTGTGGGCCGCACCGAGCCCCTCTCCTTCACGCACCGGGGGCGGGGGTAGCGCCACCGCCAGTCCAGCGCCGGCGGATTCACCGGTGTTGGGGTAGCCTTGAGACCCGCGGGGGTGTGCGGGGCCTCCTCGTGCGCCGCCCTGGGCTTGAGGCGGAAGCTGGATGCAAAAGGGGTGAGCCCCCGAAGCGGCAAAGCCCAGGAGTTCGGCGACCCGCTGCAACAGCACGTCGCGGCCGCCTTCCAGCAGCCTACACTGCAGCAGCTCCCGGGCCACCGTGAGCGCAGCCCTCGAATTCGCTTGCTCCCGACGGGTGTACGGTGTTGTGGTTGCGGCGTGGTTAGAGGCTCTCGCCGCCGACCGCGCTTGCCGCGGTGTGAGGGTTGCAGAAGCCTGTCCGCGCCGCCCGTGGCCCGCAGCGCCCTGCGGACCACGGGCTGCCTGGGGCGCGGGGTCGCCCGAGGCAGGCGGCCCTGCGCAGGCGGGCCACGCCGCCCTGTAAGTGCATCTAGTGCCCCTAAGTGATTTTGGTGTATCGAAGACTTATAGGTTAAGCATCTAATGTGTTTATGAGTGTACACAGGTCTATAAGTCTATGAGGAGTTTGATATTTACAGTGAAAGTCGACCCCTAAAAATGAAGTTCTTCTTGTGAAGACTTTGATATTTTGAAGACTTTTTGAAGACTTTGAAAGTGAAGAAATTGGTGTGACCTTGAAGACTTGGTATTCATTCGAGGAACATGAAGCGTGAAGACTTTTGTTTTCGTAGTTTCATTTTCTCTTTCTTGAGTCATTGGAAACACCGTACTGTTAAAGGGGGTCGAGGAAATACTAAGGAGAAAATTTCCAAGTGATGCTCATCTCAAATCCTACACCTACCAATCCCTTCGAGTGAAGCCATTGGAAATCTCATACAGTTCAGTCAATTTCTTCAGTGACAGAGACGCAGTTCTTCTGGTCACCGAGGACCTTGCTCTGACTAAGGAGTTAGGAATTCGCCAGTGCGAATTACCTACACTGTGAGGAACATGATAGCCCTGAGGAATTTGAACCTCAAATTTCCGACCGTTGCTGTGCTACGCGCCAGCTGTCCTAAAATATCTTGTCCACCTAACGGTCATATTATTGAAGGGCATTTATGTCTTATCATGTCAGGATGCTCCCTAGGCTATAAATAGCCGCCCCCTACAACCACTAGCTGGTTGGCTGCTCCGCGAGAACTTGACACTTTTCATTTGAGAGCAATCCATCCTCCGAGGACTTTGAGCGAAAATCATCAAGTGAGGAAAATCCAAACCCAAACCCAAACACCTACAAACCCAAAGTGATTGAGCATCACTGAAGAAATTGATCCTGCGTGGATCCGACGCTTGTTACCTTTGAAGACTGTGCTTCTTCTAGACGGTTAGGCGTCAAGGTCTAGAGCATCCAAGAGGAATTGTGGATCGCCAAGTGACCAAGTCTGTGAAGGTTTGGAAGTCACCTGAAGACTTACCACGAGTGATTAGGCGAGGACTGTGTGTCCTTAGCTCAAGGAGAATACGGTGAGGACTGTGTGTCCGGGACTAGGTGTCCTCGAGTTTAAATACTCAGCCGCTCCAACCAGATGTACAACTGAGACAGCAGTTGGAACTGGTCTACCAAATCACTATCTTCACCAAGCTTACTGGTTCTATTTCCTCAACACTTTCATTTCCTCATTACTGTGTTGTGTGTTTGTTCATATCTGTGTTTGAAGACTTTGACTGAAGACTTTCTAAATTTCCTCTGTTCAATTTCTTCAGTCTGTTTTGTCTTCATCTAGTGTCATCCTGTGTTTACGCTTTTTGTACTCTGTGTTTGTCTTCATTTCATCATGATGACTATGCTTGGATTCTGTTATGTTTTCATCTGAGTACTTATTCCACTGCAAGTAGTTCTTCGCTAAGGAATTTCCTCACGAGCAAATTCCTCAGTGAAGAATTTCATAAAAATCGCCTATTCACCCCCCCTCTAGTCGATATAACGCACTTTCAATTGGTATCAGAGCAAGGTACTCCCTTGTTCTGTGTGATTTTGGTTTAACCGCCTGGAGTTTTAGTTATGTCGACCGCAGGTATGATCAAGGTCTCTGCTGGGTGTCCTACCTTCGATGGGACGGACTACCCCTACTGGAAGAATAAGACGCGAATGCATCTTGAGGCAATTGATAACGATCTCTGGTACGTTGTGGAAAATGGTGTTCCCTCCGTCTCACCCTCACTGAACGCTACGATGTGAAGAGATTCAAGCAACTCGATTCCCAAGCGAAGAATATCATATGTGGCCATCTGAGTAAAGGACAGTATGGTAGAGTGAGTGCTTTGGAAACTGCTAAGCTTATCTGGGATAGGCTGTCCAAAGTCAATGAAGGAGTTTCAACTCAGCGTGACTCTCGAGTTGATGTTCTTCGCAATCTCTTCAACCGCTTCAAAATACTCAACAATGAAAATGTTCAGCAAACCTTCGATCGCCTCACTGACATCTCAAATGAGCTGCAAGCACTTGGGGCCACTGACATCACCGACCATGAGGTGGTGAAGAAATTGCTAAGATCGCTTGATTCCTCATTTGATACTCTGGCACTGATGATACAAGAGCGTGCTAATTACAAGTCACTTGACCCTGGTTATATCCTCGAGAGGCTAAACACTCATGAGTTCCAGCTTGCTGAAAAGAGAGATCTGTATGGTTCGAGCTATGGCAGATCACGCGCACTAAAGGCCAAGGCAGTATCAGAATCCGAAGATGAAGACTCTGGTAGCAGCCTTGGTGATCCTGAAGAACTGAGTCATGACCTAGCACTGCTAGTGAAGAAATTCCAGAAGTTCTCAAGACATGGTCGATTTGGAAAACCCTCAAGGAGCAATGATTCCTCATCCAGTGACTATAAGAAGAGGCTTTGTCACAAGTGCAAGAAACCAGGACATTACATTCAAGTTGTCCTTAGTGGGAAAAGGAATCACAGAAGAAGAAATACAAGGATTACAGTTCTGATGATGCGAAGAAAAAGAAGAAGTCCTCAAAATCTTCATCATCAAAATCCTCGAAGTCTTCATCTCACAAGAAGAGCAGCTCCAAGAAGGCTCGGGCATTCATTGGCAAGGAAATGGACTCTGAGGCTGAATCAGCAAATCCATCTTCAACGCTGAAGAAAGTGATCTCATCAACAAGGCTAATGAAGGCAGTGATGACTACGCTCCCACCTATTGCTTCATGGCAAAAGGTGCCAAGGTACTCAAATACGCCTCCTCTGAATCTAGTGAGGATGAATCTGATGAAAATCTTAAGCCTAGCTACTCTAAACTTGCTAAGATTGCTGTGCAACAGCAAAAGGCTTTTGAAAAGGTTCAAAACATGCTAGACAAAAGTGATGATATGTTGGGTGAAGAATTGGATCGCACTAAGGCCTTAACTGAAAATCTTCAGAGACTTCAGACCAGGTTTGACAACCTTCAAAGTCATCATAACACTCTCTTATCTGATCATGAGAAGCTTTCTTATGAATATCTTCAAAAGAAGCAAGATCTTGGGAAGCTAAAAGTGAGTTATGAAGATCTTTAGAAGGAGCGTGATTCATTACTTGCTCAACAAATCAGCGCTGCTCAGGAAGAATTTATTCCTCCATGTTTGAAATGCATTGAACGATAATCTGCTAATTCCTCACCTGAATGATCAAATGCTTCTAATGTTACAAATTCTTCACCTGCCTCTGCTATCACTAATTCCTCATCTGAGGACATTGCAAGTATCACTGACGATGCAGGACTGAAGGAATTGTACATGACAGGCATGTACAAAAGCCTCAAAGGGCATCAGACTCTTTGTGATGTGCTTAAAAAGCAGATCCTCAACAGGAACCCTAGGAAAGAGGGTATTGCCTTTGAGAGGAAACTCAATGCTGATGGTACATATTGGAAGCCTGAGCAGTACCCAAAACCTCATGGGTTGCTGCAAAGGGACCTCCAGTTGATCCCTCTAATTTATCTGGCTACACATGTGAATCTTCTCATTCTTCTGATGAGTCATTTGACTCCAACTATAAACTGTTCAAAAATCAGAATGGTGAAGTATTTGCTAGATATGTTGGCACTAACTGCAGGAACGGTTCCCCTATGAAGAAAATCTGGGTTCCCAAAAGGTGCCTTGAAAGTCTTCAGGTGAATGTCCTCATGACACCACCTGTGAAGAAAAGGAACCCCAGATCAAATTCTTCATATGGACCAAATTCTTCATATGGATCCAAATCCTCATACGGATCAAATTCCTCAAGGGGATCAAATTCCTCACATGGATCAAAGTCCTCATATGAACATCATCGTGCTAACAACTCTGTTTCGCAGGGAAGAGCCAAGGGCTATGAATATGAGCATTATTCTTCAAATTATTATGTTCATAAGTCCTCGAAGAATTTCTCTGCTTATTCATATGCTTACCCTAACCCCTCTTATGTGAAACGAAATGGTTTGGCCGCTATGCCACCATTCTCATATGGTGCTCGCAGAATGATGAACTCTTTGCCACCCCTTCAGATGTGGGTGGTGAAGAAAAAGAACTAATCTCTTCTGCAGGGTCAGGTCTCCAGACGTACGATAACGTCTGAAGAATTTGCTGGGGACCTGACAAAATGCCTGAAAGGACGCAGGCTAATCATGATGAAATGAACTTTCATTTCACACGTCCTCCCTCTGTTTTATTTGTCTTACTGTTTGATGAAATTGATCTGATGAATTATGATATCATATTCTTCACTGTTGAAGTATATGAGGTCGTAAGTTGCACTAATTCATCTGCAGGATGATCAACCCAAAGCCTGAATGGGTACTTGATAGTGGATGTACAAATCACATGACCGGTGACAGGAATCTGTTGATAGATGCTCCCTTATCAGCGTCACACAAGAAGCATATCATCTTTGCTGATAAAAGCAAAAGTCAGGTATTGGGTCTAGGTAAGGTTGCTATCACAAAGGATTGACACATGGACAAAGTCATGCTTGTTGAGTCCTTAGGATACAATCTTATGTCTGTCTCAATGCTTTGTGATCTTGATATGGTTGTTGTCTTTGGCAAGTATCGTTGTGTTGTGATTATGGAAGCTGACAATTCCAAAGTCTTCGAAGGCTTTAGGAAAGGAGACTTGTATATTGTTGATTTCTCTGCAGATTCACAACCAGCCGTGTGCCTACTTGCAAAAGCTTCAGAAGGATGGCTATGGCATCGACGACTTGGTCATGCAGGCATGAGGAATTTGAACACGCTTGCGAAGAAGAAGCGTGTCATTGGCATTGAAAATGTCAAATTCCTCAAGGATCACTTGTGCGGTGCCTGTGAAGCTGGAAAGATGACAAAGGCCAAGCATCCAGTGAAGACTATCATGACCACTACTCGTCCATTCAAATTGCTTCACATGGATCTCTTCGGTCCTAATCATTATTCCTCTGTTTCAAATGAAGCATCTCAATATGGCTTTGTTATTGTTGATGATTACTCTGGTTACACATGGGTACACCTTGTCTCTTACAAAAATGAAGTGCAGGAAGTCTTCAAACGATTTTCCTCGAGGGCTTCAACCAACTTTGGTGTGAAGATTAAGCACATCAGAAGTGACAATGGCACTGAGTTCAAGAATTTGGGTCTCGATGACTATCTTGATGAACTTGGTATTACTCATGAGTTATCTGCTCCTTATACTCCTCAACAGAATGGCGTCGTGGAGCGCAAGAACAGGACTCTTGCTGAGATGGCTCACACTATGCTCGATGAGTACAAAACCCCTCGTCATTTCTGGGTTGATGCAATTGATACTGCGTGCCATATCATCAACAGAGTGTATCTTCACTAATTCTTCAAGAAGACTGCTTATGAACTCCTCACTGACAAGAAACCCAATGTGAGTTATTTCAAAGTCTTCGGTGCTAAATGCTGGATTAGAGATCCTCATCACAACTCTAAATTTGCACCGAAAGCACATGAAGGTTTCATGCTTGGTTACGGAAAGGACTCGCACACCTACAGAGTCTTCAACAATGTTCTTCACAAGATTGTTGAAACTGTAGATGTGCGGTTCGATGAAACTAATGGCTCGCAAAGAGAGCACCTACCTTCTGTGTTAGATGAACCAGCACCTGAGGATTCTATCAAGCACAAGGCTACTGAAGATGTCATTCCTATTGAAGAATCTGCTGAAGAATTCATTCCAGAACGTGAAGAACGTTGAGCTGATGCACCTGAAGAAAATGCTGAGGAAATTGATGCTGAAGAAAATTCTGAGGAAATTGATGCTGAAGAAAATGCTGATCAAATTCCTCAACGACAACCAGCTCACCCTCGCGTTGCAAAAGAAGTGCAAGTGGAGAAGATCATCGATGACATTAGAGCACCAGGTCCTCTCACATGCTCAAAAGCTTCACATCTATCTAACTTTTGTGGGCACTTTGCTATTGTCTCTATCACAGAGCTCGCTAAGGTAGATGAAGCATTTCTGGAGCCTGAGTGGATTCAGGCCATGCAAGAAGAATTACATCAGTTCAAGCTCAACAACGTATGGGAACTAGTCGATCGTCCCGATCCTTGCAAGCATAACATCATTGGTACAAAGTGGATCTACCGCAACAAGCAAGATGAAAATGGTGTTGTGGTGAGGAATAAGGCACGACTAGCTCAAGGCTACACACAGGTTCAGGGAATTGATTTCGATGAAACTTTTGCACCTGTTGCTAGACTTGAAGCTATTCGCATATTACTTGCTTATGCTAACCATCATGATATCATCTTATACCAAATGGATGTGAAAAGTGCATTCCTCAATGGTAAGCTTGAGGAAGAAGTATATGTTGCTCAACCCCCAGGTTTTGAAGATCCAAAGCATCCTGACAAAGTCTTCAGACTTAACAAGGCCCTCTATGGCCTCAAGTAGGCCCCACGGGCGTGGTATGATACACTGAAGAAATTCTTCATGATGAAAGGCTTCACACCCGATTCACTCGATCCCACTCTCTTTACTAAATCTTATGATGGTGAACTGTTTGTGTGCCAAATATATGTTGATGATATCATCTTTGGATGTACTGACCAACGTTATAGTGATGAATTTTCCTATATGATGAGAGAAGAATATCAAATGTCTATGATGGGAGAGTTGAAATTCTTTTTAGGTCTTCAAATTCGTCAACAGCGCAATGGTATATTCATATCTCAGGAGAAATACCTCAAGGATGTCCTTAAGAAATTCGGCATGCAAGACTGCAAAGGCATCAAAATTCCTATGCCCACAAATGGTCATTTATGCACTGATGAAAATGGTACTGACTTCGATCATAAGGTATACCGCTCCATGATTGGCTCTTTATTGTACTTATGTGCATCTAGGCCAGATATAATGCTTAGTGTTTGCATGTGTGCACGATTTCAAGCTGCACCGAAGGAATCACACCATAAGGCTGTGAAGCATATTCTTTGATATCTAGCTCACACACCAACACTAGGATTATGGTATCCCAAGGGCTCAGATTTTGATCTCATTGGATATTCAGACTCTGACTATGCTGGTGACCGTGTGGACCGCAAGTCAATATCTGGTACTTGTCATTTCCTCGGACGATCCTTGGTCTGTTGGTCCTCGAAGAAACAGAACTGCGTATCACTGTCTACTGCTGAAGCTGAGTACATTGCTGCTGGTTCTTGCTGTGCTCAATTACTATGGATGAAGCAAACGCTCAAGGACTACGGCATCAACGTGAAGAATGTGCCTCTCCTCTGTGACAATGAGAGTGCCATCAAGATTGCTCACAACCCAGTTCAGCACTCGAAGACAAAGCATATTCAGATTTGTCATCATTTTCTTCTTGATCATGTGTTGAAGGGCGACATTTCTATTGAGCATGTGAAGACTGAAGAACAGCTAGCCGATATCTTCACTAAGCCCTTGGATGAGAAGAGATTTAGCATGTTGCGGTGTGAGCTAAATATCTTAGAATCTTCGAATGTACTTTGAAAATGCACTCATCCTAACACTTATGCAAAATTGATGACTTAGATGTGCAACACATGAAGAAACGTTTTTCCTCAATCAATGAAGAATAACACTCTAAGTGTGAAGAAATTAATGAAGAATTTGATTCTCAGAACCCTACGACAATTGTACGCGGTGTCTGAAATCATCATTCTTACACGGTGGGTCACGCCACCACAAAAGTTGAAAATCCTCAATTTGAGTTTTTCCTCATTTTTGAAATTCCTCAGTTTTTCAAATTCTTCAACTTTGCAAAATCTTCACTTGTGCCGTCATTTTTCTTCATTGGCTATACATATATATATGAGTTTATGTCCTCTACAGCATTCACTTATAGCTATTTCTTCAAGTTGGATCTTCTGCTAAGTGAATGTGATCGGACCCTTCCCCTCTATGCTATACTCAATCCAATCTATTCACAAATTCTTCATGTGCGTTCTATTTAAAAATCGTTCAAATTCTTCACTGTGTCCTTGTCAGCTGAAGAAATTGCGAACGGAACGTTAAAACTAATCTTATCCAAACTTTCGGTTTTGCCGCTCAAACCGTTCCGCATCCCACGATGCATTTGTTTTTTCACCCACGATCTTACACGATATCCACTACACAGTACGTGGGTGACACATGTCGCGATAAGGAGAACAGCCAGGGGCACGTTCGTCCTAAACCGTCGGACAAGCAGTTTTCACTGCGGCTATAAATACCCCTGTCGCCGTCCTCACTTCTTTTACCCCGCTCGATCTCACTTCCCCCGCTCGAGCTTCCAAACCCTAGCGCCATCGCTACTCCATCGTCGCCGGTGAGGAGGAGCTTCACTGCCTCGACCTCGTCGCCGTCGTACTCGCGCCGACCGCGGAAATCTTCACCACCGCCGCCGCCGTAGACGTTTTCCTCCGCCAAGTTAGGGCGTGGAAGATCTGCATCGACGAACTTCACTGTTCTAACTCCCAGTTCGTCGTGTTCTTAGTTTCAGGGTAATTAAATGCTAATTTTACTGCCCTCTTTGATTCGAAACTTTTCTACAAAATCTTCAAAGGTGTTTTTATTCCTCAAATCCTCACACACAAAACACCTCACATGTTATCTATTCTTGATTCATTTCCCTAAGCCTAAATTTCTTCAAGATTCCTCAATTGTGTGGACCTTCGATCTGTACAACTCTGGAACCTAAGATATAGTGCGCTTAGTGAAATTCCTCAAGACGAATCTGGTCAAATTCCTCAAACTTGTTCTTTATGAAAAACCCTCTGAAAACGCATATGACCTCTCCAAATTCCTCGCAACTATACTCTATTCACAGGTACACATGTCCACTGCTGAATCATTAGGTTCTCATCAACTTGAACTCATTTGTAGCGTTCCTCAAAGAAAAGTTGCATACTTCTTCAGAGAACTCAATTGTTCAAATTCCTCAACTGAAAAAAATGGCTGAAGGAAAAAGGCCACAGAAAGGAGGAAAGAAGCCTGAGGTCATGACTGCCTTTGAAATCCCTGAGGACATTTATGCTGATTACTGCACGCCTGATGAATCCAAATTTGGCAAAGAAGATAAAAATCATCGCAAGGTGCGCATCCAAGGGATTGAACGGAGATGGGCACGTGAGTGGAGGGAGTACAGATACGTCACTCCCAAATATATGAAGAAATTCGCAGTAAACCCTCCATGCCAAAGACGTCCATTGGCACCTGGCCAAGTGGCTGATCCCACTAGCATCAGACGCGGTGAGGAATTTCCTAAGGAATGGGCCAAGCGCCAAGCTAAACTGCAAAGGCAAGCTAGAGAAGCAGTGATGAAATTCAATGAAGACTCTGCTGCTGCTGCCACTGAGGCCTCGGTCAAGCCGAAGAAAGAGATGCTAAAGAAGCCCGCTCGCAAGCCAAGTGCTTCAACATCAATGCCCTCACGGCCAAGTTTCTCAGCTGCGCCCTCACGGCCAGAAGCTTCAAAATCTTCAAAGCAAATTCCTCATGCTGCTCCTGCACCTTCAAAGTCCTCAGCTGTCCCAACAAAGTCCTCAACACCTGTGCATCTGGCCTCGTGCCAAAGGACGACTGGCATCTCTATTGCCTCTAGTGTCTCAGCTAGTTCTTCAGCTGCACCAAATTCCTCAGCTGGACCTTCTCTGCTGAAGAAAAAGGCTACTGCTGGACGCGGCACTCGTCCAAGTCCTCAGAAGAAGCAAGTAGTCTTCACTGTGCCATCTGATGATGATGAAGCTGATGAAGAAGAACTCGCTGAAATCATCAGAGACCGCCAAGAAAGGGCTGCTAAAGCCAAAGGCACACCTGTGCCCCTGCTATTGGATCCAAGGGTGATCCTAGACTATATTGATCTCTAGCGTAAGGACCCTAACACACCTATGCCTGATTTCAAGCTGACACCTGGCCAAAGTCACATGTTGACTCACTTCATCCAAGAGGAGAAGTGGAAATATGACAGGGCCAGAGAGATCAAGAAGTCACAGTACCGGAAAGAGAAGCTGCTGAAGAAAAATGTTGTCAAGATGACGACTGATGAACTTGTAAAAATGCAGGCTGAGATCAAAGCCCTCAGCGACAAATTTGACTCCTACTATGCTGATTGGAAAGGAGCCAAGGTCAGATTTGTGAAGCTGACTGATACCTTCACCAAGGGTACTGCCTCAAAGCAACAAATTCCTCAAGCTGAAGCATCTGCTCAGCAAACTGAAGAACATGCCAGCACCGCTGATGAAGTTCAGGATGCTGAAGAAAATGCTAGTTCCAGGGCTGATGACTCTGCTCCAGCCGTTGATGAAATTGCCAGGGCATCCACTAGTGGTGCGCCTGAAGAAAATGAAGAAACCAGTGCAACTGCATCAGTTGTGCCTGAAGAAAATGAACCAGATTCCTCAGCTCCACCTGCGCCTACGCCAACTCCAATTCTTCCATTTGCATCAGACGTGAAGAAAACCAAGGCTGCAGAGCGAGCTGCAGTGAAGAAAAGGAAAGCATCAAGTGCTTCAGAATCTTCAGTCCCAAAGAAGATGAAGCCCATGACCAGCTCATTTGCCAATCCAATTGATGCTGTTCCTATCTCCTCCATGCCATCAAAGGACCTTGTTCCTTTTGGTGAAGATTATGAGATCCCTAGTGGATCAGATGAAGAAACTCAATCTGCTGCTTCGTCAGAGCAGATTGATGAAGAAATTGAAGCGGATGCAATCCCTTCAACCCGAATGGTCTCATCACCAATGCCTCAGTTTGATGCTAAAGAGGCTGGTGTTGAAGAAATTGATGATGAAGATGTGGATATTGGTAGCACAACTCCGTTGATGAATGATGACTTTTGGGAAAGTTAGCACCCCAAGTCTCCACTCTTCACCCCACTGCAGCAAATTCCTCACTCCCCTGCACAAACTGTTCAAATGGGCTCTGAAGAAACTCATCCCACTGCACCTGTGAATGAAGGAATTCCAGCCACTAGTGCTGAAGAAACTGCTGCTGAAGCTGAAAAGGTGACTGCACCTGAGGAGGAACCAGAAATTCCTCAGCCTGAAGAAACTGAGATCGTGATTCCTGAGGTCGTGATGCAACTCACTGACACTCCTCTGCCAAGGCCAAAGGATTTGTTCTCACGCAAACAGAAATTCAAGGCTGAAGACTTCTATGGCGAGCACGTGTTCTTCACTGAATACAATCCATATGACTCTGCTCGCATAAGGAAGAGGCGTTTCTGGACAGCCAGCCAAGCAAATTTCTATTCCTCTGTGCTTTACAACAAAGACAAAGTCTTCGACCATGCTCACATTCCTCACGTGGATATGGAGTCTTTGCCGTGCTTCACGCCAGTCCTCAGTGTTCTTCACGACGCTGGGCTGCTCAATTTCTGCACAGATATATGCGATTGGAATGAAGAGCTTATTCTTCAATTCTATGCAACGTTGCACATCACCAGCAACTCTGAAGATGTCAACTCATGGGTTTTGGACTGGATGACTGAGAACACCCATTATAAGGCCCCAGCATCTGAATTGCTTCGTGTCCTTCCTCTAAGTCCACCCACTGAAGATGCACGCTGTGTGTACAACGAACCTGAGCTTTCAAATCACTATATGCAAGTGCTGATGAAGCCTTTGAAGCCAGGGCAAGCTCCTAGAACCAAATTCCTCGTCAAGGAACTGTTGTATGTGCCAAGGACTATCTATCGCATTCCGACGAAGACAATGAGTCCCATCAAAGGCCACGACTCGTCTGATGAAGAAGTTGTTGGCATCATGAAGAATCTTCTTTTTAACATCATCCATGGCGTTCCCGTCAACTTCCATGATTTCTTCATGAGGACTCTGGCCAACATTGCTATGTCACCATTTGAGCTGAAGCCTTATGCACCTTGGATAATGAAATTCATCAGGACAAGGTCTTCACTCAACTACAAGGCTGAAACTCTCAACCACTGTAGCTACTTGCCTCCCATTGAAGTCCTCAAACAGACATTTTCCTCAGCTGAAGAAAAGGGCAAGGCCACTGCTGTGATAGATGAAGGCATTCGTCCATTGGATGGTCAATTTCGCAAGGCTGCTTCTTATTCCACCAATGATGACTCTGCCACACATGACTCTGCTGCCAACACTGCCAAGCCAAATCCTCAAGCCACAACACCCAGGGTGATGACTGACCGTGAGTTACTCCTCAGTCTTCATCAAAAGGTTGATCGCAATCACAAATGGGTCAAGCGTCAGTTTGGTTCAATTCTTCACAACATGACTGCGACACATAATGCAGTGAAGAAAAACCACTACTACCTTCATGAAACCCTCAACCACACCTGGGCTGTTCTGTCTCAAGTTTACAGTGCTGATGATTTGGAGCAAATGGGTCTCAAAGAAGAATTTGACTGGGCTGCACCGCCTCCGAAGAAATTCAAGAAAGTCAAAGTTCCTTCTCTGGTGGCCAGTTCATATTCTTCATCATGTGCGACTGATGAACATGAAGATTTGGACGACACTGCAGCAGGCCCTACTTCAACGACCGACCCCAACAACGCTGGCGCTCCTTCATCAACTTGAATATCTTCAGGGGCGTTAGTCCTCAGTTTCGATCCTTTTGGTCATTTGATGACAAAGGGGGAGAAATCTGAGTTTGTCTTCAAGCGGGTCTATAATAAGGGCGTTTTTTTGCTAAGTTACAACTCTCGTTCTTCCGAAACTTTTATTGGATCGAGTTGTAATCTTATGTCCGATGGTGCGCTGATACTTTTGTTGCACTATGCTTTGATACTTTGATGCGCTATTCTGCATGCTTATTCCTCATTAATATTATCGCACGCATGCTGAATTACATCAGGCACCATATTTCATCATGCATTTCAAATTCTTTATATTATATGTCAAATGCGTGTATGAATTACAAGATATAGGGGGAGATCTCCATGATTCAACTCTTCAAGTGTGCATTGCTTCAAAAGCAAATTCCTCACTATGCACATCTTCAAGGGGAGTTCTTCTATATCTTGCAATCAAATTCCTCAATATCAGTATTTACACTTCATATGTTTATCCCCGTTGAAAACTTAACCTATGTTGTCATCAATCACCAAAAAGGGGGAGATTGTAAGTGCATCTAGTGCCCCTCAGTGATTTTGGTGTATTGAAGACTTATAGGTTAAGCATCTAATGTGTTTATGAGTGTACACAGGTCTATAAGTCTATGAGGAGTTTGATATTTACAGTGAAAGTCGACCCCTAAAAATGAAGTTCTTCTTGTGAAGACTTTGATATTTTGAAGACTTTCTGAAGACTTTGAAAGTGAAGAAATTGGTGTGACCTTGAAGACTTGGTATTCATTCGAGGAACATGAAGCGTGAAGAATTTTGTTTTCGTAGTTTCATTTTCTCTTTCTTGAGTCATAGGAAACACCGTACTGTTAAAGGGGGTCGAGGAAATACTAAGGAGAAAATTTCCAAGTGATGCTCATCTCAAATCCTACACCTACCAATCCCTTCGAGTGAAGCCATTGGAAATCTCATACAGTTCAGTCAATTTCTTCAGTGACAGAGATGCAGTTCTTCTGGTCACTGAGGACCTTGCTCTGACTGAGGAGTTAGGAATTCGCCAGTGCGAATTACCTACACTGTGAGGAACATGATAGCCCTGAGGAATTTGAACCTCAAATTTCCGACCGTTGCTGTGCTACGCGCCAGCTGTCCTAAAATATCTTGTCCACCTAACGGTCATATTATTGAAGGGCATTTATGTCTTATCATGTCGGGCTGCTCCCTAGGCTATAAATAGCCGCCCCCTACAACCACTAGTTGGTTGGCTGCTCCACGAGAACTTGACACTTGTCATTTGAGAGCAACCCATCCTCCGAGGACTTTGAGCGAAAATCATCAAGTGAGGAAAATCCAAACCCAAACCCAAACACCTACAAACCCAAAGTGATTGAGCATCACTGAAGAAATTGATCCTGCATGGATCCGACGCTTGTTACCTTTGAAGACTGTGCTTCTTCCAGACGGTTAGGCGTCAAGGTCTAGAGCATCCAAGAGGAAATGTGGATCGCCAAGTGACCAAGTCTGTGAAGGTTTGGAAGTCACCTGAAGACTTACCATGAGTGATTGGGCGAGGACTGTGTGTCCTTAGCTCAAGGAGAATACGGTGAGGACTGTGTCTGTCTGTGTCTTCATATTGTGCTATCCTGTGTTTACGCTTTCTGTACTCTGTCTGTGTCTTCATTTCATCATGATGACCATGAATGTATTCTGCTATGTTTACCTCTGAGTACTTATTCCGCTGCAAGTAGTTCTTCGCTAAGGAATTTCCTCACGAGCAAATTCCTCAGTGAAGAATTTCATAAAAATCGCCTATTCACCCCCCCTCTAGTCGATATAACGCACTTTCACGCCCATGGATCTTGGTTGCCTGCCTGGTCGCCGGATATGGCGACGACGATGCGACGAGAGGCGGAGCGGTAGGAAGGCAGATTCCGGCGCACCCCTACCTGGCGCGCCAAATGTCGGATTACGGGTTCCGGCAGACCCTTAAGGTTCGAAATCTGGGGTGCGCGCGGAGATGATGCCCTCTACCTCTCCGTCTCGCAAGGATCTAAACTACAGAAAAAACAGCACAAGAGACACAGGGTTTATACTAGTTCGGGCCACCATTGTGGTGTAATACCCTACTCTAGTTTGTGGTGGGTGGATTGCCTCTTGGGCTGATGATGATGAACAGTACAAGGGAGAACAGCCTCGCGAGGGTCTGTTCCTGGCTAGGGGGATGAACTGCTAGGGGAGTTCAGCCGCCCTTCTCCCTCTTTCTCTACTTGTTCTTGCTCTGGATACTCTCCTCGATCTCTCGCCGCCTCTACCCTGGGGGTGGCTAGTCCTATTTATAGGCAAAGGCCCTGGGCCTCTTCCCAAATATTGAGCGGGAAGGGTGCCAACAATTGGCCAATTTGAAGGGGAACATCTGGTACACTTATCCTGACCAAAGTTGGTCCTCGCCTGCCAAAGGCCCTGTGGTGACGCCGTCCTGGGCTCCATGATGACCTCCTTCCCACCCTTGGACTGGTCTTGGTCTTGTTGCACCAAAATGGATGCCTTTGCTTGATCCTCTCGCCTGCGCTTGCCCCCTTTGCACCAAAGAGGAAAGGGGAGGACACTGCGCGGTCTGGCGCCCGCCTGGCACCCTTGGTCGTCATGGCTTGCGTCATGGGCACCTCGCGAGGTACCCTGCCTTGATCTCTCCGCCTCCTCGTGAGCCATCCTGAGGAGGACGCGCCCGAGGAAGCACCGTGTCGTCTGCCCCGCGAGGCTTGGCCCCTCGCGAGGGTCTTGAGTCTTGTGTTGATGAAGATGGGCCGTGCTGGGCCCCCATTTGAGCCACGCCGCAGGCCGCGGGCAGGCAAGTCTGGGGACCCCCGTTCCCAGAATGCCGACATGCTTAGCGCACATGAATAAGTTTTCAGCGCACAGGACAACACGAGCGAGTTCATTAAAAAATTACATCCTTGGTACATTCATCCGCCATAAGGCGGGTGCCCTTCAGAACATCCTTATAATAGTTCTCGGGTTTGCGATGCTCCTTCCCCGGCGGTGGCCCGTCCTTCACAAGCTTCTCACCGTCCAGCTTGCCCCGGTGCACCTTAGCGCGGCCAAGGGCCCTACGGGCACCTTCGATGTAGACGGAGCGCTTGATGACTTCAAGCCTTGGACAGGCCGCCACCAGCCGCTGAACCAGTCCGAAGTAGCTCCCAGGCAGGGCCTCTCCAGGCCACAGCCGAACTATGAGGCCCTTCATGGCCTGTTCGGCCGCCTTGTGGAGCTCGACCAGCTGCTTCAGCTGGTCGCTCAGGGGCACAGGGTGTCCGGCCTTAGCATACTGAGACCAGAACACCTTCTCCGTCGAGCTGCCCTCCTCGGCTCGGTAGAATGCGGTGGCATCGGATACTCTATGGGGAAGATCTGCGAATGCCCCTGGAGAGCTCTAGATTCAGGTAAGTAACAAGTAGCTTACTTTTATATGTCTGCTTTGCATAAAGAATGCCTTACCCGCCGCTATCTTTTTCACCGCATCCAACTCCTGGAGGGCCTTCTGGGATTCGGCCTTGGCAGACTTGGCAGTTTCGATGGCCGCCGCGAGCTCGGACGCTTCCATCTTTGAGTCAAGCTCCAAACTCTCATGTTTTTTCATGAGAGCCTGAAGCTCTTGCCGCGCCTCGCCGACATGCACCTCAAATTTCTCTCGCTCGATGCGCTCTGAGGCCGCTCTCTTCTCGGCCTCGGACAACGCCTGCTTGAGGGTCGCCACCTCAGTTGTGGCCCCTGCAATAAGCAGCACAATCCTGTCATTTTTGCAATTGCATCTTTTTATATATTTTTCTATAAGGTATCTCTTACCTTCTTTCTCCTCGAGCTGCCGCTTGGCAAGGCCGAGCTCTTGCTCGGACCGCTCGAGACCCTGCTTCAGGGTGCCTACCTCCGCAGTCAGTGCGGCGGTCGCAAGCAGCGAAGCCTGCACACGCATATTGACTCATTTTTTGTTAGACTCCTGCGAAATTATTTGATCCTCTATTCGGCTTTTCTTTCCGAACGCCAAACAGAGCATCAGGGGCTACTGTCTATGCAGTTATACTTTTACATATTTTTTACTTACCTCGAAGCCTGTTAGAAGGCTGGCACAAGCTTCAGTCAGTCCGCTCTTGGCGGACTGAACCTTCTGGATCACCGTACTCATAATAGTACGGTGCTCCTCGTCGATGGAGGCGCCGTTAAGCACCTCCAGCAGATTGTCCGGCGCCTCCGGTTGGACGGGGGTCGCCGGCTCAGAAGGCTTGCTCCTCTTGGAAG
Source organism: Aegilops umbellulata (assembly GCA_032464435.1). Taxonomy (NCBI): domain Eukaryota; kingdom Viridiplantae; phylum Streptophyta; class Magnoliopsida; order Poales; family Poaceae; genus Aegilops; species Aegilops umbellulata. The sequence continues at coordinate 69,875,975 of CP136054.1, forward strand.
GAGTTTGCCTACCGCAGTCCAGAACCATTGAAGATTCTGGCGCGGTGTCCGGCTCAAAGCCAGACTTGGAGCCCTGGGGGGTCTTGTCCCCTTCACTCCTGGAGTCCGGGAGGTCGCCTCGCGGCTCCTCCAGGACCACCTCCTCTTGGCCCGGAGCTTGTTGCGACGCCACTTCGGCGTCGTCCGCAGTGCGGGGGGAGGTAGCGGGCGGAACTGAATTCACGTCCGACGAATCCAGGGAGCCGCTCAACGACTCGTCGAGCCTGGCCTTGGGCGGACAGCATAATTATATTTGACATAAGGAAAAGTTGTGCAACAAAGGAATGCTATGAGTTACTCTAGTGTCCGAATACTTACGATGCTGCTGAGCGCCTGGCCCTGTGCGGCCACTCCTCTTCGCCATCGTCGGCGTCGGTGGAGTAGTCCGGAGGGAGGGTCTTTCCCTTCTTGGACCCTTCGGCCTCCCCTGTTAGGGCGGCCTTCCTCTTCTTTCCTCCCCCCGCTGGAGGGGGAGAGGTTTCTTCTTCCTCCTCCTCGTTTTCACGGGAGGAGTGCGTCTCGAATTCGTCGGATGATGAATCCGACACCTCCATACGCCGGGTACTCTTTCGAGTCCCCGTGGCCTTCTTCTTGGCCTTCTTCTCCGGCACCACATAAGGTGCCGGAACCAGCAACTTCGATAAACGAGCGTCGGCTGGGTCTTCGGGCGAAGGAGCCGGACAGTCGATCTGTCCGGACTTCGCCTGCCAATCCTGTCAAAGGTAAGGGAGTTTAGATCCCGCATAGAGTCAAACTATGAGAAACAAATGTCCTGTAAAAGGTAAAAGATAACTCACCGCACTAGCTTGACGCTGTGTGCTGAATCCGCGATCCTCGGAAGCGGATGCGGGAGCCTCGGCGCCCTTGAATAGCACCTTCCAGGCATCTTCGTACGTCGTGTCAAAGAGCCTACTCAAAGTTTGGTGCTGCGCCGGGTTGAACTCCCACAGGTTGAAGGCCCGTTGTTGACACGGGAGGATCCGGCGGACGAGCATAACCTGGACTACATTGACAAGCTTGAGCCGCTTGTTCACCAGGGATTGGATGCATGTTTGCAGTCTAGTCACCTCTTCCTCGTTGCCCCACGACAGGCCCGTCTCTTTCCAGGACGTGAGCCGCGTAGGGGGTCCGGATCGGAACTCGGGGGCTGCGACCCACTCAAGGTCGCGCGGCTCGGTGATGTAAAACCACCCCGATTGCCACCCCTTCAGGGTCTCCACAAAGGAGCCCGCCATGGCGCCTCCGCACTCCGCCTGGTTGCCACGCACCACCTTCGGCTTGACGTTGAAGGTCTTGAGCCAAAGGCCGAAATGGGGGAGGATACGGAGGGAGGCCTCGCACACGACGATAAACGTCGATATGTTGAGGACGAAGTTCGGGGCCAGATCGTGGAAATCCAGGCCATAGTAGAACATGAGCCCCCGGACGAACGGGTGGAGAGGAAAAACCAGTCCGCGGAGGAAATGGGGAAGGAATACAACCCTCTCATGGGGCCTAGGGGTGGGGAGGAGCTGCCCCTTTTCGGGAAGCCGGTGCGCGATGTCGTTAGACAAGTATCCAGCCTTCCTCAGCTTTTTGATATGGCCCTCCGTGACGGAGGAGACCATCCACTTGCCTCCCGCTCCGGACATGGCTGGAGAAGGTTGATGTGGGAAGTGCAGGCTTGGGCGCTGGAGCTCGAGTGCGCGGAAGATGGATAGGCAAAGGAGGAAGAAGGCGTAGGTAGAAAGGTGGATCCTTATCCCCTTATATGGGCGGATGCGACTATGCGTCCCCACCAGCCTGGTAAAACTCGCTTATCTCCCAAGCGCCGTGATAAATGGCGCGGTTGGGTTACCCACGTCCGTATTGATGAGAATCCCGTAAGTAAACGGGACACGATCTCTGCTTTGACAAGACGTGCCAAGGAAACTGCCTCGCAAAACACGCTGAGGTGGGAGAGCAAAAACGATTCGAATAAAGGCTTGGCCGTAGTGTGATGTCACGCTACGGAATACGTCAGCAGATTAGATTTGTGTTAATATTATTCTCTCTATGGCAATATGTGGAAACTTATTTTGCAGAGCCGGACACTATCCTTAGTGATTAACAATCTTTTATGAAGTACTTGGAGGAGGAACCCGCCTTGCAATGCCGAAGACAATCTGCGCGCCGGACTCATCGTCACTGAAGCCTGGTTCAGGGGCTACTGAGGGAGTCCTGGATTAGGGGGTGTCCTGGTAGCCAGACTATACCTTCAGTCGGACTCCTGGACTATGAAGATACACGATTGAAGACTTCGTCCCGTGTCCGGATGGGACTTTCCTTGGCGTGGAAGGCAAGCATGGCGATGCGGATATTTAGATCTCCTACCATTGTAACCGACTTTGTGTAACCCTAACCCTCTCCGGTGTCTATATAAACCGGAGGGTTTTAGTCCATAGGACAACAGAACATACAACAATCATACCATAGGCTAGCTTCTAGGGTTTAGCCTCCTTGATCTCGTGGTAGATCTACTCTTGTACTACCCATATCATTAATATTAATCAAGCAGGACGTAGGGTTTTACCTCCATCAAGAGGGCCCGAACCTGGGTAAAACTTCGTGTCCCTTGTCTCCTGTTACCATCCGCCTAGACACACAGTTCGGGACCCCCTACCCGAGATCCGCTGGTTTTGACACCGACACACGCCCTCATGTCCAAGATCTGCCTGTACATGTCGTAGCATGCGTATGCGTCCTTGGCCGCGTAGGTTATGTAGGCTAGATTCAGAGGTACCTCCCACGTGTTCAGGTCGTCTTCTTTCATCTTGGCATATCAGGGGTCGATGATGGTCTCAGCGAGGTCAACCACGGAGTCCTTCTCCTGCCCGTTGCTGATGATCTTGTATTGCTTCTGGATGTCGACAAGCTTGTTGCACCAGATGGCCGAATCGTCGCGTTCTTCCTTCTCTCCACCGTAGAGAAGGTGCAGTCGGCGCTGCCGATGAAATGGGCGAATGCTCCAGAACCTGGTGCAGCCATAGGACTGAGGCGAGGCAGAGCTTCATCGAGTCCGTATCATTGGTGTACATCACATTCAACTTGGTGCAGCCATAGGACTGAACGGCGAACTCAAAGGGTAACTCCTTGCTGAAGTCCATATCCAGCAGGCTCACCCCTCCGATCGCCATTGGAGTCTCTTCGAGTAAACGAGTGTGTAGGCGGCGACAGCAGTTTGTTTTTCAGCTCCTGGGGAACTGGATTCAACAGTAAGCTGAGTGTGTACAGGCGACAACAGTTACTACCCCTCCCTCGTCCGCTGCACGCTCGGCAGAAGATGCACCCTCGGCCACATGTCGGTTCACGAGCGGGCCTGTATTGGTAATGTAATAACATGAGTTAGTGGTCACTTTACTTAAATTTAATTAGCTTTAATAGAAATTTATACTTAAAACAAGCAATACATTCGCTCGTTCTATCAGTGCCACGGGATCAACATGCACAACAATTAGAATTATTATTCTCAGGACGCACACGATCAACACATTTATCGCACTTTCACAAAGATAATACTACCAAGTTTGAACTGTTTGTTATGGTTGTTGTCCTCTGCATCATCATGCCGTGTTTCACAGCTTGCAAGATTCAAAACCAACAAATAAGATCCAAATAATAAGTACAACAAACATTCCTACACATCTCATTGATTCCCAGCTTGCAAGATTCAGAACCAGCAAATAAGATTCAAATAATAAGTACAATAACGATGCCTACACATCTCACTGATTCCCAGCATGCAAGATTCAGAACCAACCCATTAGAGCCTTTTGATAAAGTGAATATCGGGATTAAATCCATCTTGGCTAGCCATGTCATACAATCGAAGAACTTGGCGAATGCTCTTGACCATCACAACATCTGTAGTTGAGTATTCCTGTTTACATAGCACAAACCAGGAGAGCATGATTTCACTTTAATAGTGGCCTCCTTTACTCAACCTGCACCTCCACTCGGATGAAGCCTGCCTTGAGTTCCATGATTCAATTCATGCATCATTCAGCTAGCAAGAAGTACTTGCTCTCGTGAGCTGGCAGGTTCTTCTTTAGTAGTTGCAGTAAAGTTGAGGAACATTAAGGTTGGCTGTCCGGCTCATGTAAGGTGCAACTATAACTTTGTTATCCTTTTGTGCAGTTCCACTAAAATAAAGTGCCATTGTGGTGACAGTGATGGCTCATCTTGCAAAGGCTAATAAAATATTGCATGAGATTACTAGCAGAAATTGACGGAGATTTTGGAAATTCCAATCACCATTTTGTGCAGTTCCACCAAAATTGAGAGATGTTGCCCACATGACATTTTAGTTGAACTGCACAAGACACTCATTCAAAAAAAAGTGTTTTGTGCAGTTCACCAAAAGGTCACAATAGCAACAAGGTGAAATGGATATCCCTATCTGCACAAAAAGATAGAAAGTAAACAGTTGTCGGTCAATAAGAATATACGGAACATATACAAAATGAAAAGAAGCATCTTAATTATGTTCGTGGCAATCACGCAAGGACAGTAGAAATTTTAAAACATCAGCAATGCTTCATGTTACCAGAAGCATTACGATCAAGAATGAGATTCCTCAAATATGGGATTACTTTAATGGTGGCATTGCTTGTTTACCAGACATAGTAAATCAACATCAGCTAAAGAGTTGGTTTAAGGGCATGGGACCGTGGGGACACCAGGACACTCAGCAACGTAAAGGAGCAACTTACTTATCATACTGGGGGAAACAACAGGAGTGCCATTTGTAACACAGTTTAATTGCATCTTATCACTGGAGGCATTAGATTTACAATAACACTGGTTAGACATGTCCCTAAGGTAACAGTGTGATCGCTTCATTTTACATGCGCCCTTACATTAACAACAGCAAAAGGTTGGTATAAGGACATGCGATAGTGGACACATCAGCACAATGTACCTACAAGGAGGCATAAAGTGGTGATGCCGAGTTTGTTCATGCTATGTGAGGGCAGCAAACCTAATCCTGGAGACCTTGTACTATGTGAGGGCAGCAAATCTAATCCTGGAGACCTTTTACTATGTGAGGGCAGCAAATCTAATCCTGGAGACCTTTTACTATGTGGGGGCAGCAAATCTAATCCTGAGACCTTTTACTATGTGAGGGCAGCAAATCTAATCCTGAGACCTTTTACTATGCGAGGGCAGCAAATCTAATCCTGGAGACCTTTTACTATGTGATGGCAGCAAATCTAATCCTGGACATACTCTGTTGACTTGTCCACAAGCCACCACTTTCTATCCTTTTTTCAACCAATAATAGATCTGTTCCTTATCCAGTTTGTAGTGCCTTTTCCCATTATTTCCTTTTTCAACCAAGAGACCGGTTGGGTATCCGGTCTCTACTACTTTCACCATATTATTTCCTCTTTGAATCAAGTCCTAGATTCATGCTACAACTTTCCCCCCTTTCTTCGTTGTTTGAACAAAGCCCTAGATTCGAATGCATGAAGTAGCTTTACCTCTAATAATACTAAAATTTTAGGTGGCTTTGGAAGAGCTGATGGGAGTAGAAAAAGATGCACATGCAAACACGTGGGGAGCTGGGGAAGTAGAGCAAGGCCGCTTTCAAAGAACTTATACCTGAGGGTCGCCGGGATGTCGGCGGCGGTAGGTCGGATCTGCGGACAATACGACAGGGAGGAAGAAGGGTCGGAGGACCTCCCGATCCGGCGCCGTGTCAGAGAGAATGGCACGGGCAGAGGATCAGGCCCCTCCGGCAGCTGTGGGTTTCCTTGAAAGTGCGTTATATCGACTAGAGGGGGGGTGAATAGGCGATTTTTATGAAATTCTTCACTGAGGAATTTGCTCGTGAGGAAATTCCTTAGCGAAGAACTACTTGCAGCGGAATAAGTACTCAGATGAAAACATAACAGAATCCAAGCATAGTCATCATAATGAAATGAAGACAAACACAGAGTACAGAAAGCGTAAACACATGATAACACTAGATGAAGACAAAACAGACTAAAGAAATTGAACAGAGGAAATTGAGAAAGTCTTCAGTCAAAGTCTTCGAACACAGATATGAACAAACACACAACACAGTAATGAGGAAATGAAAGTGTTGAGGAAATAGAACCAGTAAGATTGGTGAAGACAATGATTTGGTAGACCAGTTCCAACTGCTGTCTCAGTTGTACATCTGGTTGGAGCGGCTGAGTATTTAAACTCAAGGACACCTAGTCCCGGACACACAGTCCTCACCGTATTCTCCTTGAGCTAAGGACACACGGTCCTCGCCCAATCACTCGTGGTAAGTCTTCAGGTGACTTCCAAACCTTCACAGACTTGGTCACTCGGCGATCCACAATTCCTCTTGGATGCTCTAGACCTTGACGCCTAACCGTCTGGAAGAAGCACAGTCTTCAAAGGTAACAAGCGTCGGATCCACACAGGGTCAATCTCTTCAGTGATGCTCAATCACTTTGGGTTTGTAGGTGTTTGGGTTTGAGTTTGGATTTTCATCACTTGATGATTTTCGCTCAAAGTCCTCGGAGGATGGGTTGCTCTCAAATGACAAGTGTCAAGTTCTCTCGGAGCAGCCAACCAGCTAGTGGTTGTAGGGGGCGGCTATTTATAGCCTAGGGAGCAGCCCGACATGGTAATACATAAATGCCCTTCAATGATATGACCGTTATGTGGACAAGATATCTTGGAACAGCTGGCGCGTAGCACAGCAACGGTCGGAAATTTGAGGTACAAATTCCTCAGGGCTATCATGTTCCTCACTGTGTAGGCAATTCGCACTGGCGAATTCCTAACTCCTCAGTCAGAGCAAAGTCCTCAGTGATCAGAAGAACTGCGTCTCTGTCCTTGAAGAAATTGACTAAACTGTATGAGATTTCCAATGGCTTCACTCGAAGGGATTGGTAGGTGTAGGATTTGAGATGAGCATCACATGGAAATTTTCTCCTTAGTATTTCCTCGACCCCCTTTAACAGTACGGTGTTTCCTATGACTCAAGAAAGAGAAAATGAAACTACGAAAACAAAATTCTTCACGCTTCATGTTCCTCGAATGAATACCACGTCTTCATGGTCACACCAATTTCTTCACTTTCAAAGTCTTCAGAAAGTCTTCAGTATACCAAAGTCTTTAGTCGAAGAACTTCATTTTTAGGGGTCGACTTTCTCTGTAAATATCAAACTCCTCATAGACTTATAGACCTGTGTACACTCATAAACGCATTAGATACTTAACCTATAATTCTTCAATACACCAAAATCACTAAGGGGCACTAGATGCACTTACAATCTCCCCCTTTTTGGTGATTGATGACAACATAGGTTAATTTTTCAACGGGGAAAATATATGAAGTGTAAATACTGATATTGAGGAATTTGATTGCAAGATATAGAAGAACTCCCCCTGAAGATGTGCATAGTGAGGAATTTGCTTTTGAAGCAATGCACACTTGAAGAGTTGAATCATGGAGATCTCCCCCTATATCTTGTAATTCATACACGCATTTGATATATAATGTGAAGAATTTGAAATGCATGATGAAATATGGTGCCTGATGAAATTCAGCATGTGTGCAATAATATTAACGAGGAATAAGCATGCCGAATAGAGCATCAAAAGTATCAGAACTTAGTGCAGTAAAAGTATCAGCGCACCATCTGGTTTAAGAGTACAACTCGATCCAATAAAAGATTCGGAAGAATGAGAGTTGTAACTTAGCAAAATAAACGCCCTTTATAATAGACCCGCTTGAAGACTAACTCAGATTTCTCCCCCTTTGTCATCAAATGACCAAAAGGATCGAAACTGAGGACTAACGCCCCTGAAGATATTCAAGTTGATGAAGGAGCGCCAGCGTTGTTGGGGTCGGTCGTTGATGTAGGGCCTGCCGCAGTGTCGTCCAAGTCTTCATGTTCAGCAGTGTCGCGCGATGAAGAATAGGAGCTGGCCACCAAAGAAGGAACTGAGACCTTCTTGTATTTCTTCGGAGGAGGTGCAGACCAGGCAAATTCTTCATTGAGACCCATTTACTTCAGATCCTGTAGACTAGAGACAGAACAGCCCAGGTGCGGTTGAGGGTTTCATGGAGGTAGTAGTGGTTTTTCTTCACTGCATTATGTGTTGCAGTCATGTTGTGAAGAATTGAACCAAACTGACGCTTGACCCATTTGTGATTGCGATCAACCTTTTGATGATGACTGAGGAGTAACTCACGATCAGTCATCACCTTGGGTGCTGTGGCTTGAGGATTTGGCTTGGCAGTGTTAGCGGCAGTGTCATGTGTGGCAGAGTCATCATTGGTGGAATAAGATGCAGCCTTGCAAAATTGACCATCCAATGGACGAATGCCTTCATCTATCACAGCAGTTGCCTTGCCCTTTTCTTCAGCTGAGGAAAATGTCCTTTTGAGGACTTCAATGGGAGGCAAGTAGCTGCAGTGGTTGAGAGTTTCAGCTTTGTAGTTGAGTGAAGACCTTGTCCTGATGAATCTCATAATCCAAGGTGCATAAGGCTTCAGCTCAAATGGCGACATAGCGATATTTGCCAAAGTCCTCATGAAGAAATCATGGAAGTTGACGGGAACGCCGTGACAGGTGTTGAAAAGCATGTTCTTCATGATGCCAACGACTTCTTCATCACTTGAGTCGTGGCCTTTGATGGGACTCATTGTCTTCGTCAAAATACGGTACACAGTCCGAGGCACATACAACAATTCCTTGACGTGGAATTTGGTTCGAGGGGCCTGCCCTGGCTTCAAAGGCTTCATCAGCACTTGCATATAGTGATTTGAAAGCTCAGGTTTGTTGTAAACACAACGTGCATCTTCAAGAGGTGGACTCAGAGGAAGGGCACGAAGCAATTCAGATGCTGGTGCCTTATAATGTGTGTTCTCAATCATCCAGTCCAAAACCCATGAATTCACATCTTCAGAGTTGTCGGTGATGTGCAGTGTTGCGTAGAACTGAAGAATGAGTTCTTCATTCCAATCGCATATGTCAGTGCAGAAATTGAGTAGCCCAGCATCGTGAAGAACACTGAGGACTGGCGTGAAGCACGACATAGACTCCATATCCATATGAGGAATATGTGCATGGTCGAAGACTTTGTCCTTGTTGAAAAGCACTGAGGAATAGAAATTTGCTTGACTTGCTGTCCAGAAACGCCTCTTCCTTATGCGAGTAGAGTCATAAGGGTTGTATTCAGTGAAGAACACGTGCTCGCCAAAGAAGTCTTCAGCCTTGAATTTTTGCTTCCTTGAGAACGGATCCTTTGGCTTTGGCAGAGGAGTGTCAGTGAGTTGCATCACTACCTCAGGAATCATGATCTCAGTTTTTTTAGGCTGAGGAATTTCTGGTTCCTCCTCAGGTGCAGTCACCTTTTCAGTTTCAGCAGCAGTTTCTTCAGCACTAGTGGCTGGAATTTCTTCATTCACAGATGCAGTGGGATGAGTTTCTTCAGAGCCCATCGGAACAGTTGGTGCAGGGGAGTGAGGGATTTGCTGCAGTGGGGTGAAGAGTGGAGAATTGGGATGCTGACTTTCCCAAAAGTGTCATTCATCAACGGAGTTGTGCTTCCAATGTCCACATCTTCATCATCAATTTCTTCAACACCAGCCTCTCCAGCATCAAACTGAGGCATTGGTGATGAGACTATTGGGGTTGAAGGGATTTCATCCACTTCAATTTCTTCATCAATCTGCTCTGAGGAAGCAGCAGATTGAGTTTCTTCATCTGATCCACTAGGGATCACATAGTCTTCACCAAAAGGAACAAGGTCCTTTGATGGCATGGATGAGATAGGAACAACATCAATTGGATTGGCAAAGGAGCTGGTCATGGGCTTCATCTTCTTTGGGACGGAAGATTCTGAAGCATTTGATGCTTTCCTTTTCTTCACTGCAGCTCGCTCTGCAGCCTTGGTCTTCTTCACATCCAATGCAGATGGATGGATAGGAGTTGGTGTAGGCGCAGGTGGAGCTGAGGAATCTGGTTGATTTTCCTCAGGCAAATCTGATACAGTTGTCCTTTCTTTTTCAGTTTCTTCAGGCGCACCACTAGTGGATGCCTTGGCAATTTCTTCAGTGGCTGGAGTGGAGTCATCAGCCCTGGAACTAACATTTTCTTCAGCATCCTGAAAGTCATCAGCGGTGCTGGCATGTTCTTCAGTTTGCTGAACAGATGCTTTAGCTTGAGGAATTTCTTGTTGCGATGGGGCTGCAACATTGGTGAATTTCTCAGTCAGTTGTACAAACCTGACTTTTGCTCCTCTCCAGTCAGCATAGTATGCATCAAAGTCATCGCTGAGGGCTTTGATGTCAACTTGCATCTTGATGAGTTCTTCAGGCTTCATGGTGAGAACATTCTTCCTTAGTAGTTTCTCTTTCCTGTACTGCGATTTCTTGATCTGCCTGGACCTATCATATTTCCACTTCTCCTCTTGGATTAAGTGAGTCAGTTTGAAGTCAGGCATAGGTGTGTTGGGATCCTTATGCCAGATATTGATGTAATCAAGGATTGCTCTTGGATCCAGCAGTAGGGGCACAGGTGTGCCTTTGCCTTTAGCAGCCCTTTCTTGGCGGTCTCTGATGATTTCAGCAAGTTCTGCTTCATCAGCTTCATCATCATCAGATGGTGCAGTGAAGACTACCTGCTTCTTCTTAGGACTTGGGCGAGTGCCGCGTCCAGCAGTAGCCTTTTTCTTCAGTAGAGAGGGTCCAGCTGAGGAACTTGGTGCAGCTGAGGAACTAGCTGAGACACCAGAGGCAATTGAGACGTCAGTAGTCCTTTAGCACGAGGCCAGATGCACAGGTGCTGAGGACTTTGTCGGGACAGCTGAGGATTGTGGAGGAGGTGCTGAGGATTTTGGTGGAGCAGGAGCAGCATGAGGAATTTGCTTTCAAGATTTTGAAGTGTCTGGCCGTGAGGGCATTGCAGAGGAACTTGGCCGTGAGGGCATTGCTGGTGAAGCACTTGGCTTGCGAGCGAGCTTCTTGAGCATCGCTTTCCTCGGCTTGGCAGAAGCCGCAGTGGCAGCAGCAGCAGCAGCAGAGTCTTCATTAAATTTCCTCACTGCTTCTCTGTCTTGCCTTGCCAATTTAGCTTGGCGCTTGGCCCATTCCTCAGGAAAATCCTCACCGCGCTTGATGCTAGTGGGATCAGCCTCTTGGCCAGGTGCCAATGGGGCTCTTGGGCATGGAGGGTTCAGTGCGAATTTCTTCATGTACTTTGGAGTGACATATCTGTACTCCCTCCATTCGCGTGCCCATCTCCGTTCAATCCTTTGAATGCGCACCTTGCGCTGATTTTTATCTTCTTTGCCAAATTTGGATTCATCAGGCGTGCAGTAATCTTTATAAATATCCTCAGGGATTTCAAATGCAGTCATAACCTCAGGCTTCTTTCCTCCTTTCTGAGGCCTTTTTCCATCAGCCATTTTCTTCAGTTGAGGAATTTGAACAATTGAGTTCTCTGAAGAAGTATGCAACTTTTCTTCGTGGAACGCTGCAAATGAGTTAAGTTGATGAGAACCTAATGATTCAGTAGCGGACATGTGTACCTGTGAATAGAGTATAGTTGCGAGGAATTTGAAGAGGTCATATGCGTTCTCAGAGGGTTTTCATAAAGAACAAGTTTGAGGAATTTGACCAGATGCGTCTTGAGGAATTTCACTAAGCGCTTTATATCTTAGGTTCCAGAGTTGTATAGATCGAAGATCCACACAATTGAGGAATCTTGAAGAAAATGATGCTTAGGGAAATGAATCAAGAATAGATAACATGTGAGGTGTTTTGTGTGGGAGGATTTGAAGAAGAAAACACCTTTGAAGATTTTGTAGAAAAGTTTTGAATCAAAGAGGGCAGTAAAAGTAGCTTTTAATTACCCTGAAACGAAGAACACGACGAACTGTGAGTTGAAACAGGGAAGTTCGTCGATGCAGATCTTCCACGCCCTAACTTGGCGGAGGAAGACGTCTACGGCGGTGGTGGAGGTGAAGATTTCCGCGGTCGGCGCGAGTACGACGGCGACGAGGTCGAGGCAGTGAAGCTCTTCCTCACCGGCGACGATGGAGTAGCGGCGGCGCTAGGGTTCGGAAGCTCGAGCGGGGGGAGTGAGATCGAGCGGGGTAAAAGAAGTGAGGAAGGGGACAGAGGTATTTATAGCCACGGTGAAAAACTGCTCGTCCGAAGACTTGGGACGAACGTGCCCCTGGCCGTTCTCCTTCTCACGACATGTGTCACCCACGTACTGTGTAGTGGAGATCGTGTAAGATCGTGGGTGAATAGAATAATGCATCGTGGGATGCGGAACGGTTTGAGCGGCAAAACCAAAAGTTTGGATAAGATTTGTTTTAACGTTCCGTTCGCAATTTCTTCAGCTGACAAGGACACAGTGAAGAATTTGAACGAGTTTCAAATAGAACGCACATGAAGAATTTGTGAACAGATTGGATTGAGTATAGCATAGAGGGGAAGGGTCCGATCACATTCACTTAGCAGAAGATCCAACTTGAAGAAATAGCTATAAGTGAATGCTGTAGAGGACATAAACTCATATATATATATATATATATATATATATATATATATATATATATATATATATATATATATATCCAATGAAGAAAAACGACGGCACAAGTGAAGATTTTGCAAAGTTGAAGAATTTGAAAAAACTGAGGAATTTCAAAAGTTGAGGAAAGACTCAAACTGAAGATTTTCAACTTTTGTGGTGGCGTGACCCACCGTATAAGAATGATGATTTCAGACACCGCGTACAATTGTCGTAGGGTTCTGAGAATCAAATTCTTCATTAATTTCTTCACACTTAGAGTGTTATTCTTCATTGATTGAAGAAAAACGTTTCTTCATGTGTTACACATCTAAGTCATCAATTTTGCATAAGTGTTAGGATGAGTGCCTTTTCAAAGTACATTCGAAGATTCTAAGATATTTAGCTCACACCGCAACTTGCTAAATCTCTTCTCATCCAAAGGCTTAGTGAAGATATCGGCTAGCTGTTCTTCAGTCTTCACATGCTCAATAGAAATGTCGCCCTTCAACACATGATCACGAAGAAAATGATGACGAATCTGAATGTGCTTTGTCTTCGAGTGCTGAACTGGGTTGTGAGCAATCTTGATGGCACTCTCATTGTCACAGAGGAGAGGCACATTCTTCACATTGATGCCATAGTCCTTGAGTGTTTGCTTCATCCATAGCAGTTGAGCACAACAAGAAACAGCAGCAATGTACTCAGCTTCAGCAGTAGATAGTGATACGCAGTTCTGTTTCTTCGAGGACCAACAAACCAAGGATCGTCCGAAGAAATGACAAGTACCAGACGTTGACTTGCGGTCCACACGGTCACCAGCATAGTCAGAGTCAGAATATCCAATGAGATCAAAATCTGAGGCCTTGGGATACCATAATCCTAGTGTTGGTGTCTGAGCTAGATATCGAAGAATATGCTTCACAGCCTTATGGTGTGATTCCTTCGGTGCAGCTTCAAATCGGGCACACATGCAAACACTAAGCATTATATCTGGCCTAGATGCACATAAGTACAATAAAGAGCCAATCATGGAGCGGTATACCTTATGATCGAAGTCAATACCATTTTCATTAGTGCATAAATGACCATTTGTGGGCATAGAGGGCCTTGTTAAGTCTGAAGACTTTGTCAGGATGCTTTGGATCTTCAAAACCTGGGGGTTGAGCAACATATACTTCTTCCTCAAGCTGACCATTGAGGAATGCACTTTTCACATCCATTTGGTATAAGATGATATCATGATGGTTAGCATAAGCAAGTAATATGCGAATAGCTTCAAGTCTAGCAACAGGTGCAAAAGTTTCATCGAAGTCAACTCCTTCAACCTGTGTGTAGCCTTGAGCTACTAGTCGTGCCTTATTCCTCACCACAACACCATTTTCATCTTGCTTATTGCGGTAGATCCACTTTGTGCCAATGATGTTATGCTTGCGAGGATCGAGACGATTGACTAGTTCCCAGACATTGTTGAGCTTGAACTGATGTAATTCTTCTTGCATGGCCTGAATCCACTCAGGCTCCAGAAATGCTTCATCTACCTTAGCGGGCTCCGTGATAGAGACAAAAGCAAAGTGCCCACAAAAGTTAGATAGATGTGAAGCTTTTGAGCGTGTAAGAGGACCTGGTGCTCTAATGTCATCGATGATTTTCTCCACTTGCACTTCTTTTGCAACGCGAGGGTGAGCTGGTTGTCGTTGAGGAATTTGATCAGCATTTTCTTCAGCATCAATTTCCTCAGCATTTTCTTCAGGTGCGTCAGCTCGACATTCTTCCCGTTCTGGAATGGATTCTTCAGCAGATTCTTCAGTAGGAATGACATCTTCAGTAGCCTTGTGTTTGATAGAATCCTCAGGTGCTGGTTCATCTAACACAGAAGGTAGGTGCTCTCTTTGCGAGCCATTAGTTTCATCGAACCGCACATCTACAGTTTCAACAATCTTGTGAAGAACATTGTTGAAGACTCTGTAGGTGTGCGAGTCCTTTCCGTAACCAAGCATAAAACCTTCATGTGCTTTTGGTGCAAATTTAGAGTTGTGATGAGGATCTCTAATCCAGCATTTAGCACCGAAGACTTTGAAATAACTCACATTGGATTTCTTGTCAGTGAGGAGTTCATAGGCAGTCTTTTTGAAGAATTTGTGAAGATATACTCTGTTGATGATGTGGCACGCTTATCAATTGCATCAACCCAGAAACGACGAGGGGTTTTGTATTCGTCAAGCATAGTGCGAGCCATCTCAGCAAGAGTCCTGTTCTTGCGCTCCATGATGCCATTCTGTTGAGGAGTATAAGGAGCAGATAACTCATGTGTAATACCAAGTTCATCAAGATAGTCATCGAGACCCGAATTCTTGAACTCAGTGCCATTGTCACTTCTGATGTGCTTGATCTTCACACCAAAGTTGGTTGAAGCCCTCGAGGAAAATCGTTTGAAGACTTCCTGCACTTCATTTTTGTAAGAGACAAGGTGTACCCATGTGTAACGAGAGTAATCATCAACAATAACAAAGCCATATTGAGATGCTTCATTTGAAACAGAGGAATAATGATTAGGACCGAAGAGATCCATGTGAAGCAATTCAAATGGTCGAGTAGTGGTCATGATGGTCTTTGCTGGATGCTTAGCCTTGGTCATCTTTCCAGCTTCACAGGCACCGCATAGGTGATCCTTGAGGAATTTGACATTCTCAATGCCAATGACATGCTTCTTCTTCGCAAGCGTGTTCAAATTCCTCATGCCTGCATGACCAAGTCGTCGATGCCATAGCCATCCTTCTGAAGCTTTTGCAAGTAGGCACACGGCTGGTTGTGAATCTGCAGAGAAATCAACAATATACAAGTCTCCTTTCCTAAAGCCTTCGAAGACTTTGGAATTGTAAGCTTCCATAATCACAACACAACGATACTTGCCAAAGACAACAACCATACCAAGATCACAAAGCATTGAGACAGACATAAGGTTGTATCCTAAGGACTCAACAAGCATGACTTTGTCCATGTGTCTATCCTTTGTGATAGCAACTTTACCTAGACCCAATACCTGACTTTTGCTTTTGTCAGTGAAGATGATATGCTTCATATGTGATGATGATAACGGAGCATCCATCAAAAGATTCTTGTCACCAGTCATGTGATTTGTACATCCACTATCAAGTACCCATTCAGTGGCTTTGGGTTGATCATCCTGCAGATGAATTAGTGCAACTTACGAACCTCATATACTTCAGCAGTGAAGAATATGATATCACAATTCATCAGATCAATTTCATCAAGCAGTAAGACAGATAAAACAGAGGGAGGACGTGTGAAATGAAAGTTCATTTCATCACGGTTAGCCTACGTCCTTTTAGGCAGTTTGTCAGGTCCCCAGCAAATTCTTCAAACGTTACGGTACGTCTGGAGACCTGACCCTACATAAGAGATTAGTTCTTTTTCTTCACCACCCACATCTGAAGGGGTGGCAAAGAGTTCATCACTCTGCGGGCTCCATATGAGAATGGTGGCATAGCGGCCAAACCATTTCGTTTCACATAAGAGCGGTTAGGGTAAGCATATGAATAAGCAGAGAAATTCTTCGAGGACTTATGAACATAATAATTTGAAGAATAATGCTCATATTCATAGTCCTTGGCTCTTCCCTGCAAAACAGAGTTGTTAGCACAATGATGTTCATATGAGGACTTTGATCCATGTGAGGAATTTGATCCCCTTGAGGAATTTGATCCGTATGAGGATTTGGATCCATATGAAGAATTTGGTCCATATGAAGAATTTGATCTGGGGTTCCTTTTCTTCACAGGTGGTGTCATGAGGACATTCACCTGAAGACTTTCAAGGCACCTTTTGGGAACCCAGATTTTCTTCATAGGGGAACCGTTCCTGCAGTTAGTGCCAACATATCTAGCAAATACTTCACCATTCTGATTTTTGAACAGTTTATAGTTGGAGTCAAATGACTCATCAGAAGAATGAGAAGATTCACATGTATAGCCAGATAAATTAGAGGGATCAACTGGAGGTCCCTTTGCAGCAACCCATGAGGTTTTGGGTACTGCTCAGGCTTCCAATATGTACCATCAGCATGGAGTTTCCTCTCAAAGGCAATACCCTCTTTCCTAGGGTTCCTGTTGAGGATCTGCTTTTTAAGAACATCACAAAGAGTCTGATGCCCTTTGACGCTTTTGTACATGCCTGTCATGTACAATTCCTTCAGTCCTGCATCATCAGTGATACTTGCAATGTCCTCAGATGAGGAATTAGTGATAGCAGAGGCAGGTGAAGAATTTGTAACATTAGAAGCATTTGATCATTCAGGTGAGGAATTAGCAGATTATCGTTCAATGCATTTCAAACATGGAGGAATAAATTCTTCCTAAGCAGCGCTGATTTGTTGAGCAAGTAATGAATCGCGCTCCTTCTAAAGATCTTCATAACTCACTTTTAGCTTCTCAAGATCTTGCTTCTTTTGAAGATATTCATAAGAAAGCTACTCATGATCAGATAAGAGAGTGTTATGATGACTTTGAAGGTTGTCAAACCTGGTCTGAAGTCTCTGAAGATTTTCAGTTAAGGCCTTAGTGCGATCCAATTCTTCACCCAACATATCATCACTTTTATCTAGCATGTTTTGAACCTTTTCAAAGGCTTTTGCTGTTGCACAGCAATCTTAGCAAGTTTAGAGTAGCTAGGCTTAAGATTTTCATCAGATTCATCCTCACTAGATTCAGAGGAGGCGTATTTGAGTACCTTGGCACCTTTTGCCATGAAGCAATAGGTGGGAGCGTAGTCATCACTGCCTTCATTAGCCTTGTTGATGAGATCACTTTCTTCAGCGTTGAAGATGGATTTGCTGATTCAGCCTCAGAGTCCATTTCCTTGCCAATGAATGCCCGAGCCTTCTTGGAGCTGCTCTTCTTGTGAGATGAAGACTTCGAGGATTTTGATGATGAAGATTTTGAGGACTTCTTCTTTTTCTTCGCATCATCAGAACTGTAATCCTTGTATTTCTTCTTCTGTGATTCCTTTTCCCACTAAGGACAACTTGAATGTAATGTCCTGGTTTCTTGCACTTGTGACAAAGCCTCTTCTTATAGTCACTGGATGAGGAATCATTGCTCCTTGAGGGTTTTCCAA
Source organism: Aegilops umbellulata (assembly GCA_032464435.1). Taxonomy (NCBI): domain Eukaryota; kingdom Viridiplantae; phylum Streptophyta; class Magnoliopsida; order Poales; family Poaceae; genus Aegilops; species Aegilops umbellulata. The sequence goes on from CP136054.1 coordinate 69,893,704, forward strand.
ATCGACCATGTCTTGAGAACTTCTGGAATTTCTTCACTAGCAGTGCTAGGTCATGACTCAGTTCTTCAGGATCACCAAGGCTGCTACCAGAGTCTTCATCTTCGGATTCTGATACTGCCTTGGCCTTTAGTGCGTGTGATCTGCCATAGCTCGAACCATACAGATCTCTCTTTTCAGCAAGCTGGAACTCATGAGTGTTTAGCCTCTCGAGGATATAACCAGGGTCAAGTGACTTGTAATCAGCACGCTCTTGTATCATCAGTGCCAGAGTATCAAATGAGGAATCAAGCGATCTTAGCAATTTCTTCACCACCTCATGGTCGGTGATGTCAGTGGCCCCAAGTGCTTGCAGCTCATTTGAGATGTCAGTGAGGCGATCGAAGGTTTGCTGAACATTTTCATTGTCGAGTCTTTTGAAGCGGTTGAAGAGATTGCGAAGAATATCAACTCGAGAGTCACGCTGAGTTGAAACTCCTTCATTGACTTTGGACAGCCTATCCCAGATAAGCTTAGCAGTTTCCAAAGCACTCACTCTACCATACTGTCCTTTACTCAGATGGCCACATATGATATTCTTTGCTTGGGAATCGAGTTGCTTGAATCTCTTCACATCGTAGCGTTCAGTGAGGGTGAGACGGAGGGAACACCATTTTCCACAACGTACCAGAGATCGTTATCAATTGCCTCAAGATGCATTCGCATCTTATTCTTCCAGTAGGGGTAGTCCGTCCCATCGAAGGTAGGACACCCAGCAGAGACCTTGATCATACCTGCGGTCGACATAACTAAAACTCCAGGCGGTTAAACCAAAATCACACAGAACAAGGGAGTACCTTGCTCTGATACCAATTGAAAGTGCGTTATATCGACTAGAGGGGGGGGTGAATAGGCGATTTTTATGAAATTCTTCACTGAGGAATTTGCTCGTGAGGAAATTCCTTAGCGAAGAACTACTTGCAGTGGAATAAGTACTCAGATGAAAACATAACAGAATCCAAGCATAGTCATCATGATGAAATGAAGACAAACACAGAGTACAGAAAGCGTAAACACATGATAACACTAGATGAAGACAAAACAGACTAAAGAAATTGAACAGAGGAAATTGAGAAAGTCTTCAGTCAAAGTCTTCAAACACAGATATGAACAAACACACAACACAGTAATGAGGAAATGAAAGTGTTGAGGAAATAGAACCAGTAAGCTTGGTGAAGACAGTGATTTGGTAGACCAGTTCCAACTGCTGTCTCAGTTGTACATCTGGTTGGAGCGGCTGAGTATTTAAACTCGAGGACACCTAGTCCCGGACACACAGTCCTCACCATATTCTCCTTGAGCTAAGGACACACAGTCCTCGCCCAATCACTCATGGTAAGTCTTCAGGTGACTTCCAAACCTTCACAGACTTGGTCACTCGGCGACCCAGAATTCCTCTTGGATGCTCTAGACCTTGACGCCTAACCGTCTGGAAGAAGCAAAGTCTTGAAAGGTAACAAGCGTCGGATCCACACAGGATCAATCTCTTCAGTGATGCTCAATCACTTTGGGTTTGTAGGTGTTTCGGTTTGGGTTTGGATTTTCCTCACTTGATGATTTTCGCTCAAAGTCCTCGGAGGATGGGTTGCTCTCAAATGACAAGTGTCAAGTTCTCTCGGAGCAGCCAACCAGCTAGTGGTTGTAGGGGGGCTATTTATAGCCTAGGGAGCAGCCCGACATGATAATACATAAATGCCCTTCAATGATATGACCGTTATGTGGACAAGATATTTTGGAACAGCTGGCGCGTAGCACAGCAACGGTCGGAAATTTGAGGTACAAATTCCTCAGGGCTATCATGTTCCTCACTGTGTAGGCAATTCGCACTGGCGAATTCCTAACTCCTCAGTCAGAGCAAAGTCCTAAGTGATCAGAAGAACTGCATCTCTGTCCCTGAAGAAATTGACTAAACTGTATGAGATTTCCAATGGCTTCACTCGAAGGGATTGGTAGGTGTAGGATTTGAGATGAGCATCACATGGAAATTTTCTCCTTAATATTTCCTCGACCCCCTTTAACAGTACGGTGTTTCCTATGACTCAAGAAAGAGAAAATGAAACTACGAAAACAAAAGTCTTCACGCTTCATGTTCCTCGAATGAATACCACGTCTTCAAGGTCACACCAATTTCTTCACTTTCAAAGTCTTCAGTCGAAGAACTTCATTTTTAGGGGTCGACTTTCTCTGTAAATATCAAACTCCTCATAGACTTATAGACCTGTGTACACTCATAAACGCATTAGATACTTAACCTATAAGTCTTCAATACACCAAAATCACTAAGGGGCACTAGATGCACTTACATTCCTCCCTCGGCGGCGATGACCGCGAGAATGATGCACCTTTTAGTCCTCTACACACACTTGCCAAAGGGATCCGGCCGGATCTGTGACCAGCGGTGAGCAAAGAGAAAATGTCGCTACCGCTGTCTTGTTTATATCTGGAGAGAATGAGAGAATGAAGAGAGCAACCCTTGTAAAGCAAGTGCTCTGGCCCCTGCGTCCATATATAGTGGAGTGATTATCTTTTTTCTCTCCACAACAAGCGTTTCAATTTCTGTACGTGGCATTAAAGAAAAGAAACTCTATATTTAAGATGACTACTGTACGACTCCTACTTACTACTAGTAGTACTACAGTATTGTTCACTTGTGCTCCCCGCCCCTCCATTCATTGAACAACCCCACGGGTGAATAAACATACCGTACTTACTATATTTATATAGAACGAACAAGCTCGAACTATTTTCGCATAGTTAAAAGTTGAGGGCGGGGCTTTTCCCGGGCAGTACACGCGGCAGTTTTCGGGTAGGCGGTTTGACAAAGAGGCGAGGAGGGTGAGTGAGTGGGGCTGTGCGATTTGACGGCGCGTTACCGCTGGAAAGACTTGTGATATGACCACTCACTATAGTCATGAATTACTGGCGCTCCGACCGGGGTGATGCCCCCCTTCCGTTCCGCGCTCTAATCTGGTGCATGACACGTCGACCCAGATGCTGGCTCTCCCACATGTCGGAGTAGTAAGAAGGAGCAAAGAATGATGCGGTATATACTAGTACTATACTACTCCCTCCGTTCCTAAATATAAGTCTTTGGAGAGATTTCACTATGGACCACATACGGAGAAAAATGAGTGAATCTACACATAAAATGCATCTATATACATCCGTATGTGGTCCATAGTGAAATATCTACGAAGACTTATATTTAGGAACGGAGGGAGTACTACTCAGGTCGGAGGAGTGCGAACCACGCAACCTAGTGAAACAACAGTAGAAAACAATGTGGTGACATTGCCATAAAAAAACAATGTGCTACGGTCCACACTGTAGCAAGTACAGTAACACTCCTCTTTGTTTGGATCCCTGAGTTAGAGCTACTTTGGGTTGAAATAGCCTCAAATTATCGAAACAAGAGGGGTTAGTTTGAGCTAGTTTGCTCTAACCCAGCTAAAAAACTAGCCCGGTGGAGAGGTTCTAATTGGGTTAGTTATCCTCGGGCCCACTAGAAGAGAACTAAAAAAATCTCCGCTCCCCGCACCAGATCGCTCCCCCCACCTATCACACGACTCCTCTCTGTTCCCCATAGGGTCGTTCGCCCTCTCTCTCCTTTGGCCGCCCTCTCCTTCCGGCCTCCGCCGCCCTACTCCGGCCGCCCTCTCCCTCCGGCCTTCGAAGGTCGCCCCGCTCCCCCTTCACCAGTCGTTTTTCTCCTTCTTTCATGCGCGGCAACGGTGCATCTACCAGGGAGGTCGCGAGAGGGGTGAGTTTGTTCGTTCCTTCTCTGTCTCACGACCATATCAGTGATCTTGCTTGCTTTAGCGCTAATTCTGATTTGGAAAAGTAGATCCTGATAAAACATGGTATAGATTTGTGGTGCACACATGGAATTGTTTGATGCTGCTTGAGGAGGTAATAAATCTTTCTAGAGGCCCAAAGATTCAGGTCACCTTTCTAGGTATTTCAATTTCAGGCTTGCATTATTTCTAGAGGCCCAAAGATTTAGTTCACCTTTCTAGGTATTTCTATTTCAGGCTTGCATTATTTCTAGAGGCCCAAAGATTCAGTTCACCTTTCTAGGTATTTCAGTTTCAGGCTTGCATTATTTCTAGAGGCCCAAAGATTCGGTTCACCTTTCTAGGTATTTTAGTTACAGGCTTGCATTATTTCTAGAGTCCCAAAGATTAAGTTCCTAGTCGGCAGCAAGCGGCCCTGCTACCCATGCCGGTGTCGACCTCAACTCGCAAGGGCCAGCGTCGGAGGGGTTCCCGGGGCTTGGGCTCTACAGAGCCTTCCTCTAGAGCGACAATGGAGAGCTCCTCCCTCGGTGCGTGAGGGGCTTCGGGATCCCTCCCTATCGTGAATGACTTCCGTGATGAGTTAGCTCATTCTTTGTTTCATGAAGTGTTTTTTTTATTTTGTGAAGCTTGATTGACGACTTGTATGTTTAAGTGGGATATATCATGTGTATGGACAAAGTAAAAATTATCATGTTTTGCATGCTTGATTTGTATAGATGGTTCGTTTATGTCAATTGTGAGCGGGAGGAGGCCACAGAAGAGCTGGCCACACCAAGAGGGTGCTTGGATCTAAGGAACTTATTTTAGTCTGACTAAAAATAGTCTCTTTAAGAGGCTAAAAGTTCCAAGCACCCCTGACTAAAGAGGGGCTAAAACTAGTCTTGAGACTAAAAAAATTTAGTGAGGGGTACCCCTACTAAAATGTGGATTAGTCATCTCTCTCCTCATTTAACTCCTCTCCTTTAACACAAGCGAGTTCTGGATTGGAGGGTTTGGAGGATAATAAATGCTCATTAACTTGATTGTAGTCTCTTTAGTATTTGGATCCAAGTATGGGTGAGGCTAGCAAGTTTTAGTCTCACTACTTTTAGTCATGGAACTAAAACGTATCCAAGCACCCTCCAAATCCGGCAGGAAATAGGGTCCAAAGTAGTCAAATGATTGAGATAGAGCATTTATTGTCAATCTAACCCTGCCATCCATACACCTCTTTGGTTTAGAGTTAGTTCAGGGTTAGAATCTAAGTCTAACCTCTAAATGAGTTAGAGTTCTCCTCGTCTCAGTTCATCGCCATCATACTTTCCCCATTACTGTGTTTTCAGTATCCAGCGAATCAAAGAGGCCCTTTTTTGCGGGAAAAATCAAAGAGGCCCTTAGACTGGTTTCGGTCCGGTCATTTTTTATAAACGTGTTATGTCCAAAATTTAATGAACATGCTCCGGTTTCCACAAAAATAATCCGGTTTCATGTAGTAATTCATTCATTTATTTATTCTTTTGCGGGGGGTTTGCATGAAATTCGTGAGGTCTGAAATGTAAAATACCCCGGCATATGCTTCGAGTCGTGCATGCACTACGACCCAGATGCTCTATGTCCCACATGTCGGCGAATGGGAGCACGTGGAAATAGCCTAGGAGTACATATAGGAGGATAAATGCGTGAAATAATATGTACTGTGAAGCGTAGCCGCGGTTCGAAAAGGAGACCTAAAGTGATGACAGCTATAGGTCGCACTCACCCAACTAGTGGTACTAGACATACGACTATTTTTTCCCTAAAAAAGAGAGGCACGAGTGCTCAGTACTCCTATTCTATAAACACGAGTCCCATCTGACAACAGCGTTCGTGCTACAGCTAGCTCTCCTCCCTCATTTCTCTCTTCTAATTCTAAACTCGGCCGACGCCCGATGGGAGGGGTGGGTTTGCTCAACTGCGGCCCCACCTCACAGTGGAAACGTTACGACTGGAATAAAAATGCCATATACTCCATCCGTTCGTAAATATAAGCCTTTTTAGATACTATTTCAAATGGAATACAACATACAGATGTATGTAGACATAGTTTAGAGTGTAGATTCACTCATTTTGCTCCGTATGTAGTAGTCACTTGCTGGAATCTTTAGAAAGACTTATATTTGGGAACGGAGGGAGAAGGCGTGTAGTAAAATCAAGTTTCTCCTCGTTGTATGAGTTGACGCGACACATCATAGCACTGGCCCCACATGCTTGCCTCTAAACTTGGCTGAAAGACCCGCAATGTACAATATATTTGCTGCAACCTCTAACATTTACCCACCACAAATTAAAATATATGTTGCTGTATGCATCGTTCTGATGCAGAGGCCAGGGAGTCCCCCCTTTAAAAAAATAAATTAAAATATATATTCCTGTCTTGACCAGATGAGCGTGCAAACTACAATCACCAGGGTGTCAGGTAGGGCCAGAAGACTATTTTAATTTTTTTTAAACTTCGAGACGGCCACATAGCATGGAGCCGACCCCAATGATTTTAAGCTTACAGGCATGGTACACGCTATCCTAGACTACTCTACACATGAAACTGCCACACGAGCGTCCGGGCTGCGCTTGGCTCTTCGCCTCTTCGGGAAGTCGAACAATGATGGAGTACTACTGCACTGGAGGAGTACTACAGTACGCTTTTGGCCATCTGACACCGATTGAACTGCTGCATGTCCACCGCGTGCGAGAGAGCGTGTAGCGAAAGCTTCTGCTAGTCTTGCCAGCCACCACGCTCATGGGCGAGGGAAGGACGCTCCTGCCTTTGCGTGTATGATAGGTGGGCCCGACAGGTGTGTGGCCAACCTGTCATACAACCAAAGGCAGGTGCAGTTAAGTCCGCGAGGGAGAGGATAATCAAACTTCTCGTTGATGTACGAGTTGACGCGGCACATCAAAGCACTGCACTCGATATATTTCAATAATTTGCGTTTACCGATGCATTAATTACAAAGCATGCATGCATGTCGTGACTCTCCTTTTGATACTTGCATGTGTTGATTTAATGCACCTTGAAGTAGTATAAAATATGTGACGGTAAAGCTTCGTAATACCCCGGCCCAAGTCGAGAGATGGTTGTGCACGAGGAGGGCGAGATCATGCAGACCGAACAGGACCCGACGATGGAGCTCTCTAAGGTCTCGATGGACCTCACCGTGCTCCACTGCCCCTTGTGCCTCTGCCCCTTGACGCCTCCAGTGTATGAGGTTCGAATACAGCTCGTCCATTCGGCTGATTGAGCAAGGTGCAGGTTTCTTGATTGATGTGTTGTTTGATTGATTTCTGCAGTGCAAGGGAGGGCACCTAGCCTGCGCGGACTGCCGCGTCGAGCGCCCTGGGAACCAGCGGCAGTGCCAGAAGTGCGAGCATGACGGTGGCTTCGACGCGCGGAACACGGCGGTGGACTCCGTCCTTTCGTCGGTGAGGGTGGAGTGCCAGCATGAAGGCTGTGGGCTCTACGTCACTTACCACAAGCTCGCCGATCACCAGAGTGTGTGTACGCTCGCGCCCTGCAAATGCCCCGTGCCCGTCTGCGGCTACGAAGGCCCTCCGCCAGTGCTCTACCACCACATCAGCACCGTGCATCTGTAGGATCGAAAGTATGTCTAGAGGGGGGGGGGGGGTGATTAGACTACTTGACTAAATAAAAACTTAACCTTTCCCCAATTTTAGTTCTTGGCAGATTTTAGCTACTTTAGGACAAGTCAAGCAATCATCACACAATTTAAGCAAGCATGCAAAGAGTATATAGGCAGCGGAAAGTAAAGCATGCAACTTGCAAGAATGTAAAGAGATGGGTTTGGAGAATTCAAACGCAATTGGAGACAAGGATGTTTTTGTCGTGGTTCGGATAGGTGGTGCTATCCTACATCCACGTTGATGGAGACTTCAACCCACAGAGGGTAATGGTTGCGCGAGTCCACGGAGGGCTCCACCCACGAAGGGTCCACGAAGAAGCAACCTTGTCTATCCCATCATGGCCATCGCCCACGAAGGACTTGGCTCACTAGCGGTAGATCTTCACGAAGTAGGCGATTTCCTTGCCCTTACAAACTCCTTTGTTCAACTCCACAATCTTGTCGGAGGCTCCCAAGTGACACCTAGCCAATCTAGGAGACACCACTCTCCAAGAAGTAACAAATGGTGTGTTGATGATGAACTCCTTGCTCTTGTGCTTCAAATGATAGTCTCCCCAACACTCAACTCTCTCACACAGGATTTGGATTTGGTGGAAAGAAGATTTGAGTGGAAAGCAACTTGGGGAAGGCTAGAGATCAAGATTCATATGGTAGGAATGGAATATCTTGGCCTCAACACAAGGGTAGGTGGTTCTCTCTCAGAACATATGAGTTGGAAGTGTAGATGTGTTCTGATGGCTCTCTCCACGAGTGAAGAGGAGGTGGAGGGGTATATATAGCCTCCACACAAAATCCAACCGTTACACATAATTTACCAATCTCGGTGGGACCGAATCAACAAACTCGGTCGGACCGAAATAGTAAACCTAGTGACCGTTAGAGATTTTCGGTGGGACTGACATGCAACTCGGTAGGACCGATATGGTTAGGGTTAGGGCATAACGTGATCTCAGTGAGACCGATTACACAAACTCAGTGAGACCGATTTGGTAATAAGCTAACCAGAGAGTTGGTCAGGCAAACTCGGTGGGACCGATTTGCTCTTTCGGTGAGACCGAAAAGTTACAAAAAGGAAACAGAGAGTTTGCATTGCAATCTCGGTGGGACCGATCCGCTCTTTCGGTGAGACCAAAAAGTTACGAAAAGGAAACAGAGAAATTGCAATCCCATCTCGGTGAGACCGAGATCCCTATCGGTAGAACCGATTTGCTAGGGTTTGGCAGTGGCTTATGACATGTGAAACTCGGTGGCGCCGGATAGGAAGAATCGGTATGACCGAGTTTGGCTTTGGGTTTAGGTCAAGAGTGGATATGAGAAAGTAGCTGAGGATTTTGGAGCATATCATTAAGCACATGAAGCAAAGGGCTCATTAAGCAACACCTCGTCCCTCTTTGATAGTATTGGCTTTTCCTATGGACTCAATGTGATCTTGGATCACTAAAATGTAAAATGAAGAGTCTTGAGCTTTTGAGCTTGAGCCAATCCTTTGTCCTTAGCATTTTGAGGGTTCCACTTTCACCATCATTGCCATGCCAATCATTGAGCTTTCCTGAAATAATCATCTTGGAATAGCATTATCTCAATGAGCTATATGTTGTTATGAATTACCAAAACCACCTAGGGATAGTTGCACTTTCAATCTCCCCCTTTGTCGGTGTCAAAACCGGCGGATCTCGGGTAGGGGGTCCCGATCTGTGCGTCAAGGCCAGATGGTAACAGGAGACAAGGGACACGATGTTTTTACCCAGGTTCGGGCCCTCTCGATGGAGGTAATACCCTACTCCTACTTGATTAATATTGATGATATGGGTAGTACAAGAGTAGATCTACCACGAGATCAAGGAGGCTAAACCCTAGAAGCTAGCCTATGGTATGATTGTGTATGAAGATGATTGTCCTACAGACTACAACCCTCCGGTTTATATAGACACCGGATAGGGTTAGGGTTACACAGAGTCGGTTACAATGGTAGGAGATCTAGAATATCCGCATCGCCAAGCTTGCCTTCCACGCCAAGGAAAGTTCCATCCGGACACGGGACGAAGTCTTCAATCTTGTATCTTCGTAGTCCTGGAGTCCAGCGAAGGTATAGTCCGGCTACCCGAACACCCCCTAATCCAGGACTCCCTCAGTAGCCCCTGAACCAGGCTTCAATGACGACGAGTCCGGCACGCAGATTGTCTTCGGCATTGCAAGGCGGGTTCCTCCTCCAAGTCCTTCATAGAAGATTGTAAACACCAAGAATAGTGTCCGGCTCTGCAAAATAAGTTTCCACATAGTGCCATAGAGAGAATAATATGAACACAAATCAAATCTGCTGACGTATCCTGCAGTGCACCATCGCACTACGGCCAAGTTCTTTACATGAATCGTTTTTACTTTTCCACCTCAGCACGTTTAGCGAGGCGGTTTCCTTGGCACGTCTTGTCAAAGCAGAGATCGTGTGCCCTTTTACGGGATTCTCATCAATACGGATGTGGGTAACCCAACCGCGCCATTTACCACGGCGCTTGGGAGGCAAGCGAGTTTTATTAGGCAGGTGGGGACGCGTAACCGCATACGCCCATATAAGGGGATAAGGATCCACCTTTTTACCTACGCCTTCTTCCTCCTTTGCCAATCGATCTCTTGCGCACTCGAGCTCCAGCGCCCAAGCCCGCTCTTTTCACCTCAACCTTCTCCAAAAATGTCCGGAGCAGGAGGCAAGTGGATGGTCTCCTCCGTTACGGAGGTTCAAGTAAAAAAGCTGAGGAAGGCCGGATACTTGTCCAAGGACATCCCGCATCGGCTTCCCGAAAAGGGGCAGCTTCTCCCCACCCCAAGGCCCCATGAGAGGGTAGTTTTTCTTCCCCACTTCCTCCGCGGACTGGGTTTCCCACTCCACCCATTCTTCCGGGGACACATGTTCTACTACGGCCTGGATTTCCACGATCTGGCCCCAAACTTCATCCTCAACATCTCGAAGTTTATCATTGAAGGAAATATGCCCTAGAGGCAATAATAAAGTTATTATTTATTTCCTTATTTCATGGTAAATGTTTATTATTCATGCTAGAATTGTATTAACCGGAAACATAATACATGTGTGAATACATAGACAAACAGAGTGTCACTAGTATGCCTCTACTTGACTAGCTCGTTGATCAAAGATGGTTATGTTTCCTAGCCATAGACATGAGTTGTCATTTGATTAACGGGATCACATCATTAGGAGAATGATGCGATTGACTTGACCCATTTCATTAGCTTAGCACCCGATCGTTTAGTATGTTGCTATTGCTCTCTTCATGACTTATACATGTTCCTATGACTATGAGATTATGCAACTCCCGTTTACCAGAGGAACACTTTGTGTGCTACCAAACGTCACAACGTAACTGGGTGATTATAAAGCTGCTCTACAGGTGTCTCCAAAGGTACATGTTGGGTTGGCGTATTTCGAGATTAGGATTTGTCACTCCGAATGTCGGAGAGGTATCTCTGGGCCCTCTCTATAATGCACATCACTTAAGCCTTGCAAGCATTGCAACTAATGAGTTAGTTGCGGGATGATGTATTACGGAACGAGTAAAGAGACTTGCCGGTAACGAGATTGAACTAGGTATTGAGATACCGACGATCGAATCTCGGGCAAGTAACATACCGATGACAAAGGGAACAACATATGTTGTTATGCGGTCTGACCGATAAAGATCTTCGTAGAATATGTAGGAGCCAATATGGGCATCCAGGTCCCGCTATTGGTTATTGACCGGAGACGTGTCTCGGTCATGTCTACATTGTTCTCGAACCGTAGGGTCCGCACGCTTAAGGTTTCGATGACAGTTATATTATGAGTTTATGAGTTTTTATGTACCAAAGGAGTTCGGAGTCCCGGATGGGATCGGGGACATGACGAGGAGTCTCGAAATGGTCGAGACGTAAAGATCGATATATTGGACGACTATATTCAGACATCGGAAAGGTTCCGAGTGATTCGGGTATTTTCGGAGGTACCGGGGAGTTACAGGAATACGGGGAAGAGTATTGGGCCTTATTGGGCCTTAGTGGGAAGGAGCCAGGAGGTGGCGCGCGCCCCTCCCAAGCCCAGTCCGAATTGGACAAGAGGTTTGGGGCGCGGCCCCCATCTCCCTTCCTTCTCCACTCCCCTCCTTTCCCCCCTTCTCCTAGTTGGACTAGGAAAGGTGGAATCCTACTCCCGGTGGGAGTAGGACTCCCCTTGGCGCGCCCCTTCTAGGCCGGCCGCCCCCTCCCCCTTGCTCCTTTATATACGGGGGCAGGGGGGCACCCCATGACACACAAGTTGATCTTCATGATCGTTCCTTAGCCGTGTGCGGTGCCCCCCTCCACCATATTCCACCTCGGTCATATCGTTGCAGTGCTTAGGCGAAGCCCTGCGCCGGTAGAACATCATCATTGTCACCACGCCGTCGTGCTGACGGAACTTCTCCCCGAAGCTTTGCTGGATCGGAGCTAGGGGTGTGTCATCGAGCTGAACGTGTGCCAAGAACTCGGAGGTGCCGGAGTAACGGCGCTTGGATCGGTCGGATCGGGAAGACGTACGACTACTTCCTCTACGTTGCGTCAACGCTTCCGCCTCGGTCTACGAGGGTACATAGACAACACTCTCCCCTCTCATTGCTATGCATCACCATGATCTTGCGTGTGCGTAGGAAATTTTTGAAATTACTACGTTCCCCAACAGTGGTATCAGAGCCTAGGTTTTTATGGTTTGATGTTATATGCACGAGTAGAACACAAGTGAGTTGTGGACAATATAAGTCATACTGCCTACCAGCATGTCATACTTTGGTTCGGCGATATTGTTGGATGAAGCAGCCCGGACCGACATTACGCGTACGCTTACGCAAGACTGGTTCTACCGCCGTGCTTTGCACACAGGTGGCTGGCGGGTGTCAGTTTCTCCAACTTTAGTTGAACCGAGTATGGCTACGCCCGGTCCTTGCGAAGGTTAAAACGGAGTCTATTTGACAAACTATCATTGTGGTTTTGATGCGTAGGTGAGATTGGTTCTTGCTTAAGCCTGTAGCAGCCACGTAAAACTTGCAACAAACAAAGTAGAGGACGTCTAACTTGTTTTTGCAGGGCATGTTGTGATGTGATATGGTCAAGACATGATGCTAAATCTTATTGTATGAGATGATCATGTTTTGTAACCGAGTTATCGGCAACTGGCAGGACCCATATGGTTGTCGCTTTATTGTATGCAATGCAATCGCCCTGTAATGCTTTACTTTATCACTAAGCGGTAGCGATAGTCGTAGTAGCATAAGATTGGCGAGACGACAACGATGCTACGATAGAGATCAAGGTGTCGCGCCGGTGACGATGGTGATCATGACGGTGCTTCAGAAATGGAGATCACAAGCACGAAGATGATGATGGCCATATCATATCACTTATATTGATTGCATGTGATGTTTATCTTTTTATGCATCTTATCTTGCTTTGATTGACGGTAGCATTATAAGATGATCTCTCACTAAATTATCAAGAAGTGTTCTCCCTGAGTATGCACCGTTGCCAAAGTTCGTCGTGCCCAGACACCACGTGATGATCGGGTGTGATAAGCTCTACGTCCATCTACAACGGGTGCAAGCCAGTTTATGCACACGCAGAATACTCGGGTTATACTTGACGAGCCTAGCATATGCAGATATGGCCTCGGAACACGGAGACCGAAAGGTCGAGCGTGAATCATATAGTAGATATGATCAACATAAAGATGTTCACCATTGAAAACTAATCCATTTCACGTGATGATCGGTTATGGTTTAGTTGATTTGGATCACGTGATCACTTAGAGGATTAGAGGGATGTCTTTCTAAGTGGGAGTTTTTAAGTAATATGATTAATTGAACTTTAATTTATCATGAACCTAGTCCTGGTAGTATTAGCATATCTATGTTGTAGATCAATAGCTCGCATTGTTGCTTTCATATGTTTATTTTGATATGTTCCTAGAGAAAATTGTGTTGAAAAATGTTAGTAGCAATGATGCGGATTGGATCCGTATTCTGAGGTTTATCCTCATTGCTACACAGAAGAATTATGTCCTTGATGCACCGCTAGGTGACGGACCTATTGCAGGAGCAGATGCAGACGCTATGAACGTTTGGCTAGCTCAATATGATGACTACTTAATAGTTTAGTGCACCATGCTTAATGGCTTAGAATCGGGACTTCAAAGACATTTTGAACGTCATGGGCCATACGAGATGTTCCAGGAGTTGAAGTTAATATTTCAAGCAAATACCCGAGTTGAGAGATATGAAGTCTCCAACAAGTTCTGTAGCTAAAAGATGGAGGAGAATCGCTCAACTAGTGAGCATGTGCTCAGATTGTCTGGGTACTACAATCGCTTGAATCAAGTGGGAGTTAATCTTCCAGATAAAATAGTGATTGACAGAATTCTCTAGTCACCATCACCAAGTTAGTAGAACTTCGTGATGAACTATAATATGCAAGGGATAACGGAAACAATTCCCAAGCTCTTCGTGATGCTAAAATCGACGAAGGTAGAAATCAAGAAAAACATCAAGTGTTGATGGTAGACAAGACCACTAGTTTCAAGTAAAGGGCAAAGGAAAAAAGGGGAACTTCAAGAAGAATAGCAAGCAAGTTGCTGCTCAAGTGAAGAAACCCAAGTCTGGTCCTAAGCCTGAGACTAAGTGCTTCTACTGCAAAGGGATTGGTCATTGGAAGCGAAACTACCCCAACTATTTGGTGGATAAGAAAGGATGGCAAAGTAAACAAAAGTATATTTGATATACATGTTATTGATGTGTACTTTACTAGTGTTCATAGCAACCCCTCAGTATTTGGTACTAGTTCAGTTGCTATGATTAGAAACTCGAAACGGGAGTTGCAGAATGAACAGAGACTAGTTAAGGGTGAAGTGACGATGAAAGTTGGAAGTAGTTCCAAGATTGATATGATCATCATCGCACACTCCCTATACTTTCGGGATTAGTGTGGAACCTAAATAAGTGTTATTTGGTGTGGAGCATGAATATGATTTGATCATGTTTATTGCAATACGGTTATTCATTTAAGTAAGAGAATAAATTGTTGTTCCGTTTACATGAATAAAACCTTCTATGGTCATACACACCGACAAAATGGTTTGTTGGATCTCGATCGTAGTGATACACATATTCATAATATTGAAGCCAAAAGATGCGAAGTTAATAATGATAGTGCAACTTATTTGTGGCACTGCAGTTTAGGTCATATTGGTGTAAAGCGCATGAAGAAACTCCATGCTGATGGGATTTTGGAATCACTTGATTAGGAATCACTTGATGCTTGCGAACCATGCATTATGAGCAAGATGACTAAAGACTCCGTTCTCCGGAACAGTAGAGCGAGCAACTGACTTATTGGAAATAATACATATTGATGTATGCGATCTGATGAGTGTTGAGGCTCACAGCAAGTATCATTATTTTCTGACCTTCACAGATGATTTAAGCAGATATAAGCATATCTACTTGATGAAACATAAGTCTGAAAAGTTCAGAGTATTTCAGAGTGAAGTGGAGAATCATCGTAACAAGAAAATAAAAGATTCTACGATATGATCGTAGAGGAGAATATTTGAGTTACGAGTTTGGTCTTCAATTAAAACAATGTGGAATAGTTTCACAAACTCATGCCACCTGGAACACCACAGCATAATGGTGTGTCCGAATGTCATAACCGTACTTTATTGGATATAGTACAATCTATGATGTTTCTTACCGATTTACCAATATCGTTTTGGGATCATGCATTAGAGACAGTTGCATTCACGTTTAAAAGGGCACCATCTAAATCCGTTGAGATGACACTATATGAACTGTAGTTTAGCAAGAAACCAAAGTTGTCGTTTCTTAAAGTTTGGGGTTGTGATGCTTATGTGAAAAAGTTTCATCCTGATAAGCTCAAACCCAAATCGGAGAAATATGTCTTCATAGGATACCCAAAGGAGACAGTTGGGTACACCTTCTATCACAGATCCGAAGGCAAGACATTCGTTGCTAAGAATGGATCCTTTCTAGAGAAGGAGTTTCTCTTGAAAGAAGTGAGTGGGAGGAAATTAGAACTTGATGTGGTAACTATACCTGCTCCCTTATTGGAAAGTAGTTCATCACAGAAATCTGTTCCTGTGACTACTACACCAATTAGTGAGGAAGTTAATGATGATCATGTAACGTCAGATCAAGTTACTACCGAATCTCGTAGGTAAACCAGAGTGAGATCCGCACCAGAGTGGTGCGGTAATCCTGTTCTGGAAGTCATGTTACTAGACCATGACGAACTTGCGAACTATGAGGAAGCGATGATGAGCCCAGATTCCGCGAAATGGTTTGAGGCTATGAAATCTGAGATATGATCCATGTATAAAAACAAAGTATGGACTTTGATGGATTTGCCCGATGATCGGCAAGCCATAGAAAATAAATGGATCCCCAAGAGGAAGACGGACGCTGATAGTAGCGTTACTATCTACAAAGCTAGAATTGTCGCAAAAGGTTTTCGACAAGTTCAAGGTGTTGACTACAATAAGAGTTTCTCACTCGTATCTATGCTTAAGTCTGTCCGAATCATGTTAGCAATTGCCGCATTTTATGAAATCTGGCAAATGGATAAAACAAAATTGCATTCCTTAATGGATTTATTAAAGAAGAGTTGTATATGATGCAACCAGAAGGTTTTGTCAATCCTAAAGGTGTTAACAAAATATGCAAGCTCCAGCGATCCATCTATGGACTGGTGCAAGCATCTCGGAGTTGGGATATACGCTTTGATAAGTTGATCAAAGCATATAGTTTTATACAGACTTGCGGTGAAGCCTGTATTTACAAGAAAGTGAGTGGGAGCACTACAGCATTTATGATAAGTATATATGAATGACATATTGTTGATCAGAAATAATGTAGAATTATTCTACAAAGCATAAAGGAGTGATTGAAAGGATTTTTTCAAAAGAAAGACCTCTGTGAAGCTGCTTACATATTGAGTATCAAGATCTATAGAGATAGATCAAGACGCTTGATAAGTTTTTTCAATGAGTACATACCTTGACAAGATTTTGAAGTAGTTCAAAATGGAACAGTCAAAGAAAGAGTTTCTTAACTGTGTTACAAGGTGTGAAATTGAGTATGACTCAAAGCCCGACCACGGCAGAAGATAGAAAGAGAATGAAAGTCATTCCCTATGCCTCAGCCATAGATTATATAAAGTATGCCATGCTGTTTACCAGATCTATTGTATACCCTACACTGAGTTAAGCAAGGGAGTACAATGGTGATCTAGGAGTAGATCACTGGACAGCGGTCAAAGTTATCCTTAGTGGAATAAGGATATGTTTCTCGATTATAGAGGTGACAAAAGGTTCATCGTAAAGGGTTACGTCGATGCAAGTTTTGACACCGATCTGGATGACTCTAAGTCTCAATCTAGATACATATTAAAAGTGGGAGCAATTAGCTAAAGTAGCTCCGTGCAGAGCATTGTAGACATAGAAATTTGCAAAATACATACGGATCTGAATTTTGGCAGACCCGTTGACTAAGCTTCTCTCACAAGCAAAACATGATCACACCTTAGTACTCTTTGGGTGTTAATCACATAGCGATGTGAACTAGATTACTGACTCTAGTAAACCATTTTTGCTGTTGGTCACATATCGATGTGAACTATGGGTGTTATTCACATGGTGATGTGAACTATTGTTGGTAAATCACATGGCGATGTGAACTAGATTATTGACTCTAGTGCAAGTGGGAGACTGAAGGAAATATGCCCTAGAGGCAATAATAAAGTTATTATTTATTTCCTTATTTCATGATAAATGTTTATTATTCATGCTAGAATTGTATTAACCGGAAACATAATACATGTGTGAATACATAGACAAACAAAGTGTCACTAGTATGCCTCTACTTGACTAGCTCGTTGATCAAAGATGGTTAAGTTTCCTAGCCATTGACATGGGTTGTCATTCGATTAATGGGATCACATCATTAGGAGAATGATGTGATTGACCTGACCCATTCCGTTAGCTTAGCACCCGACCGTTTAGTATGTTGCTATTGCTTTCTTCATGACTTATACATGTCCCTATGACTATGAGATTATGCAACTCTCGTTTACCGGAGGAACACTTTGTGTGCTACCAAACGTCACAACGTAACTGGGTGATTATAAAGGAGCTCTACAGGTGTCTCTAAAGGTACATGTTGGGTTGGCGTATTTCGAGATTAGGATTTGTCACTCCGAATGTCGGAGAGGTATCTCTGGGCCCTCTCGGTAATGCACATCACTTAAGCCTTGCAAGCATTGCAACTAATGAGTTAGTTGCGGGATGATGTATTACGGAACGAGTAAAGAGACTTGCCGGTAACGAGATTGAACTAGGTATTGAGATACCGATGATCGAATCTCGGGCAAGTAACATACCGATGACAAAGGGAACAACATATGTTGTTATGCGGTCTGACCGATAAAGATCTTCGTAGAATATGTAGGAGCCAATATGGGCATCCAGGTCCCGCTATTGGTTATTGACCGGAGACGTGTCTCGGTCATGTCTACATTGTTCTCGAACCGTAGGGTCCGCACGCTTAAGGTTTCGATGACAGTTATATTATGAGTTTATGAGTTTTGATGTACCAAAGGAGTTCGGAGTCCCGGATGGGATCGGGGACATGACGAGGAGTCTCGAAATGGTCGAGACGTAAAGATCGATATATTGGACGACTATATTCGGACATCGGAAAGGTTCCGAGTGATTCGGGTATTTTCGGAGGTACCGGGGAGTTACAGGAATACGGGGAAGAGTATTGGGCCTTATTGGGCCTTAGTGGGAAGGAGCCAGGAGGTGGCGCGCGCCCCTCCCAAGCCTAGTCCGAATTGGACAAGAGGTTTGGGGCGCGGCCCCCCTCTCCCTTCCTTCTCCACTCCCCTCCTTTCCCCCCTTCTCCTAGTTGGACTAGGAAAGGTGGAATCCTACTCCCGGTGGGAGTAGGACTCCCCTTGGCGCGCCCCTTCTAGGCCGGCCGCCCCCTCCCCCTTGCTCCTTTATATACGGGGGCAGGGGGACACCCCATGACACACAAGTTGATCTTCGTGATCGTTCCTTAGCCGTGTGCGGTGCCCCCCTCCACCATATTCCACCTCGGTCATATCGTTGCAGTGCTTAGGCGAAGCCCTGCGCCGGTAGAACATCATCATTGTCACCACGCCGTCGTGCTGACGGAACTTCTCCCCGAAGCTTTGCTGGATCGGAGCTAGGGGTGCGTCATCGAGCTGAACGTGTGCCAAGAACTCGGAGGTGCCGGAGTAACGGCGCTTGGATCGGTCGGATCGGGAAGACGTACGACTACTTCCTCTACGTTGCACCAGATCGCTCCCCCCCACCTATCACACGACTCCTCTCTGTTCCCCATAGGGTCGTTCGCCCTCTCTCTCCTTTGGCCGCCCTCTCCTTCCGGCCTCCGCCGCCCTACTCCGGCCGCCCTCTCCCTCCGGCCTTCGAAGGTCGCCCCGCTCCCTCTTCACCAGTCGTTTTTCTCCTTCTTTCGTGCGCGGCAACGGTGCATCTACCAGGGAGGTCGCGAGAGGGGTGAGTTTGTTCGTTCCTTCTCTGTCTCACGACCATATCAGTGATCTTGCTTGCTTTAGCGCTAATTCTGATTTGGAAAAGTAGATCCTGATCAAACATGGTATAGATTTGTGGTGCACACATGGAATTGTTTGATGCTGCTTGAGGAGGTAATAAATCTTTCTAGAGGCCCAAAGATTCAGGTCACCTTTCTAGGTATTTCAATTTCAGGCTTGCATTATTTCTAGAGGCCCAAAGATTTAGTTCACCTTTCTAGGTATTTCTATTTCAGGCTTGCATTATTTCTAGAGGCCCAAAGATTCAGTTCACCTTTCTAGGTATTTCAGTTTCAGGCTTGCATTATTTCTAGAGGCCCAAAGATTCGGTTCACCTTTCTAGGTATTTTAGTTACAGGCTTGCATTATTTCTAGAGTCCCAAAGATTAAGTTCCTAGTCGGCAGCAAGCGGCCCTGCTACCCATGCCGGTGTCGACCTCAACTCGCAAGGGCCAGCGTCGGAGGGGTTCCCGGGGCTTGGGCTCTACAGAGCCTTCCTCCAGAGCGACAATGGAGAGCTCCTCCCTCGGTGCGTGAGGGGCTTCGGGATCCCTCCCTATCGTGAATGACTTCCGTGATGAGTTAGCTCATTCTTTGTTTCATGAAGTGTTTTTTTTATTTTGTGAAGCTTGATTGACGACTTGTATGTTTAAGTGGGATATATCATTTGTATGGACAAAGTAAAAAATTATCATGTTTTGCATGCTTGATTTGTATAGATGGTTCGTTTATGTCAATTGTGAGCGGGAGGAGGCCACAGAAGAGCCGGCCACACCAAGAGGGTGCTTGGATCTAAGGAACTTATTTTAGTCTGACTAAAAATAGTCTCTTTAAGAGGCTAAAAGTTCCAAGCACCCCTGACTAAAGAGGGGCTAAAACTAGTCTTGAGACTAAAAAAATTTAGTGAGGGGTACCCCTACTAAAATGTGGATTAGTCATCTCTCTCCTCATTTAACTCCTCTCCTTTAACACAAACGAGTTCTGGATTGGAGGGTTTGGAGGATAATAAATGCTCATTAACTTGATTTTAGTCTCTTTAGTATTTGGATCCAAGTATGGGTGAGGCTAGCAAGTTTTAGTCTCACTACTTTTAGTCATGGAACTAAAACGTATCCAAGCACCCTCCAAATCCGGCAGGAAATAGGGTCCAAAGTAGTCAAATGATTGAGATAGAGCATTTATTGTCAATCTAACCCTGCCATCCATACACCTCTTTGGTTTAGAGTTAGTTCAGGGTTAGAATCTAACTCTAACCTCTAAATGAGTTAGAGTTCTCCTCGTCTCAGTTCATCGCCATCATACTTTCCCCATTCCCGTGTTTTCAGTATCCAGCGAATCAAAGAGGCCCTTTTTTGCGGGAAAAATCAAAGAGGCCCTTAGACTGGTTTCGGTCCGGTCATTTTTTATAAACGTGTTATGTCCAAAATTTAATGAACATGCTCCGGTTTCCACAAAAATAATCTGGTTTCATGTAGTAATTCATTCATTTATTTATTCTTTTGCGGGGGGTTTGCATGAAATTCGTGAGGTCTGAAATGTAAAATACCCCGGCATATGCTTCGAGTCGTGCATGCACTACGACCCAGATGCTCTATGTCCCACATGTCGGCGAATGGGAGCACGTGGAAATAGCCTAGGAGTACATATAGGAGGATAAATGCGTGAAATAATATGTACTGTGAAGCGTAGCCGCGGTTCGAAAAGGAGACCTAAAGTGATGAAAGCTATAGGTCGCACTCACCCAACTAGTGGTACTAGACATACGACTATTTTTTCCCTAAAAAAGAGAGGCACGAGTGCTCAGTACTCCTATTCTATAAACACGAGTCCCATCTGACAACAGCGTTCGTGCTACAGCTAGCTCTCCTCCCTCATTTCTCTCTTCTAATTCTAAACTCGGCCGACGCCCGATGGGAGGGGTGGGTTTGCTCAACTGCGGCCCCACCTCACAATGGAAACGTTACGACTGGAATAAAAATGCCATATACTCCATCCGTTCGTAAATATAAGCCTTTTTAGATACTATTTCAAATGGAATACAGCATACAGATGTATGTAGACATAGTTTAGAGTGTAGATTCACTCATTTTGCTCCGTATGTAGTAGTCACTTGCTGGAATCTTTAGAAAGACTTATATTTGGGAACGGAGGGAGAAGGCGTGTAGTAAAATCAAGTTTCTCCTCGTTGTATGAGTTGACGCGACACATCATAGCACTGGCCCCACATGCTTGCCTCTAAACTTGGCTGAAAGACCCGCAATGTACAATATATTTGCTGCAACCTCTAACATTTACCCACCACAAATTAAAATATATGTTGCTGTATGCATCGTTCTGATGCAGAGGCCAGGGAGTCCCCCCTTTAAAAAAATAAATTAAAATATATATTCCTGTCTTGACCAGATGAGCGTGCAAACTACAATCACCAGGGTGTCAGGTAGGGCCAGAAGACTATTTTAATTTTTTTTAAACTTCGAGACGGCCACATAGCATGGAGCCGACCCCAATGATTTTAAGCTTACAGGCATGGTACACGCTATCCTAGACTACTCTACACATGAAACTGCCACACGAGCGTCCGGGCTGCGCTTGGCTCTTCGCCTCTTCGGGAAGTCGAACAATGATGGAGTACTACTGCACTGGAGGAGTACTACAGTACGCTTTTGGCCATCTGACACCGATTGAACTGCTGCATGTCCACCGCGTGCGAGAGAGCGTGTAGCGAAAGCTTCTGCTAGTCTTGCCAGCCACCACGCTCATGGGCAAGGGAAGGACGCTCCTGCCTTTGCGTGTATGATAGGTGGGCCCGACAGGTGTGTGGCCAACCTGTCATACAACCAAAGGCAGGTGCAGTTAAGTCCGCGAGGGAGAGGATAATCAAACTTCTCGTTGATGTACGAGTTGACGCGGCACATCAAAGCACTGCACTCGATATATTTCAATAATTTGCGTTTACCGATGCATTAATTACAAAGCATGCATGCATGTCGTGACTCTCCTTTTGATACTTGCATGTGTTGATTTAATGCACCTTGAAGTAGTATAAAATATGTGACGGTAAAGCTTCGTAATACCCCGGCCCAAGTCGAGAGATGGTTGTGCACGAGGAGGGCGAGATCATGCAGACCGAACAGGACCCGACGATGGAGCTCTCTAAGGTCTCGATGGACCTCACCGTGCTCCACTGCCCCTTGTGCCTCTGCCCCTTGACGCCTCCAGTGTATGAGGTTCGAATACAGCTCGTCCATTCGGCTGATTGAGCAAGGTGCAGGTTTCTTGATTGATGTGTTGTTTGATTGATTTCTGCAGTGCAAGGGAGGGCACCTAGCCTGCGCGGACTGCCGCGTCGAGCGCCCTGGGAACCAGCGGCAGTGCCAGAAGTGCGAGCGTGACGGTGGCTTCGACGCGCGGAACACGGCGGTGGACTCCGTCCTTTCGTCGGTGAGGGTGGAGTGCCAGCATGAAGGCTGTGGGCTCTACGTCACTTACCACAAGCTCGCCGATCACCAGAGTGTGTGTATGCTCGCGCCCTGCAAATGCCCCGTGCCCGTCTGCGGCTACGAAGGCCCTCCGCCAGTGCTCTACCACCACATCAGCACCGTGCATCTGTAGTATCGAAAGTATGTCTAGAGGGAGGGTGATTAGACTACTTGACTAAATAAAAACTTAACCTTTCCCCAATTTTAGTTCTTGGCAGATTTTAGCTACTTTAGGACAAGTCAAGCAATCATCACACAATTTAAGCAAGCATGCAAAGAGTATATAGGCAGCGGAAAGTAAAGCATGCAACTTGCAAGAATGTAAAGAGATGGGTTTGGAGATTCAAACGCAATTGGAGACAAGGATGTTTTTGTCGTGGTTCGGATAGGTGGTGCTATCCTACATCCACGTTGATGGAGACTTCAACCCACAGAGGGTAACGGTTGCGCGAGTCCACGGAGGGCTCCACCCACGAAGGGTCCACGAAGAAGCAACCTTGTCTATCCCATCATGGCCATCGCCCACGAAGGACTTGGCTCACTAGCGGTAGATCTTCACGAAGTAGGCGATCTCCTTGCCCTTACAAACTCCTTTGTTCAACTCCACAATCTTGTCGGAGGCTCCCAAGTGACACCTAGCCAATCTAGGAGACACCACTCTCCAAGAAGTAACAAATGGTGTGTTGATGATGAACTCCTTGCTCTTGTGCTTCAAATGATAGTCTCCCCAACACTCAACTCTCTCTCACAGGATTTGGATTTGGTGGAAAGAAGATTTGAGTGGAAAGCAACTTGGGGAAGGCTAGAGATCAAGATTCATATGGTAGGAATGGAATATCTTGGCCTCAACACAAGGGTAGGTGGTTCTCTCTCAGAACATATGAGTTGGAAGTGTAGATGTGTTCTGATGGCTCTCTCCACGAGTGAAGAGGAGGTGGAGGGGTATATATAGCCTCCACACAAAATCCAACCGTTACACATAATTTACCAATCTCGGTGGGACCGAATCAACAAACTCGGTCGGACCGAAATAGTAAACCTAGTGACCGTTAGAGATTTTCGGTGGGACTGACATGCAACTCGGTAGGACCGATATGGTTAGGGTTAGCGCATAACGTGATCTCGGTGAGACCGATTACACAAACTCGGTGAGACCGATTTGGTAATAAGCTAACCAGAGAGTTGGTCAGGCAAACTCGGTGGGACCGATTTGCTCTTTCGGTGAGACCGAAAAGTTACAAAAAGGAAACAGAGAGTTTGCATTGCAATCTCGGTGGGACCGATCCGCTCTTTCGGTGAGACCGAAAAGTTACGAAAAGGAAACAGAGAAATTGCAATCCCATCTCGGTGAGACCGAGATCCCTATCGGTAGAACCGATTTGCTAGGGTTTGGCAGTGGCTTATGACATGTGAAACTCGGTGGCGCCGGATAGGAAGAATCGGTATGACCGAGTTTGGCTTTGGGTTTAGGTCAAGAGTGGATATGAGAAAGTAGCTGAGGATTTTGGAGCATATCATTAAGCACATGAAGCAAAGGGCTCATTAAGCAACACCTCATCCCTCTTTGATAGTATTGGCTTTTCCTATGGACTCAATGTGATCTTGGATCACTAAAATGTAAAATGAAGAGTCTTGAGCTTTTGAGCTTGAGCCAATCCTTTGTCCTTAGCATTTTGAGGGTTCCACTTTCACCATCATTGCCATGCCAATCATTGAGCTTTCCTGAAATAATCATCTTGGAATAGCATTATCTCAATGAGCTATATGTTGTTATGAATTACCAAAACCACCTAGGTATAGTTGCACTTTCAATCTCCCCCTTTGTCGGTGTCAAAACCGGCGGATCTCGGGTAGGGGGTCCCGATCTGTGCGTCAAGGCCAGATGGTAACAGGAGACAAGGGACACGATGTTTTTACCCAGGTTCGGGCCCTCTCGATGGAGGTAATACCCTACTTCTACTTGATTAATATTGATGATATGGGTAGTACAAGAGTAGATCTACCACGAGATCAAGGAGGCTAAACCCTAGAAGCTAGCCTATGGTATGATTGTGTATGAAGATGATTGTCCTACAGACTACAACCCTCCGGTTTATATAGACACCGGATAGGGTTAGGGTTACACAGAGTCGGTTACAATGGTAGGAGATCTAGAATATCCGCATCGCCAAGCTTGCCTTCCACGCCAAGGAAAGTTCCATCCGGACACGGGACGAAGTCTTCAATCTTGTATCTTCGTAGTCCTGGAGTCCGGCGAAGGTATAGTCCGGCTACCCGAACACCCCCTAATCCAGGACTCCCTCAGTAGCCCCTGAACCAGGCTTCAATGACGACGAGTCCGGCGCGCAGATTGTCTTCGGCATTGCAAGGCGGGTTCCTCCTCCAAGTCCTTCATAGAAGATTGTAAACACCAAGAATAGTGTCCGGCTCTGCAAAATAAGTTTCCACATAGTGCCATAGAGAGAATAATATGAACACAAATCAAATCTGCTGACGTATCCTGCAGTGCACCATCGCACTACGGCCAAGTTCTTTACATGAATCGTTTTTACTTTTCCACCTCAGCACGTTTAGCGAGGCGGTTTCCTTGGCACGTCTTGTCAAAGCAGAGATCGTGTGCCCTTTTACGGGATTCTCATCAATACGGATGTGGGTAACCCAACCGCGCCATTTACCACGGCGCTTGGGAGGCAAGCGAGTTTTATTAGGCAGGTGGGGACGCGTAACCGCATACGCCCATATAAGGGGATAAGGATCCACCTTTTTACCTACGCCTTCTTCCTCCTTTGCCAATCGATCTCTTGCGCACTCGAGCTCCAGCGCCCAAGCCCGCTCTTTTCACCTCAACCTTCTCCAAAAATGTCCGGAGCAGGAGGCAAGTGGATGGTCTCCTCCGTTACGGAGGTTCAAGTAAAAAAGCTGAGGAAGGCCGGATACTTGTCCAAGGACATCCCGCATCGGCTTCCCGAAAAGGGGCAGCTTCTCCCCACCCCAAGGCCCCATGAGAGGGTAATTTTTCTTCCCCACTTCCTCCGCGGACTGGGTTTCCCACTCCACCCATTCTTCCGGGGACACATGTTCTACTACGGCCTGGATTTCCACGATCTGGCCCCAAACTTCATCCTCAACATCTCGAAGTTTATCATTGAAGGAAATATGCCCTAGAGGCAATAATAAAGTTATTATTTATTTCCTTATTTCATGGTAAATGTTTATTATTCATGCTAGAATTGTATTAACCGGAAACATAATACATGTGTGAATACATAGACAAACAGAGTGTCACTAGTATGCCTCTACTTGACTAGATCGTTGATCAAAGATGGTTATGTTTCCTAGCCATAGACATGAGTTGTCATTTGATTAACGGGATCACATCATTAGGAGAATGATGCGATTGACTTGACCCATTTCATTAGCTTAGCACCCGATCGTTTAGTATGTTGCTATTGCTCTCTTCATGACTTATACATGTTCCTATGACTATGAGATTATGCAACTCCCGTTTACCAGAGGAACACTTTGTGTGCTACCAAACGTCACAACGTAACTGGGTGATTATAAAGCTGCTCTACAGGTGTCTCCAAAGGTACATGTTGGGTTGGCGTATTTCGAGATTAGGATTTGTCACTCCGAATGTCGGAGAGGTATCTCTGGGCCCTCTCGATAATGCACATCACTTAAGCCTTGCAAGCATTGCAACTAATGAGTTAGTTGCGGGATGATGTATTACGGAACGAGTAAAGAGACTTGCCGGTAACGAGATTGAACTAGGTATTGAGATACCGACGATCGAATCTCGGGCAAGTAACATACCGATGACAAAGGGAACAACATATGTTGTTATGCGGTCTGACCGATAAAGATCTTCGTAGAATATGTAGGAGCCAATATGGGCATCCAGGTCCCGCTATTGGTTATTGACCGGAGACGTGTCTCGGTCATGTCTACATTGTTCTCGAACCGTAGGGTCCGCACGCTTAAGGTTTCGATGACAGTTATATTATGAGTTTATGAGTTTTTATGTACCAAAGGAGTTCGGAGTCCCGGATGGGATCGGGGACATGACGAGGAGTCTCGAAATGGTCGAGACGTAAAGATCGATATATTGGACGACTATATTCAGACATCGGAAAGGTTCCGAGTGATTCGGGTATTTTCGGAGGTACCGGGGAGTTACGGGAATACGGGGAAGAGTATTGGGCCTTATTGGGCCTTAGTGGGAAGGAGCCAGGAGGTGGCGCGCGCCCCTCCCAAGCCCAGTCCGAATTGGACAAGAGGTTTGGGGCGCGGCCCCCCTCTCCCTTCCTTCTCCACTCCCCTCCTTTCCCCCCTTCTCCTAGTTGGACTAGGAAAGGTGGAATCCTACTCCCGGTGGGAGTAGGACTCCCCTTGGCGCGCCCCTTCTAGGCCGGCCGCCCCCTCCCCCTTGCTCCTTTATATACGGGGGCAGCGGGGCACCCCATGACACACAAGTTGATCTTCATGATCGTTCCTTAGCCGTGTGCGGTGCCCCCCTCCACCATATTCCACCTCGGTCATATCGTTGCAGTGCTTAGGCGAAGCCCTGCGCCAGTAGAACATCATCATCGTCACCACGCCGTCGTGCTGATGGAACTTCTCCCCGAAGCTTTGCTGGATCGGACCTAGGGGTGCGTCATCGAGCTGAACGTGTGCCAAGAACTCGGAGGTGCCGGAGTAACGGCGCTTGGATCGGTCGGATCGGGAAGACGTACGACTACTTCCTCTACGTTGCGTCAACGCTCCCGCTTCGGTCTACGAGGGTACGTAGACAACACTCTCCCCTCTCGTTGCTATGTATCACCATGATCTTGCGTGTGCGTAGGAAATTTTTGAAATTACTACGTTCCCCAGCAATCGTCGTGTGTGAGGCCTTCCTCCGCGTCCGCCCCCATTTCAGCCTCTGGCTCAAGACCTTCAACGTCAAGCCCAAGGTGGTGCGCGGCAGCCAAGCAGAGTGCGGAGGCGCCATGGTGGGCAAGATGGCCAACGTCCTATGGTTTGAGGGCTCCTTTGTGGAGACCCTAAAGGGGTGGCAAGCAGGGTGGTTTTATATCACTGAGCCACGCGATCCGAAATGGGTCGCAGCCCCCGAGTTCCGATCCGGACCCCCCACGCAGCTAATGTCTTGGAAAGAGACGGGCCTGTCGTGGGGCAATGAAGAAGAGGTGACCGAATTGCAAACTTGCATCCAGTCCCTGGTGAACAAGCCAATCCGGCTTGTTAATATAGTCCAGGTCATGCTCGTCCGCCGGATCCTCCCGTGCCAACAACGGGGCTTCAATTTGTGGGAGTTCGACCCGGCGCAGCACCAAACCCTTAATAGGCTCTTTGACACGACGTACGAAGATGCTTGGAAGGTGCTCTTCAAGGGCGTCGAGGCTCCCGCATCCGCCTCCGAGGACCGTGGATACAGCTCGCAGCGTCACGCTAGCGAGGTAAGCTATCTTCGCCTTTTACAGGATACTAAGCTTTCCTTTCACAGTTTAGACTCTGTGCGGGATCTAAACTCCCTTACCTTTGACAGGCTTGGCAGGCGATATCCAGACCAATTAACTGTCCGGCTCCCTTGCCCGAGGACCCAGCCCCTGCGCTCCTAGTGAAGCTGCTGGTTCCGGCACCTTATGTGGTGCCGGAGAAGAAGGTCAAGAAGAAGAAGACCACAGGGACTCGAAAGAGTGTCCGTAACGTGGTGATGTCGTACTCGTCGTCTGACGAGTCCGAGGCGCCCTCCTCCCGTGAAAACAAGGAGGAGGAAGAAGAAAGCTCTCCCCCTCCAGCGGAGCAAGGAGAGAAGAAGAAGGCCGCCCTAGCCGGGGAGGCCGAGGGGTCTAGGAAAAGGAAGACCCCTCCGCCGGACTGCTCCCATGACGCCGAAGAGAGCGAAGAGGAGTGGCCGAACAGGACCAAGCGTCCTGCGAAATCGTAAGTTCGGATGTCAGAGTAACTCACGATGTTACTTTGTTGCACAGCTTTCCTTAATGTCGAATGTAATTATGCAGCCCGCCCCAAGCCGAATACAACGAATCGTCGGGTGGCTCCCTGGACTCGTCGGACGTGAACTTCGTTCCGCCCGCTGTCTCCCCCCGCAATGCGGATGACGCCAAAGTGGCGTCGCGACAAGCTCCGGGGCAGGAGGAGGTGGTCCCGGAGGAGCCGCAAGGCAACCTCCCGGACTCCAGGAGTGAATGGGACAAGACCCCTTCAGGGCTCCAAGTCCGGCTTTGAGCCGGACACCGTGCCGGAATCTTCAACAGTTCCGAGCCGCGGTAGGCGAACTCCTTCCAAAAGGAGCAAGCCTTCTAAGCCAGCGACTTCTGTCCAACCGGAGTCG
Organism: Aegilops umbellulata; assembly: GCA_032464435.1. NCBI lineage: Eukaryota > Viridiplantae > Streptophyta > Magnoliopsida > Poales > Poaceae > Aegilops > Aegilops umbellulata. Next base: position 69,922,694 of record CP136054.1, read on the forward strand.
TTGGACCATCTGCTGGAGGTGCTTGACGGCGCCTCCATCGACAAGGGGCATCGTACTATTATGAGTACGGTGATCCGGAGGGTTTAGTCCGCCAAGAACGGACTGACTGAAGCTTGCGCTAGCCTTCTGACAGGCTTTGAGGTAAGCAAAAATATATCAAAATATTACCACATAGACAGTAGCCCCTGATGCTCTATTTGGCGTTCGGAAAGAAAAGCCGAATAAAGGATCTATTAATTTTCGCAGGAGTCTAACAATAAAGAGTCAATATGTGTATGCAGGCTTCTTTGCTATCTACCGCCGCACTGACTGCGCAGGTGGACGTCCTAAAAAAGGACCTCGGGCGGACCGAGCAAGAGCTTGGCCTTGCCAAACGGCAGCTCGAGGAGAAAGAAGGTAAGAAATACCCTACAGAAAAAGGTGCCTATAGAGAGGCGTGATTGCAAAAAATAACAGGATCATACTGCTTATTATAGGGGCCACAACTGAGGTGGCGACCCTCAAGCAGGCGCTATCTGAGGCCGAGAAGAAAACGGCCGAGGAGCGCACCGAGCGAGAGAGACTTGGGGCTCAGGTCGGCGAGGTGCAGCAAGAGCTGCAGGCTCTCATGAGAAAACATGAGAGCTTGGAGCTTGAGTCAAAGGCGCAAGCATCCGAGCTCGCGTCGGCCCTTGAGACCGCCAAGGGTGCCAAGGCCAAAGCCCAAAAGGCCCTCCAAGAGTTGGAGGAGATGAAAAAGATAGCAGCGGGTAAGGCATTCTTAATGCAAAGCAGAAATATAAAAGTAAACTACTTGTCACTTACCCGAATCCGGAGCTCTCCAGGGGCATTCGCAGATCTTCCCCGCAGCGTATCCGACGCCGCCGCATTCTACCGAGCTGAAGAGGGCAGCTCGACGGAGAGTGTGTTCTGGTCTCAGTATTCTGAGGCCGGACACCCTGTGCCCTTGAGCGACCAGCTGAAACAGCTGGTCGAGCTCCACAAGGCGGCCGAACAGGCCATGAAGGGCTTCATAGTTCGGCTGTGGCCCGGAGAGGCCCTGCCAGGGAGCTATTTCGGGCTGGTGCGGCGGCTGGTGGAGGCCTATCCAAGTCTCGAGGTCATCAAGCACTCCGTCTGCATTGAAGGTGCCTGGAGGGCCCTTGCCCGTGCAAAGGTGCACTGGGGTAAGCTGGACGGTGAGAAGCTTGTGAGGGACGGGCCACCGCCGGGGAAGGAGCATCGCAAGCCCGAGAACTACTACAAGGATATTCTTGTAGGTGCCCGCCTTGTGGCGGATGAATGTACCAAGGATGTAATCTTTGAATGAACTCGCTCGTGTTTATCCTGTGCGCTGAAAACTTGTTCATATGCGCTAAGCAATGCTTATTGAATTTAAAATATTATTTTCTGTGCGGCCGTTTATCAAAAATTGAGAGATGGCCAGTCGTCGGCTTCTGCCCCCGTGCCACTAGTACTGGGGTGTTCGGGATAAACCTGAGCGCTCTTTTTCCCATGGTTGGGTCCTTCGAGGGAGGCGCTCAGCACAACGAACCAGGCAATCGGACTATAATGCTTGAACACTCTCACTTAGCCATACAACATTATAATTTTAAATTTTGGCGAAGCCCCTAGTTCGAAAGACCGAGTTCGGGGCGCTATCCACGCCTTGGCCGGACAAAGCCGGCTCCTCGCTCGAAGCGGCATAAGTCTTTAGGGACTCGAAAAACCGCTCGAACAGCGACCGGTCTCTCGCCTCATCATGACAGTCAGTTTTAGCTTTCTCCACTGAGGTGCTTAACCCAGCTCAACCGGGGCACAATCGCAGTGGTTCTCCTAGTGCTACCTTAGCCGATATAGCGGAACGTAAGGCACCAAAACATAGGAGCCGGGCAAACCAAACTATTGACCCAAATCATGATTCGGAGCCGATGCATATAGTGCTATAAGTTCGGGGTGCCGCACTTGTCAAAGTGGACGGACTTCTCACACCATAATAAGGGGTACTGAAGCCCCTGGCGTATTTGCCGTACCATGATGTACGGGTGCGATCATGTCAAAACATATATATATATATATATATATATATATATATATATATATATATATATATATATATATATATATATATATATATATGAAAATAGGATAATGCAAAAAATAGACAAAAAGCTATGCATTGTTTATAGAGAGGCTATTTATCAAAGCCGAACGATACAAGTAGTGCAATAAGCAAAAATATACTGGACTATTTAACATGTCCTGACCAGGGGCAGGCCGTGAAGTTGTATTTGAAACAGGTATACCGCTCGTAACAGAGACCACCTGGGAGTTCCATAATGCGGCATGGCTTTGTCTACTTCCCTGGATCTTGCATCGTTTGTGCGGCAGTCGAATTGCCGAACAGGTCGTCCGAAACGTGGAGTCCTGAAAGTAAGAAAAAAGAATCCGGCAGCCCCTAGTATGTTTTAAGCCGTATTTTGGGCGTGTCGTTATTGTGCCCCTTCCCCTGTGCCCATGGTATCTCAAGTGCGTAGTTATGTACGCGAGGCACTGGTTTCGCTATATCGCGAGGGCCGGGGTTGGGGCCGCATTGCTACGCCTGCTCAGAACGTGCTAGGCGGTCTTGTTATAGGTTACTCCGGGCGCGTTTGGCAGTTTCCGACTTTTTAACGGCCGGACTGGGGAATTGCATAAGAAGGCTACTTTGTACTTCCGCTGCGAGAGCCGCCGTGTGCTCCTCCGTAGGGAGGGAGCATTCGGTGTTTCTATTGACCGTGATCACTCCTCGAGGGCCTGGCATTTTGAGCTTGAGGTATGCGTAATGCGGCACCGCATTGAACTTTGGAAATGCGGTTCGTCCGAGCAGGGCGTGATAGCCACTGCGGAACGGGACTATATCGAAGATTAACTCTTCGCTTCGAAAATTATCCGGAGATCCGAAGACCACGTCAAGTGTTACCGAGCCTGCACAATTGGCCTCTACACCTGGTATAACGCCTTTAAAGTTCGTCTTTGTGGGCTTGATCCTTGAGGGATCTATGCCCATTTTCCGCACTGTATCCTGGTAAAGCAGGTTCAGGCTACTGCCGCCGTCCATGAGAACTCTTGTGAGATGAAATCCGTGGATGATTGGGTCGAGAACCAATGCGGCAAAGCCGCCATGACGGATGCTAGTGGGGTGGTCCCTTCGATCAAAAGTGGTCGGGCAGGAGGACCATGGGTTGAACTTTCGGGCGACTGGCTCCATCGCGTATACGTCCCGTAGCGCACGCTTCCGCTCCCTCTTGGGAATGGGGGTTGTGTATATCATGTTCACCGTCCGCACTTGTGGGGGAAACCCCTTCTGTCCATTGTTGTTCAGTCGGCCTGGGCTCCTCCTCGTCATCGCTATGCAGCCCCTTGTCTTTGTTTTCGTCTCTTAACTTGCCTGCCTACTTGAACACCCAACAATCCCTGTTGTTGTGATTGGCTGGCCTTTCGGGGGTGCCATGGATCTGGCACAAGCGGTCGAGTATTCGGTCCAAACTGGACGGGCCCTGAGTATTCTTTTTGAATGGCTTTTTCCGCTGACTGGATTTATAGCCTCTGAATCCGGCATTAACCGTCGTATCTTCATTGCTGTCGCTGCTAACGCGGCGCTTTTGCTTATTTCGACGTGTCCTTCCACTTTTGTCCTTGGTATCCGAATTACCAGGGTTCTTTGATAAGTTGTTGCTGCAAGCTAGCCAGCTATCTTCTCCCGCGCAAAAGGGGGTCATGAGTGTCGTGAGGGCTGCCATAGATTTCGGCTTTTCCTGTCCCAGGTGACGGGCAAGCCACTCGTCGCGGATGTTATGCTTGAAGGCTTCTAGGGCCTCTGCATCCGGACAATTGACTGTCTGGTTTTTCTTTGTTAGGAACCGTGTCCAGAATTGCCTGGCCGATTCTTCTGGCTGCTGAATGATGTGGCTTAAGTCGTCGGCATCCGGTGGTCGCACGTAGGTGCCCTGGAAGTTGTCGAGGAATGCGGCCTCCAGGTCCTCCCAAGAACCGATTGAGTCCGCTGGCAAGCTGTTAAGCCAATGTTGGGCCGGTCCTTTAAGTTTGAGCGGGATGCATTTGATGGCGTGTAAATCATCGCCATGTGCCATGTGGATGTGAAGGAGATAATCCTCGATCCATACCGCCGGGTCTGTGGTGCCATCGTATGATTCGATGTTCACGGGTTTGAAACCCTCTGGGATTTTATGATCCATTACTTTGTCTGTGAAGCATAATGGGTGTGCGCCGCCCCTGTACTGGGCTATGTCACGACGCAGCTCGGAAGAGCTATGTCTGTTGTGTTCGGCCCGGCCGGATTTGTTGTATCCGGAGTGAGGATCATCGTCACGTGCCGTGGGGTGCCTACGCGATCCGTAGATCGATCTTGTTTGTCTTGTTTTATCCTCCAGTACATCTCGCAGGTCTGGCGCATTTTCCCGTGCCTTGGTTGAGCGGCGTCGGGGCATGGCTTGGGTGGAGGGCCGACAGGCCTCTCTGTCACGGCCGCGAGGTGGCCGGTCTGCCATGTCATGCGCTGGTGATGTAGGCGCTTCCTCCTCTGATTGGGGTAGCGGCCTACGCTTTGGGTACCTCTTGAGGGGCGCTCGAGTTCATACTCTTAGGCCGCAAGGACTTCAGTCCATCTATCAGCTAGCAAATCGTGATCAGCTCTAAGTTGTTGCTGCTTTTTCTTTAGGCTGTTTGCCATGGCTAAAAGCCTGCGTTTGAAACGCTCTTGTTCGGCGGGGTCTGATGGTACGAAGAATTCGTCGTCATCGAGGCTTGCCTCATCTTCGGAGGGAGGCATATAGTTATCATCCTCAACCTCTCGTTTGCCGCTCTCTCATGAGGGCTGGCTTCTCCATCTTCCTGTGCCGAATCTTGCTGGGTTGGGTGTTCTTCGGCGCTATCCGGGGTAGTATTATCTCCCGTGCCGGAATCACCGTTTTTGCTTTGGCGGGATTTAGAGCGGCGCCGCTGACGCCGGCGCTTTGGCTGTTTCTTGGGGGTGTCATCCCCCGCTGTTCCATCGCCATCTCCATCTTTTGGAGTATCCACCATATATATGTCATATGACGAGGTGGCCTTCCAGCGCCCTACAGGTGATGGTTCCTGTTTGTCTCCTACCTCATCGTCCATACCGTCGAAGTCCTCGGAGCCGAAGTGAAGCATGTCGGTTAAATCGTCGACAGTGGCTACAAAGTGGGTGGTGGGTGGGCTTTGAATTTCTTCATCGTCCGAATCCCATCCTCGCTGACCGTAATCCGGCCAGGGCTCTCCAGATAAAGAGAGAGACTTGAGAGAATTCAGGATGTCGCCAAAAGGTGAGTGTTGAAAGATGTCCGCGGCGGTGAACTCCATTATCGGCGCCCAATCGGATTCGATTGGCAGGGGAACGGGGGGTTCGGAGTCCGGAGAAGATTCCGGACCCTCAGAGTCACGGGTCACGCGGAGTGCGGGGGCGTTCGGCTCGATCGCCTTTGAGATCGCAGCCCCCGAGGCGACGTCCAACCGCTCCTCCTCGATTGATGCAATAGGCTCCGAATTAAGGGTCGGAACCATTGCGTGTGCGGCCTCCAAGACACTGTTCGGAGGCAGAGCTAGATCGTGCCCCTCAAGATAGTGCGGCGCGCTTGGCTGTGGCTCGAACCCGTCGAAGATCAAGTCTACGCGGATATCTGCCGTGTAGTTTAAGCTTCCAAAGCTGACTTGATGGCCAGGGGCGTAGCTTTCGATCTGCTCCAGGTGACCAAGCGAGTTGGCCCGCAGAGCGAAGCCGCCGAAGACGAAGATCTGCCCGGGGAGAAAAGTCTCACCCTGGACCTCATCGTTGTTGATGATCGAAGGAGCCATCGGGCCTAAAGGCGACGACACAGAGGAATTCTCAATGAAAGCACCAATGTCGGTGTCAAAACCGGCGGATCTCGGGTAGGGGGTCCCGATCTGTGCGTCAAGGCCGGATGGTAACAGGAGACAAGGGACACTATGTTTTTACCCAGGTTCGGGCCCTCTCGATGGAGGTAATACCCTACTCCTGCTTGATTAATATTGATGATATGGGTAGTACAAGAGTAGATCTACCACGAGATCAAGGAGGCTAAACCCTAGAAGCTAGCCTATGGTATGATTGTGTATGAAGATGATTGTCCTACAGACTACAACCCTCCGGTTTATATAGACACCGGATAGGGTTAGGGTTACACAGAGTCGGTTACAATGGTAGGAGATCTAGAATATCCGCATCGCCAAGCTTGCCTTCCACACCAAGGAAAGTGCCATCCGGACACGGGACGAAGTCTTCAATCTTGTATCTTCATAGTCCTGGAGTCCGGCGAAGGTATAGTCCGGCTACCCGAACACCCCCTATTCCAGGACTCCCTCACCCTTTTTGGTAATTGATGACAACATATAGATCAAAGCTTCGACAAATGATAATAAGAATGAAATATATCGTTGCTTTGAGAAGTATGTGATAAGTAAGAGCTCCCCCTAAATTTGTGCATATTTAAAATTTGCTTTGGACTGCAAATGCACAAAGATTTAGAATCATGGTTTACTCTTCCATGTCACATACATCTTGGTGGAGCGCTCAAAATGATAAGAATGAAATACATGCACTCGTCACCAAGAAAATTGAATGATCACATAAGATAGATAAGATATATCAAGCATGCATAAGTGTAGCTTATGATCAAACACATGATCATCAATGTCTCACAAGCATATCATAGTATCTCAACCAAAAGCAAACGAAGTTTGAAAAACCACCAAATAAAGCAAGAGAGAATAAAAGAAACACTCTCTCTCGAAGCCTATGATCTATACATTTTTCTCCCCCTTTGGCAACAAGTTACCAAAAAGTTCCTAGAAAATGCATAGTGCTAGATCGACTCTCAGGCTTGATCTTCTGGTGGTGGTGGAGTCTGGATCACTCCAAGGACGAAGGCTTCTGTAGACGTGGTTGGAGCTGGAGCTGAAGTAGATGCTGGAGCTGGTTGGGCTGGTGCTGTGGCTGGAGCTGAGGTGGTGGCTCTGGTGTCAGGAACTGGCACTGCAGACGACCTCTGAGCTCGTGGCACTTTGGCAAATGCATCAGTGATAGTCTTCCCTTTCCTCTCCTGCATGTCATCTTGAAGTTGCTCCACTGCAGACTGAATCTCTGTTACTTTGACATCCAAGTCATAGAACTTTTGTTCTACGATTCTCTCTAAGCTCTCCTGATTCTGAGTGAGGGTGGCCAGTCCTTTCTCAATCCTCAGTGTGGATGCAATCAAGTAACTAAGCTGCTCTTGCTTGGTTTTCAAGAAATACTTAGATGCCTCCTCTTGAGTTGGCATCTTGGCAGCTTTGTCCTTCCTTGCCTTCTCCTTTTGTGCTTGAGCATGAGCTGAAGATGGTTCATCCTTGTTCATCACAACTTGATTATCCTCAAAGTCTGGATGAATAGGCAAATGTTCCTTGTCCAATAAGTATATGCCTTTGCCCATCTTGGAGTTTATCAACTCTTGGGTCTGAGGGGCATATCCACAACTCCTCTTCTGATCTGCTGCAGTCCTCTTGATTGTTTCTACCATGAGGCTCATGACTTTGAATTTTTGTGGCACATCAAAGATATGAAGCAAGTTGATTGCATGGCCTCTGATCATCTTGTGATCACCAGACTTGGGCAACAGAGTGTGCCTCCGAATCCAATTTATGGTTGGCAATCCTGACAGAAGATAATGTACTGATCCAAACTTGAAAGTGTCAAGTGCCTTGTTTGGGATCTCCTTGTACATGTTTGACATAGAGTTGTGGTCCATATTCTTCTTGGCATATATATCTAGGTCATCCTCATGCTCCTCTGGGGCATTGATGAGCTGCGCCCACTCAGCAACTGTTGATTGGTACCTCGTAGCTTCTGACATCCACACAATCCTTCCATCTAGATAGAAGTGTGTTGTGGAGTAGAACTGCATGATCAGCTCTTCATTCCACTTTGTGAGCTTCTGCCCAACAAAGTCAGCTACTCCACAAGCCTTGAAGCTGTCTTGCACTCCAGGATAGTGCTCTTCATTTTCCTTGATGTATTCCCAGTCAACCCATCTCATGTCACAAACAATGGGCTTCTTATCAAGCAAAACTGTCTCATAGAAGTCCTGTTGTTCCTTTGTGTGGAACCTGTAGTCAACAGCAGTTCTTCTTATGGTAGCATATGGGTCTTCTGCTCTCCACTTTCTCAGCCCTGAGTCTCTTTTGATCTTCATGTCCTCAGCCACAGGATGAGCATCATTGTGGTCTGGGATCTTGGGCTTTAACTTCCTGACAACTTGTCCTTCCTCTTCTTCAGCAGTGTCAGGCACTGGGGCCTTGTTCTTCTCAGCAGCTGGTATGCTCCTTGTGTTCCTCTTTGGAGCTGTCTTGGCCTTGGGTGCTTCCTTGGGCTTGGATGCAGTAGCCCCTGATTTGATAGCATCACCCATCAGCTTTGGCATCTTAGGTGCTGGTGCAGCAACCTCTTCTTCCTCTTCTTCTTCAGAAGAATGCTGTTCAAATTCAGCCATTGGATCAACTTTCTTGCACCATCTGCCCCTTTTTCTTTCCTTCTTTCCTTCAGCAGCAACTGGCCCTTTGGGTGCAGGCTTTTCAGGAATTTGAGTTGAGGCTCTGGCCTTTGGCATAGGCTGCCTACCTGCTGACCTTTTGATTTTCATCCCTGGCTTGATGGCTGCAGCTGAGCCATACTCCTTCTTGAGCACGACTCTCTTAGAAGTGGCTTCCTCTTCTGCCACATAGTCCTCATCCTCTGATTCTGAGGTTCTTTTCTTCCTTTGTCTGGTGGCAGCTTTTGGCAAGTTACTAGGGGTGCTCCTGCTGCCTTCATCTGTAGAACTGGAGGGACTAGTGCCCTCACTCATGTGCACTTGTTGTTCTGACACATTCTGGCTATCACTCTGATCTGACATGATGAACAAGATGACTGCTGGCCCTGTGAATAGTTTATAGATGAGGTAGAGTGGATGAGCATCACAAAATGCAGAGATTTTTGCAAAAGAATGATTCAAAATCTTAGTTTTAGTTTCCCACAGAAATCATTTCGGATGTACCGATTTTTAAACTCGGTTATACTGAAGCAGTTTTTGGAACCTAAACTAGTGAACTCGGTCAGACCGAGTCACAGTTCGGTGGCACCGAGACTGCTAGGGTTTCACAAAGTTCCAAAATCGGTCACACCGATTTGCGATTCTCGGTCAGACCGAGTCTCACTTGTGCAATGGCATGAGCCAAATCGGTGGGACTGAGTTTTTCAACTCGGTGGGTCCGAGATGGTTTCGGCGGAAACCTAACCCTAAAAATTTTGAATCAAACCTATTCTACGAATGCATTGATTGGATAGGAGTGTTTCAAACGTGGCTAGAATCAATACGATCACAATGTGCTAGGAATCAGATTGGGGAATAGCACAAAGATCGAGTCCATACCCTAGTTCAGCGGAGACTCGCTACGGCGGCAACGGCGGGGTTGAATCCCGTTGACGGTGACGGAGACCAGCGACTGGAGGCGGCTGGCGGCGAGGAAACGATCCGGAGACCACGTTGGCAGAGCGAGCTATCGCGCGGGCGAAAGGGTTCCGAGAAATTTCCAAATTTTTGCCCGTGTCTATATATAGCCCGACCCTGTCGGTGTGACCGAGTGGAACAACTCGGTGGCACCGAGATGCAAAACTGTATACAGTTATTGCAACTCGGTGTGACCGAATGGTTCAAATCGGTTGCACCGAGATCGAAAACATAGATCGACTTAATGATCTCGGTAGGACCGAAAGTAGGGTATCGGTCAGACCAAGAATCACAAAGAAGTTTTGGAAGTTTAAGTCTATGACGAATCGGGGACTCCGAGTGCTCCTCACACAGAGTGGTTCCAATCTGACTTGATCAAATTTTGTGATGTAGCATGAATAGAGTTTGAGACGAGAAAAGCATAGATAGCTAGAGAAGGTTCTTAGGCATTCTTGTCCATCCACTTGGCAAGAGAAAACAAAACCAAACAATCAAAACAACAAGTGGATGTCCTCGAATGAGTAAAATATGCAACCAACATGCTCACACAATAAAATGGCAATTGAAATATGTGACAAGGCATGCACAACCAATTCTAGCATCTATCAAGCAATTGGCGATGACTAGGTCATCTATATATGAGTATATTGACTTAGGAGTCAAATGAGAACACTTGATCATAGGTCATACTCATCGTTTAAGCTCAAGTGGGGTTACCACTTTTACATAAAGCATTGTTGTGTTCACATCATTAGAGTTGCTTTAGCTCAAGTCTTAGAGTAAACCTCCCCCTAGATGTGATATCCCCCCTAAGAGGGATGAACTAACCTTGGGTTTTGTCGATGATGACTTCATGTAGATGTTGAAGATGTGGATGCTCAATGTTGATGTAGATCACTTGGAGCTATCCATTTGAGTGAATTGCACTTTCAATACCTACATTGGTTAGTCCCACAAGGAACAAACAAGGATATCCATAGACATAGAGTGATGCACACACAAGATGATGTCCATGAAAGCTTTTAGGTTACCTTGTCCCTTGACTTACCAACAAGAGGGTTTGTGACTCCTTGAAATAGTGCAAGATGTGTAAGTTGATTGCACTTTTTCTTGCCAAAATGATAAGAGTGAAGTATGTTGGCGGAGTCACCCTCAAGAACTCTCTAGTTCTTCTTCTTTTGGATCCACACCATCTTGATGGGAATCCTTGGAGTTGTAGTCGTACTTGATGAAGTGGAACTTGAAGTATTCTTGGGAATCCACTTGACTAAGGTCTAAGGAGCTTCTTCAAATGCATCAATTTCCTCTTGAAGCTTGTCCTTGCCTTTTTGCTTGTAGTCTTGTGGTGGAAGATCATCTTGAGTTTGTGTCCCCTTGAAAGAAGTAGGATCATACTTCTATTGTTGTGGAACAAAATTTGTCTTGGGGTATTGATCTTCTTCCCACTCAACTCCATTGGCATTGAACTTTCGTTCAAAACCAACACCTTGATTCTTCCGGTGCCTTCCTTGCCTGCGTACAATTTCCTCGAATTGCTTACTTCCGGCAAGACTTTTGTACACTCCTTTCTCTATAATTCCCTTCAATAAGCTATTTTCTTGCTCAAGTGTAACTTGGCTAAGAGAATCATTAGTGGAATCAAGAGAACTACTAGAAGCAACAATATTGGATTTAACATGATCATTGTTACTACTAGAGGAAGAATCTTTCTTGTTCTTGTTACTAGACTTGACCTGAGGCATGTAAGTGGATAAGAGTAAATGCTTGGCAATGTAAGAAGAACTTTTCTTGCGGAGATCATCATTGATTGCCTTTAAAAACTCATGCTCTTGCTCAAGATTGAGCTTTTCAAAGCGTAACTTCTCATGAGCTCTTAAAAGTTCTCGATGATCTTCGAAGATAGTTTCATGAGCTAACTTAAGAGTGTTTAGTTCTTTAGTTAGAGCCTCAATTTTCTCCTTATCATTGTCATTCGTTCTATCTTGATTAGCATGATTTATTGACGTTCCATCATAGTATTCATCACTAGAGTTGTCAACAAGTAAATCATCATCACCTAACAAGTCATCTTCATCACTATTAAAATCAACATACTCGGAGTGTGTTACCTTAGGACCTTTGGCCATGAAGCATCTTCCAATTCCTTCATTTGGTGAGTCAAATATGTCGTAGGAGTTGGTTGACACAAGTGCTAGACCGGCAACACCTTCATCTTGAGTATATTCGGAATCGGAGTGATAACTTCTCTCGGAGTGGTTATTGGAGTCGGAGCCGGATACCCATTCACCAACATGAGCTTGATGTCTTCGTTTTGTGTAGCTCCTTGATGATTTTTCCTTTCTTTCCGAATCCTTGTTTCTCCATGAGTATCTTCGTTCATAACGATCATCTCTACTCCTTCTCTCTCTTGGAGGTGATTCTTCTCTTTTGCTTCTTCTTTTTGGAGAATCTTCTCTTCTTTTGTAGGGAGTCGTACACTCATTGGAATAGTGTCCGGGTCTTCCACAATTGTAGCAGTTTCGCTCTCGACTAGAAGATCTTTTGTCATTGTAGGACCTTGACTTGGCGCTTCTATCTTTGCTTCTACTCTTGTAGAACTTGTTGAAGTTCTTCACCATTAAGCTCAATTCTTCATTGAAGGTTTGTTTCTCACTTGATGATGTGGGGGCTTCACATGAGGCTTTGTAGGCACCACTTGATTTGTTGTGAATTTCCTCTTTATCCTTGAGTGACATCTCATGAGCAACAATTCTTCCAATGACCTTCGTTGGCTTGAGATCTTTGTAATTGGGCATCATTTGGATCAATGTGCACACGGTATCATATTTTCCGTCCAAGGCTCTTAGGATCTTCTTGATGATGAATCTATCGGTCATCTCTTCACTCCCTAAGCCGGCAATCTCGTTTGTGATGAGAGCAAGCCTAGAGTACATTTCAGCGACACCTTCACCATCCTTCATTTTGAACTTGTCAAGTTGACTTTGAAGCACGTCCAATTTGGATTCCTTGACGGAGTCGGTACCTTCGTGCATATCAATCAAAGTATCCCAAATTTCCTTTGCATTCTCAAGACGGCTGATTTTGTTGAATTCTTCGGGGCACAATCTGTTGAAGAGAATATCACAAGCTTGACGTTGTATTGCAGCATCTTCAACTCATCCGCGGTAGCTTCACGGTTTGGTTCTTTCCCATCGAAGAAGTCACCTTGCAAACCAACACATAGTAGCCCAAACGGCGGGGTTATGTCCGAGAATATGCATTTTCATTTTATGCTTCCAACTAGCAAAATTAGTACCATCAAAGTAAGGACCTCTACGGTGATAATTTCCCTCGCTAGACGCCATACTCTCCTAGGTTGTGAAACCAAGGCTATGACCACCAAAAGCTATGGAAATCAAAGCAAATGGAGACCAAAGCTCTGATACCACTTGTAGGATCGAAAGTATGTCTAGAGGGGGGGTGATTAGACTACTTGACTAAATAAAAACTTAACATTTTCCCAATTTTAGTTCTTGGCAGATTTTAGCTACTTCAGGACAAGTCAAGCAATCATCACATAATTCAAGCAAGCATGCAAAGAGTATATAGGCAGCGGAAAGTAAAGCATGCAACTTGCAAGAATGTAAAGGGAAGGGTTTGGAGAATTCAAACGCAATTGGAGACAAGGATGTTTTTGTCCTGGTTCGGATAGGTGGTGCTATCCTACATCCACGTTGATGGAGACTTCAACCCACGGAGGGTAACGGTTGCGCGAGTCCACGAAGGGCTCCACCCACGAATGGTCCACGAAGAAGCAACCTTGTCTATCCCATCATGGCCATCGCCCACGAAGGACTTGCCTCACTAGCAGTAGATCTTCACGAAGTAGGCGATCTCCTTGCCCTTACAAACTCCTTGGTTCAACTCCACAATCTTGTCGGAGGCTCGCAAGTGACACCTAGCCGATCTAGGAGACACCACTCTCCAAGAAGTAACAAATGGTGTGTTGATGATGAACTCCTTGCTCTTGTGCTTCAAATGATAGTCTCCCCAACACTCAACTCTCTCTCACAGGATTTGGATTTGGTGGAAAGAAGATTTGAGTGGAAAGCAACTTGGGGAAGGCTAGAGATCAAGATTCATATGGTAGGAATGGAATATCTTGGCCTCAACACAAGGGTAGGTGGTTCTCTCTCAGAACATATGAGTTGGAAGTGTAGATGTGTTCTGATGGCTCTCTCCACGAGTGAAGAGGAGGTGGAGGGGTATATATAGCCTCCACACAAAATCCAACCGTTACACACAATTTACCAATCTCGGTGGGACCGAATCAACAAACTCGGTCGGACCGAAATAGTAAACCTAGTGACCGTTAGAGATTTTCGGTGGGACTGACATGCAACTCGGTAGGACCGATATGGTTAGGGTTAGGGCATAACGTAATCTCGGTGAGACCGATTACACAAACTCGGTGAGACCGATTTGGTAATAAGCTAACCAGAGAGTTGGTCAGGCAAACTCGGTGGGACCGATTTGCTCTTTCGGTGAGACCAAAAAGTTACAAAAAGGAAACAGAGAGTTTGCATTGCAATCTCGGTGGGACCGATCCGCTCTTTCGGTGAGACCGAAAAGTTACGAAAAGGAAACAGAGAAATTGCAATCCCATCTCGGTGAGACCGAGATCCCTATCGGTAGAACCGATTTGCTAGGGTTTGGCAGTGGCTTATGACATGTGAAACTCGGTGGCGCCGGATAGGAAGAATCGGTATGACCTAGTTTGGCTTTGGGTTTAGGTCAAGAGTGGATATGAGAAAGTAGCTGAGGATTTTGGAGCATATCATTAAGCACATGAAGCAAAGGGCTCATTAAGCAACACCTCATCCCTCTTTGATAGTATTGGCTTTTCCTATGGACTCAATGTGATCTTGGATCACTAAAATGTAAAATGAAGAGTCTTGAGCTTTTGAGCTTGAGCCAATCCTTTTTCCTTAGCATTTTGAGGGTTCCACTTTCACCATCCATGCCATGCCAACCATTGAGCTTTCATGAAATAATCATCTTGGAATAGCATTAGCTCAATGAGCTATATGCTGTTATGAATTACCAAAACCACCTAGGGATAGTTGCACTTTCAGCATCCCATGCCCGTGCACAGGATCCAGTACGGCAAGGTGCTCCAGCTGCAAGTGCCACTGTCGGAGCCACGGCTCTTGCTGTTCGCGGAGGAGGACCATCGCGCGTTTTTCTTGGTCGGCGCATGCTCGACATCGGCGCGCCTATCGTCGTGTCGGTCGTCTGCATCAGAGCGGGGGCGTCCCCACTACCGCACTACGTGGCCAAGCTGTGGGCGAATGGCCCGGTGGGGGAGCCCAATGGCACGACCGACGCCGTCAAGGTGGAAATGGAGGTGACAAGCAGCAAGGATCCCGGCGACGTCGACGTGAAGGAGCTGACCTTCTTGACAGTTCCGCCCAAGCTGCTGGCCGGGGCTAAGCTTGTGTCCCTCCACATTCAGATTGACAAGCTCATGTCCTAAATGTTTCTACAGTGCCTTCTGTTTATCTTAGTAATATGCTAATATAGGGATTACCTTGGTCTACTTTAGCTTAAGAAATGGTGGGTTTTGGTGGCGATAGAAAATCATGTTTATCAATGCATTAATTGCAATGCATGCATGCATAAAGTACATGCATTGGTCAATTTTCTCTTAATACTTGCATGCAATGATTTAATGCACCTTGGAATCTGAACATGTGTTGGGGAACAACCAAATTGAGCCTTATAAAATGGAAAAACTAAAAATTTGAGATAATCCCTATAAAACCGGAAAGGAGAGAGTAGAAAAAGAAGTACTCCATCCGGGAATAGTGCCGCACTTCGAAACTTGAACCGTCAATAAATTTTGAGCTTGCGTCTCGTCACATTCCAAATTACTCCACGCTATATTGAATTGCAAACCTGTTCACACCGATCACAACCTAAACGGTTTCCCACTTAGGAGCGTATTAGTACTCGGTTATAAATACTAGTATGCCAAGATGACTGCGCATTCCTCCTCAACTCCTCATCCACAAAAACAAACAAGCCATTCAGCATCCTTCCCTTGCGTCTGCCATGGCCAGCGTGAGTTCTGGGCCGAGAGATTGCCACCAGGGAGAGGCGAGCATGGAAGCGGAAGCACGAGAGATGTCCCGCCTCGCTGCGAGAGCAGCCGACATGTCCCGCCGCGCGGAAGTAGCAGCACAGAGGTCCCGCCGCGCCGCTGAAGCAGCACGGAGGTCCCGCCGCGCCGTCGATGCAGCAGACTGGTGCGGCCGCTCCGCGGAAGCAGCAGAGATGTCCTACCGCACCACGAATGCAGCAGAGATGTCCCACCGCGCCGCGGCGGCCTGGGAAAATTTCTCGCGGGCAGGCGACGACTGTTACAGGCGCATGCATGCGATCGTCCATAGCCAGATGGAGCAGATCTCCGGCTGGGCGAGGTTGCAGGACGACATGAAAGCCTCGTTTGAACAGGCTATCGGCGTACTAAGGGAGGGCAATGAGAGGCTCTGGGCCGAGCGCGACCTGCTGAGGGAGAAGATCGTCCGAAGTGCAGACCAGCAGGAGGAGACCAGTGCCTTGTTGAAAAGGACCGGCGTCATCGTCAAGAAACTTATGGACGAGAATGACATGCTCCACAACGAGCGCCAAAGGCTGGTGGAGGAATCCGTGGATGTTCTCAAGCAGTGTCTTGAGGACACGAAAGAGCTCATCGCCGCTCGCCGCGGAGACTAGTTCCCGCGGCCTACAGCAACGCATCAAGAAAGTAGAGATCAGCGAGCCAGATCCCTGTCTTCCTTCTTCTTTTGCCCTTGTGTATTTCGGGCGTAGCCGCATGTGGCTTTTTTAATTATCTTTCTAATTATGTAAGACAATTAATCGTCCTTATCTTTCTGTGGAAGATCAATGTTGCGAGGCTGGAATGAAGAAAACTCTTGCTGTGGCGACCCTGGCGTTGCTGTTATTCTAGTTGCTGCTGGGCTTCCTTCAGTTTCCTGTTTTCTTTTGATGTAATAATCGGTTTAGGATGTGGATTGTGTCGTTGGTTGTGAAATGTTGGGTTCTAGCGTGGATGTTTGGCCTTTGTTGGCCTCTTGGGATGTTGCGATTTCAATCTGGTAGCTTTTAGTCCTTCGTGTTAGGCTGGAGTTGTGCCGAACTTCTTGTGAATTGTGGTGGTTTTCAGTAATGAAAATCGGAAGGGACAAGCCCTTCTTTGATCAAAAAAAATTTAATCGTCCTTATATATTCATCAGTCTTGCTATAAGTCGCAGTAGATGTTATATAGGTCCGTCGGATCTTACATCAAGATCCGTGCTTTCAGATTTTCTTTTTTCTCTCTTAAATCTCAGTCGAGTGAGACATAGTCACGCCATTAAACAGAGGCTCGGGTGCCATTAATGGAGACCTTGGGAGAGAGGTGGACAGCAGATGGAGGTCAAAGGGTTCTCCTCCTGATAAGCACGCGCAGGGGTCTGATCGCACGCCTCTCGTACTCAAATAGCTACCCTGCACGGCGCCTCCTAGCTAATAAAAAATGGGGACGCATGGCGGCACGTAAATGGTACTAGTAAGTAGAACGCCCACAGTTTCAACAATACTTGTGTTTCCGATTGTAACGTGACAGCACTTGTTCCAAAATGACTTTGTTGATTGTTAATGTGTGCGCCTTCGCAAACCGGACTACAAATTTACCACAGCATGTTGGTGCCACGTCATGGCACCAAGCCAAGTTTCATTATTTTCATGCGTGTTTTGGATTTACAGGAATTAAAAAACTAAGTTTCTCAAAGTTTCCAACCCAGCCACGACGCCCAGAATTTTGAATTTCATTCCCATTTCTTGCATGTAACCTACAAATTTACCCGAGGACACACATGTGATTTTTCAACCAACTTTGGTGCACTAGAACATGTGCTTGTATTTCAAATTTGAATTATGCACACGAAGGTGACACGTTCCCTCCTAGAACCACGAGCCTTCTTGAGAGAAGCTCCGATTTGCAAGAAGCTTATACCAAAATTTGTTCCTATTCGACCAATTTTTTACCACGGCATGGTACAACCATGACATGACACCTTGTCAAGTTTCATGATTTTAAAACCAAGTTTCTCAATGTTCTCGACCGAGCCACGATGCCCAGATGTTTGAATTTTATTCTCATTTTTTGCATGGGACCTACTCCCTCCTTCCATCTATATAGGGCCTAATGTGTTTTTCAAGACAACCTTTGACTATTGACAAGATTAATAGCACATGAGATGTATACTATGAAAATTATATTATTGGAAGTTCCTTTGACAAACAAATTTGAAGGTATGCTTTGTGTAAGTTGCATGTCATATATTATTGCTCTAACGTTTGGTCAAAGTTAGCTTCGAAAAACGCATTAAGACCTATATAGATGGAAGGAGGGAGTAAAAATTCACCCGAGGACACAAATGTGATTTTTCAACCAACTTTGGTGCACGGGAGCATGTGCTTGTAGTTCAAATTTGTATTATGCAGATTAAATAACAAAAAACTCAATTAATGTGTAAATGAGGCCAAACGAAGCCGAAATAATTCCAAAATTTAATAGGGCACTCATGTAGTTCTATGTTGCCTTTGTAAATAAACTCAAGGGGGACAACATATATCGTTTCGCACTCAAAGGTGGCACGTTCCCTCTCAGAACCACGAGCCTTCTTGAGAGAAGCTTGGGTTTGTAAGAAGCTTATACCAAAATCTGTTCCTATTCGGCCAATTTTTTTACCACAACATGGTAGTACCATGACATGACATCCATGCCAAGTTTCATGATTTTCAGACGTGTTTTGGATTTACAAGAAATTTAAAACCAAGTTTCTCAATGTTCTCGGCCGAGCCACGATGCCCAGATGTTTTAATTTTATTCTCATTTCTTGCATGGGACCTAGAAATTCACCCGGGGACACAAATGTGATTTTTCAACCAACTTTGGTGCACGAGAGCATGCGCTTGTAGTTCAAATTTGACTTAGGCGCATTAAATGACCAAAAACTCAACTAATGTATAAAAAACGACAAATGAACCCGGAATAATTCCAAAATTTAACAGGGCACTAAAGTAGTTCTATGTTGCCTTTGTTAAGAAACTCCAGGGGGCAGCGTATATCGTTTCACACTCAAAGGTGGCACATCCCCTCTTAGAACCACGAGCTTCCAAATCGGCCCAATTTTTTACCACAACATGTTAGTGCCATGACATGACACCATGCCAAGTTTCATGATTTCCAGGCGAGTTTTGGATTTACATGAATTTAAAATCAAAGTTTCTCGATCTTCTCGGCCGAGTCATGACGCCTAGATGTTTGAATTTCATTCTCATTTCTTCCATGGGACCTAGAAATTCAACCAAGGACACACATGTGATTTTTCAACCCACTTTGGTGCACCGGAGCATGTGCATGCAATTCATATTTAGATTATGCACATTAAAAGTCCAGAAACTCAATAAATGTATAAAAAGGCCAAATGAACCCGAAATAATTCCAAAATTTAACAGGGCACTCATATAGTTCTATGTTGCCTCTATAAATAAAATCAGGGGGGAGGTAGCGTATTGAAGGAAATATGCCCTAGAGGCAATAATAAAGTTATTATTTATTTCCTTATATCATGATAAATGTTTATTATTCATGCTAGAATTGTATTAACCGGAAACATAATACATGTGTGAATACATAGACAAACAGAGTGTCACTAGTATGCCTCTACTTGACTAGCTTGTTAATCAAAGATGGTTAAGTTTCCTAACCATAGACAAAGGAGTTGTCATTTGATTAACAAGGTCACATCATTAGTTGAATGATCTGATTGACATGACCCATTCCAATAGCTTAGCACACGATCGTTTAGTATGTTGCTATTGCTTTTGTTCATGACTTATACATGTTCCTTTGACTATGAGATTATGCAACTCCCGTTTACCGTAGGAACACTTTGTGTGCTACCAAACGTCACAACGTAACTGGGTGATTATAAAGGTGCTCTACAGGTGTCTCCGAAAGTATTTGTTGGGTTGGCATATTTCAAGATTAGGATTTGTCACTCCGAATGTCGGAGAGGTATCTCAGGGCCTTCTCGGTAATGCACATCACATAAGCCTTGCAAGCATTGCAACTAATGAGTTAGTTGCGGGATGATGTATTACGGAACGAGTAAAGAGACTTGCCGGTAACGAGATTGAACTAGGTATTGGATACCGACGATCGAATCTCGGGCAAGTAACATACCGATGACAAAGGGAACAACGTATGTTGTTATGTGGTCTGACCGATAAAGATCTTCATAGAATATGTAGGAGCCAATATGGGCATCCAGGTCCCGCTATTGGTTATTGACCGGAGACGTGTCTCGGTCATGTCTACATTGTTCTCGAACCGTAGGGTCCGCACGCTTAAGGTTTCGATGACAGTTATATTATGAGTTTATGAGTTTTTGATGTACCTAAGGAGTTCGGAGTCCCGGATGAGATCACGGACATGACGAGGAGTCTCGGAATGCTCGAGACGTAAAGATTGATATATTGGACGGCTATGTTCGGACATCGGAATGGTTCCGAGTGGTTTCGGATAATACCGGAGTGCCGGAGGGGTTACCGGAACCCCCCGGGGGAAGTATGGGCCTTATTGGGCCGCGAGGGGAGAGAGAGGGCCGCGCCAGGAGGTGGCGCGTGCCCCCCCCATGGGCAGTCCGAATTGGACAAGGAGGGGGGCGCGGCCCCCCTTTCCCTCTCCCTCTCCCTCTCTTTCCTTCCTCCTTCCTCCCTCCTAGTTGGACTAGGAAAGGGGAGTCCTACTCCTACTAGGAGGAGGACTCCCCCTCCCTTGGCGCGCCTCTAGGGCCGGCCGGCCCTCGCCCCCTTGCTCCTTTATATACGGGGGCAGGGGGGCACCCCATGACACACAAGTTGATCCTTGAGATCGTTCCTTAGCCGTGTGCGGTGCCCCCCTCCACCATATTCCACCTCGGTCATATTGTCGCAGTGCTTAGGCGAAGCCCTGCATCGGTAACACATCAAGATCGTCACCACGCCGTCGTGCTGACGAAACTCTTCCCCGAGAGCTTTGCTGGATCGGAGCCCGGAGAACGTCATCGTGTTGTACGTGTGTCAAGAACTCGGAGGCGCCGGAGTAACGGCGCTGGGATCGGTCGGATCGCGAGGAGGACGTATGACTACTTCCTCTATGTTGTGTCAACGCTTCCGCTTCGGTCTACGAGGGTACGTAGACAACACTCTCCCCTCCCGTTGCTATGCATCACCATGATCTTGCGTGTGCGTAGGAAATTTTTTCAAATTACTACGTTCCCCAACAGTGGCATCCGAGCCTAGGTTTTTATGGTTTGATGTTTTGCACGAGTAGAACACAAGTGAGTTGTGGACGATACAAGTCATACTGCCTACCAGCATGTCATACTTTGGTTCGGCGGTATTGTTGGATGAAGTGGCCCGGACCGACATTACGCGTACGCTTACGCGAGACTGGTTCTACCGTCGTGCTTTGCACACAGGTGGCTGGCGGGTGTCAGTTTGGTGGATAAGAAAGGATGGCAAAGTAAACAAAAGTATATTTGATATACATGTTATTGATGTGTACTTTACTAGTGTTCATAGCAACCCCTCAGTATTTGGTACTAGTTCAGTTGCTATGATTAGAAACTCGAAACGGGAGTTGCAGAATGAACAGAGACTAGTTAAGGGTGAAGTGACGATGAAAGTTGGAAGTAGTTCCAAGATTGATATGATCATCATCGCACACTCACTATACTTTCGGGATTAGTGTTGAACTTAAATAAGTGTTATTTGGTGTTTGCGTTGAGCATAAATATGATTTGATCATGTTTATTGCAATACGGTTATTCATTTAAGTTAGAGAACAATTGTTGTTCTGCTTACATGAATAGAACCTTCGATGGTCATACACCCAATGAAAATAGTTCGTTGGATCTCGATCGTAGTGATACACATATTCATAATATTAAAGCCAAAAGATGCAAAGTTAATAATGATAGTGCAAATTATTTGTGGCACTGCCGTTTAGGTCATATTGGTGTAAAGCGCATGAAGAAACTCCATGCTGATGGGCTTTTGGAATCACTTGATTATGAATCACTTGATGCTTGCGAACCATGCCTCATGGGCAAGATGACTAAAACACCGTTCTCCGGAATAATGGAGCAAGCAACAGATTTGTTGGAAATCATACATACTGATGGATGTGGTCCGATGAATATTAAGGCTTGCAGCAGGTATCATTATTTTCTGACCTTCACAGATGATTTGAGCAAATATGAGTATTTCTACTTGATGAAACATAAGTCTGAAACGTTTGAAAAGTTCAAAGAATTTCATAGTGAAGTGGAGAATCATCGTAACAAGAAATAAAAGTTTCTACGATATGATCGCAGAGGTAAAACATTTGAGTTACGAGTTTGGCCTTCAGTTAAACAATGTGAAATAGTTTCACTACTCACGCCACCTGGAACACCACATCATAATGGTGTGTCCGAATGTCATAACCGTACTTTATTGGATATAGTGCAATCTATGATGTTTCTTACCGATTTACCACTATAGTTTTGGGGTTATGCATTAAAGATAGCTGCATTCACGTTATAAAAGGGGCACCATCTAAGTCCGTTGAGACGACACAATCTGAACTGCGGTTTGGCAAGAAACCAAAGTTGTTGTGTCTTAAAGTTTGGGGTTGTGATGCTTATATGAAAAAGTTTCATCCTGATGAGCTCAAACCCAAATCGGAGAAATGTGTCTTCATAGGATACCCAAAGGAGACAGTTGGGTACACCTTCTATCACAGATCCGAAGGCAAGACATTCGTTGCTAAGAATGGATACTTTCTAGAGAAGAAGTTTCTCTCGAAAGAAGTGAGTGGGAGGAAAGTAGAAAACTTGATAAGGTAATTGTACCTTCTCCCTTATTGGAAAGTAGTTCATCACAGAAATCTGTTCTTGTGACTGCTACACCAATTAGTGAGGAAGCTAATGATGATGATCATGTAACTTCAGATCAAGTAACTACCAAATCTCGTAGGTAAACCAGAGTGAGATCCGCACCAGAGTGGTACGGTAATCCTATTCTGGAAGTCATGTTACTAGACCATGACGAACTTGCGAACTATGAGGAAGCGATGATGAGCCCAGATTCCGCGAAATGGCTTGAGGCCATGAAATCTGAGATATGATCCATGTATGAGAACAAAGTTTGGACTTTGGTTGACTTGCCCGATGATCGGCAAGCAATTAAGAATAAATGAATCTTCAAGAGGAAGACGGACGCTGATAGTAGTGTTACTATCTACAAAGCTAGAATTGTCGCAAAAGGTTTTCGACAAGTTCAAAGTGTTGACTACGATGAGAGTTTCTCACTCGTATCTATGCTTAAGTCTGTCCGAATCATGTTAGCAATTGCCGCATTTTGTGAAATCCGGCAAATGGATAAACAAAACTGCATTCCTTAATGGATTTATTAAAGAAGAGTTGTATACGATGCAACTAGAAGGTTTTGTCGATCCTAAAGGTGTTAACAAAATATGCAAGCTCCAGCGATTCATCTATGGACTGGTGCAAGCATCTCGGAGTTGGAATATACGCTTTGATAAGTTGATCAAAGCATATAGCTTTATACAGACTTGCGGTGAAGCCTGTATTTACAAGAAAGTGAGTGGGAGCACTACAACATTTCTGATAAGTATATGTAAATGACATATTGTTGATCGGAAATAATGTAGAATTATTCTGCAAAGCATAAAGGAGTGTTTGAAAGGAGTTTTTCAAAGAAAGACCTCGGTGAAGCTGCTTACATATTGAGTATCAAGATCTATAGAGATAGATCAAGACGCTTGATAAGTTTTTTCAATGAGTACATACCTTGACAAGATTTTGAAGTAGTTCAAAATGGAACAGTCAAAGAAAGAGTTTCTTAACTGTGTTACAAGGTGTGAAATTGAGTAAGACTCAAAGTCCGACCACGACAGAAGATAGAAAGAGAATGAAAGTCATTCCCTATGCCTCGGCCATAGGTTCTATAAAGTATGCCATGCTGTTTACCAGATCTATTGTATACCCTACACTGAGTTAAGCAAGGGAGTACAATGGTGATCTAGGAGTAGATCACTGGACAGCGGTCAAAGTTATCCTTAGTGGAATAAGGATATGTTTCTCGATTATAGAGGTGACAAAAGGTTCGTCGTAAAGGGTTACGTCGATGCAAGTTTTGACACCGATCTGGATGACTCTAAGTCTCGATCTAGATACATATTTAAAGTGGGAGCAATTAGCTAGAGTAGCTCCGTACAGAGCATTGTAGACATAGAAAATTGCAAAATACATAACGGATCTAAATATGAAAGACCCGTTGACTAAGATTCTCTCTCAAGCAAAACATGATCACACCTTAGTACTCTTTGGGTGTTAATCACATAGCGATGTGAACTAGATTACTGAATCTAGTAAACCCTTTTTGATGTTGGTCACATGCCGATGTGAACTATGGGTGTTAATCACATGGTGATGTGAACTATTGCTATTAAATCACATGGCGATGTGAACTAGATTATTGACTCTAGTGCAAGTGGGAGACTGAAGGAAATATACCCTAGAGGCAATAATAAAGTTATTATTTATTTCCTTATATCATGATAAATGTTTATTATTCATGCTAGAATTGTATTAACCGGAAACATAATACATGTGTGAATACATAGACAAACAGAGTGTCACTAGTATGCCTCTACTTGACTAGCTTGTTAATCAAAGATGGTTAAGTTTCCTAACCATAGACAAAGGAGTTGTCATTTGATTAACAAGGTCACATCATTAGTTGAATGATCTGATTGACATGACCCATTCCAATAGCTTAGCACACGATCGTTTAGTATGTTGCTATTGCTTTTGTTCATGACTTATACATGTTCCTTTGACTATGAGATTATGCAACTCCCGTTTACCGTAGGAACACTTTGTGTGCTACCAAACGTCACAACGTAACTGGGTGATTATAAAGGTGCTCTACAGGTGTCTCCGAAAGTATTTGTTGGGTTGGCGTATTTCAAGATTAGGATTTGTCACTCCGAATGTCGGAGAGGTATCTCAGGGCCTTCTCGGTAATGCACATCACATAAGCCTTGCAAGCATTGCAACTAATGAGTTAGTTGCGGGATGATGTATTACGGAACGAGTAAAGAGACTTGCCGGTAACGAGATTGAACTAGGTATTGGATACCGACGATCGAATCTCGGGCAAGTAACATACCGATGACAAAGGGAATAACGTATGTTGTTATGCGGTCTGACCGATAAAGATCTTCGTAGAATATGTAGGAGCCAATATGGGCATCCAGGTCCCGCTATTGGTTATTGACCGGAGACGTGTCTCGGTCATGTCTACATTGTTCTCGAACCATAGGGTCCGCACGCTTAAGGTTTCGGTGACAGTTATATTATGAGTTTATGAGTTTTTGATGTACCGAAGGAGTTCGGAGTCCCGGATGAGATCACGGACATGATGAGGATACTCGGAATGGTCGAGACGTAAAGATTGATATATTGGACGGCTATGTTCGGACATCGGAATGGTTCCGAGTGGTTTCGGATAATACCGGAGTGCCGGAGGGGTTACCGGAACCCACCGGGGGAAGTATGGGCCTTATTGGGCCGCGAGGGGAGAGAGAGGGCCGCGCCAGGAGGTGGCGCCCCCCCCCCATGGGCAGTCCGAATTGGACAAGGAGGGGGGCGCGGCCCCCCTTTCCCTCTCCCTCTCCCTCTCTTTCCTTCCCCCTTCCTCCCTCCTAGTTGGACTAGGAAAGGGGAGTCCTACTCCTACTAGGAGGAGGACTCCCCCTCCCTTGGCGCGCCTCTAGGGCCGGCCGGCCCTCCCCCCCCCCCCCCTTGCTCCTTTATATATGGGGGCAGGGGGCACCCCATGACACACAAGTTGATCCTTGAGATCGTTCCTTAGCCGTGTGCGGTGCCCCCCTCCACCATATTCCACCTCGGTCATATTGTCACAGTGCTTAGGCGAAGCCCTGCATCGGTAACACATCAAGATCGTCACCACGCCATCGTGCTGACGAAACTCTTCCCCGAGAGCTTTGCTGGATCGGAGCCCGGAGAACGTCATCGTGTTGTACGTGTGTCAAGAACTCGGAGGCGCCGGAGTAACGGTGCTGGGATCGGTCGGATCGCGAGGAGGACGTACGACTACTTCCTCTACATTGTGTCAACACTTCCGCTTCGGTCTACGAGGGTACGTAGACAACACTCTCCCCTCTCGTTGCTATGCATCACCATGATCTTGCGTGTGCGTAGGAAATTTTTTGAAATTACTACGTTCCCCAACACGTATATCGTTTCGCACACAAAGGTGACACATTCCCTCTCGGAGCCACAAGGCTTGTTGAGAGAATCTCCGGTTTTGCAAGAAGCTTATACCAAAACTTGTCCCAATTTAGCCAAAAATTATACGTATGAAAACAGGGTTTAGATTATCCCAAACATCTCGCTACCTAGATCAATAATGTACTATGATTTGAATTCAACATAAAATGGATACAAATATTTGAATTGGAGGCGTATGGTACATGTAGTTCATAGTGAAATATGATTACTGCTATATGTATGTTTTTTGTTATCAAGATAATATTTAAATTATTGTATAACTTGACAACAATCGTATTCAAATAAGGAAAATTGATTTAAATTTAGTACATATGGTATACGACAATATATATGTTCACATGGTGGAGTAAAATGTTCATATATGATGGAAGATCAAAACGTACGACTACATCAATTATGAACCGCAAGGTCACCTAACGATATATTCGAATTCAACATAACGTGGATTCAAAAATTGAAATTCGAGATCATGGCATCTGTAATCATATAAAAAGGGACATTACTCTTTCTTTGGTGGGAATTGATTTGTTTTTTGTTGTTGTTGAGGGAAGTGCGAATCGATTTGGTACAGTGCAGGGTAATCTTGTTCTCTCGATTTTTTTACATTTTTCTTGTAGTTTTTTCAATGGCATCTATAGCAATATAGTAAAAGGGGACATGACTCTCTTGTGTCTTGTATGAATTGTTTTTTTACATGTTAAGTTTGTTCTGCCTAACAAGGAATCCGCACCTTGTTATCCCGAAATTTTTAAGCTCGAGTATCTTTTGTCTCACCTGCTTTGAAACTCCCGCTTCTTTAACCCGTGCCGCGCCTTGTTATCCCGAAATTTGGACGCGCGCGAGAACTCCCTCCTCATCCGAAATCGCTCCCGCAGCCCAGACACATGAAATCCCCCTTCTACCCCTCAGCCAGAAATGAAGCTCCACGCCGCTGTGTCAAAACCGGTGGGGGTATGCTAGCAACTTACCCTACATTTCGGACAAGCGCGTCCCTAAGCTTGGCTCCCCCCTCCCCCTTTGCCCCCCCCCCCCCATTCGTACACCGAGGCCACCAAAACCCGTGAAACCCCACGCTCCTCCGTCGGCCTCCCGACCGCCGCCTAGCCAGAGACTCTTCCTCGACTACGTCATCCACCGCAACAGCTCACCGTCCCTCATCCACCGCACCGGATGAGGATCCGTTGTCGATCTCGTCGTCCCGCCGGATCAGCCGCCTCGTCCTCCACCTCCAAGGAGCTGCCCCGACGTTCGCCTCGTCTATCGCACCACCTCAATCCCCAAAGCGCCGTCTTGACCTACCCCACCGGAACCGCATCACCCTCACTAATTCCTCCGATGAAGCCGAGGCCAACTCGGTGCCACCAAGGAGGTTCTGCACTCACCGCTGCATTTTATCTTTTATTCGATCTCACAGGGCTGCCAGTGCTCGATACCGAGCAGACATGGCGTGTCTCCATCGACGGCGCCGTCGCCGGCCACATCATCCATGACGTCTCTCCCCCATGTCGCTGCTTCCTCGGCAGCGACTTCCACAACGGCACTAGCTGCAACATTGTAGTAGATGTTTAGGGTGCTCGAGCACTAGTAGCAGAGAAGCAGTGATCTAAATCAGCAGACGCTCGAGTAGGGAACACACTAGCAGAGAGCAAGTCGTGCAGTGGCACCACGAGCAAGTCCTAAAGCAGCAACTCATGTAGCTGCCGGAGGTCGTGCAGCAGCAGCAGCAGCGCAAGCGAGAGCAAGAGCAGAGCAACAACACGAACGAAAGCAGGAGCAGTGCAGCAGCAAGACCAGAGCCGCAGCGCGAGCGCCCTAAACATCTATTGCAATGCTCTGTTACTAGTTCAATCAGTTTCGACAGTAAAATTCAGTTTCGACTGTGAAGTTCATTTTCTTCAGTTAAGTTCAGAGTGAACAGTACTTACAGCATCTGTCGGAGCGGCCGTGGCGCGGCTGATGCATTTTACATCTAGCACTTTTTGGTGATGTATTTTACATCATCTATTGCAGATGATATTAGGGTCCCACTTCAGATTAACATTGCATGTCTTGTCATGCTTCAGCCTCGTCGCTGTACACCTTAGCGGAGCTGCTCCCACGATGGAACCGTCCATCACAACGGAGCAGTACCCTCGACGCTATTTCCAGAGGCCTCGGATCTTCTTCCCCGCCTCCGACAATCACACCAGCATCATCACCATCCTCCACGTCCAATCCAATGATGCTGAGGTCCACAAGGCTATGCCAAAGAGGTTGTACACTCGTCGCATCACTTTGTTTCTCCATTCCTCTGTTCTTCCAATTCATGTGAGCCAAACACACAGGTTGACTGAAATCCTATGTTTCCAAATGTTCTATTTTGCACGTGCATTCCTATCCTATTCCTATGTTTTTCCTGTCCCTGCGTTTATAGAATCCTCCAATTCTAAGGAGCCCTTACAGATTTACTTCATTTTTAGATAGGCGTCAAAGAAAACTCTGTGTGTTATGTCCTGCTCCTGTCGTGCCGTCATCCACCCCACCTGAGGTGCACCATCGACAGAAGCGTTCACTGCAGCAGAGATCCCCCCTGTAGACTTCGTTTCGCCGCCTCATATCATCTTCCCCATTGTCGGCAGCCACGCCAACCGCATTACCATCACCGACTGAGCAGATGAACCTGAGGACTACACAGTTCCGAAAGAGAGGTCGCAGTCTTTCGTGTTTGCTTACGTTATACATCGGTCATTATTACCTGCTACTTTATCGTTCAATCTTCAGTTTTGAATTGCCCATGGGTCTCATATCGAGCCAACAACGAATAGTATATGTCTACTATCTGGTTCATCTGGGGTCTTCTATGTGGTTCATGTTGGGTGGGCAACAAACAATAGATGATCCATTGTCTATCTTTTTAAACTGAAGCTATAATCTACCTGCTATAATTAGTTTTGGATCCATCCACTCGTTTGCTACCATTAGTCTTGATTTTTGCATGCACCCCTTAGGCCTTACAAAATCTACCTATTTTTTTATTATGCATGCTAGATATTGTACACAATCGTACTGAACATGTTGCGTGCGAATATAATGTCATGCAGACGCCGCTCCATGGTGGGCGAAGTGCCCCCCCTCCTGCATTTCCAGATTGTATTTTAGAGGAAGATAACTGTTCAGATGGAGATTCAGAAGGAGCCGACCACGCCTGTTTACCACCTGAGGTGTTTGCTCTAACCTGGCATGCTGATGTTGGTCATATCATGCATATGGCATCTTGCATTGCATACATTATACATCTTATATGTCATCAGCTTAGTTTAGATTTGCTTTGTGTGAACGCCACCTGTTTGGTTTCTATATCATACTCCCACCATTCCTAAATATTTGTCTTATTAGAGATTTCGACAAGTGACTACATACGGAACAAAATGAGTGAATCTACACTCTAAAATATGTCTTTATACATCTGTATGTGGTAGTCCATTTGAAATCTCTAAAAGGACAAATATTTAGGAACGGAGGGAGTATATGGGAATTATGCAATGCCATCTTCTTTAGCCAGGCATCATATACATGAATCATGCAATGCCATCCTGTTTAGCCAGTCATCGTATATGTGAATTATATCGTGCCATATTTTTTTCCATAATGTATTCCATTTGTCAACGATGTTTATACATTTATCTACTCTTCCTGTGCATCAGCCATTTGAGTCGGTCATGGGAAAATCTGGAGTGAAAACAAGGTCTTCTGAGCAGTCAGTGCTACCTATCGATGCAAATTTCTTGCTGGTTACAGATAGCTCCTCAGAGGAGGATTCAGAGAGAGATGACCAGTCGTATCCCCCCCCCCCCCCGAGGTGCATGCCATATATCCTGTTAAGTTATCATATGTTGAATTATGCCATATATCCTGTTAAGTTATCCATCATATATCTGAAACTGTGTCATGCTATCCTGTTTAGTTAGGCATCATATATGTGAAATTGTGTCATGTTGTCCTGTTTGGTTAGACAACATACATGTGAATTACCACATATGTCTATCATACAATGTCTGTATGTTCAATTTCTTTTCTTGTTTATCAGCCATTTGAATTGGAGGGGGTGATGGCAGTATCTAAGGGAGCAAAAACCCGTTCTTCACAAAAGACAGTGCTACCCGTTGATGCAGATAGAACCATGGTTGTACTGGCCCACAAACTAGCCCCACCACACATAATCGAGACTCTTCCAGATTGCACACTTACACCGTTGGGTAGAGAACCAACTACAACCCATCTAACCGCAACCCCAGCGGATAGTAACCCACTTATAGTTGACAAAGCACCATGTCCACCACAGAGTACCCCCACACGAGCAGTTTGTAAAGCTACTTGTAACGCCCCGGATGTAACTTGCCATATTTGTAATCCAACTCTTGCCATTTTCAGCATTGTGATATGATATTTCCTCTGTGGTTGGGTTTCCCTTCGTTTTGCATTTTGTTCATGTCATGCATTTCATATCATGTCATCATGTGCATCGCATTCGCATACGTGTTCCTCTCATAAATCCGAGCATTTTCCCCGTTGTCCGTTTTGCAATCCGGCGCTCCTATGTCCCCCGGCGTCCCCTTTTACATTTCTTCGTGAGCGGGTATTAAACTTTCTCGTAATGGACCGAGGTTTGTCAAGCGGCCTCGGTATAGCACCGGTAGACCGCCTGTCAAGTTTCGGGTCAATCGGAGGTCGTTTGGTACTCCAACGGTTAACCGGGTAACCGTGAAGGCCTCGTGTGTGTTGAAGCCCAACACCCCTTCAAAATATACCAATAACCCATCTAAGACACTCCCATGTCCACCGCCGTTCGATCACGATCGCGTGGCCGAAAACCTCTCTCCATTTGGAGCTTCCTAGCTCCTTCTACCTATTAAAAGGCCTCCCCCTCCGAAATCACGGGTCAATTCCCCCCTAAACCTAGCCTCGTTCTTCCTCCGCGCGCCGGACACGTTCGCCCGCGCCGCCGCAGCCAATCGCAGCGCGCCGCGTGGCCCCTCACCGCCCGCCACCGCCGGAGCCCGCGGAGCCCGTCCCGGACCCGCGCGGGCCCGGATCTCGCCGCGCTCGGCCCGCGTCGCCCCCTGCGCCCCGCCTCCCGCCGGCGTCGTCTCCCGCCGCCTCCCGATCTCCTCGCCGCCGGCGCCCCCACGCCATCCCCGACCGCCGGCGCCGCCGCGCCCTCGCGCCACCGCGGCTCCGCTGCCGCCACTCCGGCGACCTCGTCGACCCCGCCGCGTGCCCCGGTGCCTGCCTCTTCGTTCCCCGCCACCGTGCGCCTCCTCCCGGCCGGATCCGCCAACTCCGGCGGAGATCCGGCGAGATCCGCCGCCGCCTCGGTTCGCGTGCGAACCCTAGGTAGTTTTTCTGCTAAGTCCTTTTCCTCGGTATAATTGTTGCCTGTTCATCGTGCTATAACTTTGCATCCGTAGCTCCGTTTCGTGCGTATAATATGTCAAATTGTTCGCCTCGAGAAGTACATCATTCCATTCCATTGCATCATTTTCATTTGAGGTCATCTTGATGCCCGAAATGCTGTTAGAAGAGGGATATGTGATGTTAGTTTCTGATTTTTATCAGAACATGCACTTTTGTCATTTTTGCCATGATTGATGTGTACCTCCTATGGAGTTGAGTCCTACATAAGTTTTGTAATATGCCATGTTACCTTTACAGAGAATTATGCCATGTATTTTTGTGACCTTTGTGGTGACTAGAACAAGCATGCAAACTAGGGCACTTGATGTTGCTGATTTCAGAGACTTAGTAAAGTCCCTGCCTGCTGTTATTTTCATGCCATGTGTTCATGTTGTTTCCGAGAGATCTATGCATATTTTGAGCATGATCAGTAAGGGTGTTTTGAGCATGTGGATTTTCTCTATCCATCCATGCCTTTGTTGGTATTTATGGAGTGCCATAGCTAGAGTCAATCGAGCTCTACTTTTGCTATAAAATGTTGCTGGCAGATTGTTTACATGTTATTCGATTTTGCCAAGCTTGTTGTAGTTGATCCTTGCATGATATGATATTACTCTTGACATGTCTAGTTCCTATGCCATGTCTTATTGATGGATGTATGCTTAGTTTATTATGCAATGCTCTGTATTGAGTGCATCGAGCTCACGAACATGCCTACTTGTTATCTGTTTTTGACATGTCCAGTTTTCTGCTAAGTCTGAAACCTGTAACGAAACTTGCTTAATTGACATGGGTGTAATCTTATTTTATGATCATTTTTGGCTTATGGTCAGTAAGGGACTTTTGTTAAGTGCCTTGATTAGATTCATTACATGCCTTACTTTGCTATGTACTGATCCAGTAGCATGTTGTTTCATTGCTCTAAACATGTCATCCTGATGTTAATTTCTGGCATGTTGTTATTTCACTAAGTCTGGGAACCTGTTATCTTTTGCACTTTTGCCATGCTTGTTTGAACCTGTTAAGTTGTGATTTAGCCGTAGCTCAGTGTTCATCTTTTGTCAAGCATCTTGAATATATTACTGTAATATACTTTGTTGATATGTTTGGGTGCAGTAGCTTAATTTCTTGTTGCTTGCTAAGTAGCATCATGCTGTTAATGGCAGATTATCGTCATTCTTGTATTGCTTGTCATTTGCAAACCGTGCATCCGATTCCGGTGATCTTTATATCGATTTCAACCGAAATCACCTCACCTATCCAGTGGCATACTTGGTTTGCCAAGTTTATGCCTTGTTCATCGTTGTCCTTCCGGAGCATGCATAAGCATTGCATATCACATCCCGCATATCATGCCATGTTTTGCATCATGTTGGTTGTGCATTGCATCGTGATTGATGTTTGTCCTCTTTGCTTGTGTTCTTGTTGTGGGTAGAGCCGGGAGACGAGTAAGTGAACGAGGAACCTGTTGAGAACGCTTTCGAGGACCAAGCTTTCGACAACTCTGAGAACCTTGCAGGAAAGATGACCATACCCTCGAAATCACTTCTATCTTTGCTTGCTAGATGCTCGCTCTTTTGCTATGCCTATGCTGCGATACCTACCACTTGCTATATCATGCCACCCATATTGTCATGTCAGCCCCTAACCATCCATGTCCTAGCAAACCGTTGATTGGCTATGTTACCGCTTTGCTCAGCCCCTCTTATAGCGTTGCTAGTTGCAGGTGAAGATGAAGTTTGTTCCTTGTTGGAACATGGACCTGTTGTTCCTTGTTGGAACATGTTTACTTGTTGGGATATCACAATACCTCTTATTTAATTAATGCATCTATATACTTGGTAAAGGGTGGAAGGCTCGGCCTTATGCCTGGTGTTCTGTTCCACTCTTGCCACCCTAGTTTCCGTCATACCGGTGTTATGTTCCCGGATTTTGCGTTCCTTACACGGTTGGGTGATTTATGGGACCCCCTTGACAGTTCGCTTTGAATAAGACTCCTCCAGCAAGGCCCAACTTTGGTTTTACCATTTGCCACCTAAGCCTTTTTCCCTTGGGTTCTGCAGACTCAAGGGTCATCTTTATTTTAACACCCCCCCCCGGGCCAGTGCTCCTTCGAGTGTTGGTCCGAACCGTCAGCCGCCGGTGGTCGCCAGGGGCAACTCTGGACTGTCCTACCGGAAGTTTGGACAATCCGGATGTGCCCTGAGACCGAGATATGTGCAGCTCCTATCAGGATTTGTCGGCACAATCGGGCGGCTTTGCTGGACTTGTTTTATTACTGTCGAGATGTCTTGTAGTCTGGGATTCCGAGGCTGATCGGGTCTTCCCGGTAGAAGGAATATCCTTCGTTGACCGTGAGAGCTTATAATGGGCTAAGTTGGGGCACCCCTGCAGGGTATTATCTTTCGAAAGCCATGCCCGCGGTTATGAGGCAGATGGGAATTTGTTGATGTCCGGTTGTAGAAAACCCGAAGTTGACCTTAACTAAAACACATCAACCGCGTGTGTAACCGTGATGGTCTCTTCTAGGATCACTTCTTGATCACTTCTAGCTTCACGACCGTGCTTTGCCTTCTCTTCTCGCTCTCTTTTGCGTTGTAGCCACCATATATGCTAGTCGCTTGCTGCAGCTCCACCTCACTGTCCTTTCCTACCTATAAGCTTAAATAGTCTTGATCTCGCGGGTGTGAGATTGCTGAGTCCCCGTGACTCACAGATTCTACCACAACAGTTGCAGGTACCAACGATGCCAGTGCAGATGACGCGTCCGAGCTCACTTGGGAGTTCGATGAGGAAAGTGGCCGTTACTATGTGTCTTTTCCAGATGATCAGTAGTGGAGCCCAGTTGGGGTGATCCGGGGATCTATGTAGCATTTGGGGTAGTCTTCTTTCATTTTGGTACCGTAGTCGGACCTTGAGTGTAATTTGAATGATGAATGTTTATTTATGTATTGTGTGAAGTGGCGACTGTAAGCTGTTGGGGAACGTAGTAATTTCAAAAAAAATCCTACGCACACGCAAGATCATGGTGATGCATAACAACGAGGGGAGAGTATGATCTACGTACCCGTGTAGATCGCAACGGAAGCGTTTGACACAACGTAGAGGAAGTAGTCGTACGTCTTCTTCCCGGTCCGACCGATCCAAGCACCGTTACTCCGGCACCTCCGAGTTCTTAGCACACGTTCAGCTCGATGATGATCCTCGGGCTCCGATCCAGCAAAGCGTCGAGGAAGAGTTCCGTCAGCACGACGGCGTGGTGATGATCTTGATGTACTACTGACGCAGGGCTTCGCCTAAGCACTGCGACAATATGACCGAGGTGGAATTTGGTGGCAGGGGGCATCGCACACGGCTAAGGAAAGATCTCAATGATCAATTGTGTGTCTAGAGGTGCCCCCTACCCCCGTATATAAAGGGGCAAAGGGGGAGGGGTGCGGCAGCCATAGGAGGAGTCCTACTCCCGCTGGGAGTAGGACTCCCCTCCAATCCTATTCCTAATAGGACTCCCCAAGTGAGGAAAGAGAGAGGGGCTGGCCGGCCACCTTCCCTAGTCCTAATAGGACTAGGGGAAGGGAGGGGAGGCGCGCAGCCCATGAGGGCAGCCCTTTTCACCTTTCCACCAAGGCCCATGTTGGCCCATTTGGCTCCCGGGGGGTTCCGGTAACCCTCCCGGTATTCTGGTAAAATCCCGATTTCACCCGGAACACTTCCGATGTCCAAACATAGGCTTCCAATATATCAATCTTTACGTCTCGACCATTTCGAGACTCCTCGTCATGTCCGTGATCACATCCGGGACTCCGAACAACCTTCGGTACATCAAAATGCATAAACTCATAATAACTGTCATCGTAACGTTAAGCGTGCGGACCCTACGGTTCGAGAACAATGTAGACATGACCGAGACACATCTCCGGTCAATAACCAATAGCGGGACCTGGATGCCCATATTGGCTCCTACATATTCTACGAAGATCTTTATCGGTCAGACCGCATAACAACATACGTTGTTCCCTTTGTCATCGGTATGTTACTTGCCCGAGATTCGATCGTCAGTATCCAATACTTAGTTCAATCTCGTTACCGGCAAGTCTCTTTACTCGTTCCGTAATACATCATCCCGCAACTAACTTATTAGTTGCAATGCTTGCAAGGCTTAAGTGATGTGCATTACCGAGAGGGCCCAGAGATACCTCTCCGACGATCGGAGTGACAAATCCTAATCTCGAAATACGCCAACCCAACATCTACCATTGGAGACACCTGTAGTACTCCTTTATAATCACCCAGTTACGTTGTGACGTTTGGTAGTACCCAAAGTGTTCCTCCGGCATACGGGAGTTGCATAATCTTATAGTCATAGGAACATGTATAAGTCATGGATAAAGCAATAGCAACATACTAAACGATCGGGTGCTAAGCTAATATAATGGGTCATGTCAATCAGATCATTCAACTAATGATGTGACCTCGTTAATCAAATAACAACTCTTTGTTCATGGTTAGGAAACATAACCATCTTTGATTAACGAGCTAGTCTAGTAGAGGCATACTAGTGACACTCTGTTTGTCTATGTATTCACACATGTATTATGTTTCCGGTTAATACAATTCTAGCATGAATAATAAACCTTTATCATGATATAAGGAAATAAATAATAACTTTATTATTGCCTCTAGGGCATATTTCCTTCAGTCTCCCACTTGCACTAGAGTCAATAATCTAGATTACACTGTAATGATCCTAACACCCATGGAGTCTTGGTGCTGATCATGTTTTGCTCGTGGAAGAGGCTTAGTCAACGGGTCTGCAACATTCAGATCCGTATGTATCTTGCAAATCTCTATGTCACCCACCTGGACTAGATCCCGGATGGAGTTTAAGCGTCTCTTGATGTGTTTGGTCCTTTTGTGAAATCTGGATTCCTTTGCCAAGGCAATTGCACCAGTATTGTCACAAAAGATTTTCATTGGACCCGATGCACTAGGTATGACACCTAGATCGGATATGAACTCCTTCATCCAGACTCCTTCGTTTGCTGCTTCCGAAGCAGCTATGTAATCCGCTTCACATGTAGATCCCGCTATGATGCTTTGTTTAGAACTGCACCAACTGACAGCTCCACCGTTTAATGTAAACACGTATCCGGTTTGCGATTTAGAATCGTCCGGATCAGTGTCAAAGCTTGCATCAACGTAACCTCTTACGGTGAGCTCTTTGTCACCTCCATATATGAGAAACATATCCTTAGTCCTTTTCAGGTATTTCAGGATGTTCTTGACCGCTGTCCAGTGATCCACTCCTGGATTACTTTGGTACCTCCCTACTAAATTTATAGCAAGGCACGCATCAGGTCTGGTACACAGCATTGCATACATGATAGAGCCTATGGCTGAAGCATAGGGAACATCTTTCATTTTCTCTCTATCTTCTGCAGTGGTCGGGCTTTGAGTCTTACTCAATCTCACACCTTGTAACACAGGCAAGAACCCTTTCTTTGCTTGATCCATTTTGAACTTCTTCAAAATCTTGTCAAGGTATGTGCTTTGTGAAAGTCCAATTATGCGTCTTGATCTATCTCTATAGATCTTTATGCCTAATATGTAAGCAGCTTCTCCGAGGTCTTTCATTGAAAAACTTTTATTCAAGTATCCCTTTATGCTATCCAGAAATTCTATATCATTTCCAATCAGTAATATGTCATCCACATATAATATTAGAAATGCTACAGAGCTCCCACTCACTTTCTTGTAAATACAGGCTTCTCTGAAAGTCTGTATAAAACCAAATGCTTTGATCACACTATCAAAGCATTTATTCCAACTCCGAGAGGCTTGCACCAGTCCATAAATGGATCGCTGGAGCTTGCACACTTTGTTAGCTCCCTTTGGATCGACAAAACCTTCTGGTTGCATCATATACAACTCTTCTTCCAGAAATCCATTCAGGAATGCAGTTTTGACATCCATCTGCCAAATTTCATAATCATAAAATGCGGCAATTGCTAACATGATTCGGACAGACTTAAGCATCGCTACGGGTGAGAAAGTCTCATCGTAGTCAATCCCTTGAACTTGTCAAAAACCTTTTGCGACAAGTCGAGCTTTGTAGACAGTAACATTACCATCAGTGTCAGTCTTCTTCTTAAAGATCCATTTGTTCTCAATTGCTTGCCGATCATCGGGCAAGTCAACCAAAGTCCATACTTTGTTCTCATACATCGATCCCATCTCAGATTTCATGGCTTCAAGCCACTTTGCGGAATCTGGGCTCACCATCGCTTCTTCATAGTTCGTAGGTTCATCATGATCTAATATCATGACCTCCAGAACAGGATTACCGTACCACTCTGGTGCGGATCTCACTCTGGTTGATCTACGAGGTTCAGTAGTATCTTGATCTAAAGTTTCATGATCATCATCATTAGCTTCCTCACTTATTGGTGTAGGTGTCGCAGAAACAGTTTTCTGTGATGTACTACTTCTCAATAAAGGAGTAGGTACAGTTACCTCGTCAAGTTCTACTTTCCTCCCACTCACTTCTTTCGAAAGAAACTCCTTCTCTAGAAAGTTTCCGAAGTTAGCAACAAAAGTCTTGCCTTCGGATCTGTGATAGAAGGTGTATCCAACAGTTTCCTTTGGATATCCTATGAAGACACATTTCTCCGATTTGGGTTCGAGCTTATCAGGTTGAAGCTTTTTCACATAAGCATCGCAGCCCCAAACTTTAAGAAACGACAACTTTGGTTTCTTGCCAAATCATAGTTCATAAGGCGTCGTCTCAACGGATTTAGATGGTGCCCTATTTAACGTGAATGCGGCCGTCTCTAGAGCGTATCCCCAAAACGATAGCGGTAAATCAGTAAGAGACATCATAGATCGCACCATATCTAGTAAAGTACGATTACGACGTTCGGACACACCATTACGCTATGGTGTTCCGGGTGGCATCAGTTGCGAAACTATTCCACAATTTTTCAAATGTACACCAAATTCATAACTCAAATATTCTCCTCCACAATCAGATCGTAGAAACTTTATTTTCTTGTTACGATGATTTTCAACTTCACTCTGAAATTCTTTGAACTTTTCAAATGTTTCAGACTTGTGTTTCATTAAGTAGATATACCCATATCTGCTTAAGTCATCTGTGAAGGTGAGAAAATAACGATATCCGCCACGAGCCTCAATATTCATCGGTCCACATACATCGGTATGTATGATTTCCAACAAATCTGTTGCTCTCTCCATAGTACCGGAGAACGGTGTTTTAGTCATCTTGCCCATGAGGCACGGTTCGCAAGTACCAAGTGATTCATAATCAAGTGGTTCCAAAAGTCCATCAGTATGGAGTTTCTTCATGCGCTTTACACCGATATGACCTAAACGACAGTGCCACGAATAAGTTGCACTTTCATTATCAACTCTGCATCTTTTGGCTTCAACATTATGAATATGTGTATCACTACTATCGAGATTCATCAAAAATAGACCACTCTTCAAAGGCGCATGACCATAAAAGATATTACTCATATAAATTGAACAACCATTATTCTCTGATTTAAATGAATAACCGTCTCGCATTAAACAAGATCCAGATATAATGTTCATGCTCAACGCTGGCACCAAATAACAATTATTTAGGTCTAATATTAATCCCGAAGGTAGATGTAGAGGTAGTGTGCCGACCGCGATCACATCGACTTTGGAACCGTTTCCCACGCACATCGTCACCTCGTCTTTTGCTAGTGTCCGCTTATTCTGTAGTCCCTTTGTTCACCTTGCCATCCTTCTTATCCGCCAAATACTTGGGGCAGTTCCGCTTCCAGTGACCAGTCTGCTTGCAGTAGAAGCACTCAGTTTCAGGCTTAGGTCCAGACTTGGGTTTCTTCTCTTGAGCAGCAACTCGCTTGCCGTTCTTCTTGAAGTTCCCCTTTTTCTTCCCTTTGCCCTTTTTCTTGAAACTAGTGGTTTTTTTTAACCATCAACACTTGATGCTCCTTCTTGATTTCTACCTCCGTAGCTTTTAGCATTGCGAAGAGCTCAGGAATAGTCTTGTTCATCCCTTGCATATTATAGTTCATCACGAAGCTCTTGTAGCTTGGTGGCAGTGATTGGAGAATTCTGTCATTGACGCAATCATCTGGAAGAGTAACTCCCAATTGAATCAAGTGATTATTATACCCAGACATTTTGAGTATATGCTCACTGACAGAACTGTTCTCCTCCATCTTGCAGCTATAGAACTTATTGGAGACTTCATATCTCTCAATCCGGGCATTTGCTTGAAATATTAACTTCAACTCCTGGAACATCTCATATGTTCCATGACGTTCAAAACGTCGTTGAAGTCCCGGTTCTAAGCTGTAAAGCATGGCACACTGAACTATCGAGTAGTCATCAGCTTTGCTCTGCCAGACGTTCATAACTTCTGGTGTTGCTCTAGCAGCAGGCCTGGCACCTAGCGGTGCTTCCAGGACGTAATTCTTCTGTGCAGCAATGAGGATAATCCTCAAGTTACGGACCCAGTCCGTGTAATTGCTACCATCATCTTTCAACTTTGCTTTCTCAAGGAACGCATTAAAATTTAACGGAACAACAGCACAAGCCATCTATCTACAATCAACATAAACAAGCAAGATACTATCAGGTACTAAGTTCATGATAAGTTTATGTTCAGTTAATCAAATTAATTAAGAACTCCCACTTAGATAGACATCCCTCTAATCTTCTAAGTGATCACGTGATCCAAATCAACTAAACCATAACCGATCATCACGTGATATGGAGTAGTTTTCAATGGTGAACATCGTTATGTTGATCATATCTACTATATGATTCACGCTCGACCTTTCGATCTCCGTGTTCCGAGGTCATATCTTATATGCATAGCTCGTCAAGTATAACCTGAGTATTCCGCGTGTGCAACTGTTTTGCACCCGTTGTATTTGAACGTAGAGCCTATCACACCCGATCATCACGTGGTGTCTCAGCACGAAGAACTTTTGCAACGGTGCATATCAGGGAGAACACTTCTTGATAATTTAGTGAGAGATCATCTTATAATGCTACCGTCAATCAAAGCAAGATAAGATGCATAAAAGATAAACATCACATGCAATCAATATAAGTGATATGATATGGCCATCATCATCTCGTGCTTGTGATCTCCATCTTCGAAGCACCGTCATGATCACCATCGTCACCGGTGCGACACCTTGATCTCCATCGTAGCATCGTTGTCGTCTCGCCAATCTTATGCTTCCACGACTATCACTACCGCTTAGTAATAAAGTAAAGCATTACATCGCGATTACATTGCATACAATAAAGCGACAACCATATGGCTCCTGCCAGTTGCCGATAACTCGGTTACAAAACATGATCATCTCATATAATAAAATTTAGCATCATGTCTTGACCATATCACATCACAACATGCCCTGCAAAAACAAGTTAGACGTCCTCTACTTTGTTGTTGCAAGTTTTACGTGGCTGCTACGGGCTTAAGCAAGAACTCATCTTACCTACGCATCAAAACCACAACGATAGTTTGTCAAATAGACTCCGTTTTAACCTTCCCAAGGACCGGGCGTAGCCACACTCGGTTCAACTAAAGTTGGAGAGACAGTCTTCCGCAAGCCATCTATGTGCAAAGCACGTCGAGGGAACCGGTCTCGCGTAAGAGTACGCGTAAGGTTGGTCCGGATCGTCTCGTCCAACAATACCGCCGAACCAAAGTATGACATGCTGGTAGGCAGTATGACTTATATCGCCCACAACTCACTTGTGTTCTACTCGTGCAAATAACATCAAACCATAAAACCTGGCTCGGATGCCACTGTTGGGGAACGTAGTAATTTTAAAAAAATTCCTACGCACACGCAAGATCATGGTGATGCATAGCAACGAGGGGAGAGTATGATCTACGTACCCTTGTAGATCGCAACGGAAGCGTTTGACACAACGTAGAGGAAGTAGTCGTACGTCTTCTTCCTGGTCCGACCGATCCAAGCACCGTTACTCCGGCACCTCCGAGTTCTTAGCACACGTTCAGCTCGATGATGATCCTCGGGCTCCGATCCAGCAAAGCGTCGAGGAAGAGTTCCGTCAGCACGACGGCGTGGTGACGATCTTGATGTACTACTGACGCAGGGCTTCGCCTAAGCACTGCGACAATATGACCGAGGTGGAATTTGGTGGCAGGGGGCACCGCACACGGCTAAGGAAAGATCTCAATGATCAATTGTGTGTCTAGAGGTGCCCCCTGCCCCCGTATATAAAGGGGCAAAGGGGGAGGGGTGCGGCAGCCATAGGAGGAGTCCTACTCCCGCTGGGAGTAGGACTCCCCTCCAATCCTATTCCTAATAGGACTCCCCAAGTGGGGAAAGAGAGAGGGGCTGGCCGGCCACCTTCCCTAGTCCTAATAGGACTAGGGGAAGGGGGGAGGCGCGCAGCCCATGAGGGCAGCCCTTTTCACCTTTCCACCAAGGCCCATGTTGGCCCATTTGGCTCCCGGGGGGTTCCGGTAACCCTCCCGGTATTCTGGTAAAATCCCGATTTCACCCGGAACACTTCCGATGTCCAAACATAGGCTTCCAATATATCAATCTTTACGTCTCGA
Organism: Aegilops umbellulata; assembly: GCA_032464435.1. Taxonomy (NCBI): domain Eukaryota; kingdom Viridiplantae; phylum Streptophyta; class Magnoliopsida; order Poales; family Poaceae; genus Aegilops; species Aegilops umbellulata. Next base: position 69,964,756 of record CP136054.1, read on the forward strand.
CCATTTCGAGACTCCTCGTCATGTCCGTGATCACATCCGGGACTCCGAACAACCTTCGGTACATCAAAATGCATAAACTCATAATAACTGTCATCGTAACGTTAAGCGTGCGGACCCTACGGTTCGAGAACAATGTAGACATGACCGAGACACATCTCCGGTCAATAACCAATAGCGGGACCTGGATGCCCATATTGGCTCCTACATATTCTACGAAGATCTTTATCGGTCAGACCGCATAACAACATACGTTGTTCCCTTTGTCATCGGTATGTTACTTGCCCGAGATTCGATCGTCAGTATCCAATACTTAGTTCAATCTCGTTACCGGCAAGTCTCTTTACTCGTTCCGTAATACATCATCCCGCAACTAACTTATTAGTTGCAATGCTTGCAAGGCTTAAGTGATGTGCATTACCGAGAGGGCCCAGAGATACCTCTCCGACGATCGGAGTGACAAATCCTAATCTCGAAATACGCCAACCCAACATCTACCATTGGAGACACCTGTAGTACTCCTTTATAATCACCCAGTTACATTGTGACGTTTGGTAGTACCCAAAGTGTTCCTCCGGCATACGTGAGTTGCATAATCTTATAGTCATAGGAACATGTATAAGTCATGGATAAAGCAATAGCAACATACTAAACGATCGGGTGCTAAGCTAATATAATGGGTCATGTCAATCAGATCATTCAACTAATGATGTGACCTCGTTAATCAAATAACAACTCTTTGTTCATGGTTAGGAAACATAACCATCTTTGATTAACGAGCTAGTCTAGTAGAGGCATACTAGTGACACTCTGTTTGTCTATGTATTCACACATGTATTATGTTTCCGGTTAATACAATTCTAGCATGAATAATAAACCTTTATCATGATATAAGGAAATAAATAATAACTTTATTATTGCCTCTAGGGCATATTTCCTTCATAAGCCAACTATGTAACTCTTTCCCTTTATGTATTATATGGGTTATGTGAAGATTACCTCACTTGCGACATTGCTTTCAATGCGGTTATGCCTCTAAGTCGTGCCTCGACACGTGGGAGATATAGCCGCATCGAGGGCGTTACACTACTGCAGTGCCCAAAGCACGAAGACCACCACAACTAACCCAAACTCCACATTTAAAGCAGAAGAGCAACTGTTCTCAGGTCAGATTCCGTAGCTATGGTCCATACTCCTTTGTTGTTGCATCACTTATTTACTCATACCAACTACTTTCGAATTTGAAGGATCCAATTGAAATTCCAATGGCGCAACAGGTATGTTTTAAACCTATTTCTTTAACTGGATTGTTGTTCTAACTTCTTGCTCTATGTTGATTTCAGTTTAAGTTGCATAAACAGTTATGTTCTCATGTGATGCACATTACAAGTGCTGCCAATGATGTGTAGTTTCTCACACTTATATTCTGTCTATGCTGTTGTGTCTTAAAAATATATGAGTTGAACTGTGTCTCTATCTTGATTAGGGAACATAAACTAGAATGATATGGACAATACAATGTGACCATAGTACATAGATATATATTTGTTTCATGCTGTTATCTTGTCCACCTTACTACTGAACCGGTTTACCAAAATGAGTTTCATATACTACAAGCTAAACCTGTGATGTGTCTGCTTGTTTCTCTTGTAGTATGCAAACAGAATATTGGAGAAGAGCACCCCACTATGCAATGGTAGAGAAAGTAATGCAGATAAGGTTCAAGATAGTGAGACAACCCTGTTAGTCTCCAAGAAAGGTGATAAAAACGATCTTGTAGACAGTGAGAAAACCCCACAGTCCTGCGTTGATGTAGTGTTCGAGTTACTGGCCAGTACCGCTGGCACAAGCTCTTCAAACTCGCTGCCTGAATCACTTCGGCTTCTTCAGTCTCAGCTACAAGCTGAAAGGCATCAGTCAGTTGTGCTGCGACAAGAAGCCGAAGGACTGAGGAAGTCCCTGCAGAATTCAAATGCGTACTTTCTTGTGCAACAGCAAGCGCTGGAGGATTTAAGCGCCAAACAAGATAAAGTTAATAAGCTTGCTAAGCATCTTGCCAGCATTATGGGTACCCAGTATATTGTTTCTTGAGCACTTCTGAAGTGGTTTCAGTTCTGGACTTGTTTTGCTGCGGCGTTTATATGCTGCTGTGTTCCCTATATTTGCACTGGTGGCGAACTTTGATGCCCAGTGGATGTAATATGTGTAATAGTCGTGATAGCCTAGCATAAGTTGCTTGCTTATTTATTTCCTTGTTGTCTTGTTTATTTGTTTGCTTGTAGTCAATGCAGTTCTTTTTTCGCGGTTTGCTAGTGGCTGGAATAACCTATTTTTTAAAACTAAGCCACAATAACCATGGGCTAATATTTACTGTAGTGACACTGGGCCTCCTACGGGCCCTAGAAACAGTGGGCCTTCTACGGGCCGTAGAAACAATGGGCCTTCTACGGGCCGTATCATCAGTTGGCCTTATACGGGTCGTATGATCGTTTGGCCAAACATGGGCCAATAACAAGCCGCATTATAGACGTAAACGGGCTAGAGTTCGAATCGTCCGTTCATGGGCCGACCATAACGGGCCATTGTTAATAGGTCGTATTTGATGACGCTATGAAAACGGCCCAACGAATTAATGGACCACAAACGGGCCGACTGTAACCACGGGCTGAATTTGGCCCACAAGCAGAAAATGACAGTAACGGGCCGTAAGTAAACGAATGCTGGAAATGAGACCAAGAATAAATGGGCTCTGAGAAGGCCGAAAGATAACATGGGCTGGAAACGGCCCAACGGAATAACGGGCCGTTAATGGGTATAAAGTTATACACTGTTCATTACGGGCCAGTTTCACCACGGGCCGTTAATGGGTGCAAAGTGATACACTGTTCATTACGGGCCAGTTTCACCACGGGTCCTTAATAGGCCAAGAGTTACATAGGGCCTCATATGGGCTGAAAGACGTCATGGGCCATACATGGGCCAGAAGTGAAAACGGGCTGGAATCATATTGGATGGCCCAGATGACGCTACTGGGCCTAATTCGGATAGGGCGTAACGGGCCTTGGGTTAGCGGGCTGTAAATGGGCTATATTCGAACAGGCCGTTAACAGGCTTTCCATGGGCTGACCCGCCAGCTTTTGACCAAGTCAAACGGGCCGGCCTTTTCACAGGAATGGGCCTCTGTTGGGCCGTGCCACGTGTCGACGTATCATAGGCGCCTTCCGTCCAATGAGTGGTTGACATCTGTTCCAACGATGAGCCGACACGTGTTTCCTCCAGTCAATGATGAGTTTACACGTGGAAAATCCCCATTGGTCGGGGCTGTTAACGGGTTATCGGATCCAAAACCCGACCCGATAGCTTAACGGCGTTCCGTTACGGTGGATGCCACGTGTCGGTCACCCTTGACGAAAGCACTTCTCTGACGCGCGATTTATCGTCATGGAAGTGGACACTTCCGTGATGATAATTTTGGTAATGTCATGGAACACTTCTACGACAGCACATGTATGACTATCTTGATTCTGTCATAAATTTTTCATGGATGTACATGCATGACAAAAAACGCGACCTACTGTGACAAACACGTATCATCACGGAAGTGTATTTTTTTTGTAGTGAACGAAGTCTTCAAGAAGAGAGTGGCACCCGCGGGCGTCACCGTCGTAGGCGCCAAAGCGCAAGGTTTTCGCCCGGTAGCTCCCATGTGTCTCTACGAGGTCTTTGGGAGAAGCGCCACGAGTTCAAAACTACATGTTCGAATCTGGGCGCCGCCATTGTTAGAGACAAAGAGCGTGCCAGAGCCACCCGCCGCTATTCCTCTTGTCGCTCACATGGCCAAGAGAAATAGACACCACCGCCGTCATGGTGCCCGCCAAAGAGCCAACCATGCGGACCACCTTCCAGGGCCACTGCCCCGGCATCCATACCACAAGACACCACCAACCGCCCACTTCCAAGTGCATAGACCGCGGGAGGAAAAGCCCGACATCAGCCCATGAGCTCGGGTCAGTGCCACCGCCGTAGGGGGCTAGGGGCGCCCACACATGCAATCCCCTCCAATCCTGATGGGCCAAGGGGGATACGACTCGGTGGCTGCCAATGGTGATCATCAGCCATCAGCTCAGAAGATGCCAAATCCGCGACCTTTAGCACTGATCCGACTACTGGCTAACGTTGTCCCGACTATCACTGCCACGGTCCTTCACCGACGCCATAACGTGCAGATGCCCGTGAACTAACCCACAAAGCTCCTGCCTTGGCGTGACCGGAGGCGGCCTAGAGCCGTGAACCAACTCCAGGGCAACCGAGCGCAGGAACTCACGAGAAGTAACTAACCCCATGCTGGAGGACCATGTCAAACTCCCACACTGGCGGGCAGTCCGTGAAGCTGGCCCACTGCCAGCCATCACACCCAGGAGAGGTGGGCACTATAGCTGGCCAAATGGGTCGGGCCAAACAGGCCAGCCCGCGAGCACGCCGGCACGGCCCGCCATGGGCCAGGCACGGCACGGGCTAAACGGGACGTGCCCGGCACATGACACGCCTTGGGCCGTGCCTGGGCCTGGAGCCTGGGCACGCGGGCCGGCACGACATGGCCTGTTTACTTTTTATATATATATTTCAGAATATTTTTATAAATGTATACGTAAAATATAGCCCAATAGGCCTAAAAACCAGCCGAACAGGCTGAAAATATACAGCCCAACGTGCTAAACGGGCCATCGGGTCGGTCCGTTTACTAATCAAGTCGTGCCTGGGCCGAGGAGCAGCGCCCGTGGGCCGGCACGGCACGGCCCGGCTATTAAACATGCCACAGTGGGCCGCGCCGGTCCAGGCACGATTAGCAGAGGCTGGGCCTGCCGTGCCGGGCCGGCCCGTTTGGTCAGGTATGGTGGGCACCTCTCCATCAGATATGGGCATCACAAATCCAGATGGGGGTCGCTCATGGCAACCGGCAACTCCAGTCGCCGAGCAGCCACGCCCAAGCCAGCCCCGCCCCACATCGACTTCTCGCGCCACGCCCCACGCCCGACCACCACCGTCCGAAGCCAAGGGCTCCACCCAACGCCCACATCCCCGCGTCCACACGCCTGCCGGAAGGCCCGTCGGCCACCGCCGTCAGCAGCACCAGCCAGCCCCTAGCAGGAGCTTGGACGAGCCCCGGCAGCACCTCGCACCGCAAGCCAGCCCCCAGGCGCCAGATCTGGCCAGACGCTCGCCCACACGTCTCCACCTAAGCTGATCCCGACACACCCGCAGCATCACGCATAGGCCCCAGGCTGCCGCCGCATCGCCACCAGTCGACCGCCCCGTAAGCCCGTCACCGCTCCGCTGAGCCCCACGATAGCCCAGCGCCATCGCCCAAAGGCAGCGTACCACCCTGGTCCCGTCGGGAAGAGGTGCAGGAGAAGCCTCGTCGCCACGCCGACTGGGCTTTGCTCGTCAGTGCTTGTCAGCAACGGCGAGGGAGGGGAGTGGAAGAACGTGGCTAGGGTTCGCTCTCGGTCGCCCACGGGGGCAACGCAAGAGAGAAGGGGGATTCATGGTCGCCCACAGGGGCAACGCAGGAGGGAAGGGGGATTCTTTGTGAGTTCACTGCTTTACATGAGGCCAATCCATGATTCTAATGTAACCAAAATATAGGAAGGATGATTATTTTTCATGAATTTGTTCATGGTAATTTTTGAGCAACTTAATTTTATAAACTTTAATGTACCATAGCGATGCAGTTCTGATAAGAGTTGGTATTGCTTCATGAACCGGACACAAACATGAGGTTCTGTGTCTGAAGTTTGAGCAAGAACTCCAGCGCGACCAGGGCTTCAAAAGAAGTAGAAGTTATGTGTCTAGGGCACATCTAGATGTGGTCTAGTTATTGTACATCTAAGTGACTCAATCAGACTTAAAAAAGGAAGAAGAAAAAGAAGAAGGAAATATATGCACGAATCTCCACCTAAAATCAATGGCATATGATTTAGATGTGCAATACTTAGGGCACATCTAGATGTGCTTTAGCAAAACCGAGAGTTCTACGGTCTGGGCTTCAAAAAAAGTCCGAACAAGAACTCCAGTGCGGCTAGTCACCCCTGTAGCTCGAACACCCCGTTTCCCTCTTTAGAGCATCTTCAGTAAGTATTTTACATCGCCACAATTGTGGTGTGAGTAAAATATACATCACCAAAAACGTCCAACTCCAACTCCAACAAATGATATAAAATAGGGTAGCCGCTTCAACAGATGATGTAAAATAGACCAGCCACATGGCAACTGCTCCACAATTTGATACATATTTGAACCAAATAATATCAAAATCATCTCAAACCAACAAATGAGAAAAAGGAGTGTATGACCAGCAATAAAGTGCATTGCATTGCCATCAGCGATCTATCATCACCTATGTACTGGCCAGTTCAATTTGTGCTCTATTCCTGTTTTACAAACTGTATATTAGTATAGCAATTTTAGGTCTGCACAGGTCAAGTCTTCATAACATGTTAACATGTTTCTAAAATGTTCAACATTTCAATTGCAAGCATTGTACTCCCTCCACTCCTAAATATAAGTATTTTTAGAGATTCCAATATAGACCACATACGGAGCAAAATGTGTGAATCTAGACTTTAAAATATGTCTATATACATCCGTATGTACTCCCTCCGTCTCATAATGTAAGACGTTTTTTGACTCCAAAAAACGTCTTACATTATGGGACGGAGGGAGTAGTTCGTATTGGAGTCTTTAAAAATGCTTATATTCAGGAACGGAGGGAGTACAAAGCAGAACAAACTGAGGCAGCATCAGTGTGGACCTCCATTCCTCCCAAACCACAGGTCACCAATTTATGAGCAAGGAACATAAGATCTTTTATCAGGGCGCATCATCTATTCAGGAAGTGATATACCTACAATTCAGATAAGGGCTTGGAGCATCACACCCTTTCATGATGGTGCTACTCAGATAAAAGATACTATAGGGCAGATGGAAATAACTACGGTACGTACATTAGTTGAAGGAGTATTCAAACATCGGAAGGAAGTGTGCAGGCCTACGTCCACTATTTCCTTTCAGATGCATCCAGTCATAGAGCAAATATGATGAAAATCTTTTCTGCTCATCCTAACACATGAAAACAACAGTAATGAGTATTTTTTACATTCATAATAAACAAAAATACTATACAGTAAAGAATAAACACTCACTGGTTAAGCAGCATATAGAGTGCACAATATAAATGGCATTGGAATGATAATTGCATTACATTTACCCTAGCAAAGTCATTTAGTAAATCTTTTGATCATTAATATTGCACACGTTGATTATTTGTATATCTTGTAGTGTGGTGCCTAATTTGCAAAGGAAACAAAAAGTTCAAGAGAGAATAATAGTGTGGTTTGCAGTTGAATAAGAAGTTAACAAACGTCGATGACTGTGCAACTCTATTCATACGTAACAACAACACAAAATTATAATCAACCAAGGAATGACGGGCCGATTTTCTACAAGCAAGAAATTCGTATTTCCTATCCCAGCAAAAGGGCCTGATGGAAAGCGACAATTCAATTGTACCTTCTGAGTAGTTATGCTCATATACAATGCATTTAACTGTAGCTGACTCTACCAAAAATATGATAGTACTTTACAGGAAACAATTTTATTTGCTCCTGATATTCACCTTCTCTTGAAAAGACATACAGCAGCAGCAAAGTAGTTGAAGCTTCAAGTGAGATAATCTTCCCATCATCTTTAGACATATTTTCCAGCCTTGGTTATCTCACCTTTTTCCGATAAAATAATGAGATATCATTTAACAAATGAGAGCTAGGAGCACAACTACTAGTATTGTCCATTGATGAAAACATATTGTCAGCTTCATCCACTAATCTTTCTTTTAGAACATGTCTTATTATAACTCCATAAGTAGAAGCATTAGGTACCAACCCATTGGCTGATATTGCAGCAACCAGATTGTTAGCTTCTTTCTTCTCCTAACCATGTGCATTGAATTCATCATGGTATTGAATATTGCAATATCGAACTTCACATGCATTGCACCTAATTTTCCAAATAGGATGATTGCTTTGTCAGCGCAATTTTTTCCACAAAGTTCTCCAAGGATTATAGCATATATGAAAATACTCACCATGGTTCCACTTCCGATCATCTCATGGAACATTTTCTTCGCAGAAGCAGTTCTTCCAGCATCAAACAACCCATGCAGTATGATGCCATATGTGACAGCTGTAGGTTAAATTCTGTCAAGCATCAATTCTCTGAACAGTCACCTTCTATTTCTAGAATAGCCATGACGAAGTGTAGTGTAAGTAACAACATCGGGCTCAATGCCAACTGATTCCATGTCATCAAGTACCCCGAAAGCTTTCGCCATCTCGCCAACCAAGCTATAGCCGTGAATCAGTGAATTAAATGTAATAACGTTGGGCCTCTCACCAATGTTCATAGCCAAGTCAAAGATACCGTGTGCATCCTTAACCCTTCCTTCTTTGCACAGCCTGGCTATTACCGAGTTGAAGAACAAAATGTTAGGACGAGGAATACCTTTGGTCATCATCTCAGAAACCAACTCCTTAGCTTTGACCAAATCATCATGTGTACAAAAACCCTGAATTAGGGAATAGTAAACAGCCTCGTCCGGCTGTAATCCTGTAGCAACCATTTCATTTAATTTCTCCATAGCATCAGATAGCCTACCCATTCTGCAAAGTGCAGCTATTATAATTCCATAGGTGAATGTATCAGGACTTACTCTTTGTTCCCGCATTTCAGTAAATATGAGCATAGCTTCATGCATCATTCCACGTTTAGCATATGCGTCGATTAGTATGTTAAAAACACGGCTGTTAGCTACAATACCGTTGCCTTCCATTGAATTAAAGCGATTAATCATATCAGTGAAGCATCCTTCAGTAGCATACCCATGAAGCAGAGTAGAGTACATGACAACATCAGGTTTGTGACCCTTGGCGGCCATGTAATCAAAAAGTTGTGCAGCTTCCTTGCTTCTTCCCTGCTTGCGAAGAGATGCCATGAATGAGTTCCAAGTATACATATCTGGTCGAACACTATTACCAACCATATGCCGAAGGACCAGCTTTGCCTTGTCCATTGCCCCGACCTTGCACAACCCACCAATCATCAAGCTATATGTCACCACATTAGGCATAACCCCTTGCCGCATCATTTCATAGAATAATGTGCACGCCATGCTTACTTCGCCTTCCTTAAATAAGCCTTGAATGACGGTGTTATATGACACCACATTAGGGGAGCAGCAACCTCTTTGTGCCATCATCTGGAGCAGGTCAAGAGCTTGCTGGCTCCTGCTACTGTCAAATAAGCTCTTAAGGACTATGTTGTATGGGATGACATTAGGCACACAGCCGAGCTCGGAGATCCTATGAAGCAGCACGTCCACAGCCTCGTTTGTCCGTCCGACATCGCAGAGGCACATGAGGAGGCTGCTGGCGGTGATCTGGTCTGCCTTGAGGCCTGACTTGAGTAGGCGGCCGAAGACAGCAAGCCCAAGGTCCGGGCGACCCACGCGGCAGCAGCTGTCCATTAGAATGTTGTAGGTATAGATAGTGGGCGGCGCCACACAAGGGCCGGCTTCTTCTCGGCAGAGGCGGTTGAAGAGGGCGACGGTGAGGGCGGGGCCATATCCGCAGGCGTCGGAGGCCGGAGCACGGGCGAGGGCGGCAAGGAAGCCGCTCAGGAAGCGGTCGGGGACCGGGATGGACTGGCGTAGCAATTCGTCGAACAGGTAGTGTGCGTCCTCAGGGCTGAGCGTCCCGGCTCGGGCGCGCTTCGTGGCAGCGGCGAATGCGGCGATGGGAGACCAGAAGGCTGACGGCGGCGAGGCTGAGGGGGGAGGGGAGGGCCGATTGCGGTGGAGGTGGTCGAGGAGGAGCACGGACAGCGGCGAGGTGGAGTCGAGGAGAGGCGTCCGGCATGGGCGCATGGCTCGCGTGTTCCTGTTGCCTGTTGGAGTGGTTCAGTATAGGCGTGTGGTTCCTGTCGATGGAGCGGCCGAGTGTCGCGTGCTTCCTGCCAAGTGGAGTGGACCGAGTGGCTGTAGGCCTGTAGCCCAGCTGGAGTGTTCCCCTCCTCATTTTTGTATCTAACAAGTATTCCCTTCCTCATTGTTTGGGGCATTTTTTTTTAGAATTTTATCATTCATATCACGAATCAGTACAAAGTAGTTGACCCTTACAAGCACACTAAAACGCAAATATAAAAGACCATGAACACTTAGAGTACCCTAAGACAACCATAACACAAGAAGATCTCCGAAGCCCTGTGTCATCATCCCTGAATCTTGAGAGAAAACTCCTGCAGCAGATGGATCTGCAACCCGTCGCAAGCAGGTCATCAACTTCGACCTCGGTACAATTGCCGCCACGCTGCTTCCTCCTTTCTTGACACCAGCGCTGAGAGGGCATGGACATCAATCCAACATACCTGCAACAGCCGTCGCCATCTGTGGCTTTGAGTACCGCGAAAAGTGTCCCTTCCGGAAGGAAGAGAACTCGAGTCATCCGACCGGTCCAGCACCGCGGCCGGGCCATCCGCCCGGGCAAAGCAGGATCTCCCACCAACATCAGCGCAGAGGAAGGAGAAGAACAGCAGCAGCAAATCATACCAACAAGGAAGAAGGGTCTTCATCTCCCTGCATCCATCGCCCATCTGAGGACCCAAACGGCCAGTGCTGATGGACCTCCAGCCACCATAGCCCGCGATCTCGACGAGATCCGGGGATCCCCAGCACCGCTGGCTCCTAGACGAAGGCAAAAGCCTCGACTGACCGCGAACGGAGCCCGGAGAAACTTATTCCGACGCGACACCACCGCAACGGTCTCGGCAGCGTCTCCCTCAACCCTAACCCTACCACACACCCACCTAGCGAACAGACCCAAGGTTCCCCCTCCCTCCTACCGCCGGAGCGGTCGACGGAGAGAAAGGGAACCGGCGGCGTCACCGGCGGCGCACAGGAAACCCTCTTCGCCTCCTAGATCGCCTCGTGCGATCCTAATCTTTCGGGCGGTTCCGTGTTTAGGGCATCTGACTTGTACACTTGGGGCAACTCAAACACGGTGCACCAAACCTCAATGTGCGGAGCCACTGTGCACTTCATCTTTTTTTGCTATTCAACGCCGGTTATCGAATTTGTCCGGACCGGTCGGTCTAGATGTCCAAAATCCACAAACCATAAACAAAATATAGGGGAGCCTTGCGGGCATTCGGACCTCTGTCATGTCGGACTCTGACACGCTCGGCCCACCCAAAAACCCCACCTGAAACCCACGTGTTTGGACACACATCATTGTTTCTGTGCCAAAGCTCATCTTTTCTCCCGCGAGAGCCATATTTCCCTTATAGTGGGATACATGGGGCACGGCTATACCTTGCTTACAACGAGGCAGCCTTCCGACTCGCTGAAGTCGCCCCAGCGTACGGGTCAGACCAGTGGGCAGAGACTGCCTCATTTTTTCAAGTTTTTTTCCTTTAATTTGTTTACTTTTGTTTACACTTACAAATATTCTAAATGAATATATTACATAAAATATTTTTAAAATATATTAGCCAAACATTTGAAAAATGTTAAATGTACATAAAAAATATTTCTCATGAATACGAAAAATGTGTACAATAATATATAATATGTGTGGAAACAATTCATTGCAAAAGGAGGGTAAATCGGCCACTTTAAGATTACCATCTTGGGAGGTCCGTTTAATATCCAAATCTTCTTAGAAACAGTCGGACAAGTGGGTAGTATTGATCATGTATTACAAAACTGTTCATCCAAGAATTTGGAAAAAAAATAAACCAAGCATTTAAAAGATATTAATCAAGCATTTCAAAAATGTTAAATATGAATAGAAAAACGTTGACCATGTATTCAAAGAAAAATGTTAAAGTGGTACTTGGAAAGTGTTAATCAACCATTTGAAAAATGTTGAATGTGTATAAAAAATGTTGACCATGTATTAAAAAAACTTGTGTTTAAAAAAATGTTAATCAAAAAATTGAAAAACAATTGTTAAATGTGTATAGAAAAAATGTTGACCATCTATTAGAAAAAATTAAACTTGTATTTGATAATATAATCAAGGATTTGAAAAATAAATGTAGAGTATGTATATAAAAAATGTTGATCATGTATTAGGCAATGTTAATCTACTTTTGAAAAATGCTAATTGTGTATTGGAAAACTGTTGATGGTGTTTTTAAACATGTTAATATTGTATTTGGAAAATGTTAATCAATCATTTGGAATATATTAAATGTGTGCTGAAAAAATGTTGACCATGTATTCAATAAATGTTAATCTTATACTTGAAAAAATTTAAACACGTTTTACATATATACTGAAAACGTTTGCAGGAAAACAATGAAAACCCGAGATAAAATAAAGGAAAACCAATGAAAGACCAGAAGAAGAAAAAGTAACAAGCCCGAAGAAGAAGAAAATAAAAGAAAAAAGTTAGTGAAAAACAAATAAGAAAAAAAGAAAGTAACAAAAAACAATAAGAACAAATAAAAGAACCAAAGAAAAATTGGTGAAAACATGAAAAGACAAAACCAAAAAAGGTAGAAAATGAGTGAAGACCCAGCTCAATTGGTTTAACAAGGTCGTGACCTACTCCCTCCGTCCGAAAATACTTGTCATCAATATGAATAAAAGGGGATGTATCTACATGTATTTTAGTTCTACATACATCTCTTTTTATCCATTTTGATGACAAGTATTTCCGAACGGAGGGAGTACTAGTTAAAAATAAACCGGATTTTGGCCCACTGGCTAGCAGTGCAAAACTGCACCTAGGAGATAGCGGTATCGAATTCCTCGCGACCTCCTTTGGGCCGGGCCGCAACTTTAGACGTTTCAGTCGAGACCGAAGGAAGACTTGCTATAAGCGAGGTATAGCCTTTGTGAGATACATGCTCACCTCCCCTTAAGCTTCTCGCCCTCATGTCAATATTGGGCCGGTCCGTTCCTTTTTGTCATTGTTGGAGCGTGCCGCGTGCCTTTTTTTGATGGAACACCCAATTCCATTAGCCCATTAGTTCCTTTTCGGTTTTAGGGAGGTTCTATAGCCTTCCCAAACAGGGGGTTTCTTCTTTTTTTCGGTATTTTCTGCTTTTTTTCATGTCAGTTTTTTCATTCCTTTTTATTTGTCATTTTACTTTTCTTTCCTTTTCTAGTTTTCTTTTTTCATTTTCTAAACTTTCTTTCCAAATTCATGATTTTTATTGACATCATGAATATCCTTTGATATCACGAACATTTTATATGAAATTGCCGATATTATTAAAATTCATGAACATTTTTAAAGATTTGTGAACCCTTTTTGAGTTTGTGAACATTTTCAAAATTTGCACGCATTTGTTTTGAAATTTGAAATAGTTTTTTGAATCAGAAAAAATATTCAAAATTTTCCGGAAATTTTTCACATTTTCTTCAATGCATGAACATTTTTCGAAATTAATGAAGCTTTTTTGAATCAGCGAACATATTTTGAATTGATGAACTTTTTTTTTGCAATTCTCAATCATTTTTTCATTTTTTTGAAAATTATAAAAATATCATGAATATTTTTTGAATATGTGAAATAGTTTTTTAATACACGGACATTTTTTTCAAAATCAGGTTCAGTTTTCTGAATTTGTGAACATTAAACAGTTTTTTAATACACAGACATTTTTTTCAAAATCAGGTATAGTTTTTTAATCCAGGAACATTTTATGATTTCTTGAACTTTTTTCTGAAATTTACAAAAAAAATAACTTTTTTGACATCCCATATTATTCTAAAGAAGCAACAAAGAGCAAGAAAACAAAATGAAAAAAACAGGGCACATCTGCCCTACGCATGGGCCAGCCGAAAAGGGCGTGTGCGGGGAAAGGGGGTTGCACGCTGGCTCAATCTCCAGCACATAGCGTACCAAATAGGAGCTGTGAGGACTTAAGGCCAGCCCAACACAACCCTTTTAGTATTGTTTCACCTTTTATGCCGTTTAGACTTTTTAACCTTTTAGTATTGTTTCACCTTTTATGCCGTTTAAACTTTTAGGGTTGTTTTGACCTTTTTAAGGTTGTGTGGCCTTTTAATGCAGGTCGGCCTGCAGTCGTGTCGGGTTGGCCCTTTTAGCTCCCGTGGCAGGTCGATCCTCGAGTTGAGGCCTTTGGGCCGACACGACATGACCCTCTTATAAAAGGGCCGACATGCACCGTGCCATGCCAACCATTTTATAGGCGTCTCGAGCCCTACCATATAGGGCATTCTTTTAAGGCCGGTCCGCAAGCACAGATTTTTGGCCCAACACAACACGTGAATAAAAGGGCCATGTCAACATGTGGCCCACCATGGAACAAGGCCGATCCTCAAAGCCATGCCTTAAAGCCGACTCAGCCCGGTTCTTGTAGAAAATTTTGGCCTATTTAACCTAAAACTCTAAGATTATTGAGGGATGTTTTGACCATGTTAGGACTGTTGAGGAATGGCAAAATCTTTAGGAATGGAAGACCTTCTTTTGGAGCTTGGCGCTGCAATTTTATCCATGACATGACTCTTCTCTCCCATAGAGTTAGGTGTGAATACAAGGATATGCTTTTATTGTGGATTTCTTCTTTACCATATGTAGGTACTTTTATGTATATACTATATACGTATTTTTTTACATGGTACTATATATGTAAATTAAGTCTCCATTCCCCTTCTTCCTTGTGCATATTAATTTCTTTATACAAAAATGTGTTCCCTTCTTAGTACTAATAAAGGACAGTGGGTTGTTGTCTTTGAAGTAAACAGTTAAAAGATCGTGCTCTAACAAGGTTCTCGGTAGTGGGACACACCGATACAAATAGGGACGTGGGAAGGCTTACTTAGTAATTTCATACATAAAGATATAAACTCATGGAAGAGCGTCGTCCAGCAAATAAGATCATTTCCATCCAAAGGACCATGCCTTTGAAACAACCATTCACCGAGCCAAATATGTGCAAGACAAGACATACCTAGATAAGTCAAACAGAATATATTGCTTTAACATGAGCAACTCTTTTCTTCATGTCATACATTCCACTTTTCCTTTGTTGAAACGAGAACACAAATTCGAGCATCCAAACATCAAATAAATATTGAAGTCAAAGCGCTGTAATTGCACTGAAGATCAATTCATATGAATGAATGAACACGCAGCTGAAAAAAGCTAGGAAAGAGTGCAATAGAGACATGACAAGTGGACACATCATCACTCTTGCCGAAGGGCGCAGTGCCATCCTTTCAACTTGCTCGCGAGCAGTTTCAGAGGAGCCCGACCGTTGACGTGACAAGTTGGGGATCCTCACGCGATAATATTTTAGGGGTGTAATGGATAAAACGTCAACTTTTATAAGCCCAATACCACTCACCCAAACTGGTTTCCTCCACATGGAACTAATATTTTTGTAGGCACATAATTTACACCTGTTTTGTGTCAAAATTGTATACGCGCCTTACGTAAATCATGAGGCTGTAAGCTAACCCACTACGCTGAGGGAATATCGGATGGAAATCATGTTTAAAATATTTCAAATTTCTCAAATTACAGTATGTTAAGAGGTGATGTTCTATTGTCATTTGAAATTCCATGTTCAAACAGAATTCATTTAGGATGTACTCCCTCCTTGCTGAAATATGGCCCATAATACTTCAAACTCAGCATACCAAGTAGAAGTTAAGATACGTTTCTTAGGGATCACGCATGGGCTCATGAAGTTTTTGATCGTAAATGCGCCTACATGCATTGGGTCATTACGCATTGATTTCCTAATACACGTTACAATATCGAGCAAGGTTAAAAAAAACTAATAGCATTATACATTTAGAGGTGCAGGGAGTACAAGAAAAACAATTTCAATGTCATTTACTGTTCGGCACTGTTTATTGCTGGATTTGTGGTTTTTGATAACTCATAATGCATTTGTGTTTGAACATTGAATTTTAGGCGTCTATACAAACCATCTCTTCAAAACATGGTTCCCATACACACGGGTTTTACCGGCTTCAACGGTAATTTGCTTTCCACACATGGTATTTCTGTCCGGGTGCACGCACCTCCCCTCCCGCACAAAAAAAAAGCAACAAAGCCGTCCGTGGCTGGACCACGATCGCGCCGCGCCCGTGTCCGAGCGAGGCGGCCGATCCAAGAACCAATCCTGCCGGCACGCACTTCCGAGCGCGCGAGCGAGCGACGCCGCTTTCGCTTTGCCGCTCTGCTTTTTGGCGGCGCGTAGTACCACCACAGGACGTCGCGAAAGAGGAGATGAGAGGGAGATCAAAGCAAAGCAGAGCAGGCGCCCGCGACGCAGCGGGGCGAGCCCCCAAATATTCCTCCTGCTTCTCCTTCCTTCTCCGGCTGCCCAGCAGGGCCTGGGGATCGCCGCCCGCGCCGTGGCTCTTTCCCTTTCCTTCCCCTTCCCTTTCCTCGACGGATCGATCGATCAGGTGGCCGTAAGGATCGATGGGTGCTTTGACTGCCCCCGCCTCAAAGGAAGGGAAAAGCCCTTTCGCCCTCCTCTTTCTTTGGCCGCGGCCCCTTTCCTCTTTCCTGCTCGCCGAGGCCGGCCGCTCCGCCGGCGCTCTGCAGCAACCTCGTCGACGGCAGTGCCCAACTCCCAAGAACATCGAGTGGTTTTCACCGAATTCACCGCTGCCGGGATCATTTTCGCTTCGCCCGCACGTCGTCGCGTGTCGCCGCCTCCGTCCATGGCTCTCCTACGTGATGATGATTTCTCGCGCAGCTAGCGGCAGACAAAGCGTGTGCCCCCCGTCCATGTAACTCTTTGGGGATTCACGAGCTGATGAGCTATCAAAGGCGTACTCGAAATGTTCTTGGCAACTTCTTCTAATCTAATCTAATCTAAACAGAACAATCAAACACTCTTTTCTTTCTTGGGTCTTACGCCTGTCATGTTTCGACCAAGCTCGATCGATCCACCAGAAAGTTTGGGCCTAACCGATTAGTACGTACGTACAGCGGGCACATGGGCGAATCATAGTTAGAGCATGTGCATGCTCAATTAATTAGAGCATGCAGCTCTTAACAGATTCCGTCAAAAGGGGCCTTTAAAGGTGGTTTACATCTTGCTTCTTTTGTTACAAGTGTGGAAAGACAGATTTTCTAAAACTTCAGCATTGATAATCGTGTTCTCCTCTGTTTTTACTATGTGTGTGTGCGTATATAATTCATTCCAACTGCAATTCAACAACATTTTAAATCAACAAATTTGAATTTACACAAAGAATTTGGTCCAAATAAATCAAATCATTCAAATTAACCATGAACAAACAAAGCTAAACACACTATTGCTCATGTAGCTACCACTGATGCTCAACGAGATCCTCGCGGAGCTGTCCATGTGTTTCGTCGTCTCAAATCTCCATACACCTCAAGAAAAGCTTGAAATCAGTCGTGGTTCGTACAAGGTTTGGCAGTTGAGACAACATAGTTATAGACTTATATTTCACTAGGCCACCCCTCTCATACTCGTTGGTTTGGCAGTTTAAGGGTTCAATTAGCTACACCTTTTTTAACTCCTCAAATTTGATGAGTTGAAATTTAGGGTTTAGTTAGAGATGCTCTTAGAGAAGAATGCTAGCAACATACCCCCCCCCCCCCCAATATATATATATTTTTTATTCCACATTCTATTTCTTCGTAAAGAGGATGAGCTAGATATCTCAAACATCAAAAACTAGTAAGAAACAATTATATGCTACTTGGAGTTACACAGGTGCAAAGTGTAGCGACTAATTAGCTACTACAAATCACCCACAACACAATATTTGAAATTAACAGCGAAACCTATATTAGGAAACAGTTATAGACTATTTAACCGTGAGCACCCTCTACTTATTCGAAATCAAACAACCTTTCTACAACTTCGACCAAGAGCATACGGTCCATACTCGTACGGGCGGGGGTGGGCAATGCCACGGTGGAGGCCAACTCCGGTGGTCCCGTACACCGGCAGCTCATTACCGTACGACCCGTCGCGATCCCACCGCCCGCTCTCCGAAGCAGTGGCCGCGAGACTCTCGAGCTCGAACAGGTCGGAGCTGGCGTCGCTGCTCTTCTCGCCACCGTCGACGCGCGCCTCCACGTCCACCGGCCGGAGCAGCTCCTCCTCCACCTCCACCACCGGAATCCGGCGGCAGCGTCCCACTGCCGCGGCGGCCACGGCCAGCTCGCCGTCAATGTCCAGGAACCTCACGGTCCGGGTGCTCCGGCTCCGGCTCGCCCGCGCCGCAGACGGCGGCGGCGTCTTGGACAGGCAGGACCGCGCGTACGACGGCGCCGTGGAGCACGCGGGCTCCTGGTCCGCCGGGGCCGTCCGCTGAGCCGAATGACGCTTCCCGGCGAAGATGGAGTTGAGAAGGCTGGCGAGCCGCGCGCCGGGGGACGCCGGCCTGCTGCAGCCGCGGGTGGCGGCCGCCGGCTTCTTAGTCCTCGCCGTCTTCTCCGGAGCTGGATGCTGCTGCTGCTGCTGATGTTGCTTCTGCCTCGGCGCCGCGCCGCCGGACGTGCGGATGCGGTGGAGGCGGCCGAGCGAGCACTCCACCTCGGACGAGGAAAAGTAGCCTCGGCCGGAGCAGTCGGCGGCCGCGGCCGCGGCGCCCTGCGTCGGCGCCTCGCCGCGCGCCCGGTGGCTGGCGGCCAAGGCGGGCTTGTAGTAATAGTAGTAATGCAGGGCGGCCTCCTCCTGCTTCTTGGCCGCAGCCGCCGCCGCCCTTGTCGCCGCCGACGCCGACCTCGCCGCCGCCGCGCTTCTCGCCTCGGGGCCGTCCATGGAGTCGCATATCGCGTCGAGCAGCGTGGAGGAGAAGGACGGCTGGTCGGCCGGCCGCCTCGGCGCCCTGGGCCGCGCCGGCGTCGGCGCCCACCTCATGTCCATCGCCGATCGATCTGCGCACTCAGCCGAGCGGAGATGAGCGGAGCAGAGCAGCGGGCGGCGCGGCAATGATGGTGCAGGGGAGGCGAGCTAGGCTAGGCGTGTGATTTGACTCGACCGATCGATCGGGGAGGAGTGGAGTGGTGTGGTGTGGAGTGGAGTGGAGCAGTGCGGGCGGGCGTGCGGGCGAGGGGATCTTGTTGCCGGGACGGGCGGGGCCCGCCTTCATTCCCCTGTCTGGCTGGCTGCTTCACATCCATCGAGCTTCTCTTCCTTGCTCGTGCCGTCTCACTCCCTGTCTCTCTTGGTTTCCTTTTCCTTTCGCTTTGTCGGCACTTCTTCGCGGCCACTTGGCTCGCCATTTACCATCGCGATATTACCCCTCTGTAAATACGTCACGTCGTAGTGTATATATGTGCAGTTAAATTTTCATGCGTGACCCTGCCAAAAAAAAATTATCATGAGTCGAACGTCTCTAATTTTCACTCATGTTGTATGAAAATTTTAGTTTCCCTGCAAAAACAGATATTACTCTATCTGATCTAAAATAAGTGTCGTGATTTTTTAGCTAAAATTTGAACGTAATAGTGGAGTAACTATTAGGTCTACTGACAAAAAACTATTAGGTCTACTGACATTCTTTTTTTTTTGAGGATTACTGACATTCTTTTTTGAAAAGGAGGATGACCCCGACCCTCTGCAGTTGGGAGATGCATTGCAATCATATTATTAATTATTCACAAAGACCTTAAAAACAAAATTAATAATGTTATATTTATGGTTAAAAAATATTTCCATGATATCAAATTTGAATAAATTCGAAGTATCATTTTAAAATGAGAATAACAATGATTGTAGCATATTTCCTTTATTTAGAATCTGGGCTTCTATCTAAAAAAATATACTTTACTCTTTATTTATTTCATTTTCAGTATTTCCACTCCCTTTATCCCTAACATTTGCATCAGTAGAGAACATAATCCCAAGCTGGATCCAAAATTGACGGGTTGATGTGACCTTAGGCGTTCTCAAAATAGGAATCCATTTTCTATCTCCTTGAAATTGACGTTTCCATATCTTCATCTTGTTGTTGTTTCCACACTTGCTTTTTCTATCCTACCATTCCATTACATAATTTATTTCATTTTTAAGATTAACAACGATCCGAAGTAGCTTGAAATAAATAATAATTGCTTCATGGGAACCATCTCGTGGAAGTTGGGCATTGATGCATGGTATAAATGTAACCATGATGAATTAACTAACTAGTCCACTTATGAAAATTAAAAACTTAAAAATGTAAAACATACATGTTAGTGTTTTAAGCTAAAAAATCTAGTTGAAGTAAACAATCTGTTTTATGTATACTTAAACCATTCTCCAGGATGTATGTTGCGTTCTTGGAAGGATAAATCACTTCCAGAAAGAGGTCTATTGGTTCTTTCACAATTGGTTGGATCGTAGGGGCGATGATTTAGTTCACGGGGTGAGGTCTTTAGTTCAAATCCAGGATGACCTGGTAGTACCAGGAGAAAAATCATCCTAAGGTTTACCCTTGTGTGAGATATCGCATTACTCGATGAAGACTAGAAAGTTTTATGCGGCATACGATGAATTCCTATAGGTCACGTAGGAAGGGTTGAATGTATCGGATAGCAATACCAGAACTCCTACCCCCTATATGCTCGGTGCACTGACATGGAGACCTCCATGGCTCCATGTGAGTGCTATATAAGGGCAACACATGCATAGTAAAGAGGATCCGACTTTAGCATAGTCTAGAGCATTTACACCATGTTGAGATTTTGACACTTCCATTGTTAAAATCTACAATCACACGTTGAGTTATGCGCACTCACCGAGACCCCCTCCCCCTTACAATCTTGTGATCTCCTATATTATCATCACATATAAGAAAAAAAAGGTAGGCGTAGCACCCCGAGATAGACACTATGTGGATCTAGAGTCCTTCGTCAACCTCCTCATAATATCGGTCACGAGGTGCCTACTTTCACGCACCGTGCATATTGGAAACGTGCACGTCGTGTGGTAGGATCATCACTATCACAACAGAGATAATGAAACAATCCGCAACAACATATACAACGGAAGCGAATGTATAGAATGCAAATTGCTTTGAAGACATACATATATAACAACTTTAGAGACACAAATTTATCGAATGAATACAATAAAGGTCTTTCGACAAAATACAACTTATACAACAGAAGTGAATGTAAAGAATGCAAATTGCTTTAAAAGCTTTAAACAAAAGCAAAGGCGTCGATATCCCTAACAGACCGCTATCTGCGGGATAACTAGCTAACGCCATCCATCAACAAACATGCTTCCTGAATTATTGCTGGCTTGATGGATGACTGTCGCAAGGCCAAGTGGTGGATGTGGAGGAAAATTAAGGGTTTTGTCTCCCTCTGATTAGGGTTTGCCCTTACTTGGAAGGAGTGGACTTGCCTGATATAGGTAGGGGCAGTTTGGGCTTGGCTTTAGGGGAATTAGATGGACTGGCTGGAGCAGAGACGGGAGGGCCAATTAGCAAGTTTTATTTGCAAATCCATTTAAAATTTAAGTGGCTATTAGTGCCCTAATATTTATCCGTTCGGGTATCGGGCGAATTCAGATTCAAGGAGATTTTATATGTGCCATATCTATACTATAAAAAGGCCACACAAAGATTCAATCCTTTAGCACTTTCTTCAACTAACTAACTAAAAAAATATATCCATTCAATGGGTTTGAATTACAAGTGCTAGCTAGATTTGTGCTAAAATTGTGAAACAATTTGGGTAGCTACCAAGTGTCACAAAAAGAATGTGTCCAAGGTTTAGGGTGAGTCTCGGTGCAGAAGATCAATAGGGAGAAAGGGATTTACTTATTCACCGGTTGTCAAAATGGTAAAATAGAATATTCAATTAATTAATTGATTAATGTGAAATGACGCTAATGCAGTGCTTATGAGATGCGGATTATTTCTTTATTTGTATTCATAAGAGTCAAATTTAACTAATGAATACAATGATGGTCTTTAGACCAAATACAACTCATACAATGGAAGCGAATGTAAAGAACACAAATTTCCTTAAGAAGTCTTAAACAAAAGCAAAGGTCTCAATATGTCTGCCTAGAACATTGTCTGTGGGATAACTAGCTAATGTTATACGTAAGAAAACCTACTTCCTGCATCACTGTCGGCTAGATGGATCGATGGCTACAACACGGAGCCCGAGGTTGGAGGAGGAGGCCAAGTGGTGGCTCAGGAGGAAAATTAAGGGGCTTGTCTCCCTCTCATTAGGGTTTGCCCTTATTTGGAAGGAGAGGGCCCGCCTTATGTAGGCATGGTTGTTTGGATAGGGTTTAGGGGAATTTGATGGGCTAGCTGGAGGAGGGAGGGAAGGGCCCAATTAGCAAGTTTTATTTGCAAAACCCTTTAATATTAAACCAGATTAGTGCCTTCATATTTATCCACTGGATATAAAAAAAACTTTGGTTCGGATGATATTTTATATGTGGCCTATCTATACTATAGCAAGGCCACACAAAAAGATTCAACCCATTTGGAACTCGTTTACTAACGAACCCAAAAATATATCCCTTCACTTAAATGAATGGGTTTACACTAGGAGTGCTATCTAGGCTTGTGTTAAAATAGGGAAACAATTTGGGTAGCTACCCAATGTCACAAAAATCCAAGGTTTGGGGGTGAGTTTTAGTGAAGAAGATCGAAAGGAAGAAGGGCATTTACTTATTCACCATTTGAATACTCAAATTATAGAATTGATTAATTGAAATGATGATGACGCAATGCTTATGAGATGCACATGATGCACAAATATTATATTAGGCAAAACAATATCTAGGGGATTACTCCCGGGATGTTATACACGACACCACTCAACGGGAATCTCGTCCCGAGATTCCAAAAGAAGGTGTGGGGGGAAGGAATGCAAAAGGCAAAGAGGACATATTAACCTTGATGTTCTTCTCGACACCACTCAATGGAAGTTCACTTCATCGTTGCGCCATGAAGGGAAATGGAGTGAAGAACTTTAGCTCAAGGTCAATTCAGAAAAAACGAGTCTATATGGGATAGACAAAAAACAAAGGGCCGAACCATCGAGATCCTAAGGCCTCCTTTGGTTTACTGGAATTTTGTGGTAATTTTAAAGGATAGGGATTTTGTAGGAAAATTTCCTTTGGAGCCCTTTGTCTTGAAGTAATGGGTTCCTATTCCTATGTAGGACAGGAAGCAATCCTTCACATTTCAAAGTAAAAAATAGCCTAGACTCAATGAAAATGTTCCTACCCTATGAATCAAATGACACCTATTTCTTACATGAATTGAGATAAATGTCATCTAACTTCCTATGATTTTCCTATTCCCATCATAATCCTATCCCTTGAACAAAAGGAAGCCTAAGATGATGAATGACCAGGAGACGATAGATTTAAAACATGTGAAGTGGTAAGAGAGGAATTAGAGTAAGGTGAGGAATAAAAGAATTTCTACTTGAAAATATTCCACACATTGTTTTTGCAAAATAGTGGTAAGACTCAACTACGACTGTTAGAGAGGTTATCCTACAAGCATCGGACCCTACTGCTTCAAAAACTATTCGTAATGGAGTGACTATGGGTTTCAAAACATTATCTCTGATATCACTTGTAACACCCCGAGATCGACACTATATGTAGATCTAGTATCCTCCGCTAGCCTCCATATAATATCAATCCTGAGATGCCTACCTTCACAAAATGTACACGTTGAAACGTGCACACTGTTGGCAGGACAGTCGTTATCACAACACAGATAACGAAATAATCCGCAACAACAACATATATACATATAGACAACTTCGAAGAGTCAAATTTAATGATCGAATGCAACAGGGGTCTTTCAACCAAATACAACTCATACAATGAAAGCACATGTAAATAATACAAATTGCCTTAAGAAAGCTTAAACAAAAGTAAAGATGTTGATATCCCTACCAGACCATTGTTTGTGGGATTACCGGCGAACATCGTCCATCAACAAATCTGCTTCCTGAATTGCAACCGGCTGGATGGATGGTTGTGGCCCGGAGCCTGAGGTGGTAGGAGGAGGCCAAATGGAGGAGATATGGGGGGGGGGGGGGCTTGTCTCCCTCTCATTAGGGTTTGCCCTTATTTGAAAGAAGCCAGACTTGCCTTATATAGGTATGGATTGTTTGGACTTGGCTTTGAGGGAATTAGATGGGCTGCCTGGAGGAGAGAGGGAAGGGCCATTAGCAAGTTTTATTTGTAAATCCATTTAATATTTAACTGACTATCAATGCCCTCATATTTATCCGTTTGAGCGTCAAACGAACTCCGATTTGGAGGAGATTTTACATGTGGCCTATCTATATTATAACAAGGCCACACACAAAGATTCCACCCATTCCGACTTATTTTAACTAACAAACTCGGAAATATCCCCATTCACTTAAGTGAGTGGCTTGAACTTCGAGTGCTAGCTAGGGTTGTGCTAAAATAGCGAAACAATTTGGGTAGCCCCCAAGTGTCACAAAAAGGGATGATTCTCGGTGCAGAAGATCAAACGGGAAAAAGGAGTTTACTTATTCACCATTTGACAAAACAGTATACTCATATAAGTCAACTGATTAATGTGAAATGATGATGAGCCATGCTTATGAGATGCACATGATGCACAAACATTATATTAGGAAAACAATATTGAAGGGATTGCTCCCAGGATGTTAATGTAGGAAGTTGGGCTTTTACCCACATCGGGTAGAACATGGGTATATCACGTGTCTCCTTTTATATGTGTTCTAGATCCACTGTAACCTCGCATGGTTTCCCCGACTACAAATCCCTGCACTTATTGTCGATCTGCGAAAAATCCTTGGACGACTGGTGCCGACCATGGGGACATCACATCAGATCTATGGACCTTTGGAGTCAGCCAAGCCGGCAACTTCGGGATAATTGTTGTGAGCAACATCGCATTGGGGTGAATCTTGTAAGAAATCCACCAGTAGGTCACTTTCGGGGTGAATCAATGAGCTACAAATCTAAGAGGGGCGCCTGAATTATAATTAGGAATATGACTGCAATCATCTCACGATTACTCACCTAAAAATCTTGTTGGAGCACGGTGGCCATCCGTTTCGACGAGGAAGACTATCCAACATGCTCCATCATCCGGGGAGACACACATTGCTCACTTCGCCATTAATGAGAGATGCGCGGGTTCATCGCATCTTAGTCGATAGGGGGGTTGTGTTGGGCTTCATCATGCTGGAAGCCCTGGAGTAGGTGCAAAAAATAATGTTGTAATATTTTTAAATGTTCATGTGATAAAAAAAAGGTCATTTTCTAAAAAACAATGTCAATGTTTTAATTAAATAAAACAGGCTAGGAAAATCAGGTCAAAAAGCCGAAATAAACCACTAACGACTAAAAGGTCCGCTTGTCTAGCGCATAGGGCGTGGGAAGGCAACAAAACATGTTCCACGATTTTTGTAGCAACGGTTAATCGGTTGCCCCATTTTCTTTCCCATTCTGCTTGTTTCTTTCGTTGCGCAACTATTCAATTTTTAAAACGTTTGTGAAGTTTAAATATGTTCAAGAATTTGAAAATATTCTTGAATTATGAACATGTTATTAAATTAAAAAAATGTTTCGATATTAGAAAAATTCACGAACCTACAAAAATGTTCATGAACTTAAACTGATTCACAATTAAAAACTGTTAATGAATTTGAAAAAAAGTATTTACCAATTTCAAATATTTTACCAAATATTAAAGAATCATGATTTTTAAATGTTATTTTTTTAAATTTCCACATATGTTTTAAATTAAAAAATATGAACAAGAAATAGAAAAGGAGAAAATGAAAAAAAAAAGCGAAAGGAAAACCCCGGGCAGAAAACTGAAAAAGATTGCCTAAAAAAAGAAAACTAAAAAAACAATTAACACCATACAAACTAAAACATTCAAGAAGAAAACCCAGAGTATGTAGACCATTACGAGGGAGGGGGTTGAATAATTGCTTGACTCACTTAAAAGTTGCTTTACGTGCCCCGCTCCACACGTGGACTAGGATCCACCAACACGAAGGAGTCTACAACCGCGAATGCTGAGCATAATTGGTTTTATGCCAACATTCGACATTGTCAATATTTGGCAAGCCACATTCAGAAAAATCAAAAGTTATCAAAATTTGACAACATTTTTGTCAAATTGACAAGAAAAATTGGTAGCCAACCAGTCCCAAGCCAACATTTGGCATTTCCCAAACATTGGCATTCCAACTTTTGGCATCGAACCAATTATGCTTGCTATATCTCTCATATATCAAGTATGGCATCTCTCTCACCTGAAAGCAGCGCGCATATAGGGCCAGCCCATTATTGAGGTTGATCACTCGCTTGCCCGACATAGTGTTTGCTCTGGACTTTTTCTCTTCTTTTCGTCATTTCTCTCCAGCTGTTACCTTTGGTTTTCTGTTTTTGCATCGTTCTTCGTCATTTATTTCACAATTTTTAAGGTTTTTCTTCTCTTTTCTTTTCCGGTGTTTACTGGCTTTTCTTTGTTTTTGTCTGTTTCGTTGTGTTTTTTGTTGTTTTTATTGGTTTTCTTTGCACTCCCTTGGATACGTATTACTTGCTGCTCAAACCGGATATATCTAGATGTACTTCATTGATAGATACATTCATTTGAACGACAAGTAATATGAATCGAAGGCAGAACATTTTTTATATACAATAGGAACACTTTTTATATACATGTTTAGCATTTTTCAAATACATAATTATTATTTTTAGAAATTTATTTTTCATGTCTACTTTTTTCATACATATCATACATTTTATTGTATACAAAGGAAACATTTTTATATACAAGTTAAACTTTTATGGAAAGACATGATTAACATTTTTTAAAACATATATTTTGACATCTATTTATTTACATAAACATTCTACATTTTTTTAAACATCAGAAACATTTTATATATACATGGTCAACATTGTTCAAATACGCGATTAGCATTTTTTACAATTTATATCTTCTGATGTCTACTTTTTTTCATACACATTGTATGTTTTTTATACATTTTTCCTGAACATCGGCAACATTTTTTTGTATGCACATTCAATAGCTTTGAAATGCATGTTTATCCTTTTTTAAAGGAAAACTTATAATTGTTATTTAGGCCAATATTTTTCATACACATTGTATACTTTTTCTATATACATATAACTCTTTTGGAATGTAATATTTTCAAAGACTCCTGTATTTTTTTTGTAATATGTGTTCATAATATTTGCAAACATTAACAAAAGTTAAAAAAATAAAGGAGATAATGAAAACAAAAAATGTAAAACTATGAGCACTTTTGAGGCCAGTGGCTTTAGTCTAGGCCGGCCCAACACGTGGAAAGCGACTTTCGGTGCCTATGGTCAATGGCGAATGGTCGATGGTCCACCAGTTATTAGATTTAACCACCATGCAGTTGGGCCAGCCAATTTACTTTCGCGCGTGAGTGCGAGTTAGCTCAACTAGCGTTAGAGGCACTGTATAGGAGCTCTAACATAGGCCCCCCTGTTTACAAGCTCTTTGGTGAAATAACGGCACGAAAAATGGGCCGACAACCATAACCATGCTTTGTGCGTCAGCCCTCTTCTTTCTCCAGTTGATACAAGTGACACTTTTTTTTTTTGCGGGGAAGTGACACATTGCATTTACCGACTCAACGCAATTCCTACAGGTATTTGTTTAGTGGTATTCCTACAGGTCAAATAGGAGGAAAAAGGCACTGAGCCCTAGATTATGGGATGGCCCAAGAATGCATTGCTCAGGTATGGATTTTTTTTCGGTTTTAGGAACCATTTAGAAGGTTCTGGTGAGGTTCTTTTCTTCTTCAGGTTTTTTGTTCAGATTCCTTTATAAAAAGTTCAAAAAGTCACCGAATTATTAAAAACAAATCAAGATTTTTTTGGACTTTTACAAGAATTTCAAATTTTAGAAAATTAGATTTTTAATGAAATGTTCTGATTTTTCTTAAATTCTTCTCAATAGTCAAGAAATGTTCGCATTTTTAAAAATTTCTCAAAACTAAAAAAATCCTTGAAAATATCGGAGTTGGTTCGAATTTTGAAAAAATGTTTTCATAATTCAAAAAGTATTCAGATTTTGAAAATTATTCTCAAAACTAAAAAAATGTTCAAAATTTTTAAAAAATGTTGGAGTTATGTTCTCATATTTTTAAATCAACTTTCTGAAATAAATAAATTGTTCATATTATTTTTCAACAAACCGATGAAAAATAGATTGAAAATGAGAAAAAAAAAACCTTCAAACGTACACCATCGAAGAAACTTCGTTTGCTACTACGTTGCTATAACACTCTGAGAATGGGCTGACCCAGTAAGACGACCTATAACCTATGTTGTGTATAGATTGACTGATTGTTAGGTTTAAGCTTTGGGCGACCTATAACTTATGTTGGGTGCCAGGTAAGAAAACAAAGGGAAAGCAATTTTCTTCAAGACGAAGGGAAGCCCGGATAATTGAATGAAGTTTGGGACAGAACTCCAAAATAACAGATCCTTTCCTTCTAGTTTGTTGTTTCGGTTGGGACAACAAGAAATGGGATAATCATTTCAAATCAATTTCTCTTTGTTTTCCTAATTGAATTCCAGGCAAAAAATCAATGAAATAGGATTTGGATCAGAAAATCAGGAGAAGAAAAGCAACCGAACCATAGATCCTACGCCAACCCTCAATACCAAGTTCTTACTTCTAACCTAGTTTTTTCCCATCTATCTAACTTCCTTGACTACCTCACGCCCTGTGAGTTTTACCTCATATTTGACTTGTTGACGGACATATCAGAAGTCCCTCGGCGAGGATTTCATTTGAAAGTGTAGCGGCGACTAACTAATCAGAGGGCACTCCTGGGGGGGGGGGGGGTGATTTTGGTGGGCGAGGAATGTGCCACTTATTTGGCCATCGAGTTTGTTTCTTTTGAATCATGTACTTCTTGTGCTAGCCTTTTGATTGAATAAGTGTGTGTTCTTATCACCCGCTGCTAGCCACTCAATTCGGTGGTATAGCTCTACAAGCCTGCCATTTTGACTTCAGCATGGGACGGGTCGACACGATGCGGCAATGACCAAAGATTAGCCGGTTCCTCTTAAACTTCTCTAATCTGCTTCCTCAGATATCCAAATGAACTAGCTTCCCATCTTGTGAGGGTGTGTGCAAAGGATGGAGTTTACTCTTCACCTAATTAAGCGAGTCACAAGGGTCCTCCGGTTTCCATCCATATAATCACATTGGCCAACTCCCGAATGTGTCTCCCACATAACCTCGTACCCACAGGCACAAGTTAAACTTCTAGGCACGTTCTCACTCAATCAATGGGACAATGATGAGATGTTGCGGGAGTCAAACAAGCAAGCGCCACAAAGGGAAACATATTACACCACTCTGAGTTAGCTAAAGCACGATCAAGACGAGGGGACCTCCAATTTAGTGACGCGAGCCAGCACAAACAGGCTGTTGGGTAACGTAGCAGAAATTCAAAATTTTCCTACGTGTCACCAAGATCTATCTATGGAAAAACCAGCAACGAGGGAAAGAAGAGTGCATCTACATACCCTTGCAGATCGCTAAGCGAAAGCGTTCAAGTGAACGGGGTTGATGGAGTCGTACTCGTCGTGATCCAAATCACCGATGATCCTAGTGCCGAACGGACAGCACCTCCGCGTTCAACACACGTACAGCCCGGTGACGTCTCCCATGCCTTGATCCAGCAAAGGGAGAGGGAGAGGTTGAGGAAGACTCCATCCAGCAGCAGCACAACGGTGTGGTGGTGGTGGAGGAGCGTGGCAATCCTGCTCAACGACGTGAGGTGTTCGTGGCAACAGTATTTCAATCTATCCCCCTTAATATTCAGTTTAGACGGTCCTTAGCGGGCAATCGTTGGGAAGAATGGCTCCATCTAGTTAGGAGACTAATGGAGGTTCAACTTTCTCACCAATCGATGGATTACGCTGGAAGTTGACTAAATCTGGAGTATTTACAGTTAAATCAATGTATATTGATATTATTAATTCGAACTCCATTCCAACTTCCAAGTTTGTCTGGGCTGTCAAAGTTCCTTTAAAAACTAAAGTGTTTATGTGGTTTGTTCATAAACAAGTTATTTTAACAAAGGACAACTTGATAAAGCGTAATTGGACAGGACCTACTAGGTGTAGTTTCTGTGATCGGGATCAGACGATTAAGCATCTGTTCTTTGATTGCCCATTGGCCAAAGTTATTTGGCGGACGGTCCATATTGCTTTTAATATTACTCCACCGAATTCTGTCAACGCATTATTTGGGACATGGCTTAATGGGTTGAGCCTAACTTAGCAAGACATATTCGGGTTGGAGTTTGCGCTTTGTTGTGGACTATCTGGAATTGCAGAAATGATTTGGTTTTTAACAGAACATCACGGATTCATTTTTGCAGGTTATTTTCTGAGCTACAGCATTGATCCGTTCGTGGTCGCTACTCACTCCGATGGAGGCAAGTGAGCATTTGGTTATTGGATCTATCCGTTGGGAGATGATAGCTCGGGATATGTTCAACCGGTTTGGATGGCGGTCATGTAATATGATAGGCAATTAGTTTACCTATCTATTTTTAGCCAGCCGGTTGTGGCGTCTTTTCCTGGCTAGTTTGTGTATCTAGCCTTTTAGGCTCTGTGTGAGCTCCTTTTTCTTTTTTTTCAGTTGGAGACTTTGGAACCTTGTTGGCATCTTTTGTTATTTGGTTAATAAGATGGCCGTATGTATCAAGCTAACGCACAGGCCGGGAGCCCCCTTTTTGAAAAAAAAAGCTGCAACATTAGTTCCATTGGATTCCATTCAGCCTGCGTTTCCTGAATCCGTGGAACCTGCACCACATCGTGCCCATCCACAGAAGACAAGGGGTAAAAGTTCAGATACATGCTTGTACTCAAATTCAAAGAGGGGAAAAAAATGCATCTGATCCATCTGCCCATCCGGAAAGGAGAGAGAGTGCCATACCACTGACTCGAGTATTAGGTGGAAGGTGCCTTGAATTGGAAGGTCCAATACCAGGATGGGGGCTCCGGGTCCCTGACTTGTCTCCGGCGGCGATGGCTCATGCGCCTGTGCCGGCGGTGGGTGTCTCTCCGGCGAAGACGGCCACGACGGGTGCCGGCGGGAGCGGTAGAGGCAGGCCGTGAAGGCTGCAGGTGTAAGAATAGCAGTGCACTGCGGAAGCAGCAGAGGCGCGGCGGCGACGGGGCGGGCTCGTAGTCGTCATCATGCTTTCGTGCAATATCTACAAATGAAGTTCAGCAGAAAGACCACAAACAAGCCTAACAAAGAATTCAGAAAAACCACAAAGAAGCCTAACAAACAAAGTTTCTACCTATGTTTGCTATTGCTACGAACAAGTGCAGAGCAACCTCAACCAAAAAACACATGTGTTTTTTCCTCACTGTCGACCACATGAACGAACGCAATTTATTTCAGCCGTCGCCACAAACTTGCGAGGAGCTCCCCACCCGGCCGCAGGCCCCATGGATGAGAACGCCATGCGTTGAAGCAAGCAAACAAGCCAAAGTAGATAAAACCAGAGAGTAGTCAGGATATGTGCCTCCAATTCCAAATATACCTGCTCGTAGATTGACAAAAGAAATTTGGATCGAATCCAACAAGACGGAGACCGAATCAGGCCTGACCTCTGGTATTCTTACGACTGCACAGCGGCACCTGAGCAAACTGAGCGCCGCTCTGGCATGCTCCCGTCTCCTCCCGTGTGGCCGTCGCCCCAGCTCCACCCTCCTTCTTCCTCCTCCCTCCTCCCTCCTCAACCCGACAGCGCCGCCGCCGTCGGACTTTGCTCCGTGGTGCATGGTGACACTGCCGCGGGGGAAGGAATGGTGGGAGGGAGCGTCGGGGCGCACCGGATGGAGGGATGGCACGGCGGCAAGTGTGACGCGCCGGGAGGACCTTATGGAGCAGCAACAAAAAAGGGTCAGACAAATTAAAACGCGATTTCATTTTTTCTTCTTCTGAAAATCAAAGGAGGTTACGATAAGAATAAGTTGACAGCATTCATGATTCATCCATGTCGATCCCACGGACCTTGGCGATCATGCCGACGCCCATCTCGATGGTGAGCTTGGCGAGGAAGAGGTCGTCGGCGAGGAGGCGCTCCCTGAACCATGTGAAGCCCAGCAGCCAGCCAGCGGAGTAGCGGCGAGCGCTCCATCTCCGCGAAGCGCCGCACGATGTCGCCCGTGACGCGGCCGCGGCGAGGTCCGCCGGCAGGCTGGAGAGCTTCCTCCCCGCCTGCGCCAGCATGAACAGCGCCTCCCTACGGTGGCCGCCCCACTCGCCGCCGCCGTCCCCTGTTTCGTCATCCCCGCCGCCGCCGCCGTCGTTGCCGTTGTTGCCGGGGAGGGCGAGGGGGAGGAGGATGGGGAGGCGGGGGCGGGGAATGGCAAGGCGGAGGCGGAGCGGGAGGGAGCGGAGGGAGGGAGAGGCGGGAGGCGGGAGGAGGAGGAGGGGGCAAGAGGTCGTGCGGGATTAGGACAGGAGCAACCGACGGGAGAGCGTGGGGCTCTCGTGGGTTTCTTTTTTTTCTTCGAGCCTGGGAGACAGATGACGGGGGTGGATAGTGGGATTAGTGGGCTGAACTAACCGTGGTTTGATGCTAAACATTCAGATGATTTGGATCGTTAGATCCTTTAATTGGATGGATGAGATGAATTAGTTCTCCGCCCTCTTGTACTTTTTTTTGAGGAGAAATATTGCCGCATTTATTTAATCAAACGCATTTGGAATGTCATCCGAGATTACATCGAGCACACACTCCGGGATGACCCCCAACCAAACATTGCAAAGTTCATCTCCTACCCCTATTTTTGCTAATTTATGAGCGGCAACATTTGCAGTACGACGAACCAAAGTGACTTTGGAGCTAACAAATGAAGAAAGCAACGTCTTGAGCTCTTGAATCAGTGGGCCAGCAGTTGACATCTCCTTGTGCTGACAATTTAGCATCTGAACTACTCTTTGTGAATCCAGCTCCACATGTATCTTCTCTGCTTGTATCTGCTGCGGCAACACAAGGCCTCTCTTGCATGCATGAATCTCTAGCATTTCTGGGTCGGTCATGCCTCGAAACATATGGCACAACCCTGCACGAACGGCCCCCTGCTCATCCCTTATCACAACACCAGCCCCTCCCTTTCTCCCTGACCTAGAAACAGCCCCGTCCGAGTTGAGCTTAAGCCACCCCTCATCTGGAGGCTTCCACTTCCGCTTGATTTGTTGCTCTCTCGGAGGCTTGTTGTCGTCATGGACAACTCTCCATTCAGCCATGTGAGTGACCGCGAATTCTATAATTTCATGTGGCGGGGCTATGCTCTTTCCTTCCCTCGTTTCATTCCGTGCTAACCAGAGCTCGTACGTAGCCTGAATCATTGCTCCACGCTCGTCATTAGACGCCCCGGCGAACCATCCCAGAAGCCAGCGAGCCAACGCACTCTGGGAGTCGATCGGACACGGTGGTTTGGCCACCAAAACTCCCTTTTCTGAGTACAACAGCTGCCAGAACAATGTGGAGTGCGGACAGGACCAGAACCGGTGAAGCACCGTTTCTTCCCTCCCACACGCCGCGCAAAAAATCCCAGGCTTGATTCTCCTTCGGTGCAATTCAGCTCCCACCGCCAGTCCATTTCGAATCATCCTCCACATGTGAATTTTGGCCTTAGAAGGCGCATTGGTGTCCCATAATGCCAAGTATCCTTTATGCTCTTCAACAGAACTCGAGGGCTCCGGCCGTCCGGTCCTTGCATTATCCAATGCCCTCCGCAAATGATACCCAGATTTCACCGAATAGACACTATTTTGCGTGAAGTTCCAAGCAAGATAGTCCTCACAGCTCGGACCCCCAATCGCTATTTGTTGTATATCCTTTTCGTCATCCTCCGAGAACATCAACTGAACTCTCTCCATATCGCAACTACACCCATCTGGAGTTAGCAAATGAGCTACCTTGATGGCGCCCTCTTGTACTTTTATAGGTGTAGATAGATAGATAGATAGATAGATAGATAGATGTGGAGGTAATCTGGCGCGCGGAAGCGGTCATGGATGCATGGCGCTGAGGTGCCACCACTGATGCACGAGCTTTCTTCTTTTTGTATGCACACACATCACGGTTCTGACGCAGGATATTTTTAAAGACCCGCGGACAAAAAAAATACCCTGTGTGTGCAGCTTTGGCCAGAGCCACGAAGAAGCTAGCTCGTACTACGAGACGGTGTCAGTCTACGCGTTCGTCTCGTGGCTCCGTGAATCTCTCTTTGTTTTCATCTTTTCCAAATGAGATTCTCTTAGTAGTTACATGCACGCATTTGGTGCTACATTGACAAACTTGATTAGGTTTGATGTGCTAATCATAACATGATTGTTGCTCCCCGCAGAAAAAAAAAGATGATTGTTACAGTGTTGACGGTTTTATTTTCCTGATGAAAAGGTCATTGACGATGAAGAGAACACGTTACAAAGCTCAGGGCCCTGAGCAGGAGAGATGGCCGAGGGAGCCACACGCCGTGCTAATTAATCCGGCATGAACGCGGCACCGGGGCACGAGCTTCCTTCATCTATACTTACTTATAAAAGAGCAAATATTATCTTCTCTAAATGCACCCCACAAAATATACACGGATACATCATCACCGCATGATTAGTCTCACTAAACTCAATCTAACGGCTAGCCTTAACCTAATCTATTCTCTGTGTGCACTTAACAATTTACATTGACTGATCGTACTCCACCGTGAAGGAAAATATGAAAGTCCACGCCTGGTCAATTAAGAAACTATGATCACGGACACATCCTATTAAGAAACTATTCACAGGCGCATCTAATTATTAGGAAACTAATAACAAACACATCCTATTATTAGGAAACTAATCACGGGTGCATCTTATTATTAGGAAGATAATCACGCGCATCCTATTAAGAAATTAATCATGGACGCATTTAATTATTAGGAAACTAATCACGGACTCATCCTATTAGATAACTAATCACGAACACATCTAATTATTAGGAAACTAATTGCAAGCGCATCCTATCGTCTCCTATCAGGGAATCACGATCGCGAGTTGCCTGCCGTCACCAGCCCACCACCCACACGAGCCACAGTGGGAGACACGCGAGGAGGAGCTGCGGCTTCCTCCGAACACACACACGTGCCGTCGCCACTTTCGTCTTCTGCCTTGAGGCCAGATCACGCTCTCCGGGAACCACCGGCATCCGCGTCGACTTCAGCTCCGTCCACAACTCCCACGCTGACAACCACCCACCGCCGACGCCCTTAAAGTGGGGACCATGCTAGCATTTTTTTTGTCTTGTTTTCACAGCTGATTCTATGTAGTCAAGACATCTCTACACTTCTCTATCTGACAATGGCTTCTTCTTTTCAACAAACCATAAAGGTCTCTTCCCACTATTGTGGTTGACACTCAATTGTAAAAATAATTCTTAACTGTAGTTTGTTGGCACTGAAACGGTTCCTTAGCTTGTCCTAAGTGACATTTTCATGTGTGATTATAGTTGCTTAAATCTGTGCATATGGAGAATCATGATGAGTCTTCTAAATAATTTTGAGTTTTATGCATTGGGAACACTGGGTGGTCTTTTAATACAGGAGACATGTTGATTAAGGAGAAACGATATTTAAATTATTTATACGAGTTGGGAATAAGAGATTGTGTATTTTATAGGGAAATTTCAAATTTATGAATAAATTGTCTTATATTAAGTTTAGTATAATGTGTTAATCCAAATAGACGCGTCTTGCACGTGCACACTTATTAATTTAAATAGACGTGCGTTGCACGTGCACACTTACTAGTTTTGTACTAGGTCGAAAACGTGCCTTGGCGCGTGAGGGTACCCGTCCCAACGACATAGCCAATCAGGGAAGATCAAACAACATAATGCGTTAATAGTAAATCAAGTTTAGCACATGTATTCAACACTGATTTTCTGGTTCAAGAGAAAGAAGAAACTTCACTATGTACCACAAAAGTCATCCACGCATGATATCTGTCTCGGCACTAACCATGCAATTGGTATTTCATGCAAGATGAGATAGATCACTAATTCGGAGCATTAAAATTGCACAATTTATTAGTAAAATGGCCAGGCGACTTGAATGGAGCAGATCACTACTAGAAAAAGGGCTACTAATGGCGCATCTAATTTGACCATTAATGGCGCATTAGTGGTGCGCCATTACTAGCACGCCATTAGTAATATTTATTAATGACGCACCACTGGTGCGCTTAGTATATAGGGCACGGTGCGCCATTAGTATGCCTCCCAGGGGCCATGTATAGCCAGGTGCTTTGGCATACTAATGGCGCACGACAACAGGATGCGCCATTAGTAACCTCGGCATACTAATGGCGCACTGCTTAAAGATGCGCCATTAGTATCCTCTGGCATACTAATGGAGCACTGTGATGTGATGCGCCATTAGTATGAATATTAGTTTTTTTTTAATTTTTTATTTTTCTGTTTTTTTGCACAGGTTACAAAATGTATAATTGGACAAAATATAGACATCACACATCAACAACAGATTCATCGAATACAATAGAAGATTAGTCTCTGAATATAATTCATCATATTAGTCTCCGAATACAATTCATCATATTAGTCTCCGAATTGAAAAGACCGAACAAAGATAGAACATTATATTACAAGTCTCGAGACCGCGAGTAGCGAGTTTGTCTTCAGATTACAAGTCGATATCGATCATCTAAACTACCATCACATAGAAGAGAGTTGCGGTCATCACGATGAGCATCATCACGATGAAACTCGTCTTCACCCGGTTCCTCCAACGCTCCCTCCCCTCTCCCGCTAGATAGCGGGCGTATCTAGATTCGGCCTCGTCCCTAGTGGTGTACCATTTGTAACTGTTACCGCTGAATCGGTGAACCTGTCTCCGACACTCCTCCCAGTCGTCGTAGACTCCGGGAACCTTACCCTTGTACACGACATACGACGGCATCGCTATGCACTAGCCAAACGAAACGTTAGTACCAATTCACAGACAATACATAAGCAATATATAAGTATGCAACAGAACGATCGGAAGAGAAAAGCAAGACATTAATAGCATCGATTACATCTAAGTTGAACGACTCTCGAAACCAAACAGACATACTACAAGTTCATTAAAGTTTAATTACAACATGAGCCAATCGATGTTTCAGAACTAGACACAGCATCACTGCTTTCGACTCGACTCAAGGGACCGGAGCATGGATGAAGCCGCCGTCTATCGTGGGAGTCATGAAATTATGGGCGTTGTCAGCCTGCATTTGTAGCATTCCGTCTATCTCACTGTTGGACGGTTGATTTCTAAGGTAGAACTGCACCGACGTACAAAGGACATCTTGATGGATGATTTCTGCAAACTCCGACTGGATGCGAAAGAATTCTTGTCTGATGTCCGCGTCCTGGATTGCCGACACGCTCGCGGCCCAATCTTTGAGTTTACTCGGTAGCAGAAGTTGATGATGGTCCCGTACGATCGCCCGCATGTGATGGATGGCGTAGTAGGCACCCTTCTGACCGCCAGGCGGCTGCTTGACGCAGCAGAACGTCGTATTGTGGGAGAACACGTGCTTGCCGTACTTACGAATAGGCCTGTTGAAGGTGCCTCCAGATATGGCGTAGCCGGGGAGAACATCATCAAGAACCTTCTTGACATTTGTGTAGTCTACGTTCGACTGACGGTCCGGGTCGAAATACGTGGCCATGGAATATTTGGGGCTTAGGAGGATGAGCGTGCAATGTGTGTCACTGCAGAAAACACGGAATGTTAAAAGAAAAATGATCGAAATCTAAGAATTCGTATGTTACGGGGCGGTTGAGGGGAGGACTTACTCGGGAAAGTAAGGCGCGAGGAAGTTATCCTTATCTGGGTTTGCCAGAATGACGCCTTCGAGGTAAGAACTCGCGACCTGCCGGTCCCCAGCGCTGCCCAAGATCTTGGCACGCACGTAGAAGAGGTCGACTATCACGATGTCCGGGGTCTTGTCGCGAATGATCCACATCTCCATACTCAGCGAAAATAGCCGAACGAAGGTGTAGTGCAGCGGATGAAGGTTCAACATAGCGTGGATGTCATCAAACCGCAGGACGATCGTACCCCCGATGGAGTTATCCACAAAGCCCTTGCCCTCTGGCACCTTGGCCACGAAAACCGGGTATGCCACATCCTTCTCTCTGAGACGCCGCTTCTCCAAAGAAAGAACACTGTCATGCAGACTCCGCATAGCACCGGCTGCAACATCGAGCATATTTCTCGGTAGCATCGGCCTACCCGCCACATGCACCCTCCTCATTAAATCCTCAGGTGAAGGTGGCCCGTCTTGAGCACGGATCGTACTCGATGCCGGCTGGCCCGCACCCTTGTTAGTCTTTATTTTGCGTGCCTTCTTCTTCTCCTGTAATGGGACCGAGTTCTGCTCACAGACCGCCTTCTTGAGTGTGTTGGGGCTGAGAATATTTCGCACCTCGCCTATCTGAGGCTCGGTGAAGTCGGCAGCTGGAGGCGTCTCCTGAGAGCTGAACGACAGACGACACCTGTTGCAACTTGGCTTCTCCGCGGTACCAGCTAGATCGCGCACGTCTTTTGTTGGGTTGGGTTCTTGAGAAGGAGGCCCCATGAAGTCGCCATCGTACCCATGATCGGCAAAGTACCGATCGACGTTGCCAAATGTATCGTCGTCGTCGTCGTTCTGATCCTGTGCCATATGCATGTTTGGATCCAGTGGCATAGGGATGTCCGGCACCGTTGCGGCGGTCTTGCCATGGGGCCGACTTGGCGCCGGCACGACTGGCGGTGTTGTCTTTGGGGTGGTGTCCCCCGCCCCCAAACGAATCTGGCTCTTCGGCCAAAGCAGGGGCCAGCTCAGGCAGGTGCTGAGGGTCATCACGTCATCATCGTCGGCCCCGACGGGTTGAATCGGAGGTAACAACTCGTCGCAGCCTGGCGGCACCCGAACCAGTTGAACCCTAAACAAGTTGGGTGGCATCTGGGTACCGTGGAACAAGGGGTTGCCCGGTTGAACGATTTTGCCCTTGGCGACATCGACCAACTCATTGTTCACGAAGTGCAGGAGAGTGCACGGAACATCGGCGGCGCCCTGCGAAAACATGTAGGGCGTCAGGGATGCCCAGTCAAAGGCAAGGATATGAAGTCCTCGGCCGAGAGAGGCTTAATTAGTTACCGTGATGATGGCGTCGAGCTCGGCTAATGTCGAGGCACCGCCAACGGCGGGCGTGCAGTTGACGGAGGGGCCGCTTGCTGCAGAGGTGCCGGCCGGCGTACACCCGGGTGCATTAAGCTCCCGTGCCGGCGTCGGAGACACCAATGCCGCCTCCGTCGGAGACACCAATGGCCCCGCCATCGCGTTCTGCGAGTTGCTGGCCGTGAAGCTAGGAATCAGGGGCGGCCCCTGTTGGCCGCCCGCAATCCACGCACTCAACCCCTGGATCAAGATAGGCACAATGGCGGTGATCGTTGCTCCGAGTTGTTGTTGCACTTGCTCTTGGACAATCTCCGGAATCCGCGCCACCTGTGCCTTGAGTTCTTGAACCTCGCGCGCCTGGCTTTCCGAGCTGGTCTTTTTCTCCTTTCGTCCACCAGTGTTATAGTATGACCCCCATTTTGTCGACAAGCCTTTGCCGGCCACACGACCAGCTGACGTCGGCTTACTGAGCTTATCCTTGTTCTTCATTACATTCAACGCCCTATTTAGAGTGGTGTCCCAAGGGTTGCTCTTAGTCGACCCCGCGCTACTGCTTTCTGTCGCCTGCGGAAGGAATGTGAACCATTTAGAAATTTGGCTTCATTAATTAGAATGCAACCATATGGAGCTAATTACGCAGGGGTGTATTCCTTACCAGAACAAGCTCAAGCGCCCTGGTCTTCGGATCCGTGGTAAGCTCCTTTGTTTTCGGGTCCTTCTTGTACCGGGCCCTGACATAGTTCCTGGTCTGCTTGTCACCGTATTTATCGAAGAGGGGCGGTAGGCCTTGCTCGGCACGGTCCGCCTCCTCCTTGTCCCATATAGGCTCCGCCACTCTGTAACCGCCGGGACCGAGTGTGTGTTCCCCTAAGTTCAGCTCCCGCATTTCTTTCCTCCACTTACTTGATTCGGAGTGTGCGGTGCTCGAGCAATTGATCTTGAAGTCGTTGTAGTCATCTTCGGTGATCAAAGGATTTTTCTCCTTGATCTTCTCATAACTCTCACCTTTCTCGATCATTCTCTTCACATTACTTTTCCAAGTAGACAGGGCCTTGCTCATCTTCGTGAGGGCAGCATTGTTCACTTTATTCCCTTTGAGGCTTGTGTTTTCAAATTCAGCGGGGAACTTGTATCATTCGTGCAGCTTCGTGAAGAGGAGGTTGCTCAAATTCCCTCGGTCAGGATGCCTCAGGTTCTCGGTGTTGATCAAGACGGTGCTCCGGAGAATGCACCCGAGCTGAAGCGAGTACCCGTTGACTATTCGTTCGGGCGCCGTTGGATTCCCGTCGGAGTCCACTTCAGTAACTTCCTCCTTGAGGGTGCGGAGCACGGTCGGGCGCCGGTCCTTCCCTTGCCTCTTCTGGCTGCCATCTGTGCGTGCGCCACCATCATCAGTGGTGGCATCCTCGGCGGCACCATCAGTGGTGGCATCAGTGGGGTCATCCTCGGCGGCACCATCAGTGGTCTCAGGATCGGTGGGGAAGGCGGCGTCCTCATACAAGTGAGGTTGTTCCTCCATCTCCTGGGACAGCTCCCAGAATGCCTTGCCGCCCGAA
Organism: Aegilops umbellulata; assembly: GCA_032464435.1. Classification (NCBI taxonomy): domain Eukaryota; kingdom Viridiplantae; phylum Streptophyta; class Magnoliopsida; order Poales; family Poaceae; genus Aegilops; species Aegilops umbellulata. The sequence continues at coordinate 70,005,649 of CP136054.1, forward strand.
CCCCCGGCCTCATCGTTGTGGGCCATGTTTCTCTCTAAATAGAAACAAAGTTTGGTCAAAAAGTTGGTTATTGTCAAGGAACAAGATCATGGTCTCATCATTTAGGGTTTGTCGACACCGAGGCATCCTAAAATCTAAGCTTTTATCATTGAGGGTTTTTCGACGCCGAGGCACCCTAAAAGCCTAAGCTTTCATCATTTCGGTTTTTATCGACACCGAGGCACCCTAAAAGCCATGCATTAGTCACAAGTACGCCGGGGCATTTGATCCTACTTAATTAACTACTAAGATACCCCGACCCATGCATTAGTCACAAGTACCCCATATGTCCTATTTTTAGCAAAGTCATGCTAAAATTCACGGAAAATTTCAGCATGACCTTTGCTGAAAATAGGACATATGGAGTACCCGAATTTGCCGGAACGAAAGTTAATCGACATTCCGGCAAACTCAAGGGCCTCTCGGGTGGACAAGGCAAAAAAGGCCTCCATCACAACATGGAAAATACATTGGCATGTGAAGAGGTGAAACAATATATGCATCTCCAAGCAGTATCATTCAACATTTTGGACAAACCACTACAAGCAATACTGGATCAGATACAACAAGAATGTGAGAAAATGCAGACAAATACTAACAGATTCAAGTCAAAACCTTTTCTGGTTAGTAAGTGTTTCTTGAGCATATGTATGTAGTAAGTGTTTCTGCTCTTAGTGTTTCAGAACACATATTTTAGCTACCTAGTACCAGTGCTATTACCCAGCAGTTAATTAGCTTTTGCTTTTGCTTTTCAGTGCCAAATTCTAGCTAGTACCAGCAAATTAACATCTAGCAGCAATCATTTTCAAATATATATACACTGGACATTTTAATATTAACCTAAGGAAAAAAGAATAGTTAGGTTAATATTAACCCAAGATACATCAACTATTGCACTGTCCTGCCTAATAAAAACAGTCATGCCAGCATATAGTATATAAATCTGAATTTGTGTTTACAAGAAGAGTGCCCATTGCAATGTAAACCTGAGAACACAACTCACCTCAAGTGCAGGATATAGCAGACACCTACTTCTTCAGTCAAGTGCAGTAAAAGACCGTTTGCAGAACCTGTTTAGTCAGAGTTGAACATTACATAAGATGAGAACTCTACATAACTAATATTGGTATGACAGATAGAAAACTGAGAATGGATAAAAAAACTAAGCATGGCAGCAAGACGCTGATGCATCTTCTGTGTCGCCAACTGGACTAAAAGATGAGTGTTTTTTTATGGTTCTTAGTTAGGCATGAAAACTAAAGCAGCAGCAGCCTGCAGAAAAGCAAGCACCAGCAGGGAATAATGGCCAACCAAAAAAAAGGAAGAACTTAATTGCATTCATCACCGGCGGCTTAAATATTGATAAGATGACAGTGAAGCAGTTTCAGTTTCCGTGTAAAGGTGCTGGATCAGAAAATACTGAAAACAGAGCAATGACTTTCCCTATATATATAGCAAGCAAATAACCCCCCCTAATACTAACTATACCACTCTACCAAGTGGAGTCCATTGCTTAGGATGCACTGCCACTGAAGCATTGGGTACAAGACTGTTACATGAAAGTAAATGCAGCAGTTGAAGCAGAGATTGGTGTACAAGCAAGAACAGAGCAAGTTCTTCTTATCCTCTGCAATTATAATAGGAGCCAATCAAATGGATAAAAGGAGAATTGGTTGATTGGGCATGAAAACTAAAGCAGCAGCAGCCAAATCTTCTCTAATTTCAGAAAAAGAAGAAGTAGAAGAAGAGAATATATGCTTGTTTTCAAAGTCTGCCATTCTAATAATGGAGCTAAACTACACAGCACATGGCAAGTCTTTGGCAACATAGAAATTTTCTAGATAATTGCTTCCTGTGTAAACAAAATGAACGTCTCCTTTTGTCCAAACAACTAAACCTCCTGATTTTATCTGATAAAAAAGGAAGACCAACAAACAAGATTGAGACTTGACTCGGGCATGGTAATTGTGTAATCGAAAAACTAAAATAGTTGATAAGTAAATAAGTTTCACTCTGCATTAAAATTATCTCAAAGCATAATTTCAGTAGGACACAACTGGTTGCCCTCACTCAATAAGAGCCTCTGCGGAACAGAACATAGGAATTGGAAAACACATGAATATGACAGAAATTGGATGTCATAATGTGTTCTATCTTTACACGAATTGAGCATAATAGGTGTTTTTTGCTACAACACTGGAAACCACCTGAATTGTCTTCCCGGATTAGTTGCATGCCATAATTGTCATGGACAGAAAGAAAAGAACAGAAAATTCAGTAGATTGTGCTGGCATGAAGCAGAACTGCATCAAATTGCTACTAATGAAAATTTTGTAGAAGTGGCTATGCTTGACAACATAGAAAATTTAACAAGCAGGACACATATACATTTGTAATTTCACACATCAGAATCATCCATCCTAAGCTACGGCGGGGGAGGATCCGCACGAGGACGGATCCGGGGCCGCGCGACAGCGGGGGAGGATGGGAGGGGAGGGGAAGGGAAGGGCGGCGGTTGCTCACCTGCGCTTGGCGGCGGGAGGGGAGCGGCGATGAGGAGGACGACGCGAGGGAAAGGAGCGCGAGTGCGAGCGGGAGGAGCCCGAGGACGCGGAGCGGGAGGAGGAGCCCGACGAGGTGTACGGGGCGGTGTGGACGGGGCGGCGTCTGGGCCGCCGGCTACGAGGGAGGCGGGGCGATGGCGTCCAACGAGGTGGGGCGACGGGGAGAGCGGCGCCGACGTTGGGGCGTCGAGGCGGCGGGGCAGCGGCGTCGGGAGAGGAGAGGGGAAGGGGATCGAGGGCGAGGGCGAGGGAGAGAGAGTGGATCAATATGAAGTAGGGGCGACACAATACTAATGGCGCACCACCCCTCGGTGCGCCATAAGTACATACATGCTAATGGCGCACCTCACCCTGGTGCGCCATTAGTATTTTTTTAATTTCTGCTCGAGCCAACAGGTCATCTACCACCTGATCTGATCCACATCAAGTCTTCTCTACTAGCTCGACTGGTCAGCAGCTAGTTCTCACACTAGGAGGTCCTGGGTTCGATTCCTAGGCTCTACAATTTTTTTATGCATTTAAAATGCTGTTTGATACTTATTTGTGTTTAAATATGTTCAAACTTGTTTAAATCATAACAGTAATATTTTTTTATAAGACAGTAATAATTTTTTAAAAAATATCATCAAACAGTAATGCCGGTGGAGCGGGGGAGGGTGCAGGGGGTGCGGGGGGTCAGCGGCGGCGGTTGAGTAGGGGAGGGGTGCGGGGGGTCGTCGGCGGCGGTTGAGTAGGGGAATCGAGGGTGCGGGCGGTCGGCGGCGGCGGCCGGTGGACCGGATCTGGCGAGGTGGGATAGCGATCGAGATGGAGGGGGATCGAGATCGAGTGTCCATAAAATTTAAAAATATTCATGATAGTTCAAAAAGTGCCCATGAAATACAATCGAGAAATATAGTCTACGATTTAAATACAATCGATCTTAGCTAGCTATCTGTTCACAATCTTCTTGCCCTTCTTTTTCGCAAATGGAGTTCTTCTGTGGAACGGACGTCCTTTAGGTAGGGTGGTCCTGCTTCTTCTTGTGGTGTATGTTGCTACTTCATCATCGTCGTCATGTTCGATCCTCGGGTCGCCGTACTTGTCGAAGTCTTGCTCATTGGCTACTCCATCCATTCCGATGATCTTCCTTTTGCCTCTCCTCACGACAACACGACTGGGCTTTGGCGGGTCGGTAATGAAGAAGCATTGGTCCACTTGGGAAGCCAGTACCCATGGCTCTTTTTCGCGGTGACGTTTGCGCCCGCGGTCTTGGATTTGGCTTCGGGTATAACCATGATGGTGAAATACCGGTCTTCTTTTATGACGTTCTTGGCCCATCTGACACGGAACATCGGGACCTTCTCTCCAGCGTAGCTCAGCTCCCAGATCTCCTCGATCCTTCCGTAGTATCTGTCCTTGTCGTTACCGGTGTAGGATTCCATCGTTACCCCGGAGTTCTGATAACCATCGCTCTTCATGTCCTTGGCCTCGGTGTAGAATGTGTAGCCGTTGATATCGTACGCCTCATAGGTCATTAGGTTGTGCTCGGCGCCCTGTGACAAGGCGAATATGAGTTGTTCTTCCGCGGAAGAATCCTCATGTAAAGGGTATGACAGAAGCTTCTGCTTGAACCAACGCGTGAAACATGAGTTTGCTCTTTGAGTATATCTCCGTCCGTCCTCTGTTGGCCTCGGTCATTGTACGTCTTCTTAATAAAGGTTTTGTGCTCTACCACCCAAGGATCGACCACGTCTATGTGTTGTAGCGCGACTAGGTTTGCTCTTTCAAAGTCGGCGAGTCGACCCTCGAAGTCGACATGCATTTCGCGGCGACCCTCACGGTGACCCCATCCAGCGAGCCTGCCGAGGTGCCTGTTGACGGGCAGACCAACGGGGTTCTCGATGCCTAGATAATTCGTGCAGTAGGAGATGCACTCTTTGGTCAGAAAGCCCCTGGCTATGCTTCCCTCTGGACGTGACATGTTGCGAACGTATCCTTTGATGACACCATTCATCCTTTCGAATGGCATCATGCTGTGCAGGAACGTCGACCCGAGTTGGATGATATCCTCCACTATATGGACCAGCAGATGCACCATAACGTCGAAGAATGCGGGCGGGAAGTACATCTCAAGCTCGCATAGTATCACCACGAAGCCTTCTGAGTTGCCTCACGCCAATCGACTTCCGAGAGATGATGTCGAAGAAGTTGCATAGGCCAAATAGCGTTTCACGGACGTGCGCGTCCATGATCCCACGGATTGCAACTGGAAGTATCTGCGTCATCAGCACGTGACAGTCGTGAGACTTCATCCCGCTGAACTTCTGCTTCGCTGGGTCTAGGTATCTGCTTATCTTCCCCGCGTAACCATAAGGAAGTTTTACTCCTAGGAGGCAGGTGAAAAACTGCTCGATCTCCTCCTGACTTAGAGTGAAGCACGCGGGAGGGTAGTCATTTCCAGTCTTCTTGGCCTTTTTGCCTTTGCGACGACTTTCTGTGTCCTACTTCGCCTCATCATCATCATCATCATCATCATCATCATCATCATCATCATCATCATCATCATCATCATCATCATCATCATCATCATCATCATCATATATAGCGTGAAGCTCCTGCCTGATGCCCATTGATTTCAAGTCTGCCCTTGCTTTCGGCCCATCTTTGGTCCTCTCTGGCATGTTGAGCAGGGTACCAAGCAGACTCTCGCACACGTTCTTCGTGATATGCATGACATCAAGGCTGTGAGGCACACGGTGGATCTTCCAGTACGGCAAGTCCCAGAAAACAGACCTCGTTTTCCATACCTTCAGCAGCGGCTCTGGCACCTTTCGCTTCTTTCCCGGCTCTGGCGCCTTTTGCTTCTTTCCCGGCAGTGGGCAGTCTTTCCAATTTTTCAACAGCTTGTCTATTTCCTCGCCGCTCCTCGTACACGGGCGTTTTCGGGGTTCGGTTTCACCATCGAACAGATCCTTGCGTTTCCTCCACGGGTCATCGCCGCGAAGCCACCTTCGATGTCCCATGAACACGGTTTTCGAAGACCCGGGATCTCTATCTAGCTGGCGATACGTTGTGTCATCCATGCACCTTACGCATCCAGAAAATCCGTGGACTACCTGCCCCGCGAGATATCCGTAACCGAGATAGTCGTGCACCGTCGTGAGCAGTGCGGCTCTCATAGGGAAATATTCTTTCTCTGCAGCGTCCCACGTATTGGCTGGCGTTTTCCACAGCGTGTCTAGCTCCTCCTTCAGCAGCCCCAGATACAGATTGATGTCGTTCCCTGGTTGTTTCGGCCCTTCAATTAGCATACTCATGTGAATGTACTTCCTCTTCATGCACAACCAGGGGGGAAGGTTGTACATCCACACAAACACAGGCCAGGTGCTATGTGTGCTTCTCTGGCTGCCAAACGGATTGACTCCATCGGTGCTCGCGCCCAGCACGATGTTCCTTGGATCCTTCCCAAATTCTGGGTATTCAAAATTCAACGCTTGCCACTGGCTCGCATCCTTAGGGTGACTCAGCATCTTGTCTTTTTTATCTATCTCCAGATCATTTGCGTCATCTTCTCGCTTCTTCTCCTCCCTATCCGCGTGCCAACGCAGGAGCTTTGCTACCTTAGGATCCGCGAAATACCACTGCAGACGAGGAGTGATCGGAAAGTACCACACCACTTTTCGAGGAGCTTTCTTCCTCTTCTTGTATCGAGTGACCCCGCACACCGGACATATGGTAGACTCCGCGTGCTCGTCCCGATAAATGATGCAATTGTTCATGCACACATGGTATTTCACGTGCGGTAAATCCAGAGGACACACGATTTTCTTCGCCTCCTCCAAACTGGTCGGGCACTTGTTCCCCTTTGGAAGATGTCCGTGCCAGAATGACATGCTCTCGTCGAAGCATGCGTTGGTCATTTTGTGTTTTACCTTCATCTCCAGAGCCATGAGCGTTACTTTCAGGCGGGTATCCTCGGGCCTGCATCCTTCATACAATGGAGTAATCACGTCTAACTCAAGTTGATCCACCTTGGCTTTCTCTCGGGCGGCAGCTCTTGCGTTCTCCGTCTGCTTGAGAAGCAGCTCTTGAATATAAGGGGTCCTGCACCCAGCCCATCGATGGTCCACCATCGTCTGCTCTGCCGGCATCATCATCTTCATGATCATGCCCGTCGTCTGCTCCGGCATCTTCCTCATCATCATGTCCTGCATCTTCTACATGATGACTGTGTACAGCATCACCGTCGTGATCATCTCCTGGGGATTCTTCGTCTTCTCGCCCGCCCGAGCCGCGGTAGTTGTCTTGCTGCCCTTCCTCATTTCTTGCCCGGCCCCCATGGACGACTTCGTAGTCATCTTCATCACCTTGCCACCGATAGCCATCCATGAAACCACGCAAGAGCAGGTGGTCCCGCACCTGCCCGGAATCCGGGTCCGCAATAAGGCTCTCCAGCTTGCATCTTTGACACGAACATCTTATCTCCGTCTCGTTCTTTTGAAGCATCTCGGCCTTCGCGGACCTCAAAAACCTATTCACGATGCCTTCGTTCATCGTGCGGACCATGGTCGCCTGCGGGGTAGAGCAAAACGATATTTTAGAACCAAGAAAAAATTTGGCATGACTTTCCCTAAAAATAGGACCAAAAAGAATGCTTAATGCCAAAATTATCGCTGAAACGGGAATGAATCAACATTCCGGCAAAATATTGGCAACTATCGCATTTCAAATACCGGTACACCTCCAAACACAAACACATATGCAACACCACAAACATATGCAACACCACGAACATACATAGATCTAGCTAGGCCATAAAAAATGCATGTGCACATTGTTGTAGGGAGAACAACATAAATATAGCTTCCCCCCTTACTTACCTATCAAAACAAGGTAATTTAACCACTTAATTTGAATGAATCTATGGTGGAAATGAGGTGAAAAAGAGGAGGCACCCGAGACAAGGAGGAGATGGAGAGGATGAAGTGGGGAGAAAGTGAGTGTGGGTAGGAGAGGCTGCCCAAAATATCTTGTTGCTGCCCACTTACTAATGGCGCACCAACAATAAATGCGCCATTAGTAATCCAGGTTACTAATGGCGCACCTACATCTGATGCGCCATTAGTAGTTTTGCAAAAAAAAACATACTAATGGCGCACTGTTTCATGGTGCGCCATTACTAGTTTGAACTAGTAATGGCGCACGGTGGAAAAGTGCGCCATTAGTAGTTTTGCAATAAAAGGAATAAAAAATATAATTAAAAAAAAACATTAGTGGCGCACTCTGGGACTAGTGCGCCATTACTAGTTACAACTAGTAATGGCGCACTGTGTTTGGATGCGTCATTAGTATGTTTGGACAGACGCGCTAGTTCAATTTTTTTTGATACTAATGGCGCATCCTAGGCCTGGTGCGCCATTAGTAGTTTCAACACTAATGGCGTATCAGAAGGTGGTGCGCCATTAGTATATACTAATGGCGCACCTATTATCTGGTGCGCCATTAGTGTCAATCCCATCTATAGCCCTTTTTTCTAGTAGTGGATATATCACACTGACAACTTAACCTAGTATATGAGAAATTCAAGTTAATGATGGTCTGATTTGTTCATCATATAACTCTTCAATGACCATCCCACAACTTTCTCCCTGTATTACTGGTAGACCTTAAATTCAACTCTAAACAGTTAAATATCCCTCAATGATTCATCAGTGGTAAGAAAACTCAGTCAATTCTCCACGACAAATGCAAACTAAAGATAAGCCATACAAAATAGACTTCTTCTCAGTTTTCTTGATTCACTCTTCTTGCTCCACTTCATCACATGTATTGAGCATCGACAGCTTCCTCTCCGATCCACCTTTGTAAGTACAGTTTCTGCAGGTTGATTCAATTGGCGTAATTAACATTAATAAATAAAAATATACTCAAAGTGATAGTTTAACTAAAAGTTCTACAAAGGACGATAACTTTCATGGCTGTGGTACTCCTTGAATAAGTGTCCCAAGTGACCACAAACAACACACCAATCAAGAAGCCTTTCATATTTGACGACAAAGATTTCTCTTTTCTTCCTCTTTACTAGGGAGACATCGTTCCTAAGGGGCTTTGTAACATCAATTCTGACGTGCACACGATAGAAATTGCCTTCAAAATCTTCAGACTTGGGTTCAGCAAAGATGTACTCTTCAAGAGTTGATGACAGGGATTTGATGAGGGGAAAGTAACCCTCCGGCAGATCATGAATCTGCGCTACAATCTCCACTGTGTTCAACACAATTGAGGACGGTCTGGTGAAGCCATCATACGGTGCTATGACCACCGCTTTTCCTTTAAAGTTCCAGGACCCTTCTTCCATCACCCGCTCCCAATCACCGAGGCACAAGAATTGCAGTGTGTACAGGTTCTCCTCCAGAGGACGGATCTTGACCACCTGCGTCAAGTCCCAAAAAATCCTCATGTTCTTGTAGAACCAATACTGGCTATAGGTTTTCTCAGTGTGCACCTGGGCAATTGCCATCCATCTTGTTGCTTCCTCAGGTGGTTCCTCATCATCCACAACTACATCTTGGAGGTCCTCCTCCTTCAGACCTAGCTTTGCCATCATCGCCTCTAGCTCGGTCAGTGCCAACCCCGAGCCCGAAGCTTTGCTTTCATTGAGTTCTGTTGCCCGAGAAGAGGTTTCCGCGGGCGGTAGATTCCCAAGCCAACCCCGTCCTGGAGAACCCGGGCCCCGCCGAGAAGGGATTGCATGGGAGGGAAGATCTCTACGGTTGCGACGATCGCCGTCGTTGCCCGAGAGGAGAGGGAAACCCTAACGTGAGGGGATATGGGTTCCTTTTGAGTTTTTTCTATGAGAACAATGTCTTGCATTGCTAGAATGGGGATACATTTTTTTACGAGGCAAGAATTGAGCTACATGGAGCATGGTACACCCGGAGTTAAATTGGGCCATGCCCAATGGGCTAGTCAATTGAGAAGCGAAGCCGCAATGCATCTCTATCGAAATCACTAACTGAGAAGTACTCCTTCGAAAGATCACTTTCACCTTCCCAAGATGCGACAAGTAGCGCGTTGCATGTGCGTCATTTGTCGCAGCCTGAGAGCTCTCCCTTTTTTCTTAGATCCGTTTATTCAAAATGTTTTATCTCTTAAACATTGCATTCAAATCTTGAACCCTTTTATTGTTAGATTCCTCGCGTCGAGGTCTTCAAAACTAGATTCCATGTTGATAGATTTTGGTGAACTTTTTTTTTCATGAAAAAACCACCGGGAGCACGTTTTTTTACCTTCCCGAATGCCGTTTCCGAGAGGCACGGCTCACAGAAGGAAATTCGTGCCTTCCACGAAAGCAAAAAAATGTGTTTTTTTGTTTTCGATAGGCACGGCCGTGCCTCTTGCGGAAGCAAAAAAAAGGAAAAAACACATTTTTTCGGTTTATGAGAGGCATGGATGTGCCTCCCGTGGAAGAAAAAAACAAGTTTTTGCGGTTTTTTTGTTGAAAGCTAAGAAAGGCCGGTGGAAAACCGAAAAGCCGAAAAACCCATCTAAAAAGCCAAAAATGTGTGAAAAAATAAAAAAAATTCGGAGAGAGCTCCCAGAGCGCAATACGTGGCGGCGGCTTAGAGCGCACCAAGTGATGCGCTCACAGCCCACCTCAAGTGACCCTTGAGGAGGCTCCCGAACGAGCGCTCCTTAATTAGTTGCTCCCTATTTCTACATGCACAAGCATGGTTTCTCAAAAATAAATAAATTACATGAGCACGACGCAAGAGCTATATCTGGCTTAGAGCGAGCTGGAAGGAGCACTCGCCTGAAGCATCAAAAGTAACGAGCCGGCCCATTAGTGCACAGTTAAAAGAAATAGAGAATAAAAGAAATGGGGAACAAGAAGGGAGAAGCCACGAATCGAACCCAGGTCTCCCGGATGCGCACTGCAAGCCACTGTGTCATTGTCGGCTTAGGGGTTAAATAGTAGGGCGCGACCAACTTAAGGTAAATTCCACTGGTTTTCGTTTTTTTTTCTTTCTTTTCATCGCCTTTATTCGTTTCTTTCTCTGTTTTCATTGGGGTTTTCTCTTTTTACTTTGTTTTTCTTCGATTTACTTTGTTTCTTTCTCGATTTTCATAGGCTTTTTTTGTTCCTCAGTTTTATTTCTTTCTTTCTCATTTTTCGTTGCTCTTTTTTTGTTTTCTCTCGGTCTTCACCGTTTTTATACATATTTTTGGTATATGTTTAATACATGTTTAACATTTTTCAAATACAATATGAAAAAAATACATGGTGAACATTTTTCTATACACATTGAACATTTTTTAAATGCTTGATTAACATTTTTTCAAATAGAAGATTAACTTTTATAATACATGGACAACCATCTTTCTACACATTTAAAATATTCCAAATGCAGAATTAATATCTTTCAAATACAATTTTAATTTTTTTATACACAGTCAACATTTTTTACATAAACATTTTGCTTGATTAAATTTTTTTGAATTACTTGTTTGATATTATTTTTAAGTGCCTGGATTGCATTTCCTAATACAAGTTTAGCATTTTTTAGTACATATTTAACAATTTTTTATACACATGATTGATTCACATTTTTGAAATACTTGTTTAGTATTTTTTTGAAATGCTTGGATTAACATTATTTAAAACATGTTCAAATTTCTTCACACATTTGGCATTTTTCAAATGCTTTCTTAACATTTTTAACAAGTGTTTATGTATAAAAAATTGTAATAGAATTATTTATAATATTGGAAGCATAAAAAAGGGAAAAGGAAAAAAATAACGTAAAAAAAATGAGGTTGTGGCCGCTAGTGCTCGGCTTGACGTGAGGCATACCTATATCTTGGCATAAGCGAGACATAGGGGCGCCCCGTGCACGAACATGGGGAGACGCCCAACTCCTATTTGGTGACAGCTGCGCTGGCTATCGTGTAATCGGTAAAAGGTGCAGACTCCGGTCCCTTCAGAAGTTCTGAATGAGCCAACCCACCATCTCAAGCACAAGCCGGAAGCTCCCGGTTTTGAGAATCGTTCTGGACGGGTGTTGGAAAGCTTCTTATGGTTTTTTACTATTTTTTTATTTTCATTGGGCAGCTTTTATTCGTTTTATATATTATATTTATATTTTTAAATGCGTAAAAAATTTCAAATTAGAAAAATTACTTCAAATTGGTGGACATTTTTTTGTGAACTTTTTTTATATTAGTAAAAAACTTTTTCCCTTAAATTAGTGAAACTTATCCTTCAAATACGTGAACATTATTGTTTTCAAATTTGTGAACTTTTTTCCTCAAAATCATGAAACACGTGAACTAATTTTCAAATTCATGACATTATTTTTATAAATTTATGAACGTTTTTCACGAATTGTGGACCTTTTCAAACTCATGAACTTTTTCTGAAAAATCAGTGATAAGTTAACAGTCAATGGTCAACGACAATTCGTGAACCTTTTCTAAATTTATGAACTTTTTTCAAGTTTATGAACTGTTTTTTGGTTTGCCAACTTTTTAAAAAACTTGTGAACTCTTTCTATTTTCACTTTTCTTTCTTTAAATTCTCTTTTTTTTTCATTTTCGTGAACTTTTTGTAGTTTTATTTTATGAAAGACAACAGTCAAACGTCAAACAACTAGCTCTCCGCTCTCCTCCAAAAAAAGTTAGGGTTTGTGCCTCTCGCCAGCGTCGCTGCAGGTCCGCCTCGTCTCCGATGGCCCTAGGGCCATGGGGGTGCGGTAGATCCTGGCAAGGGCCGACAGGAGGGCTTCGTTCTTAGTCGTTCCTTTGATTTTTGTTTGGGTTTGGTCCTGCTCAGGAAGGCAAGACGGTGGTGAACGTCCAGAACACCACTCAGATGATGGACATGTCTCGTGGCATTGAAGAGTTCAACCTTTCTATCTATACTAGAGTCAAGAAACACAAATGATCTCGGTTTCATCTGCCAAAACCCGTCATGTACTGCATGTTATGAATATGCAACATGTATTACTAGGAGGCCAAGGCCACCATATATATGATGTACATGAGGATGACAAAAGGCAAGAATACAAAAGGCCAAAGGCCACCATCAATATAACTCTAACGCCCTCCTCAAACTCATGATGGATCCACAACACTGAGTTTGGAGAGGTCAAATATATGTTGTGCTCTAGTCTGTGCCTTCATGAAGAATTCCGCTAGCTGTAACTCGGAAGGCACATAGTGAAGAGCAATAACATGATCCTACACAACAGCGCACACATAATAAGCATCAACATCAATATGCTTGGTAAGCTCATGTTTCATAGGGTCCCGCGCAATACTGATAGTACATGTACTGTCAGATAAGAGGGTGGTAGATGTAATAACAGAAACATCAAAATCCTCCAGTAGCCATCGTAACCAAGTCACCTGCCGTCAGAAGAGCCATAACTCTCAACTCGGCCTCTGCACTCGAACGGCAACTGCAGTATGTTTCTTCATCTTCCAGGCAATGAGAGAACCATCAAGAACACAGTAAGCAGAAAGAGAGTGGCGATCTGAAGGATCATTGGCCCACATAGCATCCGAATAGGCCTAGAGTTGTAACGAGCTGGAATGGGGAAAAAGAGACGATGAGAGATCGTGCCACGAAGATATCATAGAACACAAAGAAGGTGCCTATAGTGAACCGGAGTGGGATTGAAAACAAACTGACTCGGAATATGGACAGGATAGGAGATATCCGAACGAGTGACAGCAAAATAGACAAGACTCCCAACTAGATGACGATAACACGTCGGATTAGACAAGAGCTCACCATCAGAAGCACGAAGGTTAACATTGAGCTCCATAGGAGTCTCAGCAATGCGCTCATCACTAAGAGTCGCACGAGCAAGAAGATCCTGAATATACTTTTCTTGGGAAATAGAAAAGCCATCAGAGATGGAGGAAACCTCAATCCCAAGAAAGTAACGAAGAGGACAAAGATCAGACATAAGAAATTGCTCACTAAGACGGGCCTTGACAAAGGCAATTGATACGTCACCAACGTATCTATAATTTTTGATTGTTCCATGCTATTATATTATCTATTGGATGTTTAATGGGCTTTACTAGCACTTTAATATTTTTTTGGGACTAACCTACTAACCCAAGGCCCAGTGCAAATTGTTGTTTTTTTTGCCTATTTCAGTGTTTCGCAGAAAAGGAATATCAAACGGAATCCAAACGGAATGAAACCTTCGGGAGAGTTATTTTTGGAACAAACGTGATCCAGAGGACTTGGAGTGGACGTCAAGAAAGAAGCGAGGAGGCCACGAGGCAGGGAGGCACGCCTGCCCCCCTGGGCGCCCCCACCCTCGTGGACCCCTCGCAGCTCTACCGACGTACTTCTTCCTTCTATATATACCCATATACCCCAAAAACATCAAGGAGCACCACGAAACCCGATTTCCACCGCCGCAACCTTATGTACCCGTGAGATCCCATCTTGGGGCCTTTTTTGGAGCTCCGCCGGAGGGGGAATCAATCAGGGAGGGCTTCTACATCAAGACCATAGCCTCTCCGATGATGTGTGAGTAGTTTACCACAGACCTTCGGGTCCATAGTTATTACCTAGATGACTTCTTCTCTCTCTTTGGATCTCAATACAAAGTTCTCCTCGATTCTCTTGGAGATCCATTCGATGTAATTCTTTTTGCGGTGTGTTTGTCGAGATCCGATGAATTGTGGGTTTATGATCAAGATTATTTATGAACAATATTTGGTTCTTCTCTGAATTCTTATATGTATGATTTAATTATCTTTGCAAGTCTCTTCGAATTATCAGTTTGGTTTTGCCTACTAGATTGATCTTTCTTACAATGGGAGAAGTGTTTAGCTTTGGGTTCAATCTTGAGATGTCCTTTCCCAGTGACAGCAAGGGCAGCAAGGCACGTATTGTATTGTTGCCATCGAGGATAAAAATATGGGGTTTATACCATATTACTTGAGTTTATCCCTCTAAATCATGTCATCTTGCTTAATGCGTTACTCTGTTCTTATGAACTTAATACTCTAGACGCAGGTAGGAATCGGTCGATGTGTGGAGTAATAGTAGTAGATGCAGAACCGTTTCGGTCTACTTGTTCCGGACGTGATGCCTATATACATGATCATGCCTAGATATTCTTATAAGTATGCACTTTTCTATCAATTGCTCGACAGTAATTCGTTCACCGACCGTAAATTATGCTATCTTGAGAGAAGCCACTAGTGAAATCTATGGCCCCCGGGTCTATCTTCCATCATATTGCTTTCCTATCAATTTACTATTTCCGCTATCTTTTATTTTGCAATCTTTAGTTTCCAATCTATATTATAAAAAATACCAAAAATATTTATCTTATTATCTCTATCAGATCTCACTTTTGCAAGTGGTCGTGAAGGGATTGACAACCCCTTTATCGCATTGATTGCAAGGTTCTTATTTGTTTGTGTAGTTACGAGGCGACTTGCGTGTAGTATCCTACTGGATTGATACCTTGGTTCTCAAAAACTAAGGGAAATACTTACGCTGCTTTGCTGCATCACCCTTTCCTTTTCACGGGAAAACCAACGCATGCTCAAGAGGTAGCAAGAAGGATTTCGGCGCCGTTGCCGGGGAGATCTACGCCAAGTCAAGTCAAGACATACCAAGTACCCATCACAAACTCTTATCCCTCGCATTACATTATTTTCCATTTGTCTCTCGTTTTCCTCTCCCCCACTTCACCCTTGCCGTTTTATTCACCCTCTTTTTCCGTTCTTCTCTTTTCGCTTGCTTCTTATGTTCGTGTGTTAGATCATTTGCTTCGCCGTCATGGCTAGTCCTTCTATCATTGTTAGTACTCCCGATCATGAAGTTCTTAATTTTAAACAAATGGAGGGAGAAAATTTAAAAGATGCTTGGTACAGAATTTGCAATGCTCAGAATAGATCCAATAGGAAGCAATCCACTTTCGTTCTTCTTTGCAATTTTTATGTAGGCATCACTCCTTGGAATAGATATATTCTTGATACCATTACTGGAGGGAACTTCTGGGGTAGCCATACTTTTGATTCTTATAATGCTATGTTAGATTTGTTTGGCTCACCAGCTCTTTTGGTTAATGGAACTATTTTAACTTTGGAACATGTGATGCGCAAAGGCTTGAGATTATTGAAAATAAAGTTGCCACTTTAGAGATGATTGAAAATTTGGATAAAAAGATCCACAACTAGATTACCCAACATGGATCTAAGGTAGGAGTTACTCTGAATTTTTTTAAAGAAAAAGAACCCATAGTTAATGAAAAGATAGATCAAGATTCCACAAGAATTGATAAACTTGAGGATATTATTACCAATTTAGGGTCTGCCTTTTCTTCCGTGAGAAATACTCCAAACCCTCCTATTGCTGAAGTTGCCAAATTGATGTATGTTCCTAAAAATAAGGGTGAATCTTCTAGTACGGAAAATGCGGATCTCAAATCCATAAGTGTTCTTCCCAACTTTTTTGCTATCATTAAGGAACCTTTTGCTATAAATGAATTTCTTGATTTCTTGCCTAGGAGTTTGATCATTAACAAAAGGAAGGGAACTCCTAAGGGTTATAAGTGCTCTATATAAGAATTGCATACCAAAGATGACAATACCTAGATTTATTCTTACTTTTATGCCTAGCTAGGGGCGTTAAACGATAGCGCTTATTGGGAGGCAACCCAATTTTATTTTTGTTCTTTGCTTTTTGTTTCTGTTTAGTAATAAATATTTCATCTAGCCTCTGTTATGGTTGTGATTTTTGTGTTTTAGTTAGTGTTTGTGCCAAGTAGAACCTTTGGGAAGACTAGGGGAAAGTCTTTGCGATCTTGCTGTAAAAAACAGAAACTTTAGCGCTCACAAGATTGGCTGCTACTTTTTACAGGAGAGTGCTATTTAGTTGATTATTTTTGCAGATGATTAATAGATAAATTACTCACGTCCAGCAATTATTTCAGAATTTTTGGGGTTTCAGAAGTATACTTTTGATACAGATTACTACAGACTGTTCTGTTTTTGACAGATTCTGTTTTTCGTGTGTTGTTTGCTTATTTTGATGAATCTTTGGCTAGTATCGGAGGGAATGAACCATAGAGAAGTTGGAATACAGTAGGTTTAACACCAATATAAATAATGAATGAGTTAATTACAGTACCTTTAAGTGGTGGTTTGTTTTATTATACTAACGGAGCTCATGAGATTTTCTGTTGAGTTTTGTGTTGTGAAGTTTTCAAGTTTTTGGGTAAAGATTTGATGGACTATGGAATAAGGAGTGGCAAGAGCCTAAGCTTGGGTACTCCCAAGGCATCCCAAGGTAAAATTCAAGGACAACCAAAAGCCTAAGCTTGGGGATGTCCCGGAAGGCATCCCCTCTTTTGTCTTCATCCATCGGTAACTTTACTTGAGGCTATATTTTTATTCACCACATGATATGTGTTTTGCTTGGAGCGTCTTGTATGATTTGAGTCTTTGATTTCGAGTTTACCACAATCATCCTTGCTGTACACACCTTTTGGGAGAGACACACATGAATTGTAATTTATTAGAATACTCTATGTGCTTCACTTATATCTTTTGAGCTAGATAGTTTTGCTCCAGTGCTTCACTTATATCTTTTTAGAGCACAGTGGTGGTTTTATTTTA
The DNA here is from genome assembly GCA_032464435.1 of Aegilops umbellulata. Lineage (NCBI taxonomy): Eukaryota > Viridiplantae > Streptophyta > Magnoliopsida > Poales > Poaceae > Aegilops > Aegilops umbellulata. The sequence continues at coordinate 70,022,892 of CP136054.1, forward strand.
TAGAAATTATGGATATCTCATACTTCACTTATATTATTTTGAGAGTCCTTTAGAACAGCATGGTAATTTGCTTTGGTTAAAAATTAGTCCTAATATGCTAGGCATCCAAAATGGGTATAATAAAAACTTTCATAAAAGTGCATTGAATACTATGAGAAGTTTGATTCCTTATAATTGTATTGAGATATGGAGATGGTGATATTAGAGTCATGCTAGTTTAGTAGTTATGAATTTGAGAAATACTTGTGTTGAAGTTTGTGATTCCCGTAGCATGCACGTATGGTGAACCATTATGTGATGAAGTCGGAGCATGATTTATTTATTGATTGTCTTTCTTATGAGTGGCGGTCGGGGACGAGCGATGGTATTTTCCTACTAGCCTATCCCCAAGGAGCATGCGTGTAGTACTTTGTTTCGATAACTAATAGATTTTTGCAATAAGTATGTGAGTTCTTTATGACTAATGTTGAGTCCATGGATTATACGCACTCTCACCCTTCCACCATTGCTAGCCTCTCTAATACCTGCTACCTCTTGAGCATGCGTTGGTTTTCCCTTGAAGAGGAAAGGGTGATGCAGCAAAGCAGCGTAAGTATTTCCCTCAGTTTTTGAGAACCAAGGTATCAATCCAGTAGGAGGCTACACGCAAGTCCCTCATACCTACACAAACAAATAAGAACCTTGCAACCAACGCGATAAAGGGGTTGTCAATCCCTTCACGGCCACTTGCAAAAGTGAGATCTGATAGAGATGATAAGATAATATTTTTGGTATTTTTATTATAAAGATTAAAAGTAAAGATTGCAAAATAAATGGCGACAGAAATAGCTAGTTGACGGAAGATTAATATGATGGAAATAGACCCGGGGGCCATAGGTTTCACTAGTGGCTTCTCTCAAGATATCATAAGTATTACGGTGGGTGAACAAATTACTGTCGAGCAATTGATAGAAAAGTGCATAGTTATGAGAATATCTAGGCATGATCATTCCGTTTGGATTACGTTTGATATTCCTTTTCTGCGAAACACTGAAATAGGCAAAAAAACAACAATTTGCACTAGGCCTTGGGTTAGTAGGTTAGTCCCAAAAATAATATAAAAGTGTATAATAAAGCCCATTAAACATCCAAAACAAATAATATAATAGCATGGAACAATAAAAAATTATAGATACGTTGGAGACGTATCAAGCATCCCCAAGCTTAATTCTTGTTCGTCCTCGAGTAGGTAATGATAAAAACAGAATTTTTGATGTGGAATGCTACCTAGCATATTCTTCAATGTAATTTTATTTATTGTGGCATGAATGTTCAGATCCGAAAGATTCAAGATAAAATTTTAATATTGACATAAAAATAATAATACTTCAAGCATACTAACTAAGCAATCATGTCTTCTCAAAATATCAAGGCCAAAGAAAGTTCATCCCTACAAAATCATATAGTTGGGTCATGCTCCATTTTCGTCACACAAGAATGCTCTCATCATGCACAACCTCGATGACAAGCCAAGCAATTGTTTCATACTTTAGTGATCTCAAACTTTTTTCAACTTTCACGCAATACATGAGCGTGAGCCATGGATATAGCACTATGGGTGGAATAGAGTATAATGATGGGGGTTATGTGGAGAAGACAAAAAAGGAGAAAGTCTCACATTGACGCGGCTAATGAACGGGCTAGGGAGATGCCCATCAATTGATGTCAATGCAAGGAGTAGGGATTTCCATGCAACGGATGCACTAGAGCTATAAATGTATGAAAGTTTTTATTATATCCATCTTGGATGCCTATCATATTAGGACTAATTTTACAGCCAAAGCAAATTACCATGATGTCCTAAAGGACTCTCAAAATAATATAAGTGAAGCATGAGAGATCAATAATTTCTATAAAATAAAACCACCACCGTGCTCTAAAAGATATAAGTGAAGTACTAGAGCAAAATTATTTAGCTCAAAAGATATAAGTGAAGCACATAGAGTATTCTAATAAATTCCGATTCCTGTGTCTCTCTCTCAAAAGGTGTGTACAACAACGATTATTGTGGTGAACTAAAAAACAAAGACTCAAATCATACAAGACTCTGCAAGCAAAACACATATCATGTGGTCAATAAAAATATAGCATCAAGTAATGTTACCGATGGACAAAGACAAAAGAGGAGATGCCTTCTGGGGCACCCCCAAGCTTAGGCTTTTGGTTGTCCTTGGATTTTACCTTGGGGTGCCTTGGGCATCCCCAAGCTTAGTCTATTGCCACTCCTTGTTCCATAATCCATCAAATCTTTACCCAAAAACTTGAAAACTTCACAACACAAAACTCAACAGAAAATCTCATGAGCTCCGTTAGTATAAGAAAGAAAATCACCACTTTAAGGTACTGTAATGAAATCATTATTTATTTATATTGGTGTTAAAGTTACTGTATTCCAACTTCTCTATGGTTCATACCCTCCAATACTAGCCAAAGATTCATCAAAATAAGCAAACAACACACGAAAAACAGAATCTGTCAAAAACAGAAAAGTCTGTAGTAATCTGTATCAAAGGTATACTTCTGGAACTCCAAAAATTCTGAAATAAATTTCTGGACGTGAGTAATTTATCTATTAATCATCTGCAAAAAGAATCAACTAAATATCTCTCTCCAGTAAAAAGTTGTAGCTAATCTCGTGAGCGCTAAAGTTTCTGTTTTTTACAGCAAGATCGCAAAGACTTTCCCCAAGTCTTCCAAAGGTTCTACTTGGCACAAACACTAGTTAAACACAAAAAACACAACCATAACAGAGGCTAGATGAATTATTTATTACTAAACAGAAACAAAAAGCAAGGAACAAAAAATAAAATTGGGTTGCCTCCCAGCAAGCGTTATCGTTTAACACCCCTAGCTAGGCATAAAGGTAAGGATAGATCTAGGTACTGCCATGATAATGATAAGGTAAATCTCGAAAACTCATCTCATACTCCCTACATTCAGCATCAAGCTTTCTTTGTGGCAAAAAAAGTAATCAAAAGGGCTAAATTTAATGGGACTAAATTCCCCAAGATCAAGCTCGGGAGGTATTGGTTCCTCCTTTGGCCCCTCATATTGCACAACCAATTCATCATTATAAGCATTATTTTGACAAAAAGTAATGAGCCTTTGTTCAAGAGAAAAACCTAACCCATTATTCTGGATATAAAAATTATCATTAAGTTCAGAGATCCTGTCAACAAGAATATCGATAGGAACCTTTTTTCTAAGGTTTTCATTAAAAGCAACATGATCTAAAGATCGTAAGCGCATTATATCTTCTTGATAAAAAAGGATTGCTTCTATAGGAGGACGACCGGCATCCACCCTATGATGCGCAAAAATTTCATTGGCTTCTTTTATTATAAGTCTGAACTCATGAGCTGATAGAGGCAAAGGTGTCCCGTCTTTCGATGAGATGGTGGCTATCGTTTGGAGGAAGTCGACTTTGACGATCCGACTACGAACGTGCGAGGATGTCGCGCCTTAGCAATCGCTAAACCAACTCCGAGAGGTTATTGACCACGCCGGAGCACGATCAACCTGACCACGAAGGTCTGTTTCCTGCAGGCAAACGAAGAACAAGCAAGAAACTAAGATTGCAATCTGGATATTGCGAATATAAGAGGAAAGCTTTATTGATCAAGGTGGGGTTTTGTGACGCCTTGGTCTGGTCGTTGAACACAAACGAAGTACGCAAAGTTGCAGCTATGGCGAACTTTTAATCTAAACAAAACCCAAAGTCTAAACGATGCCCTAGGGGCTATATATATGGAGGAAGAGGGGGGAGGGGGGGAATTTGGTGGCCCTTGGAGGAGGGGTCCGAAACCCACCCTAACTCTTGTTTCCCCACACATACGGACTCTAAAAACAACCTATATTGAAGTATTTCGAAATTACATGGGCCTGCCCCAAAAAGAAGGTGACGCAGCACCTAGAATAGCCTCTGGACGAAAATTATGAAGTGGCATCTTGTATATTTCGTCCAAGGCTTCATGCACTCATTATGGTGGCTTCAAAGTCTTGAAATCATCACTTGAAACTCTGTTCTTGTCTCCCTTGAGCATGCCATCAACTCCATGCTTGTTCTTGCTCCAATGATCATCCTCTTCAAGCTAGGCCCTTCATTTGTATGCAAAACAAATGTATCCAATTTAGGCAGCATCATATTCTCATGAACATTAGAATCATTACCAAGAAACGAAAGTACCTGATAATTCAATTGGTGTGCGCGAGCTCTAGTAATTGGTCCAGTATGTATAGCAGCAGGGGCTGTGGGTGTAACAATGGTATTGATGTCCTCATCATCCTCCCCTTCTTGAAATGAAGTCGTCCTCGACGGAAGCTCATCTTCCTCACCCAAATAAGGCTTCAAATCTGCAATGTTAAAAGTGGGACTAACCCCAAAATCTGCAGGCAACTCAAGTTTATATGCATTATCATTTATTTTCTCTAACACCTTAAAAGGACCATCAGCACGTGGCATTAGCTTTGATTTGCGCAAATTAGGAAATCTCCAGGTGCAAACACAACATGTTTTCTACCCTTATCTCCAGCAAGTTTATATTTAGCATTCATACGCTCAATGTTTTCCTTAGTTAACTCATGCATTTTTAAAATCAATTCAGCATGTTCTTTAGAATCAAAATTAACCTTCTCCGAAGATGGAAGAGGCAACAAATCAATAGGTGCATGAGGTAGGAAACCATACACAATTTCAAAAGGGCACATCTTAGTAGTAGAATGCAATGAACGATTATAAGCAAATTCAATACGAGGCAAGCATTCTTCCCACATTTTCTTATTATTCTTCAAAACAGCCCTAAGCATAGAAGACAATGTTCTATTGACTACTTCAGTTTGTCCATCAGTTTGGGGGTGACAAGTAGTACTAAAAAGCAGTTTAGTCCCCAACTTAGCCCATAAACATCTCCAAAAGTGGCTAAGAAATTTAGATCACGATCTGAAACAATAGTATTTGGCACACCATGCAAGCGAATAATTTCACGAAAGAACAAATCAGCAACATTAACAACATCATCGCTTTTATGACATGGTATAAAGTGTGCCATTTTCGAGAATCTATCCACGACAACAAATATACTATCCCTCCCCTTCTTTGTTCGAGGTAAACCTAAAACAAAGTCCATAGATATATCCTCCCAAGGAACACTAGGTACAGGCAAAGGCATATATAAACCATGAGGATTGAGTCGTGACTTAGCTTTTTGACATGTAATGCAGCGAGCAACAAAACGCTCAACATCCCGTCTCATCTTTGGCCAAAAGAAATGTGTAGCAAGTACGTCCTTCGTCTTCTTCACGCCAAAGTGTCCCATTAATCCTCCTCCATGCGCCTCCTGCAACAACAAAAGACGAACAGAGCTAGCTGGAATGCATAGCTTGTTAGCACGGAACACAAAACCATCATTAACAACGAACTTGTTCCATGTTCTTCCTTCTTTACAATTCTGCATTACATCTTTAAAATCAGCATCATGCACATATTGATCTTTGATGGTCTCCAAACCAAATATTTTGAATTCAAGTTGTGAAAGCATAGTATAGCGACGAGACAAAGCATCAGCAATAACATTTTCTTTACCCTTCTTGTGTTTAATGATATAAGGGAAAGTCTCAATGAATTCAACCCATTTAGCATGTCTACGATTCAGTTTAGATTGACTTTTAATATGTTTCAAAGATTCATGATCAGAATGTATAACAAATTCTTTGGGCCATAAATAATGTTGCCATGTCTCTAAAGTCCGAACAAGAGCATATAATTATTTATCATAAGTAGAATAGTTCAGACTAGGCCCACTCAATTTTTCAGAAAAGTATGCAACAGGTTTGCCATCTTGTAATAACACAACTCCTAATCCAATTCCACTAGCATCACATTCAAGCTCAAAAGTCTTATTAAAGTCAGGAAGTTGAAGTAAAGGAGCATGTGTCAACTTATCTTTCAATACCGTGAAGGCTTCTTCCTGTGCGGTACCCCAAACAAAAGGCACATCCTTCTTTGTAAGCTCATTGAGAGGTGCAGCAATGGTGCTAAAGTCTCTCACAAAACGCCTATAGAAACCAGCGAGTCCAAGAAAACTCCTCACTTGTGTGACCGTTTTGGGCCGCGGTCAACTCTCAATAGCTTCAATCTTGGCTTTATCAACTTCAATTCCCTGTGGAGTAACAACATAGCCAAGAAAAGACACTCGGTCGGTGCAAAAGGTGCACTTCCCAAGGTTACCAAACAAACGTGCATCACGTAGAGCATTAAAAACAACACGTAAATGTTCCAAATGTTCTTCCAAAGATTTGCTATAAATCAGTATATCATCAAAATAGACTACCACAAATCGTCCAATGAAAGCACGTAAAACTTCGTTCATTAGTCTCATGAAAGTACTAGGTGCATTTGTTAACCCAAAAGGCATGACTAACCACTCATATAAACCAAACTTAGTTTTAAATGCTGTTTTCCATTCATCTCCCAATTTCATACGAATTTGATGGTATCCACTACGCAAATCAACTTTGGATAATATTGTAGAGCCACTCAATTCATCAAGCATATCATCTAGCCTAGGAATAGGATGACGATAACGAATAGTAATATTATTAATGCCTCTACAATCAACACACATACGCGATGTACCATCCTTTTTAGGCACTAGTATAATAGGAACAACACAAGGACTAAGAGATTCACGTATATAACCTTTGTCGAGCAGCTCCTGTACTTGACGCATAATCTCCTTCGTCTCCTATGGATTGGTACGGTATGGTGCATGGTTGGGTAGCGATGCACCGGGAATGAAGTCAATTTGATGCTCAATCCCTCGAATAGGTGGTAATCCCGGTGGCACGTCTTGTGGGAAGACGTCAGCGAACTCCTGCAAAATGTTAGTGACAGCAGGGGGCAAAGAGGAAGGCACGTCCTCGAATGAAAATAATGCCTCTTTGCACACAAAAGCATAGCAAACAGATTTGCTATAATCTAGCTCATCAATATCAGATTTGGTGGCAAGTAAAAATGCATTTTTCAATTTAATTTCAGAAGCAACACTAGATGGTTTATTACTAGGCTTCATTTGTTGCTCAAATTCTTTTGCCACAATCTGATTTTCACTCTTATTTTTCTCCTGTTTTGCTTTATTAGCTCTATTAATATCATCTTTCAAAATGGAATCAGGAGTCATAGGAAGCAAAGTAATATGTTTATCCTTATGAACAAGAGTATACTGATTGTTTCTACCATGGTGTACAGAATTTTTATCAAATTGCCATGGTCTACCAAGTAATAAGGAACATGCTTGCATAGGTACCACATCACAATCAACATAATCAGCATATGTAGAGATACTAAAATGCACACGAACAGTACGTGTTACCTTAACCTTGCCGCTGTTGTTGAACCATTGGATGTAGTAAGGATGTGGATGTGGTCTTGTGGTGAGAGATAGCTTCTCCACCATCTCCATGCTAGCCAAGTTGTTGCAGCTCCCTCCATCTATGATGACGCGAATAGAACGTTCCTTCACAACTCCCTTTGTATGGAACAAATTATGCCTCTGATTTTGCTCAGCGTGTGTAACCTGCAACTCAAAACACGTTGAGCAACTAAACATTCATACCTGTCAGCATCTTCAGCAGCCATGTATTGTGTCTCATGATCAGAATCATCTCCACCGTGTTCTTCATGTGTAATAAGAGCCAAAGTCTCCTCATCATAGTCACTAGCGGACTCATACCCACCATCCTCAGTAACAATCATCACACGCTTAGATGGGCATTCTCTCGCATAATGACCTCCACCCTTGCAACGTCGACAAATTATATCATGTGTTTTCCCTGTTGATGCCATGGATGAAGAAGAGCTCTTTGCAGGCCCAGAAGGTGTGCTCTTGGCAGATAGTGGTGATTGTGCCTGCTTTATTGTATCACGGTTGGAGGTGGCAGCCGATGGAGGTGCCGGTGTAGCAGATCGCGTGGAAGTAGATGATGCACGTGGTGTCCATGATGAAGGTCGACCTGCAGAAAAGTTAGTTCGCGCCAATGCCTGTCGATCCTGCACTTCACGTTCAGCTTTACAAGCAAGATGGAATAAACGAGTGATATTATTATAATCCTTATAGTCTAGAATGGTCTGAATCTCTCTATTTAATCCACCCAGAAAACGTGCAAGCATAGCTTCATTCTCCTCAACAATACCACATCTAATCAAGCTAGTTTGTAATTCCTGATAATATTCTTCTACCGAATTTTTTCCTTGTCTTAAGCGCTGCAATTTTTGAAGTAATTCACGTTGATAATATGGTGGAACCCAACGAGTACGCATAGCAGTTTTCAAAACAGCCCAAGTAGCTGGAACATGATATAATCTACAATGTTCAGACCACCAAACACATGCAAAGCTAGTGCAAGCACAAACAACAGCAGGAACACGTCTCTCCTCAGGATATTGTAAACATGTAAATCGTTGTTCAGTTTCTAACTCCCAAGTAAGATATATATCAGGGACATATCTACCCTCAAATGGTGGAATATTCAATTTCAGTTTAGGGAGATGGTCATGATCTCGTACCTGAGGGGGAGCCCTAACATTGCCATTATTTGCATGTGGACGACCTGGTAGTTGTGGTGCTGGTGGTTGCACGTAGTTCTGATGTTGATCAACCTCATCCTCGTAATCTCCCACATAATCATCCTCCCCCACATCAGTAGCAGGAGCCACAGAAGTATCAACAGCAGCACCAGCAGCTTGGCCAGGCTGAAGAGGGACACGGGTCGCTCGGCGGAGGGCTGTTTCGCGATGTGGAGGTAGTCGTTGTTGTTGTAGAGGTGCGTTAGGTGCAGCCGGTGGTGGTGGTGGTAGACGCGCGAGCAATTCATTAAACTTGTTATCGAGCTTTGTTTCGAACGCCTTGTCAATGCCATCTATCTTCTCCATGGCCTCTTCAAATCTATTTAGCACATCTTCCACCTGTCCACACATCATTTGTTGAAACTTATCATGTAACGCTTTGTTTGTCATGTTCTCCCAGTCAGTCTCGTCGGCTTGTGATCCTGCCATGGTTAGCAACAATAGAAACACACAAGAATATGATTCTACAGACTACGAGGAAGTGGTGGTGGTGGTGTGGTGGACAGTCACAAATCCATCAAGCAAATCTCAAATTCTTACCAGTTCTTACCAAGCAGCAGGCGGTGATCGGCAACCGTTGTAGTCAAAACTCTCAAAGCTTGGATAGAGCGATTACCAGGGAGAGTCAAACGCACGACGTAGATGTATGTGGAGCTAGGAAGGCTTATAATATGGTAGCAAGAAGGGTCAGCAATGATCAATTCAGAGATGCAAAGTTGAATAAACGCTGAACAACGATACTGTGCTGGTCCTAGGCTAGACCGTACTAGAGACGCGAGCCTAGAACACTAACAAAATCATGGCGCTGCACGTAAACAAGGGAGGAGCACACTCTGAATTTTTTTCTTTTTTTTTCACTTTTTTTTGCACTTTTTTTCCTCTTTTTTTTTGCTCCGCAACATTTTTTCCGAAAAAGTCTACAAATGTCCTAAAAACTGCCTAGCCAGAATTTTCCAGACTTAATTTTTTTTTGAAACTGGAACTATTTTTCTTCTGCGGAGGGCTCGGATGTCGGGGAGTCCTACTCTGTCACGACTCGGAGTATCGCGTGATCTGGAAATCGAGAACAAAGCAACAATTACTGGACTCGGACTAGGACTCGTGGCGGAGATGAATCTGGTGGAAACTTAGACTAGTGGCGGATATTTGCAGGGCGATGGAACACGGACTGGTGGCCAATCTGTGATGGAGGTGGACTCGGATTAGCATGATGGTGGTGGATATGTGGTATATGGTAGCGGCGATGACGATGGTGGTATATAGCAGCGGTGATGACGATGGTGGTATATGGCAGCAGCGATGATGATGATGCGGTGGTGATATATGGCAGCGGCGACGTGACAACCTGTGAACAGAACTCGAAACTCTAAAGGACTAGACGCTAAGACCAGCAACTTGACACGACGATGCAACCGCAAATTCAACAAAGCAAATACAGAAAAGATTATGCAAAGGCTCAGATTGGTTCGGATGGGATGAACTAACCCTAAATTTTTTTGGCTTTTTCGTGGACTATAGGTATGAAGAACAGACTCGATCGAAACTACGAAAAACTGTAAAATCTCACCGAGCAACCTGAAAATCTGATACCACTTGATAGAGGCAAAGGTGTCCCGTCTTTTGATGAGATGGTGGCTATCGTTTGGAGGAAGTCGACTTTGACGATCCGACTACGAACGTGCGAGGACGCCGCGCCTTAGCAATCGCTAAACCAACTCCGAGAGGTTATTGACCACGCCGGAGCACGATCAACCTGACCACGAAGGTCTGTTTCCTGCAGGCAAACAAAGAACAAGCAAGAAACTAAGATTGCAATCTGGATATTGCGAAAATAAGACGAAAGCTTTATTGATCAAGGTGGGGTTCTGTGACGCCTTGGTCTGGTTGTTGAACACAAACGAAGTACGCGAAGTTGCAGCTATGGCGAACTTTTAATCTAAACAAAACCCAAAGTCTAAACGATGCCCTAGGGGCTGTATATATGGAGGAAGAGGGGGGGGGGGGATTTCGTGGCCCTTGGAGGAGGGGTCCGAAACCCACCCTAACTCTTGTTTCCCCACACATACGGACTCTAAAAACAGCCTATATTGAAGTATTTCGAAATTACATGGGACTGGCCCAAAAAGAAGGTGACGCAGCACCTAGAATAGCCTCTGGACGAAAATTATGAAGTGGCATCTTGTATATTTCGTCCAAGGCTTCATGCACTCATTATGGTGGCTTCAAAGTCTTGAAATCATCACTTGAAACTCTGTTCTTGTCTCCCTTGCGCATGCCATCAACTCCATGCTTGTTCTTGCTCCAATGATCATCCTTCTCCAAGCTAGGCCCTTCATTTGTAAGCAAAACAAATGCATCCAATTTAGGCAGCATCATATTCTCATGAACATTAGAATCATTACCAAGAAACGAAAGTACCTGATAATTCAATTGGCGTGCGCGAGCTCTAGTAATTGGTCCAGTATGTATAGCAGCAGGGGTTGTGGGTGTAACAATGGTATTGATGTCCTCATCATGAGCTAAAAAGATAGTAGCTGCTCGCCTAACAAAAGAATGCTCAATATTAGAGAATTCTAGAAAAATCCTCTGAATGCAAGGATGCATATGGATAAATTGTCTTTCAAGTTCAACTACGAGCAAAGATATAGCATCCGCGAAACTGCTAGTTTTATGAAGAATAGACCCGCTCATGGTGGGCAAAGCACCGGCACAAGTAAAGAAATCTTGAATAACTCCTTTTCCAATAATATTACCACTACCAATCCGAAACTTTTTAGTGTGTAGAATAGTAGGTTCTTTAAGAGGATCATCAAAAGTATCAAAGTTTTCCATATTATTATCCTTATCAATGATAACATCCCCAGTTTCAGACATGATGGCAACAAATTGAACAAAGAACGAGAACACAGAAGGCAAGAGATAAGAGACAGAAGGAAAAAGAGGGCGAATAAAACGACAAGGGTGAAGTGGGGGAGAGGAAAATGAGAGGCAAATGGCAAATAATGTAATGCGAGGGATAAGAGTTTGTGATGGGTACTTGGTACGTCTTGACTTGGCGTAGACTCCCCGGCAACGGCGCCAAAAATCCTTCTTGCTACCTCTTGAGCATGCGTTGGTTTTCCCTTGAAGAGGAAAGGGTGATGCAGCAAAGCAGCGTAAGTATTTCCCTCAGTTTTTGAGAACCAAGGTATCAATCCAGTAGGAGACTACACGCAAGTCCCTCGTACCTACACAAACAAATAAGAACCTTGCAACCAACGTGATAAAGGGGTTGTCAATCCCTTCACGGCCACTTGCAAAAGTGAGATCTGATAGAGATGATAAGATAATATTTTTGGTATTTTTATTATAAAGATTAAAAGTAAAGATTGCAAAATAAACGACGACAGAAATAGCTAGTTGATGGAAGATTAATATGATGGAAAATAGACCCGGGGGCCATAGGTTTCACTAGTGGCTTCTCTCAAGATATCATAAGTATTACGGTGGGTGAACAAATTACTGTTGAGCAATTGATAGAAAAGTGCATAGTTATGAGAATATCTAGGCATGATCATGTATATAGGCATCACGTCCGTGACAAGTAGACCAAAACAATTCTGCATCTACTACTATTACTCCACACATCGACCGACTCCTGCCTGCATCTAGAGTATTAAGTTCATGAGAACAGAGTAACACATTAAGCAAGATGACATGAAGTAGAGGGATAAACTCAAGCAATATGATATAAACCCCATTCTTTTATCCTTGATGGCAACAATACAATACGTGCCTTGCTGCCCCTGCTGTCACCGGGAAAGGACACCGCAAGATTGAACCCAAAGCTAAGCACTTCTCCCATTGCAAGAAAGATCAATCTAGTAGGCCCAACCAAACTGATAATTTGAAGAGACTTGCAAAGATAACAAATCATACATAAAAGAATTTAGAGGAGATTCAAATATTGTTCATAGATAATCTTGATCATAAACCCACAATTCATCGGATCTCGACAAACACACCGCAAAAAGAGTTACATCGAATAGATCTCCAAGAAGATCGAGGAGAACTTTGTATTGAGATCCAAAGAGAGAGAAGAAGCCATCTAGCTAATAACTATGGACCTGAAGGTCTGAGGTAAACTACTCACACATCATCGGAGAGGCCATGGTGTTGATGCAGAACCCCTCCGTGATCGATTCCCCCTCCGGCGGAGCGCCAAAAAAGGCCCCAAGATGGGATCTCACGGGTACAGAAGGTTGCGGTGGTGGAAATAGGGTTTCGTGGTGCTCCTAGATGTTTTTGGGGTATATGAGTATATATAGGAGGAAGAAGTAGGTCAGTGGAGCTGCGAGGGGCCTACGAGGGTGGGGGGGGGGGGCGCCCAGGGGGGCAAGCACGCCTCCCTGCCTCGTGGCATCCTTGCTTCTTTCTTGACGTCCACTCCATGTCCTCTGGATCATGTTTGTTCCAAAAATCACGCTCCCAAAGGTTTCATTCCGTTTGGATTACGTTTGATATTCCTTTTCTGCGAAACACTGAAATAGGCAAAAAAACAACAATTTGCACTGGGCCTTGGGTTAGTAGGTTAGTCCCAAAAATAATATAAAAGTGCATAATAAAGCCCATTAAACATCCAAAATAGATAATATAATAGCATGGAACAATAAAAAATTATAGATATGTTGGAGACGTATCAATACCGCGCATCTTTCGCCAGTATCATACACCCACCATATACCTTCCTCAAAACAGCCACCATACCTACCTATTATGGCATTTCCATAGCCATTCCGAGATATATTGCCATGCAACTTTCCACCGTCCCATTTGTTATGACACGCTTCATCATTGTCATATTGCCATGCATGATCATGTAGTTGACATCGTATTTGTGGCAAAGCCACCGTTCATAATTCTTTCATACATGTCACTCTTGATTCATTGCATATCCCTGTACAACGCCGGAGGCATTCACATAGAGTCATATTTTGTTCTAAGTATTAAGTTGTAATTCTTGAGTTGTAAGTAAATAGAAGTGTGATGATCATCATTATTAGAGCATTGTCCTAGTGAGGAAAGGATGATGGAAACTATGATTCCCCCACAAGTCAGGTGAGATTCCGGACGAAAAATAAAAAAAAGGGAAAAGAAAAAAAGGCCAAAAAAGAAGAAGGGAAAAAGGCCCAAATAAAAGAAATGAGAGAAAAAGAGAGAAGGGGAAATGCTACTATCCTTCTACCACACTTGTGCTTCAAAGTAGCACCATGATCTTCATGATAGAGAGTCTCCTATGTTGTCACTTTCATATACTAGTGGGAATTTAACATTATAGAACTTGGCTTGTATATTCCAATGATGGGCTTCCTAAAAATCCCCTACGTCTTCGTGAGCAAGCAAGTTGGATGCACACCCACTTAGTTTCTTTTGTTGATCTTTCATACACTTATAGCTCTAGTGCATCCGTTGCATGACAATCCCTACTCACTCATATTGATATCTATTGATGGGCATCCCCATAGCCCATTGATATGCCTAGTTGATGTGAGAATATCTTCTCCTTTTTTGTCTTCTCCACAACCACCATTCTATTCCACATATAGTGCTATGTCCATGGCTCACGCTCATGTATCGCGTGAAAGTTGAAAAAGTTTGAGAACGACAAAAGTATGAAACAACTGCTTGGCTTGTCATCAGGGTTGTGCATGATTTAATATTTTGTGTGATGAAGATAGAGCATAGCCAGACTATATGATTTTGTAGGGATAACTTTCTTTGGCGATGTTATTTTGAGAACACATGATTGCTTTGTTAGTATGCTTGAAGTATTATTATTTTTATGTCAATATTAAACTTTTGTCTTGAATCTTTCAGATCAGAACATTCATGACACAATAAGGAAAATTACATTGAGAATTATGCTAGGTAGCATTCCACATCAAAATTTTGTTTTTATCATTTACCTACTCAAGAACAAGCAGGAACTAAGCTTGGGAATGCTTGATACGTCTCCAACGAATTTATAATTTTTGATTGTTCCATGCTATTATATTATCTGTTTTGGATGTTTAATGGGCTTTACTAGCACTTTTATATTATTTTTGGGACTAACCTACTAACCCAAGGCCCAGTGCAAATTGCTGTTTTTTTGTCTATTTTAGTGTTTTGTAGAAAAGGAATATCAAACGGAATCCAAACGGAATAAAACCTTCGTGAGAGTTATTTTTGGAACAAACGTGATCCAGAGGACTTGGAGTGGACGTCAAGAAAAAAGCAAGGAGGCCATGAGGCAGGGAGGCCGCCTGCCCCCTGGGCGCGCCCCCACCCTCATGGGCCCCTCGTAGCTCCACCGACATACTTCTTCCTCCTATATATACCCATACACCCCAAAAACATCCAGGAGCACCACGAAACCCTATTTCCACCACCTCAACCTTCTGTACCCATGAGATCCCATCTTGGGGCCTTTTCCGGAGCTCCACCGGAGGGGGAATCAATCACGGAGGGCTTCTACATCAACACCATAGCCACTTCGATGATGTGTGAGTAGTTTACCACAGACCTTCGGGTCCATAGTTATTAGCTAGATGGCTTCTTTGTTGGGGAACGTAGCAGAAATTCAAAATTTTCCTACGTGTCACCAAGATCTATCTATGGAGAAACCAGCAACAAAGGGAAAGAGAGTGCATCTACATACCCTTGTAGATCGCTAAGCGGAAGCGTTCAAGTGAACGGGGTTGATGGAGTCGTACTCGCCGTGATCCAAATCACCGATGACCAAGTGCCGAACGGACGGCACCTCCGTGTTCAACACACGTACAGCCCGGTGACGTCTCCCATGCCTTGATCCAGCAAGGAGAGAGGGAGAGGTTGAGGAAGACTCCATCCAGCAGCAGCACAACGGCGTGGTGGTGATGGAGGAGCGTGGCAATCCTGCAGGGCTTCGCCAAGCACTGCGAGAGAGGAGGAGGGAGAGAGGTAGGGCTGCGCCAAGAGGGAGATCAAATCGTGTCTCATGGGCAGCCCCAGGCCTCACTATATATAGGGGAGAGGGAGGAGGGTGCGCCCCCTCTAGGGTTCCCACCCCTAGGGGGGGCGGCAGCCCTAGATGGGAAAGGGGGAGGCGGCCAAGAGGGGGAGAGAGGGGGCGCCCCCTAGGGTGGGCCTTAGGCCCATCTAAGCCTAGGGTTTCCCCTTTCTCCTCCTTTGCTGCGCCTTGGGTCTTGTGGGGGGGGGGGGGCGCACCAGCCCACTTGGGGCTGGTCCCCTCCCACACTTAGCCCAAGTAGCCCTCCGGGGATGGTGGCCCCACTTGGTGGACCCCCGGACACCTCCGGTGGTCCCGGTACACTACCGGTGATGCCCAGAACACTTCCGGTGGCCAAAACCATACTTCCTATATATAAATCTTTACCTCCGGACCATTCCGGAACTCCTCGTGACGTCCGGGATATCATCCGGGACTCCAAACAACATTCGGTAACCACATACAAGCTTCCTTTATAACCCTAGCGTCATCGAACCTTAAGTGTGTAGACCCTACGGGTTCGGGAGACATGCAGACATGACCGAGACGTTCTCCGATCAATAACCAACAGCGGGATCTGGATACCCATGTTGGCTCCCACATGTTCCACGATGATCTCATCGGATGAACCACGATGTCAAGGACTTAATCAATCCCGTATACAATTCCCTTTGTCTATCGGTACGATACTTGCCCGAGATTCAATCGTCGGTATCCCGATACCTTGTTCAATCTCGTTACCGGCAAATCTCTTTTACTCGTTCTGCAACACATCATCCTGTGATCAACTCCTTGATCACATTGTGCACATTATGATGATGTCCTACCGAGTGGGCCCAGAGATACCTCTCCGTCACATGGAGTGACAAATCCCAGTCTTGATTCGTGCCAACCCAACAGACACTTTTGTAGATACCTGTAGTGTACCTTTATAGCCACCCAGTTACGTTGTGACGTTTGGTACACCCAAAGCATTCCTACGGTATCCAGGAGTTGCACAATCTCATGGTCTAAGGAAATGATACTTGACATTAGAAAAGCTTTTGCATACGAACTACAATCTTTGTGCTAGGCTTAGGATTGCGTCTTGTCCATCACATCATTCTCCTAATGATGTGATCCCGTTATCAACGACATCCAATGTCCATGGTCAGGAAACCGTAACCATCTATTGATCAACGAGCTAGTTAACTAGAGGCTTACTAGGGACATGGTGTTGTCTATGTATCCACACATGTATCTGAGTTTCCTATCAATACAATTCTAGCATGGATAATAAACGATTATCATGAACAAGGAAATATAATAATAATCAATTTATTATTGCCTCTAGGGCATATTTCCAACAGTCTCCCACTTGCACTAGAGTCAATAATCTAGTTCACATCGATAAGTGATTAACACTCAAGGTCACATCCCTATGTGACTAACACCCAAGGGTTCTGGGTTTGATCATGTTATGCTTGTGAGAGATGTTATAGTCAACGGGTCTGAACCTTTCAGATCCGTGTGTGCTTTACAAATATCTATGTCATCTCCTAGATGCAGTTACCACGCTCTATTTGGTGCTATTCCAAATAACTGTTCTACTAGACGAATCTAGTTTACTACTCAGAATAATCCGGATTAGTGTCAAAGCTTGCATCGGCGTAACCCTTTACGACAAACTCTTTTACCACCTCCATAATCGAGAAAATTCCATAGTCCACTAGTTACTAAGGATAACTTTGACCGTTGTCCTGTGATCCATTTCTAGATCACACTTGTACCCCTTGACTGACTCATGGTTTGGCACACTTCAGGTGCGGTACATAACATAGCATAGTTTAGAGCCTACGACTAAAGCATAGGGGACGACCTTCGTCCTTTCTATTCTGCCGTGGTCATGTCTTGAGTCTTGCTCAATACTCACACCTTGTAACACAGCCGAGAACTCCTTCTTTGCTGATCTATTTTGAACTCCTTCAAAATCTTGTCGTGGTAGGTGTTTGTTTAAAAGTACTATTTAAGCGATTTTGATCTATCCTTATAGATCTTGATGCTCAATGTTTAAGTAGCTTAATCCAGGTTTTCATTGAAAAAACATTTTTCAAACAACCCTATATGCTTTCCAGAAATTCTACATCATTTCTGATCAACAATATGTCAACAACATATACTCATCAGAAATTCTATAGTGCTCCCACTCACTTCTTTGGAAATACAAGTTTCTCATAAACTTTGTATAAACCCAAATCTTTGATCATCTCATCAAAGTGTACATTCCAACTCCGAGATGCTTACTCCAGTCCTTAGAAGGATTGCTGGAGCTTTGCATACTTGTTAGCATCTTTCAGGATTGACAAAAATCTTCTGGTTGTATCACATACAACCTTTCCTCAAGAAAATCGTCGAGGAAACAATGTTTTTGACATCCTATCTGCACAATTTCATAAATAATGCAGTAATCGCTAACATAATTCCAACAGACTCTTAGCATCGCTACGAGTGAGAAAGTCTCATCGTAGTCAACTCCTTGAACTTGTCGGGAAACACCTTAACGACAAGTCGAGCTTTCTTAATGGTGACATTTACCATCATTGTCCGTCTTCCTTTTAAAATCCATCTGTACTCAACAGCCTCACGACCATCGAGCCGTTCTGCCAAAGTCTACACTTTGTTTTCATACATGGATCCTCTCTCGGATTTTATGGCCTCGAGCCATTCATCGGAATCCGGGCCCACCATCGCTTCTCCATAGCTCGTAGGTTCATTGTTGTCTAGCAACATGACTTCCAAGACAGGATTACGTACCACTCTGAAGTAGTACGCATCCTTGTCATCCTACGAGGTTTGGGAGTGACTTGATTCGAAGTCTCATGATCACTATCATAAGCTTCCACTTCAATTGGTGTAGGTGCCATAGGAACAACTCCTGTGCCCTGCTACACACTAGTTGAAGTGACGGTTCAATAACCTCATCAAGTCTCCACCATCCTCCCACTCAATTCTTTCGAGAGAAACTTTTCCTCGAGAAAGGACCCGATTCTAGAAACAATCCCTATTGCTTTCGGATCTGAGACAGGAGGTATACCCAACTGTTTTTGGGTGTCCTATGAAGATGCATTTATCCGCTTTGGGTTCGAGCTTATCAGCCTGAAACTTTTTCACATAAGCGTCGTGACCCCAAACTTTTAAGAAACAACAGCTTAGGTTTCTCTAAACCATAGTTCATACGGTGTTGTCTCGACGGATTTGCGTGGTGCCCTATTTAAAGTGAGTGCGGTTGTCTCCAATGACTAACCCATGAATGATAGTGGTAATTCGATAAGAGACATCATGGTACGCACCATATCCAATAGGGTGCAACTATGATGTTCGGACACACCATCACATTATGGTGTTCCAGGCGGTATTAGTTGTGAAACAATTTCCACAGTGCCAAACTCGTAACTCAGATATTCATTTCTATAATCATATCATAGACATTTTATCCTCTTATCACGAAGATCTTCAACTTTATTCTGAAATTACTTGAACCATTCAATAATTCAGACTTGTGTTTCATCAAGTAAATATACTCAGTATCTACTCAAATCATATGTGAAGTAAGAGCATAACGATATCCACTGCGTGCCTCAGCACTCATTGGACTGCACACATCAAAATGTGTTACTTCCAACAAGTTGCTTTCTTGTTCCATTTTACTGAAACCGAAGCTTTCAGTCATCTTGCCCATGTTGTATGGTCTGCATGTCTCAAGCGATTCAAAATCAAGTGAGTCCAAACGGTCCATCTGCATGGAGTTTCTTCATGCGTATATACCAATAGACATGGTTCACATGTCTCAATCCTTTTCAAAAATGAGTGAGTCCAAAGATCCATCAACATGGAGCTTCTTCATGCGTTTTATACCAATATGACTTACATGGCAGTGCCACAAGTAGGTGGTACTATCATTACTATCTTATATCTTTTGGCATGAACATGTGTATCACTATGATCGAGATTCAATAAACCATTTATTTTAGGTGCAAGACCATTGAAGGTATTATTCAAATAAGTAGAGTAACCATTATTCTCCGTAAATGAATAATCGTATTGCGATAGACATAATCCAATCATGTCTATGCTCAACACAAACACCAAACACCAATCTCGATGGTAGAGGGAGCGTGTGATGCTTGATCATATCAACCTTGGAAACACTTCCAACACATCTCGTCAGCTCACCTTTAGCTAGTCTCCGTTTATTCTGTAGCTTTTATTTCGAGTTACTAACACTTAGCAACTGAACCGGTATCTAATACCCTGGTGCTACTAGGAGTACTAGTAAAGTACACATTCACATAATGTATATCCAATATACTTCTATCGACAGCCTTCTCATCTATCAAGTATCTAGGGTAATTCTGCTCCAGTGGTTGTTCCCCTTATTACAGAAGCACTCAGTCTCGGGTTTGGGTTCAACCTTGGGTTTCTCAACTAGAGCAGCAACTGATTTGCCGTTTCATGAAGTATCCCTTCTTGCCCTTGCCCTTCTTGAAACTAGTGGTTTCACTAACCATCAACAATTGATGCTCCTTCTTGATTTCTACTTTCGCGGTGTCAAACATTGCGAATATTTCAAGGATCATCATATCTATCCCTGATATGTTATAGTTCATTACGAAGCTCTAGCAGCTTGGTGGCAATGACTTTGGAGAAACATCACTATCTTATCTGGAAGATCAACTCCCACTCGATTCAAGTGATTGTTGTACTCTGACAATCTGAGCACAAGCTCAACGATTGAGCTTTTCTCCCTTAGTTTGCAGGCCAAGAAAATCGTCGGAGGTCTCATACCTCTTGACGTGGGCACGAGCCTGAAATTCCAATTTCAGCCCTCGAAACATCTCATATGTTCCGCGACATTTCAAAATGTCTTCGGTGCCTCAATTCTAAATCATTTATCATTACCGAACTATCATGTAGTCATCAAAACGTGTATGTCAGATGTTCGCAACATCCACAGACCACGTTCGAGGTCCAGCACACCGAGCGATGCATTAAGGACATAATCCTTGTACTGTCCGCATAATTGCTACTGTCAACTTTCAACTATATTTTCTCTAGGAACGTATCTAACTCAGTAGAACTAAAGCGCAAGCTTACGACATAATTTGCAAAGATCTTTTGACTATGTTCAGGATAATTAAGTTAATCTTATGAACTCCCACTCAGATAGACATCCCTCTAGTCATCCAAGTGATTACATGATCCGAGTCAACTAGGCCGTGTCCGATCATCACGTGAGACGGACTAGTCATCATCGGTGAACATCTTCATGTTGATCGTATCTACCATACGACTCATGCTCGACCTTTCGGTCTCTTGTGTTCCGAGGCCATGTCTGTACATGCTAGGCTCGTCAAGTCAACCTAAGTGTTTCGCGTGTGTAAATCTGGCTTACACCCGTTGTATGTGAACGTAAGAATCTATCACACCCGATCATCACGTGGTGCTTCGAAATGACGAACTTTCGCAATGGTGCACAGTTAGGGGGAACACTTTCTTGAAATTTTAATGAGGGATCATCTTATTTACTACCGTCGTTCTAAGCAAATAAGATGTATAAACATGATAAACATCACATGCAATCAAATAGTGACATGATATGGCCAATATCATATTGCTCCTTTTGATCTCCATCTTCGGGGCTCCATGATCATCATCTTCACCGGCATGACACCATGATCTCCATCATCATGATCTCCATCATCATGATCTCCATCATCGTGTCTTCATGAAGTTGTCTCGCCAACAATTACTTCTACTACTACAGCTAACGGTTAGCAATAAAGTAAAGTAATTACATGGCATTGTTCAATGACATGCAGGTCATACAATAAATAAAGACAACTCCTATGGCTCCTGCCGGTTGTCATACTCATCGACATGCAAGTCGTGATTCCTATTACAAGAACATGATCAATCTCATACATCACATATCATTCATCACATTCTTCTTGGCCATATCACATCACATAGCATACCCTGCAAAAACAAGTTAGACGTCCTCTACTTGTTGTTTGCATGTTTTACGTGGCTGCTATGGGTTTCTAGCAAGAACGTTTCTTACCTACGCAAAACCACAATGTGATATGTCAATTGCTATTTACCCTTCATAAGGACCCTTTTCATCGAATCCGATCCGACTAAAGTGGGAGAGACTGGCACCCGCTAGCCACCTTATGCAACTAGTGCATGTCAGTCGGTGGAACCTGTCTCACGTAAGTGTACGTGTAAGGTCGGTCCGGGCCGCTTCATCCCACAATGCCGCCGAATCAAGATTGACTAGTAACGGTAAGCATATTGAACAAAATCAACGCCCACAACTACTTTGTGTTCTACTCGTGCAAAGAATCTACGCAATAGACCTAGCTCTGATACCACTGTTGGGGAACGTAGCAGAAATTCAAAATTTTCCTACGTGTCACCAAGATCTATCTATGGAGAAACCAGCAACGAAGGGAAAGAGAGTGCATCTACATACCCTTGTAGATCGCTAAGCGGAAGCGTTCAAGTGAACGGGGTTGATGGAGTCGTACTCGCCGTGATCCAAATCACCGATGACCAAGTGCCGAACGGACGGCACCTCCGCGTTCAACACACGTACAGCCCGGTGACGTCTCCCATGCCTTGATCCAGCAAGGAGAGAGGGAGAGGTTGAGGAAGACTCCATCCAGCAGCAGCACAACGGCGTGGTGGTGATGGAGGAGCGTGGCAATCCTGCAGGGCTTCGCCAAGCACTGCGAGAGAGGAGGAGGGAGAGAGGTAGGGCTGCGCCAAGAGGGAGATCAAATCGTGTCTCATGGGCAGCCCCAGGCCTCACTATATATAGGGGAGAGGGAGGAGGGTGCGCCCCCTCTAGGGTTCCCACCCCTAGGGGGGGCGGCAGCCCTAGATGGGAAAGGGGGAGGCGGCCAAGAGGGGGAGAGAGGGGGCGCCCCCTAGGGTGGGCCTTAGGCCCATCTAAGCCTAGGGTTTCCCCTTTCTCCTCCTTTGGTGCGCCTTGGGTCTTGTGGGGGGGGGGGGGCGCACCAGCCCACTTGGGGCTGGTCCCCTCCCACACTTAGCCCAAGTAGCCCTCCGGGGATGGTGGCCCCACTTGGTGGACCCCCGGACACCTCCGGTGGTCCCGGTACACTACCGGTGATGCCCAGAACACTTCCGGTGGCCAAAACCATACTTCCTATATATAAATCTTTACCTCCGGACCATTCCAGAACTCCTCGTGACGTCCGGGATATCATCCGGGACTCCGAACAACATTCGGTAACCACATACAAGCTTCCTTTATAACCCTAGCGTCATCGAACCTTAAGTGTGTAGACCCTACGGGTTCGGGAGACATGCAGACATGACCGAGACGTTCTCCGGTCAATAACCAACAGCGGGATCTGGATACCCATGTTGGCTCCCACATGTTCCATGATGATCTCATCGGATGAACCACGATGTCAAGGACTTAATCAATCCCGTATACAATTCCCTTTGTCTATCGGTACGATACTTGCCCGAGATTCGATCGTCGGTATCCCGATACCTTGTTCAATCTCGTTACCGGCAAGTCTCTTTTACTCGTTCTGCAACACATCATCCCGTGATCAACTCCTTGATCACATTGTGCACATTATGATGATGTCCTACCGAGTGGGCCCAGAGATACCTCTCCGTCACACGGAGTGACAAATCCCAGTCTCGATTCGTGCCAACCCAACAGACACTTTCGGAGATACCTATAGTGTACCTTTATAGCCACCCAGTTACGTTGTGACGTTTGGTACACCCAAAGCATTCCTACGGTATCCGGGAGTTGCACAATCTCATGGTCTAAGGAAATGATACTTGACATTAGAAAAGCTTTTGCATACGAACTACAATCTTTGTGCTAGGCTTAGGATTGGGTCTTGTCCATCACATCATTCTCCTAATGATGTGATCCCGTTATCAACGACATCCAATGTCCATGGTCAGGAAACCGTAACCATCTATTGATCAACGAGCTAGTCAACTAGATGCTTACTAGGGACATGGTGTTGTCTATGTATCCACACATGTATCTGAGTTTCCTATCAATACAATTCTAGCATGGATAATAAACGATTATCATGAACAAGGAAATATAATAATAATCAATTTATTATTGCCTCTAGGGCATATTTCCAACATTCTTCTCTCTCTTTGGATCTCAATACAAAGTTCTCCTCAATTCTCTTGGAGATCTATTCGATGTAATTCTTTTTGCGGTGTGTTTGTCGAGATCCGATGAATTGTGGGTTTATGATGAAGATTATCTATGAACAATATTTGGTTCTTCTCTGAATTCTTATATGTATGATTTAATTATCTTTGCAAGTCTCTTCGAATTATCAGTTTGGTTTGGCCTACTAGATTGATCTTCCTTGCAATGGGAGAAGTACTTAGCTTTGGGTTCAATCTTGCGGTGTCCTTTCCCAGTGACAGCAGTGGCAGCAAGGCACGTATTGTATTGTTGCCATCGAGGATAAAAAGATGGGTTTATATCATATTGCTTGAGTTTATCCCTCTACATCATGTCATATTGCTTAATGCGTTACTCCGTTCTTATGAACTTAATAATCTAGATGCAGGCAGGAGTCGGTCGATGTGTGGAGTAATAGTAGTAGATGCAGAATCGTTTCGGTCTAGTTGTTGCAGACGTGATGCCTATATACATGATCATGCCTAGTGAGGGAGTCCTGGATTAGGGGGTGTTCAGATAGCCGGACTATACCTTCAGCCGGACTCCAGGACTATGAAGATACAAGATTGAAGACTTCGTCCCGTGTCCGGAAGGATCTTTTCTTGGCGTGGAAGGCAAGCTAGGCGTGCGGATATTCGAGATCTCCTACCATTGTAACCGACTCTGTGTAACCCTAACCCTATCTGGTGTCTATATAAACCGGAGGGTTGTAGTCCGTAGGACAACTATCATCATACACAATCGTACCATAGGCTAGCTTCTAGGGTTTAGCCTCCTTGATCTCGTGGTAGATCCACTCTTGTACTACCCATATCATCAATATTAATCTAGCAGGAGTAGGGTTTTACCTCCACCGTGAGGGCCCGAACCTGGGTTAAATAAAGTGTCCCTTGTCTCCTGTTACCATCCGACCTTGACGCATAGTTCGGGACCCCCTACCCGAGATCCGCCGGTTTCGACACCGACATTGGTGCTTTCATTGAGAGTTCCTCTGTGTCGTCGCTTCTAGGCCCGATGGCTTCTTTGATCATCAACAACGATGAGGTCCAGGGTGAGACTTTCCTCCCCGGACAAATCTTCATCTTCGGCGGCTTCGCTCTGCGGGCCAATTCGCTTGGTCATTTGGAGCAGATCGAAAGCTAGGCCCCTGGCCATCATGTCATGTTTGGAAGCTTAAACTACACGGCTGATATCCGTGGAGACTTGATCTTCGACGGGTTCGAGCCACAGCCAAGCGCGCCGCACTATTTCGAGGGGCATGATATAGCCCTGCCTCCGAATAGTACCCTGGAGGCCGCACACGCTCTGGCCCCGATCCTTGACTCGGAGCCCGCTGCGTTCTCCGAGGATGAACGGTTGGACGTCACCTCGGGGGATGCAATCTCAAAGGCGATCGAGCCGAACACCAGCCCCGTACTCCGCACGGCCCAGGACTCCAAGGAGCCGGACTCTTCTCCGAACTCCGAGCCTTCCGTGCCCCCGCCGATCGAATCTGATCGGGCGCCTGTAATGGATTTCACCGCCGCGGACATCTTTCAGTGCTCACCTTTCGGTGATATCCTGAATTCTCTCAAGTCTCTCTCTTTATCAGGAGAGCCCAGGCCGGACTATGGTCTGCGAGGTTGGGATTCGGACAACGAAGAAATTCAAAGCCCACCCACCACCCACTTAATAGCCACAGTCGACGATTTAACTGACATGCTTGACTTCGGCTCCGAAGACTTCGACGGTATGGACGACGAAGGAGGAGACGAACAAGAACCAGCACCTGTAGGGCGCTGGACCGCCACCTCATCATATGACATATATATGGTGGATGCTCCAAAGGATGCAGATGGCGATGGAACAGCGGAAGACGACAACTCGAAAAAACCGCCAAAATGCCGGCGCCAATGGCGCCACTCTAAATCCCGCCACAGCAGAAACGGTGATTCCGGCACGGGAGATAATACTACCCCGGACAGCGCCGAAGAACACCAGAACCAGCAAGATTCGGCGCAGGAAGATGGAAAAGCCAGCCCTCAGGAGAGAGTGGCAGAGCAAGAGGTTGAGGATGATAACTACATGCCTCCCTCCGAAGACGAGGCAAGCCTCGACGACGACGAATTCGTCGTACCATCAGACCCCGCCGAACAAGAGCGTTTTGAACGCAGGCTTCTAGCCACGGTCAACATCCTAAAGAAAAAGCAGCAACAGCTTAGAGCTGATCAAGATTTGCTAGCTGATAGATGGACTGAAGTCCTTGCGGCTGAAGAGTATGAACTCGGGCGCCCCTCCAAAAATTATCCTAAGCGCAGGCCGCTACCCCAATCAGAGGGGGAAGCATATGACATGGCAGACCGGCCACCCCGTGGCCGCGACAGAGAGGCCTGTCGAACCCTTAAGCAAGCCATGCCCCGGTGCCGCTCAAATAAGGCACGGGAAAACGAGCCAGACCTGCGAGACGTACTGGAGGATAAAGCAAAGCAAACAAGATCGATCTATGGATCGCGCGGACGCCCGACGACACGTGATGATCTTCACTCCGGACACAATAAATCCGGCCGGGCCGAACACAGCAGGCACAGCTCTTTTGAGCTGCGTCGTGACATAGCCCAGTACAGGGGCACCGCACACCCACTATGCTTCACAGACGAAGTAATGGATCATAAAATCCCAGAGGGTTTTAAACCCGTCAATATCGAGTCGTACGATGGTACGACAGATCCGGCAGTATGGATTGAGGATTATCTCCTTCACATCCACATGGCACATGGCGATGATCTGCACGCCATCAAATACCTACCCCTTAAGCTTAAAGGACCAGCCCAGCACTGGCTTAACAGCCTACCAGCGGACTCAATCGGTTCTTGGGAGGACCTGGAAGCCGCATTCCTCGACAACTTCCAGGGGACCTATGTGCGGCCACCGGACGCCGACGACCTAAGCCACATAATTCAGCAGCCAGAAGAATCGGCCAGGCAATTCTGGACACGGTTCCTAATAAAGAAAAATCAGATAGTCGATTGTCCGGACGCAGAGGCCCTAGCAGCCTTCAAACATAACATCCTGACGAGTGGCTTGCCCGGCACCTGGGACAGGAAAAGCCGAAAACCATGGCAGCCCTCACGACACTCATGACCCGCTTTTGTGCGGGCGAAGATAGCTGGCTAGCTCGCAGCAACAACTTATCGAAGAAGCCCGGTAATTCGGATACCAAGGACAAAAGTGGCAGGTCACGTCGAAATAATTAAAAGCGCCGCGTTAGCAGCGACATCAATGAGGATACGGCAGTTAATGCCGGATTCAGAGGCTATAAATCCAGTCAGTGGAAAAATCCATTTAAAAAGAATACCCAGGGCCCGTCCAGTTTGGACCGGATGCTCGACCGCTCGTGCCAGATTCATGGCACCCCCAAAAGGCCAGCCAATCACACCAACAAGGATTGTTGGGTGTTCAAGCAGGCAGGCAAGTTAAGAGCCGAACACAAGGACAAGGGGCTGAACAGCGACGACGAGGAGGAGCCCAGGCCGCCGAACAACAATGGACAGAAAGGGTTTACCCCACAAGTGCGGACGGTGAACATGATATACGCGACCCACATTCCCAAGTGGGAGAGGAAGCGTGCGCTACGGGACGTATACGCGATGGATCCAGTCGCCCCAAAGTTCAACCCATGGTCCTCCTGCACGATCACTTTCGATCGAAGGGACCACCCCACTAGCATCCGTCATGGCGGTTTTGCCACACTGGTCCTCGACCCAATCGTGGACGGATTTCATCTCACAAGAGTCCTCATGGACGGCGGCAGTAGCCTGAACCTGCTTTATCAGGATACAGTGCGGAAATTGGGCATAGATCCATCAAGGATCAAGCCCACAAGGACGACCTTTAAAGGCGTCATACCAGGTGTAGAGGCCAATTGCACAGGCTCGATAACACTTGATGTGGTCTTCGGATCTCCGGATAACTTCCGAAGCGAAGAGTTAATCTTCGATATAGTGCCGTTCCGCAGTGGCTATCACGCCCTGCTCGGACGAACCGCATTCGCTAAATTCAATGCGGTGCCACACTACGCATATCTCAATCTCAAGATGCCAGGCCCTCGAGGAGTAATTACGGTCAACGGAAACACAGAACGCTCCATCCGTACGGAGGAGCACACGGCGGCCCTCGCAGCGGAAGTACAAAGCAGCCTTTCAAGGCAACTCTCCAGTCCGGCCGTTAAAAAACCGGACAACGCAAAGCACGCCCGGAGTAACCTGCAACAAGACCACCTGGCACGATCAGAGCAAGCGTAGCAATACGGCCCCGACCCCAGTCATCGCAACATAGCGGAGCAAGTACCTCGAGTACACAATTACGCCCTTCAAATTCCATGGGCACAGGGGGAGGGGCACATTAACGGCATGCCTACAACACGGCGTCAAATGTACTAGGGGCTGCAGGATTTTTCTTTTTTACCTTTTTTACTTTCAGGACTCCATACTCTGGATAACATGTTCGGCATTGTTGCCGCACAGACGATGCAAGATCCAGGAAAGCAAACAAAGCTACGCCGTATTCCGGAACTCTCAGGTGGTCTCTATTTCGAGCGATATATCTGTTTCTAAATTCCGCGGCCTGTGCCTGGTCAGGACATGTTAAATAGTCTAATATCTTTTTTGCTCATCGCAATACTTGTATCGTTCGGCTTTGATAGATAGCCTCTTTATAAAACAATGCATAGCTTTTTGTCTATTTTTTGCATTATCCTCTTTTGAATATATATATATATATATATATATATATATATATATATATATATATATATATATATATATATATATATATATATATATATTAGATAACATGACAGCACCCGTACTCCATGGTACGGCAAACCACGCCAGGGGCTTCATTACCCTTTTATCTGGCGTGAGAAGTCCGTACACTTTCACAAGTGCGGCACCCCGAACTTATAGCACTATATGCATCGGCTCCGAGTCATGATTTTGGTCACATGTTGGGTTTGCCCGGCTCCTATGTTTTGGTGCCTTACGTTCCGCTTTATCAGCTAAGGTAGCACTAGGAGAACCACTGCGATTGTGCCCCAGATCAGGTGGGTTGAGCACCTCAGTGGAGAAAGCTAAAATAGACTGTCATGATAAGGCGTGAGACCGGTCGCTGTTCGAGAGGTTTTTCGAGTCCTTAAAGGCTTATGCCGCTTTGAGCGAGGAGTTGGCTATGTCCGGCCAAAGGCGTGGATAGCGCCCCGAATTCGGCCTTCCGAACTAGGGGCTTCGCCGAAATTTAAAATTATAACGTTCTATGGCTAAGTGAGAGTGTTCAAGCATTATAGTCCGATTGCCTGGTTCGTTGTGCTGAGCGCCTCCCTCGAAGGACCCAACTATGGGAACAAGAGCCCTCAGGTTTATCCCGAACACCCCAGCGCTAGTGGCATGGGGGCAGAAGCCGACGACTGGCCATCTCTCAAATTTTTGATAAACGGCCGCACAAAAAATAATATTTTAAATTAAATAAGCATTGCTTTGCGCATATGAACAAGTTTTCAGCGCACAGGATACAAACGAGCGAGTTCACTCAAATATTACATCTTTAGTACATTCATCCGCGACAAGGCGGGCTCCGGCAAGAACTTCCTTGTAGTAGTTCTCGGGCTTGCGATGCTCCTTCCCCTGCGGCGGCCCGTCCTTCACCAGCTTCTCTCCGTCCAGCTTACCCCAGTGTACCCTTACACGGGCAAGGGCCCTCCGGGCAGCTTCAATGCAGACGGAGCGCTTGATGACCTCAAGCCGTGGACAGGCCTCCACCAGCCGCCGCACCAGCCCGAAATAGCTCCCAGGCAGGGCCTCTCCAGGCCACAGCCGAACTAGTAAGCGCTTCATGGCCTGTTCGGCCACCTTGTGGAGCTCGACCAACTGTTTCAGCTGATCGCTTAAGGGCATAGGGTGTCCGGCCTCAGAATACTGAGACCAGAACACACTCTCCGTCGAGCTGCCCTCTTCAGCTCGGTAGAACGCGGCGGCATAGGATACGCTGTGGGGAAGATCGGCGAACGCCCCTGGAGAACTCTGGATTCGGGTAAGTAATAGGTAGTTTACTTTTATATTCCTACTTTGCATTGAGAATGCCTTACCCGTTGCTATCTTTTTCACCTCCTCCAACTCTTGGAGGGCCTTTTGGGCTTTGGCCTTGGCACTCTTGGCGGTCTCGACGGCCGACGCGAGCTCGGATGCTTGCGTTTTTGACTCAAGCTCCAAACCCTCATGTTTTGTCATGAGAGCTTGCAGCTCTTGCTGAACCTCGTCGACCTGAACCCCAAGCCTTTCTCGCTCGGCGCGCTCCTTGGCCGTTTTCTTTTCGGCCTCTGCCAGCGCCTGCTTCAGGGTTGCCACCTCGGTTGCGACCCCTACAATAAGCAGTACAATCCTGTTATTTCTTTCTGCAATCAAGCCTCTCTATAGGCACCTTTTTTTAGGTATTTCTTACCTTCCTTCTCCTCGAGCTGCCGTTTGGCAAGGCCGAGCTCTTGCTCGGTCCGCCCGAGGTCCTTTTTAAGGACATCCACCTGCGCAGTCAGTGCGGCGGTGGACAGCAGTGAAGCCTGCATAGGCATATTTGACCTTTTTTGTTAGACTCCTGCGAAAATTACTAGATCCTCTATGGGGTTGACGACTTGCTGAACCGTACCCTACCTGTGGCAGGGACAAGTGGTAGTACTAGGCAAATGTGGGGTTTACTGGAACAAGACTCGATCTGTGGTCGACTCAAGAGGTTTATGAGTTCCTGCAAGACATGGGGAATACAAATTATTTCAACCAATAAATCAACACCCAATATATCTTACCATGCCATACCGGGTATAACCGTCCCGACGGAGACCGGCGACAAGCTCACGCCTACCCAAGGCAGAGGCTTTCCAGGATCCTTCTCCGGCATGCATGTAAGGCACATGAGTATGATTACCATCACAAATGTGTTCACATCCAATAGCAAGGAAAAATCATCATTATGCATCCATGCAAAAGATCATAGCACATGAAATAACAATACCCCGAAATAAGCGGGGATTTAAAAACGTGTCAGCCATCACATCGCAATATTATTCCGAGGTTCAGAATGCTTGCCTTAATGGTGTGGAAAGGCAAGGTGCACTCCAAGATTCTTGCAAGTCTCCTATCCTCTCTCCAAAACTCCTATTTTCAAAAATATGCAAATAACACATATTTCAAAAACAGCACAAAAAAGTCGTTTGGAAAATTTTCAATTAAATATTAAAATAAACTAGACAATATTTGAGAGACGTAGGACAAAGAATTAATTCATTTGGAGTTATATTTAAAAAGATATAGTCAGTCAAAGTTCTGGTCAAAATTGATTTTAAAATAAAACAGAAACAGAAAAACGTTTCAGAGGGGAATACGCTTTCGGAGCGGGGAAAACGTACTGCGGAGGATTACGCCTTCACTTAAACACGTGGACGGCACGGTGCGTCACTCACAGTGGGTCCAGGGGGCCCACTAGTCAGGTTTGACTATTCTTCCCTCCCTCTCCTTCCTGTGTTCCGAGTGGAGGCGGGGCTCCGGTGATCGTCGCCGGCGACTGGCGGCTCCTCGCGGGGCCCCGAGGGCGGGGATGGATCCGCCACTCCAGTGTGGTCCTCCGGGTGGTCGCCAGGCCGGTGGGGACGGAGGGAGCTGCCCGCGGCGAGCTTCGCGGCGGAGGAGGCTTCGGGGGCAGAGTGAAAATTCTCCCGCAGTGAGCCCCGATCGAAATCGAGTGGTGGGAAAGGTTCATGGGAGGGAGAAGGTGTTCTTGGTGAAGAGAAATGGGAGGGAGAGGCCCTGGTGGCGCTGGGAGAGCTGGGGCCATGGCGGCGGCCGCTGCTGCCAGAGGTGGGGAAGATGACCTCCCCGGGTCGATTGGCTGCCCCAAGGGGTCCTAGGGGGGATGGCTTAGAGTCGCCTGCATGCTCGGGAGGTTTCGGGGCGTCCTTTTATAGCGCGACGAGGTCGGTTCCGCGGCGATGGATGAGGATGCCGGCGAACCGCCCCTCTGTAGCTTGCAGGGCGTCGTGGCGGCGACGAACGCTAGCGGACACGCTTGCGGATGAGTTCAGGCTGTGCCAGGGGCCAGGTGGCGAGCCGGGATGGCTTGGGCGGCGCTGAACGGAGCAGAGGCTGTCGGCCGACGCCGGCGTGCCGCCAAAATTGCTCTGGTGGTGGCGCTGTGGGGTGCCAGGGCGGGCTGGCGTGTAGCGGTGGGGCGGGGAGTGCGTGGCAGCTAGCTGCAGGTGGTCACGAGTCGAAACGGGTGCGGGGTGAGACGCGACGGCTCGGGTGCACGCATGCGCCAAAGGCACGCTCTGCTCGCGCTCTGGGTGTGCACGGGACATGCTTGATGAAATGCCAGTGCATGCTGCAGAGCTTGGGTGAGGCTGGCACTTAACAGATCCAGGCCAGGAGCAACTGGGAGTCTAGTGGACATGTTAGTTCGATCAGGGGTGCAAGCTCACAGTGCAATGTCAAAAGTCATGTCAAAATAGATCATGCCCACAAGGTGTTTGACAAAATGCTAAGGGCACTTAGGCTTTTCTTGGAGGGGCCAAATCTTCCAGATCAGTGTCTCTTTAGAAGCAAGAGAAGGTGGTAAGGTCATTTGGACAAAAGGAGAAACTTGCTAGTGCAGGTTTTGATGAACTTCAGTCCTGGACAGGAGATGGATGGCATCATTTTATGAACTAAAAATGATCCAATAAGTGCATGGTCCTGGACTTAGGGGTTTTGCAGGGAGGACTATAAGCAGGAGAAAGCACAAGGTCATTGGAGCAAAATTAAATGGGGTTGTAGTAGAAATCACAAGATTGGACCAGAATGAAAAAGAGGTTGGTTCACTCAAAATTTTCAAAGAACAACACTGGGTCTTTGCACAAAGTTGAATCATATGATACTACTAATATCTCATAATTTTGGTGAAGGCCAAAAAGCAATATTTAAAAGGGTTATAGTGCAAAAATTGTACTTTGGATCAGAGAAGAAAATTGGGAGTAGAACTCAAAATATTTCAAGAATAAAAGATATTTTTGTATAAAAGTGATTTAAAAACATCACATGACATCTCCAAATTTTGGTTGGAATTTTAAGTGAATTTATCAAATGGTTGTAGTTCAAATATGGCCATTTAGCCTTGAAAAACCATTTTCAAGAAAATAAAGATCAAGCAACTTAATTCTGTAATTAGTTTTACTGATAAAAGAAGAGTTTTTCTTGAGAGGTTAAACAGGTCCAATAACATATTTGAAAAGTTTTCACTATGGGAAAAACTCCATAAAAACAAGGGAGGAAATGGTTAAAAATAAAAAGGGGGCCCAGAAAATAAAAGTTTGAATTTCCTGGTAAGATTTTAATTTATTAAAACAAGGCCAAAATTTTGGGGTGTCACAATACTACCCCCCTTTAGAAAAATCTCGTCCTCGAGATTTGTTAAAAGCTGTTTTAAGAAAAATTATATGCAATAAAAATGTGGCTACAGTGATGGGCAATAAGTGGTGTAAAACCACAGTGTGAATACTGGTGCTGCATGGAAAAATCTATGGTTCGGGACAAAAACGAGAGATTTCTACACTGGATATAAATTTAGAATAATTTCTAAATTTAAATATACGCTGGTCGTACCCGGGAGCACAGTGCTCTCTCTGGCTGACAGGTGGACCCGGGGCCCACAGTCAGCCTCTTCTTCTCCCTCTGGCTCTTCTTCTTCCTCTGTCCCGCGTGCTTTCCCGCGCTTTCTCCACCGGCGATGTTTAGCGCGTAGGGCATCTAGGCCGTACCGCGGTAGTGCGCGGCGTGCTAGTTGCTGGGGCAGCGAGCACTCACCTCGCGGGCCAGCGTGCTGTCGGCACTGCTCGCGGATTCGACTCCGAGCACCAGTGATCGGGCGACGAGCAGCGTTGGTGGACTTCGCCCACCGAACACCGAGCTCGAACTATAAAACGGCCGAGGTGTCCCTCTCTTCCTCCTCACACCTGGCCTCGCTTCTCCTCCTCCTTCTCCATTTCTGCTTACAAAAGCTCGGGTGAGGCTCTAATGGCGGAGGCGATGCCGGACTGGTTCGCGATCCTGGTATGCGGAGGGCTGGCGACACTGCTGGGGCTCTCCGTGCTCCTGTGCGCGATGATCTTCGACGAGCATTGTGATGCTTCTGCTCGGGTGTTGGCTCTCCGCGGTGGTGACGATCACGAGGAGTAGGTGGGGTGTGCCGGGTGCTAATTGTTGTTAGGGGGTGGTTAGCCAGATGTAACACCGTCGCAAAGCTTTTGCAAACAGTGTATGCACTAGAATGATTGCGGTTATGAGTCTGCTATCGTTGTGCTGTGAGAAATAAAATAATCCATGTCGTGAGAAGATGCAGATGCAGCAGCTCAGGAAAAAGAAATCTCACTCCGGGATTATATGCGGAAGAAAACAGTAATGCAACATAACCACTCATATTAATTGAAACTAAAGATTTACTCGTTGCGCAAACTCGGGGTACCATGCATAAGTTACACTACATAAATAAATGTTGCAATAATAAACGTAGCAGCGACGTCTATAATGCAAACGGTAACTGGACGGGGTCCCGAGAAAATGTCTCTGGTACTGAGACACATTCTTCTTCTATCGGGGAAAGTGGATTGACCAGTCGATGCACGTGTCTCTCCTGGTCGGGCCTTAGTGTTCCGCCGATGGCGATCTGAGGATTTAAATCTACGAGACTCTGGAGATAACCCATCACGTGTTGGGTCAAACGCTCTTGGGCGATGACGTACTGGACAAGGTTGGCCAGGACGGGGTCTCTCTCGATTCGTCCACCGGGAAAAGATGTTACTCCTCCGGGCGCTGCTCGGCTCGGGAAGTAATAATACCCTCGTTCGCTGGCATAAGGTACCGCGAATCGAAGGCGAGCAAGCGCTTCGTATGCCGCAGCTTCCACAGCCATCTATGGGGTTGGCATAGATTTCCCCACGAAGGAGACCTCGGTTGGGTCTTGGTTTGAGTTTACGGGAGGGATGTGCACTGCTGCCCAATATCTCGAGGTGGAAGAGGTGATCCTCGATTTGAACAGCTCGTACTGGGGTGGCTGGGTAGCGCCCATGGTACTGCAGGTAAAATCCCACAATATCTTGACAAAACTACCCGGGGTTGCATCTGGAGTCCTCAGGTAAATGCTGGGTGTCGGCATGGCAAGAAGTGGTTGTGAGGATGGTGCACAAGATGAGAAGTGTTTTGCAAGGTCACGCGGTGGCCTCTTTATAGAACCGGAGCTGGGTTATTTTTACCGTGGTGAAAGGTAACGAAACTTCCAGCTCTGTTCCGCGGGTCGAAGTCAATGCCACAGATACACATATTTTCCCGAGGTGACGTGTTACTATGGGGGGTTGTCGGGGAGATCTTTGGTAACTGCACCAGGGATAGCAATCTCATACTGCATACTGGGTATTCAGACAAGGTTACTATTTAAAACAGAAGCATGACAACAAGCAACGATTATTCACAAGGCCACACGGTTACAAGGTGAGGGTACACTGGGACTCGATACAACTCGGGTTACTTAGTCTACCTCGTTTACATCCATGCGGGCATGCCTTGTGGATGTTGAGGCTCCTCCACGGGTCTCGCCGTCGGAATTAACTGGAGTGGGTTGAGGGGCTGCGGGCTCGGGGTAGCGATGATGGCCATCTCGGGAATTGCTGGCCACAACTCCGTTGGAGTGTGTTCCCAAAACGCGACGTAGCACTTCTGGGGTTATCGCAACACCTTGGCTGATGGCTGGGGTAGACCTCAGGGGTTTGATCGGTTGTCCAAACAGCACGACTGGGTTGTCGGCGTTGGGCTCGTCCTCTTCTCTTGCCGGGGCTCGACGAACCAGCTCTCCACGAGCTGCGATAAGATCAATCGTGACCTGATCGCATAGTTCTTCTAGTGCACTTACGTAGCGCACTAGGTGCAACAATGCAGGATCTGTTTCGTGATCTCCGTTGGCAACTTGGGGTGGTCTACCGTACCCTTCACGCCTGGGTTAGTAGTGGAACGAGCGACAGTCAACTCTGGGCGACAAGTGCCGGAGATGAACTATAGCTTCTCGAGCAGCTAGTTGGATGGCTTGTGGCTCAAAGGAAGTTGTTCTTCCGGTGAACCTGTAGGGGCGTTCAGGTGCTAGACCCCTACCGTAGATGTGTACAGTGGCCCAGAATTGACGGCTTTCACAGCTTACGGGTCCTTGGTACACAACATATTCTGGGGGCTCTTCTAACGCATAGGCACGACGGGTGAGGTTTGCGAGTATGGTCACAAAACCTCCAAGGTTGGTTGCTGTGGTCTCATGGTGCACGACAGGACCAGGCATTGTGGCTCGGTTTAGGATAGCGGCTGTGTTGTGTTGGGTTGGGGCTAGCGTGTCCTTTTTATAGGAAAAAGGGGACGGATTCTTCCTTCGCACGCTTGCGAGAAAGGACTATTTAGGGGGCCGGTCACTGGCGCGTGATCGACGGCTATGTTGGTAGGTTGGGCACCGACTGCCAAAAGGTGTCGGGTCACTGTGGGGCTATCTTGCGGGAGAAGCTTGGCTGGGGTTTGGTTTGCCTAGGTTTATTGACCTGGCTAAGATAGGATTAGCCAATGGTCCGCCTGGCTCTGATACCAAGTCTGTCGCGACCGGTTTTCCGGGGATTAAATTCCGGAAAATGGCCGTCGAGCTCATCAGCCCCAGGATTACTGTTAGCTGATGAGGCAATCAACTTGGTACAGAAATTCCAAGCAAGAGTACAAAATATGTAGTACAAGACCATTGTGGCCTATGAGTACATCGAATGGTTTCTAGTGGTTGAGGGCGAAATCGGTTTGTGGATCACCACGGTCTATGGGACTCCATTTCCCATGGGAGCAGCTGACCAGGTTAACTCCTATCCTCGCGAGGCTGCTATCACCGCTGCTTAAGTACCGGGGCTGTCTTCGCAACGCTCCTCTCCAAGCAAGCAATCTGGTCAAGACAATAGTCAGGGACAAGCCAATGAGTACTTTAAATGTACTCGCAAACATTATGAACATAGGTATAATATCACAACGATATGCTGAAAATATTTTATGCTCACGACGTTAATTCGCAAAAGATAAATAAAACTCTGATGCGTGCAAACATGTTATTTATGAATAAGTAATAAGATATTAGTATTAATATTTATGAAAATAATCAACAAGCATGCCACAGTCGGCGTCTTAGCGACACCACATCAAGGGCTTTAAAAGAAATGCCACAGTCGGGCGTCTTAGCGACACCACAGAAAGGGCTTTAAAAGAAATATCACAGTCGGGCGTCTTAGCGACACCACATAAAGGGCTTTAAAAGAAATACCACAGTCGGGCGTCTTAGCGACACCACAGAAAGGGCTTTAAAAGAAATACCACAGTCGGGCGTCTTAGCGACACCACAGAAAGGGCTTTAAAAGAAATACCACAGTCGGGCGTCTTAGCGACACCACAGAAAGGGCTTTAAAAGAAATACCACAATGAATATCCGGGAGGTAGAACCATCCCAGGGATATTCGATAATACCAACAATATACGGGTTAGTCCATAAAATAATAATCATAATTACCACCTGTCTCAAAAACGTGGTTTCAGTTCGGGTATAACAGTTTCTCCTCCGAAGACTGACTCTAAGACCGACACCTGACCCATCCCAGACTGTAATCTTTAACCAAGGATACGGCTATTCGAATAGGTTTTTATCTCTGCAGAGGGTGTACTCTTTACCCACGAGTAACGGATTCCTTTAGTCCATTGGGACTAATTCCGTCTACGGTCTTTTAATTAAAAACACACCTGACTTGCACACACCAGTCTTAACTCACCGGCGTCTGGAATCACCCACGGCACCTGTCAAGCAAACTCTAAGTGGGGAGGCTACAACCTCGCGTAGCATGGGATCAAACTTATATCGCGCGCTCTAAGGGGTGGCCTCCCCTCTCGGTCCCAACCAGAAACACCCATGCCCCCGGACCAGGTGGCCAGCCTACCGGTCACGACCGGTACCTTCCACCATGGCCTCTCTGTACGGTGTGTGCTTGAAAGGGGTCGACGACTTACTGAACCGTACCCTACCTATGGCAGGGACAAGTGGTAGTACTAGGCAAATGTGGGGTTTACTGGAACAAGACTCGATCTGTGGTCGACTCAGGAGGTTTATGAGTTCCTGCAAGACATGGGGAATACAAATTATTTCAACCAATAAATCAACACCCAATATATCTTACCATGCCATACCGGGTATAACCGTCCCGACGGAGACCGGCGACAAGCTCACGCCTACCCAAGGCAGAGGCTTTCTCGGATCCTTCTCCGGCATGCATGTAAGGCACATGAGTATGATTACCATCACAAATGTGTTCACATCCAACAGCAAGGAAAAATCATCATTATGCATCCATGCAAAAGATCATAGCACATGAAATAACAATACCCCGAAATAAGCGGGGATTTAAAAACGTGTCAGCCATCACATCGCAATATTATTCCGAGGTTCAGAATGCTTGCCTTAATGGTGTGGAAAGGCAAGGTGCACTCCAAGATTCTTGCAAGTCTCCTATCCTCTCTCCAAAACTCCTATTTTCAAAAATATGCAAATAACACATATTTCAAAAACAGCACAAAAAAGTCGTTTGGAAAATTTTCAATTAAATATTAAAATAAACTAGACAATATTTGAGAGACGTAGGAAAAAGAATTAATTCATTTGGAGTTATATTTAAAAAGATATAGTCAGTCAAAGTTCTGGTCAAAACTGATTTTAAAATAAAACAGAAACAGAAAAACGTTTCAGAGAGGAATACGCTTTCGGAGCGGGGAAAACGTACTGCGGAGGATTACGCCTTCACTCAAACACGTGGACGGCACGGTGCGTCACTGACAGTGGGTCCAGGGGGCCCACTAGTCAGGTTTGACTATTCTTCCCTCCCTCTCCTTCCTTTGTCCCGAGTGGAGGCGGGGCTCCGGCGATCGTCGCCGGCGACTGGCGGCTCCTCGCGGGGCCCCGAGGGAGGGGATGGATCCGCCACTCCAGTGTGGTCCTCCCGGTGGTCGCCAGGCCGGTGGGGACGGAGGGAGCTGCCCGCGGCGAGCTTCGCGGTAGAGGAGGCTTCGGGGGCAGAGTGAAAATTCTCCCGCGGTGAGCCCCGATCGAAATCGAGTGGTGGGAAAGGTTCACGGGAGGGAGAAGGTGTTCTTGGTGAAGAGAAATGGGAGGGAAAGGCCCTGGTGGCGCTGGGAGAGCTGGGGCCATGGCGGCGGCCGCTGCTGCCGGAGGTGGGGAAGATGACCTCCCCGGGTCGATTGGCTGCCCCAAGGGGTCCTAGGGGGATGGCTTAGAGTCGCCTGCGTGCTCGGGAGGTTTCGGGGTGTCCTTTTATAGCGCGACGAGGTCGGTTCCACGGCGATGGATGAGGATGCCGGCGAACCGCCCCTCTGTAGCTTGCAGGGCGTCGTGGCGGCGACGAACGCTAGCGGACACGCTTGCGGATGAGTTCGGGCTGTGCCAGGGGCCAGGTGGCGAGCCGGGGTGGCTTGGGCGGCGCTGAACGGAGCAGAGGCTGTCGGCCGACGCCGGCGTGCCGCCAAAATTGCTCTGGCGGTGGTGCTGTAGGGTGCCAGGGCGGGCTGGCGTGTAGCGGTGAGGCGGGGAGCGCGTGGCAGCTAGCTGCAGGTGGTCATGAGTCGAAACGGGTGCGGGGTGAGACGCGGCGGCTCGGGTGCACGCGTGCGCCAAACGCACGCTCTGCTCGCGCTCTGGGTGTGCACGGGACGTGCTTGATGAAATGCCAGTGCATGCTGCAGAGCTTGGGTGAGGCTGGCACTTAACAGATCCAGGCCAGGAGCAACTGGGAGTCTAGTGGACATGTTAGTTCGATCAGGGGTGCAAGCTCACAGTGCAATGTCAAAAGTCATGTCAAAACAGATCATGCCCACAAGGTGTTTGACAAAATGCTAAGGGCACTTAGGCTTTTCTTGAAGGGGCCAAGTCTTGCAGATCAGTGTCTCTTTAGAAGCAAGAGAAGGTGGTAAGGTCATTTGGACAAAAGGAGAAACTTGCTAGTGCAGGTTTTGATGAACTTCAGTCCTGGACAGGAGATGGATGGCATCATTTTATGAACTAAAAATGATGCAATAAGTGCATGGTCCTGGACTTAGGGGGTTTGCAGGGAGGACTATAAGCAGGAGAAAGCACAAGGTCATTGGAGCAAAATTAAATGGGGTTGTAGTAGAAATCACAAGACTGGACCAGAATGAAAAAGAGGTTGGTTCACTCAAAATTTTCAAAGAACAACATTGGGTCTTTGCACAAAGTTGAATCATATGATACTACTAATATCCCATAATTTTGGTGAAGGCTAGAAAGCAATATTTAAAAGGGTTATAGTGCAAAAATTGTACTCTGGATCAGAGAAGAAAATTGGGAGTAGAACTCAAAATATTTCAAGAATAAAAGATATTTTTGTATAAAAGTGATTTAAAAACATCACATGACATCTCCAAATTTTGGTTGGAATTTTAAGTGAATTTATCAAATGGTTGTAGTTCAAATATGGCCATTTAGCCTTGAAAAACCATTTTCAAGAAAATAAAGATCAAGCAACTTAATTCTGTAATTAGTTTTACTGATAAAAGAAGAGTTTTTCTTGAGAGGTTAAACAGGTCCAATAACATATTTGAAAAGTTTTCACTATGGGAAAAACTCCATAAAAACAAGGGAGGAAATGGTTAAAAATAAAAAGGGGGCCCAAAAAATAAAAGTTTGAATTTCCTGGTAAGATTTTAATTTATTAAAACAAGGCCAAAATTTTGGGGTGTCACACCGGGCATGGATCTCACCGGTCCGGCGTGTACTCAGAGGCCGCCGCCGCCAACTGCCACCGCTCCATCTTCAGAACTGTACTGATGCATCAACCTTGCTCGGTCCACCTATCGTCGACGCCACCACGGCGCCCAACGGCACCTCCTCCCTGCGCGCAAACAGCTGAGCACGTCGCGATCGCCACTGATACACCTCAGCACCATGCTGCCAAGTACCATCAGCCGACACAGCTTGAAGTCTTTGGAAGAGCTGTCGTGCGTAGCACCTGCCGACCAGGCATGACAAAGCGTAGCACCTGTCGGTCAGGCATGACTTGACATCTCCGCCGAAGCTCCGTGCAAGATGAAGCCGGTCCACCTCCAGCCTCTCTGAACGGGACGGGAGAACCCCAAGAAGACACGGCGAAGAGTTGAGCACCACAATCACCACAAGAGCCGGACCAGCCGACCGCCATGGTGAAGCGACACCACTAAAGAAGGAACCGCCGCCATCAGGAACGCCAAGAACGCACTGCAGCTGTCCCACCTCCCTGTAGACCCAAAGCGGCGCTTCAAGAAGGTTATGGAGCCGGGTACCGCCGCCGCACAACCAAAGTTGTGGGTTTTCACCCGGGTGCAGGGGGAGGACAAGAGGGAGGGAGCTGGATCTCGAAGCCGCCTTCAAAAAGGAAACAACGCCTGGAGCACCGCCGGCGTCGTGGCCGCCATAGCCGGCCAAGAAATTACTCCGATCCAGAGCTCCCAACCCCACATCCGCGCAGTCCGCCACCGGATCCGGCCGGACTGACGAGGAGGAAGCAGCAGCACGGGGGCGCCGTCTTCAGATCTGGCGAAGGAGAGCAGCAGGGGATCCCTCCACGCGGCGCCCGCGTCCACCGCCAACTCGCCGCCCGCGCGGCCGAGTAAACGCGGCCCTCAACTCCGGCGAGCGCCGCCCGCCGCCAGGACGACGCCGCCCTCACCAGAACAGGCCGCCACCTCAAACCCTAAACCCGAGCCCGAGCGGTGTCGCGGCCGAGGGCCTCGCCGCCACCCTCATCGGCGGCCGCGCGGGGGACCCGGCGCCCGTCTCCGGCGGCGAGGACAGGAACGGGGAAGGGGAGGAGGCGGACGGGGGGATTGGTCGCCCCCGAGTCGCCCTCGAGAGGGCGACGCTGAGGGAACGGGGAACGCGTCTCCTCGTACGCGTCGTCTCACATCATATGAATAGCAAATACGTAATAACTTTACTAGGCCTGTCAGCAAGGTGCTTACACATCCCACAACTGCAAATAGAAGATCCAAATTTAAGTTACAATGATATGCATAGGAGACATTCCTTTTTCCAATCATGATGGTGATCCTAGAATCTTTGCTTAAATACTATGGAAATCCAACATGTGCATGTTGTCGAGAACCATTGCTGTGAATAGGCAAGTACATAAAGCAGGTAGTTCGTTCAAATTTTGAACAACAACCTTGGAGCAATAACCAAGCTAGCTCTATAATGAACCAACTTTGCTCAAAAAACAAAAGAA
This sequence comes from Aegilops umbellulata, assembly GCA_032464435.1. NCBI lineage: Eukaryota > Viridiplantae > Streptophyta > Magnoliopsida > Poales > Poaceae > Aegilops > Aegilops umbellulata. Next base: position 70,065,193 of record CP136054.1, read on the forward strand.
GGCAGACTTGCCAAGCCCGCTGCTACATGGAAATAAGAATTGACTCCTATCGAGGATCCATTTGTTATGAAGGCACCAATCAAGTATTGGTGTCATGTGTGCAAAGCTTGCAATTCTGAGAACAATGGCACATACGGAAGATACGTCTCACGAGTGTCCTCTCCAAGAGTGCAGATCTCTTGGACTTGCCGACGATCCATATCGTAGGACATCAATGTTTTATCCCACTCAACAGTGTAAAAGATCATGTTACAGTCTGGATGAATTGCAACCCACTCAAACTTCTCTCCAAGATTAATATAACTTACCCATCCAGGTTCATATAAACCACGTGATCCAACAACATATGAGGCTTCAGCGGTATGCTTCAATGTCCATTGTTGCCTGTCATAGTCCTCGAGAACGTAAACCACTAGTCGAACCACCTCATCTTCATGGTCTACCTCAAAATTGGCATAATGCAAACGTCCTTGGGACAACTGAATGAAACCAAACTCCTGCTCACCAGGGACAGGGACAGGTATGTTTCGGCAAGTTTTCCCCTTGGTGTCCACCACGGCTACAAAAGCCTTGTTTGTGAGATAATGCAGACAGCCATTAAAAAAGACAGTTTGCAACCTAGAATCAAAAAGAGTACACTCATTATCCAGTTCATACTCCATACGAACCCGTCCTCCAGTTTCAGATGAATACACCTCCACTCCAGCGAACAAGGGGGGTAACTGCCCATAGTCTCTAAAGAACTCAAACACGTAGAAGTGGGGTGACACAGTTGAATTAAAACCGAGACGTGAACCCCGCAATCCATCGGCGCAATCTGGTAATGCGACCCACTCCTTGGTGGCAGGATTACACACAAACTGATGGTAATCTGGCATATCTAATTCCGTGGTAGGCCAACATTTGCAGAGGAGAAGGCCATTGCAGCTGTCCAAGAGATAAATGTTTTTGTGGATTGGCAGGAAGTTAAGCGAAGGGGAGACCAACGGAAGACCTCTGCCAGAGACATTGGTGAAATGGGGAACTAACCACAGCCCAGTCTCACTGTCATGCCTTGTGAAGAAGCCGGCCAGGGTTTGAGGAAGCTTCATACGGTGGATGGGGTGCAAGATGAGGTCTCGCCATGTTGTGCACTTGAAGCGGCAGACTGATCTGGCAGGGAGGCGAGAGAGGATCTCAACGACGAGGTCATCAGTGAGGTTGACCGCTGGGCACCTCCGTCTAATGGATCTTCTCCCCTTAACCATCCCGAGCAAGAAGTTCTGAGAAATGCAAATGGAGAAGAGCACAATATACGAGTGAACAAGAGGAAGGGGCTAGGTCTTTGATGATGGATGCTATTTTGCATATCGTAAGCGAGTTTGCATACCATTTGCATGCGAGCAGTGGCGAGGACATCCCAACTGGTAGAGTAGCTGGAACAGAGGCCGCAACCGGCAGGGAAGAAGAAATTACTTGGAGCGAGGGAAGAAGGCACCTATGCTCGACAGGAAAGTCAACTCGATCAGTTGATTGCTTCTTGCTCACATTGATGATCCATGGCACTTTGGTGCATCATTATTTGAGGGATGCAGGTGCCTTCCTGTGCACGATTTGAGCACCCATATGATGACATCCTATGCACGTTGTACTGAGAAAAAAAATGGGTTTGTAGGTCAAAGCTTAGAAACAAGTTCATTACGAAACTCGAAATGTACGACAGGTGACCTAACAAATAAAAATGAGGGAAATGATGGAGAGCAAGAGCACCGATATGATGAGATGCCTTGGTGGAGTAGAAAAAAACTATCTCAAGGGTCAACTCTTTTACCGAAAAAGGCTTTCGCCTCGCTTTATATATAAAGCAAAGATCACCAACAAACCCAGTACAACACACGCCACCAAAACACACGCACACCCCCAAGGCAGGATACATTTTTTTTTAGAAAAGGAGGATGACCCCCGGCCTCTGCATCTGGGCGATGCATACGGCCACTTTATTAATTATTCTCACAAGACCTTACAAAGTCATACAACAGTAAGACTAAAGCCGTCGTCTAAGCAACAAACTGTCGCTACACCTATCCAGTTGATGAAGGGGCGCAGATAGCATGGGCCTAATACCAAACAGACATCACAGCCAAGCCTAACATCTAAGACCTGAGACCCCAACCTTGCCACTTGCCAGGTCTGGGGCACACACTGGTCTGGCGTGCTCACGGAGGCCGCCGCCGCCAACTGCCACCGCTCCATCTTCAGAACTGTACTGATGCATCAACCTTGCTCGGTCCAGCTATCGTCGACGCCACAACGGCGCCTCCTCCCTGCGCGCAAACGGCTGTACACGTCGTGGTTGCCACTGATACACCTCAGCGCCATGCAGCCACGTACCACCAGCCGACACAGCTTGAAGCCCTTGGAGGATCTGTCGTGCGTAGCACCTACCGACCAGGCATGACCAAGCGTAGCACCTGTCGGTCAGGCATGACTTGACATCTCCACCGAAGCTCCGTGCAAGACGAAGCCGCTCCTCCTCCTGCCTCTGACTTCCCGCATGAGTCAGATCCTAGGGTTTCCTCCGGAGCAATACGAGTGGGTCGACGGTAGTCACATGACGATGCCTTCATCAAGGTAACGACGTGGAACACCGCCATCGCCCGCCGTCGGCTCGGTTTTCACCGGCAACTACATCTCCCCGACTCACAGCTGGTGCCAGATGACGGATCCCGAGATCCGAACACCCAGCCTCAGGCCGACCACCTCTGACGGAAGAGATCACCACCACCGCCGGCTGCACTGGTCAGAACAGATCTGACCGGAGGTGCCGCCGACGAGACCACCAGGCCCTCCACGCCGCTGTCGCCGATCTGAAGGCAGCATGCACACCGCCGCAGCCAAGCCGGCCGCCGTCGACCGCAGCCGCCGCCGCCGCCCGAAGGGCCATCCGCAGCGCCTGCAACCCTGGCCTCCGCCGCGCCAAGCCGTCGCCGTCCGAGGACGGGCCGGCCTCCCGCCGCCTGCCGCCATCCGTCGCGCCGCAGATCCCAGATCGGTCGCGCCACCACACACCTTGGGGTCCTCCCCACCCCGGAGACGCGCGAGAGAGGAGATCCCCCGCCACCGTCGTCAGTCCCCGGGCTTAGCCCGGCGGCGGCGGCTAGGTTTCTAGGCGCCCGATTCGCCCCAGGGGGAGGATGACGCGGGCATTGTTTCCTATCGCTGCTTCTAGCGCTACCCCTCCAGCAACATAGGCAGGATACATAGGCGCTAAGGGCAGCAACACCACCCCTAGCACTACGCCACCGGGGGCCTCAACCGTGGACACGCCACCGCGAAGAGAAGAAGCTACATACGACGCACCATGGGCTCCAAGGCGGTGCCTACAGGAAGGTTACGACACCGAAGCGCCGCCACCGCCTGACCCAAGGTTCAGAGTTTCCCCCGGAGCAACACGACGGGCAGCGAGAGTCGCGGCGACGCCTTCAAGAAGGGAACGAGTTTCGCCGTCGCCGGTCAATCCGAAGATAGAACAGGTTTTCGCCCCGGCCAATATTCACCGCCACCGAACGCCACACCCTGGCTACCACGCCGCCCACACGGCCATGGCCACCAGGCAGCACCAAGTCACGGGCTTGAGCACCGCGACACCACCACCAGGGCCGCCGCCCCAGCATCCAGGACCTCAAGGGTCAACTCTTTTAAACAAATAGTACAGGTTTGTTTCAGACCAAATGAAATCTTCTTTTTAGAAAAAAGGAAGATCTTACGTAATCTGAATGCTAAAATCGAAGTGGTGAACTCTGAATTGTAACGGTAAATTTGGATGGCATCATGACAAACCTGCACAGCAATAGTATAGCGCTCTGAATGTATATGTTGATGCATCCCTGTTCCCGTTTTCACCATGGAGGTTCACACTGTTTTCTTATGGAATAGCTGTTCAGTATGAAAAGGTCAAAAACAGAAGACATGTAGTCCTTAGGCTGTCGATGTCCTTTTGAATTCGAGAAAATTTAGGACGGGACATCATTATGTTGACTTTGATGAGTTACTTTTTTCCTCATAATTGAAGATAACAAAAATCTTTTTGGAAATGGGACTGAATTGAATACATAGTCTAGTTATTCGTACTGCCCTGTACTCAATGACAGCTTGCTTGCACCGAATGATACCTAGCTCTTTGTTCTTGCAACCAATGAGGCATAGGAAAGATGCCCTTTTCCAGTGATGATCCTAGAATGTTTGCTTAAATTCTATGGAAACCAAACATATAAATCTACGGTTGTCTAGGACCATCTCTGTGAAGAGGCAAGAACATAGAGCAGAAAATTCATACAAATTTCGAATAGCAGCGTAGGAGCATTAGCCAAGTTAGCTCTAGAATGAACCAACATTGCTCCAAAAACAAAAGCAGGCAGGCATGCCAAGGCCACTGCTACACGGCAAGAAGAATTGCCTCCTATTGAGGATCCACTTGGTATAAAGGCACCAGTAACCTATGTGTCATGCGTGCAAAGTTTGTAACTCTGAGAACAATGGCACATATGGAAGATATGTCTCCCGAGTATCCTGTCCAAGAGTGCAGATCTCTTGGACTTGCCGACGATCCATATCGTAGGACATCAATGTTTTATCCGACTCAACAATGTAGAAGATCATGTTACACTCTGGATGAACTGCAACCCACTCAAACTCCTCTGCAAGATTAATAGAATTATTCCATCCAGGTTCATATAAACCACTTGGCCATCCAAGTATATACCGAGCTTCAGCGGTATGCTTCAATGTCCATCGTTGCCTGTCATAGTCCTCAAGAACATAAACCACTAGTCGAACCACCTCGTCTTCATGGTCTGCCTCAAAATTGGCATACTGCAAGCGTCCTTGGGATAGGTGAATGAAACCGAACTCCTGCTCACCAGGGATAGGGACAGGTATGTATCGGCAAGCTTTCCCCCCGGTGTCCACCACGGCTATAGAAGCCTTGGTGGTGAGATAATGCATACAACCGTTGAAGAAGACAGCCGGCAACCTATGGGGAAAGCTAAAATCATTGTCCACTTCATTCTCCTTACAAACCCATCCTCCTGTTTCAGATGAATACACCTCACCAATGACCAAGGGGGCTAAGCGCCCATAGTCTCTGAAGAACTCAAACACGTAGAAGTGGGGCGACACGGTTGCATTAAAACCCAGACGTGAACATTGCCATCTGCCCGGTAGTGCAACCCACTCCTTTGTGGCGGGATTACAGACAAAGTGATGGTAATCTGTAAAATCCCATTCCCCGATACTAAATTGGGTTCCGTAACACCTGCAGAGAAGAAGGCCATTGCAGCTGTCCAAGAGAAAAATGCGTTTGTGGACTGGCAGGAAGTCAAGCAAAGGGGAGACCAATGCGAGGCCTCTGCCAGAGACATTGGTGAAGCGGGGAACTGACCATGGCACAGTTTCGCTATCATGCTTCGTGAAGAAGCCAGCCAGGGTCTGGGGAAGCTTCATATGGTTCACGGGGTGCGAGATGAGGTCCCGCCATGTCGTGGACACGCACTTGAAGCGGTAGACCGATCTGGCAGGGAGGCGAGAGAGGATCTCAACGATGAGGTCATCGGTGAGGTTAGCCGCCGGGCACCTCCGTCTCTTGGACCTTCTCCCCTTAACCATCCTGAGCAAGAAGTTCTGAGAAATGTAAATGAAGAGGGTTGAAGATGCAAGGAGCGAAGAAGAAAGGAGCTAGGCCTGTGATGATGGATGCTATTTTGCATATCGTACACAAGTTTGCATACCATTTGCATACGAGTTGTGGTGAGGACCTCCCAACTGGTAGAACAGCTGGAACAGAGGCCGTGGCTGGCAGGGAAGAAGAAATCACTTGGAGTGAGCGAAGAGGACGCCTATGCTCGACAGTCGACAGGAAAGTCAACTCGATCAGTTGATTGCTTCTTGCTTGCATTGATGGTCCATGACACTTTGGTGCATCATTATTTGAGGGATGCCTGTACCTTCCTATACACTATTTGAGCACCAATATGATTACATGCCTATGCATCCTATGCCTTAAAAACAAATGGAGCTTGTAGGTCAAGTCTTCGAAACAAGTTCATTACTTAACTCGAAACCTATGACAGGTGACCTAACAAATAAAAATGGGGGCAATAATGGAGACCAAGAGCATCGATATGATGAGATGCCTCGGTGGAGTAGGGAAAAAACTATTTCATGGGTCAGCTCTTTTAAGCAAATATTACAGTTTGCTTCAGACCCAAATGAAACATTCATTTTACAAAAAAGTTAGATCTAATGAAATCTGAATGCTAAGATTGAAGTGGTAAACTCTGAATAGTAACGCTAAATTTGGACCGCATCCCTGTAAATGTCTATGTTGATGCATCCCTGTTCAGTTCTTCACCATGGAGGTTCCCACTGAGTTTATACCAGTTTGATTCCTTCTGGTTGAATATATGTGGGTACTTCTACTGCATGGCCTCACGATATGCAATAGCAAAAGGTCAAAAACTAAAGACCTGGAGTTCTTAGGCTGTTGATGTCCTTTTAAATTTAAGGAAAATTACAGCGGCTATAAGGGAGTGCCAACCGAAGAATTCTTACCTAGTACTATATCCTGGGCCAGTACATCAATGTGTTTACTCTGATGAATTAGTTTTTGCCTATAACTGAAGATAACAAAAAAAAAAGGAAATGGGACTGACTTGAACACTTAAGTCTAGTTGTTCGTACTGGCCATGCCATGTACTACCTCCGTTCCTAAATATAAGTCTTTGTAGAGATTTCACTATAGACCATATACGGATGTATATAGATGCATTTTAGAGTATAAATTCACTCATTTTGTTCCGTATGTGGTTCATAGTGGAATTTTTCCAAAGACTTATATTTAGGAACAGAGGAAGTACTCAATAACAGCTTGCTTAATACTCCCTCCGTCCCAAAATAGATGACCCAACTTTGTACTAAAGTTAGTACAAAATTGAGTCATCTATTTTGAAACGGAGGGAGTATTTTCTGGCGATTTTAGCCGGTTCGAAGATCGAATTGGACTATTTGAGCAAGCAGAGTCAGTTCAGTGTGGAGGGGTTGCCAATTCATACGGGAAGTACATCTGAATTTGAATCGATTGAAGTATTGAACACCTGTAACTTACTAACTGAAGAAGAACAAAAAAAATCTATGCGGCTAGGCGCACCCGTCGAGGAGATGGTACCTTGAGCGCGTCGACGGACTAGTCGTCCGGCGCCGCCGACGCTCGCTCTTCCAAGTACGCCGCGGAGTTTCGCCGCTCCATCGTTGCCAGCCGAACTTGCCGCAGCACCTCGAGCCTCGGGACTGGGCCCTCTCGCTGGCATCACACCGCCGCACCCAAAAGCAGATTCGCGCCGCCTCTGCTCATCTCGCGCCGGTCTCGATCTGCCGACGTGTGGGCTTCTGATGGCAGCTTCCGCATTCCACCTCCGTGCAGCGGGCTTGGCTTTTCCGACCAATCGCTGGCCGGTGGCCTGGAGGAAGGAGAAGGCGGAGGAGATCCGACCGAGGTCGTCGACCTGAACCGAAGAGCTACCGAAGAACACCCAACTGTCGAACCAACACCTTCAGCTACTGTCGAACCCAACACCTTCAGTTATCCAATGGCCAGAATGAAGGAGGGAACGAGAAGACGATCAACGGCTCGGATGCCTCCTCACCGTTTCACTGCTTTTAAACCGTTGTGATAGTTCTTTTGATTTTACCTAGCTGAGCTGGAAAGCGGCAGTGCAAAGCCTCTGATCCCCAGAATGGAAGGCAGGTTGTAATTTCGCCATTCTAGTCTAACCTAAAACCCTAGCTATTGTACTCTCTCTCTCTCTCTCTCTCTCTCTCTCTCTCTCTCTCTCTCTCTCTCTCTCTCTCTCTCTCTCTCTCTCTCTCTCTCTCTCTCTCTCTCTCTCAAACTGTTATGAATTACTCAATTTTACCTATCAAATTCATCCAATATTTTCGTTGTTCTTTACTGATTTGCATAGATTGGTTGATTTTTGGTAGTTTGATCCTCACAAAGGTATCAAAGCGACGATCGTTTCCTCGGCAACGGTGTGTCAACGGCGATTCGAGCGGCGGAGATCTGGTGGTTGCATTGGGGTCTCTCCTAAAATCCCTCCCGTCCCTCCCTGCGAAACGGTGGCGATGTGTGTTCCTGTGGAGGCGGCGATTTGTTCGGGCAGATCCTCGAGTCCGAGGCGGTTGCTAGGAGACACTCTCCTGGTGATAAAATTCTGGTCTATGAAGTGCGGTTCCGTGTGCTATTAGAGGTGTGGAGTTCAAGCTCGACATGCATGTTGGTTTGACTGTAAAATTCATGTGTCTTATGTCGATCTCTCGGAGTTGGACCATACCAGTGCTAAGGGACGAGTGTTAGCCGGTTTTCGCACTTAACTGATTGTAATGGCGGACACACGCTCTAAGGTTCAAATTACGATGGATCGCTTGGAAGGAGAAGTGTCTCGAAGACAGGGACACACATCTTATTCTCGTGTACAATGGCGAGATTTTTTTTGGAGCTTTGTCCGTGAGGCTCTAAGGCCCGACTGGGAGGCCCTGGACCTGTCTGGGTTCTTCCAAACCAGTGCCAACTAGAACGGAAGGAGGAGACGCCTCTTCTGGCTTGTGTTCACAGTGTTAGCTTGGACCCCGTGGACGGCGCGTAATAGGATGATTATTGGGTGGGTCTTTTTAGGCGGGCCTCTGAATCTATCTTTAAATTCTTTGCATTTTTGCAGCACAGACACCCACTGTCTAGGTAGCGTGATTACGTTCATCTTGCTCATATTGGATGCCATGACTGCGGTTGCACGCCGTCTTGCCTTGCCGCAGATCACCTGAGCTACTAGCTGTTAAAATAGGTCTAGCGTGTCATGTACACGTATTATGTACGTATGTAACTTGTATATGCTAATCATTATATATAGAAAGACGTGGAGAGGCTTTGTCCCACGGGAAACCCTAAACCTATTCTCAAACTTGGTATTAGAGCCTACCTAGCCGTCGCCGCCTCTCCTCCCTCCGCCGCCGCCGCCAGCCTTTCCTCACGGCCGCCGCGATGTCCAAGTCCCCCGCCGCCGATCAGTCCTCCTCATTGGCCGCCGCGATGATCACGTCCTCCGCCCTCGCCCTCACCACCATGTCCGCCCCCGTCATCGCTCCACCCTCGGTGTCGGCTCCCGCTCCCGTCCTTCCGCCCATCGCGGTCTCTCTTGGTCGCAGTAATTTTATGTTGTGGAGGGCTCTCGCCCTTCCCAACTTCGCGGGCGTATGCCTCCACGGGTTCCTCGATGGCTCGGCCAAGGCGCCGGAGCCGACCGTGACGACAGGCACCGATGACGTTGCTCGTACCATCACCAACCCCGAATACGAGCAGTGGTGGACTCTTGATCAAAAGGTCCTCGGTCACCTCCTCGGCTCCATGAGCGTGGAGATATTCCCGCAGCTGATCGGCTGCAGGACAGCGGCTGCTGCATGGGCTGCAGTGCACACCATGTTCGCCGCCGAGAACAGCGCTGGCGTGCGCAACCTTCGGCGTCAGATTCAGGCGCTACGCAAAGGAGATAGACTCGCCGGCGAGTACATGCAGAAGGTTAAATCTCTCGCCGATTCGATGGCTGCCGCCGGTTCTCCTCTTCACGATGACGAGATCATCGACTACACGCTAACCGGGCTCGGCTCGGTGTTCAACCCCATCGCTGCTTCGATGAACTTTGCCGGCGTGCCGGTCACGTTTCCGGCGTTCTACTCCAGCGTCCTCCAGTATGAGGCTCTACAGCAGCAACAATCGGAAGTTGAGGACTGGCAGTCCTCCACGAACGCCGCCTCCCGGCCGGCCTACCACGATCACGCCGGTCGTGTGCCCGATTCCGGACGCCCAAGTGGCGGCCGCTCCTCCGCTGTCTCTCTTCCGCCTGGATCGGTGAGCTACGGCAACACCCAGGACGGTCCCCCTGGCCGTAACAACGGCAACACCGGCGGCAACGGCCGCAATGGAGGAGGCAATGGGGGTGGCCACCGTCGCTGGCGCCCTAGGTGTCAGATATGTAAGAATTGGGGACATGAGGCGTCGGACTGTCGCAGCCACTATGAACGCGACCACCGCGCCGCCAACTCTGCCTCCAACTCCTCCGCCACGCATGAACCGCCGCACTGGATCCTGGACACCGGTGCGACGGACCACCTGACGAGTGATCTCGATCGTCTTCACTTCCATGAGCGCTATGGCGGGAAGGATCAAGTGCAAGTGGCGAATGGTGCAGGTTTGTCTATTTCGCATATTGGTCATTCCACTATACCCGGTTCATCCCTTCGCTTACGAAATATTCTTCGTCTTCCACATATACATCAACATCTATTGTCTGTTTATCGACTTGTTCTTGATAATGATGTTTTTGTGGAGTTTCACCGTTTCTTTTTCCTTGTTAAGGACACGGCCACGAAGAAAATCCTTCTTCGCGGTAGAAGTCGTGGCGGCCTCTACCCCATCCCGTTTGGTCGTGCGTCGTCTTCCTCCACTCGCCAAGCGTCTCTCAGTGTCAAGACCACTCCGTCCCAGTGGCATCAGCGTCTCGGTCATCCTTCGAATAATATTGTTCAAAACATTGTTAAGAGCAATGATTTAGTGTGTTCTTCTGAACGTCATCTTTCAGTGTGTGATGCTTGTCAGCGTGCTAAGAGTAGACAATTATCATATACTTTATCCACTCATGTTTCTACTATGCCTCTTGAGTTAATTCATTCTGATGTTTGGGGGCCTGCCCTTGCCTCTTCCGGAGGCTATAAGTATTATGTGAGTTTTGTCGATGATTATTCACGTTTCACTTGGATATATCTCCTTAAGCACAAGTCTGACGTTGAGCAAGTATTTTATGCCTTTCAGGCTCATGTTGAGTGTCTTCTTCGCACTAAAATCATATCCGTTCAGTCAGACTGGGGTGGCGAGTACCACAAATTACACCGCTATTTCCAACACATTGGGATCTCTCATCGTGTGTCTTGCCCACACACCTCTCAGCAAAACGGGATTGCTGAACGCAAACACCGTCATCTTATGGAAACAGGTCTGGCATTACTGGCTCATTCGTCTCTCCCTTTACGGTATAGGGACGAAGCTTTCCTTACTGCATGTTACCTGATTAATCGCATGCCTACACCTGTTCTGCAACAAGATACACCCTTGTTCCGTCTCCTTAAGGTCCAACCTGATTACACCTTTCTCCGCACCTTTGGGTGTGCATGCTGGCCTAGCTTGCGCAAATACAACGCCCACAAGCTTGTTTTTCAGTCCACTATGTGTGTGTTCTTAGGCTATAGCCAGCTGCATAAGGGGTACAAATGTCTCGACCGTTCCACGGGCCGTATCTACATCTCCCGTGATGTTGTGTTTGATGGGTCTGTGTTTCCATATGCCACCCCTGGGGTCACTGTCGATATCTCCTCCTTGGCTGATGTTCTCTCGTTTCCTTCCAATGAGCCGGTTACGGGTGACCATATGCGTAAATATGACTTATCCTACATGTCTACTGATCCGCCTGTTCCAGGCCCTATTGCTACTGTGCAGGCAACCCAGGACGCCGCTCCTTCCTCCTCGGTGATAGACGTGCATGGCGCATGCACGTCGCCCGGCTCGTCGGCTGCCTCGTCGCCCGACCCATCATCCGCGACGCGCCCGCCCTCCTCAGGCCGCTCGGCTGGTCAGCCCGCTGCAGACGCGCCGACCTCCCCGGCCGCGTCACTCGGCCCGTCGGTTGCCCCGTCAGCGACCGCGCCGGCCTTCCCGGGCCCATCGTCACCGGCTGCCTCACCGCTTGCTGTTACGCCATCCTCGGTGCAGGAGGCTGTTGCTCCCTCCTTGCCGTCCGACCAGCTCGCATCGCCTTCTGTTGAGGGCAACCCTGTCCCCTCGACCGCGACGCCTCCAGCTGCTCCGGGTCACACCATGATCACGCGTACCCGAGATCATACTCGTCATGCGCTTGTCCCAACTGATGGAACTATCCGCTACGACCCTCGCCGCCGTGCTTTTCACGCTGTGCCCGTCTCTCACCACGATGCCCTCCGTGAGCATGCTTGGCGCACATCAATGATGGATGAGCTCGACGCCCTTCGTCGCAACAGGACTTGGGTTCTTGTGCCTCGTCCGCGTGGTGTTAATGTCATTGGAGCAAGTGGATCTTCAAGACTAAGCATCGTTCAGATGGCTCCATTGATAAGTATAAAGCCCGTTTGGTCGCGCGTGGTTTCACACAGCAGCTTGGCATTGACTATGGTGATACGTTCAGTCCGGTTGTCAAGCTGGCCACCGTTCGACTGGTACTTGCTCTTGCTGTGTCTCGCGGCTGGATCCTCCGACAGATTGATGTCAGCAACGCTTTCCTTCATGGTTACTTGTCTGAGGAGGTCTACATGCAGCAGCCACCAGGTTTTGAGGACGCTCGGTATCCCTCTCATGTGTGCAAGTTGCAGCGGTCTCTCTTTGGACTTAAACAGTCTCCTCGCGCATGGTATGCTCGGCTCAGTTCTCGTCTTCTCCAGTTGGGTTTTGTTCCCTCCCGAGCCGGCGCCTCTCTGTTTTTCTTCCGCCATCGGGATGTTCAGATCTATATGCTTGTCTACATGGATGATATCGTTATTGCTTGCTCTTCTCCACGTGCAGTTGACGGTCTTGTTCATTCACTTGCGGCCACCTTTCCTATCAAGGATCTTGGGCCGTTGGAGTACTTTCTTGGCTTGGAAGCATCATACAATTCAGGGGGGATGACCTTGACACAACGGAAGTATGCCATGGATCTTTTACACCGTGTGAACATGGAGAATTGTAAGCCCACTTCCACACCATTGTCTACCTCTGACCAACTTGCACGGGTGTCTGGACAGCCTCTTGGTGCCGATGATTCTTTCCGGTATCGCAGTGTCGTTGGTGGATTGAAGTATTTGACTCTCACTCGCCTAGATATTTCATTTGCAGTGAACAAGGTATGCCAGTTTCTCTCACAGCCCACTGATGTTCATTGGGAAGCTGTTAAGCGCATTCTGCGCTATGTAAAGGGAACATTGCAAACTGGACTGAAGTTTCGGAACGCTGTCTCCACCAACATTAGTATTTTCACTGACGCAGACTGGGCTGGGTGTCCTGATGATTGACGATCCACTGGAGGCTTTGCCATCTTTGTTGGCCCGAATCTCATCTCCTGGAGCTCTAAGAAGTAACCGACGGTGTCGAGATCTAGTACGGAGGCCGAGTACAAAGCTTTGGCAAATGGGGCTGCTGAGGCCATCTGGGTAGAATCACTACTCAAGGAGCTTGGTGTTTCCCAGCAGCGTGTTCCTGTTCTATGGTGTGATAATTTGGGAGCCACATATCTGACTGCCAACCCAGTTTTCCATGCACGCACCAAGCATATTGAGATCGATTTCCACTTTGTGCGTGAGCGTGTTGCTTCTGGAGCTCTTGAGGTCAGGTTCATTTCTTCTAATGATCAGCCGGCTGATGTATTTACCAAACCAGCCACTCGACAGATGCTGGACCGATTTAGTACCAATCTAAACCTTGTACAGAGTAGAAGTTCAGATTGAGGGGGTATGTTAAAATAGGTCTAGCGTGTCATGTACACGTATTATATACGTATGTAACTTGTATATGCTGATCATTATATATAGAAAGACGTGGAGAGGCTTTGCCCCACGGGAAACCCTAAACCTATTCTCAAACTCTAGCCACTTAGTAGTCTTTTCCCCCCTTTCTTTTAGGGTCTGTCTACGAATCAGTCGACTTAGACTTCGCGAAGTCTAAGTCGGGTGATGTCAGCGTCCTGCCGATGCCCCGATCTATTTTCTTGTCGTTAGTTTGTTTTCCTTTGGGCTTGTTTAACGTGTCCAGGTGGGCTGCTTTTGTCCTTTGCTTTGTTCTCACAAATTGCTTCGTCTCCTGTTGGGCTTTTTTTCCTTGCTTGTACGTGGGCAGCCTACTATTGTTTTCTGTTGTCTTTCTTTTAGATTGGTTTTTTTTCATTGTTTGTATTTGGGCTGTCAAATATATGGGTGTCTGTCAGCTCTTCCAGCCGATTTGCACTGAAGTGTGTCTCAAACAAACATAACGCACACAAAAGTGTAGTTGTTCTGAAAAAATGTAGTGTGTTTGTATTTCTTTGAGCACATATTTTTAACACAAAAAGGAAGAAAAATAAATTAAGAAAAAATTTGCAGTCCATGTGTGCACAAAATCGAGTGGCATTATTTTTTAGATAAATATCCAAAACATAACTAATGTAGAAAAGAAACAATAATAAAAATCCAAAACGCAAAAATAAATAGAAAAAAACAGAAACTACAAAATCAAAAATGATAAATTGAAAATAAATTCACATACTGGAGTCTGGAGGGGCGCCCGTGTCGCCGAGCATCTCATCACCGGCGACTTCCACCGCGGAAAGCTTCGATGTGCCCGCCCCCGTGATGCGGCTTCCTTCCTTACCCGTTCTCTCTCTGTCTCTGCTCGTCTCATAGTTCAAATGGTACCGTTGGGGTGGCCTCTAGAAAGATGTTGAGCCTGGGTCCACATTCCAGAGACTTCAAACAGAAAAAAAGAGCTGCACACCGTCTATAGAAACTCCATTCTACCACAACAAACATTTATGTGTCCCTGGATCTAGACAAAAGTAACTATTTCAGCTTTAATCTGCTCTTTTTTCCACAAAAACAAATTAAAATTTTATTCTGGTTCCTTGGGAAAACAAAATCTTTCAATGCAAAAAAATGTATATGATTTTTTTAAAATAACAAAAAGACCAAAATATCTTGAAAACTGCCCACTCCCGGCTGTGAGAAAATAACAAAGCTAGTTGTGAGATCAGTTGTGTGGCTATAGTTGGACATGCTTCTGTCTTGCCGCTGCTCCCTCCGACAAAACAAAGGCACTTATAAAATGCAACCAGGTTAGAAAACATGCAGTTGCGTGCCTAGTATGTGACATGCAATTGGCCCCTCACCTCATCCGACAAAAAACAAAAAGGTCATGTTTCAACCAAGTTAGAAGACACGTAGTTGCGACCATGTTGGAAGACATGCAATTGCATGACTACATTTGAGCAGGAAAGTGCCCCCCTGTCTCTTATCGTCACCCCCTCCGACAAAACAACGAAAGCCGCTTATAGTTGCAACCAAGTTAGAAGACATGCAGTTCCGTGCCTAGCGTGGGACATGCAACTCGCCCCTCTCCTCATCGGACAAAAAAACTTGAGTTGCGATCATGTTGGAAGACACGCAGTTGCAACCATGTTAGAAGACATGCAACTGGCCCCTCTCCTTGCCCGACTGAAGAAAAAGTTGAATTGCGACAAAAGTTAGAAGACATGCAGTTGCATGATTACATTCGAGCATGCAAGTGCCCCCTCTCTCTCTTGATGTCATCCTTCTGACAAACAAAGGCTCCAATTGCAACCAAGTTAGAAGATATGCAGTTGCATTCCTAGCGTGGGACATGCAAACTGGTCCCTCTTGTCGTTCGACAAAAACAAAAGATGAGTTGCAACCAAGTTTGGAGACATGCAGTTGCGACCATGTTGAAAGACATGCAGTTGCATGACTACAATTGGGGCCCCTCACTTTCTTGTTGCCGCCACCTCTTACAAAACAAAGGCACTTACAAAAATGCAACTGGATTAGAAAAGACATGCAACTGGCCCCTCACCTCATCCGACAAAAAAACAAAAAGGTCGAGTTGCATCCAAGTTATAAGACATGCAGTTGCGACCATGCTTGAAGGCATGTAGTTGCGTGCCTAGTGTGGGCCATGCAACTAGGCCCTCTCTCTCTCTCTCGACGCCGCCCTCTCTGAGAAAACAAAGGTCCCCAGTTGCGACCAAGTTTGAAGACATGTAGTTGCATACCTAGTGTGGGACATGCAATTGGAGCCTCTCCCCGTACGAAAAAATGGAAGTCGAGGTGCAACCAAGTTATAAGACATGCATCTGCGACCAAGGTAGAAGACATGCAGTTGCATGCATAGCGTGGGACATGCAAACCGGGGCCCATATCTCTCGAAGCCGCTCCCTCCGACAAAACAAAGGCCTCCTAGTTGCGAATAAGTTAGAAGACATGCAATTGTGTGCCTAGTGTGGGACGTGCAACTGGCGCCTATCCCCATACAAAAAAAATGGAAGTCGAGTTGCAAGCAAGTTATAAGACATGCAATTGCGACCAAGCAAGAAGACTTGCAGTTGCGTGCCTAGTGTGTGGCATGCAACTAGCCCCCTCTTCTCTTGTCGCCACCTCCTACGACAAAAAGGTCCCCGCATGCGACGAAGTTAGAAGACATGCAGTTGTGTGCCTAGTGTGGGACATGCATCTGGCACGTCTCCTTGTACAACAAAATTGGAAGTTGAGTTGCAACCAAATTATAAGACATGCATTGGCGACCAAGCTAGAAGACATGCAGTTGCATGCCTAGCGTGGGACATGCAACTGGGCCCCATATCTCCGCCCCTTCGGCAAATCAAAGGACCCCTTAGTTGTGACAAAGTTAGAAGACATGCAGCCGCATGCCTAGTATGGCACATGAAACTAGCGCCTATCCCCGTACAAAAAATGGAAGTCGAGTTGCAACCAAGTTATAAGACATGCAGTTGCGACCATGCTCGAAGACATGCAGTCGTGTGCCTGGTGTGGGCCATGCAATTGGGCCTCTCTCTCTCTCTCAATGCCGGCCTCTCTGAGAAAACAAAGGTCCCAAGTTAGAAGACGTGCAGTTGCATGCATAGTATGGGACATGCAACTGGCGCTTCTCCTTGCACAACAAACATGGAAGTCGAGTTGCAACCAAGTTATAAGACATGCAGTTGACCAAGCTAGAAGACATGCAGTTGCATGCCTAGCGTGGGACATGTAACTTGGCCCCATATTTCTCGACGCCGCCCCTCCCACAAAACAAAGGCCCCCCAGTCGCGACCAAGTTAAAAGACGTGCAGTTATGTGCCTTGTGTGGGACATGCAACTGGTGCATATTCCCGTACAAACAAAATGGAAGTCAAGTTGCAACCACAGTTACAAGACATGTAGTTGCGACCAAGCTAGAAGACAGTATGTGTGTTCTTGACTGGATAAAAAAAGATTGTAACACATAAAAAACAATCATGAATCTGCGTGATGCATCAAGCACTGGTATAAAAAGTTCAAGCTGCTACAACCTAAAAATTCAGTCCAGGAACTAGTATATATTACCTGGCATGACTAAGGACCGGAACATGATTTACAGGAAATGACAGGAACAAGCAACAAGCCTACATGGTTTTGAAACATGAACATCAAAACCCTGAAATCCTACAAAAATCTACACTTCACATTCTAAATTCTACATGGGTTCGAAAAAATGCATAAGGAGAGCATGACGTGCTCGATTAAAAAAAATTCAATGTAAACAACTAGTTAAACTAGGGGCTCCCCTCTGCTTCAAAAATTAATATATTCCGTGATGATGAGTACAAACTAAAAAAATGAGGATCATACAATGAAAAAAAAAAGAGAAGAGGCTGCTAATTTACCCCTGCGTTTTTAACTCTTTCCAGACATACATGCTAATGCCGCTTGACTTGCTCTCGCGGTAGCAAGGGCTCATGCAAACTCTGCAAACCATCTCCTGTGCACATAAAAAAGCTGCCAAAACATAAATTTGTGCTACTGAGACGCATACATATTCAACTAATGATTTTTAGTGCGATACTTGTATTCTTCTGAACAAAAAGGATTTCTAGATAATGATCATTTATCAAAAAAAATACATTATGATGTGGAGATAAAAAAAAGATGAATCTATCAAGAGACCATGATATCTTGATTCATACACACACAAAATGAACATCTTACTGATTCATATGGTTTAAGCAAAAAAGGAAAACTGAAAAGACATGCTGCTGCTGGGAACTTAGTTACAGTAATCCTTATATTTTGATTCCACGAAAAACAAAGAAATTTGAACATGCTACTAATTAAATAGGGTCTCAGCAAAAAAAAACTGGCAAAAACAAGTAAACATGCTACTAATACATTCTACAGAGAAAAAAGATTTCAGTGTAATCTCTAGTGATACATTAATTTCAGTAGTAATCTCTCCTGTTTACAAAAGAAAATATTTCAAAAAACATCCTACTGGTTAGATATGGGTTCTGAAAAAAAAAAGATACCCACTCCTACTGGTACATTCCGTGATAATCACTATTTCTTTTAAAAAAGACATGCTACTAAATAAATATGGTAATCTAAATAAACAAACAAAGGACTGAACCGCCCTTAGTGATAGCTTCAGCAAATACATATGAGGGGATTTGATTTAAGTAATATTCCTCAAACATGTTCACAAAAAAAATGTTTCTGCCGAAAATCATATTCTTCAAAAGCTACTAACCTGGACTAAAATAAACAAACAAGGGACTGAACCTCTCCCTAGGTGATGGATATATATCTAGACGTCTAAAGTCTAAATTAGGGGATATGAGAGAACCACTTCTTGAGACCTGGACGTCTGAAGCAAGAAGCGTATAAACAAAAATGGACTGACTATACTTCAAGGCTACTAATCTGGACTCAAAATCCCCTCATATATATGCGCTACATTACCACCCCCGGTTGAATAAAAAAAGGACAATTCTATGCTTCAAATCTACTAATCTGGACTTGATCCAAACAAACAATGGAACCCAAAAAAATCCACTCGGATCTACTGCATCTCACCAACTAACAAACAAAAAAGAAAAGGAAAAAAATGGGATTGCACTTACTCCACACCCATCGTGGCCCATCCTCTCGTTGGCTGTGGAGGAGCACAGCGATTTCTCTTCAATTCGCTTCACAGATCTTCGAATTTTCAGACACAAAGGATAGAGAGAGACAGAGGATGAAATGGACTTACGATTGCCAATCCCCTCGTCTGAATTACCTCGGGATGCCTATCCCCCAGCCCACAGAAAGAAAACGCGAGACGCTCGTGCGAATCAAGGCCGGCCCAAACAAAACATTGGAAAAATCGCTCCAACAAAAAGAACAAGCAACACGGGCCGGTCCGTGACATACACAGGCCGAAACAAAGACAAAAGCGGGCCAGCGCGAATCTACAAGCAACAAGAGATCGAACGGCTGCACAGTCGACTGAGACTTCGCGAAGTCTCAGTCGACTGATTTTTAGCAGCTCCGTTTCTTTTATGTTTATTTTTTCGGATGTGCTAAAACTCAGTTTGACTTATTTTTAACGAAGTCTCAGTCGATTCCTTCATCGTCAGATTTGGTGCTAAGACTCGCGCTGGAACTTACGTCTTCTGTACGTGTATATATTCGAGTCGCTCGCACCTGTATTGCCGTTTCTACCTGGGCTTTGTTCTTTTCTTTCTTTTTCTTCACTCTGGGCCTTAGCTACGTGTTGGTCTTTGCTTTATTTTAACTTGTCTGGCGAATCTCACTGTTTAAACCAGTGTTCGGCTTCTGGTTTTTTTTTCATTTTTTTTCATTTCTGTTCCATATGGCGTGAGCTGTTTTTTCTTTTGCTAAAGGGCTGATTTTTATTTTCACATTTTCTTGTTTCTTTTCTATTTACTTGTGTCTTCTATTTTTTGTTTGCCTTTTATCTTTTTATTAAACTTTTTTACTTTCTAATAGTGTGATTCTTGCTAGCTTTCATTTATCAGGATTTGCTAATTCTCACTCGATGTGAATTTGTTAAGTCTAAGTCGATTCAGTAGCCATAAGACCTTGACGCAAAGATTCGTGGTGTATCACTTTTCCTGTTTGGTTGAATTTGACACGCGGGCGTGTCGTACGCAATGGATGCTAGACTTTTTTTTGTGAGATAGTAATCAATATGCCAAGCCTCTCTCATGGCCTATGTTCTTTTATCTTTCTTTTCTATTGCGGCCCTATAGTTATGAGGGATGCACACGGACCTTTTGCTCTTGTACGAGCGGCCAGTTTTTAACGAAGCATCTAAAATTGGTATTGTTTTTTCTTGTATTCTTTTTGTTTTTCTTGTCCCACGTTTCTATTTTAATTTTAATGATTTGTCCTAGTTTTTAGTTTCTGCCGCTTGTTTTATTTTCCCTCTCTTTTTAGGAAATATAGAATAATAATATATTATTTATTTCATTTATTACGCATTACCCTTTTGTTCAAATAATAATGCTTTTCATTTTTTCTTTCTGTTGCATCATTTTATTTTTCTATTTTTCTATTTCTTTTAAAGTTGTAATTGTGATTGTTCTTGTTGAAAGCATTTCTAACCAAGTTTTAGGCCTGGAAGACCTTTTCCCTCTCTTCCTCCGGATGTGGTTTTTCTCATGTCAAACGTGTGTGTGTGTGTGTGTGTGTGTGGGGGGGGGGTGATATCTACCCCTTGTCTGTCACTAGGTGCGAAACTGCGAGTGTCCGCTTCGACTGTAACTTCTGGTGTTTTTTTTGCCTGGGTTGGGAGTGGTGAGTTGCATGTTTGCCACTAGGTGTGCAAATGCAAGTGTCGTCACCACCTGCGATTACATGTCTTGTTTATTTGTGTGTGTGTGTGGGGGGGGGGGGGGGGCAGTTGCATGTCTGCTGCCACTAGGCACAAACTGCAAGTGTCGCCCTCGAATACAACTGCATGTCTTCAAGGAGACTTCAACTTAGTGGTGTTTTGTGGGGAGGGTTAGTTGCACGTCTTCCAATAGGCATGCAACTGCATGTGTCGCATTCAACTAGAACTAAAAGTTGGTTTTGTCTGTGGGCAACAGGAGGGGGGACAATTGCATGTGTACACTAGGCATGCAACTGCAAGTGTAGCGCCCCGACCGCAACTGCAGTTGCATGTGTACACTAGACATGCAACTGCAAGTGTCAGCCCCAGCTGCAACTGCATGTCTTCCAGCACGACTGCAACTGAACTTTGTTTTGTCGGAGAGCTGTGGGAGAGGGGGAGCAGTTTCATGTGTACACAAGGCATGCAACTGCAAGTGTCGCGCCCCAGCTGCAATTGCATGTCTTCCACCACGACCGCAACTGAACTTTGTTTTGTTGGAAGGCATCGGGAGGGGGGAGTAGTTTCATGTGTACACTACCAACTACAGCTACATGTCTTCCATCAAACCCACAACTGAACTTGTTTTTGTCGAAGGATGGTGGGAGAGGGCCGGGAGCAGTTGCATGTGTACACTTGGCATGCAACTGCAAGTGTCGTGCCCGACTGTAATTGCATGTCTTTTCATCATGACCGTGACTAAAGTTTGTTTTGTCGGAAGGTGGTGGGAGAAGGGCAGGGACAGTGCAACTGCAAATGTCTTCCTCGACTGGAATTACGTGTATTCCATCACGATCGCAAACTGGACTTTGTTTTGTTGGAGGGCAGTGGGATAGGGCGGGGGTAGTTGCATGTGTACACTTGGCATGCAACTACAAGTGTCACCCCGACTGCAATTGCATATCTTCCATCACGACCGCAACTAGACATTGTTTTGTTGGAAGGCGGTGGGAGAGGGCGGGGGCAGTTGCATGTGTACACTAGGGATGCAACTGCAAGTGTCGCCCCTAACTGCACTTGCATGTCTTCCATCACCCCGCAACTAAGCTTTGTTTTGTTAGATGGAGGTAGGAGAGGGGGGAAATTGCATGTCTGGCACTAGGCATGCAATTTCAAGTGTAGCCCTCGACTACAACTGCATGTCCCCCTAACACAAACTCCACTGGATTTTTGTTTTGTCTGATGGGGGCAGGAGAAGGGGGAGTTGCATGTTTGACACTAGGCATGCAACTGCAAGTGTGGCGCATCGACTGCAACTCCATGTCCCCTAACGCGGATGCAACTAGACTTTGTTTTCTCAAATGGAGACGGGAGATGGGGTAGTTGCAAGTGTATGTTAGACATGCAACTAAAATTGTGATGCCTAGTTGCAACTCCATGTCTACCCACCCGACTGCAACTCACCTTTGTTTTGTCGAGGGACGGTGGGGGACGGGCACTTTCATGTCTGATACTAGCATGCAACCGCAAGTATCACCACCGTCTGTAATGGCATGCCCACCCATCTGACTACAAGTGACCTTTGTTTTATAGGAGGGAAGTGGGAGATGGGAGACAGCTGCATGTCTGACACTAGGCATGCAACCACAATCATAGCCCTTGACTGCAACTATATGTCTGGCCACTAGTACTAGAGATGCATTAGTTAATTTGTAGTTCTCTGTGAGTCTCTTTGCGTTAGGAATTGGATGTCTTCCATCATGCCTATGTCTGCTACTAGGCATACAACTGCAAGTGTCGCCGGTACTGCAACTTGATTTTTATGGGGGTGCTGCCACTAGGAGGGGGTCGGCCAATGTATCATTGTCTTATTTATTTTTCTTTGCTTTTTAATGATTTACATTTAATACATTAATATTTTTGTAAATACACCATGAACATTTCTGTAAAACACATGATAAATTTTTATTTAAATACACGATGAACATTTTTATATTATGTGGTGAAAATTAGATAAATGCGCGATGAACATTTAATACTATACAATGATCATTTTTATGAATACACGATTATTTGTATAAATACAAGATGATACAAATATAGGACGACCATTTAAATTCACGAAAACACGAACATTTTTAATTTTACACAATATAGATTTTTTTTCATTTTTAAAATTAATTTTCATAGTTTTCTTTTGGATCTACGCAAAAATGCTGAAACAGGACATGAACTGGCAAAACAAACACCGATGGTGAATGTAAGGCAACTGTTTTGCTGGCGGTAAGAAACACATGCACAAAACAGTACACCTTTTTTGTGTGGCATGGAACTATTTTATATATTGTATTGCTATTTTTTAGCAAATATTTCTTTTACTAGTATATTTAGCTGTTGTAGAAAAAATAAAAAGAACAAGCAAGGGAGCAAGCCCAACAAAAAGAGGAGACAAGCTAAGAAACATAGCCCAACAGGAGCAGACCCAGCCCAAATAAAAAACCAGCCACGCGCCTAAACCGAACGATGTAGCACTACTTACGTGAGGACGAGTCGTAATTTCTTTTCTGATTGTATACGTTGATGACGTCAGTCGACTGAGACTTCATCAAGTCTCAGTCGACTGAGACGTAGACAAACCCTTATTTTTTTGGCGTGTTTGCGTTGATGCCCTAACAGACTAATTTCAATTCCAATGCGGAGCTTGTAGTTGCTCTGTTGACGTGGTGGAGTATTTATAAAGCGGGATGAAGGGAAAGCTTGACTAGAGAGGAATTACTTGCTTGGTTCTTCTTAACAAAAAGGCAAAGCTCTCACGGGTTGCTCGAAAATAATAAGCGACCAGCAAATTAGGATGTGAAAATAATAGAAATATGTCCG
Organism: Aegilops umbellulata; assembly: GCA_032464435.1. Classification (NCBI taxonomy): domain Eukaryota; kingdom Viridiplantae; phylum Streptophyta; class Magnoliopsida; order Poales; family Poaceae; genus Aegilops; species Aegilops umbellulata. Next base: position 70,088,552 of record CP136054.1, read on the forward strand.
ATAGACCAACAGATTTTGGCATGGTTGCCTTCCATCAAACTTTAGTAAAGATAGATGTGTTCATCATATAGTGATGCAGAGACCTAGAGTTTCATCCTAATTTTTGGAAGAAAAAAAATCAAGCTGATTGACAATGTTGAATCTTTTACGCACCTTTCCAATGGGATTCAGTTAAACAGTTCAGTAGGCTACAAATGATTCCGCAGGTATTATTTCAGAGCGTTGACAGCCATGGTCGCGAACGGGATAACAGCAGCAGCGACGCAGAGATGGGCACAGAAAGAAGCGACATTAGCAGCCTTCTCCATGGCACGCGACGGTGCCGCCGTGTGCGTCAAGAGCCTCCATCCGAGGCCGGTGATGACAGCTGCTGCGGTAAGGGCAATGAACGCATGGCTGTAGTTGCTGAGCGAGCTGTTACTGAAGGTTGGCACCGAGACCGCCAAGAAGCCTGTGAACGTGACCTTGGTGAGCTCCATGGACGCCGGCTTAACCTGTCCCCGTCCGCTCCCACCGTCCCCGTCGAGGATTAGGAACAGCCACACCATGAATGAAACGAGCGGCGGAATGAACACTAGCCACGCCAGCTCTTTCAGCGCCGCTGACGCGATCAAGAACACGGTCGTGGCGATGGCGATGGCCAGAACAACGTTCAGTATCTCGACGGCGCGGCACATGTTGGTGCTCTCGCCATTGTCGGCGATCAGCGGGGGGACTGCCCCCAGGAGCATGATGAAGACGCCCACGACGCAGGTGATGAAGCTCACCCCAAGCGAGACAACAAGCAGGCGCTCCAGCCCCTCGGCGCTGCTGCTATGCCCCTCCAACGCCAGGCCTTCCAAACCCAGGAACAGGATAGCAGTGACCGCAGCCGAGAAGTCCAAAGATCTTTCGAGTGCGTCCTCGCAGCCTTGGTACCTGGTCTCATCGATCATCGGGCCGTTCTTCACCGACCAGTAGCAGCGCCACAAGGTGAGAGCCACGAAGGGGATCAGGAATAAGAGGTACAGAAGATTCTTCATGCTGCTGATGAGAAGTAGAATGCCGCAGGCAAGCGCCATTTGGAGCAGAGCGCAGAGGTGGATGAGAAGCTTCGAGGCACCAAATAAGCATCTTGACAGTCTTGGGTGCAAGTCGACCAAGTTCTTTGATCCACAGAGACAGAGGAACGGGAAAATGCCGGCCTCAAGGGTGACCGCTGCGAGTGGGGAAATGCTGCCCCGAACAAATCTGTTCCCCTCGGTGTTCAAGTTAACCTGGCCGAATGCTATGGCGAGCAGAACCGGGCACACCATGATCAAGATGCCCTCTGCGAAAACTCTGGCGCGGTTCTTCAGGGCATCCTGATGAGCAGAGAGAACAACAATGAGATAATTTGGGCAATGTGCGAAACACAGAAGAACATTTTTTTTAATTTGAGACAGAGCAAATATAATTATTTTTAGCACACATACACACATTTTTAGATAGTGGAAAAGATCTCCCTCCCAGTCTTTGCATCGCTATTACAACGACAGAGCAGCAAACGAGAAAATAAATGGCATATCTTAGATTTTTTTCTTTTCTTTGCAGCGAGGCATATCTTAGTTCTCTGAGCATAGATACATATCTCCTTGCCCCGCTGCCATATGATAATTAACCGGGCATTCCTTTGCTGTTTGAGCTCGGGACTTTGGATGAGAAGGTACATGAATGCTCGTTTTGCACTTTGCCTTGCTTTAGTAAATCTGATACTTTCTGCAAAGTAAACTATAGCTGATATCCGGTGCTAGTGATGCATCATCAGTTGATGACTAAAAGTTCGGTTCTGAAGTTGGGACAACTAGAAGGACAAACTGTGATATGATGCGATGTTAGACTGTATCTTTTTGCCTGTTATTGGTACTGCATGAAGCAGGTTGAACACTACAATCCCAGAACGGATTTTGGAAACAAAACGCTGAAATGATAGCTCATGGCATTAATTTCTTCCATCAAAATGGGGAAAAACTGACAACAGTGACGAATCAGTTGCTTCAAAGATGGAGATTTACCATCTCAAGCTCCCCGGAGGATATGACGGCAGACTTAAAACTCCACCGGAGCACGTACTGTATCTGCAAGGGAAAGACATCACAGCCGAATGAAACATGGAAGAAAGAGCAATGGTCGAAGGTAGACGGAGCAAAAATAAAATCGCGCAGGATGATGTTCGCTGGTTGAACCTTTAATGCTTGTTTTCTTGGTGCTTCAGTGCTGCTGCCTGTGCATAGCCCGGAATCATCCGAGAATTGTTCGGTGCCGTGTCTTGCAATTGATTGAACTAAGATTGGAATGCTTGTGCTTGGAAATTGCTGGTGAAGACGAGGAACTCTCGGTCAAGTCAACGTTGATGTGGGGAACGCGATCCGGTAGTCTGTAATATCGTGGGAGATGTTTGTTTATGTTTTCTGTGTCCCTTCTGTGATAAAAAATCCAGCCGGCCATACATTGAACAAAAATCCGGCCGGCCGGCAACAACAAGAAAGCCAAAATAGGGCTAGGTTCTTAAAAAAAAACGAGAGCTAGCTATCATGAGTGAGTTCGACGGCAGGTGGGGAACCTCAGGTCTACGTCTCCTGTGCACACCAAAAAATTCCTCGCTTCAGTTTTGGAGCCACAATGACTCTACTACATCGATGATTTGGATCTAAAATAGACGAGACAAAATAGGTAGGGTTGGTTGGAACGGCTGTGATGGTCTGACGGGTCGTCGATTATACTCTGTCTAATTAGTACACGAAAATGAGCATTTGTTGTCGTTCCCTCGAGACACATGCATACGAACTGAACCTCGTTGCGAATCAACATGTGATTGAGTTGGTTAGGTGGACAGTGGTATCCCAACCGGAGGTGCTCATAGGGATAGGGTGTGCGTGTGTGCGTTCATAGGGGTGAGTGTATGCGCGTGTATATGAGCGCTTGTGTGCCTCCCGCCGGTGCTGCCGCCGGTCTACCTCGTCTTTTATCGTCATAGGGCCATGGAGGCGTGATGGATCCTGACCTTTGCCGGCGGAAGGGCTTCGTTTTTTCATACTCTTTTTAATTTTGTCAGGATCTGTGTCCTGCTCAGAGAGGCGAGGCGGCGGCGGCTTTCTGCAGATGGAATAAGGTCCTTCCCGCCTTGTCTCCATCCAGGTGGTGTTTCTTGCATCGTCGGAGGGCGTGTGGAGGTTTGCCTCCGGCAGATCTTGCGGGATTTGGTCGGCGTTTGTCTTTGGTGGATCCACATGGATCTTGTCTTCATTCGTTTGTGTTCGTGTGTCTACATGTTGGATCCTTCTGATCTAGACTTCTCTTCATCGGCAGCGGATGTTATTCTGGTGCGCTGGTCCTATGGGGCCTTAGCACGACGTCTTCTCGACTGTCTACAACAAGGTTTCCCGGCTTCGATGGGGCCTTAGCACGACGTCTTCTCGGCGGCTTCTGATCTATGCTCTTTCTTCGCTCCAGTGCTAGTAGTCGTCGCTAGGTGTTCTACGGACCTAGATTTATTTTTTACTTCTTTTTATTTGAACACATATGTATTTTTTACTTCTTGTGTTCTTTGTATTACCTTGACAATTGATAATGGATCGGAAGTTATTCTCGCAAAAAGGTTTTTTTAAAGGTGATAGCGGCATTTTTTTTCTTTCTAAAGAGCATCACATATATAAGAATAACATTTCAATTTCATAAGTTTCAGTGGATGCAGAGCCAACAAGTGCAGCTTTTCTGCATAAGGTCAGGTTACAGACAGGCCTATTTTGATAAGCAAGGCATTGCAAACAAATAGGTAGAGCAGAAAGCTAACCTAATATTTATTAAGGAAAGTGTACATGAAGCCTCTACAAAATCACGCTGAAACCTATACCGGTCATATTTCTTCCTTCACTTATTCGTCGCCGACTGAAGCTTCAAAAATACACACTACAAAGCTACTTAGCATTGCGCCGACCAAAACGTATCATCACCGACGCGCATGCGGCCCGTTGGTGCTTCTTGGTCGTGAGGGCTTGATCATCATAAACGGGCCTCCTGGCCGGTCAGCAATGAGTAACGAGAGACGGAGCCAGAAGGAGGCGAGCTGGGGCCATGGCTCCCCCATACTGAAAAAATTCCTCAAAGTACTTCTACATAATATGTGGGTTTGCAGAGTTAATGCCTAAATATGTATGTACGCCGCCCTCCAATGACCATGCATGTATCATTGAGCCCCCTCATATGAACTTCCTGGCTGCGTCTCTGCGAGTGACAGATCTAACTGCCTATACGGCCAGTGCTAACTATTAACAAGGCGCCAAGTAGAGGGATATCATTGATCGGCCACAGCGAACTGACCGGTCAGTGATGTTAAGTGTTGTCTGGCAGCTTGGGATTGCCATGTTGTAGCCTGTATTAATAGAACTACTGCTAGCATCGCAGCCCAAGCTATACGAAAACACACAATATGACACAAGCAATACACAAGAAACACATATAAACATTGCATTTTCATATGTAATCACATACACATAGACATGCACAACTCACACAATATCCTTTGCCAAGGGTTCCCCTACGATCTTTCCATGCTCTGCCTTCGCCTGAGCGGTCCCGGGGAAGGAAGCCAATAATCGAAGTGTTAGGGCGGACTTCATTAATGAAAGGATTTCCCCCACCGTGCCGCAGGGACGAACTTCAGTATTAGATGTTTGCATAATGCATACACACATCTAATACATTCATTTCACTACACTTTAATGTTCACATAACACATACACAACTAATACATTCATTCGAAAGCATTTATGTTCACATAACATATACACATCTAATACATCAAAGTCGAAACAGATCACCTTGTGGTACCGTTATCCCGAGCAATGTCCTTCAGAGTATATTAACCATTTAGCTCAAGGTCTTTCCTTCAAAAGTAAATATGAATGACACACCTCCTCGTGGATCCACATCTCGACTCGCGATAAAGGTGATCTACTCAGCTTCGTCATCAAACCTGTAAGATACGAAATTTGAGTTCTACCTCGACTCCCTCCTCTAGATTATCCAAGTCATAGTCAAGTATTAATTGAGGTAAGCTATTTGTACTTGCTTAAAGGTTGATCTTTTTTCTCAGTGCAACAGAAATATAATCATCATTGAAAATATAAAGGACAATTTATACTAAGTTTAGTGTTACCAATTCTTAATTAGAAGTATTTTCATAGCATCTGGAATGATACGGCTGTGATTACTCAATGTTGATGTTCAAGAATCAACTTTCAACTAGGGGGTATCCTAGTAAAATATACGTTATATGTTATAAATATATATTGCTAGATTTTGTACTCATAGCGTGGTTAGAGATTAGTGAGGGTGTGTACGGGAACCTTATGTCAAAGGTCGCCATACACTTGACAAAGTGGCACGATGATGTTTTTTAATTAGGTGCAACTACCTCGTTGAAGCGCGACCTACATACTATGTGGGGGGAGGGGGGAGGGGTTCATCGTCGAGAGTAGCACTTGGAGTGTGGCCGTTTCCCAGGTCCCACGACTCTCGACTAGTCTGACTTTATTAGGTCCTCCGGATGCTGACCACTCGACCTTCGTTTTCCCTCCCGAAGGGTCTTGAGAGGGGAGAGTGACCCTCCACTTGAGTTTATTCAAGTGAGGGTGAGTGAACTACATGCCCATTGGGGACCATATATAGCCTAGGGGTCCTTGATAAATGACCAAGGTTACCCTTGACGTAAGGAGCTGGGGCGGTAGGACATGCCATAAGTACCAGAAGGGAGTTTGCACAAGGGGTTACCCAGGTTCTAGCCCTTATGGTGAGGTAACACTTAGCATCCTGCTTTATTTCATATTGATGTGGGAGCACCTTATGCGAGGGGGTACAAGATGATAATGTATATAACTACTTGAAAGGATCGATATGGTTGACTAGAGGGGGGTGAATAGGCAACTAACAATTTTTAGCTTTTCTTTACCAAATTAAACTTTGCATCAAAGTAGGTTGTCTAGATATGCAATTAGGTGGACAACCTATGTGATGCAACAACCATAAGCACACAAGCAAGCAATGGATATAACACAAATAAGTTTGCACAAGTAAAGGGATGAGATAACCAAGAGTGGAGCCGGTGGAGACGAGGATGTGTTACCGAAGTTCCTTCCTTTTAAGGGGAAGTACGTCTCCGTTAGAGCGGTGTGGAGGCACAATGCTCCCCAAGAAGCCACTAGGGCCACCGTATTCTCCTCACGCCCTCACACAATGCGAGATGTCGTGATTCCACTATTGGTGCCCTTGGAGGCGGCAACCGAACCTTTACAAACAAGGTTGGGGAAATCTCCACTGTCAGAGATGGGTAAAGCGTCTCAACCCTCCTAGGAGACCCCGCATGGTCTTATATTGATTGTGCGAGAGAAACCCTCTCGTAGGTGTTTACAGAATCAATAACAGAAGAAAAGATAGGAAGTTAAAGGGAGAGAATAACTCCAACTAACTCTATCTAATCTAGGGATATAACTTGGCCTACAAGAGAGAGTAAACAGAGAGGGAAAGAGGCGTGACAACATGTCATGTAACAATATATTTAACACCCTCCCTTAATCTAAACTATGCAAGTTAAGATTACGTCAAAATTCTTCAAACGGTCTTGTGGCCAAAGCTTTTGTGAATCCATCAGCAACTTGATCCTTTGAATGAACAAATCAAATTTCCAATTCTTTGCTTGCAACCCTTTCTCGAACAAAGTGATAATCAATCTCAATATTTTAGTCCTTGCATGAAAGACAGGATTAGCAGACAAATAAGTGGCACCAAGATTATTACACCAAAGACAAGGAGTTGGTGTGTGATATATCCCAAGCTCCCTAAGCATGGATTTGACCCAGATGATCTCTGCTGTGGCATTTGCCAATGCCTTGTATTCTGCTTCAGTACTGGACCTTGAAACTGTAGCATGTTTCTTTGCACACCATGAAATCAAATTAGGTCCAAATAAAATTGCAAAACCACCTGTTGATCTCCTGTCATCCAAACAACCTGCCCAGTCAGAGTCAGAGAAAGCACTGACAAGTGTGGATGGCGACTTGCTGAAGGTTAGGCCAACACCCAAGGTGTATTTTACATATCTCAGTATGTGTTTGGCAGCAGTCCAATGATCTGTAGTTGGTGCATGAAGAAACTGACAAACCTTATTGACAGCAAAGGAAATGTCAGGCCTGGTGAGTGTCAAATACTGAAGCGCACCTACCAAGCTTCTGTACTTGGTGCCATCCTCTTGACTCAAGGGCTGTCCCGCTGCAAGAGAGAGTTTTTCTGAACTGGACAATGGTGTGGGTGATGGTTTACAACCCTGCAAGCCAACTCTATTCAAAAGATCAGTTGCATATTTTTCTTGAGAAAGATGAAGACCACCTTCGTTGTTTCTCTTAACCTCAATACCAAGGAAGAAATGCAAGTCACCTAGATCCTTAAGAGCAAACTCTGAATTCAGATCCTTCAACAAGGCAGTGAGTGCTTCATTTGATGAACTTGTGACAATGATATCATCAACATAAATAAGCACAAATATAGATGTTTTGAACTTATTGTATATGAACAGTGACGTATCAGACTTGGAGGGAACAAAGCCCAGTGTTTGTAACTTAGAGCTCAACCGCGAGTACCATGCTCTAGGTGCTTGCTTCAAGCCATAAAGAGACTTATCTAGCCTGCAAACATGAAAAAGGCTTGTTTCTGTCTTCAAACCCAGGAGGTTGTTTCATATATACTTCCTCTTCCAGAACACCATGAAGGAACGCGTTCTGTACATCTAGCTGCCTGAGACTCCATCCTCTAGATACGGCAATAGATAGAACAAGACGTATACTGGCAGCTTTAACAACAGGGCTAAAGGTATCTTCATAATCGATGCCATACCTCTGTTTGAATCCTTTTGCAACGAGTCTAGCCTTGTAACGATCGATGGTGCCATCTGCCTTTTTCTTTATCCAGAACACTCATTTGCAATCAATTAAATTTTTACCTCGCTGTGAAGGAACAAGATGCCACGTTTTATTTTTCTGAAGAGCTTGAAACTCTTCCTCCATAGCCTTCCTCCACTTGATATCCGTGCTTGCTTCCTGAAACGTGATGGGTTCGCCGGTAGAACAGGTCAAGCCATATTTAATTTTATAATTAATAGGTTGAATTACCCCAGCACGAAGCCTTGTAACTCGTGGCGGTACTGCAGCAGGAGACCCAGGCACGTCCGCAGAAGATCCAACAAGCTGCTGCTCCTGGACAGGGAATCCAGGGGATCCCGAGGCCGATGTAGACCCCGCTGGTGACGCCGGATCTTCTGCGGCCAGATCGTGAGACGAGGTAGCTGGGGGCGGCGCAGAAGATCCAGCCGCCTGCTCCGGATGGGCCCCTGTCGCCTGCCGTCTGGCGTAGACCCGCGAGGTCGGGCCAAACTGCGTCAGCTGGGCCCGTGACAGCGACCCCCCAGGTGGAGACGTGTCGAGCGAGGAGGGGCCGCCCGCATCGCCTGGTGAAGATTCGGTGGCGCAGTGCGCCAGGCGCGGCTACGATCCCCAAGTAGATAGCGGCTGCACTGTCGCCACCGATCCCGAGGGGGATTCGGTTGCAGCTCTGTCCCCAAGCGGCGGACACATGAAATGACGGCTGTTTGGGCCATTTTCTTCATTGTTTTGCATCAAATTTTCTTGTGGAGTTTCACCACTGGATCCTGCATCATCAGAAACCTCAAGAACACGGTCAGAAGAGTTAGTCACGTGGTCACTACGATATGCCAGATAGATGTGGTGGAAGGAGAAGGATTTCTTGGCGAAGAAGAGCACCAACATTAGGATGGAGAGCTGCGAAAGGAAAAACAGTCTCATCGAAAACAACATCACGAGAGATATATACTTGACCGGTAGGAACATCAAGGCATTTAACACCTTTGTGTTGGGCACTATACCCCAGAAAAACACATTGTTTTGAGCGGAAACTAAGTTTGCGAGTATTATACGGACGAAGATTAGGCCAGCAGGCACAGCCAAAAACACGAAGTGAATGATAATTCGGTCGAGTATGAAGAAGACGTTGCATGGGTGTTCCATTGTTAATAACACGACTGGGAAGCATATTAATAAGATGGACTGCCATAAGGAATGCCTCGTCCCAAAATTTAAGGGGCATGGAAGCACCTTCAAGAAGGGCAAGTCCTACTTCAACAATGTGCCTATGCTTGCGTTCGGCAGAGCCGTTTTGTTGGTGCGCATGAGGGCATGAAACATGATGAGACACGCCCAACTTCTGAAAAAAGGAATTTAGCTTCTCATATTCGCCACCCCAATCAGATTGGACAGCGAGAATTTTGGTGTCAAATTGTCATTCAACAAGTGCTTGAAAGTTATGGAAAACTTGGAAAACATCGGAACATTTCTTAAGAAGATAAATCCAAGTGAATTTACTTAGTCATCTATGAAACTAACGTAATAAGTATGTCTACCAACAGAAGAGGGGGCTGGACCCCAAACATCAGAGAAAACAAGTTGTAAAGGTTTGGTAGAAATACTAGTAGAAACTGGATATGGTAACTGATGGGCTTTCGCCTTTTGACAAGAATCACAAATAGTTTCAAGATTACGCTCACCAACACATGGGAGCTGATTATTTCTAAGCACTTGCTGAACAATAACAAAAGAGGGGTGTCCTAATCTCGCATGCCCCCGTTTTGATGAAAGTTTGATAACGCCACAAACTTGTTTATTGAATCTTCTAAACTGGGGAATCAAAGGGTAGAGCCCATGCACACATCTACCACGGTAGAGAATGTTCATCATGGCCTGATCACGAATCAAGAAGAAATATGGGTCAAACTCAAGAAAAACTTTGTTGTCTATGGCAATGCGGTGAACAGAAAGGAGATTTTTTTCAGTTTGTGGGACATGCAAAATATTTTTGCGATGAATATTGCGATAAGGGGTAGTGACAATTGCATGACCAACATGATCTATCTTCATACCTTCACCGTTTGCATTGTGAACTTGATCTTGGACATGATACTTCTCGTGCATGGTGACCTTCTCTAGCTCATTGGTGATATGATTCGTGGCGCCGGAGTCGACGTACCAATTTGTGTCCACTCCGTATGAGGTGTCTGCAGCTGCTGCAACTTTCTTGCGTTGGGAATTGTTCTCGGCATAGCGATAGTCACAATCCTTGGCAATATGATTATTCTTTTTACAAATTTGAAATTTATTTTCATATTCATCGTAACCTTGAAACGGGCATCCCCTGTTGCTGTTGTAGAAGGGGCGTCGATTGGTGTTGTTGGAGTTGTAGTTGTTGCTGTTGCGTTGGTAGTGGCCGCCGCCACCACCACCGCCGCCACCACCAGTGTTGCCATTGTTGTTGTAGTGGTTGTTGCCGGTGTTGTACTTGTTCCCGCCGCCACTGCTGCCGCCGCGAGAGCCCCCGCCACCACCACCCTTGCGGTAGCCTTGGGGAGACCCGCCCGGCCTCGAGCAGCAAGATTTGCAGATGACTTGAAGGCTCCTGCCCCCGTTCCTTGGAACATCTCGACGCGTTGGTCAAAGTTAGCGACCATGCCGAAGAGATCGTCCACGGACAGGGGTTCCAAACGCACATCCAGCGCCGATATGAGAGGCTGATAGTCCATATCCAGCTCCCCAATGATGAAGGAGATAAGTTCTTGGTCGGTGATGGGCTTTCCAGCGGCAGCTAACTCATCAGAGAGGGCTCTCATGTGGCCGAAGTAGGTGGAGGCGTTCTGGGTGCCTTTCTGGGCGTTGGAGAGAGCAATGCGACAGTTGTTCTCACGGGAACGAGATTGGGCGGCGAACATATTTGCTAGGGCAGACCATATGGCATGGGATTGTTCTAAGGATGGTACTTGGATGAGAACTTCCTTGGAGAGATTCCACAGAAGATAGGCCACGATCTGCTGATCCTAGACAAGCCAGGGGTTGTAGGCGGGGTTGGGGGCGATCTGATCTTTCCCTTTAGTGTTTTTGGTCACGATGGTTTTGGGTGGTTCAGGAGTTGTTTGATCGATGTACCTATATAGCCCTGCTCCCATAATCTGGGAACGAGCTTGGGCTTTCCAGAGGATGTAGTTGCTATGATTGAGTGGCTCGAAAGTAGTGTAGTTGAGGCCAGGGGAGGAAACTTGCGATGAGGAGGACATGGCTGCGCAGGGGGAAGGTGGTGGCTGCGAGGGGGAAGGGTTTTAGCTAGATGCGGTGGAAGAGGAGGCTCTGTATACCATGTCAGAGATGGGTAAAGCGTCTCAACCCTCCTAGGAGAGCCCGCATGGTCTTATATTGATTGTGCGAGAGAAACCCTCTCGTAGGTGTTTACAGAATCAATAACAGAAGAAAAGATAGGAAGTTAAAGGGAGAGAATAACTCCAACTAACTCTATCTAATCTAGGGATATAACTTGGCCTACAAGAGAGAGTAAACAGAGAGGGAAAGAGGCGTGACAACATGTCACGTAACAATATATTTAACATCCACAACTTAATTGGAGGCTCCCAACGACACCACGAAGCTTCCACAATGGACTATGGCTCCATGGTGACCTCAACCGTCTAGGGTGATCAAACACCCAAGAGTAATAAGATCTGCCAGGGATTAGTGTGGGGAATCAAATTTCTCTTGGTGGAAGTGTAGATCGGGGCCTTCTCAACCAATCCCGAGCAAATCAACAAGTTTGATTGGCTAGGGAGAGAGATCGGGCGAAAATGGAGCTTAGAGCAACAATGGAGCTTTTGGGGGAAGAGGTGAGTCAAATTTGGGGAAGAAGACCCCCTTATATAGTGGGGGGAACAATCAAACCGTTACCCCCCAAAACAGCCTCGCAGAGAGCGGTACTATCGCAGGAGGCAACGGTACTACCGCTGGGCTCAGCGATACTACCGCTCCCCCTGGCGGTACTGCCGTGCAGTCTGAAAGGCAGGGGAGAAAGAGACCCGAGCGGTACTGCCGCGGTGGTAGGGCGGTACTACCGCTCATGAGCGGCACTGCCGCTCTACTGCCGGTGCATAGTGCCGCACAATCCGACACGAGAATCGACCCCCTCGAATCGACGCGGTAGGGGCCTGGTACCGCGGCGGTACTACGGCTGAGGACCCATCAGCGGTACTACCGTTGCGGAGCGGTACTGCCGCCTGTGACCCCTAAGCGGTACTACCGCTGGGTACCGCGGTACTACCGCTGGGACCAGACAAAGCCCAAAGAAAAGGGGAAAGAGCTCTCCATTGAAGCGGAAAGGCTCAGAGGGTGTGAAAAGGATGTGTACGTGTTGATTCCACCCTAGCCTTACCAAAGCGGACCCCCTCTTGATAGTACGGTGACTCCTACGGAACTAGTCCACCAAAATAGAAGCGAAAGAGCTACACCGTCTTGAATGACACCCCGAGGGGAAAGAAATCGTCTCGTGCCAAAGGATGAATCTCTGAAATGCTCAAAGCACACGATTAGTCCGCAAACATGTTGTCATCAATCACCAAAACTATATCTAGAGAGATATGCCTTAACACTACTGAGAGTATGGTCTATGGAATAGATGGGAATGGTTGCCCCTAACCTCGACTTATATATAGGGCAAGAGCTAGGGTTTACAAGGTTCCTAACTAACTTTGTGCCGATGGCATCTTGGCTTGTATGCCAGGATGATCTCCTGACTCCAAGTTGGGCCTCCAGGTTGTCTCCTTGAGTCATGCTGCCGTCAGGCCTCCTGGGTCCCAAGGCTGGCCCAACATCGGGCTTCCAAGACGATGGGGCACCCTCCATGTGTTGCATCATCAAATATACTGGGGCGGCCCATTGGCCCGGAAGCCCGGTATTGAGCCAGGCTCATGGCCCAAGGGGCCTGGCGGCAGCACGGCTCCAAGTGGCCATCCAGGGCCCGGCTCGGAGCAAGAGCTTCATCTTGGCATGCAAGCCAAGTAGCTCTCACACAAGAGGTTGGTTAGGATCCCTGTAAACCCTAGCTCTCGCCACCTTTATATGGCAAGGCTAGAGGTAGCTTAGATCTATCTACTCCGTAGACAGGACTCTCGGTAGTCATATTCACCACCCCCTTGTAATCCCCTCGCACAAGGTGCTCCCACATCATGATAAAATAAAGTAGGACATAGGGTATTACCTCACGATGAGGGCCCGAACCAGGGTAAACTCCCCGTGCAAACTTTCCCCTAGTACTTCCAGCTTCGCTCGCTACCCTACCGAGGGATCTGACGGTTTTCTGCACCATCAATGACCATTGCAAACAAAATATTTAAGCACCCTATTTCAATAGATGTGTGATAATTTGTTTTTTATATGCTCTTCAAAGTTGACAACCACCACCGTGTTAATGACATGCTGGCTATACTACCTCTCTGACAAATTTTTTAATAAAAAAGATACCTAATGGACAATTTGTATCTGATATTATCAAGAGAAAAAGTAATCTCCAAAATGAAAAAGAAAAAAGGACATAAAATAATCAACAAAAAGTAAAATACATCGGAAAACATATTGATCTTCCTCCGCTGTCGGCTGTACATCGTCTGCTGAAGCTTGATAATTGCACTGAACTCAATGGTGAAGTAAAGTGACATCATAAAACGTCCTCACCGTACTAGACTTTGTGGACTGCAACAGCCACTCGCCAATAGAAACAAGATATAGTTACAGTTGAAAGAGTATCGGTTGGGCATCACCCTACGCAGCTCGGGCTTGTAATAATTCACCGCCATCTAAAACTGTTGTAGAAACTGGGCCATGTTTCCCTTGATTGACTGACCAACTGTCAAGATGCAAGCAGAACCAATAGATCTGGCAAAACCAACCCCCTCACCAATCCTTACTCGGTGTCGGACCAAACGTCTCCGAGGTAGGAAGAGACCGAAAAGACCTTATTTCAACATGTTAGTGCCGCCACCACCATGAATGTTGCGAGAGAACAAAACCTAAGGAAGATAAAGACCTACGGGAACCAAACAAATGAAAGGGACAGTCCCATTTCTCTAGCTGACGAGACCGCCGGATGAAAGAGGGGAAAGGGATCGAGGCGACGACATGTGTAAGTGCATCTAGTGCCACCCCTAGTTGGTTTTGGAGTATTGATGACAAATTTGGTTGTGGGACTAATGTGTTTGTGAGAATTGCAGGATAACACAGGTAGTGTCCCTCATTGATTCGGTTTACCTACCAGAGATGACCCCTAAAAATGTACGAAGACATTGAAGACAATGGTGGTACATGAAGATATTCATATTGAAGACTATGACGTGAGAAGACATTCTGTGAAGACGATGGAGCGCGAAGACTTAGTTGTTTCGTTGTTTCCTTTTCTTCTTTGTTGAGTCATAGGAACCACCGTACTGTTAAGTGGGGTCCAAGTGAATACAGTCAGAGTGACTGAAGTGATGCTCAACCCAAATCCTATGTCTTCGAGCGAAGACAATGAGAGCAAATCTTATCCAGAGCTGGATAAGTCAGCTTTGCTTGTAGCCCAAGTAAAGTTTCCGCGTGTGTTTGAAATCTGACCGTTGGAACACGTGTCAGTTCCTTAGTGACCCAGGGTCATTTCGGACATATCAGGTCGGGTTGCCTAGTGGCTATAAATATCCCACCCCCTACACCATAAATTGGTGGCTGCTCAGAGTTAGTGCACGGCTTTTGTCGTTTGAGAGCAACCCACCTCGAAGCCTTTGAGAGAGATAAATCCTTGCGAGGACAAAGCCCAAAACACCCAGAGCCAAAGAGTGTTAGGCATCACTGAAGTCTTTGTGTCTGTGTGACCTGAAGACTTATTACACTTGAGGACTGTGAATCCTCCAGCCGGTTAGGCGTCGCGTTCTGAGCATCCAAGAGCCATTGTGGATCGCCGGTGAACGAAGTCTGTGAAGGTTTGGAAGTCTACCTTGAAGACTTACCAGAGTGATTGGGCGAGGACTGTGTGTTCTTAGCTCAAGGGGAATAAGGTGAAGACGCGGTCTTCTGAGTTGAATCTCAGCCTCCCTAACCAGATGTACAGTTGTCACAGCAACTGGAACTGGTCAAACAAATCATGTGTCTTCATCGAGTGACTGGTTCTATTCTCTCTTCCCTTTACTTACTATTTGTCTTCGTGAAGTCATTGCCTTCCTGCCTTACCTATTTGACTTCATTGCTTGACTACCATTACTGTTTGGCTTCATACTATCTTTCACCCTGATCCTTACTACCTAGTTGCCATTAGTCGTCGTACACACACATTATTGCATACTTGACTATGGCTTGCCTTGTGTAGTTTATCTTCCGCTGCATATCAATAGGTTCATTTCTGATGTTTGTCTTTGAAACCTTTATGTTTTGAAGACTTTCATAAAAATCGCCTATTCACCCCCCTCTAGTCGATAACAAGCACTTTCAATTGGTATCAGAGCAAGGTACTCCCTTGTTCTGTGTAATTCGGTTTAACCACATGGAGTTTTAGCTATGTCGACTGCAGGGATAATCAAAGTCTCCGCTGCTTGCCCCGTGTTCGATGGAACTGAATATCCCTACTGGAAGAATAAGATGTGCATGCATCTTGAAGCCATTGATGTCGACCTCTGGTATGTCGTCAAGAATGGCGTTCCCAATACTGATGATGGTGTCACCCCTGCCGATGTCAAGAAGTTCATTCAACTGGACTCCACTGCCAAGAACATCATCTGTGGTCATCTGACCAAAGGACAGTGTGGCCGAGTGAGTGCTCTAGAGACGTCAAAGCTAGTCTGGGACTGGCTATCCAAGGTCAACGAAGGCGTCTCAACCCAAAGAGATCAAAGGATCAGTGTTCTTCGCAACCTCTTCAACCGCTTCAAGAGAAACGACAATGAGAATGTCCAGCTCACGTTTGATCGCCTCACTGACATCACAAATGAGCTTCGTGCTCTCGGCGCCACTGAGATTACCAAGCATGAAATCGTCAAAACACTACTGAGATCACTTGACAGCTCCTTTGACACCCTTGCCCTCATGATACAAGAACGTCCTGACTTCAAGACACTCGATCCGTCTGATATACTTGAGAGGCTCAACACACATGAGTACCAGCTATCTGAGAAAAGAGAAATCTATGGTCCCAACTATGGCCGAACTCGTGCTTTGAAGGAAAAAGTTGTTTCCTCATCTGAAGAAGAATCTGACTGCAGTTCCGATGATCCTGAAGACATTGGAAAAGAACTTGCTATGCTTGTGAAGAAGTTCCAGAAGTTCACTAAGAAGAAAGGCTTCAGAAAGTCTTCACGATCCAGCTCAATAAATGATGAAGCTTCTACTCATGACTACAAGAAGAGAACATGTCACAAGTGCAAGAAACCTGGACACTACATCTCTGAGTGTCCACTGTGGGACAACGAGAAGAAGAAGAAGAAGAAGAGCAAGGAATATGATTCTGATGACAAGAAAAAGAAGAAATTTTCAAAGTCTTCTTCCAAGTCCTCATCAAAGTCTTCATCTCACAAGAAGAGCTCATCTGGCAGGGCTCGTGCTTTTGTTGGGAAGGAAATGGATTCAGAGGAGGAGTCTGCTTCTGAGGAGGCGGAGGTGGAGTCTGAGGAGGAGTCCGACCCTGGTGTTGCAAGTCTGGCTCTAGCCACTGCCTATGTTGCCAAGTCCATCTTCAACACTGAAGACAATGACTCCCACACCAACACTGAAGCTGATGATAAGGATGATCCTACTCCCACCTACTGCTTCATGGCACGTGGTGCCAAGGTAAAATCACGCGATGCTTACTTTCAAACATCTAGTGAAGATGACTCTGATTGTGAATCCAAACCCAGCTACAAAACACTTGCTAAAATTGCAACTGAACAACAAAAGGCTATGGAACATACTCAAAAACTGTTAGAAAAAAGCGATGACCTGTTGGACGCCGAAATGACTCGTTCACAGTCCTTAGTTGAAGACATAAAAAATCTTCATGCTAAGTACCAAGAACTTGAAAGTCGTCATGATACGCTCACAACCACTCATGAAAAGCTCTCCTATGATTATCTTCAAAGGAAGCAAGAGCTTGAGAAGTTGAGAGCGGCTCATGAAGATCTTCAAAAAGAGAATGAGTCACTACGCGCTCAACAGATCAATCCCGCTCAGGATGGATTTGAACCACCATGTCTAAAATGCCTTGAGAGTGATATCGCTACCTCTGTTGCTGGATGTTCCACTACTACTGTTGTTGCATTGTCTTCAACTACTGATGTGGTAACTAACCCCTCTGCGGAGGATACCACTACTATTGCTGATGAAAATGCTAGGTTGAAGACATTACTTGAAACAGGGATGTATAAAAGCCTAAAAGGGCATCAGACACTTTGCGATGTCCTCAAAAAGCAGATTCTGAACCGAAACCCTAGGAAAGAGGGTGTTGGGTTCGAGAGGAAAATGAATGTTGATGGTTCCTACTGGAAGCCTGAGCAGTATCCCAAAACCACATGGGTTGCTGCAAAGGGACCTTCAGTGGATCCATCCACCTTATCTGGCTTTACCTGTGCTAACCCTGTCATCATTGATGAATCCTTTGATGCAAACTATAAACTGTTCAAGAATCAGAATGGTGAAGTGTTTGCCAGATATATTGGTACTAATTGCAGGAATGGGCCACCTATGAAGAAGATCTGGGTACCCAAAAGCTGTCTTGAGAAGCTTCCAGTGAATGTCATCATGACACCACCTGGGAAGAAGACAAATCCCAGACCAAAGGCTTCATATGGTCCAAAGGCTTCATACAGACAGAGGACTCACCTGAGTCACCCTAACGCCAATGTTTTGCAGGGAAACCGTACTCAAACCTATGAATATGAGCGTGTATCTTCAAACCGCTATGTTCATAAAACTAAGAAATTTTCTGCTTATTCATATGAGTATCGTTCATCTCCTGCAAGGCTATTTGCTAGGGTTCCAAAGCCGAAGTTCTCAGATGCTGCACTTAGACTCATTGCTTCTAAGCCACCCCTAAAGATGTGGGTGGTTAAGAAGAATTAACTTTCTTTTGCAGGGAAAGGTCTCCAGCCAAAAATCAAAGGCGTCTGATGCTATTGTTGGGGACCTAAAATATCTTGTAGGGCGCAAGATCAAATGCCCAAATGGTCTCACTATGTATTTTGTTCCTGAATCGCTTGCCATTCATCCTATCAGTCCTAATCTTGATCTGAGCTTCCATAATCCTCTTGCTCGTCAAATGTTTATGCTTCACAATTCTCTTGGTGAAGCCTATCCTCCTAACTGCAATGCAGAGTATGACACCTCATGCTTCAAAATGGATTATGGACAGCGGATGCACTAATCATATGACTGGTGATCAAAGTCTTCTCATGGACTCAACCTTACGTCCATCTGATAAGAGTCACATCACATTTGCTGACACTGGTAAAAGCAAGGTATTGGGTCTAGGTAGAGTTGCAATCTCAAGGGATCAGCACATGGATAAAGTGATGCTTGTTGAATCCCTTGGCTTCAACTTAATGTCTGTCTCAATGCTTTGCGACCTGAACATGGTTGTAATATTTGGAAAATATCATTGTCTTGTACTAATGGAATCTGACAAATCTCTAGTCTTTGAAGGGTACAGGAAAGATGATCTGTACATGGTAGATTTCTCAGCGGGTCCACAGCTTGCAAGATGTCTTCTTACAAAAGCTTCAGAATGCTGGCTATGGCATCGGAGGCTAGGGCATGCTAGGATGAGGAACTTACATACGCTCGTCAAGAAGAAGCATGTCATTGGCATTGAAGATGTCAAGTTCAAGAAAGATCATTTGTGCGGTGCCTGCGAAGCTGGAAAGATGACTCGGGCCAAGCATCCTGCGAAGACAATCATGACTACGTCTAAACCCTTCGAGCTGCTACACATGGACTTATTTGGCCCTACTCACTACTCTACCCTCACTACGACTGCCTGTCTCTATGGCTTCGTCATTGTTGATGATTACTCAAGATACACATGGGTGCACATAATTCTCTACAAGACCGAAGTGCAAGATGTTTTCAGACGTTTTGCCAATCGAGCCATGAACAATTATGGAGTCAAGATCAAGCATATAAGAAGTGACAACGGCGCTGAGTTCAAGAACACTGGACTTGATCTTTATCTGGATACAATGGGAATCACTCATGAGTTTTCTGCTCCTTACACACCTCAGCAAAATGGCATCGTAGAGCGCAAGAACAGAACCCTCATTGAGATGGCTCGGACGATGCTGGACGAATACAAAACACCAAGAAAGTTCTGGCCTGAAGCTATTGATACAGCATGCCACGTCATCAACCGTGTTTATATCCATAAGCTTCTGAACAAAACATCCTATGAGCTCCTCACTGGCAAGAAGCCAAATGTAAGCTACTTCAAAGTATTTGGAGCACGGTGCTGGATCAAGGATCCCCATCACAAGTCAAAATTTGCACCAAAAGCTCACGAAGGCTTCATGCTCGGTTATGGAAAGGATTCACACTCTTACAGAGTCTTCAACCTCTATCTCTACAAAATCGTCGAAACTGTAGATGTACGGTTTGGTGAAACCAATGGGTCACAAAGAGAGCTCCTGCCAAGTAATCTTGAAGAAGCTTCACCCAGCGAGTCTATCAAGCTAATGGGAACTGGTGAAATCATGCCTGCTGAAGCACAGCCTGAAGAGGAACTTATCATTTCTGCACCCAACCAATCTGAAGACAATGCTCAGCCTGAAGACAATCCTCCCAATGATGACAATGATCAGCAAGAACAAATTCTTCGCCCATCTCATCCTCGTGTTGCAAGTGAAGTGCAAATTGAGAAGATAATTGATAGCATCAATGCACCTGGTCCACTTACTCGTTCAAGAGCAACATAGTTAGCAAATTTCTGTGGGCACTTTTCTTTTGTGTCAATATCAGAACCCAAGAAAGTTGTTGAAGCCTTTATGGAACCTGAATGGGTTCAAGCAATGCAAGAAGAGCTTCAACAGTTCAAGCTGAACAATGTTTGGGAACTTGTCAAGCGTCCTGACCCTCGCAAGCATAACATCATTGGAACAAAATGGATATATCGAAACAAGCAAGATGAGCATGGCCAAGTCATCAGAAACGAAGCACGTCTCGTTGCACAAGGATATACTCAAGTTGAGGGGATTGACTCCGATGAAACATTTGCTCCTGTGGCTAGACTTGAAGCTATTCGCATATTGCTGGCCTATGCTAACCACAACAATATCCTGCTATATCAAATGGATGTGAAGAGTGCATTTCTCAATGGCAAGATTGAAGAAGTATATGTTGCACAACCACCCGGCTTTGAAGATCCAAAACATCCTGATATGGTGTACAAACTAAACAAAGCACTGTATGGCCTCAAACAAGCTCCTCGCGCTTGGTACGATACAATCAAAGACTTCCTGAAGAGCAAAGGCTTCAAACCTGGATCCCTCGATCCTACACTCTTCACGAAGACATATGATGGTGAACTATTTGTGTGCCAAATCTATGTGGATGACATTATGTTCGGTTGCACCAACCAGAAGTACAGTGATGAGTTTGGATACATGATGCAAGAGCAATATCAGATGTCCATGATGGGTGAGCTGGAGTTCTTCCTTGGTCTTCAAATTCGTCAGCAAAGGAATGGCATCTTCATATCTCAAGAGAAATACCTCAAAGATTGCCTGAAGAAGTTTGGAATGCAAGATTGTAAAGGTTACACGACGCCAATGCCAGCCAAACATCATCTGGGTCCCGACAAAAATGGTAAAGAGTTCGATCAACAGGTATACCGCTCCATGATTGGTTCTTTACTTTACCTATGTGCATCTAGGCCAGATATTATGCTTAGTGTTTGCATGTGTGCTCGATTCCAAGCGGCACCAAAGGAATCGCATCACCTAGCCGTGAAGCGAATTCTTCGATATTTGGCTCACACCCCAACACTAGGATTTGGTATCCAAAGGGCTCAGAGTTTGATCTGGTTGGATTTTCGGATGCTGATTATGCTGGTGACAAGGTGGATCGCAAGTCTACATCGGGCACATGTCACTTTCTGGGACGATCACTTGTCTGTTGGTCTTCAAAGAAGCAGAACTGTGTGTCGCTCTCAACTGCTGAATCTGAATACATTGCTGCTGGATCTTGCTGTGCTCAACTTCTATGGATGAAGCAAACTCTCAAGGACTATGGCATCAATCTGAAACAAGTACCTCTCTTCTGCGACAACGAAAGCGCCATCAAGATTGCCAACAACCCAGTCCGGCACTCGAAGACAAAGCACATTGAAATTCGTCATCACTTTCTCAGAGATCATGTCATGAAGAAAGATATTGATATCATTCACGTCAACACTGAAGAGCAATTGGCAGATATCTTCACAAAGCCCTTGGACGAGAAAAGGTTTTGCAAGTTACGGTGTGAGCTAAATATCTTGGAATCCTCAAATGTCCTGTGATCAGGCACACATCCTAACACTTATGCATGTTGATGACTTAGATGTGCAACACACGAAGTAAAGTATATCTTCAATCAATGAAGACTTACGTTCTGAGTATGAATACATTAACATGGAATTTGACTTCGGAGCGCCACGATAATTGTGCGCCGTGTCTGGGTCTAATACTTCCTATACGGTGGGTAACGCCACCACCAAACTTTTCTGTTTGAAGTGTTTCACTCATGACATTGCATTTGAATGTCTTCGTATTTGGTTTGTCTTCAAATTTACTTTATCTTCGTGATTATCTTCACTACCTTGATTCGACTGTTGTTTGATATACATTTACTAGTGTTCTGTCCTCTACAGCATTCACTTATAGCTATGTTTTCTTGTTGAATCTTTTGAACTAAGTGAATGTGATCGGACCCTAATCTGTCTATGCTTCCAATCTCAAACTCTATCTGTCCAAATCATATGCATTCTATTGAAACTGTCGAATGTCTTCTCTGCGTCCTTGTCAGCAGAAGATACAGAGACAAACATTAAATCTGTGTTCAATGTGTCATTCTTATTGCCTGAAATCCGGAGAAGCCGGAATGACTATCCGACAAACCTGGCGGGCGTGGGAACGTGGGATAACTCTATGTATGTTGCATGCTTGCCACGTGCCCGTCACATGTGAACCGCCAGGGGCACCTGCGTAATTGCGTTGTGCCGCCCACTTCCCTATAAGTACTTGTCCCCTGCGGTAAAAGAAACTTCTTCCACCTCTCCACCTCGTCAAAACCCTAGCGCCACCGCTAGCTCTCGACGACGCCGGCGACGAAGCGCTTAGCTGCCGCGACTTCTCCGACGACGTCCTCATGCCGGTCGCGGACATCGTCCTCTCCGCCGCCGCCGTAGGTGTCCTCCGTCGCCAAGTTAGGGCACGGTGGATTGAACTTCTCGTCTCCTACTCTTCCCATCTAGCAGTTCTTCGTGTGGTAAATAAAACTCTCTTTTTACCATCTTTTTGATCTTCAAAGATTCATCCTGTCTACCAAAATAGGTTTCTGCCTATACAAGTTAGATCCATTCTGTCTGCATCTCATACTGCCTAGCATATTCACTTAAGCTTCATAACAAGTTAGATTCCTCACCTGTACCTATTCGCGGATTCGTAAAAATCTGGAACCAACTCTCAACATATAAGTGAATGTCTTCGCATCATGAGGTCAATGTCTTCAAACTAGTTTATCTTCAAAATCTTCTGAGAATGCATATGACCTCTTCCCCTTCCCTCGCATCTCTAATGCTGTCACAGGTACATGTCCGTGGGAGAATCCCTTGGTTCTCATAGTCTGCATTCGCTTGCAGAATTTCTACAGCATCACATAAATTCTCCCAAAGCCAGTTCCTGTTTGTGACACCTGGATAATTAGGCTACAGTAATCCCCATTTAATGATGCCACATCACCTCAGTTATGGTTGTTAAATCTCGCGTTAGTTCAAACCGATTCGAAATTCAAATTCAAAATAAAGGCAAACAACAAAAGTTTTCAAATATTAAAACTAAATTGTTCGGGTTGTGCCAAATATTGCATAGGTAATTATGATGGAGAAACCACAATTTATTAAAATGCCTAAATACTTTAAATGGAATTAAAACAGAAAAGAAATTATAAAAGAAAATACAAACATAAAAAAAAAGGAAAGAAAGGGGAACACCCCCCCCACCCCGCTGGGCCACCCGGCCCAGCCAACGGCCCCCGGGCCACCGGCCCAACTGGGCAAAGGCCCAGCCGGCCCACTTCCTCTCCTTAACTCCCCCCCAGAAACCCTAGCCGTCCACCCGTCGCCCCACTCGCCCCCCCACTCGCTCTCCTCCACCCCCTCGCTCTGGATCTGAATCGGAGGAGCCCGATCCCCTTCTCCCTCGCTCGACGCCCGCCGCCGCCGGACTCCTCCACTCCGCCGGCCTGCTCCCCGACGCCCACCTCGACCTACACCGCGCCCACTACCCAGACCCCGCGAACCCCGGTGAGGCCCTGAGCCTCCTCCCTCTCCCCCTGTCATCGGAGCCCGCCTGAACCGCGCCTCACCGCGGCCGCCACACGGGCGCCACCCCCATCCCCCAGGCCCTCCCTCGTCCGGCGACGCCGCGTGCGCGCGTCCGCGCGGGAGGCCGCGCTCCCGCCCGCGCGAGGACGCCCCTCGTGCCCCTCTGCTGCCCGCGCCCCCCCCCCCCGCTCGCCGGTCCGGTCCCCACTCCGGCTACCACCCGCGGCCTCCTCCGTCCCGCATGACTCCTCGTCGCCGCGCCCCGTCGGGCGCCCACGGCCTCGGCCTTGCCCGGCCCTCCTCTTGCCGTGCTACCTCCGCCGCCCCCCCCTCGCCGTGCTGCTCCGGCGCCCCGCCGTGCGCTCGGCCTGCCCCGCGGCCACCACCGGGCACTCGCCGCCGCGCGCGCCCATGGCCACCGCCGCTCGCCACCTTGCTGCGGACCTACTCCGCCCCAGCAGCCGCTCGCCGCTGCTGCCCCTCCCTGCAACACCGCCTCCCCCTGCCTCGTCGGCTCCGGCTAGCCGCGCCGCCAGCGCCGCCCCTTGCCGCGGCATGCTGCTCCGGCCGGCCGGCCTTGCCCCCTCGTGCTGGGCGCTGGGTACGCCCCGCCCGGCGCCCGCAGCCCCGCTAACGCCAGCGCCCGTTAGGCCCCCTCTGGGCCACTGCCAAACGGGGCCCACGCCCCGCAGAACAAAAAAAAGAATTAAAAAAAATATATAATAATGAAAATAATTAATTAATTAATTAATTAAAGAATTAATTAACTTAATTAAATCGAACTAGATTAACCTAATGAACTAATTAGTTAAATTAAACAATAGTTAGATTAGTTAATCACTGGTTAGACTAAACAGTCTATGACAGGTGGGTCCTACTGGACCCACACGTCAGATTTGACCAGTCAACGCCCCTGTTGACTGCTGACGTCATGCTGACGTCATGCTGACGTCAGCGTGCACTGTTTTGGATAATGTTATATTTAAATAATTAATTAAATTCCAGAAATTAATAAAATCTTTAGAAAATCATATCTTTTAATCCGTAACTCGGATTAAAATATTTTCAACATGAAAGTTGCTCAGAGCGACGTGACGAACCCGGTTACACAGCCCGTTCGTCCGCCACACATTCCTAACATATCAAACTCGCAACTTTTCCCCTCCGGCTCCTCTGCTCGAAAACGCGAAACATCGGGGATACTTTCCCGGTTGTTTCCCCCCCTTCACCGGTATCACCGTATACCGCGTTAGCACACCTCTAACGCCATTATTTGTCATGTCATGCATCACTATGCATCTGCTTGCTTAAATATTTATTGTTTCCCCCCCCCCTCTTCTCTCGATAGACCCCGAGACCGACGTTGCTGCTGCCCCGTTCGACTACGGTGTTGACGATCCCTCTCTCTTGCCAGAGCAACCAGGCAAGCCCCCCCCTTGATCACCAGATATCGCCTACTCTTCCCTATACTGCTTGCATTAGAGTAGTGTAGCTTGTTACTGCTTTCGTTATTCCTATCCTGATGCATAGCCTGTCTTTGATACTGCTGTTGATACCTTTACCTGCAATCCTACTGCTTAGTATAGGATGCTAGTGTTCCATCAGTGGCCCTACACTCTTGTCCGTCTGCCATGCTATACTACTGGGCCGTGATCACTTCGGGAGGTGATCACGGGCATATACTATATACTTTACACTGTTACATTACATGTGATACTATTCGGAGATGGGGGCTGAAGGGGCAGGTGGCTCCATCCCGGTAGAGGTGGGCCTGGGTTCCCGACGGCCCCCGACTGTTACTTTGAGGCGGAGCGACAGGGCAGGTTCGGACCACCTAGGAGAGAGGTGGGCCTGGCCCTAGTCGGCGTTCGCGATACTTAACACGCTTAACGAGATCTGGGTATTTGATCTGAGTCTGGCCATTTGGTCTATACGCACTAACCACCTACGCGGGAGTAGTTATGGGTATCCCGACGTCGTGGTATCAGCCGAAGCACTTCGTGACGTCAGCGACTGAGCGGCGCGCGCCGGGTTGGACCGCGTAACGTGACTTCCTTTGAAATGGAGGTTGCTAGGTCTGCTCTCCGGCCGCGTACGCAACGTGCAGGTGTGCTCAGGGCGATGGGCCCAGACCCCTGCGCGCTTAGGTTTAGACCGGCGTGCTGACCGCTCTGTTGTGCCTAGGTGGGGCTGCGACGTGTTGATCTTCCGAGGCCGGGCATGACCCAGGAAAGTGTGTCCGGCCAAATGGGATCAAGCGTGTTGGGCTATGTGGTGCACCCCTGCAGGGAAGTTTATCTATTCGAATAGCCGTGTCCCTCGGTAAAAGGACGACCCGGAGTTGTACCTTGACCTTATGACAACTAGAACCGGATACTTAATAAAACACACCCTTCCAAGTGCCAGATACACCCCGGTGATCGCTCTCTAACAGGGCATCGAGGAGGGGATCGCCGGGTAGGATTATGCTATACGATGCTAATTGGAGGACTTCAGTCTACTCTCTTCTATATGCTGCAAGACGGAGGCTGCCAGAAGCGTAGTCTTCGATAAGACTAGCTATCCCCCTCTTATTCTGGCATTCTGCAGATCAGTCCACTGATATGGCCCTTTACACATATATCCATGCATATGTAGTGTAGCTCCTTGCTTGCGAGTACTTCGGATGAGTACTCACGGTTGCTTTCTTCCCCCTTTTCCCCTTTTCCTTTCTTCTGGTTGTCGCAACCAGATGTTGGAGCCCAGGATCCAGACGCCACCGTCGACGACGATTCCTTCTACACTGGAGGTGCCTACTACTACGTGCAGCCAGCTGACGACGACCAGGAGTAGTTAGGAGGATCCCAGGCAGGAGGCCTGCGCCTCGTTCGATCTGTATCCCAGTTTGTGCTAGCCTTCTTAAGGCAGACTTGTTTAACTTATGTCTGTACTCAGATATTGTTGCTTCCGCTGACTCGTCTATGATCGAGCATTTGTATTCGAGCCCTCGAGGCCCCTGGCTTGTATTATGATGCTTGTATGACTTATTTTATTTGTAGAGTTGTGTTGTGATATCTTCCCGTGAGTCCCTGATCTTGATCGTACACATTTGCGTGCATGATTAGTGTACGATTGAATCGGGGGCGTCACAAGTTGGTATCAGAGCCGACTGCCTGTAGGAATCCCCCTTCCACACTCCTTGGCCGAAGTCGAGTCTAGACACTATAAAAACTTTTACTAACTTGGCTGTGTGCCTTACGGGCCCACGTCGCCATCGGGTGGTACTAGGATCTTTTACTTCTCGACCCTTACTCTGGGACTCCGAATTCTCTTCTACTCGGGATAAACGAATTTACTAACTCTGACACTAGGGTCCCGTTACGACATTCACCCCAAAGTTGGATAAAAGCCATAGCTATTCCTTACTATAGTATTTTGAACAATTTCCACACTGTCATTTGACTCCTTGGAAACATCTTTGTTTTCAGATGGAACCCACGAGGCAGGTCGTGTGCCACACGACGACCATGGGTGCCTCGGGATCACCGGCTGTGCTAGCTGAGATGATGACCTATCTGGGTTATCGCTGGCACCCCGAGTACACCGTCACCGAGGAGTACCAGGATTTTAACCAGGAGCAGTACCGTGCCACCGTCCACCTCTACTCTCGGGAGTATGACTCCACTACAGTGCTGCACACCGCTTATGGTGTTGGAGTGACCATTGATATGGCAGTTCACGATGCTGCCTATGCTGCTCTGACACGCCTTCGTAGGGAGTACCGGGAGTTGGACACCTCCCCCTTCAGGCACATTGCTATCGCATCTGATATTGGTGCGGAGGGTTACTACACTGCTGCCTACTCCACTGTCACCCGCGAGCCCTTCCACCATCAGAACTTTGTTCTGCACGCTGATGGTCTGGATCGAGCTAACCGAGCACTTCGCCACGAGTTGTACACCACTCGTCAGCACCTCTACCGTGCCTTGACGATGTTGCACCCCTTTGTTGGATCTGGGGAGCTGCCGCGTTCTGCTATCTATCCAGCCAGGACCGTGATGCCTCAGGGTGTCGGTTGGCCGGAGGTGGGAGGCTACTCTCCCGCACTTGGTCCACTTCTGCCACCAGAGCGTCGGGTTCAGCACCAGAGCCCCCGCGGACCCCAGGTTGCCGACGTGGTGTACCCGTTGCCACACTACCAGCTTTCAGGCTACACCTACCTCCGCAGTGTCGTGTGGGATTGATGTAGACTTGCTTATTAGTGTTAGCTGCATTTGCCGCGAGCCTGCGTGCCGCCTATGATGTCTTAGTCTATGTATTGAACTCTATGTACCGAACCCTATGCATGATCTCTTTTGTAAGACGTGTCGTCTATTATGTGGTATCTATCGTGCTGCTTTCATTATGCATGTTTCATCTTGAATGATTCTTGTATTTGCCAATTTCTCAAATACTGAAATACCCCTGTTATATATTAGCAGGATGGTTAGACCAGCTGGTCGTGATCGTGGTGGCAACTTCCCACCACCGCCTGAGTACATGGCTGGTATGATCCAACAGCTTGAGATGAATCGCCAGTTCATGGAGAACATGATGGCGCAGTTTCCTCGCCCCAATATGAACCAGCAGCCAAACACAGTGACTCTGCAGGATTTCATACGCCTGAACCCAACTGTGTACCGCAGCTCAACTCAGCCTCTGGATGACGATGACTGGCTCCGTGACATCACCTATGAGATGGAGTCTGCTGATGTAGCCCCTGCCAGCTATGTCACGTTTGCTTCCTTCTTCCTGAAGGGACCCGCAGCTCAATGGTGGGACAGCCAAAGGCGTACTCTGCCAGTTGGAACAATCATCACCTGGCCAGACTTCCAAGCTGCTTTCCGTGCCCGCTTCATTCCTCAGGGAGTCATGGACCGGAAGAAGCGTGAGTTCCGCAACCTCATCCAAGGCAACAAAACTGTTGAAGCTTATCAGCGTGAGTTTCTGGACTTGTCCCGCTATGCTGAAGAGGACATTGCTACTGATTCACGCAGACAGGAGAAGTTCCGTGACGGCCTTCAAGCTGACATCAAGTTCGCACTTCTAGTGCACGACTTTGATGATTTCGCCACCTTGGTGAACAAAGCCATCAACGTTGAAACTGGTCTGCAGGAATACCAGAGCTCTCACAGGCGCAGCCGTGACACGGGCTCATCTTCGGGCCCGTCCTCGCAGAAGCGCAGGATATGGATTCCCAACAGCATGTACCAGTCGAATGCACCTGCCCCAAGGCAGTCCTATGCTACACCTCGTCTGCCTAATGCTCCTGCTAGACAGCCAAAACTTCCAGCTCCACCACCCCAAGCTCCGGTCCCCACTCCCAATAATGGTCTGTGCTACAAGTGTGGTCAACCAGGTCACCTTGCCAGGAAGTGCTATCAGAATCAGAATCAGAATCAGCTGGCCCTTCCTGCAGCTGGTCGTGGGAACAACCAGAACCGCAAAAACAATGCCAAGTCTTATGGTCGTGTTCATGCCAACCACGTTGATCTGAACGAAGCTCAAGACCAGTCTGCTACTGTGATGGGTACACTCCTCGTAAATTCAGTACCTGCATCTGTTTTATTCGATACAGGAGCATCGCATTCATTCATGTCAGAAGAATTTGCATACAAGCACGACGTTAAGTGTGAGGCGATGAACACTTCGGTAGTGGTAAAAACCCCCGTGGGACAATGTCAAACCTCCATGGTTGGCGTCGATGTCCCCGTGGAAATCGAAGGGCTGGAATTCTATGCCGCGCCCATTATCCTGAAGACGTCTAACATCGACCTCATTCTAGGGATGGATTGGTTGAAAGCGCATACTGCTTCCATAGTTTGCGCCACTAAGACCGTCCATCTGCTACATCCTTCAGATGAAATAGTTACATACCACGCTCGCCTGGTGCAAAATGCCGAGGCAAGGCTTTATGCCTTGAATGCATTGAACTCTGCACCACTCGAGGGCATCGAAAACATCCCCGTCGTGCGTGACTTCCTCGACGTCTTTCCTGAAGAACTTCCAGGGATTCCCCCTGCTAGAGCTGTCGAATTCGTCATCGACTTGAAACCAGGCACCACTCCTATTGCCAAGCGACCCTACAAGATGCCACCACATGAACTCCTCGAGCTTAAGGAGGAAATCGACAAATCTCTTCAAAGTGGTTTCATTCGCCCAAGTTGCTCTCCTTGGGGAGCACCTTCTCTCTTTGTCAAGAAGAAGGATGGGACAAACCGACTGGTCCAAGACTACCGTCCTATTAACCAAGCTACCATTCAGAACAAGTATCCTCTTCCCCGGATCAATGATCTGTATGATCAACTGGCTGGTTCATCAGTGTTCTCTAAACTCGACTTGAGGTTGGGTTACCACCAGATCCGTGTTCGTGAAGAGGATATCCCAAAGACCGCCTTTGTGACTCGTTATGGTTCATACGAGTACACTGTCATGTCCTTTGGCTTAACCAATGCCCCAGCCACCTTCTCTCGCCTGATGAACTATATATTCATGGATTACCTCGACAAGTTCGTCGTGGTTTATCTGGATGATATCCTGGTATTTTCCAAGAACGAAGAAGAACATGCTGAACATCTTCGACTTGTGCTGGAAAAGCTACGAGAACATCAGCTGTATGCCAAGTTCTCTAAATGTGAATTCTGGCTCCCTGAAGTAACCTATCTTGGACATGTCATCTCTAAGGATGGTATTGCCGTTAACCCTGAACGAGTTCAGGCTATTCTTGATTGGACTCCTCCAAAGAATGTCAAGCAAGTCAGAAGTTTTC
Source organism: Aegilops umbellulata (assembly GCA_032464435.1). Lineage (NCBI taxonomy): Eukaryota > Viridiplantae > Streptophyta > Magnoliopsida > Poales > Poaceae > Aegilops > Aegilops umbellulata. Next base: position 70,118,793 of record CP136054.1, read on the forward strand.
TCGGTCTCGCCAGCTATTGCCGTCGATTCGTCGAGAACTTCTCCAAGATTGCCAGGCCTCTGACTAACTTGCTGCATAAGGGCGTCAAGTTCCAATGGACAGACAAATGTCAGGAAAGCTTCCAGGCACTTAAAGACAAGTTGACTTCTGCCCCAGTGCTAGCTCCACCGGATACAAAGAAGGACTTCGTCATTTACTGCGACGCTTCCCGTCAAGGATTAGGCTGTGTCCTAATGCAAGAGCGCAGAGTGATTGCCTATGCCTCTCGTCAATTGCGCCCTCATGAAGAGAACTACCCAGTTCACGATCTCGAGCTTGCTGCTGTCATTCATGCACTGAAGCAATGGCGGCATTACCTTCTCGGTAATCGTTGCGAGATATTCACTGACCATCAAAGTCTGAAGTATCTGTTTACTCAGCCAGACCTGAACCTCCGTCAGCAGAGATGGATGGAGACCGTAGCAGATTTTGACTTGGGTATTTCCTATACACCAGGCAAGGCTAATGTAATGGCAGATGCCTTGAGCCGCAAGTCTTACTGCAACCACCTCCAGGTTCATAAAGTTCAGCCCTCGCTCGTTGAAGAATTCAGAAAGCTGAACCTCCATATTGTTCCCCCGGGTGCACTTGCTCCCCCTCCTGAGGAGTTTCAGAAGATGAACCTCCGTGTTATTCCCCAGGGTTCCCTCTATATCCTGGCTGTCGAACCCGATCTCGTGAGCTCCATCAAGACAATACAAGGATACGACTCTGAAGTCCACAAGATTAAGCGCGACCTCAAGGAAGGAAAGCCCTCATACTTCACTATTGCTGGTGATGGCGCCTTGTACTTCAAAGGCCGCCTAGTGGTGCCGTGTAAGAAGGAAAACCTGAATATGACTCGGAAAGTTATGAAAGAAGCTCATGATACGCCTCTGAGTATCCATCCTGGTAGTACTAAGATGTACCAGGACATTCGTCAAAGATTCTGGTGGTCTAATATGAAGCGAGACATTGCTCGCTATGTTGCCGAGTGTGACGTTTGCCGTCGTATCAAAGCAGAACATCAAAGGCCTGCTGGAACTCTGCAACCTATCCCTATTCCTGAATGGAAATGGGACCATGTTGAAATGGACTTCGTCACTGGATTTCCCAAATCGCAGAAAGGTAATGATGCTATTCTTGTCGTCATTGACCGTCTTTCTAAAGTTGCACATTTTCTGGCGGTCAAGGAAACGATCACTGCTAGCCAGCTTGCAACTCTCTACATGTCCAGAATTGTTTCACTTCACGGTATTCCACTGGTTATCAGTTCAGACCGTGGCAGCTTATTCACTTCAAGATTCTGGGCAAGTTTCCAAGAAGCTATGGGAACTCATCTATCGTTCAGTACTGCTTTTCATCCGCAGTCTCAAGGACAAGTTGAACGTGTCAACCAAGTTCTCGAAGACATGCTTCGAGCTTGTGTTATTTCCTTTGGCAAGAAATGGGAGGAATCTCTCCCGTATGCTGAGTTCTCTTATAATAATAGCTATCAAGCTAGTCTGAAGATGGCCCCCTTCGAAGTGTTATATGGACGAAAGTGCCGAACCCCTCTGAACTGGTCAGAAACTGGGGAACGTCCATTCTTTGGTCCGGATATTATCCAACATGCCGAAGAACAAGTCCGCATTATTCGCGAGAATCTCAAGACTGCTCAGTCACGCCAAAAGAGTAACTATGACCGTCATCATAAAGACATGGTCTATCAACCTGGCGAAAAGGCCTATCTTCGAGTTACACCAATGAAGGGTGCTCACCGCTTCGGGATCAAAGGCAAACTAGCTCCTCGCTATATTGGCCCATTCACTACTCTCGAAAAGCGTGGAAAAGTGGCCTATCAATTGGAGCTTCCGCCGAACCTTTCTCAGGTTCACGATGTGTTCCATGTGTCACAACTCCGCCGTTGCTTCAAGGACCCAATCCGAGCTGTGGATCATGAAGTGCTCGAATTGCAACAGGACCTCTCCTATAAAGAGCATCCGGTCCGCATTCTCGACCAAGCTGAACGCCGCACACGTCAGAAGGCGATCAAGTTCCTCAAGGTCCAGTGGTCGAATCACTCTGAAGACGAAGCCACCTGGGAACGCGAGGATCGTCTTCGTGAAGAATACCCCGCACTGTTTCCTTCTACCTCCTAAATCTCGGGACGAGATTTCTTGTAGTGGAGGAGATTTGTGACACCTGGATAATTAGGCTACAATAATCCCCATTTAATGATGCCACGTCACCTCAGTTATGGTTGTTAAATCTCGCGTTAGTTCAAACCGATTCGAAATTCAAATTCAAAATAAAGGCAAACAACAAAAGTTTTCAAATATTAAAACTAAATTGTTCGGGTTGTGCCAAATATTGCATAGGTAATTATGATGGAGAAACCACAATTTATTAAAATGCCTAAATACTTTAAATGGAATTAAAACAGAAAAGAAATTATAACAGAAAATACAAACATAAAAAAAAGAAAGGAAAGAAAGGGGAACACCCCCCCCCCCCGCTGGGCCACCCGGCCCAGCCAACGGCCCCCGGGCCACCGGCCCAACTGGGCAAAGGCCCAGCCGGCCTACTTCCTCTCCTTAACTCCCCCCCCAGAAACCCTAGCCGTCCACCCGTCGCCCCACTCGCCCCCCCCCCCCACTCGCTCTCCTCCACCCCCTCGCTCTGGATCTGAATCGGAGGAGCCCGATCCCCTTCTCCCTCGCTCGACGCCCGCCGCCGCCGGACTCCTCCACTCCGCCGGCCTGCTCCTCGACGCCCACCTCGACCTACACCGCGCCCACTACCCAGACCCCGCGAACCCCGGTGAGGCCCTGAGCCTCCTCCCTCTCCCCCTGTCATCGGAGCCCGCCTGAACCGCGCCTCACCGCGGCCGCCACACGGGCGCCACCCCCATCCCCCAGGCCCTCCCTCGTCCGGCGACGCCGCGTGCGCGCGTCCGCGCGGGAGGCCGCGCTCCCGCCCGCGCGAGGACGCCCCTCGTGCCCCTCTGCTGCCCGCGCCCCCCCCGCTCGCCGGTCCGGTCCCCACTCCGGCTACCACCCGCGGCCTCCTCCGTCCCGCACGACTCCTCGTCGCCGCGCCCCGTCGGGCGCCCACGGCCTCGGCCTTGCCCCGGCCCTCCTCTTGCCGTGCTACCTCCGCCGCCCCCCCCCCTCGCCGTGCTGCTCCGGCGCCCCGCCGTTCGCTCGGCCTGCCCCGCGGCCACCACCGGGCACTCGCCGCCGCGCGCGCCCATGGCCACCGCCACTCGCCACCTTGCTGCGGACCTACTCCGCTCGCCGCTGCTGCCCCTTCCTGCAACACCGCCTCCCCCTGCCTCGTCGGCTCCGGCTAGCCGCGCCGCCAGCGCCGCCCCTTGCCGCGGCATGCTGCTCCGGCCGGCCGGCCTTGCCCCCTCGTGCTGGGCGCTGGGTACGCCCCGCCCGGCGCCCGCAGCCCCGCTAACGCCAGCGCCCGTTAGGCCCCCTCTGGGCCACTGCCAAACGGGGCCCACGCCCCGCAGAACAAAAAAAAAGAATTAAAAAAAATATAATAATGAAAATAATTAATTAATTAATTAATTAAAGAATTAATTAACTTAATTAAATCGAACTAGATTAACCTAATGAACTAATTAGTTAAATTAAACAATAGTTAGATTAGTTAATCACTGGTTAGACTAAACAGTCTATGACAGGTGGGTCCTACTGGACCCACACGTCAGATTTGACCAGTCAACGCCCCTGTTGACTGCTGACGTCAGCGTGCACTGTTTTGGATAATGTTATATTTAAATAATTAATTAAATTCCAGAAATTAATAAAATCTTTAGAAAATCATATCTTTTAATCCGTAACTCGGATTAAAATATTTTCAACATGAAAGTTGCTCAGAGCGACGTGACGAACCCGGTTACACAGCCCGTTCGTCCGCCACACATTCCTAACATATCAAACTCGCAACTTTTCCCCTCCGGCTCCTCTGCTCGAAAACGCGAAACATCGGGGATACTTTCCCGGTTGTTTCCCCCCTTCACCGGTATCACCGTATACCGCGTTAGCACACCTCTAACGCCATTATTTGTCATGTCATGCATCACTATGCATCTGCTTGCTTAAATATTTATTGTTTCCCCCCCCTCTTCTCTCGATAGACCCCGAGACCGACGTTGCTGCTGCCCCGTTCGACTACGGTGTTGACGATCCCTCTCTCTTGCCAGAGCAACCAGGCAAGCCCCCCCCTTGATCACCAGATATCGCCTACTCTTCCCTATACTGCTTGCATTAGAGTAGTGTAGCTTGTTACTGCTTTCGTTATTCCTATCCTGATGCATAGCCTGTCTTTGATACTGCTGTTGATACCTTTACCTGCAATCCTACTGCTTAGTATAGGATGCTAGTGTTCCATCAGTGGCCCTACACTCTTGTCCGTCTGCCATGCTATACTACTGGGCCGTGATCACTTCGGGAGGTGATCACGGGCATATACTATATACTTTACACTGTTACATTACATGTGATACTATTCGGAGATGGGGGCTGAAGGGGCAGGTGGCTCCATCCCGGTAGAGGTGGGCCTGGGTTCCCGACGGCCCCCGACTGTTACTTTGAGGCGGAGCGACAAGGCAGGTTCGGACCACCTAGGAGAGAGGTGGGCCTGGCCCTAGTCGGCGTTCGCGATACTTAACACGCTTAACGAGATCTGGGTATTTGATCTGAGTCTGGCCATTTGGTCTATACGCACTAACCACCTACGCGGGAGTAGTTATGGGTATCCCGACGTCGTGGTATCAGCCGAAGCACTTCGTGACGTCAGCGACTGAGCGGCGCGCGCCGGGTTGGACCGCGTAACGTGACTTCCTTTGAAATGGAGGTTGCTAGGTCTGCTCTCCGGCCGCGTACGCAACGTGCAGGTGTGCTCAGGGCGATGGGCCCAGACCCCTGCGCGCTTAGGTTTAGACCGGCGTGCTGACCGCTCTGTTGTGCCTAGGTGGGGCTGCGACGTGTTGATCTTCCGAGGCCGGGCATGACCCAGGAAAGTGTGTCCGGCCAAATGGGATCAAGCGTGTTGGGCTATGTGGTGCACCCCTGCAGGGAAGTTTATCTATTCGAATAGCCGTGTCCCTCGGTAAAAGGACGACCCGGAGTTGTACCTTGACCTTATGACAACTAGAACCGGATACTTAATAAAACACACCCTTCCAAGTGCCAGATACACCCCGGTGATCGCTCTCTAACAGGGCATCGAGGAGGGGATCGCCGGGTAGGATTATGCTATACGATGCTAATTGGAGGACTTCAGTCTACTCTCTTCTATATGCTGCAAGACGGAGGCTGCCAGAAGCGTAGTCTTCGATAAGACTAGCTATCCCCCTCTTATTCTGGCATTCTGCAGATCAGTCCACTGATATGGCCCTTTACACATATATCCATGCATATGTAGTGTAGCTCCTTGCTTGCGAGTACTTCGGATGAGTACTCACGGTTGCTTTCTTCCCCCTTTTCCCCTTTTCCTTTCTTCTGGTTGTCGCAACCAGATGTTGGAGCCCAGGATCCAGACGCCACCGTCGACGACGATTCCTTCTACACTGGAGGTGCCTACTACTACGTGCAGCCAGCTGACGACGACCAGGAGTAGTTAGGAGGATCCCAGGCAGGAGGCCTGCGCCTCGTTCGATCTGTATCCCAGTTTGTGCTAGCCTTCTTAAGGCAGACTTGTTTAACTTATGTCTGTACTCAGATATTGTTGCTTCCGCTGACTCGTCTATGATCGAGCATTTGTATTCGAGCCCTCGAGGCCCCTGGCTTGTATTATGATGCTTGTATGACTTATTTTATTTGTAGAGTTGTGTTGTGATATCTTCCCGTGAGTCCCTGATCTTGATCGTACACATTTGCGTGCATGATTAGTGTACGATTGAATCGGGGGCATCACACTGTTTGTCCAGCAAGCGGAAGCTTTTGAAGCCTTTGAACGTATTGAAACCTTTCAGTTTGAAGTACATGGCTGCAGAGAAATCAGTCTGAAAGGGTGGCAGACAGCGTCGAGGAGGAACATCAAGAGATTTTCCTGATGACCTCTCAGAGCTTTACAAGACAGATCCTGAGGAGCATTACAATCAGCGCAAGACACGAATCCAATGGATTCGAAGATATTGGGCTGAGGAATGGTTCAAGTACAGCTTCGTGACCAAGGAATACGCTGAGAAGAATGCAATAAAGTGTCCTTGGGGAGATATCACTTACAGAGGTCTTCAACCCAAGAGCAAAGCTGAAGCTATTGAACAAGGGTTCTACCCGTGCATGGTCAGAGGACCACAGCCTGTAAATGCCGAACCCACTTCTCTCTTGTGGTGTCGCGATGACAACCTTTTCAAACGCAACTTTCAATTTGCTAAGGCATCAGCAAAATAGAACAAGAAGTCACTGGGTTTGAACTTCAACCCTGGCCCATCTGCTCCAAGGGAGGATGGCACTCGTGAAGCTGATCAAAACGAGATTGGCCCCTTCTATGATTTTCAAGGTCTCCTCACCTACATTGCAGTCCAAGGTGCTGCTGTTGGGGACGCTTCTGAAGAGGCTGACACAGATGAAGCACCTCCTGCCCCAAAGCCGCAGAAGCCAAAGAAGGCTAAGGTTTCAAGATCAGCTGTTCCACCAAAAGCTTCACATGCGAAGCCACTGGCCACTGCACCTCCTGAAGACAGTGTGCAGTCTAAAAATTTGTCACGCATCTCCAAGAAGACGGAGAAGAAGAAGAAACTTGTCAAGCATACTGATCAGGCACTGACCCCTGCTGCCATTCTGCGTGAAGAGCACATTGATCTGTCCAGTGATGAAGATCTTGCAGATGATGCCCTTGAGCAACTGATCAAGAGCAAGGAAGAAGCAGAAATCTTCAATGATTTGCCTCTCTTTGATGTGGCAATCATTCACAACTTCATTGATGAGTAGTTTGCCTCACCAAATCTCAGCTTCGACGATTTGCAACTTCCCATTGGGCTCAGCTTTTCCTTCAATGGAGTCATTGCTTCAGAGCTTGCTCTCGCTCAGCGCATCGTTGAGCTGAAACACAAGATCGACTATGAGAAAGCTCAGTTCAAGAAGCATATGGAAAAGCTCAGCGTGCAAGATGTCAAAAACTTCAAAGTTATGATGCACGAGCTCAAAGAAGCCTTTGTCAAGAAGCATGAAGAAGCTAAAGGTTCTCGTGAGCGCATGAAGAGCCTGGCTGACAAATATGTGCAAGCCTACAATGAGGCTGAGAAGCGCAAGGCACTTGGTCGTCCTGGTATTGACCCAAGAATGGCTGCAAAGAAGAAAAAGCCATCGACTGACCAAACTGCTCCTTCAAGGCAGGAAGAGCCGCACATTGTCTTCCCAACTAGCATGACCGGCTCGAAGCCAAAGGTCAGATCAACCGCTTCTGAGCTAAAGAAGACGAGAACTGCTGAGGCTGAAGCTAAGAAAAGGAAAAATAATGAAGCCTCTGATGCTGCTCCCTCCAAGAAGAAGCGCAGAACCAAGAAGGATAGGGCTGCTCCCTCAGAGCCCTTGGTTGTTGAACCCATATCAATGGTTCGCCCTGCCTCTGAACACCAAGAACGACGGATGATAGTTCATGAGCCTGCTCCCACAGAGGCTCATGAAGCTGAAGACATTCCATCAGTTGACCCCACCGCTGCTGAAGACATTGGTCATCACGACAATGTTGAAGATGATGAAGTCCTTCCTCAGATCGAACACAACCTGGTATCATCGCATGTTCTCACGAACAGCGAACTCATCAGCATTGGTCGTCCTCTGATGCCAATGGCATAGGATGCTTCGTGGGCTGATCACCCACAACCACAAGAAACCCCAATCACTCCCCAACAACAAGAAGAAGAGGAAGACTTTGAGGCCCAGCCAACTCCATCTCCAAAGGCGTCGCCAGCATTACGCAGGCTTCGCAAAGGACAAAGGCCTCAAGTCACCACCCAGAGCGTTCCAGAAGGAGAAGTGCCCCAACAATCTGTTGCACGTCAAGTGTTTCCAGATGCCACTCCCACTGTGAATGTCTCAGAGTCTGAAGCCAAAGGTGCTGAAGACATTCCGGCTGCATCAGCCGATGAAAGACAAGAAGATGAACGTGTCCCAACTCCCCCCGTTGAAGAAGAAGTGGTTCCTGAAGTGAACCTGCCAGTGCCCGACCCTCCAGCTCGTCAAGTGGAGGTTGAAAATCCTTAGGCTGCCACCACCAACACCAATGAAGCCAATGACGTTGTCATGGCTGAAGCAAATGTGGAGCCTGCACCGACAAATATGCCAGAAGCCAATGCTGCATCTGCACCTGAAGCCACTGTTGACGCCTCTGCTCCTGTTCCGCCACCAAGGCCACACACTATCGAGCAAGCTGTCAACTATGGTCAGCTCATTTCTGTCAAATGGCCTGTTCTGACCCCTCCGCCTGCTGCTGGTGGTCCTCAGTTTGAATACCATGTTGAGCACAGGCCACGGGTTCAGAAGCCAACCCCCAGGTTGCCAAGGTTTCCAGGTACTGCATCAGCACCAGGATCATTCAATATCAATGGCTTCAAGGCACACAATACCTTCTTTGATAGTGCAAAGAACCCTTACTCAAAAGCAAGGATATCTTCTGATCGGTTCTGGAGCTATCAGCAGCGAAGCTATTACTCATGCATTCTGTACAATCAAGGCCGCATTTTCCCACACATGCGTCTTGATACTGAAGCCATCACTGGTCTGCCCTGTCTGGAAGAGGCTCTGGACTACTTCAGAGAGTCCGGCCTGCTGCAGTTTGTCACTGATAAGGAGCACTGGAGCGAAGAATTATTGCTCCAATTATATGCCACTCTTCATATCCGTGGCTACTCCAAAGACACAAAGACATGGGTTCTTGAGTGGATGACAGGAAATGTTCATCATGAAGCCAAAGCCATTGATGTCATTGAACTTACAGGCCTGCCCTCTGCAGATGATCTTTATGAGCCTGGCTGTCAGCTTCACAATGATGCTATGGAGAGCATTTTCCACAAGCCTGAACCAAATATGAGTCAGATGCTCAGCATGATGAAGCCATTGCCTCCAGATGCTGAATACCCAAAGGCGTTCTTTGTTGAAGACCTTGAGTATCTGCCCCACACCATTTATCATATACTCAGGCGAACTCTTTGGCCTATCAAAGGACACTCTCCTAATGCCAAGCTGGAAGGTGCAATGAAGACTTTGGTTTTCCATATTCTTCATGGCAAACGCTTCAATGCTCAAGACTTCTTCATTCGCCAACTTGCTGCATCTGGATCTGACATTTTTGGTCTGAAGTTCTATGCTCCCTGGATCATGCGTCTGATCAAGGTTCACTCTACCTTCAACTATCAACCCTCTGCACGCAATCATATCATATTCATGCCAGATGTTGATTTGTCTGTTGAAGCCATATACCCAGAGACGGCAAAGGAGCCTCTTAGTCGTCAGAATGCTGACCATCAAAGCTTCACTCAAAATGATGGAGGAGTTCAAGCTGTCGCTCGAGTCTACCCTCTGGCTGGGATTAATCGCATAACTCATCGTGCGCAAACAGAAGCCACTGAGAGCACAATTGCCCAAAGGCCTAAGAAGCGCTCCCGCATTCTCAATGACCGAGAGCTTCTGGTTGCCCATCATCAGAAACATGATAAGCATCATGACTGGCTCAAGCGCCAAATGCAGAGCCTCTTGGTGGATGTCAATCGCATTCGCAATCTTTGCTATATCTTATCATGCATGATGATTTGTCGTCATAAGTTGAAGAGGATCTCCACAAGTACAACCTGCCATGTGCATTTGCATTCCAAAAGAAAATTACTCATATGCACATCTTCAGGGGGAGCCTTTGAAACTTATGAAGACAATCCTCTACCCTATACAATTTCACATACTTTATCCCCGTTGAAAACTTCAACCAGTTTGTCATCAATCACCAAAAAGGGGGAGATTGTAAGTGCATCTAGTGCCACCTCTAGTTGGTTTTGGAGTATTGACGACAAATTTGGTTGAGGGACTAATGTGTTTGTGAGAATTGCAGGATAACACAGGTAGTGTCCCTCATTGATTCGGTTTACCTACCAGAGATGACCCCTAAAAATGTACGAAGACATTGAAGACAATGGTGGTACATGAAGATATTCATATTGAAGACTATGACGTGAGAAGACATTCTGTGAAGACGATGGAGCGCGAAGACTTAGTTGTTTCGTTGTTTCCTTTTCTTCTTTGTTGAGTCATAGGAACCACCGTACTATTAAGTGGGGTCCAAGTGAATACAGTCAGAGTGACTGAAGTGATGCTCAACCCAAATCCTATGTCTTCGAGCGAAGACAATGAGAGCAAATCTTATCCAGAGCTGGATAAGTCAGCTTTGCTTGTAGCCCAAGTAAAGTTGCCGCGTGTGTTTGAAATCTGACCGTTGGAACACGTGTCAGTTCCTTAGTGACCCAGGGTCATTTCGGACATATCAGGTCGGGTTGCCTAGTGGCTATAAATATCCCACCCCCTACACCATAAATTGGTGGCTGCTCAGAGTTAGTGCACGGCTTTTGTCGTTTGAGAGCAACCCACCTCGAAGCCTTTGAGAGAGATAAATCCTTGCGAGGACAAAGCCCAAAACACCCAGAGCCAAAGAGTGTTAGGCATCACTGAAGTCTTTGTGTCTGTGTGACCTGAAGACTTATTACACTTGAGGACTGTGAATCCTCCAGCCGGTTAGGCGTCGCGTTCTGAGCATCCAAGAGCCATTGTGGATCGCCGGTGAACGAAGTCTGTGAAGGTTTGGAAGTCTACCTTGAAGACTTACCAGAGTGATTGGGCGAGGACTGTGTGTTCTTAGCTCAAGGGGAATAAGGTGAAGATGCGGTCTTCTGAGTTGAATCTCAGCCTCCCTAACCAGATGTAAAGTTGTCACAGCAACTGGAACTGGTCAAACAAATCATGTGTCTTTATCGAGTGACTGGTTCTATTCTCTCTTCCCTTTACTTACTGTTTGTCTTCGTGAAGTCATTGCATGCCTGCCTTACCTGTTTGACTTCATTGCTTGACTACCATTACTGTTTGGCTTCATACTATCTTCCACCCTGATCCTTACTACCTAGTTGCCATTAGTCGTCGTACACACATTATTGCATACTTGACTATGGCTTGCCTTATGTAGTTTATCTTCCGCTGCATATCAATAGGTTCATTTCTGATGTTTGTCTTTAAAACCTTTATGTTTTAAAGACTTTCATAAAAATCGCCTATTCACCCCTCCCCCTCTAGTCGATAACAAGCACTTTCAACATGGAGGATGCCTTGGGTTGGCTACGGTTGAGAAAAGAGGGGATTTCAAACATCATGACAATTGGATAAGGTCAAGGGAAATATTTGAGTACCGACACTCATCTTTATGGACACACACGCACACCCACCCCTATGAGCATCTCCAAGAGATTGAGCCTTCCTTGTAGTCGACGGGACGTCTCTCCTTCCACTGAACGCGCATCGCCGGAAATTCTAAAATAAATACAATCATCAGGACTTGAACCTTCGTGGGCTGGGATACCACTGTCTTCCTAGCCATCCAACTACACGTTGATTCTCTTCCTAACCAGCCAACCACAGGTTGATTCACTTATTTAAAAACTTTATCCATGTGGACTCTACTAGAACCCATTAACACATGGGCAACCTGTTAACCCGTTAACAGCGGGCTTCTTGTCCTTCCAAAGTCAACAGCCTGTTTGCTGCGACAGACTCGTCCGATCCCGATCAGAAATCAGAAGGCAAGCGATGTTGGGTTAAGCTTTAGCCCTAAGTCCGTAATCACCTTCTGGAGGAATCAAGACCAAAGCTCTATTCCTCTCATAGCTCTCGTCCAATCTGCATAACACCATGGCCTCGGCGGCTGAAGCTATATCGGCGCAGGATATTACATCATCTTCCAGCAGCGATGGCGAACAGCGGGCTGCAATCTCCGATACGGTAACTCACGGAACTACGCAAATTGTGTCCTTACGTTTAAGAGTATTGTTTGAGAGAAAAGCAACAGATGAAGAAATTCCTGCAACTTCGATTTCAAAGCTTTGGCGCTACTGCAGAAGACTACCTTTAGGCCTGATTAGCCTTGTATTGAACTTCTTATTTGCTTGCTTTCCGTTTTTCTAGATTCAAACTTGGACTTGTTGTTGTACTTAAACGCTAAGGGCCTCAGTTTAAGGCCGGGCAAGTGCCTCCTTTCTTTCTTTTTTTTTTTTGACGGGAAAAGGCAGGAGTTCTGCCATTGTGCCTCCTTTCTAAAAAAACATGAAATTTAGAAGATGCTAGAACACTCCATGGATAATATTTCCCAACTTCTGATTTTTTTTAATGAACGCGGCAGGGGAAGCCTCTACAACGTTTTTTTTTAAGAATATAAGAACCCACAGTTGCATCTGTGAGGACTTGTGAATTTTCATTCTAGGTTAGTGCCCAACTAGATCCAATCTTGAACGTGTACAGTAATCAAATTAAGTAACTTATACACCTATCTTCCTTTATAGATAGAAGTCCATCCCAAACTATTAAATCTTCATATAAAATGAGCTGTGAACTGATTTTGAAAAGTGGTCCTTTTTATTATATCTTTAAAAAATCAAAAACTGTCATGAATGTAGGGAATGCTATGAAACGATAAGACACAAAAATTCATCGAAAAATGCTAGCTGTAAAAATGGCAATACATACATGTAGATTCTAATTGTCCTTTTCTATAAATGACGAAATGGAATACTTGATGATTTGTTTCAGGTTCCAATCCATAGCAGTCCCCGTTTTCATATTTTGTTTTTCCAAAAAAAAAAGACTTGCAAAACTACCCTAAATAACCGAGTTAAGCTTTAGAGGCTGATTTCGCCTTCAGATGTTCTCACAAAAATCAAGAACAGTTGAATATAGCAAGGAGAATGCTATAAAGTGAATCACCAGCCAGTATGACCATCTGTGTTCCATGGAAAAAAACACAAAAGAAAATAAATTTCTCTTGTCGTCTTTGCATAGGGCATATAGTCATAGTTGCAAAGAGATTTTGTGGGTTATCGTTTCGTACCATTCCTTACATCCACGTTTCGTTTCACAATTTCTTGAAAGTCCTGAAATAAGGAACCACCTTTTGAAAGAAAAGCCCACTTCATTGTTCAAGGTCCATATCCCAAGCACAATGGTTCTAGGTTCAAAATTATCCTTCTTTGTTAAACACAGTAATTTCTGGTGTTCAGTTTTGTTTTTGTCTAATTGAGGGGAGGACTGATCCATGAACTTTATATCACGGGTTGACAGTCCTGAAGATTAGGCATAAACAACCTGCCTTGGGTTGTAACTTGGATTGATGAGTAGTGGGTGATAACTGACAACTCGTTGATCCATTTTACGAAATAGGTTTCCCCTGCTTTATATTATAAAGCACGAACATCAATCACAAGGTAACTACCTGGCCGAACGGCACAACAAGCCCAAAGGAAAAAAGAAGAAGACCAAAACGCCAACAACGGCAGCTCGACAAGCATGAATGGTCCGCCACCGCTGCGCCCTCCATCTACGTCCAACCACTCGCCATGGCACCGGACCTCCTTGTACCAAACAACACCTCCAAGAAGGAATGCGACGCCAACGACGCTGCTGTCCGGACAAGTCCTAGGGTTTCCCCCAGCACGTAGAAGGGGAGCGGGGGATGGGTAGCACCGACGCCCTTGAGGAAGGAATGGCGGCACCCACCGGCGTCACCACGTCGGAGCCGGAAGAACCGGCAGGGATTTCTCCGGCACCCCCAATGCCCCGGCACCCACTAGAACGGAGCCAAACCACCGTCTTGCCACCCGCAAGCATGCGCCACCACGGTCTTGGACCCAACCACGCCATCTTGCTGCGAACCCAGGCCCATAGCGGGACGGCAAAGCCCCAGCCACGACGCTGCTGCACAGCGGCAGCCAAAGCCGCCGCCCGCCACCAGCCGGACACATCGCCACCATCTCCCGAGAGCCCCGCAGACGCCACGCGCCGGTCCGCCCCGGCCCAGATGGGGCCCGAAGGGCCCAGATCTGGGCCAGGCGGGCGCCCCCAGCCCGCGCCGCCGCGCTGCCCCGTCGTCAACGCCGCCGCCGCCGCCCAGAGCTCGCCCCTGCCCGCGCCAGGATCTCCGCCGCCACGCAGGGCCGCCGCCGCCTGAGTGCACCGCCCGGAATCGCCCCATCCCGCGGCGGAGGACCCCTGGGAGGGGAAGGGCCGAGGAGCCGCCGCCGCCGCCAGCGTAGCCCGGGCCAAGCCCCCGATGGACGCCGGCGACGGCGGCGGGGAGGAGGAGGAGAGGGGGAGCGCTCGCTGGGAGGGGTGGGGGAGGCGCGACTGGTCGCGCGGGGACGACACGGTCGCAAGAGGAGGAGGAGTCGTTTGGATCAGAAACCCTTAGATTTTCTCGCTTTTCCCCTCGTCTCGTGTGGAAATTCTCTCGTTGATCCATTGTAGTTCTTCTGCTTGATCACTAGTGCAACAGACCTATGCACAAATGAAAAAAACAGTTACGTGGTTGTAAAACATGAATAAAACTAGATGATACCCCGCGCGTTGCGGCGGGAATTTATAGTAATTAATTTCCAAGGTAACAAATGCCAACTGTATTATATACATGTGATAGAAAATAATGTACTGATGTGGAAGTGTCATGCATGCATTATAACAATCTCGGCCACATTTAGATATCACACATTTATAGATATTCTGAATTGCTATAACAATAAGATGAGTATGTTACATTTGTCGATATTCTGTACATGCATGAGTAGAATTTGGCTATCACTAAATGTTCTTTCTGAAGTACAATCAGGAACCTTCAAACCTGAAAAAAAGATACATGACATGAAGCCCTCAAATGACAGAAAAAGGGAAACTTAGCATCCAAAGTTTGTTCTCGCCCTCCAATTCAGTCCAAATGCTGCCAGAAATGTTAGATGTATACCATATGAAACAAAAAGAAAATGCTATCAGTAACTATTTGGTGGGAGAGGGATCACACTTGAAACCGTATCCTCGTTAATCTGTCTATTTGTGTGCTCTTAATTTTATTTATTGTTACTCCTTATGTCTGCGATGATATAACACTTGAAACCGAAAATGGTAGTTTGAGCTTTGCTGACAAAACAATCTAGAAAGAATAGCTGATCAGAGAAAATAAATTGAAAATATGCATCAAGATTAGATAATCAAATGGGTGGTCTGCTTTACCTAGTCCTTGATGTGTGAAGTAACCATCAGGAGCTCCTTGTCTGCACAAAAAGTGCAGAAAATCTAAGCAAGATAATATAGCCTACTAATTTTATCTACTGAAAAAGAGGAAGCAAACTGAAGGGTTCCTTTGAGCAGATTGCACATCAAAGATATGTGTGGTGTTGAACTAAAGTGTAGCGTGCGGAACGTCTATGCATTCTTCGGTGTAAAAAGCTTGTGAATCATATTTCATCTCATTTTTAGCCTCTTTCTGAGTTCGCCCGACAGAATTAAAATTCAATCCCTGCTTGAGTGGACGAAACCATGCATAAATCAGTAAGGAAAGTCACTATTTGTTGATTTGGATCTTTAGTAGAAATGCCTATCAAAATAAATAAAATTAAACTCTTCCTTTTGAGGAAAAGGTAGGCTCAACCAATTCAAGCAAGATGCATTTGGTTATGATCACAGAACACACACCAGTGTACCTTTAAATTATTGTCCAATAATACAACACTAAGCAATGCAAAGCAAGGGCATATAAACTATTAAGTTCCATTTTGGAGAGAAGGGCCTATTATGAGGTTGAAGGGCACAATATTTAAAAAGTTCAGTTTCTGAATTCTTAAGATTTGGGTTAGTCTGTTGCTCCTCTTAAAAGAGACTCCTCACGTTTTCTTCTACCATAGGAAATTGCTTACTTTCTGATGAATAAAACATACATACATGAATAAAGTAGTTGGAAGGATACAACAGACATACTCACTGAATTGATCGCAATTCTACAACACTGAGAAACTGCATAAAACGTTACAACTCTTTCCTTTGTGGGGAGTACTTCATGGTTTTACACTCATTAGCTTCACATTAGACATGATTGAATGGAACGGTGGATGCAAGCCAAGATGGCATTATGCTGGTTTATTCTTTCTGAAACTCTTCTAACAATGTTGGCCTCAACATCACACAAGCCAGCTAACCGAGTTTTGCACTTCCACAGAAGGGAAAACCATGGTACATCCGTCAGGCAACAACATCAGTACAATTACAGTTACAAAGTAATGCATCTAAATAATATACTTCCAATCCCTTGGTGCCCCAGATCCATAAATAAAATTGAAGGGTGGATGCGAGGCTAATTAAAGACTGAGTAGTGAGCCCCTACCTTGGTTACCGTCGGCTGCAGGTCTGAACAGGTCAACAACGCTGTGCTGTTTGTCAGGCACGGCTGCGGCAGCACCTTCAGGAGGCCAACGGCGCCGTGGAAGGTTGAGGACGGGCATGTCAGAGAGAGAGAGGAGGCTCCAATTGGGCGCAGGTCGGAGGATCCCCTTGCGCTGGAGGTTGTGCCGCCGACGGGGCCCGGAAGTCGTCGCGCATGGAGGTAGCCCAAGTTGGGCGTGCCTAAGCTGCAGGGTACCGGCAGGGTCCTGATGCGTGCCCTGGTACTTTCATCGTGGATCCGGGTCCCTTCCCGGAGTTGCACCATCGAGGCTGAAAAGAAAGCAACTCCATGGTTCAATTCAACAATAATTCTGGTGGAACCGACCAAAACCAATCTCTCCAATGGAGCTCCCTCGGCAGGTAGAGACAGAGACGGGAGGTAAAAGGACTGCTGCTCCAGGGGAGTCGTCTCGACGAACGAAACGGGTGTTGGGGAAGACGCGGAGATCGGCTCCCAACCGTCAGGGAGAGATTGATGTTCTTTTTTCTAGCGAAGATGGTGGTCGATCTGGCGGAGATGGTGGTCGATCGGTTTATTTTCATTCGGGGTACAGAAGGGTCCGTGGCTTTTACGGCTGGAAACAGACAGACGGCTGGTCGTTTGGTATATGCTCGTTGTCGCCGGTAATGGAACGCACCGAGGTGACGACGTGGCATGCGTTATGCATGTGCAGAATTGCTGATCTGAGTGAACCGGTGAGGTGGAGGATGCATGTTGAGAGAGCATTGACGTGGCATTATGCTGATGTGGATAGTGTGCATGTAGAGAGAATTGCTATAGTGGGGAGCAACTTCTTAAGAATGATAGATGAGATGGGTACCGCGTAGTGGGTTTTCCTCCTTGCATACCAACTTGTTAAATACCCCCTTTTTCTGGGGAAACCTGTTAACTACCCTCTATGGATGAAGCTCAACGTAACAGATCAGCAAAGTACGAAGGAACTGTGTTAGTGTTCTTTTTTTTACTTCTTATAATGAATCGTTTTCGTGCTGTTGAAGCGTGCTGTATCTTGCACGACAACCAGCAAATTCTGATGGTAGTGGTTGGCACTTGTGTTATTTCCCCAGAAATTTCACAGTTAATAAAGTACTAATTCTGATGGTAGTGGTTGGCACTATTACTATGACCCACATTTACATTTCGCTCTAAATTTGTTTGGTTTACAGCTGTTGGCCCCCGAACAAGGTCTACAGATCTACATCGGAACTAGTTTGGAAGTAATGGCAGCTTATGGGCTGTTGGTTATGATCAGTATTAGATACATCAAAATAGCTGTGATCCCGGGTATCATACTTGTTTTCATTGGTGCCTTGTGGGGCAAATTCTACGTCAAGGGAAGGTTGCAGCATAGCAGCAATGGAATGGCTAACTTGGGCAGTGGCATAGAGAAAGCTCGGGGTCTGCAACGAATGGTACTACTGTCGTACTGTCTGCAGCTAATGCAGCTCACCTTGGCACGTCTTGCTGATCTGGCCAATGGACAACAAAATGGCACTTTTGTTGTCTCTCACTTTCTCCTCTTCTTCAGTTCGGCGCTTGGCGCTCTGGCATCAATGATGGCCATGCTGCCGATCGGAACCAGCCCAGGTGTAGCGCAGGCGCAACAAGCGCTTCACAGGACCTTCACTGTGGTTCTTATGATATCGGTTCACACCGTGGCTACAGAATGGACGGGGGAAGACATGGTACTGATTTGCATGCCGGAGCTTATTGCGGCGCTTGTGTGGTTCACTGCTAATTTTGATCACGGCGGTTGGACCGTGTCCGTCATGGTAACAACAGGCAAATCTAGTGTCATCGTTCTCAGTGTTGCAGTGTCTCTTGCAGCATACCACACTTCCAAGTTTTTGAACAAGAGTGAGATACTTGCTGAGCACTGGTACACAAGGGTCTTGGGCTGCGTTACCTTATCGGGGGTTCTATCCTACTTTAGCGTGTGGATGATCCATGAGTGGCCAGGCAGCACTGCTAGTGCGAAGGTGCCCGTTCAGCTCCTCAAGTTCTCTGCAAATATTTGCTTCAGCGCATCAGCTATCCTGGTTCTAGTCCCACATCCACTGAATCAGCGTATATCGAGCTTCTCAAGTTTCCTGCAAAGTATGTATAGGCTAGGTCAATGGGTATATTGTGCACCAGTAAATATTCGAGCTCATAGAGCGGCTATCTTTTTTGTGCTAAATATCATGCTCATGTTGTGTCTACTCATGACTATCTATAAACGCAATATGAGCAGCCCAATTGAAGACAATATGAGCACCCCCGCAAAAAACAAAAAGAAGACAATATGAGCAGATTCGGAGTCGTAGTTCTGTTTTTTTGTACCCTGATGCTGACAAGTACTTCAACGTCATATATAACGTACAAGTTGACAAGACAAGACCAAGAATAATTTGAGCTCACATCAGCATGCCAAATTGCCAATGACTCCATGGAGTTGAAACAGCTTGAGCTGGTCAAGGCTGGTGGTGTGTGAGAGCAGCTCTGTTTGCAGTGTCACTACAACTTTCAAGTTTCTGTTCTGGTTTAGCCATTGGATCAGCTGTTGTTGCTGCTGCAGCCCAGTGGCCAGGTTCCCTGCTTTTGTGCCGCCTCCGCTGCGGGTGGAGACGTTGTAATGAACCGTTTTTTCAGAATGAGCTCCATTTTGTTTGTGTTGCTGCGACCTGCCGTCTTCTATTCCGTCGCCGTGGCGTCAATCGTCTACCTGAAGCCTCCTTGATAAACCCCTAAAAAGGCTTCCTGGACAGGCAAGCTACGGCGCATGAAAATTAGGATGTTGAAGGGGGCGGTTAGAGAAAAAAATGAAATCAGCGCTGTTCATGTAAACATATGAATGTAAACCTGTAAATAGACGAAGAGAAACGTATATCAGAAGGATCCACCCTGTAAATACATGAATGCAGACGAAAGAATACCGGATCTACGCGTATCCATCGAAGACAAACACCGACCGAATTCCGTGAGATCCGTCGAAAACACACCTCCACACGCCCTCCTACGACGCAAGACGCTGATGTCCTGCAAGTGCACAAGGTTTTGTAGTAATTTTGTGGTAAATAAGGTTTATCGATCCTACATGGAGTGAATAGGAAGGCACTACTAACCCCCAACTACATCGTCAATTATGCAGTTCGGAACGCACCCAAACTAGAGTTTAGAGATAGTCTACTTTAGTCGGTTGCTAAGGAAGACGAATAAAAAAACGGTTTGACTAAACTACAAACAAGAAGGTAAAAAACAGTAAATAAAAAGAACTAAACTAAATGAAGTGGTGTTTGAGTAGTAAATCGTTCTCGAGGGTTCCGGGGTCATCACCACAAGTATGGCCCGATCAACATATACGAAAGTGTATAGGTTCGTATTGTAATCTACTTGAATATTATTATGTATGGGTGGAGCCAAAAAATATGTGCCTACATGGGGTTGGTGGCGATGTATCACTACCACTGTTTCCCCACTACTGTTTTCACAACGATAATTAAGGGTTTTATCATAAACACAAAATAAAGCTATATGGTTCTCCATGACTCCCTGTTGCAACACTCAGGGAAGAAATGAGATAAGCACTGTCACAACCGACCTCTGCAAACCCACCATCACACTTATAGTAATTCCCTCAAGTCCACAAGAGGCTAATGTTGAGTGAGCGCTCTTCACAACACCATGAAAAAAAATCAACACAACACATATCGAGAAAGTGATCGAATTGCTCATAGGCATTAAGTTCTAATCATGCAAGAGTTTATCCAAATCCTCAAGAACTAGTACAACTACTCAAACATATTAAGGGTAAACATAGAAGGCATAGGCTTGTTACAAGCTGACATGGAGTCGGTTAAGAAGAGGAGTACGACGGCGCCAGTGAAGATGGTGGTGATGGAGACGACGCCGGTGGCGATGGCAGTGATGGAGGTGGCACCGGTGTTGGTGGAGATGGCGAAGACGGCACTGGGTCGAAGGCTGGTGCAACGCGGTGGCGGAGCCTCATCTTCCTTCCTCTTGATCTTGTCACTTCTTCTATGGAGGTGGTCTTGGAGCAGCAATGGAGATAAAGATGGTGATGGAGATTGCGTGTGGATGATTGGTGGCGGCGTCTAGGGTCGGAGGTGTATATATAATGGGCTTCTTCGGTTCTCCTCCGTAGATGTGATTCCTCCTCCTTCATCCAAGGGCTCTAGGTGAGCCAAATCCATTCCCAAAGCATCCATTGATGGCCAAGGAAGCAACAGGAACAAACAGAGACAAAATCCATGAAGAATCACGCCTGTTCTGTCAATTTCGGTCCTTGTTTGGGTGCGGTATGACCCAATGCGGTCATACCGTGTGTCCTAGTTGGCTCTGACCTACTTAGTAAAACAGTCATAAAATTTTCATATGAACTCTGTTTTTGACGTTAGTGTGCTCTTGGAATAGCATGACCTACGCCGACGTACATGTGGTATTAGATCTTGGTTTTGAGCAATTTGGTAAAAAAATGTCATTTTTTACATTTCAAATGCCTAAGTTTGGCGCCTGGAAGTCCACTGTATTGAACCCATCTTTTGCCTTTTTATCGTGCTTGGTTCTAGGTTGCTCCAAAATACATGTAGGTACAACAAAACAAAAGAAACTACTAATAACTAAATAAAGCGCAAACTATGCAATGCTCACAATGAAAATAATAAAACCAAAAATCATGCATAATCGACATGTACTTGATTCAATGGGACATGATATATGAAGATAATATGCAACAGGTGAGCTCTCAAAACGCGTATAAAATAGAGCCATCAACCTCCTCACACTTAAACATTGCTCATCCTCGAGCAAGAAGGTTAACTATTGTCCTGACTCCGATTCTAAGGCACATAGATCTAGCTGTAACAATCCATATAAGTACCGTGAGACTCATGTACGGTGTCCTGCAGGGGGCCCATGAGCTCATAGGCGCGCCCTAGTGGGGGCGCCCCCTGAGCTCGTCACTCCCTGGCGACCCCCTTCTGGTAATTCTTCCGCCAATATTTTCTATATATTGCAAAATAATTCTCCGTAAATTTTCAAGTCATCTGGAGCTGAGGAGAATATCAAACTTTGTTGTAGCCTCATACGTCTCCAGCGTATCTACTTTTCCTAACGTTTTTACTCTTGTTTTGGACTCTGATTTGCATGATTTGAATGAAACTAACCCCGGACTGACGTTGTTTTTAGCAGAACTACCATGGTGTTGCTTTTTGCAGAAATAAAAGTTCTCGGAATGTAACGAATTTTGCGAGGAATTTTTATATAATAAATAAGAATTTCTAGAGCCAAGACCTACTGGAGAGGGTCACCTAGGTGAGCACAACCAACCAAGGCGCGCCCCCCTCTCCTGGCGCGCCCAGGTGGGTTGTCCCCACCTGGTGGCCCCGTAGACCCTGAAACCGATGCTATAAAATCCTATTTTTCCAAAAAAATCAGGAAGAAAGAATTATCGCGATCCACGAGACGGAGCCGCCGTCACCTCCTGTTCTTCATCGGGAGGCCATATCTGGAGTCCATTTGGGGCTCCGAAGAGGGGGATCTTCGTTCTTCGTCATCATCAACCCTTCTCCATCGCCAATTTCATGATGCTCCCCACCGGAGTGAGTAATTCCTTCGTAGGCTCGCTGGTTGGTGAGGAGTTGGATGAGATTCATCATGTAATTAGTTTTGTTATGGCTTGATCCCTAGTATCCACTATGTTCTAAGATTGATGTTGTTATGACTTTGCATGCTTAATGCTTGTCACTTTGGGCCCGGGTGCCATGATTTCATATGTGAACCATTTATGTTATCACCATTATATCCATGTTCTAGATCCGATCTTGCAAGTTATAGTCACCAACTACGTGTTATTATCCGGTAATCCCGGAGTGACAGAAACCGGGACTTCTTCCGGTGATGACCGTAGTTTGAGGAGTTCATGTATTCACTATGTGTTAATGCTTTGTTCCGGTTCTCTATTAAAAGGAGGCCTTAATATCCCTTAGTTTCCAATATAGACCCCGCTGCCACGGGAGGGTAGGACAAAAGATGTCATGCAAGTTCTTTCCATAAGCATGCATGACTATTTACAGAATACATGCCTAGTCACCGATCCATAAAAGAGACTTCATTTCTAGAAAACACGGTAAAGAAAGAGAACCGTGGCCTCAAAAACCTATGCCCTTTCCACCCAAGTCAACTATAAAGAAAGACGATGAAGACTGCTATTCTAAAAATGCCTCCTTAAAGTATATGAAAGACATCATCACAAATAAGAGAAAAATACCGGAAGCTGAAATCTCCACTATGCTTGCTAATTATAATTTTAAAGATGGAGTACCTAAAAAACTTGGAGATCCGGGAATGCCAACTATACCTTGCTCTATCAAAAAGAATTATGTGAAAACTGCTTTATGTGATTTATGAGCTGGTGTTAGTGTTATGACTTTCTCTTTATATAAAAGACTTGATTTAAATAAACTCACACCTACTAAAATATCTTTGCAAATGGCTGACAAATCAACTGTCATACCTATCGGTATCTGTGAGGATGTGCCTGTTGTTGTTGCTAATGTTACTATTTTGACTGACTTTGTTATACTTGAGATGCCCGAGGACGACAACATGTCGATTATCCTTGATAGACCCTTCTTGAATACTACAGGGGCTGTTATTGATTGCAATAAAAGCAAAGTCACTTTTCATATCAATGGTAATGAGCATACGGTGCACTTTCCGAAGAAAACAATTCCAAGTGAATGGTATTAATGTTATTGAAAAATCTCCTACAATCACTATTGGAAGTTTCCAAATACCTCTACCTACTATTAAAAAGAAATATGAAATGCTTATTATTGGGGAAATACATATCCCCATTGAGGTAACTTAGTGATTTACGAAAGTTCTTCGGTTTCATGCTAATCGAAAGTGGTTGTTAATAAGACCTGATCAACCTTATTAATGGATCATTTGTGAGCGGTATGAACTTGATGAATTTAGTAAGCACTACTTTCTGTCCATAACTTTAGTTTTCTATTTTTATTAGTTAAATAAAATAAAATGTCATGCTTTGTCTTTTTTCTGAATTTCCCGTGCAATAAAAAATGACCCAAAAATAAAAGTTCTCAGAATGCCCTTAAAATTTAATACGATTTTTTCTGAATTTTTCTGAATTTCTGATGCAAATAATATCAGAGGGAGGTGCACCAGGTCGGCACAACCCACCTGGGCACGCCAGGACCCCCAGGCGCGCCCTGGTGGGTTGTGGTCCCCACGTGGCCCCCCTCACTTATCCCTTCACACCACATCATCACTCACATCCAGAAAAAAATCTGCATTGCTCTCTCTCCCGTGTTCTTACTCTTAAACTCGCGGATTTCGATCTCTTTGCTCGAAGCTCCATTCCTGAAACTATTTCGGGGGATTGTTGCTTGGTATGTGACTCCACCGTTTGTCCAATTAGTTTTTTTTTGTGGTTTATATTTTGAATAATTAGCTACTCTTGGTGCTGCTGTAGGTGAGCTTTCGTGTTAAATTCTCTGAGTTCTAAGTAGTTTGAATGCTTACTATGGCTTCTATGTATCCCTATGAGTAGTTGCTATCACTTTTGTAAAGTTTTGTTGATAAACTTTTGTCACTCAAAAATTTTCAGAAAATTGTACGTGAACATGATGAACTTTTTGGAAGGAGTTCTTCGAGGAGGCGATCCTGGGGGGCGTCTTCTAGTGACAGCTCTGCTCACCGGTCATATGTTGAACCAAGTGAAAGTTTCACTCGAGATGCCGCCACCAAAAAATGCTTATGGTCTTGTGATGAGTATATGATGCGTGTGGGCATTAAGGAGGAATTTGAGCAATATGTTCACAATGCCGGTCTCAGTCCCTACATTTTAGATAAGTGCGAACAACGCCACGTTCTCACTGAATCATTTGTCAAGGGATTTAAATTCCTTCCCCGTGAGTCTAGGGTGTCGTTTATGCTTTATGATAATCCATTTACCATCTCACTAGAGAAATTTGCTTATCACAGCAAACTCCCGTTTTGGGGTTTGCTTGACGAACCGCCAAGGGCTGAGTACCAAACTTTCTTAACTAGTCCTTGCTGCAGTGAGACGAGGGGAGTGACACAAGGTAGAATAAAGAGCATTCATTTTCCCGCAATTCAGTACTTTGCATTATTTAACGGGAAATGTATAGTAGGCAAGCAAGAATGTAGTACACTTTGTGCTCCAGACTTGAGCCTCATACACACTGCTCTCACTGGTGAAAGAAATTATAACCTTGGAGCGATTGTTGCACGCAGACTTCAGCCTAACGCTAACAGTGGCTGTTTCTATGGTGGAATTTATGCCACACATTTGGCACGAGGGTTGGATGTTTCACCTTTGCCCTTTGATCCTATCCTACCCACGCAGTATTTAAATTTTGACACCTTAAAAGATCATAAGATTCTCAAGGGAAAGGTTGATAACTTCACTTATAATCTAATATTTAACCAAAAATCTGTTGTGCACACATATTTGCTTGCGCCTGCTCTTTTTGACTATCACGGCAAAGGAAGATATTTTGCTCTTGAGAGTGAGGCCCGAGCTCACAATGCAGCGGTGGAGGCAGCACGGCAGGCCGAGGCATCCGCACCGAGAGCCTCCGTGAGCTACCACGCCTACTACTATCCAGGCTATTGATTGACTACCAAGTTAGGCCAAAAGTCTAAGCTTGGGGAAGTACGTGTTTCCCACCGACATTACATTCATGTTCACTTATTCCATCAGTCGGTGTTCACACTCTTTCATTGTATCATCCATGTTTAGATTTATTTTCTTGCTTTCTTCTTGTGTGTTTGAAAAAGTTTAGAAAAATCAACAAAAATTAGTTATAGTTAGTTTACCTTCTATGCATGCTTAGTAGTAATATTAAAAAGGAAACCCCAAAAGATTTCCTTGTTCTTCTTTTGCTTGTTGGGAGCTTTCCCGTGTAAATAGTTTTTCTCGCTTTTGCTATTCCCTTTTATTTGCTTGTTCAAGAAAACCAAAAGCTCCAAAAATATTTTAGTTTGTTTCTCTAAATTTCTTTTCGTTTTATTCGAGTTGTATCGAGGAGAAGACCACGATGAAAATGTTGAGTGGCCCTCATATGAATAATTGTAGATATAATAAAGAGCACATTTTACCTTGTCTTCTCCTGTTGAATAAATGCTTGCAGATTCCAGCTTAGTCCACGACACTCTTGCGCTATTATTATTCTCATATCGTTTGGTCATGCAAGTGAAAGACAATAATGACAACATTCAATTAACTGGCCGTGGCAGAGATAAACTTGTATGAACTCGACTTGCTCTGTTTGTGTAAACATGTTTAACCTAGTATCCATGATTCAACCCATTATGATTAAACATGTTTGCAATGACAATTAGAGATTATAGTTTCTCATGCCATGCATATGTAGCTGGGAGTGGATAATGATTTATCTTTGACATCAACATTGAGTTAAAATGATTGTGATGTAGTATGATGATATGGTATCCTCCTCTGAATGTTCGAGTGGCTTGACTTGGCACATGTTCATGCATGTAGTTGAATCAAAACCAACAAAGCCTCTATGATATTTATGTTTATGGTATTCATATCCTACTCATGCTAGTGTCCAATTTTACTTATGCATAATGCATGTTTATGACCGTTGTTGCTCTCTAGCTGGCCGCCTCTCAATCTAATTGCTAGCCTTCACCTGTACTAAGTGAGAATTCTGCTTGTACATCAAAAACCTTGAACCCAAAGTTATTCCAGATGAGTCCACCATACCTACCTATATACGGTATTACCATGCTGTCCTAAGTAAATTTGCATGTGCCACCTCTAAAACCTTCTAAATAAATATCCTTTTTGTGTGCCTGGATCGTTCATGGAACGACAGGAGGTGGTCGGTATCTTCCATGCTAAGCGAGTTATTCTCAGGTCGAGTGTTTATTCACTCGCCATCGCACGAGAAAAGGGCGGTAATAGGGATGCCCAGTCCCAAACTGCAAACTGAAAAAGAGTCAATCTCTCAAATAATCGAACAAAAACTCCCAATGAAGTCAAAACCTTTACTTTTATTGCTTGGGAACCGCCACTAGTGTGCGTAGCATGGAAGATATTGATAACTGATGGTCGTGAAGTAAATGAGAAGGGTGCATGTCTCAAAATATCATTTACCTCTGTTTTAAAAGCTTGAGCTCTAGCACCTCTGCAAATCACTGCTTCCCTCTGCGAAGTGACTATCTATTTACTTTTATGTCAGAAAGGGCTAGTGAGATACCACTATTGTCATATTATACCATGTTTGTTTTGACAACATGTTGCTGTTTGAGATATCTTATTATTGCTCGCTAGCTGATTATGTCATTGATATGAGTTAATATAATCTTTAAGAGTTATTGTCGGCATGGTTAGTTATAATGTTGGTTGTGGTGTTGTTTAAGCTTATTTATGCAAACAAGAGCAAAAGAGTTTGTAAAAGTTTTTCTTTTTCACTTTCAGTTTATCAACTGAATTTCTTGAGGACAAGCAAAGGTTTAAGCTTGGGGGAGTTGATACGTCTCAAACGTATCTACTTTTCCTAACACTTTTACTCTTGTTTTGGACTCTAATTTGGATGATTTGAATGAAACTAACCGCGGATTGACGTTGTTTTCAGCAGAAATGAAAGTTCCCGGAATGGAACAAAACTTTTCGAGGAATTTTTATATAATACATAAGAATTTCTTGAGCCAAGACCTACCGAAGAGGGGCACCTGGGTGAGTACAAACCACCAGGGCACGCCCCCTCTCCTGGCCCAC
The DNA here is from genome assembly GCA_032464435.1 of Aegilops umbellulata. NCBI lineage: Eukaryota > Viridiplantae > Streptophyta > Magnoliopsida > Poales > Poaceae > Aegilops > Aegilops umbellulata. The sequence goes on from CP136054.1 coordinate 70,146,061, forward strand.
CTAGGTGGGTTGTCCTCACCTGGTGGCCCCACAGACCCTGAAACCAACGCTATAAAATCCTATTTTTCCAGAAAAAAATTAGAGAGAAAGAATTATCGCGATCCACGAGATGGAGCCGCCGTCACCTCCTCTGCATCATCGAGAGGCCAGATCTGGAGTCCGTTTGTTGCTTCAGAGAGGGGGATCTTCATTCTTCGTCATCACCAACCCTTCTCCATCGCCAATTCCATGATGCTCCCCACTGGAGTGAGTAATTCCTTCGTAGGCTCGATGGTCGGTGAGGAGTTGGATGAGATTCATCATATAATCGAGTTAGTTTTGTTAGAGCTTGATCCCTAGTATCCACTCTGTTCTAAGATTGATGTTGCTATGACTTTGCCATGCTTAATGCTTGTCACTTTGGGCCCGGGTGCCATGATTTCAGATCTGAACCGTTTATGTTATAACCATTATATCCATGTTCTAGATCCGATCTTGCAAGTTATAGTCACCTACTACGTGTTATGATCCGGTAACCCCGGAGTGACAGAAACCGGGACTTCTTCCGGTGATGACCATAGTTTGAGGAGTTCATGTATTCACTATGTGTCAATGCTTTGTTCCGGTTCTCTATTAAAAGGAGTCCTTAATATCCCTTAGTTTCCATTATTGACCCCGCTGCCACGGGAGGGTAGGACAAAAGATGTCATGCAAGTTCTTTCCATAAGCATGTATGACTATTTACGGAATACATGCCTAGTCACTGATCCAATGCCTACGAATTTATCTTATATTGTTCTTGCTAAGTTACTACTGCTATCATCATTGTTGCACTTGCTACAAAATTACTGCTATCACTGTTACCGTTACTGTTGCTACTGTCACTACTATCAAAACTATCAAACTACTTTGCTACTGATCACTTTGCTACAGATAATTAATCTCTAGGTGTGGTTGAATTGACAACTCAGGTGCTAATACATTCAAATATTCTTTGGCTCCCCTTGTGTCGAATCTATAAATTTGGGCTGAATACTCTACCCTCGAAAACTATTGCAACCCCCTATACTTGTGGGTTACCATAGCCTTTTCAGGTCCATAATTCTAGCTGCTGACAATCTCCCTCTTCATGTGAAACTTCCAAAAAAAGAGAGAAAAGGCATTAGAATAGCATCATAAAGCAAAATAATGACCCAAAACATAATAAATAATTGTAGGAAAACATGATGCAAAATGAACGTATTAATGACGGGTTGGGATCACGATCGTTACCTTCACCAAGTTGTAGCGGAAGAAGAACATGACGATGTAGATCGTACTTGGAGTCCCTCGAAACGTCAATGAATGATAACGTAAATCGCCCACGAACAGTCTCTCGAACCAAAGACCGAAAGCACGACCTCTCTACTTGATTGCAAGCGTGCAACCTTCACGATCCGGCAGCGATTCGCCATCCAGAGCTAATCATCACCGGAGAATTAGGGAGAAGATTAGAACCACACGGGGCTTCTAATTATGAGGACAAGAGAATTATTCTAGCTCTAATTAGTCTACTAGGACCAATTAGAAGCCTAGAGGAGCCTTCAAAACTTGTATATTCAAAAGAGCAAAAAACCCTAGTATATATAGGTTGGAGGAGAGGGATAGGGTAGCCACCAAGGGGAAAGTTCCCCCCTTGGGGCGTAGGCCTAGGAGGGGGAGGGGCGTTTCTTCCCCTTGTCCAACTAGATCATGATCGCGCGCGTTGCTGCGCCTGTTTGTTTCTGAAGAAGTTAGAATATCGTGTAAATATTGGGAAAAGATCATTTTCACTGTTTCATAGGTATATACAACAAGTAACAATTTGGACAGTGGATAACATTTTTCTTATGACATAACACATAAAATGGAAACTAAGAGTATGGAAAATTTTAATTTTTTAGACATATATTAGTGAGCGACAACTTTCACAATGTTTGAGATTCCCTCTTTACACCTCATATCGGCTAATATGATTATGTTGTGGCTTGCATAAAGAGTGCAAGATAGAACTGCGTACTTTTCGGGCCATCAAACTATTCAGGGCTCAAAACCTCTCGGTGGTTTCTGAGATATCTGATGGTTCAATAACAAAATGGTCATCTAGACCTACATGCATAATAAATTGCACAAAGTAGCATGGTTTGTAGTGTAATGTGGGGGACTATTGCAAACCAGACCCATAGAGTGATTCAAAACTTGTGTTTCTCACTTTCCGAGAATATACATCGAGAGGTAATTATTCACATAATGGGAAACTTTTTTTTGAAGAAAATAATGGGAGACGTTTTTTTTGAAGAAAATAATGGGATACTTTCTACAGGTACATATATGAGATAGACATCCCAACCTCACCAACTGAGAGACAGAAAAAAGACAAAAAAACGATAAATTGACTATGTCAATGCCACTACCAAAGAAGCATCCAGATGGGACTAATGAATCATCCACGGTTGATTTGCACATACTTCTTGGCATGCCTGCCTTAACCCCAACAAAAGGCGATGGGCATGTCTGCATGTGCATCGCACACAAGACGAGGTAAAAAATGAAGGGATATTTAAATTAGTGCCCTTGGTTCCTTAGTTGTGCTCACTTTTCCCCACGCTCCAAACATTTGCTCACTTTCCCCTCTTCCTTAGCTGAAACTCTCACAAATGCTCATAGCGGGCGTTTGCCGTCTTGACCGTCCATTGACCGTTAATTGCTGACGAGTGGGGCCGAGTCTTTGTCTGACTATTGCTTGCTGACGGGTGGGACCGCAAGGAGACACGTATTGGGCAGCTTGTCTGAATCTGAAACAGATCTAGACAGGCCGCACTGCACAGCGCCGCCCCGCCCCCTCCGCCGGCGTCTTGCCGCGTCCACCGCAGTTGTTTCCTCCACCCTATGCCCTCGTCCGTTCGTCAGTGACGCCGGGTCTCCGCCAGATATAGCCCACCCCCCCCCCCCCATCTGAGATTACGTAGCGATGTTGAGTGAGGACGCCCGGAATGCAGTCGATCGTGGAGAGGATTGGGTCGAATCCGCGGGAGATAATTCATGGATTAAACCTGGGTAAGCATTGTTTCCTCTCAAATTGATGTTCTAAGTCGTATTGTATGCCGTATTTGACTTCTGTTTGGTTGAATCGTTCGAATTTGTGCTCGATTTTACCCAGCTAACTGAAGTCGTATTGTAGGATTGATCCCGCGCTGGCTTTCCGGCTGGCGATTAGAATGGAAACTAGTGTACTGCGTGGTACTAAACCGCATTTGATTTCATCATTTTTCTATCCCAAAGTGGTAGAAACCAGCATATCTTTCAAAGATTTGCGAGCTGAGCTCTGAAACACCTATCCCTGGAGTGATGCCGATGTTGTTGAACTGAATTACTTCAGTAGTGACGAGCAAAGATTTCTCCCACTAACTTGCGACGATCATATGCCGTTGCTTTTTTCTAGGATTGCTGGCTGCCGATTCGGTAAACTCCAAATCGATGTGCTTCAGCCACGCACAGAACGGGCGAAGGGGAAGGGAGTTCAGACATCATTTGTCTGTGCTAATAGCCAGCACCCCGGCACTCCTTGTAGGTCGACACCAAGTAAAGCAAGTGGTTCATGGAGCCACAACATGCCTGCTACCAATTCTGTTTCCGATTCAGCTACTGCTTCTCGTGTACCTTCTGCAGTTGGTGTAGAAGAAGATGCAGAACCTGACGAGGCAGTGCCTACAAATGATGATGAAGATGAGATGATGTTTCCTGAACTGGTCGATGTAGCCAGTCAGCAAGCAGTGGATGACGAATATATGGAGGAGCCCATCAGCCAAGCTAGGTTTGATGACACTAACGATGAAGAGAAGGTGGAGAACACGAACAGCTTAATCGAGGATGAATACGATGGTGATGACATGCCAACAATTGAGTGGAACAGGGAAAACCCTGAGCTTAGTGTAGGTACCATTTTCCAATCAATGGTGGACTGTCGGAATGCAGTGACAACATGGTGCATTATATCTGAAAACACCTATAGGATTAAAAGGAGTGAGCCAGCAAGGTTCACAGTTTTTTGTCCATATCCTAGGTGTAGGTGGAAGTTGCATGCATCTCGTATGAGAGAGAGCAAATATATTCAGGTAATCCAAGTTCAGTTAGTAATTTAGTTTCAGATCGTTGAGTAAGGTTTCTTAACTGTTCTTTACCCTTTTGTTTTGTTTCAGATAAAGAAAAACCCACACAAGCACACCTGTCCACCTGGAGGGGGAGGGGGGAAGGCCAAAACCAAGCTAGCAAAAACTAGGTGGGTGGCAGATGCTATATTGGATTGGCTGAGAGAAGAACCTGGACTTGGTCCAACAGCACTCCATGGGAAGCTTTTTGAGAAGTACAAGATAGAAATTCCTTACATGAGAATTTTCAATGCTAGGGAAAAGGCTCTTGACAGAATTAATGGTCAATGGAATGACAGTTTTCAGCTGCTTTACACTTTCAAAGCTGAAGTGGAGATGGCAAGTCCAGGGAGTGTTGGAGAGATTGACAAGCATACAGTTCCATTCAAAATAAAAGGGAAGTCATTTCAGAAGGAGTGCTTCAGAAGGGCTTTTGTTTGTTTCAAGGCTTGCTGGCAGGGGTTTCTAGATGGTTGCAGGCCCTATTTGGCCGTAGATGCTACACATTTGACTGGAAGATGGAGAGGACAGCTAGTAGCAGCTTCTGCAGTTGATGGACACAACTGGCTATTCCCAGTTGCATTTGGTGTGGTGGAGGCAGAGTCTGAGGAAAGTTGGGTCTGGTTTCTGCAGCAGTTGCGCAACATTATAGGCACACCCCCAGGTTAAGCTATACACACAGATGCTTGCAAGGGTTTAGAGAGTGCAGTGGAAATTGTATTCCCTGGAGTGGAGCATAGGGAATGTATGCGACACCTAGCGCATAATTTCAAAAAGAAGTTCAAAGGTAAAGTTTATGATGAGAACTTATGGCCAGCATCATACACATGCAGCAAAAGGAAGCATGAACACCATTTGAGAGTGTTGTATGCTCAAAATCCTCTTGTGAAGGAGTACATGGATGCACATCATGGCAAGGTGTGGTCAAGAAGCAAATTCAACGAAATCTGCAAAGTAGATTATGTGACCAGTAACCTTGCAGAATGCTTCAATTCAAAGTTCAAGTCAGTGAAAGGGCTCTTGTTGTGGCAAGCATTTGACAAGATGAGGCAAATGATCATGATAAAGATGGCTCTTCGCAAAAGAATTGCAGAAACACAATATGTTGGTCATCAAATCCTCCCATCACTGATTAAGGCATTGCACTTGAAGGCAAGAGGAATGAAGATGAAATGTATTCGATCTGGTACACATAAGGGAGAGGTTACCTATACTGACACTAAAAATAGGGTATGGAGGTATCCTGTGAACCTAAGTACTAGAGAATGTACTTGTAGGCAATGGCAGATCCGTGGGAAGCCATGCATACATGCCCTACATCTGATGACCGTTATCGGGGGTGCAGATGGTGAAGTTGATCAATATTGCTCTGAGTATTTCTCTGTTGCCAAATTTATGGTTGCTTATGCTAACAATGTGCCTGCACTATTGGGGAAAGATCAATGGAACATAGTAGATCCAGGGTTCAAACTCCATGCTCCTGTCATTAGTAGACCACCAGGAAGACCAAGGAACCAGAGGATTAGAGCAGGTGAGGAGGGTCGTCTACCAAAGAAGCGTGCTTGCAAAAAATGTGGAGTTCTGGGGCATATTGCTAGGCTTTGTACCAATGCAGTGGATGCATCATTTGGAGAGGAGGAAAGATGGACAGCTGCCAATGCTGAGGAGAATGCAGCAGCAATGGAGACTGAAGATGCAGTGGATAATGCAGCAGCAAATGAAGCAGTGGAGAATGCAGCAGCAAATGAAGCATCTTGGTATGTGTTTGCACCCTTTGTAGAATGCAGCTACCCTTTTGTTTGCATTTGTTCTCTTTTTTGCCTATGGCTTATAATTTTATTTACCAGGTCTAGGGAGAAAAGGCCAAGAGATGAAGAAGCAGAAGATTTTGAAACCATGGCCTTTGATGGTTTTGAATCTATAAGAGAGGAAGAGGAGGGCGTAATTTTTCCAATTGTGCCTTTAAAGATTACTGAACCCATAGATGCCCGTCAAATGGTCGTCAAGTGCTCGGCGAGTGCAACTACTCCATCAGCACCTCCACGAGGAAAACCCCAAGTAAAGCCCAAGATCAAAAGGAACAAGAGTCTGAAAGAAAAGAGCATCTCAACTAGGGAAACCAGGAGCAAGACAGTGAAGCCAGCTGCAAACACAAGGAGCAAGTCGAAAATTTGAATTAAGTTGTTGGGAAATGTTTGTGTTGTCAATTTGAGGGTGAGTGGATCGCTTAAAACTTGGTAGATTTGTATTAAGATGTTGGCATCTTAAAACTTGGTAGATTTGAGCTACTGTGAAAACTTATCAGTTGTAATAATGTTGCTTCTACTTTGGTTTCTTATTTGAGTCATAATTCAAATTTCCATCAAAATTTGAATTTAAATCAATATTTGAATTTGGGCCAAAATTTGGATTCGAGTCAAAGTTGAAATTGAACATTGGAGGTTCATTGCTCTATGCGGTGTATTTGATCGAGCATTTGAAGTCCAATATTCGTAGGTGAACAGTCCGAATAAGAAATGTGCTAGAAACGAGCTCGAAAACAAGGGTAAACAGCCCTATTTGAAATCAAGTTTTTTTTGACCTTGCCTAAATGAGGCATATATTTTTTTATTAACACTTGTTCCATATATATAGGGTAAAAACGAAGTCTCACTATTTCTTGATTAATATTCATATTACTACATTTTTTTAAAAGAATATGCTTTTAATTCAAAACCATCAAATAACACGTTTTAGATATGAAAATGAAAAAGTAAGTTCACATCCTTCTTACTCACTCCAAAATGAAGCTATGGAGATTTTTTCGTATTTTTTAAAATTATTTTGATTTTTTTCAAACCCTAAACCCTCTCTCCCTATTCTACGAACTCTGAAAATGTTCATAGGTGATAGCTCATTTGTGTGAAGACTTTTTTCATGAAAATGACCTACACCAAGTTTATATTTTTTTCTCATAACCATGTCACATATGACGGCTATGTGCGCAAGAATTACAACATTTTGATTTTTTTTTGATTTTTTTAAAAACATATGAACTTGATTTGGACAAATCACTTCAAAAAATGATTTTTCAAAAAAATGCCCCTATACCGAGTTTATATTTTTTTATGGTAACTAGGTCTCATAAACGGACGAACTACGTTTTTTTTATATTTTTGCGATTTTTTCTAATTTAGTTATGGCCATTTGAAATCTGGTCAAACCCTAATAACCCCGTTGACTCGCTCATAACCCCGCAGAAATGCTCCAAACCCTAGCGTCGAACGTGCGCCGTCGGATCCTACCAAGCGCCAAACACCACCCGTCAGATGTGGGGCAGGCATGCGCGATCCGCGTGATGCATCCTGATTGGCTACTGCACTGTCCTTCTCGGGTTTTTTACGATCTGCCCCACTTTACAAATGAAATTGTATTTTTCGCACATGACCACCACATGTCAGTGTTAAGAGTTGGTTCAAATATTGAAACTGCAAAATACAATGTGGCAAATCGTCAATATAGCTTCCCCTTCTCCTCTTCTCCATCTGACAAACAAAGGCATCGAGCAGATCGAGCAATTCCTCTGTTTCTTTCCCCATCTTCTCGTTCTTCTTCCTCTCGAGCAATTCCTCTGTTTCTTCCTCTCGGGCGATATGTCGACCTCCTCGTCAGCCCCCCGTTCCACGTGGCCGGTGTATGGTCCAGTGCCGATGACTCGATGCACGGAGTACCCACGGACTGCGCCACTGAAGCGGTTGACTTCGAAGGAGGAGAAGAATGGGAACTTTGGGCGCGAGTTCGTCAAATGCGAGAGCAAGCCGGAGGGGCAGGTTAGATCTGAGTTTTCCTCGCATCCTTTATCTCTAATTTCTCAAAAAATCTGTCAGATTTGGATTTAGGTTACATGATTTCGTTTGCAGATCGTGAAGAAATGCCACCATTTTGAGTGGATGGATGATTACATCCAGAGGCTTCAAGGGTCGGGCTTGCTGGATTCGAGGGGGAATGCAATCAGCGAGTCCAATCTGCCCCATGACAGTGCCGCTCCGGCAGCAGCTGCGCGTCCAGAATACCCGACGGTGGTAGATGTTGAACTGAAGACGGAATTGAAGAAGATGAACAAGAACTTCAAGCATCTGATTGAGTTGAAGAAGCAATCCAATCTGATAGCTTTAGGAATACTTGCTCTAGGAATTTTTTACTTGATGGCCATCTCTCGTTAGAGATGTTTGTGCAACTGTCGATCACTGAATGTATGCAGTTTACTGTTAAGTTTCGACACTTTCAGTTTCGGCAGAAAACAACTACCAGTTCAGTGATAGGATTATTTTGTTAGCTAATAACCTCGAGTATAGGATCATACAGCGCACTGGACAAGGAGGGGGAACAGGGAGCAAGGCGCCACTGCAGTTACTGGCGAGATCGACGCCGTGCTCTGAAGAAAACGACACTGCCGACTGCAACTGAACACTGAACTCTAAAACTAACAGAAACAGTGCACACCAACTGTTCGATGAAATGATTTTGGCATGTGGAAAATTTTTCTAGAGCTGATCTTTGGTGAGGTGGTCTTTTGATGCATCCAAAGGCTGCCTGATTTTTCTCAGATTTTTAGGAAAAGAAAAGAAATGAATTTCACCAAAAATGGCAAATCTGGTCCAAACTTGCAGCAAGCACATTTTGAAAAATTTGAATTGTGGACCAGTGGATCTTGATGGATCTTGGTTGAGGGTGCTAAGGACTAGTCAGAGGAATTTACTTGGAGTCAAAACTCAAAGGAAATCTGGCAGTTCCTTTGGAAACTCTAAGGTCCAAAATAAATAACGGAAAAGATTTTGAGATAAAATAAATAGAAATAAAATTTAGGGACAGTTGAAACTTGCTGGAAATTGTTGCTTGGCTTGACCCAAAGTAGGGAGGTGGGTTTTAGAAAAAATTATTTACATAGGCCATGGGGAAGAATTTTTTTGGCTTTCCTTTACTTCAAACATAGTGTAGTTAAAACTACACTTTTGACTAAAGCCAAATATCTCAAAGTATTTGATACTTCAATATTTTTGAAAACCAAAGTATTCTTTGAATACCTAAAAAATACAGAGCTCTCAAACCAAAGCCATGTACAAATGTACAATATGTTCTTATTTTTAGAAGGCATCTATAAACACATCATTTTTAGTTTGTTTGGTTAATTTTTCCCATGCCAATTAGCCGTGTCTAAACTTGGGACAAACAAAATACAAACATAACAAAGCATTAATATAACACACATAACTTAACTTAGATAGGGTATGGTTGCTAGGGCAACATAAGTTCTTACATACACACCATAGATAATAGTTAACGTTACATAGATAGCTCGGGCAACACACACAACAAACTAGATAGATAGATAGGGTAGCTAGGGAAACACCGCCATGTCTTCACCTTAACCGCCGGCTTCACCGTCTTCTTCGCCGCCAGCTTCAGTACTCCTCCTCCTCACGGCCGTTGTCGCCGAGGTAGTACGGGAGGCTGTGCATGCGGTTGCGAGCGGGGAAGACGCTCTCGAAGTCGGTGAAGATGTTATAGGTCGTGAATGCGATGAACTCGCACCCACACCAATACACCTTGCCGAGCAGGTAGTAGGCATCGAACCTGTTGGTGAAGTGGACGACGAGCCCTACCACTGGAGCGTTGGCGTGGGGACGCTGCTCCACGAGGTTGAACATGGGCGGCGAGCCCGCCGGGAGGTGGTGGAAGCCCGCACGGAGGAACCCCCGTGCAAGCTCAGTGCTTCCCCTCCAGCGGGAGAACGCCCACACGCGGAGGGATTCCTCGACGATGACGTGGGCGGGGTACCGCCGTTCCGGCACGGTGGGCGGCGCTTGGAACGTCGGCCCGTTGTACTGCATCTTGCTCGCTTCGCTGAGTGGAACCGCTTTGGCTTTTGGGGGAAGAAGAGAAGAAGTTGGAGGCGCAGATGGATCTGTAGAAGAAGAGGCAATGGAGGGCAGTTTAAATAGCCGGGGGAGACGAAGTGGGTACACGCGCAAACGGCCGGCGTAGATCGTGACTCGGTGCGTGCGTGAACCGATGCGATCATCAATGTGTAAACGAGAATTGATGCGAGCGTGCTTTGCGTGCTCTGCGTTGGCGGCTGCCTGCCTCCCCCTTCTGCGTGCTCTGCGTTGGCGGCTGCCTGCCTCCCCCTTCTGTGTGCTTTGCGTTGGCGGCTGCCTGCCTCCCATTCACGAGCGTGCGTGCAGCCTGTGGCGTGAACCAATGCCTCAACATATGGACGCGACCATGCGTGCAACCTGCCCCTTCTGCCACCGGCACGTATGCCTGCGACGCTCACCGGCAACCATGCGGCAAGGATCGATGCGTGCATGTCGGCGTGCATGCATGCGATTAGGTCTAGGTCACTAGATGCGTGTGTGGCGGTGTTCGCATGCATAGCAGGCTACATCGATGCCAAAGCCGGGCATGCATAGCAGGCTGCATCCATCGGGCCCGTCCTATGAACACAAACACGGCCCAACCAGCGAAGCCACAGCCACAGTCAACAGAAAAAAAAACAGAGTCCAACGAGCCCCTCAAAAAAAAACAGAGTCCAACGTGGCCCCACAAGTCAGTTAACGGCCAAGACGGCAAACGTCTGTTATGAACATTTGTGAGAGTTTTAGCTAAGGGAATGGGGAAAAGTGAGCAAAAGTTTGAAGCGTGGGAAAAAGTGAGCACAACTAAGGAATTGGGGGCACAGATAGAATAAGCCCAAAAATGAAACACATTAACCTCATTCCATAGTGATGAAGAATCTCACAATTTAGCTCAACGGGGTGGATATAAAAGTGTTTCCTGGGACAATTTTTTGTAGTTACTATTTCCCGGGACAAATAAGTAAGAGCAATTATCTCACAAAAAAAGTTCAGAGATTAAAGCATTAGCAGTGCTCACGGCCGCTGGGATGAAAGCATGCATTACTTTTTGGGTTACGATCACGTTTTACACTTCATGTGGTGGGCTGAACGCACTCACCCACCAGCCCAGTAAGCATTCGTGGCCCGATCAATCACAGCTCATCCAGCTAGCTCCACGGAGCAGCGGCCCAAGAGAAATACCGCAACATAAAAAAAAGCGATCGACTTAATTGCTAGTGATGGCAAAGCGTTGTAGATCGAGCGACTTAATTGCTAGCGATGCAAAGCGCTCTAGATAATCGGATGGCTAGCGATGCAAAGCGTTGTGGTGGCTCCTAGCTAGCTGAGTTATACTGTTTAGTAATTCGGCCTCCTTCCTGAGACGCCTCCCCCACTTGGGCCTTTGTGGCCCAAGTTGCCTTCCACCTCTTGGTCTTTTTAGACCCGTTGATATTTAAATTAAATATAAAATATTCTAAATACTTTCAGACCATTTTATATTTTTTTAACATCTGCGTAAACATTTTCCACCTATATATAATTTATCGGTAATACCCGGTATTATCCGATACTATTCGAAACCCTTTCGATGACCCCGTAACGCTTCCGGATCCTCTTGGAACTATTCTGAATATTCATTAAATGATTTCATAAATATATTCTCATGACTCTCATCCTACTAACACTCAGCAAATCATGATTACCTTAAACTTGTGACCCTGTAGGTTCGGTAACTCATAGACATGAACGAAATCATTCGTTCAATGGCCGACAGCGGGACCATGGACGTCCATATCGGTCCCCATGAGTACACGAATGATATTCGAGTGAACCTTTAGTTATTATGTGATGTTCCCTTTACTTCGCGTTACTTCATAAAACCCGGAATGCATCGGTATCCTTTCGAGTCATCAACATGCTCACTATACCAAAATCCTTGTTATCGGTTTTGTTCTTCTTTCTTGCTATTGTGTTCCCGCATCCCGTGACAAAGTCACATGTGTCTAGTGCTACCTCTTGAGCATTGCGTTGGATTTCCCCGAAGAGGAGAGGATGATGCAGCAAAGTAGCGTAAGTATTTCCCTCAGTTTTTGAGAACCAAGGTATCAATCCAGTAGGAGGCTACACGCAAGTCCCTCGTACCTACACAAAAACAATAGCTCCTCGCAACCAACGCGATTAGGGGTTGTCAATCCCTTCACGGTCACTTACGAGAGTGATATCTGATAGAGATGATAGATAATATTTTTGGTATTTTTGATATAGAGATGCAAAGTGAAAAGTAAAAGCAAAAGTAAAAAAGCAAAGCAAGATTAAAGTGATGGAGATTGATATGATGAGAATAGACCCGGGGGCCATAGGTTTCACTAGTGGCTTCTCTCAAGAGCATAAGTATTCTATGGCGGGTGAACAAATTACTGTTGAGCAATTGACAGAATTGAGCATAGTTATGAGAATATCTAGGTATGATCATGTATATAGGCATCACGTCCGAGACAAGTAGACCGACTCCTGCCTGCATCTACTACTATTACTCCACTCATCGACCGCTATCCAGCATGCATCTAGAGTATTAAGTTAAAAATAGGGTAACGCCTTGTCGGTGTCAAAACCAGCGGATCTCGGGTAGGGGGTCCCGAACTGTGCGTCTAGGCGGATGGTAACAGGAGACAAGGGACACGATGTTTTTACCCAGGTTCGGGCCCTCTCGATGGAGGTAAAACCCTACTCCTGCTTGATTAATATTGATGATATGGGTAGTACAAGAGTAGATCTACCACGAGATCAAGGAGGCTAAACCCTAGAAGCTAGCCTATGGTATGATTGTTGTTCTTTACGGACTACAACTCTCTGGTTTATATAGACACCGGAGAGGGCTAGGGTTACACAGAGTCGGTTACAATGGTAGGAGATCTACATATCCATATCGCCAAGATTGCCTTCCACGCCAAGGAAAGTCCCTTCCGGACATGGGACGAAGTCTTCAATCTTGTATCTTCATAGTCCAGGAGTCCGGCCAAAGGTATAGTCCGGCTATCCGGACGCCCCCTAATCCAGGACTCCCTTAGTAGCCCCCGAACCAGGCTTCAATGACGACGAGTCCGGCGCGCAAATTGTCTTCGGCATTGCAAGGCGTTCTCCTCCAAATTCCGTGTACCTATTGAATAATGTCCGGTTTCTTGTAAATGTAGCGCTCCTTGGCTTCTACGCCCAATAATGGTCATCTTCCACGTGTCAAACGAATACGAAAAGTCAGGGTGTTTTTACATTTACACCCCTAGCCGCGTAAATGAGCCGCCTATTTAAAGGGACGAGGATTTAGATCCAAACCACACCTTCTCCCCTCCGCGAGTATTCATCAGAGCGTATCCGACAGAGGTCCATTCTATCATGGCCGGCCGCCGCAGCTCCTCCTCTCGCCCTTCCAGCCCTCAGCCTGGAGATTAGGAGAGATGCTCCATCCCGCACAGCGAGCTAGTGACGCTCCAGACCAAGGGATTTCTCCCCCGGCCTATATGGTCCCGGTTCAAGCCGGACTTGCCACCTATAATGGCGGAGAGCAAGCGGAGAGCGCCCCAATCCCTCCAAAGGAGAGCGGGTATGCCTTGTCCCTTATTTAATAAGAGGGCTCGGATTTTCAATTCATTCGTTTCTTCGGGGACTCCTGGAGTTCTATGGCCTCCAGCTGCACAACCTCACGTCTGCCTCCATATTGCATATCGCGGGCTTCGTAGCTCTTTGCGAGCTGTTTTTGGGCTGCGAGGCTCATTTCGCGCTGTGGAAAAGGCTATTCTGCCTTGTGCCCCGTTCTCAGAAGGGGTTAATATATCAAGTGGGCAGAGCCGAAGTGTGGCGCATCGCCAGGACCGGATATCTATCCGGAACCCCAAAGAAGGCGTCCAAGGACTGGCCTTCGGAATGGTTTTATATAGAGGACGTCCCGCTGCCGGATCCTGTCCGGATCGGCCTTCCTGAGTTCGACAGTGCTCCCCTAAAGAAGCGCCTAAGCCGGCGTCCACGGAGCCCTCATACGGAAAGTGACAAGGACGTTCTTTACCTGATGGGCCGGATAAGATTGTTAGCTCATTCCGGACTGACCATGATCTGGGTCATGGCCGCATGCATCATGCGGGGGGTGCAGCCGCTTTAGTATAGAGGCCACCCCATGTGGGACTTCAACGGGGAGGACGACGCCACCCGCCACGGCCGTAAGGGGCCGGAATCGGCTGCCGCTCTAATAAAGATCTTGTCCGCTTTGTACAAGGGAGAAGAGGAGGAATTTCTCCGCGTCAACCCACAGGGTCGATTTTCTATGTACAATCTGTTGGGGAACGTAGCAGAAATTCAAAATTTTCCTACGTATCACCAAGATCTATCTATGGAGAAACCAGCAACGAGGGGAAGGAGAGTGCATCTACATGCCCTTGTAGATCGCTAAGCGGAAGCGTTCAAGTGAACGGGGTTGATGGAGTCATCCTCGTCGTGATCCAAATCACCGATGATCCTAGTGCCGAACGGATGGCACCTCCGCGTTCAACACACGTACAGCCCGGTGACGTCTCCCATGCCTTGATCCAGCAAGGAGGGAGGGAGAGGTTGAGGAAGACTCCGTCCAGCAGCAGCACACCGGCGTGGTGGTGGTGGAGGAGCGCGGAATTCTAGCAGGGCTTCGCCAAGCACTACGAGAGACGAGGAGGGAGAGAGGTAGGGTTGCGCCTTGGGAGAGTTCATCTCATGTCTTGGGCAGCCCCAAAACCTCCACTATATATAGGGGCAAGGGGGAGGGGGAGGCTCCCTAGGGTTTCCCCTAGGGGGGCGGCGGCCAGGGCAGATTGGATCTCCCCTTTGGGTGACTTGGCCCCCAAGCCAAGAGGTGGGAACCCTAGATGGGGCGCCCCAAACCCCTGGTCACGTGGGAATAGGTGAGGGGGACGCACAGCCCCTTAGTGGGCTGGTTTGCCCCCTTCCATTGGCCCATGAAGCCCCCCAACACTTGCCGGGGCTCCCGAAACACCTTTCGGTCATGCTGGTCATCACTCGGTACCTCCTGAACACTCCCGGACTCCAAACCCTTCGTCCAATATATCAGTCTTTACCTCCGGACCATTCCGAAACTCCTCGTAACGTCCGGGATCTCATCCGGGACTCCGAACAACATTAGGTAACCGCGTACATACTTTCCCTATAACCCTAGCATCATCGAACCTTAAGTGTGTAGACCCTACGGGTTCGGGAACCATGCAGACATGACCGAGACGTTCTCCAGTCAATAACCAACAGCGGGATCTGGATACCCATGTTGGTTCCCACATGTTCCACGATGATATCATCGGATGAACCAGGATGTCGAGGATTCGATTAATCCCGTATACAGTTCCCTTTGTCTAGCGGTATTGTACTTGCCCGAGATTCGATCATCGGTATCCCGATACCTTGTTCAATCTCGTTACCGGCAAGTCTCTTTACTCGTTCCGTAACACATCATCCCGTGATCAACTCCTTGATTACATTGTGCACATTATGATGATGTCCTACCGAGTGGGCCCAGAGATACCTCTCCGTCACACGGAGTGACAAATCCCAGTCTCGATTCGTGCCAACCCAAGAGACACTTTTGGAGATACCTGTAGTGTACCTTTATAGCCACCCAGTTACGTTGTGACGTTTGGCACACCCAAAGTATTCCTACGGTATCCGGGAGTTGCACAATCTCATGATCTAAGGAAATGATACTTGACATTAGAAAAGCTTTAGCATACGAACTACACGATCTTTGTGCTAGGCTTAGGATTGGGTCTTGTCCATCACATGATTCTCCTAATGATGTGATCCCGTTATCAACGACATCCAATGTCCATGGTCAGGAAACCGTAACCATCTATTGATCAACGAGCTAGTCAACTAGAGGCTTACTAGGGACATGGTGTTGTCTATGTATCCACACATGTATCTGAGTTTCCTATCAATACAATTATAGCATGGATAATAAACGATTATCATGAACAAGGAAATATAATAATAACTTATTTATTATTGCCTCTAGGGCATATTTCCAACAGTCTCCCACTTGCACTAGAGTCAATAATCCAGTTCACATCGCCATGTGATTAACATTCACAGGTCACATCGCCATGTGACCAACATCCAGAGAGTTTACTAGAGTCAATAATCTAGTTCACATCACTATGTGATTAACACTCAATGAGTTATGGGTTTGATCATGTTGCTTGTGAGAGAGGTTTTAGTCAACGGGTCTGCAACATTCAGATCCGTATGTACTTCGCAAATCTCTACGCTATATTTGGAGCCATTTCAAATAAGTGTTCTACTTGGAGCTATTCTAAATTGTTGCTCCATTATACGTATCCGGTATCTTACTCAGAGCTATCCGGATAGGTGTTAAGCTTGCATCGACATGACTCTTTATGTCGAACTCTTTATCACCTCCATAACCGAGAAACATATCCTTATTCCTCTAAGGATAATTTTGACCGCTATCTGGTGATCTACTCCTAGATCGCCTTTGTACCCTCTTGCTAGACATGTGGCAAGGCACACATCATGTGCGGTACTCAGCATGGCATACCGTATAGAGCCTATGACAAAAGCATAGGGGACGACCTTCGTCCTTCCTCTTTCTCCAGCCGTGGTTGAGCTTTAACTCTTAACTTCATACCTTACAACTCAGGCAAGAACTCCTTCTTTGACTGATCCATCTTGAACACCTTCAAGATCATGTCAAGGTATGTGCTCATTTGAAAGTACTATTAAACGTTTTTTGATCTATCCTTATAGATCTTGATGCTCAATGTTCAAATAGCTTAATCCAGGTTCTCCATTGAAAAACACCTTTCAAATAACCCTATATGCTTTCCAGAAATTCTACATCATTTCGGATCAACAATATGTCATCCACATATACTTATCAGAAATGTCGTAGTGCTCCCACTCACTTTATTGTAAATACAAGTTTCTAACAAACTATGTATAAACCCATAAACTTTTGATTTCTCCATCAAAATGTATATTCCGACTCCGAGATGCTTGCTCTAGTCCATGGAAGGATCGCTGGAGATAGCATACCTTTTAGCATCCTTAGGATCGACAAAACCTTTCTGATTGTATCACATACAACCTTTCCTTACGAAAATTGGTAAGGAAACTTGTTTTGACATCCATCTGCCAGATTTCATAAATGCAGCTTATGCTAACATGATTCCGACAGACTTGAGCATCGCTACGGGTGAGAAAATCTCATCGTAGTCAACTACTTGAACTTGTGAAAAACTCTTCGCCACAAGTCGAGCTTCATAGACGGTGACATTACCGTCCACGTCCGTCTTCTTCTTAAATATCCACATGTACCTAACAGCCCTACGACCATCAAGTAGTTCTTCCAAAGTCTACACTTTGTTTTTATATATGGATCCTTTCTCGGATTTTATGGCCTTGAGCCATTCACCGGAATCCGGGCCCACCATCGCTTCGCCATAGCTCGTAGGTTCATTGTTGTCTAGCAACATGACTTCCGTCCTACGAGGTTTGGGAGTGACTTGATCCGAAGTCTCATGATCACTATCATAAGCTTCCACTTCAATTGGTGTAGGTGCCATAGGAACAACTCCTGTGCCCTGCTACACAGTAGTTGAAGTGACGGTTCAATAACCTCATCAAGTCTCCACCATCCTCCCACTCAATTCTTTCGAGAGAAACTTTTCCTCGAGAAAGGACCCGATTCTAGAAACAATCCCTATTGCTTTCGGATCTGAGACAGGAGGTATACCCAACTGTTTTGGGTGTCCTATGAAGATGCATTTATCCGCTTTGGGTTCGAGCTGATGAGCCTGAAACTTTTTCACATAAGCGTCGCAGCCCCAAACTTTTAAGAAATGACAACTTAGGTTTCTCCAAACCATAGTTCAAACGGTGTCGTCTCAACGGAATTACATGGTGCCCTATTAAAGTGAGTGCGGTTGTCTCTAATGCCTAACCCATAAACGATAGTGGTAATTTGACAAGAAACATCATGGTACGCACCATATCCAATAGGGTGCAACTATGATGTTCGGACACGCCATCACACTATGGTGTTCCAGGCGGTATTAGTTGTGAAACAATTTCCACAGTGCCAAACTCGTAACTCAGATATTCATTTCTATGATCATATCATAGACATTTTATCCTCTTATCACGAAGATCTTCAACTTCACTCTGAAATTACTTGAACCATTCAATAATTCAGACTTGTGTTTCATCAAGTAAATATACTTAGTATCTACTTAAATCATCTGTGAAGTAAGAATATAACGATATCCACTGCGTGCCTCAGCACTCATTGGACTGCACACATCAAAATGTGTTACTTCCAACAAGTTGCTTTCTTGTTCCATTTCACTGAAACCGACGCTTTCAGTCATCTTGCCCATGTGGTATGATTTGCATGTCTCAAGCGATTCAAAATCAAGTGAGTCCAAACAGTCCATCTGCATGGAGTTTCTTCATGCGTATATACCAATAGACATGGTTCACATGTCTCAATCCTTTTAAAAAATGAGTGAGTCCAAAGATCCATCAACATGGAGCTTCTTCATGCGTTTTATACCAATATGACTTACATGGCAGTGCCACAAGTAGGTGGTACTATCATTACTATTTTATATCTTTTGGCATGAACATGTGTATCACTATGATCGAGATTCAATAAACCATTCATTTTAGGTGCAAGACCATTGAAGGTATTTTTCAAATAAATAGAGTAACCATTATTCTCCTTAAATGAATAACCGTATTGCGATAGACATAATCCAATCATGTCTATGCTCAACGCAAACACCGAATAACAATTATTTAGGTTTAACACCAATCTCGATGGTAGAGGGAGCGTGCGACGCTTGATCATATCAACCTTGGAAACACTTCCAACACATCTCATTAGCTCACCTTTAGCTAGTCTCCGTTTATTCCGTAGCTTTTATTTCGAGTTACTAACACTTAGCAACCGAACTGGTATCTAATCCCCTGATGCTACTAGGAGTACTAGTAAAGTACACATTCACATAATGTATATCCAATATACTTTTATCGACAGCCTTCTCATCTACCAAGTATCTAGGGTAATTCTGCTCTAGTGGCTGTTCCCCTTATTACATAAGCACTCAGTCTCGGGTTTGGGTTCAACCTTGGGTTTCTCCACTAGAGCAGCAGCTGATTTGCCGTTTCATGAAGTATCCCTTCTTGCCCTTGCCCTTCTTGAAACTAGTGGTTTCACTAACCATCAACAATTGATGCTCCTTCTTGATTTCTACTTTCGCGGTGTCATACATCGCGAATATTTCAAGGATCATCATATATATCCCTGATATGTTATAGTTCATCACGAAGCTCTAGCAACTTGGTGGCAATGACTTTGGAGAAACATCACTATCTTATCTGGAAGATCAACTCCCACTTGATTCAAGTGATTGTTGTACTCAGACAGTCTGAGCACAAGCTCAATGATTGAGCTTTTCTCCCTTAGTTTGTAGGCCAAGAAAATCGTCGGAGGTCTTATACCTCTTGACGTGGGCACGAGCCTGAAATCCAAATTTCAGCCCTCGAAACATCTCGTATGTTCCGCGACATTTAAAAAATGTCTTCGGTGCCTCAATTCTAAACCATTTAACATTACCGAACTATCACGTAGTTATCTAAACGTGTATGTCCGATGTTCGCAACATCCACAAACGACGTTTGGGGTTCAGCACACTGAGCGGTGCATTAAGGACATAAGCCTTCTACTGTCCGCATAATTGCTACTGTCAACTTTCAACTATATTTTCTCCAGGAACGTATCTAACTAGTAGAACTAAAGCGCGAGCTTACGACATAATTTGCAAAGATCTTTTGACTATGTTCAGGATAATTAAGTTCATCTTATGAACTCCCACTCAGATAGACATCCCTCTAGTCATCTAAGTGATTACATGATCCGAGTCAACTAGGCCGTGTCCGATCATCACGTGAGACGGACTAGTCACCATCGGTGAACATCTTCATGTTAATCGTATCTACCATACGACTCATGCTCGACCTTTCGGTCTCTTGTGTTCCGAGGCCATGTCTGTACATGCTAGGCTCGTCAAGTCAACCTAAGTGTTTCGCGTGTGTAAATCTGTCTTACACCTGTTGTATGTGAACGTAAGAATCTATCACACCCGATCATCACGTGGTGCTTCGAAACGACGAACTTTCGCAACAGTGCACAGTTAGGGGGAACACTTTCTTGAAATTTTAATGAGGGATCATCTTATTTACTACCGTCGTTCTAAGCAAATAAGATGTATAAACATGATAAACATCACATGCAATCAAATAGTGACATGATATGGCCATCATCACTTTGCTCCTTTCGATCTCCATCTTCGGGGCTCCATGATCATCATCGTCACCGGCATGACACCATGATCTCCATCATCATGATCTCCATCATCGTGTCTTCATGAAGTTGTCTCGCCAACTATTACTTCTACTACTATGGCTAACGGTTAGCAATAAATTAAAGTAATTACATGACGTTTATGTTGACATGCAGGTCATAAATAAATTAAAGACAACTCCTATGGCTCCTGCCGGTTGTCATACTCATCGACTTGCAAGTCGTGATTCCTATTACAAGAACATGATCATCTCATACATCACATATATCATACATCACATCCTTTGGCCATATCACATCACATGGCATACCCTGCAAAAACAAGTTAGACGTCCTCTAATTGTTGTTTGCATGTTTTACGTGGCTGCTATGGGTTTCTAGCAAGAACGTTTCTTACCTACGCAAAACCACAACGTGATATGTCAATTGTTATTTACCCTTCATAAGGACCCTTTTCATCGAATCTGATCCGACTAAAGTGGGAGAGACAGACACCCGCCAGCCACCATATGCAACTAGTGCATGTCAGTCGGTGGAACTGGTCTCACGTAAGCGTACGTGTAAGGTTGGTCTGGTCCGCTTCATCCCACAATGCCGCCGAATCAAGATTGGACTAGTAACGGTAAGCATATTGAACAAAATCAACGCCCACAACTACTTTGTGTTCTACTCGTGCAAAGAATCTATGCAATAGACCCGGCTCATGATGCCACTATTGGGGAAAGTAGCAGAAATTCAAAATTTTCCTACGTATCACCAAGATCTATCTATGGATAAACCAGCAACGAGGGGAAGGAGAGTGCATCTACATACCCTTGTAGATCGCTAAGCGAAAGCGTTCAAGTGAACGGGGTTGATGGAGTCGTACTCGTCGTGATCCAAATCACCGATGATCCTAGTGCCGAACGGACGGCACCTCCGCGTTCAACACACGTACAGCCCGGTGACGTCTCCCATGCCTTGATCCAGCAAAGAGAGAGGGAGAGGTTGAGGAAGACTCCGTCCAGCAGCAGCACAACGGCGTGGTGGTGGTGGAGGAGCGCGGAATTCTAGCAGGGCTTCGCCAAGCACTACGAGAGACGAGGAGGGAGAGAGGTAGGGCTACGCCTTGGGAGAGTTCATCTCGTGTCTTGGGCAGCCCCAAAACCTCCACTATATATAGGGGCAAGGGGGAGGGGGAGGCGCCCTAGGGTTTCCCCTAGGGGGGGCGGCGGCCAGAGCAGATTGGATCTCCCCTTTGGGTGACTTGGCCCCCAAGCCAGGAGGTGAGAACCCTAGATGGGGCGCCCCAAACCCCCTGGTCACGTAGGAATAGGTGAGGGGGGCGCACAACCCCTTAGTGGGCTGGTTTGCCCCCTTCCCTTGGCCCATGAAGCCCCCCAACACTTGCCGGGGCTCCCGAAACACCTTTCGGTCATGCTGGTCATCACCCGGTACCTCCTGAACACTCCCGGACTCCAAACCCTTCGTCCAATATATCAGTCTTTACCTCCGGACCATTCCGAAACTCCTCGTAACGTCCGGGATCTCATCCGGGACTCCGAACAACATTAGGTAACCGCGTACATACTTTCCCTATAACCCTAGCGTCATCGAACCTTAAGTGTGTAGACCCTACGGGTTCGGGAACCATGCAGACATGACCGAGACGTTCTCCAGTCAATAACCAACAGCGGGATCGGGATACCCATGTTGGTTCCCACATGTTCCACGATGATCTCATCGGATGAACCACGATGTCGAGGATTCGATCAATCTCGTATACAATTCCCTTTGTCTAGCGGTATTGTACTTGCCCGAGATTCGATCGTCGGTATCCCGATACCTTGTTCAATCTCATTACCGGCAAGTCTCTTTACTTGTTCCGTAACACATCATCCCGTGATCAACTCCTTGATTACATTGTGCACATTATGATGATGTCCTACCGAGTGGGCCCAGAGATACCTCTCCGTCACACGGAGTGACAAATCCCAGTCTTGATTCGTGCCAACCCAACAGACACTTTTGGAGATACCTGTAGTGTACCTTTATAGTCACCCAGTTACGTTGTGACGTTTGGCACACCCAAAGTATTCCTACGGTATCCCGGA
This sequence comes from Aegilops umbellulata, assembly GCA_032464435.1. Classification (NCBI taxonomy): domain Eukaryota; kingdom Viridiplantae; phylum Streptophyta; class Magnoliopsida; order Poales; family Poaceae; genus Aegilops; species Aegilops umbellulata. Next base: position 70,168,592 of record CP136054.1, read on the forward strand.
GTTGCACAATCTCATGGTCTAAGGAAATGATACTTGACATTATAAAAGCTTTAGCATACGAACTACACGATCTTTGTGCTAGGCTTAGGATTGGGTCTTGTCCATCACATGATTCTCCTAATGATGTGATCCCGTTATCAACGACATCCAATGTCCATGGTCAGGAAACCGTAACCATCTATTGATCAACGAGCTAGTCAACTAGAGGCTTACTAGGGACATGGTGTTGTCTATGTATCCACACATGTATCTGAGTTTCCTATCAATACAATTATAGCATGGATAATAAACGATTATCATGAACAACGAAATATAATAATAACTTATTTATTATTGCATCTAGGGCATATTTCCAACACAATCCTCCAAGTTGGGTAAGTGGACACTTTTACTTGCCCATCCGTTTTATATTCCCATCGTTAAATATTCAGTCTAACGACTTCAACACAGGAATTGCGCCAGGCTGTTAAAGAAATAAACAGCCCTCCTCCACAACCCGAGGATCCGGGACGGTCCCTTGACCCGGCCTCCCAAGAGGATCCGGACTTATCTGTGGAGCTGATTGATGGGGTGTTTCATCAATTGAGCAAGGGCAACACCTTGGTGGCCATTACGGCCGATTACCCCGGGCTACTCCCCGCCTCACAGGTAACTGAGACCGAAGTCCCAGCACCTTGAAAAGGGATCCATCCTCGCGTGTTTTCGATTTCGTATAACAACCGTGTTTTGCAGGGGAGGTCCTCGAGACGGGAGGCCGAGCCTGCGGCGACTAGCCAACGAGGGGCTGCAAGGCCCCGTGGGCTAAAAAGAAGTGCAGTCCGGACTGAGACGCCGGCGCAAAGTGTTGGAAATATGCCCTAGAGGCAATAATAAATTGATTATTATTATATTTCCTTGTTCATGATAATCATTTATTATCCATGCTAGAATTGTATTGATAGGAAACTCAGATACATGTGTGGATACATAGACAACACCATGTCCCTAGTAAGCCTCTAGTTGACTAGCTTGTTGATCAATAGATGGTTACGGTTTCCTGACCATGGACATTGGATGTCATTGATAACGGGATCACATCATTAGGAGAATGATGTGATGGACAAGACCCAATCCTAAGCCTAGCACAAGATCATGTAGTTCGTATGCTAAAGCTTTTATAATGTCAAGTATCATTTCCTTAGACCATGAGATTGTGCAACTCCCGGATACCGTAGGAATGCTTTGGGTGTGCCAAACGTCACAACGTAACTGGGTGGCTATAAAGGTACACTACGGGTATCTCCGAAAGTGTCTGTTGGGTTGGCGCGAATCGAGACTGGGATTTGTCACTCCGTGTGACGGAGAGGTATCTCTGGGCCCACTCGGTAGGACATCATCATAATGTGCACAATGTGATCAAGGAGTTGATCACGGGATGATGTGTTACGGAACGAGTAAAAGAGACTTGCTGGTAACGAGATTGAACAAAGGTATCGAGATACCGACGATCGAATCTCGGGCAAGTACTATACCACTAGACAAAGGGAATTGTATATGGGATTGATCGAATCCTCGACATCATGGTTCATCCGATGAAATCATCGTGGAACATGTGGGAGCCAACATGGGTATCCAGATCCCGCTGTTGGTTATTGACCGGAGAACGTCTCGGTCATGTCTGCATGTCTCCCGAACCCGTAGGATCTACACACTTAAGGTTCGATGACGCTAGGGTTATAAAGGAAGTTTGTATGTGGTTACCGAATGTTGTTCGGAGTCTCGGATGAGATCCCGGACGTCACGAGGAGTTCCGGAATGGTCCGGAGGTAAAGATTTATATATAGGAAGTCCTGTTTCGGCCATCGGGACAAGTTTCGGGGTCATCGGTATTGTACCGGGACCACCGGAGGGGTCCCGGGGGCCCACCGGGTGGGGCCACCCATCCCGGAGGGTCCCATGGGCCGAAGTGGGAAGGGATCCAGCCCAAAGTGGGCTGGGGCGCCACTTCCCTTATGGCCCATGCGCCTAGGGTGAAGGGGGAACCCTAAGGAAGAGTCCCAAGGAGGGAAGGCACCTCCTAGGTGCCTTGGGGGGGAGGGAAACCTCCCCTGGCCGCCGCCCCCTAGGAGATTGGATCTCCTAGGGCTGGCGCACCCCCCTTGGGATCCCTATATATAGTGGGGGTAGAGGGCCTCTTGAGACACACCTTTTGCCTTTGGTGCAGCCCCTCCCTCTCCTAAGTTCTTCTCCTCACCCGCAGGTGCTTGGCGAAGCCCTGCAGCATTGCCACGCTCCTCCACCACCACCATACCGTTGTGCTGCTGCTGGATGGAGTCTTCCTCAACCTCTCCCTCTCTCCTTGCTGGATCAAGGCGTGGGAGACGTCATCGGGCTGTACGTGTGTTGAACGCGGAGGTGCTGTCCGTTCGGCACTAGGATCGTCGGTGATCTGAATCACGACGAGTACGACTCCATCAACCCCGTTCACTTGAACGCTTCCGCTTAGCGATCTACAAGGGTATGTAGATGCACTCTCCTTCCCCTCGTTGCTGGTTTCTCCATAGATAGATCTTGGTGATACGTAGGAAAATTTTGAATTTCTGCTACGTTCCCCAACAGTGGCATCATGAGCTAGGTCTATTGCGTAGATTCCATGCACGAGTAGAACACAAAGTAGTTGTGGGCGTTGATTTTGTTCAATATGCTTACCGTTACTAGTCAATCTTGATTCGGCGGCATTGTGGGATGAAGCGGCCCGGACCGACCTTACACGTACACTTATGTGAGACAGGTTCCACCAACTGACATGCACTAGTTGCATAAGGTGGCTAGCGGGTGCCAGTCTCTCCCACTTTAGTCGGATCGGATTCGATGAAAAGGGTCCTTATGAAGGGTAAATAGCAATTGACATATCATGTTGTGGTTTTGCGTAGGTAAGAAACGTTCTTGCTAGAAACCCATAGCAGCCACGTAAAACATGCAAACAACAATTAGAGGACGTCTAACTTGTTTTTGCAGGGTATGCCTTGTGATGTGATATGGCCAAAGGATGTGATGTATGATATATGTGATGTATGAGATGATCATGTTCTTGTAATAGGAATCACGACTTGCATGTCGATGAATATGACAACCCGCAGGAGCCATAGGAGTTGTCTTTAATTTATTTATGACCTGCGTGTCAACATAAACGTCATGTAATTACTTTACTTCATTGCTAAAGCGTTAGCCATAGTAGTAGAAGTAATAGTTGACGTGACAACTTCATGAAGACACGATGATGGAGATCATGATGATGGAGATCATGGTGTCATGCCGGTGACGACGATGATCATGGAGCCCCGAAGATGGAGATCAAAAGGAGCAAAGTGATGATGGCCATATCATGTCACTATTTGATTGCATGTGATGTTTATCATGTTTTTGCATCTTATTTGCTTAGAACGACGGTAGTAAATAAGATGATCCCTCGTTAAAATTTCAAGAAGGTGTTCCCCCTAACTGTGCACCGTTGCGAAAGTTCGTCGTTTCGAAGCACCACGTGATGATCGGGTGTGATAGATTCTTACGTTCACATACAACGGGTGTAAGACAGATTTACACACGCGAAACACTTAGGTTGACTTGACGAGCCTAGCATGTACAGACATGGCCTCGGAACACAGAAGGCCGAAAGGTCGAGCATGAGTCGTATGACAGATACGATCAACATGAAGATGTTCACCGATGTTGACTAGTCCGTCTCACGTGATGATCGGACACGGCCTAGTTGACTCGGATCATGTAATCACTTGGGTGACTAGAGGGATGTCTATCTGAGTGGGAGTTCATAAGATGAACTTAATTATCCTGAACATAGTCAAAAGATCTTTGCAAATTATGTCGTAAGCTCGCGCTTTAGTTCTACTGTTTTAAATATGTTCCTAGACAAAATATAGTTGAAAGTTGATAGTAGCAATTATGCGGACAGTAGAAGGCTTGTGTCCTTAATGCACCGCTCGGTGTGCTGGACCTCGAACATGGTCTGTGGATGTTGCGAACATCTGACATACACGTTTTGATGACTACATGATAGTTCGGTAATTGAGGCACCGAAGACATTCTTGAAATGTCGCGGAACATATGAGATGTTTCGAGGGCTGAAATTGGGATTTCAGGCTCGTGCCCACATCAAGAGGTATAAGACCTCCGACGATTTTCTTGGCCTGCAAACTAAGGGAGAAAAGCTCAATCGTTGAGCTTGTGCTCAGATTGTCTGAGTACAACAATCACTTGAATCGAGTGGGAGTTGATCTTCCAGGTAAGATAGTGATGTTTCTCCAAAGTTATTGCCACCAAGCTGCTAGAGCTGCGTGATGAACTATAACATATCAGGGATAGATATGATGATCCTTGAAATATTCGCGACGTTTGACACCGCGAAAGTAGAAATCAAGAAGGAGCATCAATTGTTGATGGTTAGTGAAACCACTAGTTTCAAGAAGGGATACTTCATGAAACGGCAAATCAGCTGCTGCTCTAGTGAAGAAACCCAAGGTTGAACCCAAACCCGAGACTGAGTGTTTCTGTAATAAGGGGAACAACCACCGGAGCAGAATTACCCTAGATACTTGGTAGATGAGAAGGTTGTCGGTAGAAGTATATTGGATATACATTATGTGAATGTGTACTTTACTAGTACTCCTAGTAGCATCAGGGTATTAGATACCGGTTCGGTTGCTAAGTGTTAGTAACTCGAAATAAAAGCTACGGAATAAACGGAGACTAGCTAAAGGTGAGCTGACGAGATGTGTTGGAAGGGTTTCCAAGGTTGATGTGATCAAGCATCGCACGCTCCCTCTACCATCGAGATTGGTGTTAAACCTAAACAATTGTTATTTGGTGTTTGCGTTGAGCATAGACATGATTGGATCATGTCCATCGCAATACGGTTATTCATTTAAGGAGAATAATGGTTACTCTATTTATTTGAATAATACCTTCAATGGTCTTGCACCTAAAATGAATGGTTTATTGAATCTCGATCATAGTGATACACATGTTCATGCCAAAAGATATAAGATAGTAATGATAGTACCACCTACTTGTGGCACTGCCATGTAAGTCATACTGGTATAAAACGCATGAAGAAGCTCCATGTTGATGGATCTTTGGACTCACTCATTTTTGAAAGGATTGAGACATGTGAACCATGTCTATTGGTATATACGCATGAAGAAACTCCATGCAGATGGACCGTTTGGACTCACTTGATTTTGAATCGCTTGAGACATGCAGATCATACCACATGGGCAAGATGACTGAAAGCTTCGGTTTCAGTAAAATGGAACAAGAAAGCAACTTGTTGGAAGTAACACATTTTGATGTGTGCAGTCTAATGAGTGCTGAGGCACGCAGTGGATATCGTTATGCTCTTACTTCACAGATGATTTGAGTAGATACTGAGCATATTTACTTGATGAAACACAAGTCTGAATTATTGAATGGTTCAAGTAATTTCAGAATGAAGTTGAATATCGTCGTGACAAGAGGATAAAATATCTATGATATGATCATAGAGATGAATATCTGAGTTGCGAGTTTGGTACACAATTGAGACATTGTGGAAATTGTTTCACGACTAGTACCGCCTGGAACACCATAGTGTGATGGTGTGTCCGAACATCATAGTTGCACCCTATTGGATATGGTGCGTACCATGATGTCTCTTATCGAATTACCACTATCATTCATGGGTTAGGCATTAGAGACAACCGCACTCACTTTGAATAGGGCACCACGCAAATCCGTCGAGACAACACCGTATGAACTTTGGTTTAGAGAAACCTAAGCTGTTGTTTCTTAAAAGTTTGGGGTCATGACGCTTATGTAAAAAATTTTCAGGCTGATAAGCTCGAACCCAAAGCGGATAAATGCATCTTCATAGGACACCCAAAACAGTTGGGTATACCTCCTATCTCAGATCCGAAAGCAATAGGGATTGTTTCTAGAATCGGGTCCTTTCTCGAGGAAAAGTTTCTCTCGAAAGAATTGAGTGGGAGGATGGTGGAGACTTGATGAGGTTGTTGAACCGTCACTTCAACTAGTGTGTAGCAGGGCACATGAAGTTGTTCCTGTGGCACCTACATCAATTGAAGTAGAAGCTTATGATAGTGATCATGAAACTTCGATCAAGTCACTCCCAAACCTCATAGGATGACAAGGATGCGTACTACTTCAGAGTGGTACGTAATCCTGTCTTTAAAGTCATGTTGCTAGACAACAATGAACCTACGAGCTATGGAGAAGCGATGGTGGGCCCGGATTCCGATGAATGGCTCGAGGCCATATAATCCGAGAGAGGATCCATATATGAAAACAAAGTGTAGACTTTGGAAGAACTACTTGATGGTCGTAAGACTGTTAGGTACATATGGATTTTAAAAGGAAGACGGACAATGATGGTAAATGTCACCATTAAGAAAGCTCGACTTGTCATTAAAATGTTTTCCGACAAGTTCAAGGAGTTGACTACGATGAGACTTTCTCACCCGTAGCGATGCCAAAAGTCTGTTTGAATTATGTTAGCGATTACTGCATTATTTATGAAATTATGCAGATAGGATGTCAGAACATTGTTTCCTCGACGATTTTCTTGAGGAAAGGTTGTATGTGATACAACCAGAAGACTTTTGTCAATCCTGAAAGATGCTAACAAGTATGCAAAGCTCTAGCAATCCTTCTAAGGACTGGAGTAAGCATCTTGGAGTTGGAATGTACACTTTGATGAGATGATCAAAGATTTGGGTTTTTACAAAGTTTATCAGAAACTTGTATTTCCAAAGAAGTGAGTGGGAGCACTATAGAATTTCTGATGAGTATATGTTGTTGACATATTGTTGATCAGAAATGATGTAGTATTTCTGGAAAGCATATAGGGTTATTTGAAAAGTGTTTTTCAATGGAAAACCTGGATTAAGCTACTTGAACATTGAGCATCAAGATCTATAAGGATAGATCAAAATCGCTTAATAATACTTTCAAATGAATACATACCGTGACAAGATTTTGAAGGAATTCAAAATAGATCAGCAAAGAAGGAGTTCTCGGCTGTATTACATGTGTGAGTAAGACTCAAGACCTGACCACGGCAGAATAGAGAGAAAGGACGAAGGTCGTCCCCTATGATTTAGTCGTAGGCTCTAAAGTATGCTATGTTGTGTACCGCACCTGAAGTGTGCCAAACCATGAGTCAGTCAAGGGGTACAAGTGTGATCTAGAAATGGATCACAAGACAGCGGTCAAAGTTATCCTTAGTAACTAGTGGACTAAGGAATTTTCTCGATTATGGAGGTGGTAAAAGAGTTCGTCGTAAAGGGTTACGCCGATGCAAACTTTGACACTAATCCAGATTATTCTAAGTAGTAAATTGGATTCGTATAGTAGAACAGTTATTTGGAATAGCTCCAAATAGAGCGTGGTAACTGCATCTAGGAGATGACATAGAGATTTGTAAAGCACACACGGATCTGAAAGGTTCAGACCCGTTGACTATAACATCTCTCACAAGCATAACATGATCAAACCCAGAACTCATTGAGTGTTAATCACATGGTAATGTGAACTAGATTATTGACTCTAGTAAACTCTTTGGGTGTTAGTCACATGGGGATGTGACCTTGAGTGTTAATCACATAGCGATGTGAACTGGATTATTGACTCTAGTGCAAGTGGGAGACTGTTGGAAATATGCCCTAGAGGCAATAATAAATTGATTATTATTATATTTCCTTGTTCATGATAATCGTTTATTATCCATGCTAGAATTGTATTGATAGGAAACTCAGATACATGTGTGGATACATAGACAACACCATGTCCCTAGTAAGCCTCTAGTTGACTAGCTCGTTGATCAATAGATGGTTACGGTTTCCTGACCATGGACATTGGATGTCATTGATAACGGGATCACATCATTAGGAGAATGATGTGATGGACAAGACCCAATCCTAAGCCTAGCACAAGATCATGTAGTTCGTATGCTAAAGCTTTTATAATGTCAAGTATCATTTCCTTAGACCATGAGATTGTGCAACTCCCGGATACCGTAGGAATGCTTTGGGTGTGCCAAACGTCACAACGTAACTGGGTGGCTATAAAGGTACACTACGGGTATCTCCGAAAGTGTCTGTTGGGTTGGCGCGAATCGAGACTGGGATTTGTCACTCCGTGTGACGGAGAGGTATCTCTGGGCCCACTCGGTAGGACATCATCATAATGTGCACAATGTGATCAAGGAGTTGATCACGGGATGATGTGTTACGGAACGAGTAAAAGAGACTTGCCGGTAACGAGATTGAACAAAGGTATCGAGATACCGACGATCGAATCTCGGGCAAGTACTATACCACTAGACAAAGGGAATTGTATATGGGATTGATCGAATCCTCGACATCGTGGTTCATCCGATGAAATCATCGTGGAACATGTGGGAGCCAACATGGGTATCCAGATCCCGCTGTTGGTTATTGACCGGAGAACGTCTCGGTCATGTCTGCATGTCTCCCGAACCCGTAGGGTCTACACACTTAAGGTTCGATGACGCTAGGGTTATAAAGGAAGTTTGTATGTGGTTACCGAATGTTGTTCGGAGTCCCGGATGAGATCCCGGACGTCACGAGGAGTTCCAGAATGGTCCGGAGGTAAAGATTTATATATAGGAAGTCCTGTTTCGGCGATCGGGACAAGTTTCAGGGTCATCGGTATTGTACCGGGACCACCGAAGGGGTCCCGGGGGCCCACCGGGTGGGGCCACCCATCCCGGAGGGCCCATGGGCCGAAGTGGGAAGGGATCCAGCCCAAAGTGGGCTGGGGCGCCACTTCCCTTATGGCCCATGCGCCTAGGGTGAAGGGGGAACCCTAAGGAAGAGTCCCAAGGAGGGAAGGCACCTCCTAGGTGCCTTGGGGGGGAGGGAAACCTCCCCTGGCCGCCGCCCCCTAGGAGATTGGATCTCCTAGGGCAGGCGCACCCCCCTTGGGATCCCTATATATAGTGGGGGTAGAGGGCCTCTTGAGACACACCTTTTGCCTTTGGTGCAGCCCCTCCCTCTCCCAAGTTCTTCTCCTCACCCGCAGGTGCTTGGCGAAGCCCTGCAGGATTGCCACGCTCCTCCACCACCACCATACCGTTGTGCTGCTGCTGGATGGAGTCTTCCTCAACCTCTCCCTCTCTCCTTGCTGGATCAAGGCGTGGGAGACGTCATCGGGCTGTACGTGTGTTGAACGCGGAGGTGCTGTCCGTTCGGCACTAGGATCATCGGTGATCTGAATCACGACGAGTACGACTCCATCAACCCCGTTCACTTGAACGCTTCCGCTTAGCGATCTACAAGGGTATGTAGATGCACTCTCCTTCCCCTCGTTGCTGGTTTCTCCATAGATAGATCTTGGTGATACGTAGGAAAATTTTGAATTTCTGCTACGTTCCCCAACACAAAGGTATAGCGCGCCATCTTATTCCCAGGTGTTATTCCTTCAAGGCATATTAATGCTCATGCTCTCTTCGGGACAAAGAGACCTCGCCGGACTATATCCGGAGAGGTTGCCAATCGCACCTCCACCAGCCAGGCTCCAAAGCCTGGTCCGGAGGCGGAGACGAACTGCGCGCACTGGATGCTCCTCCGACAGAGGATGCCGACAGGCTGTCTGCCACCAATTCCGAGGTGGAGAGTGCCATGAACCACAGGCGTTGCCGGATAGTTCTTCACGATGCTTGTTTATCCCAAGAGGCATTGGATGCCTTCAATTCGGGAGATGCGTACCTCCTTGCCGCTCAAAATGGTCTAGCCAGAGCCACGGAGCAATATGTAAAAGACATACGGGTGAGAAAATTTAATGGTTATATATATATCAGTAGCCCCCGAGACTTGAAACAGTTAGAATAACTGATTTAAGGATCATTTATAATGCAGGTTCTTGCGGAAAAGAATACCCAACTGTCCCAGGAGCTAGAAAGTGCAAAGCCCAACTTGAGGCCGCACTAGCCACGACAGGGGAGCCCAAGGAGACCCCCTCTGGTAATATACGCTTTGAAAGATAAGTATTTTGCAAAGTGTGGCGTGGGTGCAAATCTGACAAATGAAATTGCAGATGGCGCCGGATTAAATCCGGAAAAGCAACAAATCCTATGCCAGCTGAAGGCTGGTGAGAGCATGCTGACAAAGATGAGGCGGGAGAAGAACGATCTCCAAGATGCCAACACCAAGCTGGGCGTTGAACTGAAGGATGTTCGTGCCCAGCTGTCGGACTCCGTTAAGGAGAATCAGCGGCTTCGACGTGGCATATTTAGTAAGTGCTTAAATGAACTTTGAAAAAAGAGTTCGGCAAGGAAGTCGACTAACAGAGTAATATCTGTAGGTATGCTGACAGGTCGTCTTGCAGAGGAAATGCCCGGTTCTACGGGTGACCTTCTTCCACAACTGCACGAGCGAGTTCGGCAGGTGATGCAAGGCGTCGCCCAGGCCTTGTGGCCATCCGTCTTCATGCCCGAAGGCCTTGGAGAGCTTGCAGAGAAGCTGAAGGGAGCGCGGCGGCGCTTCCGATTGTGGAAGATATCGGCCTGCCGTCAAGGCGCCAGGGAGGCCTGGGCCATGGTGAAGACGCGGTACACGAAGGCTGACCCAAACCACATGGTCGAGGTAGGACCTATGGGGCCCGATGGGAAGGAGATCCCTGTGATCTTAGTATACGACCAAGTAGAATTGGCCGCAAAGTATTCCCAACAGGACTGTAAACTAGACAGCCTATTAGATGGTATTGAAGAGGAATACAATCAGTCAGATTGACTATGTAATTTTAATTGACATGTGTAATGCCTTCTAGACGGATTGTAGATCGTTTGTCATGGCCGACCTTTTCGCTTCAACCTCGAGACCTGACGGTCCAGAGTGTGTCCGAATACCCTCACGGTTATATAAGAACCGGGGTATGCATGGAGACCAGGCGTAGGGGTCATTAGTGCTTGAACAGACAAGTGCCCAACTAGTTATGTTATATTACATGGTTAGTAAGAAACATCTTCCAGTGAGAATAGTTCCGTTAGGGGTTCCTTTCCCTGGGAGGCATGCCCTAAAGTGCATGTCCATTCTGCGAAAAGAGACGCAGGAAAAACATCTAGGGGCGTATAAATAAATAAGTGAAAAAAATCATCTTTAGGTCACCGACCGAATATTCCCTTAAGAACGCTAGCTTTCGGCTTCACCCAGTCTGAGGTACACATCCGGCTGACCCGGCAGTAACAATCGCAGAGGTGCTCCCTTTACCACCTAGCCGAACAATCGGGAATGTAGGGGTAAGCACAGGAGCCAGGCAACCCAGCTTGGCCAAAACTTAAGTCATATCGATGCATATAATGGTGAATAAAAAGTACATGCGGAAATGTGACACATGTGTTGGGCATGAAGCCCGTATAAATAAGCTTCTGTTTAAAGAAGCCCCCAGGTTTAATGAGCGCGAATAGCGCATCACTTGATGAGCCTTTAAAGGCTATAAGAGAAAGGGATGGGAGAAGAAGAGAAATGTAAGACAGAAAGTATATAAAAAATGGACAGAGGAAGGAGACGAACACAGAGTCCGGCGCTAGGCATAGAATCTTTGGAGACGGGCTGCGTTCCATGGGTTCGGCTCGAGTCGGTTATCCGATGCATCTCGCAGGCGGTACGCTCCACCAGTCAGGACTTGGTCAATTATGAAGGGAACTTCCCACTTGGGCTTGAGTTTGTCCTTTTTCTTGTCCGGCAGGCGTAGAACTAATTCGCCAACGTTGTAATTTTTGGCCCGTACTTCTCTGCTTTGGTATCTTCGAGCCTGCTGTTGATAGAATGCGGAACAGGCTTTTGCCACGTCACGCTCCTCCTCCAAGGCGTCCAAACTGTCCTGCCGATCGAGCTCAGCTTCTCTTTCTTCGTACATGCGCACTCGAGGTCAGTCATGAATTATGTCGCTGGGCAAAACTGCCTCTGCACCGTACACCATAAAGAATGGTGTGTATCCGGTGGTGCGATTCGGTGTGGTCCGCAGCCCCCAGAGTACGGAGTCGAGCTCCTCTACCCAGTGCGTATTAGATTCCTTAAGGGACCACACTAATCTGGGTTTGATGCCACTCATGATAAGACCATTTGCATGTTCGACCTAGCCGTTAGTTTGCGGGTGATAGACGGAAGCATAATCGAGCTTGATGCCCATGTTTTTGCACCAGAGTTTTATCTCGTCGGCCGTAAAGTTCGTGCCGTTATCAGTGATGATGCTGTGGGGGACGTCGTAACGGTGTACAACCCCGGATATAAAGTCTATCACCGATCCGGATTCGGCCGTCTTAACAGGCTTGGCTTCTATCCATTTGGTGAACTTATCCACCATGACCAGTAAGTATTTTTTCTTGTGGGTTCCGCCTTTAAGGGGTCCAACCATGTCAAGCTCCCAGACCGCGAAGGGCCATGTGATGGGGATAGTTTGGAGGGCGGTGGGTGGCATATGGCTTTGGTTTGCAAAAAGCTGTCAACCGACGCATCGTTGGACTAAGTCCTGGGCGTCTGCCCGGGCCGTCGGCCAATAAAAGCCTGTACGGAAGGCCTTGCTTACAAGGGACCGAGCTGCAGCGTGATGACCGCCGAGTCCGGCATGAATTTCAGCCAGAAGGTTCCGCCCTTCCTCTTCGGAGATGCACCTTTGAAGGACTCCGGTAGTGCTTTTCTTATAAAGCTCTCCCTCATGGACTTTATAGGCTTTGGATCGCCGCACTATGCAGCGTGCCTCGTTTTGGTCCTCGGGGAGTTCCTGCCTAGTAAGGTAGGCTAGGAGTGGTTTTGTCCACGGGGCGATGACGGCCATTATTACGTGGGTTGAACGTGTTATTTCATTGGCAGAGCCTCCAATTATGTCAGAGTGTTCGGTGTCGGGCAGTGCGGTTGGGTCCGGGCTGTTATTGCCGGGTTCCCCTTCCCATACTACGGATGGCTTGAACAGCCTTTCGAAGAAGATGTTGGGGGGGGGGACTACATCGCATTTTGCGCCGATGCGTGCCAGGACATCTGCCGCCTGATTATTTTCCCGGGCTATATGGTGAAATTTGAGCCCTTCGAACCGAGCTGACATTTTTAGGACGGCGTTGCGATAAGCTGCCATTTTTGGATCCTTGGCATCAAAGTCTCCATTTATTTGGGATATTGCGAGGTTCGAGTCCCCGCGCACCTCTAGGCGTTGAATGCCCATGGATACTGCCATCCGGAGACCATGTAAAAGGGCCTCATATTCGGCTGCATTGTTGAAGTCTGTGTACAGTATCTGAAGTATGTATTGAACTGTGTCTCCTGTGGGGGACGTCAAAACGACGCCAGCCCCTAGACCGGCCAACATTTTGGAGCCGTCGAAGTGCATGACCCAGTTTGAATATGTGCCGTACTCTTTAGGGAGTTCGGCCTCCGTCCATTCTGCGACGAAGTCGGCCAAAACTTGTGACTTGATAGCTCGCCGTGGCTTGTAAGTTATGTCGAACGGGAGGAGCTCAATGGCCCATTTTGCAATCCGGTCCGTCGCGCCGCGGTTGTTCATAATATCGTTAAGTGGCACTTCCGAGGCTACTATTATTGAACACTCTTGAAAGTAGTGTCGCAGCTTCCGGGATGCCATAAATACAGCGTACGCAATCTTTTGATAATGCGAGTACCGTGACTTGCACGGAGTAAGGACAGTGGACACATAGTAGACCAGCTTTTGAAGGGGGAATTTGTGTCCGTCCGTTTCTCGTTCGACGACGAGCACTGCGCTTACGACCTCATGGGTTGCTGCAATGTATAATAGCATTGGTTCGCCAATGTTTGGCGCGGTCAGGACTGGGTTTGTTGTCAAGATGGCTTTTATTTCATCGAGTCCGGCCGTGGCTGCATCCGTCCACTCGAAGTGTTCGGTGCGCCGAAGGAGGCGGTAAAGGGGTAGTGCCTTTTCTCCCAAGCGGGAGATAAAGCGGCTTAGAGCCGCCACGCATCCGGTTAATTTTTGTATTTGTTTGAGGTCCTTTGGGATATCCAATTGTGACAGAGTTCGGATCTTGGCTGGATTTGCTTCAATTCCTCTACCGGATACAATGAAGCCCAAGAGCTTTCCGGCTGGAACGCCGAAAACGCATTTGCTTGATGTCGTATGTTCGGAGGTTATCGAATGTTAGCCTCAAGTCGTCTACTAGAGATTCGACATGTCTTGTTTTAACGACCACGTCATCTACGTATGCCTCCACTGTTTTGCCGATCTGCTTTGCCAGACATGTCTGAATCATGCGCTGGTATGTTGCGCCGGCGTTTTTGAGCCCGAAGGGCATTGTGTTGAAGCAGAATGGGTCATATGGTGTGATGAATGCCGTTGCGGCTTGGTCTGACTCTGCCATCTTGATTTGATGGTAGCCGGAGTATGCGTCGAGGAAACACAACGAATCGTGTTCTGCGGTAGCGTCGATAATTTGATCGATGTGGGGGAGGGGGAAGGGATCCTTTGGGCAAGCCTTGTTAAGGTCTTTAAAATCAACGCACAGGCGCCAGGATTTGTCCTTCTTTGGTACCATCACAAGGTTTGTTAGCCAGTTCGGATGTTTTATATCTTTGATGAATCCGACCTCCAATAGCTTGGCTAGTTCCTCTCCCATGGCCTGTCTCTTAGGTTCGGAAAAACGCCGAAGAGCCTGTTTGACTGGCTTGAATCCTTTTAGGATATTTAAGCTGTGTTCGGCCAGCCTGCATGGGATTCCTGGCATGTCTGAAGGGTGCCAGGCGAAAATGTCCCAGTTCTCACGTAGGAACTCTCGCAGTGCGGCATCTATATCAGGGTTTAACTGTGCCCCGATGGAAGCTGTTTTATTGGGGTCCGTCGGATGGACCTGGAATTTGACTATTTCGTCCGCTGGTTTAAAGGAGGTGGACTTGGATCTTTTGTCGAGTATCACATTGTCCCTGTTCACCGTGGAGCGCAGCGCAGTCAGTTCCTCAGCCGCTAGGGCTTCGGATAGTGCCTCGAGGGCCAGTGCGGCTGTCTTATTTTCGGCGCGGAGTGCTATGTCCGGATCACTAGCGAGAGTGATGATTCCGTTAGGCTCGGGCATCTTGAGCTTCATGTACCCGTAATGGGGTATTGCTTGGAAGATTGTAAACGCTTCCCGCCCTAGCAGAGCGTGGTATCCGCTACTGAAAGGGGCCACTTGGAACGTGACCTATTCGGACCTGTAATTATCCGGCGTGCCGAACACCACATCTAGTGTGATTTTTCCTATACAGCGAGCTTCCCGACTGGGGATTATTCCTCTAAAGGTTGTGCTGCTTCGCTCAATGCGGTTCCAGTCTATTTCCATTTTTTGAAGGGTTTCCTCATAAATGAGGTTGAATCCGCTGCCTCCATCCATGAGTACCTTGGTAAGGCGAAAGCCGTCCACTATTGGACTGAGGACCAATGCGGCTGGTGCTCGGGCTGTTCGGAATTTAGGTTCATCATTGGCATTAAAAGTAATAGTTGTGTCACTCCATGGGTTTATTGTTGCTACTTGGTAGACTTCGGCAAGGCTGCGGAGTGTTCTTTTTCGCATATTATTTGATGCGAAAGTCTCGAAGACTGTTAATACCGTACCGGTGTCCCTGGGGTGGCTTTCTGTGGCCTCAGGAATTAGAAGATCTTCGCCAATTTTGGCCACCTGCCGGAGTATCCAACATGCTCTAAGGCTGTGAGTTGGTGTGGCGCCCTCTGTACTGTGAATTTTGCAGGGTCCATTAAGCCATCCTTCCAGTACGGTTCCATGGCCTGTAGAGGGTTTTTGCTTTTTGGTGTTTAACCCGGGTGTCTGGCGATGATGCACACTTTTATTTCGGACTGGGTTTGTATTCAGGGCCGGATTGTCCCAAAATTTTATTTCGGTTTTCCAGGCGCTTTCCATCGCACAATACTTTCGTACTATGGACGCCAAGTCCGCGAAGCGTGTAATATCACGGCGACTTATGGCGTTGAGGATTCCCTTGTCCGTGCAATTATTGTAGAAGAATGAGATTGCGTCTTCCTCGCGACAGTCTTTTATCCTGTTCATAACCAGGAGGAATCTGGCCCAGTAATGATGTACTTTTTCTTCGAGCTTTTGCCAAATTTGGGATAGATCACTTATGTTCGGGTGGGTGGGTGGAATTAAATCCGAAACCTCACCCAATCTGAGACTCAGAGGCCAAGGAGTTTCCGAACTCGGAAGTTTGGATTCTTCGATGTTGTCCAATGAATCTAGCCCGTCGCCTGACTTTAAGTTCAGGTCTTGAGTGATGTCCTCCCCTCCGCGGGTATCCGGCTTGGAGGGATCGGGAATCCGGACATAGCTAGTCCTTAAGATAGATGAAGGGTCGCCGCACTGTCCCTCTACCACGACAACGTGATGGGTGACCTGGGGAGAGTTAATCTCTCTCAGATCGGGTTTAGGCCCAATCTGGTCGTAATCTGTAGCGACTCCGAGGGCGGCGATGCGATCCAAGAGCTCGTTTAGGGAAGAGAGCTCCATTGGATCTAACTGCTCGGCGAGTTCCGAGCTGACGTGAAGATTGCTTTTGATGACCCGAGAGGTCATCGTCGGCGCAGCAGCCGAACAGGCGGTCATAAGAAAACCACCTAGCCGGAGAGTTTGGCCGACAGCCAAAGCTCCCTTAGCAACGGTGCCGTCTTTAAAGACGGGACGAGGCATCCTACCTGATGGCGACAACACAGAGGAACTCTCAATGAAAGCACCAATGTCGGTGTCAAAACCGGCGGATCTCGGGTAGGGGGTCCCGAACTATGCGTCTAGGCGGGTGGTAACAGGAGACAAGGGACACGATGTTTTTACCCAGGTTCGGGCCCTCTCGATGGAGGTAAAACCCTACTCCTGCTTGATTAATATTGATGATATGGGTAGTACAAGAGTAGATCTACCACGAGATCAAGGAGGCTAAACCCTAGAAGCTAGCCTATGGTATGATTGTTGTTCTTTACGGACTAAAACCCTCCGGTTTATATAGACACCGGAGAGGGCTAGGGTTACACATAGTCGGTTACAATGGTAGGAGATCTACATATCCGTATCGCCAAGCTTGCCTTCCACGCCAAGGAAAGTCCCTTCCGGACACGGGACGAAGTCTTCAATCTTGTATCTTCATAGTCCAGGAGTCCGGCCAAATGTATAGTACGGCTATCCGGACACCCCCTAATCCAGGACTCCCTCACGCCTTAAGCAAGATGACATGATGTAGAGGGATAGTTTCATGCAATATGATAAAAACCCCATCTTGTTATCCTCGATGGCAACAACACAATACATGCCTTGCTGCCCCTTCTATCATTGGGAAAGGACACCGCAAGATTGAACCCAAAGCTAAGCACTTCTCCCATGGCAAGAAAAATCAATCTAGTAGACCAAACCAAAATGACAATTCGAAGAGACTTGCAAAGATAACCAATCATACATAAAAGAATTCAGAGAAGATTCAAATATTATTCATAGATAGACTTGATCATAAACCCACAATTCATCGGTCTCAACAAACACACCGCAAAAAGAAGATTACATCGAATAGATCTCCACAAGAAAGGGGGAGAACATTGTATTGAGATCCAAAAAGAGAGAAGAAGCCATCTAGCTAATAACTATGGACCCGAAGGTCTGAGGTAAACTACTCACACTTCATCGGAGGGGCTATGATGATGTAGAAGCCCTCTGTGATGACGGCCCTCTCCGGCGGAGCTCCGGAACAGACCCCAAGATAGGATCTCGTGGATACAGGAAGTTGCAGCGGTGGAATTAGGTTTTTGGCTCCTGTTCTGATTGTTTGGGGTACGTAGGTATATATAGGAGGAAGGAGTACGTCGGTGGAGCTCCGAGGGGCCCACGAGGCAGGGGCGCGCCCTAGGGGGGGCGCCCCCCACCCTCGTGACCGCCTCTTTTACTTCTTCAAGTAGGGTCCAAGTCTCCTGGATCACGTTCGGTGAGAAAATCACGTTCCCGAAGGTTTCATTTCGTTTGGACTCCGTTTGATATTCTGCTTCTCCGAAATACTGAAATAGGCAAAAAACAACAATTCTGGGCTGGGCCTCCGGTTAATAGGTTAGTCCCAAAAAAATATAAAAGTGAAAAATAAAGCCCAATGTAGTCCAAAACAGTAGATAATATAGCATGGAGCAATAAAAAATTATAGATACGTTGGAGACGTATCATCTAGCCAGATGATGTTCGTCGTACCGAGAGGGCCCTAAGAATATCTCTCCATCGCCGGAGGAGCAAATCCCATTCTCGAGCTATCTAATTCCTTGTCAAACTTTTTGATGAACTTGTAAGTTGTCGTTATGATCACCGTGTTACAGGCGACGTTTGAGCAACCCCAAAACCCACCGTATGGTAAGAAGTAACTATGACACTCTCATGGTCTAAGGAGTAAAGTCACATGTTAACACTCCGTATTATTATAATTGAATGCAGACGATATTAACTCCATTCATAACAAATAAGATCGGGTCGATTCAATATGATCTTTCTTCCAACGTCATATTCTCAATGTTGTTTTAGGACTATCGTTACAGTTAATGATATCGTAAGATTCGGAAAACATGATCATGAACAACACTTAAGCTAGTCCTAAAGGCAAGACTAAGAACCTTATATTTACTGCTTATCATTTCACAGGTGCATATGAGTTTTTCGCTGAATCACTTATTTCAGAATCATAACAGTTATAGCGTAGAATATAAACTCTATAATTATGAATATGAAAAATAATAATACAAATATTATTGTCCCTAGGGCATATTTCCAACAAGGGGGGCTGCGGCAGAAGAAGTTGGCATGGCTCCATGTACGACGTGGTTTCTCTGCTGCTTCCGCTTCACACTGGCGACAGAAGCAATTAGCGCGACCGCAAGAAACACGGCCGCGGGAGAATGAGGTGACATCAATGAGATCAGCAGCGCATGAAATGCGCCTACTGATAGCTGTGGAACTCCATGCCGAAGATTGAAGGCGCGAAGAGGCGAGAGGACGCAGGGCCGGAAAGATTGGCGGCGATGGCGGCGTGGAGGGGTGGAAGTTTTCCTCCCGCCAAATCGCGTGTGAGGTAGAGGGAGCGGTAAAACGGGGACGGGACGAGGACGAGACAAATTTTTGTCCTGGTCCCTTAAAATGACGGTTATTTTACAGTACGGGCAATATAGTTGGTGCTAGTTACAAAAATAAAAAATTATCGGGAGTCCTTTAGGCAACCTCGCGGCTTCGGAACCGCCGTGGCCTCTACGAAACCTACACCACAAGTCCACAAGCATATCTGACCCAGACGCGGCAGCCAAGTTTCCGATCCCTGCAAAACTCGGGCCACAAACGAACCGACCCCCACACGCGCAGGGGCTCCCTCGGCGAGCGCGGACACCGCACGAATCCCAAAGCAGCCCGTAACCCTAGCCGACATGGCCGGCGGCAAGCGCCGCTACAAGCGCAATCCCACCGCCGGCGGGCCCCGTCACAGCGCCGGAGCCGGGCGCCGGCGCTCGCTCCCAGAACTCCCTTCCTTCGTCTCCCCCACCTCCGTCGCCGCCGCGTTCGGCCCTTCCTCCTCGGGCGGCCGGGGGCGCGGCCGAGGCGGCAGGCGCGGCGCCGCGGCGGATCCCGCCCACGCCGTCCCCTTCAGCTACACCGCCGCCCTTCGCCCGTGCCCCGCCTCCGCCAGCGGGGCGGCGCAGGCGCTGGAGGTGGCGATAGACACCGGCTCCTGCGCCGATCCGGCCGCCTCCGCGTCGATGTACTCGTACGAAGTGGTCGGAGGGATCGGGCTTGGATTCCACGCCGACGAGGAGGCGGAGGGCCAGGAGGAGGCCGAAGAGGGCGCGCCGCATCTCGGATTGGGATTCCACGGTCGTATAGAAGAAGAGATGGACGCTGAGGTCGAGGAATTGGAGGAGGTCTCCTTCGTGACGCCGAGGCAGGCTAAAGGCAAAGGGAGGCAGAATGGTGGATTTATCTCCATTGGGGGAGTCAGGATCTACAGTGAGGATACCTCGTCACCGGAATCAGAGGGGATGGGCGACTCTGATGAGGAATCAGATTCCGATTATGAGGTGAGAGATCGCAACGCCGATGTTGATAGCGATGAGGAAGATAGTGATGATGATAAGGGGGATCCGGAGTCCGATGAGGAGGGTTCAGGGTCAGACTCGGAGGAGGGTCTCAGCATTGGGGACTCATCGGTTGATGATGAGATTGTTGCCGACTACATGGAGGGGATTGGTGGCAGTGAGGAGCTATTGAGCAGTAGGTGGTTGAATGGCATGAAATTGGTTGATTCAGATGATGATGAGATGGATACGGACGATGATGAGGATGGATTCCTAAAGAAGGGGAAGGAAAAGCTTGAGGGTTATGCGCTAATGCGTGCATCTGAGCAGTATGGGATGAAGATGCCCAGCTCGTCTGAAAGGCGGAAGGGAAAGAGCACTAATGGCAGGGATTGTGACAGGGGCCTGGCTAGTATACAAGTTATGGGGCTGGAGGATGTGATGATGGTAAAGGATGCAAGGATGGCAAATCGGTCAAGTAAGGGGTCGAAGGCTTCATCATCATCTCAGCTCTCCAGGTCCTGGCCCGATGCGGCCAGGAAGAGCAAGAAATATCAGAGGGTCCCAGGTATAAAGTCTTCCATGTTTTGTGCTATTTTTCTTTGTGGTGTGACGTAAGATTGTTAGGTTGAATTTGATAGTTAATATGGAAAAACAAAGTAACTCTGCATGCCATGCATTTAGATTCTGTCTGCAAGTGAGAATCATTACTCAGTGAATTGGAAAATTTGACCTTACGAATCTCATTTTATTGTTAATTCTGTAGTTTTTGGCTATCTATTTTGGTATAGAAGATGTGAGGACTATATTTCAGTATGGAAGAACCAAATGTTGAATCTATATTTAGTTTGTATATGGAAGCTAGCTTTTGAACTTTAGTATTATTACATACTCCTCTAGCTCCTAGTTGTAAAAAGATGGTATGCTCATATAAACTGCAAAACACAGGTTATGTGTTGAAAAACCCGCCTATGCTTCGAACCAACGGTCACTAAAAGCCTTGTTTATTCATCTTTTTATTACTATATTTATGTGTGTCTGTCTCCTCGTGTGTTTAGATTTTTTTTCTAGAAAGTCATAACATTTGGCTTATGCGATTTATAGGTGAAAAAAAGAAGCAGAAAAAGGAACACATTGCAAAGAAACGCCGTCAACGGATGCTAAGTAGAGGAGTTGACTTAGAGCAAATCAATACTGTGAGTCATATAATTAGTTTTTTTTACGGAACTTGGTTTATTCTGAAGATCTTTGCAAGTTTTATCTGTTTGCTTGTTTCTAAAGCATCATAACTGGAATATTCGTGTTATAGTTCGCTATTGCCACCCAGTTCAAAATCAGTTATATGAGCATTTTATGAATATATATGATACTCCCTCCGTCCCAAATTAGTTGTCTTAGATTTGTCTAGATACGGATGTATCTAACACTAAAACATGTCTAGACACATCTGCATCTGGACAAATTTAAAACAACTAATTTGGGACGGAGGTAAAATATAATAGACAATGCTGCTCTATATCAAGTTGCAGATTAGGAGGAAAAAATGGCTCTTGTTGAAACTTAAATCTTCTGTCGTAAAATGCAGGAAAGAAGTGTGATAGTAACTAGTTCTATCAAATCATTTTCATTTTGAGTGCACTCGTGTACAATGGTGCATTCGTGTAATTTCATCTTCACATTTGTTTAGAATATACGTGATAAAAGTAATGCAGATGCTGATGAAGGTTGTACTCCCTCCGTAAACCAATATAAGAGCGTTTAGAATACTAAAGTAGTGATCTAAACGCTCTTATATTAGTTTACAGAGGGAGTATGTTTCACTTCTGTTATGTCATTATGTAGCTTTTCTAATGTTTTCAACCTGCCCATATTAACTTTGAGCTATCTTGTTTCCTGAAACTGGATTACTTCTCTTTCCAATATGCAGAAACTGAGGAAGATGGTTGTCAATCAACTTGATATGTTGTGCTTTCAGCCAATGCACTCTCGGGACTGTTCTCAGGTATGGGTGCCATTCAGTTGCTGGGTTGCTTCTTAAAGCAAAATTGTGACATTATTAAAATATATATCTCAAATCAATTTATAATCAGTTTATGTGTGTGGTCTCTGTAGAAGTGCTATTTTTTAATCCACATTGACAACAAACTGTATATGTTATTGCTTGGTAGACTGTAATCAACTTACTTGCACTATGAAGCAATTAAAGGGAAATTTAGATAGGACATAATCAAACATTAATACACTGGTGCTACATAAATTAATCAATTTATCATCCTTTTGTGCCCATATGAATTACTTATCATGTTCCTCCTTAATGTTTGTAGGTACAACGCCTCGCATCTATTTATCAATTGAAAAGTGGGTGTCAAGGTTCAGGCAATAAAAGGTAATGCTAAAGTGGAATATGAGCTTTATGCTTTCCATCAAGTAAATTATCACTGTAATAGCACTTCATGTCATCTTGAATCATGATGGATCTGGCTCATACTTTCATAATAGCACATGTTCCCATCTCTTGGATGCTGAATATTGTTAAGTAAGCTAAATATCCTTGGGATATGGTTCTGTTGCAGAACAGTAAGAAAAACACCAAATTGCAACGTGTTCGTGTCTGGTTGGAGTGCCAAAGATCTTCGTATCATTCATCGCCACCATGCCGCTGAGTGTGCATGGAATCAATTGTTTTATTATCTTTTACTTTCCAATGCCTGTGCAACTTTGACAGAATTACTGGTGTAGCTTCGTACGTATTTATTACAGTATGTTATAATCTTGAGGTAGAGAGGTGCATGACCTCTCCTGCAGTTATCCATAAGTCCCATTGTGGACAATGATGAAGGGATTAGTGGCTCACAAACCACTGTTCTGTATTGCATGGGCATTGATACGAGACGTATACCACTGACCTGCACGCCGATCGTGCTCAGTGTGAATACTGTCTAAAAAGACAAATGCGTAAGCGATGTGTCCGTGAATATAGCAACTACCGTAACACGGTTATCTTACCGTAATGGTTATGGGACAGTTTGCTGCAGGATATTGCACCTCCCATTCACAAGCATGTGTTGCAATGCACCTTTTTTTTCTGCACTTTTCATGTTTAGTCACTTTGTTGATTTCCTTGGTTTTGTTGTTTTATATATCAATTGCGGAAATGCGATTAGATAAGCGTGGAAACATAATGTTAAATGGTTAATATCATTGAATGCTGCTTCCTTTTGTCACTACCATGACCAGGTAAAATTAGTATTACATGTGGTAGTGCATTATATTTAATATTTACCCCAGTGGTTAAGTCAAATAAATAGAAAACATTACTCCACCTCTCCTTCATTTTACCCTCGATATCATTGAATAGAAAATGCATCGTATGTACCTACCCAGGCGTTGCTGTGGGAATTGGTTGCAATATATAGTTTTTGAATCACTAGCTCTCTAGCTGCTGCCCAGGACTCTTTAAAGAGATTTGCTTCACACACACAATGAGCTACCATTAGTGGGAAGCTTTATTAGATATCTCAATTGCTACAAGCTTGCATTTTACATATGGGGTGCCTGCTTCTTATATAGGCTGTAGGGGTAATGATACAGTAACCGACCTGCTACAGTAGCTGACCTCCACAGCTCACACCCTAGTTGTGTGCTCTGGAAACTACAGCTAGTTATATAGGATTTGTGTCAAATGTTGTTAAAATATTATTGTTATTCGGTACCAAGTAATCCTGCCTTACAGGTTTGTTACGGTGACATTAACTGGACAGTCTTCCATGCCATCTGCAGATGGTCAAGTTCGACTTGAGAAGGTAGGTAGTCTCTATGTTTGCATTGCTGGGACTATACTCTGTGTGATATTTCTCTTGTTTCTCAGCTATCTCTTTGCTAATTATGTGTTCACTGGTTCCAGCTTTTGGGGACTGAGCCTGAGGTCTACAGTGTCAACTGGAACAGCTCCAAAGGTCCAGCAAGAGCGAAGGGTCTTTCAGCTCCAGGGAAATTGGCGAGGCACAGTGATTCTTGTGGGAAGAACGTTCCAACGAAAAAGGTCTCATTTGCGGAGCGTCCTGTATCTTTTGTGTCTTCTGGCACGATGGCGGAAACTGCTACCGAGGCAGTAGCAGTTGGCTCAACTGCTGGCGATGTGTCATCTGAGAAGGCTGTTGGAAGTGACTCCAAGCTGGGCACCTTTGAGACACACACCAAGGGCTTCGGTTCCAAGATGATGGCGAAGATGGGATTCATAGAGGGCACTGGCCTTGGCAAAGATGGCCAGGGCATTTTGCAGCCTGTCCAAGCAATTCAGCGTCCCAAATCTCTTGGGTTAGGTGTAGAATTTGACAGCGAATTGGAGGCGGCCAAAGCAAGGTCAGAGCCACCGGCCAAAGCAAGGCCAGAGCCAGCGGCTAATGCAAGGCGAGAACTGAGTAGAAGCAGGTCAGAACCGAGGCGCAACACACGGCCACCGGAGATGTACGACTGCGGCACTTTTGAGAGGCATACAAAGGGGTTTGGATCCAAAATGATGGTGAAGATGGGGTTTGTTCCTGGTTCAGGCCTGGGGAAGGATGGCCAGGGCATTGTCAACCCCTTGACCGCAGTAAGACGACCGAAATCGCGGGGGCTGGGATCTACCGACAAGTACTAACATGTTACCACATCAAGTCTGCTTTTTTATTTATGTCTCCTGTCATGTACGTACTTGTTACGTCTTGGATCATCTAGGTGTGTGTATGCAGGGAGAGCACAACCTGTTGTCTGCGGTAATAGCAGGCGTCAGGGTTTTGATGCCCCTTTGCAGTTCAAGTAGCCATAGGATTTCCCTTGTTTACATCGCAACAAGACATTCCTGCTGTTGTTTATAATACTCATGAAATTTGTTTTCGAGATGGTGATGTTGTTATTTCATTATGATTCTCTTTTTCTAGAGAGCATTCTGATTCAGCTGTGCTATACAATTTCTCCATCGTAACTTGGTTTCGTTCCTGGGAATGTCTTCATATTTGATTGATGAAGAGCAGCCAGGGTCTATTATTATACTCAAACAATCACATGCTTTGATGTGACAAATATTAAGATGCAATTTCTTTTTTGTGGAGTTTTAGTAGAAAAAAAAGGTGGCGTTACACTTGTTCGTATGAACTGCATACTCTAGATGTCCGTCGAGGCCAGGAGAAGCAAATTACAGGACCATTCTTACAGGACGATGTATGAAGAAAAAGTTGCTCACAGGCAGTGCACCGGAGTGAATTTCTTGGGTCCCGATAACTGCCACACGTGTGGTGTATCGGGTAGTTGTGCCACACGCTTCGTGTGGCATGGACAGGAACCCGCACGACCGCGTCCGGGCGCGCAAAGGCATGGCCCGCACGTCCGGTGTGTGGCAACCCCGCCCGCACGTCCGGGCCAGAGGACCCAGCAGCCTGCACGATCCAGCCGTCCCGGCCTCTGATCGATCCCCAATCCTGACTGCCGCCATCTTCTCCCACCTCCCGAACCCCTACCTCCATCGCCGGCCTTCTCTGGTTGCCATGGCAACCAGAGCAGATCCGTAGGGCCTTCCCACCGCAAACCACACCCCTTATCTCCCCCACCCCACCCCCTCCACCCCCCACCCCCACTCCAACAACGCCCTCCAAAGATGACCAGCTAAAAGCAGGTGAATCTCCCGATCTCCCTACTGCTTCTTATCCTTCTTCTGGACAGAAAATTGCAAAATTACCGACGAAGTTGGCAACTAGATCCATCCTAAGGGGTAAAACACTACATAGGTTGTGTGTCTTCACAGTTGCTAAGCAGAATACACTAGATCTACCATGTACTACGCTAGAGATAACCGTAAGTTCTCAGTATATTGATGCACGTAGTTGGTAAATGAATGGATGTGTAAGAATCCATAAAAAGGGAGAGAAAATTGAGAAATTTGGAATAATGGGGTGTGTGAAAATTAATTGCCACTGGTGTCTAACGTCAGTTGCCACCTATCATTGTCGTCAACTGCCACCATGTCAACTTATTGCTTGCCATCCTATTATAGAGGCTGATGCCATCGAATCAAACGGATAGCTAGCACCCAGATTTTAGAAAAGATAGTGGATGTGATTGTCCTACTAGCCATGATATGTTGGTTGCCTACGCATGAAAATGTGATAGCACTGACGTGTTAACTTCTACATGCAAGCAGCACAAGGATACATTTTTTGTGGATTATTGATGCGTTCTTGTTCATGCAGTGATTGAGAGCACATTGGCAGAAACGAGACGCGGAAAAGAATGAATCACGAAGATGGCGCTGATACTTGGGGTTCTCAAAGACCAGAAACGCCCCCTTGGGATGCAGCAGAGTACAGTCAACTCATTTTTGTAGGGCCGTTGCTGCCACTACTAGAACAGTATGCAGGCATTGGTATGATGCGGGATAACAAAAGAAAAGAACATTTGCCATGTTCGCGACGATGAAGATGACATTCTACTTATGTTCTACACTGTCATTTTTTCGCAGGTTCTTATGACCAAAACACACTCAGGGGGGCTCCGTGGCAAGTTCAGTCACAGTGCGCTAACACCGACAAATGTACGGGCAGCCAACTTCAACTAGCTAATATGGCTAATCAAGGTAACGCACTCGAAAAAGAACACATACTGGTCTGGACATGAAAAATAAACTTGCAAAGGTTGGCAAAAGACTCACGAGTTTTGTCAGGGGAAAACGCAGAGCCTTCATGCAGCACGTGGCAGCAGGCAGCACCCATGTACCTGCCATCGACGTCATACACAGGTGAGTCCATAAAAAGTGAAGTTGCGGACGGTGAATTAGCAGAAGGAGCATAGTTGACAACTGCAGTTGCCATGACTGGACAACTGCAATTGCCATGAATTAATAACTGCAGTTGTCATCCCTAGACAACTATTGTTGCCCTCCCTGGACAACAGTAGTTGCCATGGAGGAACAACTGCAGTTGCCATGCCAGCACAAACTGCAGTTGCCATGTATTGACCAACTACTACGATGCTTACAGGTTATTACAGTGGTGGTACCCCGGCAAATGTCTCATGGCAAGCTTCATAGATTGCAGATAGAGCACGTCAATTTGGTGTGAGAGACCACACAAGATGGGCACATGCAGCACAACAAGGTAAGGAAAAAATTGAACCACAAAAGAGCACTACATTTGTTTTTGTGGCAAATAGCACGTGACAAAAAAGAAGATTTGTATCAGTGATGGTGGACAAAATCAAGCATAAAACGCTAACAAGTGGTTGTGTGCAATGAGTCATATATTGTCTTCGGAAATTTGCCAACTGCTAGAAGCATGTGTGCAGCACTAATGGTTGATCGCATTTGCCTAGTGAGCTCAAGCCTAGAATGCAAAGTTTTGATGCTAGAACACATTGGTTGCCATGTATTGGTAGCAGTATTTGCCATGTATGCAGGACTGCAGCTGCCATGCATATAGAATCCAAGTTTTTGTACTAAAAAGGAGCTGGTTGTCGTGCATTGGCAAACAATAGTTGCCATATTTGTTGGACTGTAGCTGCCATGACTGGAGAACTACAGTTGCCATGCATGTCCACACGCAGACTCACGGCTTGCTGTTTGAATGATGTCATGCCAAATCACTTGAAGTTGATGTTATCCGTTACAATAAACATGTTATTCAAGCAAAATCTTACGCTCGTACCCGTTTTTTCTATTACAGGGCCTACAACTACAGTGAACAGCGGCGCGGGGACATCTACTGCGGGGAGCTCTGAGCGCACGGAAGACGCGTTCCACCAGCCAACCAACAATCATGCCGCAAACAATGCTGAGTCAGAGTCGGAAATGGCAATCATTCCAGCAATGCCGACAGGCACCCCTTTGAACACAAGCACTGGCAACACTCAAGTAGATAAAACTGCCGCCGATACTGAAGTGAATGATGAAACTGATGACGAAGCACAATGGGATGAATATGGTGGGCAATCGAAGATCATGGTAGCTCAGCCACCGTACGTTGGGCAGAGATTTGAATCATTCGCAGAAGCAAAGGAATTCTACCAGACATATGCAAAGTTCCATGGGTTTGCGGTGAACACCGAATACCATAGGAAAATTAAGAAAACTAACGAGTACAGTAGAGGTGAGATGAGGTGCCACAAGGCACGAAGGAACAAGAATAGGAAAGGTGTTGCGCGTGTCGTTCCGGAACGAAAGAGAGGTATCATTCTCAAGACCGAATGCCCTGTCCGGTGTAAGCTAAATGTAGATGGAGCACAGTGGGTGGTCACTGAATATTTTGACGAGCACAACCACAAACTCATAAAGAAGTTCGACCTGGTAAAATTTCTGACCGCCCATAGAGGATTCACCCCCCTCGAGAAGAAATTCATAAAGCTGCTACATGATTGTAACGTCGGTCCATCAAGAATGGTCCAGATACTATCACTCATCCACAGCAAAAAAGGGACTCTGAGTAGCATGCCCTACATACCAGCTGACGTCACAAACCTAAAGGCAAAGTACCGTAGAGAGAGCAAGTTGGCTGACATAGAGGCCATAATGGCCTACTTCGATGAGAAAGCGAAGGAAGATCCAGATTTCTTCTACAGGATAAGGTTGGACGATGAGGACCGTGTCAGGAACATGTATTGGGTGGATGGTGCTACAAGGAGAGCCTACAAACATTTCCGAGATTGCATTTCATTCGACGCGACGTATCTCACTAATATGTACAAGATGCCATGCGCTCCATTCATAGGAATAAATAACCACAATCAGTCATTGCAGTTCGGATGCGGGCTCGTTCAAAATGAAGACACGGATGGGTACGTTTGGCTGTTCAAGACCTTCTTGGCGTGCATGGATGGACTTGCTCCGATGAACATAATAACAGACCAGGATTTTAGCATGCGTACAGGCATAGATGAGGTCTTTCCGTTGGCAGTGCACAGGCACTGCAGGTGGCACATTATAAAGAAGGTTGAGGAGACGCTAGGACCGTTCTTTGCTGACTGTCCAGAGCTGCACAGGGCATTCGAGCTATGCGTGGACCACGGCTTGACGGTGGAGGATTTTGAAAGGAACTGGATGGCCATGATTGAAACATATCAAGTCCCAGACAACGAGACTCTTGCTAGCCTGTGGGAGAAGCGAATGTACTGGGTGCCGACCTACTTCATGCAGTGCTTCTTCCCGTTTCTGCAGACTACGTAGCGCAGCGAGGGGTTCAATGCTGTTTTGAAGCGGTACGTGAGCCCTGGCAACTCATTGTTTGCCAAGCAGTACACAGCTTTGCAACAAAAAATACTGGGATCTGAGCTACAACAAGAAGCAAACACCGCGCTAAAGCAGCCAAAATTGCTAACGTATTTACCGATGGAGAGGCAAATGAGCAAGGTATACACCAACAAGATCTTTAACAAGTAAGTCAGTTGCGTTACAGTCTTATTTGTGCAAAGCACGAAGGCAATAGGTGCCATATAGAATGCAATGCAGTTGCCATGATATGTGGTTGCCATGTTTAATGAAATACGGTTTGCCATGCTTACTCAGCTGCAGTTGCCATGTTCAATGGAAATTCTGTTTGCCATGCTTAGACGGATGCAGTTTCCATGTTCAATGAAATGCAGTTGCCATGTTTAATGCACTGTACTTCCATTGGGCATGTTGGTATGCAAATGCCAATGTCAACTGAAAAATGTTATGTTGTTGCCATATCTACTGAAATGCAATTGTCATGTTTACTAAAATGCAACTGCCATGTTTGCTGAAATGCAATTGCCATGTTTACTCAACTGTAGTTGCCATGTTTAATAAAATGCAGTTGCCATGTTTTATGCAATGTGCTTCCATTGGGAGTGTTGGTGTGGAAATGACGATGGCCAGTTGAAAATGTTATGCAGTTGCCATGTTTAATGTACTGCAGTTGCCATGTCTAATGTACTACAGTTGCCATGTCTAATGTACTACAGTTGCCATGTCTTATGTGAAGGAAATATGCCCTAGAGGCAATAATAAAGTTATTATTTATTTCCTTATATCATGATAAATGTTTATTATTCATGCTAGAATTGTATTAACCGGAAACATAATACATGTGTGAATACATAGACAAACAGAGTGTCACTAGTATGCCTCTACTTGACTAGCTCGTTAATCAAAGATGGTCATGTTTCCTAACCATGAACAAAGAGTTGTTATTTGATTAACGAGGTCACATCATTAGTTGAATGATCTGATTGACATGACCCATTCCATTAGCTTAGCACCCGATCGTTTAGTATGTTGCTATTGCTTTCTTCATGACTTATACATGTTCCTTTGACTATGAGATTATGCAACTCCCGTTTGCCGGAGGAACACTTTGGGTGCTACCAAACGTCACAACGTAACTGGGTGATTATAAAGGAGTACTACAGGTGTCACCAAAGGTAGATGTTGGGTTGGCGTATTTCGAGATTAGGATTTGTCACTCCGATCGTCGGAGAGGTATCTCTGGTCCCTCTCGGTAATGCACATCACTTAAGCCTTGCAAGCATTGCAACTAATGAGTTAGTTGCGGGATGATGTATTACGGAACGAGTAAAGAGACTTACCGGTAACGAGATTGAACTAGGTATTGGATACCGACGATCGAATCTCGGGCAAGTAACATACGGATGGACAAAGGGAACAACGTATGTTGTTATGCGGTTTGACCGATAAAGATCTTCGTAGAATATGTAGGAGCCAATATGGGCATCCAGGTCCCGCTATTGGTTATTGACCGGAGACGTGTCTCGGTCATGTCTACATTGTTCTCGAACCGTAGGGTCCGCACGCTTAAGGTTACGATGACAGTTATTATGAGTTTATGCATTTTGATGTACCGAAGGAGTTCGGAGTTCCGGATGTGATCATGGACATGACGAGGAGTCTCGGAATGGTCGAGACATAAAGATTGATATATTGGACGGCTATGTTCGGACATCGGAATGGTTCCGAGTGGTTTCGGATAATACCGGAGTGCCGGAGGGGTTACCGGAACCCCCCGGGAGTAGTAATGGGCCATATGGGCTTTAGTGGAGAGAGAGAGGGGCGGCCAGGGTGGGCCGCGCGTCCCCTCCCCCTCTGGTCTGAATTGGACTAGGAGAGGGGGGGGGGCGGCGCCCCCCTTTCCCTCTCCCTCTCCCCCTTCCTTTCCCCCTCCTAGTAGGAGTAGGAAAGAGGGGACTCCTACTCCTACTAGGAGGAGGATTCCTCCTCCTGGCGCGCGCCCCAGGGCCGGCCGGCCTCCCCCCTTGCTCCTTTATATACGGGGGCAGGGGGGCACCCTAGAACACACAAGTTGATCATTGAGATCGTTCCTTAGCCGTGTGCGGTGCCCCCCTCCACCATATTCCACCTCGGTCATATTGTAGCGGTGCTTAGGCGAAGCCCTGCGACAGTAGTACATCAAGATCGTCACCACGCCGTCGTGCTGACGGAACTCTTCCCTGAAGCTTTGCTGGATCGGAGCCCGGGGAACGTCATCGAGCTGAACGTGTGCCAAGAACTCGGAGGTGCCGGAGTAACGGTGCTTGGATCGGTCGGATCGTGAAGACGTACGACTACATCAACCGCGTTGATATAACGCTTCCGCTTTCGGTCTACGAGGGTACATAGACAACACTCTTCCCTCTCGTTGCTATGCATCACCATGATCTTGCGTGTGCGTAGGGAAATTTTTTAAATTACTACGTTCCCCAACATTATGTACTATATTTGCCATGTTCAAAGTACTATATTTGCCATGTTCAATGTACTGTATTTGCCATGTTCAAACAAAATGTATTTCTATTTCCATGACAACATAAGGTGCTATAAAAAAAGAGCGCACGATAATTTAACAGAAAACACACGAAACTTGCAGATTCCAGGAAGAAATAAAGCGTGCCAGCATGTTCACGGCTTTCCAGGTGGACGAACATACGTTCAAGGTGTGTTCTATTTTGGGCATGTCAGATTCGAAACCTGAAGACCCAGACAAAGGAAGGAACTACTTCGTGAAAGCCTCGATCGGCCAAGGCGAATACTACTGCCAATGCTGCAAGTTTGAACGGGACGGCATTGTGTGATGTCACATACTAAAAGTAATGGACATGAACGCTCTGACACGGATGCCCCGCCATTTCATAAGGCGGCGATGGACTTGGGACGCTGACGAGCGTTGGCGCCGCAGACAACAAACGCAGTTCTGGCTGTGCATGACGAGAGACCTGAGTCAACCATGGAAGCCGTGAGGCATGTTGTGCTGACAAAGAACTATGCTGAGCTAATTGATGAAGCGTGCAAGAGTGATGAGACAGCGAGAGTCGCAGAAAAACACAGGAAGGCCCTGAAAAGAGAGCTTGATGAGATCAAGAAGAGGAAAGCTGAGGAAGCCTTACACAGGTTCCCCCGCACATCAAGTGTGCCTTCGTCCACGGGGCCATCATCTGAAAACTCGGAGATAGGATCTGGAACAGCAAGCACACAAACCCAGGTCAGGAACCCGCCCCGTTCCATCACAAAGGGGCGTCCAAAAGAGATAAGGTACAAATCGGGATTGGAGATTCAAGCAAAACACAAGAAAACGAAGAAAGGGACGGGCAATCCGTAAGCAAAATTGGGGCGCTGTGACATGGTCCTTGGGGACATTTTGTTTTGTAACCTAGATGTTGTGAATTTTTTCTAGAAATGGGAGACTGACTCTTGAGGGGCATCAGAAGTTGCAGGAAAATGCATTGAATGGGTAACTGCAGTTGCCATGTTGTGTGTACTTGATCTGTCATGTTATATGTGTTTAATCTGCCATGCTATTTTGTACTAAATATGCCATGATATTTTATATTGTATCTATCATGGTAAATATACTGGGTCTGCCATGTTAATTATACTCAATCCGCCATGTCAAGTATACTGGATCTGCCATCTTGTTTATGCCGAGCTGCCGTGTTCTTTGTACTGAATCTGCCCTGTTAGCTGTACTGAAAAATGCCATGTTATTTGTAATGACTCTACATCGCGTATATTTTCATGATAATTTGACACGCTTTAGTCACACATGCTGTGTTGTGTGTAATCTTTGGGAAACAAAGTTGAAAAAGCGTAACGTGCATCAACCGCAGAAAAGGTTACGGCTACATGATCAAAACTACCATGGTAGCCCGTGCAGTTAGCAATGAAAAAGAAGAAGCAAACAGCCAAATGAAAAACGACGATGACTTTTAATAACCATGTCTGATGAACTACAATTGCCATGTTTTAGAACATAGCGCACGCATTTGAAGCAGCAACCTCGTGGTGCGAATAATAAAACCACAATAATAATGATAAACATAAAATGTATCTACTATCACGCCTGAAATAGGTTCACATCCACACAAAATATTACAGAAAATATTCAAATGTCACTCACAAACCACCACTGCGTACTAGGCTACTCGGGGTTGCAGTCATAGCATAACACACAGACATAGTTTTTGAGAAGAACAAAAGGTAGTACCTTACATTCCTCGGCAATAGAATGTAAGGTATGCATCCGGTGTGTAACGCCACGTGATCACTTGTACTTCTTGATGACTTTCTTGACAGCTTCCTCCACGAACTCACGTGCTCCGGACCGCTTGTTGAAATCTTCATTCATCAATCAGTTCCATGTGTAAAATTTTCGGAGCTCAACGACCGTTGCAACTGTGACAGTGGGAACAATTCTACCTTCCCACTTTGCAAGGTATTCCAACGTGTGAAAGCCACAGTCCGTCCTGCACAAGAAAAAGAGTCAGGTGAACTCGCAAAAAGGACAGACATAGCAATGATAAACTTTAATTCAGATGTAACAACAACGAGGGGTGGGATTGATGTAAATGGCACATGAAGGGGGGGGGGGGGGGGTAGGAAATTACGTGTTGCCTTGATTCGTAGTCGCCACGTACTCAATCGGGAAATGTCTGATATGGACATTTGAGTTTTCATAGTGACGGTTCCATGTCTCTTTGAGGTTGTTGATGAAGAATTCAGCATGCGAAGTAAGGTCTGCATCGGCTACCGAACGCATCGAATCAAGCACCTCAAAGCGTTGGTTCTTCAGGTTAAGACATATCACGTAGTGGTGACCACACTTGTCGTGTGGGTCGTGCGGTGCAAGCTCCTGGAACATGGGGAACATGACTTGCATGTAAAAGTGAAGGAAATGAGAAGCAGAGTTCACATGAAGAACAGCAGAGGGACAAAAAAAGTAGAATCACGTAGAATGTTTAGTTATAGTGGGTAGTTGAAAGAAAGTTGCCGTCCATGTATGAACAAAATTGGCCGTGTATTTTACTTTGAAGTTGCCACATAGTTTGCACGGGATGCAAAAATCAAAAAGTCAGTTTGCACGACAGCTGATGCCGCATGAAATATCTGCCACATAAACAGAGTGCAGATAATGGCAAAAAACCATACCATGTGAAAAAAAGTGCAAACAGGGAAGGAGTACTCACATATTTCTTCAGTGTGAGCTTGAATTGACCGTGTTGAGCAAAATTCTTCCTCAGGATTCTGTGGTGGAAGTCACCATCCCATATTTTGCAGGTCACACTGTAATGCATGATTTTTTTGTCGGGAGACATATCCATATGCTTGTTGATGTAGTCAATCCCGCATGCAACTACATTCGTCGACATTTTACCGTTTGGCCTCACGGACTCGGCAAGATCACCCAGGTCGACGTACGTCGCTTCGCATTGAATGACCTTGGTTCTGTCCAAACATGAGCTGTATGAAAATGATATAACATGAAAGAATCATGTCTACTAAGTAAAAAAGGAAGAACTAAAACGTAAGCGGATCATATATAGAAAGTAGAAAAAAATATGAATGGTAGAAAGAGCAAAGCAAAATGTGGTCATTACGCTTTCAGCTCCTTCATGTGCTTGCTGCCGGCCCTCGCATTTCCAAATCGCTTGACAATATCGTACAGCTGGGTCTGTTCCTTTGTGGCCCTGACTTCGGGCTCGTAGTCTTCCGCCGGAGGTGGGTGAACTACCCTCTGCTGCCTCACAGAACTAGGGGTGGCACTCCTAGTGGTATCCTCAGATACCGTATCTGCAGGCACATTGGAACTTGATTGCCCCTGACCTCGTGAGGACCTCCTCTGCAATGCTGCCTCCTCGATCCTGCGGTAAGCTTCATCAAGTGACGGTGAAATCTCCTCACGGGTACCTTCAAGGATAAAAAAAGTGGGTTAGGATACCTGGAAAACAAAACAAATGGAATGTGAAAAGATAGGGTGCATGATGTGAAATATAGGTACAAAAAGTAGGGAGTTGCCATGTGGAGGCAAATCCAGTTGCCATGTGTAGTGCACTGTAATTGCCATGTGACAGCAACTACAGTTGCCATGTTGTGTCAACTCCAGTTGCCATGTTCTTGTCGAATGGAAAATGCAGCATGGAAACAAAAATACAGGTGACATGGTGCAGCAAATCCAGTTGCCATGTGTATTGCACTGTAGTTGCCATGTGACAACAACTACAGTTGCATGTTGAATCAACTTCAGTTGCCATGTGATTGCCGAATATAAAATGCAGCATGGCAACAAAAAAATGTAGGTGACATGGTGCAGCAAATCTAGTTGCCATGTCATCACATAACAGTTGCCATCACAAGTGAGAACCCCAAAAAAATGCTTGGGACAAAAGTCAGACTACACAGATGTATACAAGAAAATGATAAGCACATAAGAAATGTACCTTGGACGATCGGCTCTGCAAACTTGACAGCCTTCCTGCCCTCGACCATTGGCTGCGCCATCATTGCGGGCATGCCTCCTGGGAAAGCAAAGGCAACTGGCATAGGATCTGGCACTACTGGTTGATCTTGACTAATGCCAAGGCTGAAGCTCGGTGGGGTGAAGGCCATTGGGTGCCTCTCATGCCTACTGGCCGGACCGCAAACAACTTGCGGGGCAGAATCCAAGGGTGAAAGATCAACAAACATATCTGAATCGGTCGCTACAGAATGATCGGGCTTATTTGTAGGGCGGGGCGTGTTGTCAGCGGTATCAGCCGCAGCTTCCTTGACAATCTTCTTGTTTGGGCTGTAGGGGACACCAACATTGACTGGGAGCCTGGAAGTGCGCAGATTTAAGCCGGGGATTTCCACTGCGGGTAAAGGCGCAGTCTGCTCTGGACGTTCACCTACGTCACTCGTGCCCGGCTTGACACCTGCATCAGTTGTGCTCCGGTCTTCCGGTTTCTCCATCACATTGCTTTTGGCAGGTGGCGGGAACAGTGTGGACGCAGGAACATAACCAGACTCATCTCTGCTGCTCCTAGCTACAGCTGGTGCGTTGGGTATGTCTGTTGATTGCTTGCGGTGGCTACGACGCCTCGGTGGAAGGCCAGCACGCGAAACAGTCGCCTTAGCAGTATCTGCACCGACAGGAGCTGGAGCTGTTGTGCCAAGACTCTCACCTATAGATGGCATATCATTATGAACTGCCGCCTCGGCCACTTCTATCGTGGACACAGGAGTGCCACCACGCACGCGCTTGGAATCAGTGTCAGATGAGCGGGAATCTTCCTTGCTTAGGTTGGTCTTGGGAGCGTCCACTTCAACGCTTGCTGATGGGGTGGCATGGCTCACAGCAGCATCCTTCATTGCCAGAAGAGTTGGCAATATTTCAGCTGTCCTGGCAGATACCGACGCGTCACTCCCTGATGTACGGATGCTTGTTGTTCTAACCTGCACATCTACAACCGGCGGAGATGGTCGGCCACTTGCGTCAGAGTTAGTGGGAACAGTTGACGGTGCAGCAGCAGTTTTGTCGACTCATGAACATCTGAGTTGCCCCCTGTTGACAACTTTGAATGAAGGCGTTCGAGTGGGTCCCTAATGATATGCTTGGCCTCGCGTGTAGTAGTCTCCTTCACCCTGCAAAAAAGAAAGCACATGAAAACGGTATTAAAAATGAACAAAAATATATTTGCCATGGTATAAATCTAAAAAATTGAAAAATAGGTGGAAAAGCTGGTAGTTGCCATGTAAGGGGAATATGAGTTGCCATGTGGCATAGTTAGCAGTTGCCATGAAAATCCAGCAAGAGTTGCCATGCTAGCCAACTTGAAGAATGATAAAAATGTCTGATCTGCCAGGAATGCAATTTCAAAACTAGGTATGGGATGAGCACAGAAGCCAATGGAAAGATGGCAGTTGCCATGTAGGTACAATAAGAGTTGCCATTTGGCCTAGATAGCAGTTGCCATGTAAAAACAAGCAGGAGTTGCCATGCAGTTAAAAAGGAAGGAAAATCATTTGAAAAACAACAGTTGCCATGTGGGGACGATGACAGAAGCCCATGTGGCAAGCTGAACGGATGCATTGAAAAATAAAAAATATAGCACTATGTCAATGAAAGCACATGGAAAACCTACTTCTTGACTGGCTTTCTCAGGTCTGGCAACACGACAGGATCCCCGGTGTTGGACGTCGTCGTACGAGGAGATAACCTGGTGGAAGGGGTGTCACCAGCAATGGGGGCACCTTTGTTCAACCGAGAAGAAACACGGGTTGGCGTTGGTGCCTGTTTCTTCGTAACTGCTCGTCCACCAGCTGTCGCCTCACTGCACGTATAAGATGGAGGAAAAAAAGGTGGCAATTGTCAGACAGCAAATCTCGTTGCCGCGCTTAGCAAAAACAAATGCAAAAAGGGATCAGTCTGTTCCAAAATATAGACAAAACAAAAAACAAAAATTAAAGTCGAACCTCCTCCTAGCAGCTACGGGATCGGTCCTAGACCTCTTGCCAGGAGAACCCTGCCCAACATCCTCTGGAGCCCTTCCCCTCTTTGATGGCAACACCCCCTCGCCTCTCGCAGCCGTATGTTCTTTGACTTTCTCCGGTGGGGGGACATCTGGTGCATCCTTGACCTTCTTACCACCTGCACGAACTTCAACATGTTCATCATCATCGGTGTCCTGTTGCACGTGCTCCATGTCATTGTCGTCATCCTTGCTGAGACCAGCGTCTCCATCTAGTTCATCTTGTGTGTTAGCAAGCTCTTGGGAACTGTTGTAGTCATACCGGCCACGACAACCAATTGGCCGATGTGTCCGTTCTGGGACAAATGTAGTGAACTGCCTCGCAACCGCGTCGCTGTCGAAGCCATTAAGGGACGTCCACCCCTCAACCAACTTCCCGAGCAAGCCGGTCATTCCGGATGCAAACTGCCCAATTAGATGCTCAACAAGTGCCCTCGCCTGTGCACGAAACAAGAAGCAACAATAACCAACCATATTACAGTCACTTGCACGACATCAAAAATAATCCAAGGCAACCATAGATATATATCTTTGATTACCTTAGTAGGGCAAGACGGAGCTGAGTGCACGTCCATCCACTTTCCAAAGTTTTGAGGCCCCCCAAACACGCTGTAGTCTATAGCATGCTTGGCCATCAGCTGGAAAGAACCAAAAAAATAGCTAGGATGTAAGAGAGAGAATGATGAACACTGACTAGCAGTTCATGTGTTGCAAATACAACAAAAAAAGAAGACACGAATATAAGTTTCAACACGAATGACAGAGTTGCCATGTGGAGTGAGACATGGATACCATACGCAGACAGCCATGGCTGACAAAGGTAGTCATCTCTTGTTAACCACAGACGGTTGCCACATGACGATATGTTATGTCGCAAAAATTTGTAAGAATGCCGTGTAGAGAAAGAAACCAGAACTAACCTGCAGTTTTCCATATTTGGTATCAGTTACCCTGTCTGCAGCAAGCACAGCCTTGACATCATCGATAGTCCACGCAGAAACAACAAACTTGTGCGTAGGCGGCGAGCCTCCTGTCCCAGTGAAATCCACGATGGACAGATCAAGACAGTCGACGTACATGAGCTAATGTACAAAAATTTTAAAAAGAAAGAAATATCAGTTGCGATCATGGTATTTTGCAAAAAAAACAGGATAATATATGTTCCTACGATCATCAAGTTGAAGTGCATGAAAAGAGAAAAAGAAGAAGTTACCATCTGTATGTGCTAGTTGCCATCATAGTGTGATGGCAGTTGCCATATTGTCATGATGGCAGTTGCCATATTGTCATTATGGCAGTTGCCATCTTGTTATGATCAGGTTGCCATGCATGAATAAAAGGTGTTAAAAGAGTGTTCACAGAAAGGACTGGTAAAAAAATACCATTAAATGCAGTCGACAACCCTTCTGGTACATCTTGCTTGAGAATGCATCATGCAGGAAGTCGGCAATGAACTTACACCAATTCATGTTCTTCACATCTTTCAATTTCACCTGCACCGCACAATTTTCAGGACAACGAGTTGCCGCATCAGAAATCAAATGAAAAAAAACATCAAAAAACACTGGCAGTGACTAGCTTGCACATGACATCGGAGCAAAAAAATTGAAGGAAAATAATGTAGTAAAGATAGATCATTCACTAGGATGGGGAAGCATTTGTTGCTTGGGCGAAGAGAAGTGGTCGGCGCGAAAATAGCTGAGATGAGGTACATGAGTAGTTTCATCTTAAAACCTCGCCATGGGTTGTCATGGCCTGCAGCGAATCTGCCAGTACAGACGTGTTCGGCATGGATTCCAACACAGGAAACAAACGGGGGAACAACGCTTCCTCGATCTTGTTATTGACCTCATACGGGACTTTGGTTTGTCCACGGGGCACACCCAAAGTGCAGAACACGGATTCCTCGTTCAACGACAGTCTTCCACGTCCCAGAATCACAAATTCCCTGGAGGCGGGGTCGTAAATCTCACCAAGCCAGTCGCATACAGGGTTGACTAGATTCGTGCACCTGACATTCATCAAAGCCTGCATACCCATCTCAGTAGCAGCTCCCTTCTGATTGTCGGTAAATCTGTTAGTCAATGAAGTCAGTCGTTCCTGGGAGGCCCTATTGCGAGTATGTTTCTTCTTCTACAAAAAACAGACAAATGATCAGTTGTTGCCATGTTTTCACTGTCATGAAATTTTAGTTCATGACAGACAACTGCAAGCTCGAGGTGGCAACCAATAACATATGCAGGAGGAAGAGGGTGTGTGGACAGTTACCTCGTCGCCCTCTTTTCTCCGTCCAGTTGCCCGATTCTGCTGTGGTGGATCCATGAAATCATCATCATCGTTTTGATGATCGCCGCGAGCCATTCTGCTGAGGTAAGAACATACCAAATTGTCACGGTGGAAATGAAAATGCAGGAAGTAAGCAGTTGCCACCTAACAGAATGTCCTTGCCGCATGGGCTCGAGTGAAAATGTCAACTAGTGAATGCAAAATATCACATGAACACGCACGCACCCCCCTATGATTGTCGAAAACGTAAATGTGGCAATTAAGCACATTGGTTACATTTGAAAAAATGTACAGATCGTAAATGCACTTAAAAACAAAATGTTGAAGTTGCCATGTTAGCACAAGATAGTACGAAAGAAAGTCACAAAATCCTCCACTGCACAAACCTAAGATGTGGCAGCTCACACCCTGTCCTCATAGAACAATGACTTGCCATGTGTTCAATGGCAAAAATGTGCTAGGTTGAAATTGCCATGTTAAAACGCAACACAAAATTCAAAAAAGCGATGAAAAACATCTAATGAACAACCTGAAATTGCCACAGTGTGTTCAGATATCACAAGTCATCATGGCAAAACACGAAAATTGCGTCTGCCGTACAATGAATTTGCCACATTATACTGACTGTAACATGGCAACAGACATGCTGTGTTCAGACAAATACTTGCCACATGGAAAACATATATATGGCATCTGACACAATTGATGTGCAAATTAGTTGCCATGTTATGCAGCCAATTTGCCACATTATCCTGTCTACAACATGGCAACAGCCACAGTGTGTTCACAGTCTATTTGCCACAAGAATATACTATCCAAGTGGCAACAGACACAATTGATGTGCAGATTAGTTGCCATCCAGTGCAATTGGTTGCTGAAACTGCAGTGACTACCGATTTACTACACTTTACCATTCCTATGGTGTGGCAACTATCACAATCATTCAGCAAAAATTAGTTGCCACATGGAACACATGCTTGTGGCAACTATCACAGTCATTCAGGAAATTAGTTGCCACATGGAAAAGCATGTTTGTGGCAACTATCACAGTCATTCAGGAAATTAGTTGCCATACAGTCATGATAGTTACTCAAACCACCACGTTTGCCTTCATACTGAAGTTTGAAAAACAACTAACAAGATCTAGGGTTCAATGGCAACTATAATGACTTGAAATTCATCCCCAAAATTCTCCCCGAACTGATCGCAAATACCAATTCGAAGCAATGCGCAACTATCAGATCGGAAAACAACGACCAATCCCAAGGCACAACCAGTGTGTGTCTCCGGACAGGCAGAACCACACCGGCGAGACCGCCACTGCGGCGGCGACGAAACTGCCGAGTGCCACCGAAAACGGCAAGCACAGGACTCCGCCCGCCGGCGCATCGGCAAATCGCCTGAATCTCTACGAATCTCGAGCGAAGCATCGAACACAGAGGGAAGGGGAGAAAAATGCAGGCAAGAATTGTGAGAGTGGGAGCGAGCATTACCTTCAATCTGTAGGCGCTCCAGCGAAGCCGCTCCGGCCCGGCGAGCACCACCGACGGCCGCGAACGCCGTCGACTCTTTCGCCTCCGCCGTCGCCTTCTCCCCTCGTCTTCTCCTCCAATCGTCTGAAATGCGAAGTGGGTTGTGCGAGTAACTGTGGGGATGAGTAAATGGAACCGTGAGGGGGAGGCGAGCAAAGTGCGTGGCATGTTTGATGTCAACCACGGTCTGCGCGTGGCGTGCTGGCGCATAGCAGTTCCATCGCACGCCCCCGAGT
This sequence comes from Aegilops umbellulata, assembly GCA_032464435.1. Lineage (NCBI taxonomy): Eukaryota > Viridiplantae > Streptophyta > Magnoliopsida > Poales > Poaceae > Aegilops > Aegilops umbellulata. The sequence goes on from CP136054.1 coordinate 70,210,524, forward strand.
GGCAACCGCTGACCGCGGGGGGGGGGGGGGGGGCAACCAACGTGCGGGCGAACTATGTCACACACCACTCACGCGCCTTGTCCTATGTGGCACAGAAAATCGGCCAGATTGTGCCAAGATTCGTGCATATAGTACTGGACGGTGATGGATGCGTGTGGTCGAGATGGTCAATGCCCACACGTGTGGGCGTTAACATTTCCGAATTTCTTTATTATAGATAAAAAGCAAGAAGTAGCTGTACTGATAACAAACAATGGCAAATTATCTACTCCCTCCATTTCTAAATATGGCACAGTACCCATACGTTGCTACAAAACCGTAAAGAAAAAGGAATTACCACTGACTTAGAGCATCTCTAGCCGCCCCCTCAAAACGCGGAGGTCGCTCGTTGTCTCAGATACGGACCGAAAACCTCCATGGAAGAACAGAAACTGTAAATAAAACAGTTAATTTTGAATTCAAGACTTCGGAAGAAATATAACGAGTTCATAGTTCTTGATCACCATACATAGTTCATACATACACTAAATTACACTAAATAGCTAGGAGGATATGCGGCCACCGTGACCCTGCAGCCAAAAATTGGCTCACCGGAGCCATCCGAATGCGGTGGCGATGCTGCGGCGGCGGACATCCTCAATCGTCGTCGTCGGAGACGAGGTCGACGTAGATGTCGTCCTGCACCTTCTTCTCGCGGTTCCATGCGTCCTGGTTGTCAACGAACTCCTTCTCCTTCGCGAGCCCCTGGTCGAGGAGGACGTCATCGAGGCCGGCAAGGGATCGCCGGCGCTCCTCCTCCTTCTCCCGCGCACTCCGCGCGATGATTGCCCGCTCAAAGATGTCCGCCTCGGTCGGGGAAGGAAATCCTCCGGCCCGATGACTCTACCGCCCCGCAGCACCAGCTCCGCCTCGAGCTCATGCTTCACCACGCGAAGGACCGAGAGATCCACCGGCTCCCGTTTCACCAGTGTAAGGAGCGGCGTGCGAGGACTCGACCCCCCGGCGGCGGAGCTGCCCGTGGAGGAAGAGCCCACGCCAGAGAAGATCCGCCCGTGCCGGCAGTCGTACTCCTCCGTCTCACGGTGGAGGAGCAAGTTCGGCGGCTGGAAGCCACGGTTGGTGTATCTCTTCGCCGCATGCTTCCTCGCGCCGTCCGCTCAGACACACGACTGGTGCTCAGGGTCGTCGCTCCCGCCGGAGCTGCGGCCGGAGCTCCACATTCCGCCCCACATGGTGGCGTTCGGCGGAGGGATTGGACTCATCGGCGACGAGAAATAGAATGGGGGATTGGGGAATCTCGAGGAATCGCGACGGCAGGGGGATAGGTGTTCGACCGGTGTCGGCGCCGCGAACTCGTAGATATACCACGTCGTGAGGGGGGGGGGGGGGGGGTTTGCGGGCCACCATAAAATGTTTTACGGGCCGGGCGGGTATACGAGCTCTCTTCTAGCCAAAAAATTGGGCCGAGCCCGTATAGTCGCCGAAATTTTGTGGGTCCGCGCGTTTTGAGGGGTCTGCTAGAGATGCTCTTAGGAGGTCATCAAAAGATGGCGGTGTCTTGCGACTATTGCTTGGTTCACGATTAAAAAGAGAGCGTGGATATAATAAAAGATCATGTTGCAATCGCTAAAGAGTCTTGAGCGGCCTTAATTAGTAGGTCCTTTGCGACATACCATTTTGAATTTGGAACATAGAAAAATAGTCGTGAGTAAGTTTAATGCACAAGATCATGGATTAGGTAGGAGGACAACATCTATGGCCGTGTTGAATTGCAGTTTGTTTGCCATCTTCTGCTATGACATGGAACCGAAAGAATTGGTTCGGCGAAGAAACTAAAACCAAGACCATGATTTTGAATTGGAGTGCCATACTTCCATTTATAATTTGGGTGTTTACAAGAGTGTTATTCTCACGTTAGGGTAGCAGTGTATTTGTTTATTTAGGAAAAGTCTCACACCTTGTAAAAGTAACATTTGTTAATTTATAGTCTCACATGTGGGTAGTGCATTTGTTTATTTGTGTAGTCGCACATGTGAACTCACCATCAACTCCAACCTTTATAAGTAGGAAAGATAAGACCGGAGATTGCAAGGCGGATCACATATGAATGTATATACACGTATTTTACTGTGTAAACGCACTCATTTTGCTCCGTACATAGTCTGTATTAAAATCTCTAAAAAATATATATTTAAGAATGGGGGGAGTATGACCCAAACTAGAAGGTGACACACGCTTTACCGTGTTGTCGTTCAGACATGAGTTAAGCCCTCCTTTTTGTTCGACATGATATTATTGTTGTTGGCTTCGTTATGTGTTTCACATGAGTTAAGCTGACTTTTAATTGCACTGATAATTTTTCCTTTTCTATTGGCTTTGCTCTTGCTTGATAGAGCCAATATCTATCCACGAGGTGAACTAAATTGTTTTAATTAATGGTTATGATATTCTCCTGTGTAACACAAATATCAATATATGAGTGTCACCTTTACTTGGGAATGGAAGTAAGAAAATCACGCATGAGCGATCCACTCCTTTATAGGTGGGAAGCGAACATTCTTAGAGAGCTTAGAATCTTAAAAGTTATGATAAAGGGAAATAAAAATTAAAAATTTCAGCAAAAGTATAAGAAAAAGTTCAGGCCAACCATTCTTGGGCAAAACTTCCAAACAAATAAAAAATTGAACCAACACTGCTGATCAACGAACAGGCAAGCCGGCCAGGAAAAGATTTAAGACCTAGACCATGCAAACTAATAGAACTTACCAACACAATCCAAATTTATACAAACCAAACTCCAGCCGGAATCAACAAAAAACATTTTAAAACTTTGGGTTAAACTCATTAGCTCCAACTAAACCAAGCCATCAATTTGAAGTAGACATCAACACATGAGCAAGCAGCGACCAGCTCTTGACGTCAATTAGTCCCTTGCAACAAGCAGCTATTGACATAGATTAGAGCAACTACAACATGCTGATCCAAACTGTCCGCGCATGTCCGTTCGCGTCCAAATGAATGAAAACACCAGTCATACGCGATGAACCAAACCCAAAAGCCGTCCGCTCACTATCCATCTAGACGCATTTGCGGCCCAAATTTTCGCCCGATTTACGTCCACGTTGACACGAGACGGACGCATCCAACGTCCGCTCGGTGTCCGCCTCGGGCCCGCATGTCGGCCGCACAACTACGCGTCCACCTAACCCGGGCCCGCATGATAGCATCTGGAAGCATACGGCGTGCTCGTCCTTTTTTATGCAAGCGAGAGGGGGGTGGGTGATGGAAATATGTCCTAGAGACAATAATAAAGTTGTTATTATTATAATTACTTATTCATGATAAAGTTTTATTATTCATGCTAGAATTGTATTGACCGAAAACTTAAATACATATGTGAATACAATTTTATTATTGTCTCTAGACTAGCTCGTTGATAAAAAATGGTTAAGGTTTTCTAAGCAAATACCGGAGAAATACCTTGTGTGCTATCAAACGTCACAACGTAACTGGGTGATCATAAAGTTGCTCTACAGGTATCTCCGAAGGTGTCTATTGAGTTGGCATGAATCAAGACTGGGATGTCACCCCGTAATGACGGAGAGGTATCTCTAGGTCCTCTCGGTAATACAACACCACAAGAAGCTTGCAAGTAAAGTGACTAAGGAGTTAGTTATGCGATGATGTATTACAGAACGATTAAAGAGACTTGCCGGTAACGAGATTCAACTAGGTATGGAGATACCGACGATCGAATATCAGGCAAGTAACATACCGACAGACAAAGGGAACTACATATGTTGTCATAAAGGTTTGACCGATAAAGATCTTCATAGAATATGTAGGAACCAATATGGGCATCCAGGTCCTACTATTGGTTATTGACCGGAGAAGCGTCTCAGTCATGTCTACATCATTCTCAAACCCGTAGGGTCCGCACGCTTAACGTTCGTTGACGATATTGTATTGTATGAGTTATGTATGTTGGTGACCGAATGTTGTTCGGAGTCCCGGATGAGATCATAGACATGACGAGGAGCTTCATAATGGTTCGGGGGTAAAGATTGATATATAGGATGATATGGTTAGGCCAAGGGGTCAGGCCCACGAGGCTTTAGGTCGGTGCAAAAGGATGTTTTGCAGAGGTTAGGGACCAAACGCCAGAGAGCCTCGTGTCTGGCCCTGGGCCAGACGCCGAGGCCGATGGCGTCTTGACCAGATGCCAAGGACTGTGGCGTCTGGTCCTAGAAGTCCGAGAAGGACTCTTCCTTGCGGTCAAAACCGACTTTGAGGAGGCTCTTACTCCAAGTTTCGACCCCAGGGCTCAACATATAAATAGATGGGCAGAGCTAGCACACAGAACGCATCAAGATACACCAAGCCGTGTGCCGGCAACCCCGACCCTCTAGTTTATCCTCCGTCATAGTTTTCGTAGTGCTTGGCGAAGCCCTGCGGAGATTGTTCTTCACCACCACTGTCACCACACCACCGTGCTGCTGGAACTCATCTACTACTTCGCCTCTCTTGCTGAATCAAGAAGGCGAGGACACCATCGAGCTGAACGTGTGCTGAACGCGGAGGTGTCGTATGTTCGATACTTGATTGGGACGGATCGTGAAGGTGTACGGCTACATCAACTGCGTTGATAAACGCTTCCGCTTAGCGATCTTCAAGGGTATGAAGATGCTCTTCCCCTCTCGTAGCTATGCATCTCCATGGATAGATCTTGCGTGTACGTATAATTTTTTTTGTTTTCCATGCAACGTTCCCCAACAGGGGGGGGGGCTCATCCACTTCTCCTCTCCCCGTCCACATCTGGCCATGCTCGCCCCCTCACCCTGACAATGCAAATGCTTACAATGGCTATCTTCGGCAAGAGCAACGACAAGCTTGATGATGGCGCCAACTCGTCCCGTGCACCGCCTCCACCTCCACAGACACCGCCCTAGTCAGCCTACGCAATGGATCCGCGTGCGGCTAGTGGTCGCCGATCACGGGACCGGCTATACATTCTGATGCACCAAGCGCGCTGGCACTAACACTACCGCTATCTGCTGCCATGGTCGAATGCTAACCTCCCACAAGACTGGCACCTTGACCCGCACCACATCCCGGTGCCGGCGGTGCCGTGGTTGGCTCGGGCGCACGTGTAGGAGGTGTGCAAGAACCGCACCCTCCTGACGCCAGAGAAGCGACACAACCCTGCCTACCCATTAGACTCCCCCAACTGGGAGGCCCAGTTCGCCATGGAGCACGACGTGGCCTGCCGTGGCGGCGTGTAGCTCAACCCTGGGTTTGAGTCGCCGCCCCCAGAGGTGGTGTCGGAGGAGGAGGTGGCCTACCAGCCGCATTGGAGGCGATGCTCTAGCATGCCCTGGAGGAGAACCAGCACGAGGAGGACACACTTTGGGACGGCTTGGAGGAGGCCCTCGCGCTATCGGTGGCGGGGGCCTGCGCTTATGCCCCGCCGCTTCCAAGCCCAGGGCTGAGCCCGAGCACACACTGGCGCTCACGCTCACGCCCACGCCCACACCGCCCGTGGAGCCCGAGTCCGAGATGGATGCATGGACCAACATCTTCCGTGAGTGGGTGAGTGCACCTCCCATCCCGCTAGGCGCCACACCAGAGCAAGAGAAGGCCTACCTGAAGCACCGGCGATAGCTCCACTTGTCGAAAGAGCGCGCCAAATGCAGGCCGAGCACGAGGAGGAGGAGCGCCATACCGGCTGGGCACGGGAGGTAGAGGAAGAGCGCCAGGAGCGGGAGAAGGAGGAATGCGCGCGTCGCGCATCAATGTTGCCAGCGGAGTAAACGCGGGAGGCGTCTTCACGAGAGGCGTGAGATATGAAGGCTTAATGTATTATAGTCAAGACACTCAGCTAGGCTTAAACAGGCTACAGTAATTTGTAAAACGTATGTAAGTAATACAAATAATGTTCAAATTTTGTGTGTTCCAAATATTTTATATACAACCAATAATTAATTAGTAAATAAAACACTTAAATATACACATGTATATTATATCAAATATTTTTAATGAATATGAATATTTTTATACACTCATGGCTCATATTTGAATTATTAAACAGAAACATTACTAATTATTTATGAACATTCACTTGTGTATAATCTTCCCTCGTGACTTATATTCATTTTTTATATAATTTAAATATTAACCATGACTCAATATCCATATCAGCATTATACTTGTTAAATTGTGAATATTTTTAATTATAGAAACACTTTAATTACTAACATACTTATGAGTTATAAAATGTGTGTATAATCATTGAAATGTTTCTATAAGTAAAATAATATTTAAGAATTATAATGTTACATTTTATTATTATTATTTTAGATTACTCAAACATTTTTATAATTGATAAACATTATTTTTAATACATGATTTTTTTTGAAATATTACGTGAATATTTTTTAAATATAATCTATGAGTGTATTTTAGATTTAGTATATTTACTAATCATTATTTGTATGTATAATATTTATAACACACAAATATTTGAACATTATTTTTATTATTTACATACATTTTGCCAATATCTTAAATAAATTAACATGTCCTTAATGGGCCGCACAACTTCATTCCATTTAATCCCAGCTAGCGCATTGATTGTAGTACATTAGGCCTTTTTATCTCTATTGGACATCAAAGAGTCTCGAGTTAGAGACTGATCCCCGAGTCGACCCGACCCGCTCCCGCGAGCGGGAGGGGCGAACCCTAAATCGCGCCGCCGCCTCCTTCCTCCTCGCGCCCCACCCCTCGCCGCCGTCGCGCGCGCCGCCGGGCAAAGCCCAGTCGGCGTAGGCGGCGGCGGGTGAGGGAGTCCTGGACTAAGGGGTCCTCGGGCGTCCGGCCTGTTATCCATGGGCCGGACTGATGGGCTGTCAAGACACGAAGACCGAAGACTGTACCCGTGTCTGGATAGGATTCTCCTTGGTGTGGAAGGCAAGCTTGGCGATCAACTATGAAGATTCCTTTCTATGTAATCGACTCTATGTAACCCTAGACCCCCCCGGTTTCTATATAAACCGGAGGGATTAGTCCGGAAAGGAGATACTCATTACCATAGTCATACAGGCTAGACATCTAGGGTTTAGCCATTACGATCTCATATTCATCAAGATCAACTCTTGTAATACTCATATTCATCAAGATCAATCAAGCAGGAAGTAGGGTATTATCTCCATAGAGAGGGCCCGAACCTGGGTAAACATCGTGTCCCCTGTCTCCGGTTACCATCGACCTTAGATGCACAGTTCGGGAGCCCCTACCCGAGATCTGCCGGTTTTGACACCGACATTGGTGCTTTCAATGAGAGTTCCACTATGCCGTCGACAAAAGGTTCGATGGCCCCTTCGATCGTCGATAGTGACACTGTTCAAGGAGAAACCTCCCTCCCCGGACAGATCTTTGTATTCGGCGGCTTCGTATTGCGGGCCAACTCGCTTGGCAATCTGGAGTAGATCGATAGCTACGCCCCTGGCCACCAGGTCAGATTTGGAAGCTTGAACTACGTCGCAGATATCCGTGAAGACTTGATCTTCAACGGATTTGAGACCGCGGCGATCGCTCCCCCTCACTCCGATGAACATGACTTAAATCTGTGATTGGACCACATTTAGGAGATGGTTCCTGTAACTGCTATGGCCTTAGATCCGGAGCAGATCGCGCCATCCGAGGCCATAGAGTCCACGGTGTTGGAGTCGCACACAGACTCAACACCTTGCAATATCTGCGTCAACGGAATTACGGACTCGTTTCCGGCTATAAGTTCCGAACCATGTACGCCTGCGGACACCGAGCTGGATCGGTTATCAATCTTTGAGTTCAGCGCCGCAAACATCTTCCAACATGCGCCCTTGGGCGATGTGCTAAATTCATTAAAGAACCTGTCCTTGGCGGGGGACTCACTGCCGAACTATGTCCGGTTCGAACTAGAGGCTGATGATGGAGATTTTCGCTTCCCACCCGCCACCCACTTCATAGCCACTGTCGAGGACTTAACCGACATGCTTGATTATGGCTCCGAAGACATCGACGGTATGGACAACGATACCGACAAGGAGCAAGGCCAAGACCCGCCATTCACTGGACGTTGGACGACCACCTCTTCGTACGATGTGTACATGGTTGATACACCTAAAAAAGCTAGCGACGATGACAAAGAAGATCCAGTTGAGAATAAAACTCCTGAGACACAGTCCAAGCGTCGGCGCCCTAAACGCCATTCTAAGGCACGTCGCTCAAAAGACAGCAACACTGGCACCGGAGAAAATAGTGCTCCGACGACGCCGAAAACAATGAAGACCCTGTTGGAGCAACATCCGAACAGGAGGAACAAGAAAACGGGAAGTTAACCCTGATAAACAGGCCATGCCCAACGACTCGGATGACGATAGTTACCGTCCACCCTCCGAGGATGAAGAGAGCCTCGGCAATGAGGATTTCATTGTGCCTGAGGCACCCCTCGAGCAGGAGCACTTCAAGCGCCAGCTAATAGCTACTTCAAGAAACCTGAAGAAGAAGCAGCAGCAGCTTCAAGCTGATCAAGACCTGCTCATTGACAGATGGACTGATGTCTCGGCAGCCGAAGAAGACAGCCTCAAGCGTCCAGCCAAGAGTTACCCAAAGCGCAGACTGCTACCTCAGTTCGATGAGGAGGCGCCGGAGCCCATACCTCTCTCGCGCAATGCGGAACGACCACCACGTGGTCGGGACAGTGCGGCGGACCAACCACCCGCGGTCGGGATAAAATGACAACTCAGGCCGAACAGTAGACCGCCCCACCGCCTCATAAAAACAGAGACAAAACAGCTCAGGACTATACATAGGACCTTCGGCAGGACCTGGACAGTAGAGCAGGACATACTAGATCAATCTACGGATCGCAAGGACGCTTTTTGACTCGCACCTACTGATAACCCACAAGTATAGGGGATCAATTGTAGCCTCTTTCGTCAAGTAAGAGTGTCGAACCCAACGATGAGCTAAAGGTAGAACAAATATTCCCTCAAGTTCTATCGACCATCGATACAACTCTACGCACGCTTGACGTTCGCTTTACCTAGAACAAGTGTGAAACTAGAAGTACTTTGTAGGTGTTTTTGGATAAGTTTGCAAGAAGATAAAGAGCGCGTAAATAAAAGGTAGGGGCTGTTTAGATGAAGACACAACTAAATTAGTTTTAATAGAGAGCTTTTTGTTACGAGAAAGTTATTTGTCCTTAGGCAATCGATAACTAGACCGGTAATCATTATTGCAATTTTATTTGAGGGAGAGGCATAAGCTAACATACTTTCTCTACTTGGATCATATGCACTTATGATTGGAACTCTAGCAAACATCCGCAACTACTAAAGATCATTAAGGTAAAACCCAACCATAGCATTAAAGCATCAAGTCCTCTTTATCCCATACGCAAACAACCTACTTACTCGGGTCTGTGCTTCTGTTCACTCACGCCACCCACCATAAGCAAATCATGAACATATTGCAAACCCTACAGCGGGAATCCCCCACGCTTGCGTGACACGGAGAGCACCATAGGATAGCACCAATAATAAAACATGCAACTCGAACCAATCTTGATCATCAAATAACCCATAGGGCAAAACGGATTTACTCAAACATCATAGGATAGCCATACATCATTGGAAAATAATATATATAGCATTGAGCACCATGTTTAAGTAGAGATTTCAGCGGGTAAGAGAGAGGCTACACCGCTGCATAGAGGGGGGAAGAGTTGGTGATGATGGCGGTGAAGTTGTTGGTGAAGAATGCGGTGATGATGATGGCCACGGCAGCGTTCCGGCGCCACCGGAAGAGAAGGGGAGAGGGGCCCCCTTCGTCTTCTTCTTCCTTGACCTCCTCCCTAGATGGGAGAAGGGTTTCTCCTCTGGTCCTTAGCCTCCATGGTGTGGGAGGGGCGAAAGCCCCTCCGAGATTGAATCTGCCTCTCTGTCTCTCTCTGTTTCTGCACTCTGTTCTACTGCCCTTTAACCATTTCTTTTATATCCAGAGATCCGTAACTCCGATTGGGTTGGATCTTTCGCCCAGATTTTTCTCATAAAATTAGCGTTGTTGTGGCAAAAGAAGAGCGTCAACCGCCTTAAGGGGTGCCCACGAGGGTCCAGGGCGCGCTTGCCCCCCTAGGGTGAGCCCCCTGCCTCGTGGCCCCCTCGGGCACCGTCTCGCGTTGATTTTACTTTCCAAAAATCATAAATATTCCAAAATAATTCTCTGTCCGTTTTTATCCTGTTTGGACTCCGTTTGATATTGGGTTTCTGCAAAACATAAAACATGCAACAAACAGGAACTGGCACTGGGCACTGGATCAATATGTTAGCCCCAAAAATAATAGAAAAAGTTGCCAAAAGTATATGAAACTTGAATAATATTGGCATGGAACAATAAAAAATTATAGATACGACGGAGACGTATCAGCATCCCAAGGTTAATTCCTACTCGTCCTCTAGTAGGTAAATGATAAAAAAGATAATTTTGGATGTGGAATGCTACCTAGCATAATCTTAATCATGTATCTAATCATGACATGAATATTAAGACACGAGTGATTCAAAGCAATAGTCTATCATTTGACATAAAAACAATAATACTTGAAGCCTACTAATAAAGCAATCATGTCTTTTCAAAATTACAAGGCCAAAGAAAGTTATCCCTACAAAATCATATAGTCTGGCTATGCTCCATCTTCACCATACAAAATATTCACATCATGCACAACCCCGATGACAAGCCGAGCAATTGGTTCATACTTTTTAACGCGCTTCAGCATTTTAAACCCTCACGCAATACATGAGCGCAATCCATGGATATAGCACTATGGGTGGAATAGAATATGATGATGGGGGTTATGTGGAGAAGACAAAAAAGGAGAAAGTCTCACATCGACGCGGCTAATCAACGGGCTATGGAGATGCCCATCAATTGATGTCAGTGTGAGGAGTAGGGATTGCCATGCAACGGATGCACTAGAGCTATAAGTGTATGAAAGATCAAACTGAAACTAAATGGGTGTGCATCCAACTTGCTTGCTCATGAAGACCTCGGGCATTTGAGGAAGCCCATCATTGGAATATACAAGCCAAGTTCTATAATGAAAACTCCCACAAGTATATGAAAGTGATAACTCAAGAGACTCTCTATATAAAGAACATGGTGCTACTCTGAAGCACAAGTGTGATAAAAGGATAGTAACATTGCCCCTTCTCTCCTCTTCTCTCTTTTTTTCTCTTTTTTTGGGCCTTCTCTTTTTTTGGCCTTTCCCTTTTTTTTCCGTCCGGAGTCTCATCCCGACTTGTGGGGGAATCATAGTCTCCATCATCCTTTCCTCACCGGGGCAATGCTCTAATAATGATGATCATCACACTTTTATTTACTTACAACTCAATATTACAACTCGATACTAGAACAAAGATATGACTCTATGTGAATGCCTCCGGCGGTGTACCGGGATGTGCAATGATCTAGCGTAGCAATGACATCAAAAAACGGACGGCGTGGTGACGATGATGATGTTCTACCGACGCAGGGCTTCGCCTAAGCACCGCTACAGTATTATCGAGGTGGACTATTGTGGAGGGGGGCACCGCACACGGCTAAAAGATCAAACGATCAATTGTCGTGTCCATGGGGTGCCCCCTGTCCCCGTATATAAAGGAGCAATGGGGGGGGGGGGGGGGTGCGGCCGGCCTAGAGAGGGGCGCGCCAGTAGGAGTCCTACTCCTACTGGGAGTAGGACTCCCCCTTTTCCTTGTTGGACTAGGAGAGAGAGGGGAAAGAGGTGGAGGAGAAGAAGGAGGGGGGGGGGGGGCGCCGCAGCCTCTCCTTGTCCTATTCGGACTAGGGGGGAGGGGGCGCGGACCTTGCCCTAGCCGCCTCTCCTCTCTTCCACCAAGGCCCACTAAGGCCCATTAACCCCCGGGGGGTTCCGGTAACCCCTCCGGTACTCCGGTAAAATCACGATTTCACTCGGAACACTTCCGATATCCAAACATAGGCTTCCAATATATCAATATTCACGTCTCGACCATTTCAAGACTCCTCGTCATGTCCGTGATCACATCCAGGACTCCGAAAAACCTTCGGTACATCAAAAGATATAAACTCATAATATAACTGTCATCGAAACGTTAAGCGTGCAGACCCTACGGGTTCGAGAACTATGTAGACATGACCGAGACACGTCTCTAGTGAATAACCAATAGCGTAACCTGGATTCTATATTGGCCCCCACATATTCTACGAAGATCTTTATCGGCCAGACCGCATAACAACATACGTTGTTCCCTTTGTCACCGATACGTTACTTGCCCGAGATTCGATCGTCGGTATCTCAATACCTAGTTCAATCTCGTTACCGGCAAATCTCTTTACTCATTCTGTAATACATCATCCCGCAACTAACTCATTAGTTGCAATGCTTGCAAGGCTTAAGTGATGTGCATTACCGAGAGGGCCCAGAGATACCTCTCCGACAATCGGAGTGACAAATCCTAATCTCGAAATACGCCAACCCAACAAGTACCTTCGGAGACACCTGTAGAGCACCTTTATAATCACCCAGTTACGTTGTGACGTTTGGTAGCACACAAAGTGTTCTCCGGTAAACGGGAGTTGCATAATATCATAGTCATAGGAACATGTATAAGTCATGAAGAAAGCAATAACAACATACTAAACGATCGTGTGCTAAGCTAACGGAATGGGTCATGTCAATCACATCATTCTCCTAATGATGTGATCCCATTAATCAAATGAAAACTCATGTCAATGGCTAGGAAACATAACCATCTTTGATCAACGAGCTAGTCAAGTAGAGGCATACTAGTGACACTCTGTTTGTCTATGTATTCACACATGTATTATGTTTCCGGTTAATACAATTCTAGCATGAATAATAAAAATTTATCATGATATAAGGAAATAAATAATAACTTTATTATTGCCTCTAGGGCATATTTCCTTCAGTCTCCCACTTGCACTAGAGTCAATAATCTAGATTACGCAGTAATAATTCTAACACCCATGGAGCCTTGGTGCTGATCATGTTTTGCTCGTGGAAGAGGCTTAGTCAATGGGTCTGCAACATTCAGATCCGTATGTATCTTGCAAATTTCTATGTCTCCCACCTGGACTAAATCCCGGAAGGAATTGAAGCATCTCTTGATGTGCTTGGTCCTTTTGTGAAATCTGGATTCCTTCGCCAAGGCAATTGCACCAGTATTGTCACAAAAGATTTTCATTGGACCCGATGCACTAAGTATGACACCTAGATCGGATATGAACTCCTTTCCAATAGAGGAGCAGGTATAGTTACCTCATCAAGTTCTACTTTCCTCCCACTCACTTCTTTCGATAGAAACTCCTTCTCTAGAAAGGATTCATTCTTAGCAACGAATGTCTTGCCTTCGGATCTGTGATAGAAGGTGTACCCAACAGTCTCCCTTGGGTATCCTATGAAGACACATTTCTCCGATTTGGGTTCGAGCTTATCAGGTTGAAGCTTTTTCACATAAGCATCGCAGCCCCAAACTTTTAGAAACGACAACTTTGGTTTCTTGCCAAACCACAATTCATAAGGCGTCGTCTCAACGGATTCCGATGGTGCCCTATTTAACGTGAATGCGTCCGTCTCTAAAGCATAACCCCAAAATGATAGCGGTAAATCAGTAAGAGACATCATACATCGCACCATAACTAGTAAAATACGATTACAACATTCGGACACACCATTACGCTGTGGTGTTCCTGGTGGCATGAGTTGCGAAACTATTTCACTTTGTTTCGAATGTAGACCAAACTCGTAACTCAAATATTCTCCTCCACGATCAGATCGTAGAAACTTTATTTTCTTGTTACGATGATTTTCAACTTCACTCTGAAATTCTTTGAACTTTTCAAATGTTTCAGACTTATGTTTCATTAAGTAGATATACCCATATCTGCTTAAATCATCTGTGAAGGTGAGAAAATAATGATATCCGCCACGAGCCTCAACATTCATCAGACCACATACATCTGTATGTATGATTTCCAACAAATCTGTTGCTCTCTCCATAGTTCCGGAGAACGGCGTTTTAGTCATCTTGCCCATAAGGCACGGTTTGTAAGTACCAAGTGATTCATAATCAAGTGGTTCCAAAAGTCCATCAGTATGGAGTTTCTTCATGCGCTTTACACCGATATGACCTAAACGGCAGTGCCACAAATAAGTTGCACTATCATTATCAACTCTGCATCTTTTGGCTTCAACATTATGAATATGTGTATCACTACTATCGAGATTCATCAAAACAGACCACTCTTTAAGGGTGCATGACCATAAAAGATATTACTCATATAAATACAATGACCATTATTCTCTGATTTAAATGAATAACCATCTCGCATCAAACAAGATCCATATATAATGTTCATGCTCAAGGCTGGCACGTGAATAACAATTATTTAGGTCTAATACTAATCCCGAAGGTAGATGTAGAGGTAGCGTGCCGACCGCGATCACATCAACTTTGGAACCATTTCCCACGTGCATCGTCACCTCGTCCTTGGCAAGTGTTCGCTTAATCCATAGTCCCTGTTTCGAGTTGCAAACATTAGCAACAGAACCAGTATCAAATACCCAGGTGCTACTGCGAGCTCTAGTAAGGTACACATCAATAACATGTATATTACATATACCTTTGTTCACCTTGCCATCCTTCTTCTCCGCCAAATACTTGGGGCAGTTCCGCTTCCAGTGACCAGTCCGCTTGCAGTAGAAGCACTCAGTCTCAGGCTTAGGTCTAGACTTGGGTTTCTTCTCTTGAGCAGCAACTTGTTTGCTGTTCTTCTTGAAGTTCCCCTTCTTCTTCCCTTTGCCTTTTTTCTTGAAACTGGTGGTCTTATTGACCATCAACACTTGATGCTCCTTCTTGATTTCTACCTCCGCAGCTTTTAGCATTGCGAAGAGATCGAGAATTGTCTTATCCATCCCTTGCATATTATAGTTCATCACGAAGCTCTTGTAGCTTGGTGGCAGTGATTGGAGAATTCTGTCAATGACGCTATCATCCGGAAGATTGACTCCCAGTTGAATCAAGTGTATTATACCCAGACATCTTGAGTATATGCTCACTGACAGAACTATTCTCCTCCATCTTGCAGCTGTAGAACTTATTGGAGACTTCATATCTCTCAATCCGGGCATTTGCTTGAAATATTAACTTCAACTCCTGGAACATCTCATATGCTCCATGACGTTCAAAACGTCGTTGAAGTCCCGGTTCTAAGCCGTAAAGCATGGCACATTGAACTATCTAGTAGTCATCAGCTTTGCTCTGCCAGACGTTCTTAACATCGTCAGTTGCATCAGCAGCAGGCCTCGCACCCAGCGGTGCTTCCAGGTCGTTATTCTTCTGTGCAGCAATGAGGATAACCCTCAAGTTACGGACCCAGTCCGTGTAATTGCTACCATCATCTTTCAACTTTGCTTTCTCAAGGAACGCATTAAAATTCAACGGAACAACAACACAGGCCATCTATCTACAATCAACATAGACAAGCAAGATACTATCAGGAACTAAGTTCATGATAAATTTAAGTTCAATTAATCATAATACTCAAGAACTCCCACTTAGAAAGACATCCCTCTAATCTTCTAAGTGATCACGTGATCCAAATCAACTAAACCATAACCGATCATCACGTGAAATGGAGTAGTTTTCAATGGTGAATATCACTATGTTGATCATATCTACTATATGATTCACGCTCGACCTTTCGGTCTCAGTGTTCCGAGGCCATATCTGCATATGCTAGGATCGTCAAGTTTAACCCGAGTATTCTGCGTGTGCAAAATGGCTTGCAGCCGTTGTAGATGGACATAGAGCTTATCGCACCCGATCATCACGTGGTGTCTGGGCACGACGAACTTTGGCAACGCTGCATACTCAGGGAGAACACTTATACCTTGATAATTTAGTGAGAGATCATCTTATAATGCTACCGTCAATCAAAGCAAGATAAGATGAATAAAAGCTAGTTGGGGTTTCAACACGATCACAAAGGGATCGAAGATATCCAAGTAATAAGCTTCAGGAGTACGATAGATTTTAAGTGGTTCTTCAACCATTGGTTCAGTAGGTACAACTAATTTTTTTGGTATTTTGCGTTTCCTACCCATAACTAAAGATACAAAACAACTAAGAACAACAAATAAAAATTACTTAGTGATAAAGCAAACAAGCACACAAACGTGAATATTCACCCCACACTATTGCTCCCCGGCAACAACGCCAGAAAAAGGTCTTGATAACCCACAAGTATAGGGGATCAATTGTAGCCTCTTTCGATAAGTAAGAGTGTCGAACCCAACGAGGAGCTAAAGGTAGAACAAATATTCCCTCAAGTTCTATCGACCACCGATACAACTCTACGCACGCTTGACGTTCGCTTTACCTAGAACAAGTATGAAACTAGAAGTACTTTGTAGGTGTTTTTGATAAGTTTGCAAGAAGATAAAGAGCGCGTAAATAAAAGCTAGGGGCTGTTTAGATGAAGACACAACTAAATTATTTTTAGTAGAGAGCTTTTTGTTACGAGAAAGTTATTTGTCCTTAGGCAATCGATAACTAGACCGGTAATCATTATTGTAATTTTATTTGAGGGAGAGGCATAAGCTAACATACTTTCTCTACTTGGATCATATGCACTTATGATTGGAACTCTAGCAAGCATCCGCAACTACTAAAGATCATTAAGGTAAAACCCAACCATAGCATTAAAGCATCAAGTCCTCTTTATCCCATACGCAAACAACCTACTTACTCGGGTCTGTGCTTCTGTTCACTCACGCCACCCACCATAAGCAAATCATGAACATATTGCAAACTCTACAACGGGAATCCCTCATGCTTGCGCGACACGGAGAGCACCATAGGATAGCACCAATAATAAAACATGCAACTCGAACCAATCTTGATCATCAAATAACCCATAGGGCAAAACGGATCTACTTAAAATCATAGGATAGCCATACATCATTGGAAAATAATATATAGCGTTGAGTACCATGTTTAAGTAGAGATTACATTGGGTAAGAGAGAGGTTACACCGCTGCATAGAGGGGGGAAGAGTTGGTGATGATGGCGGTGAAGTTGTCGGTGAAGATTGCGGTGATGATGATGGCCACAGCAGCGTTCCGGCGCCACCGGAAGAGAAGGGGAGAGGGGCCCCCTTCGTCTTCTTCTTCCTTGACCTCCTCCCTAGATGGGAGAAGGATTTCCCCTCTGGTCCTTGGCCTCCATGGTGTGGGAGGGGCGAAAGCCCCTCCGAGATTGGATCTGTCTCTCTGTCTCTCTTTATTTCTGCGCTCTATTCTGCTGCCCTTTCACCGTTTCTTTTATTTCCGGAGATCCGTAACTCCGATTGGGTTGAATCTTTCGCCCAGATTTTTCTCATAAAATTAGCTTTCTTGCGGCTAAAGAAGAGCATCAACCGCCTTACGGGGTGCCCACAAGGGTCCAGGGTGCGCCCCCTGCCCCGTGGCCCCCTCGGGCACCGTCTCGCGTTGATTTTACTTCCCAAAAATCATAAATATTCCAAAATAATTCTCCGTACGTTTTTATCCTGTTTGGACTCCGTTTGATATTGGGTTTCTGCGAAACATAAAACATGCAACAAACAGGAACTGGCACTGGCCACTGGATCAATATGTTAGCCCCAAAAATAATATAAAAAGTTGCCAAAAGTATATGAAAGTTGAATAATATTGGCAGGGAACAATAGAAAGTTATAGATATGACGGAGACGTATCAGCGCCGGCTACCTATTTGGACGTGACAAACCTAGTCACGCCCGGGCCGATAACCGCAGGCGGATTTCATCGGAGGTGCGCCGCGATGTGGCCCGATATAGAGGCGCCGCACACCCTCTTTGCTTCACAGATGAAGTATTGGATCATGAATTCCCCGAGGGGTTCAAGCCCGTCAATATTGAATCATACGACGGAACAACCGATCCCACAGTATAGATCGAGGATTTTATTCTCCACATCCATATGGCCCGAGGAGACGACCTCCACGCCAGCAAATACCTCCCACTAAAGCTCAAAGGGCCAGCTCGACACTGGTTAAACAACCAGCCTGAAAATTCCATCGGCAGCTGGGAGGACTTGGAAGAAGCTTTTCTTGACAACTTCCAAGGTACTTATGTCCGGCCGCCAGATGCCGACGACCTAAGTCACATAGTCCAACAGCCTGGAGAATCAGCCAGAAAATTCTGGACTAGGTTCCTAACCAAGAAGAACCAAATAGTTGACTGTCCGGATGCCGAAGCCCTAGCGGCCTTTAAACACAACATCCGTGACGAATGGCTCGCCCGCCACCTCGGCCAAGAAAAGCAGAAGTCTATGGCAGCCCTCACGACACTCATGACCCGCTTTTACGCGGGTGAGGATAGTTGGCTGGCTCGTAGTAAAAACACAGACAACGTGGCAGGCCCTTCCGAGGCCAAAAACAGCACCGGCAAGCTCTGGCGCAATAGACACAAACGCCGAAGTAATGGAGATAACACCAATGACACTGCAGTTCACGCCGGATTCAGTGGCTCCAAGTCCGGCCAGTGGAAGAAGCCTTATAAAAGGAATAGCGAGGGACCATCCAGCTTGGACCGCATACTCGATCGTCCGTGCCAGATACATGGCACCCCAGACAAACAAGCCAATCATACCAACAGAGATTGCCGGGTTTTCAAGCAAGCCAGCAAGTCAAATACCGAGAGCAAGCAAATGGGATCGCAAAGCGAGGACGACGACGAAGAGCCCCGACAGCCGAACACTGGAGGGCAGAAAAAGTTTCCCCCTGAAGTCATAGCGGTGACTATGATATATGCTACACACATCCCCAAAAGGGAGCGCAAGCGTGCACTCAAGGACATCTATGCGGTAGAGCCAGTCGTCCCAAAATTCAATCTATGGTCGTCATTCCCGATCACCTTTGATCGCCGAGATCACCCAACTAGAATCCGCCATGGCGGTTCGGCCGCACTGGTCCTCGACCCAATCATCGACGGATTTCACCTAACACGAGTCCTAATGGACGGGGCTAGCAGCCTCAACCTGCTCTATCAGGATACACTATGCAAAATGGGCATTAATCCCTCACGAATCAAGCCCACAAAGACTACCTTTAAAGGTGTCATACCAGGTGTAGAGGCTTGTTGTACGGGCTCAATCACACTGGAGGTGGTCTTCGGTTCCCCGGACAACTTCCGAAGCGAAGAGATAATCTTCGATATCGTCCCCTTCCGCAGCAGCTACCACGCACTGCTCGGACGAACCGCGTTTGCTAGATTCAACACGGTGCCACACTATGCTTATCTCAAGCTCAAGATGCCCGGTCCACGCGGCTTCATAACAGTAAATGGAAACACGGAACGCTCCCTCCGTATAGAGGAGCACACCGCCGCCCTAGCAGCAGAAGTACAGAGCGGCCTTCTCAAGCAACACCATAATCCGGCTGCCGAGCCCTTGGACATCGTTAAGAGGGTCCGGACTACACTGCAACAGGACAACTAGGCTTGTCAAGAGCTCGATTAGCAATTCGGCCTCCGTCCTAGCCCCGATGAGGGAGTGGCATCCATACCGCGTGTATATAACTACACGCCCAAAATCCTATGGGTATTGACGGAGGCATAGCTAGCTCGCATACCTTTGTTTTTTCCTTTTCATTTCAGGTTCTTTCTCTCTTTTCGAGGTTTCTTCTGACAACCCGTTTGTCAGACACACCAAGGAGGCAAGGAGCTTTGCTGTACAAGGGAATCCCCAGGTGGCCTCCGCTAACGATTGCTATACCTGTTTTACATACCCGTACGCAGCTTGCACTTGGTCTTGGCATGTTAAATAGCCTTTCTTGCTTACCGCATTACTTGTACAAGTACGCCTCGACATATTAATCACATTACAAATAAAGGGTAGCGTCAGCTTATTACTTAATTTTCCCCTTTTTACTTTGTATTTATTACTCATTGCACATGTACACTCTGGTACGTATTACTGCGCCAGGGGCTTCATCACGCCTCGCATTACGGCAACAAAAGTCCGAACACATTTACAGTACAGTTCGGCACCCCAAACTTATAGCATTATATGCATCGGCTCCGAATCATGTCTTTGGTCAATAGTTGGGTTGCCCGGCTCCTGTGTTTACTACCTTACGTTCCGCTATATCGGCTAGGGTAGTAAAGGGAGAACTACTGCGATTGTGTCCCGGTTCTTCTGGACGAGCACCTCAGTAGAGAAAGCCGAAAACTGACTGTCATGATGCGGCGAGAGCTGGTCAGCTGTTCGAGAGGTCTCAAATCCCTAGAGATTTTTTCCGCTTTATGCGAGGAATCGATTTTTCTCCGATTAGGCATGTATAGCACCCCTTGTTCGGCCTTCTGAACACCAGGGGCTTCGCTGAAATTTTCATTGTCAAACTCCTATGGCTAAGTGAGGGTGATAAAGGTCGTATAGTCTGATTGCCTTGTTCGTTGCGCTAAACACCTCCTTTAAGGACCAGAATGTGGAGTAAAGAGTGTATATTTATCCCGAACACCCTCGTACTATCTACGTGGGGGCAGAAGCCGACAACTGGTCAACCCTCAAATTTTAATAAACGGACGCACAGGAGGTAAAATTTCATTACAAGCATCATACCGATCTTGTTTCATATTACAGGACAACCCGAATGTTTTCATGGGAATATCACGTCCTTCGCACATTGCTCCGCCATAAGGCGGGATCCCTCCAGGACTCCGTCAAAATACAGCTTGGGTCGACGATGCTCCTTGACCTCAGGTGGCCCCTCGGTCATCAACTTCTTGGCATCCATCTTCGCCTAGTGCGTCTTGACGCGCGCGAATGCCATCCGCGCACCTTCAATGCAGACCGACCGCTTCACGACTTCAAGCGTGGGCAGGCACTCACAAGCTGCTTCACAAGTCCAAAGTAGCTGCTGGGCACGGGCTCGGCAGGCCACAGCCGGACTATCAGGTCCTTCATGGCTACTCTGCTGACTTGTGCAGATCGTCTAGCTGTTTCAACTGGTCGCTAAAGGGCACCAGATGTTCTGGTCCAAGATATTGGGACCAGAACAGCTTCTCCGTAGACATCCCTTCTCCGGCTCGATAGTACTCGACAGCATCTGATATGTTGGGCGGCAGATCTGCAAACGCCCCTGAAAAACCCAAGTTCGGGTAAGTACAAGGAACATTTCCCTTGCATACTTGCTTTGCATAGTGAAAGCCTTACCCGCCGCAATCTTCTTGGCCACCTGGATTTCCTGGAGGGCGCTCTGGGCTTCGGCTCAGCCATCTTGTGCGCTCTGGGGGGCGTTCGCAAGTTCGGACGCTTGCGTCTTTGAATCACGCTCCAAGTATTCATACTTCTTGACGGCATCCTGGAGCTCTTGCTGGACCATGCCGACCCGGGCCTCGTGCTTCTCACACGCGGCGCGCTCCTTGGCCGCTTTGTCCTCGACCTCGGCCAACGCCTTCTTGAGGGCCACCACCTCGGTCGTGGCCCCTAACAAAGTTCATGACGCTTTAGTCGGCACGAAACATTCACCATTGCTAAAAGTATACATGCAGGTCACTGGATACCTTGGCTGTCCTCCAGCTACCTCTTTACAAGGCCGAGCTCTTCGTTGGCCCGCTCCAAGCTCTGCTTTAGGTCGGAGACCTCTGCAGTATGAGAGGCAGCAGCCAGCAACGATGCCTGCTTGTTCACATAGACATCTTATGTTAGACTCCTGTAAAAATTACTTTGATCCTCTGTTCGGCTTTTTCTTTCCGAACACCGAACATAGCATGAAGGGCTACTGTCCACACTGTTTTATTTTTTCTATAATTATTACCTCAAAGCCTGTTAAAAGGCTAGCGCATACCTCATTCAGTCCACTTTTGGCAGACTGAACCTTTCCGATCACCGCACCCATAAGGACACGGTGCTCATACACAATGGAGGCGCCTCGCAGCGCTTCCAGTAGATTATCCGGTGCCTCTGGTTGGACAGAGGTCACCGGCGGAACAGGCACACCTCCTCCTTTCGAGGAAGGCTATTCACTGGACTCCGGAGCCATGCAGGTCTCCGGAATGGTATCCAACGGGGGGCTGGATGGGCCTTGGCCCCCCCCCCCCACCAGTCCCCATGGGGGCTTTTTCCCACATGTGTCCGGCAGTCGAGGAGTCATCCTGGGGCGCCACCCTGACGATCTCCGAAACCTCCCCCTGGTCTGGGAAGGTCCTTTGGGACACCACCTCGTCACCGCCCTTGGGCAAGACAGAGTGTGCAGGCGGAGGAGACATGCTAGCCATCTCCAATGGGTCTAGCGAACCCTCTGTTGAAGATCGTGGGGAGCCATCGCGGGCCGGACTGCAATGGCATAATTTAAAACATATTAATATTACAAAGGGGAAAGGCCAGGCATCTGGATGAGCATAAAGTTTTTATTACTCACGATGCAGGCCGAGGCTTGGTCCGGGGAGATCGCTCCGTACTGCTATTAACATCCCACGCGGAGTTATCCGCGAGGGAGCCCTTCCCCCTCTTGGGTGCCTTCGCCTCCAGATTCGTGGAGGCCGCCCTTTTCTTCCTTCCCCCCTCGGGGGGGGGGGGGGGAGTCGCTTTCTTCCTCACTGTCATCTTCGGTGGCCGAATAGTTGGTCCCATCTTCGGACGACATGTCTGAAGCCCCCTTTCGGCGAAGGCCACTCCTGGACCCTCTGGCCGGCTTCTTGGCCTTCTTCTCCGACACGTCGTAAGGCGTCGGAAATAGCATCTTAGTCAGGAATGGGGTTTCTTCGTCTTCGGGTAGCGGAGTCGGACAATTAATCCGCCCCGCTATGTCGGCCCAGGCCTAAAAAAGAAATTGATCGGAAGGCTCAGTCTCCTTCCTCAAAATATGTCCATAAAGGCTATACCTTGAAAATATGAAAAAGCTTACCAAACTAGCCTGGCGCTTTAAGCTAAGCCCACGATCCTCGGTCGTAGGTGGTGGTGTCTCGCCGGCCTTGAAGAGCACATTCCAGATGTCTTCGTGCATCGTGCCGAAGAGCTCTAGCAGCGTCTGGTGCTTGGCCGGGTCGAACTCCCACAAAAAGCAGGTCCGGCGCTGGCATGGAAGGATCTGGCGAATGAGCATAACCTGGATCACGTCGACAAGTTTGATCTTCTTGGTTATCATGTTTTGGGCGCATGTCTGGAGCCCAGTTAGCTCGTTCGAAGATCCCCAGGTCGGGCCCTTCTCCTGCCAGGAGGTGAGCTGCATCAGAACTCCGGATTGGAATTCGGGGGCCGCCGCCTAGTTGGTATCACACGGCTCGGTGATGTAGAACCACCCCGATTGCCACCCCTTCACCATCTCTACAAAGGAGCCTTCGAGCCAGGTGACATCGGGCATCTTACCTACCATGGCACCTCTGCACTTTGCTTGTTGGCCGCTCACCACCTTCGGCTTCACGTTGAAGGTCTTCAGCCATAGGCTGAAGTGAGGCGGGATGTGGAGAAAGGCCTCACACACGACTATAAAAGCTGAGATGTTGAGGATGAAGTTGGGGGCTAGATCATGGAAGTCCAGCCCATAGTAAAACATCAGTCCGCGGACGAACGGGTGGAGAGGGAATCCCAACCCGCGGACAAAATGAGCAAGGAACACCACCCTCTCTTGGAGTTCGGGGGTAGGAACGATCTGTCCCTTGGCCGGGAGTCGGTGAACGATCTCCTTGGACAGGTATCCGGCCTCCCGGAGCTCCTTGATATCTTTCTTCTTAACGGAGGAGGCCATCCACTTGCCTCCAGCTCCGGATTCGGACATTGTTGGAATGCTTTTGCGGGCGGGGAAAGCTAGAGCTCGAGAATGGATGGGCAGAGGAAGGAGAAGGCGTGGGTGAAAAAAGGAATCCACATCCTCTTATAGAGGCCGCAAATATTAAGCGCCTCCCCACTCACCCTAAAAGCTCGCCTGTTCCCAAGGGCTGTGTAAACGACGCGGTTGGGGAACCCACGCCCGTATTGATGAGAATCCCGCAATAAGGGGACACGATCTCTGCTTTGACAAGACGTGCCAATAGTAACCGCGTCTCGGAACGTGGAACGACAGACGAAAAACGGTTCGGAATTATGACCGATCACACGTGATGTCATGCTACAAAAAGTTGTCAGCGGATTGGACTCATGTAAAGTTATATCACCTCTGCGGTTGTGTATGGTGTGTGTGACAGGTCCGGATACAATCATCGCGTCCGGAGACTGTCTTGGAGTTCAGAAAGAAGGGAACCCGCCTTGCAATGCCGAAGACAATCTGCGCGCCAGACTCCTCGTCATTGAAGCCAGGTTCAGGGGCTACTGAGGGAGTCCTGGACTAAGGGGTCCTCGGGCGTCCGACCTATTATCCATGGGCCGGACTGATGGGCTGTCAAGACACGAAGACCGAAGACTGTACCCGTGTCCGGATAGGACTCTCCTTGGCGTGGAAGGCAAGCTTGGCGATCAACTATGAAGATTCCTTTCTATGTAACCGACTCTATGTAACCCGAGATCCCCCGGTGTCTATATAAACCGGAGGGATTAGTCCGGAAAGGAGATACTCATTACCATAGTCATACAGGCTAGACTTCTAGGGTTTAGCCATTACGATCTCGTGGTAGATCAACTCTTGTAATACTCATATTCATCAACATCAATCAAGCAGGAAGTAGGGTATTACCTCCATAGAGAGGGCCCGAACCTGGGTAAACATCGTGTCCCCTGTCTCCTATTACCATCGACCTTAGACGCACAGTTCGGGACCCCCTACCCGAGATCCGCCGGTTTTGACACCGACAGCGGGGATCTCTTTTCTCCCTCGGTGGTCCCTGCAGCGCGGGATGTGGGGACCTCCTCGGGATGCGGAGCTCGCGCGGGGCGAGACGGCGGCGCTGCGGATGGCCGTGTCGGTGGCACGGGCGGCCGTGGGTGCTGTGGCAGCTGTGCTGGCCCGGCCTGTCGTGGAGCGGCGGGGCGGCGAGTGACAGGTGCGGGGGTCTTCGTACGGCGGCGGGGGGATCTGGTGGCGGCGGCGGCTGCGATGCGGCTGGGCGCAGGTGGCGGGGGGCTTGGCCTGGGTCATGTGCGGCCGTCCTTGAGGGAGTCCTGGACTAAGGGGTCCTCAGGCGTCCGGCCTGTTAGCCATGGGCCGGACTGATGGGCTGTGAAGATGCGAAGGCCGAAGACTGCACCCGTGTCCGGATGGGACTTTCCTTGGCGTGGAAGGCAAGCTTGGCGACCAAATATGTAGATTCCCTTCTTTGTTACCGACCTTGTGTAACCCTAGATCCTCCCGGTATCTATATAAACCGGAGGACTTAGTCCAGAGAGGGGAGATCCATTATCATAGTCATACAAGCTAGACCTCTAGGGTTTAGCCATTACGATCTCGTGGTAGGTCAACTCTTGTAACACTCATATTCATCAAGGTCAATCAAGCAGGAAGTAGGGTATTACCTCCATAGAGAGGGCCCTAACCTGGGTAAACATTGTGTCCCCTATCTCCCGTTACCATCAACCTTAGACGCACAGTTTGGGACCCCCTACCCGAGATCCGCCGGTTTTGATACCGACAATCCAGCTAGAAGGAAAGTACATAGTCAGTTAGGACTTAAAAACTTCCTCCTCTATACCGTCCAACAGGCGGTCTAACTTACAATCCTGTTGGGAATATCTAGCGGCCACCTCTACTTGATCATATACTAAACTAACGGGAATTTCTTCCCCATTTGACCCTAGCGGTCTGACCCGGGCCATGTGATTCGGTTCCAGCTTGGTATACCACATTTTTACCATGGCCCAGGCCTCTCGCGCACCCTCTCGGCAGGCCGATATATTCCATAGTTGGATACGCCGCGACGCTCCCTTGAACAACTCTACAAGCTTCTCCATACTCCCTGGAGGGGAGGCGGATGGACATAAGGCCTTGACTACACTCCGCATTGCCTGCCGAGCTTGCTCGTGCAACTGTGACAGCCCTTGCCGAAGATCACTTGATGATCCGGACACCTCCTCTTCGGGACGGCCCGTCAACATACCTGCAATCATAGCTATATCAGCTACTTTTACCTCCAAACTGTTAGAAGGTAAATTCGGCCACATACTGAATATGCCGCCTCACAGCTTTTTGTTCTCCTTCACGGAGTCGGCTAGCTGGGCTGGCACATCTTTCAGTTCTTCGCCCAG
The DNA here is from genome assembly GCA_032464435.1 of Aegilops umbellulata. NCBI lineage: Eukaryota > Viridiplantae > Streptophyta > Magnoliopsida > Poales > Poaceae > Aegilops > Aegilops umbellulata. The sequence continues at coordinate 70,236,802 of CP136054.1, forward strand.
TTTGGTGTTTGAATCCTGGAGTTTGTTTTTCTCCTCTCTGACTCGGGTCAGAACGCGCTCGCCTGCGGCATGTTGTCTCTTCGCCTCTTTTTCGCTCGTTTGAGCGGCCTTCAGTTCCTCTTCCAGTTGGTCCGATGACCCTATTATGAGACAAACAACAGTTTCAACACAGCTGGTGTATCATTTTTTGTTTCTCGATGGAGGAAACATTACCGGAGGACACCTTCTTGAACTTCTCCAGTTCAGTGGTAGCAGCTGTTAGCTGTGTCCGGCACTTCCCCAGCTCTTGGGCTAGCAGGTCGTTCTTCTCCGTAAGAACCTGGTTATACAACGATCCTTAAAACATTTGTCCCAACTGCTTCAAGTCTGGGGGGCCACTGGCACATGGTTATCAAATTCGGACAAGGTAAACTTACCTGCACATCTTTCAAATGCTGCTCGGTGGCTCTGTTAAGCCCATCTCGAGCAGCTTAGATGTATGCATCAGCTGAGCTGAAGGCACCGAACACCTCTTCTGAGAAGCGGGGATTTCGTAAAACGTCCCTCCAACGCCGGTGATTCATGGCGCTATCCACCTCCGAATTGGTGACAGACATATTTTCCGAACCCTCGGCAGAAGGACAGTCCAGCGCCACTCCCATATCGGGCCCCGTCTCTTCGGTTGGGACCAAATCTTGGCTATTAGGAGTACGACTGGCCGGGTCCCCGGACACAGTCCGTCGAACCTTTTTCCTGATACAAATGAACATAGGAGTCACAGTTGGACGCGATTGCTAAAAAGAGCATAGTTGCGAACCCATATGTCTTCAAGGAAGGCCCGATCGTATCTCTGTTTGCCTTCCTCTTCGAAGGCCTGCCCGGCGCGGGAGCCACTCTCTTTGGAAATTCCCCTGGGGCAGCAGGACGCGCCGAATGCCTCCCCTTATGAGCACAGGATGGTGCGGTGGGTGAGGAAGAATGAGAAAAACCCTCTCGGACAAAGTGTCTCCTGATTACTTACATGAGAAGCGGGGAGAAGACCGGATAGTTGACGATGATGGCCACCTCTGTGCCGTCATAGCTCGTTTGGTAAAATGTCCCATTCTCAAGAACCACAAATATATCAGGATCCTCTTCGAATCCGGGGTCAAGGTCCCGATTGTGGCCCTCGGGCTGCGGGGCAGGGCTGTGAAGCCCCTCGAAAATCTTTCGCCAGTGCTGTTATAAATAGACAGGTTAATATTCATTGAACGAAGCTCAGGGAGTGGAATGAGTAGATAAGAAGAGTTGGGGATTTACCCAGCTAGGAGGACTGTACATGGAATATCCTTATCTGTGTGTGATGCGTAGGAACTCCTCTTCCTCACTCTTGAACAGTTTGACCAATATTTTGGCTAGGGCGGCAGGGGTGTCCGGACCTTTCCTGCCGCAGCGGGAGGCGTCATCTTCCCCATTGTAGTTCCACATGGGAAGTCCTCTGTATTGGAGTGGGTGGACCCCCCGCACTATGGAGGTCGCCATCACTTCGACTATCGTATATCCAGACTGGGCAAGCGTCCTGATCTTGCTCAGGAGTTGGCGAACTTCCGCACTATCTTCCTCCTCGAGGCTCCGAGGGCGCCAACTGTTGCATTTCTTCAGAGGAACACTTGTAAACTCGGGGTGACCTCTCCGGACTGGATCTGGAAGTATGACATCCTCAATGTAAAACCATTCAGAGGTCCACTCTTCGGAAGCTTTCTTCGGTGTGCCGGATAGGTATCCGGTCTCAGCAATGCGCCATATTTCGGCCCCGCCCACTTCAAATATCATCCCTCGTGGTTGTGCGGGACAAGACAAAATAACCTTCTCCACAGATCAAAATGGGCCTCACAACCCAGGAATAGTTCGCATAAAGCGACATAACCCGCAATGTGCAGGATGGTGGCTGGGGTAAAATTGTGCAGCTGGAGGCCATAATACTCCAGAAGCCCTCGGAGGAATGGGTGAATTGGAAATCCCACGCCCCTTGGCAGATAGGGGACGAAGCACACTCGTTCCCCCGCAGATGGATTGGGGAAATCCTCCGCCTGGGTTTTGGCATTGAAGGAAGCCAACCCTGCTCGAATAGGGACCAGATCCGCAGGGGGGAGAAATCCCTGCGTTTGCAACTTCGCCAATTGACTATGGGACACAGAGCACCTCTCCCACTCGCCTTTCTCTAGGCCGGAACGGGAGGAGGAGCTGGGAATGCTAGCCATGTTGGAATGGTCTTTCCTGCCAATCTCTGAGGATTTTCTCTGCGTGATGCCGAATGGATCTGAGACCCGATCTCTTTAAATAGACGCTCTTTCTTGCATGGTCGGGGAGTTATTTGCAAAAAATACCCTGACCATCCGCATTCGCTCGACACATGGAAGCTGAAGTCATCGATGCACAGAAGCCGAGGGGTGCAGCATTGAATTAAAAGCAGAATACATTACTTGGAAGTCGTCGTCGGAGGAACCCGCCTTGCAATGCCGAAGACAATCTGCGCGCTGAACACCTCGTCATTGAAGCCTGGTTCGGGGGCTACTGAGGGAGTCCTAGACTAAGGGGTCCTCGGGCGTCCGGCCTGTTAGCCATGGGCCAGACTGATGGGCTGTGAAGATGCGAAGGCCGAAGACTGCACCCGTGTCCGGATGGGACTTTCCTTGGTGTGGAAGGCAAGCTTGGCGACCAAATATGTAGATTCCCTTCTTTGTAACCGACCTTGTGTAACGCTAGATCCTCCCGGTGTCTGTATAAACCGGAGGACTTAGTCCGGAGATGGGAGATCCATTATCATAGTCATACAAGCTAGACCTCTAGGGTTTAGCCATTATGATCTCGTGGTAGATCAACTCTTGTAACACTCATATTCATCAAGATCAATCAAGCAGGAAGTAGGGTATTACCTCCATAGAGAGGGCCCGAACCTGGGTAAACATTGTGTCCCCTGTCTCCTGTTACCATCGACCTTAGATGCACAGTTCGGGACCCCCTACCCGAGATCCGCCGGTTTTGACACCGACAGTCCTTGCGCCGGCCCTCTGGCTGGGCGGGGTTGATGCCCTTGGCCAGGCGCCGTGGTGAGGCCATGGTGGTGGCGTGCGGGCTCCAGCCGGGTTCCGTGGGGCTGCATCTCCCGGCGGCGTGTCTTTGGCGGCAGGGTTGGCGGGCGGAGGTGCGGCCGGTGGTTGCGTGCTCTGTCGGGCCTTCGGCTTGGTCCCGGCGAGCGACGCGGGGTAGGGCAGCGGCCCAACGTGGTGGCTGCTCTGGTCGTGGGATACGGCGGCGCACGGAGGTATGGTGTGACCTACCTGCTGCTTGGTATCTACACGGCAGCTCGGCGATTCCAGCTACAGCGAAGGTTGGCTTCTTCGCCGGCGTCGGCTCGTTTGCAGGTGGACTGTTTCGGCCTTCGATCCCTCCCTCGGCGCTTGGGCACTACTTTCGTCGAAGGGTTGGCCCTCTCCCAGTTGCAGTCCATCGCCTGTCTCGCGCCCGGTGCTGCAGGACCGAGCTCGTCCCACGCCCGGCTGCTAGATCGAGCTCATCTCGCGCCCGGCAGCAGGACCGTGCTTGTCTCGCGCCCGGCTGGAGGACCATGCTCGTTTGGCGCCCGGCTGCAGGACCATGCTCGTCTTGCGCCCAGCGCAGCATGATGGGTCGATGGTGGCCAGTTTTGGCCGGCCTTTTGGGTCTCGGCGCTGGGGGCCGTCCAGGGGTGCGAAAGGCAGGGCTTTTCCACCCGTCTCTTTGGTTAGGGTAGCGGCGGGTCTTGAGTGTGGAGGTGTCAAGGTCTTGGATGCCGGGGCGGCAGCCCTGGTGGTGGTAGCGCGGTGCTCTTGGACAGAGCCCGTGGCTCGGTGCTGCCCGGTGGCCATGGCCGTGTGGGCGGCGTGGTAGCCGGGGTGTGGCGTTCGGTGCCGATGAGTGTTGGCCGGGGTGAAAACCCGCTCTGTCTTCGGATAGGCCGGTGGCGGCAAAGCTCGTTCCCTTCTTGAAGGCGTCGTCGCGGCTCTCATTGCCCGTCGTGTTGCTCCAGGGGAAATTCTGATCCTCAGATCGGGCGGCGGCGGTGCTCCTGTGTTGTAACCTTCTTGAAGGCGCCGCCTTGGAGTCCACGGTTCGTCATATGCGGCTTCATCTCTTCGCGGTGCTCTTGTAGTGATAGGGGAGGTGTTGTTGCGCTCAGCGCCTATGTATCCTGCCTTGGGTGTGTACGTGTGTTGTGGTGGCGTGCGTTTGTACCGGTTTGTTGGGGATTATTGCTTTATATATAAAACGGGGCGAAAGCCTTTTTCAGTAAAGAATCTCGAGTTCGGTCCCTAAAGACACATTTTGTGTGTGCAAAAAGACAGGCCACACCATACCTCCACCATCCAGTCGTTGACAGTGGGTCCCACACCAGCTTCGTCAACATTGTTTTCATATCCAAACACAATTTGCATCGTCCGAGCCAAGTTCTAACACCCGTTCCATGTATGCCACAAGTTTTAGCACTAAAATGATCTTTCTCGTCAAGTTTATGGACCAGAGGTGTAATTGACTCAAAAAGAAAAATATTATAGTAAAATATTCGGCTCTCCACAACTCCACCAGTAACTGGTAGGAGGAGGGGTCCTCAAGAATAAAGACACGGTAAAGTACAATTGCAAATGAAGAAAAGAAAAAAGGAAATGCAAATTCAAAGTGAAAACACGCCGGTGCTTGAGCTAGCATGGGTCGGTGGTTGACGTGCATTCCACGCGCTGCTCCGACGCGTTGCCGGAGTAGCATCGTCTCAGGCTGCGCTCGTGCACCACGGCCTGCACAAATAAGATTGCGCTCATGACGATGGAGTAGAGTAAAGGTAGACGACGTTAGCTTGGAGTCAGACGCGGCTCGATCGGAGCGCACGCACGTACGTACCAGATATATGTCGTGGTGCATTGCTCGGTTGATGGCCTCCAGGGACGCGTCGCGGAAGACGGCGGTGAGATGGCGGGACTCGGTTTCTTCCGCCGACTGCCGGAACATGAGCGGCACCTCGCGCTTCAGCTTGGACCACATCTGTAGCCGCGGGTCGAGCATGTCATGTTGGACGCCATGGACGCGCCTGCCGCAGCCACGCGGTGCTTCGGTCTCGTCGGTGGTGTCGCTGGGAGGGACAGACGGGTCCTCTTCTTCCACAAGCCAGACCGGAGTTTTGTGCGCCTCGTTCAGCATGAAACCCATCTCCCGCGTGAGGAACTCGGCCGCGACCTTCTCCGTGGAGCCCATGGTCGTCGCCCGCTGCATCTGGTAGCTGGACACCCATGAGTAGAGGTATGCCACCCCGGATCGGCCGCCGCCGTGCAGCAGGCCGCTCACCATCACTTTGATGTCGGCCTCGAATCGCCACAGCTCAACGCCGCCCCAGAACTTGTGCGCTTCCTTGAATTCCTCCCACCTCCCCTGCAACTCGTCGGCCTTGACGCGATCAATGGCGGCGGCGACCTTGTCCAGGCCCTGGACGAACTTGGCCACCATCTCCACCAACCTGAACCGGACGATGTGGTTCACTACCAAGGCGGATGCAACGACTTGCTGCTGCACGGCCACTGCTCCGGGCCTTTCGACTGACAGTGATGCGCTGCCGCCGTTCTCCCCAACCGCATTGACAGCATGCAAGTGGCGTGTAGCCGTGAGCAGGAGCTGATGCTTTGAGACGGCGACTTTGCCATTGCCGGTGTCCAGATCCACCGACGGCACGTGCAGGCGGACGATGAAGTTCTTCACCTCGCCGGCGTACATCGCGCCGATCACGATCTCGCCCGACGCCCCGTCACCGGAGATGTGGCTCCCGTATCCACCGGAGTCGATGCTCTTGAGCTGCACCCCGCCATGCTTCGGGGCTGCAAGGCTGATGCGCTCGTCGACGGCGACGACGCTCTTGAGCCCGCCCAGGCAGACGGCGAAGGCGCTGGTGATGCTGGCCAGGTTCTCGTTGATGAAGGAGTAGGTTCCCCGCGACTCCTGGGCGATGAAGAGCAGCGCGTTGGGGTCGTGAGACCCGCTGAAGCCGAAGGTGTGGACGGGGTACTTCGGGAGCGCGGCGCCGATCCCGATGCCCTCCATGCTCCACTTGATTCCGCTCTTTTCTTTCCCATCCGACAGGAACAAGATGAACCCGGCACGGTTCCTCCCATCAGCTCTCTCGTCGAGGATCTGTAGTTCACACAAGGATAGATAGATTGTTAGTTATTCATGCCGTTGCAAGATTGTAACACCAAATTGCAGCGGGCTGCAGGGGCGCATACCTTTGCCGCCTTACACAGGCCCGGCCGGAACGCCGTGGAGCCGCGCGCCGTCAGCTCATCGACCCGCCTTCTTACATCTCTCCGGCCGTCGGACGACATGTCCAGTAACCCGGTGCCATACTCTTCGACGATTTGGTTGTTGAACGCCACGATAGCTAGGCGGTCTCCGCCGTCGAGCTTCCCGATGATGAACTTCATCGCTCGTTTGAGCAGATCCAGCCTCGATGACTCATCGGATGGCGCCGCCGGAGTATTCATGCTGCTGCTGATATCCAGCACGGCCACTAGGTCGACGGGGGATCGCCTGCTTGCCTCCGGTGGCGCCTCCACACGCACCAGCACCTCGAAATCATCGTTCTCTTGCCCCCACGGGATTGCAGGGAATACCGGCGTGGTGCTCACTTTCACTGTCTCCGCGGCAGTGACCTGAATAACAAACATCGAATAAGGCTAATCCTAACTAGTTGCGCGCGCAGCGCATATCTCAGCCGCAGCAGCAACATAGGATCTGAGCCATTTGCATGTGCATGCCCCTCTTTTTCTCCTTTCCATCACCACAGTCTGACACATGCATGCGTACACAGTGTCTTTCCTCTCCTCAAACTTTATTACTTACATTTAGATGATTCATATCTTTATAATCATAATTTTATTTCTGGAACTTTTAATATATTTGAACTATTGACATCAAGATCTTTAGAACAAGATCAGTCTTGGATAGTTTTTAAACGCATTTTTGTTAACTAAAACTGTAATAGAACTTTGCTGAAAACAGTGAAGAACTTCTCATTTTTATTGTAAAGTGCTAAATAAATAGAATCAGAAGGTGAAGAACTTTTTGAACCGTGGGTTTGCACTTTGTTAGAAATATTAAAGAACTCTGCTAGAAAATGTATTTGAAACCAAAGAACTTTATAAACAGCTTGCCTTAACTTTTTTGTGGGGTACATGGAACTTGTTTGAGCCACACGCAATCTAAGTTTATCGAACTTTGATGAAAATTTTCAAACTAGTTCAAATATATTCAACATTAGTCTTGTTCTAAAGGTCTTTGCATCAGAAGTTCAAATATGTAAAAAGTAATAAAATTGAAATATTGGTTTAGAAGGTATAAATGATTTAAGTTTACAAAGAGGTAATAAAATGATGGGTTTGTTTGGGAGAGAAAAGAGAGAGGTACAAGCACTGTTGATTTGACATGCATGTAGGACAGCTAATTTGACTTGCATGCAAGATGGATGGATTGGATATGAGTTGTGCGCGCAATGGGTTAGACAAAATCCACACTCAACAAACATCCACATCGAGCTGATCAGTTTGAACTAAAACCACGACGTGTAAATCAGAACGGAGGGAGTATGATTTTCCTGTAGTGTACTGTTAGTCTTGACTCAGATGACCAGGAATTTCTCAGTATTTTTTTTTTGCGGGCAAACAATTTCTCAGTATTTCTGAAGACTGAATAGTTGCTCGTGCAACGGGGACATAAGTATTTTTGTACTTTCCTGTATTTATTATATTTAAATAAAATAGAATAAAACGCCGGACGTAAGTCTATCTAACTATTCGGTGAAATATTCTTAAAACAAACTACACCATGACTAGTGGAGTAATTCTACAAGTAGGAGAATTATAGATGCGTGCATGAATCTATCACCTCATGCTGACATCATCAATACATATTATTAAGTACATCAAAATTTCTGAAATGATTTACTCCTGAACCGTAAGACCTTGTACAATGCAAGGTGCTTAGAAGAGGTGCTTGGAGAAATAAACTAGGCTTTCTTTAAGCACCAGTGCTTATTTGTGCATGGCAGATGCTTAATTAAGCGTCTCTTCTGTAAAAATAGGCACCGGTGCTTCAGAAAATCAGGTTTATTTTTTAAGCACCTACCTAATCATCTAGCATTGTACAAGGCCTAAGTGATCGGTCGTCATCAGTAGAGTTTGTTCCAGCGAGGGCTTCAAAACAAGATCATATATTGCTATGTTCTGGTGATTTTTTTGTCGGACCAGTTGTAATACAGTAATTATTATCATTGTTGTTATATCTGCAGTGCATAATTGCCACGTGGATAGTACTCCCTCCGTCTTAAAATAAGTGTCTCAACTTTATACTAAAGTTAGTACAAAGCTAAGACATTTATTTTGGGATAGAGGGAGTACATGGTTAACAGGCCAATAGTTTATACTCCCTCTATTTCAAAATATAAGGTGTATTAGTTTTTTCAAAAGTCAAACATATGTATGTTTGACTAAATTTTTAGGAAAATATATCTATATCTATAATACTAATTTATATCATTTGATTACTCATGAGAAGTATTTTCACATTTTATCTATTAGGTATTGCAGATGTTGATATTTTATTCTATATCTTGGTCAAACAGACAAATGTTTGACTCAATGCTCCTTATATTCTGTAACGGAGGGAATATTTTCACATTTTAAATACTTGGCTTTATATGATTTTCCTGCAGTGCACTGTTAATCTTCACTCAGATGACTAGGAATTTCTCCGCATTTCTGAAGACTGGATAGTTGCTCGTGCAACGGGGACATAAGTATTTTTGTACTTCCCTGTATTTATGATATTTTAAATAGAATATAACGCCGGACGTAAGTCTATCTAACTATTCCATGAAAAATTCTTGAAACAAACTACACCATGACTAGTGGAGTAATTCTACAAGTAGGAGAATCATAGATGCGTGCAGGAATCTATCACCTCATGTTGATATCATCAATACATATTATTAAGTACATCAAAATTTCTGAAATGATCTACTAGTGAAAATTATGTTTTGTCTGTCGCTCGGACCAAGTTTCACAAGTTGAAACTTCACGAACTTTTTGAAAACTTGTAAAAATGGATCTTATTTGAAAGCCCTGGTCACCAGAAACAGAGCATGCAAACAAACTTAATTTGGATTTTTGGTTTAAAAGATATAAAAAGTTGAAAATCGAAAAAAGTTAGTTACATGCCCCTCCCACTAACATACCAGATGAGAAAATTTAGGCGTGACGACCAGACTTAGTCCAGCGCAAGATGTGGGTACTTGTACTATTTTCTCATTTTCGTTCGTACAACTATCCATGTCTTACATTCATCACGTGATATGACATCTTTACCCCGGAAGAATTCCTCCATATTGAGCACCAGTGTTTCTTCTTTTGTGGGGTTTAGCACTAAAACGTTTATACGTTCTTGTTTCTTTTAATCTCTATATTAGGTTTGTCTTAAGCCAAAGCTTTTGAAGTTTGATTAAGTTTGTAGAAAAAAGTACTAACAATCACAATAGCAAATCATTGTTACCAGATACATATCTGAAGGAAAAATATATTACATTCATCATGAAATATACAAAATTTGATTTAAGACAAATACACAGTAAAAAGACCGAAGGAGTTACTAGATTAATAAAGTAGCATTCCATCGATCGGACGCATGCGAGTATACTAATAAGTTAAGTAATTGGATTAAATTAACTTGTAAGCTACAGAACATACCTGTCGTAGTAGTACTATGAGCAAAGAGGTGAAGCACGCCAACCGGGGTAAGCCAGTAACCCGCCGAGCCATCTCTCACTGGTTCACACTACCTTCAATCCGGTGTTCTTTGTAATTGTGTTGTGCGCTCTAGCTAGGCTATATATATAGGCTCGACCAGTCGATTCGTCGTCGGCTCGTGGCCGCGCAGCACATGTTCAGCACAAGTTCTGTAAGTAGAATATTAAACGAACTTTCGGTACACTATACAGATCCCAGCCCATCCCTCCCGAGTCGCCCCTGTGCGGCGGCTCGGAGGCCTCCAGATCCCATCGCCCCCGACTCCCCCTCTCGTCCTCTTCCTCCCTCGCCGCCGCCCGAGGGCGGCCAGGCAAAGCCTTGCCGTCGCCGGCGGCGGCGGGGACTAGGTGCCCTCCCGCTCATGAGGAGATGGCGCGGGCCGGTGCCCCCGGGCTAGAGCGTGGCGTGCGGCCGGACGTCACGATGGGGGCTGGCGGCGCTCCGGCGATCCCATTCCCCATGGCAGGCGGCTTCAAGATCTGGGGCGCCACGGTCGCCATGGAAGACGGCGGCGTGACCAGATCGGCGGCGGCGCGGCCGAATCTGGGCTCAGGCATGAGTTTGGTCTTCGGGTCACGGTCAGCGCGATGGAGAGTGCGGCACGTCGGCATCTTCGTCTGGTCCTTGACAGCCCGGGCAACTCCGGGGGTAACCCTAGATCTCCATGGGATCGAGCGATGGCGGTGCTCTTGCGCCGTAGTCCCTCTTCAGGGCATCGTTTTGGAGTTTGCTATGGTCGAAGGAACCAGCGAGGCCGGCGTGGTACGCCCAGTGGCGCAACTGCCGCTGAAAATCGCGCCGACTATGGTCATGGCGGACGATGGCGGCGTCTTTGATGTCGTTTTCTTGTCGAGGCATCGTTGTTGTAGTTGGCGTCATCAAGCTCGGGATGCTCAGCGGAAACCCTAGATCTGGGTCTCCCGGATCGGACGATGATGGCGTTCTTAGTAGCGCTTTCCTTTATGGCGGCATCGTTTTGGAGCAAGTGATGGCTGTAGGTGACAAGAGGAGGAGCGGTGCTTCATCACACACATTGATGGTGTTGGATCTCGATGGCATGGCGCTCTAGAGATTAGGCGTCTGATTTGCGATGATGGACTCGCGCAGGAGGTCGACGCTGTCTGGCGTCATGGTGGCATCGGCGGCAGCTAGACCGGGCAACGTTCATGCAGCAGTACAACTTTAAAGATGGATTGGTGACAGACGGCTGCGGCGGCCTCATACCCGGCATGCGTCCTGGTTGAGGAGCACGCCGGACTGGTGGCTGCCCATACCCGGCAGGCGTCCTGGTTGGGACCTCAGGTCTTAGATGTTAGGTTTGACTGCGAGGTCTGTTTAGTATTAGGCTCGGACTATCAGCATCCATTTATCAATTGGATAGGAGTAACGACATTTTTGTTGCCTAGACGGTGGCTTCAGTCTTACTGTTGTATAACTTTGTAAGGTCTTGTGTGAATAATTAATAAAGTGGCTGCATGCATCGTTCAGATGCAGAGGCAGGGGGTTCTCCTTCATTTCTAAAAAAATGGAATATTAAATATATTTTGATGAGCAACTAGAGTGTCTCGGCCACGAAAGATACCATATGACGATGGCCCAGCGTGATGTACCGCGGATATGGGCCGTCCGGATGCACTCTGTGTGGAAAGATCGGACGGTTACGAAGAGGCCCTCGCGGCACGCCAGCTAAAAATTGACGGCGCAGAGGCCACTTAGGAGACGGGTACTCCCGCTCCTTTATAGAAGTAATTAATTTGTATTTCAGTTTGAAAATTTATTTGTCGTATGGAGAACAATCTCTTTTACGCATTTTAATTTTTAAAGAATTATTTAAACTTCAAAACATATTTTTCATGTGTTTTTCACTGTTTTCCTTGAGAACTGTCTTTTCCTCGCTAGCCATATGGGATGCAACAAATTTGCGGCCGAATCGGATGGTGAGCAAGACAACAAAGTGAGGACATCTCCAACGCAGATCCTCAAACCGCCTGCAATTATGAAGACCACGTGGTCCGGACGCGGTTTGCTATCCAACATGGGACTGTATCGGTCCGCCGAGCGGTCCAGACGTGCTCTTTCCGGCAAACTCGAGACCAACGGTGTGTGGGGGGAGGGGAGGTTGCAACAGCCACGTAGGCCTCCGACACCCTCGGCCCACCCAAAATCCTTCCTGGACCCCGCGCCTCCACCCCCCCTCCGATTTTCTTTCCATCCTTCTGTCTCCCTTGCCATCGCCACCGCTCCACCACCCCGGCCGCGATGCCACACCCCTGCCGGAACTCTACATCTTCGTCACCTCCTGCATTCTAGCAGGGCTCCACCCGCTTCTCCTCTGTCGTCGTCCAACCCCTAATCGCCGACTGCCCCGCCAGGTACCATCTGTTACTGCTATAGTCACCATGCCCGACAATTGTTCCATGAATTGCCCGAGCTAAAAAAGTTGTCCCTTTTTCTTTCAAGCAACGGATTCCGATTTGGAGTACATATACGAGCACTATGTTGTATCATCTGACGGCATGTTCGACGAGGAGGACTACACGGATGAGACGACGGTGATGGAGACGGTCCTTGAAGACGCGGAGCATGCAGAGGAGCATGTTTTCCATTTCAAAGGATCGATCAACGGTCATCGAGTGCTCAGCCGTAACATGGCGTGCGTCCATTTGACACTGATGGATGACTACTTTGCCTTCGATGAACTCTTCACTGACCATTTTCACAGGCGTTTTCGGGACAACAATGTTGGATGTAATATTTAAACTTGAAAAAAATTGATCTACTCTTGCATGCGGCTATTTAAACGTATGTACTCCATGTATGCATCTATTTGAATGTCTGTACTCTATATGTGCACCTATTGGAACACGCGGACTTTCAAAATAAATAAATTAAGGAGGCCGAATGTATGCGGGCAGCGTTGGATAGCCGCCTGCTGCATCCGTGTCGACAAACTGCCTCCCTGTCTGCGGAAGGATCTGGAAGAAATATGCGGGAGCGTTGGAGATGACTGATACAATGAACTGGTGCGTACTGGGATTCCTCGCCGACATTTGGTAGAAGAATCTTGGTGCTGTCACATGATAATGCCCGACTTTATTTCATTATTGATTGTAAATGATGGTGCCATTTTATGAAGATCTTTGTGTTCTCCTAAAAAGTAAAATGCAATGTGCAAATTACGCAGAGTTATGACCCTATTTGGTTATATCTGGCAATGACAATGTTTCTTATGTTGTTAACTTGTTGAAGCCATTGGTCGGAATTGCTCGGACTTGTCCTTCACGGTGAGAACCCATGATGTATGTCTTCTATGATTGGATCTGGCGACGTTGGCTTAAGCGTCACCCTTCATTAAGATATTGTCACTACAGGATGTTAAATATATGCCGACGTCCCTTAGCCGTCGGCATAGGGCTAGGGCAACAACTACCATCGTCATATGGCTGTCCTCTTCGATTTCCTCGACATAGTAAAGCCGTCGGTATAGTAAATCCATCGGCATAGATACCCTATGCCGATGTCTTTTCCTGTGGACGCAGACATAGATTTTCGTCGATAAAGAAAATAGACGACACGTTTGTCCAACACCGTTTGGAAGCATGCCACTATCCTATTAGGCGGCGTGGCGGAGGTAAGCCAATGACATTGCCGTCGACACAGGTTTCAGGCTATGCTGATGGAAAAGCCGTTGACATATATTTGCCACACTTCAGCTTCTGGGCATTCTTGGCGGGTATATCTGTGCCGTCCGCATAGCATTGCCTCGAGCTGCCATGAGCTTTTTTAAAACCTGTTTTGGTTCCGCCCTGCAAAATCAAATCACTACATGCCCAAATATGATATAATCATCATCAAAAGCTCACATATAACATTATATCAATCACACATAGTATGATCATCATCAAAACAAAATAAATAACATTATCATCATCATGAAACCCAAATACAATACATCGTCATCGAAACAAACTCATAAGTAGCATCATAGCACGATAAGTTTACATCATCACAAATAGCATCATAGTAAGAGAATTTTACATCATCATCATAGACGACATGTTTACATCATCAACGAAATATATAACAAGCCACCACACCTCCGTGGGCCTTCGAGCACCGCCAAAAACCGAAGTGCACCGACAAGAGCATCATTGCTACAAAATACATGACAAACGTTTAGCACGGCAATTGGTCTAGCTCTAAGTTTGCGGTTTTGCAAATGTTCTAACTTTAAGTTGATGCATCTTGTGAGTAGGGGACTAACCGGAAGGGACGAGCCACGGGCCAAGGGAGAAGGAGCACCGCCACCATCGTGCAAAGTGGTTGACTACCCGACAAGGTACAAGAGTACCGTGAACGAGGAGTAGAAGAACCACCAGGAACGTTTGATCCGTGGGAGTAGAAGAACCACCAGGATCGTTTGATCCATGGGATCCCAACCTGTTTTATAAAGAGATAGTAAGAGAAATCTCTGTGTGTTGAATGACCGATAGATAGTGCTTGACTAGTTTGGCAATGTACTAACCGGAGTCCATATGCCACGTGCCAAGAATTCTTATATCATTATCAGTTGCGGGTATGATCCAGGATTTGGTGGTGGTGGTCAGATTGGTGGAGCCGGAGTGCCATTTTGAAGAGCCAAGTAGACATTCTGCACGTTAGTTGACAAGCGAAGATGAAGGTCAAAAGAAGTGAAAGTACAAAAATTATCTTGGCTCTAAGTGGACAAAACTAACCTCCATTTGTGTGGCGTGGTACTCCATAGCGCTCACACTTTGGAGTCGTCTTCCGCGCCTCTTGACGATAAGTATTGAGATACCTAAGTAGGCCTACGATATGACATGACATATCTTATCAACATAGCCATGCAGGAAAGAAAGTGAGAGAGAGGATAAAAATGCATACATCTTCATCCTCTTTGGATCTGCTAGGCCATGCCCTGGTTGTGTTAGCCGTACTCGCGCTGGTGATGGAAGATCAGACCTGTGAGTAAGTGATGGTAGGTTGGATCATGACATTCAGAAGCGGGTGGCGGCCATGTGGCTTGCCGTGTCTAAACACGACTACCACTGTCTCGTTAGTCTCTAACTCCATGGGATCTCTACTCCCTCCGTTTCTTTTTAGTCCGCATATAAGGTTTGGTCAAAGTCAAGCTTTGTAGATGTTGATCACGTGGCCACAAGCAATCTAAGCACACCCTGGCCAGGATCGATAATAGCTGTTCACTAGACGACGCTTAACTGTTTGAATGGACGAACATGGTGATCAGTTTTTATTAGTTTTTTGTGAGACTCGGAAGAGCGGAGACCATCTTTGGTTATCCTCTCGCAAGGTACTAGGTGAATGCCCTGTCGAGGAACTTGCATGTCGGTGATTTGGACCAGCTACATTTAACTTGTGACGAGGACAGCGAAGGACGTCAAAGGAATCTTGTTCAGTTTTTGAATTCTTTGTTTAACTGCAAAGAACTGACACTTCTTGGTCGTCTTCTCTATTGGATGAAATTAACAGGAAGTTGTGTGCCCACATGAATCGTGGTCGACTCCGATCGATCGAACGTGCAAGCATGTGTTTCTATGACATATTGTTGGTAGATGCAAGGCATCGATTTGATCCCTGCCAAACTACTTGTTCTTGTTCGTCAACGAGACCTAGCTGATCGAGGTGATTTTATCAAAATAGTGTTAAGAACATTATTTTACGCTTTACACAGTGGTCTGATTTACCTTAACTTGAGTCTGTTGTATTATACTTCTTGGTCGTCTTCTCTATTGGATGAAATTAACAGAAATTAACAGGAAGTTGCACGGCCACATGCATCGTGGTCGACCCCGATCGATCAAACGTGCAAGCATGTGTTGCTATGACATATTGTCGCTAGATACAAGGCATCCAAAAGGCGTTATACGGATATATTTGTATTTCATTCTTTTTCGTTTGTGTGACAGGACCTTATTTGGCTGTGTACATTTTAGTTATGCAGAGGTCGAATGTAATACTTAAATTTTTTAATTAATAAAGCACCTCTTTTTGAAAAATTTATGAATATGCAGATGTTGATCACGTGGCCACGAGCAATCTAAGTACACTCTCGCCAAGATCGATAATAGCTGTTCACTAGAAGCTTAGCTATTTGAATGGGTGAACATGGTGATCAGTTTTTATTAGTTTTCTGTGAGACTCGGATGAGCGGAGACCATCTTTGGGTTATTCTCTCGCATGGTACTACGTGAGTGCCATGTCCATGACGAGGACACCGAAGGACGTCAAAGGAATCTTGTTCAGTTTTTGAATTCTTTATTTAACTGGAAAGAACTGACACTTCTTGGTCGTCCTCTCTATTGGATGAAATTAACAGGAAGTTGCACGGCCATATGCATCGTGGTCGACTCCGATCAATCGAACGTGCAAGCATGTGTTGCTATGACATATTGTTGCTAGATCCAAGGCATCGATTTGATCCCTACGAAACTACTTATTCTTCTTCGTCAACGATACCTAGCTGATTGAGGTGTTTTTTTTTTCAAAACAGTGTTAAGAAACAATTATTTTACGTTTTACACAGTGGTCTGATTTACCTTAACTTGAGTCTGTTGTATTATGTTAGAGGTTTATAGGATGGGCTACCAACCAAGAAACTGCCAGACTATAAAATCCTACCAAATATCAAAAGTTCAAAACACATTACATGGTAAATTTTACCATAACTCAACACACAACACAAGTTGGGGCCCCTTTCGGGCGCACCGAGAAGCTGGCAGAAGGAAAACAATAACAACTTACAAAAAGAGTGTTATACTGTTTTGATCCCGAGCACATGTGAGGTTGGGTGAACAGGAAACTGAATAGAAAATGAAAAAATAATCTATTTTTTGTGTTAAACATTGACAAAAGTTTTAATAGATTGCAAATTTTCAAAACCAAATGACATTCCAGGACACTCTGGCAAAGAAAAAACAAAAGCGATGCTCGAAAATGTTATTTTCAAATGCATTTTGGACCATCAATTTCGTTATTTTTGCCATGTTTCCCACGAATGTCATTTAATGTTGAAATTTTGCAAGCTGTAAAGCTTTTGTCAATGTTTCACACATTTTTGTTTTATTTACTTTTTCATTTTCTTTTGATTTTACTCTTGTCGTCAGCTTACGTGTAGGTATGCCGACGGCCTTGATAAAAAGCCGCCGGGATATCTTTTGCTGCCGGCATGTAGGGTATTTCCTGTAGTGTATTGTTGGAGAACCCTTGTCCCTGTGATTCTGATATCAAGAGATGGGTGGTGTATATACGATTGCTGCCGTAGCTTGTTGATAATTGTTTTGATAATTTTGGAGTTTTTTTTACTCCACCATGGTTTATATCTCCGGTCTTTTATGTCTTTGCTAATTGTCGGTATGATTTTGCGTGTGTGTTGTTGTTGGTTGTGTGCATTCTAACTATGTAGAGGTGCATTCATTGTGTTTACATTGCCTTGATGCTTCATTTTAAGTTTGTAAAATCCCTTTCGCAAAAAAAGAGTTTATAAAATCCACCATTGTATTTTTTTTGCAAATAACTGGAGTCTCACCATCTCATGTATACGTAGTAATTCACCCTCTCCTAATCTTTTAGTGACCATGTGATCCTGTTTATAACTAACATATGAAGGTTTGTGTCGGCTCGTTTTTCTCTCGCGACCGCGTCACCCCCGCGGGTGACCGGCCACACCCCGGGCATCTCCTCCTCGGGCTCTCCCTCGCCGTTCCTCCCTTACCGCCAACGTCGCTGGCCTCCGGCGCCGGACCTGGCTTAGGCGGCGCTGGACTTTCCCCTCTCAGTGTTGCGCCGATGCGGGGCGGAGCGGCGCCGGGGAGTGCTTCTAGGCGGCGGCGGTCAGGCACTGTGGTAGGGTTCTCGTCGTGGTAGCGGGTGATTTGCTGGGTGGCGACGCTGCCGTTGGCGGCGGGGTGGCGCCTGGCGCTATCTGGCGGTGCCCGCTCGGCCCAGACCTGGCGGCAGGGAATGCTGACGACATGGCTTTTGGGACGCGGGGGAGTGGTGATGGGCGGTTAGGTGCTGGCGGCGCTCGCGCGGACATGCTGAAGCGTGGCCGGCGGGGCTTTGTGGGCCCGATTTGGGCCTGGCGGGGCCAGGGGTGACCAGGTATGCCCTGATGCGCGTCAGGATCGCGACCATGACTATGCCGGGGCATGGGCTTCCCGCACGACGGCGGTGGAGATGGTTCCCTCCCGCGTGGCTCCGGTACTGCTGGTCCCGACGCCTGGTGCTTCATCCTCCGTCCTCTTGGCCTCGTGGTGGTGATCTCAGTGAGGCGACGTGGGTGGCGTCAAGACTGCAGTCGCGCATGCAGGTGGGCTGCGAGTTGGCTGGTTGCCTCCAACCCGGTTGGGCAATGGGTATTACAGTGCGGGCGAAATCCTTGCCGGTTCTTCTGGCTCCGATGCGGTGACACCTACGGGTGCCATCATTCCTTCCCGGAGGGTGTCGATGGTATCCATTCCCCACTCCCATCCGCGTGCCGGGGAAAACCCTAGGACACGTCCTGGAAGCAGAGTCGTCAGCGTCGCATTCCTTCTTGGAGGTGCTGCTTGGTATGCGGAGGATCGGAGCTTTGGTCTGTGGTGAGTTGAATCTGGAGGGTGCAGCGGTGACGGGTCATCCGCGCTTTGTCGAGCTGTCATTGTTGGCATTTGTTTCTTCTTCATTCTTCATTCTTCTTTTTTTGGGGCTTGCTGTGCTGCTTATCTCAGCAATTGCTATGTGATCGGTGTTGATTGCTTTGTAATACAAAGCGGGAAAACCCTTTTTGAGTAACTAACTGATGAATATGCAGATGTTGATCAAGTGGCCACAAGCAATCTAAGTACACCCTGGCCAGGATCGATAATAGCTGTTCACTAGGCGACGCTTAACTATTTGAATGGACGGACATGGTAATCAGTTTTTATTAGTTTTTTTGTGAAACTCGGAAGAGCGGAGACCATCTTTGGTTATCCTCTCGCAAGGTACTAGGTGAATGCCCTGTCGAGGAACTTGCATGTCGGTGCTTTGGACCAGCTACATTTGGTTTAACTTGTCACGAGGACAACGAAGGACGTCAAAGGAATCTTGTTCAGTTTCTGAATTCTTTATTTAACTGGAAAGAACTGACACTTCTTGGTCGTCTTCTCTATTGGATGAAATTAAGAGGAAGTTGCACGGCCACCTGCATCGTGGTCGTCCCCGATCGATCGAACGTGCAAGCATGTGTTTCTATGACATATTGTAGCTAGATGCAAGGCATCGATTTGATCCCTACCAAACTACTTGTTCTTAACGATACCTAGCTGATCGAGGTGATTTTATCAAAACGGTGTTAAGAAACAATTATTTTACGCTTTCCACAGTGGTCTGATTTACCTTAACTTGAGGCTGTTGTATTATTTTAGAGGTATATAGGATGGGCTGCCAACCAAAAAATAGTCAGACTATAAAATCCTACCAGAAATCAAAACACATTATATGAATTTTAGCATAACTCAACATGTAACACAAGCGCGCTTGATGTCTGGTGAAGGAGACTTTCGGTAGTGTCCGAAAGGAAATCAAGCAGCTCAAGGAGAAGCCGACAGAAGGAAAAGCTAACAACTTACAAAAAGAGTGTTGTACTGTTCTGATCCCGAGCTCACGTGAGCTTGGGTGAACAGGAAAAGCAAAGAAAAAATCTATTTTTTTTGCGAAACATTGACAAAAGTTTTAATAGATTGCAGATTTTCAAAACCAAATGACATTCCAAGACAATCTGGCAAAAAACAAAAACAAAAGCGGTGCTCAAAAATGTTAGTTTCAAACTCATTTTGGAGCATCGATTTCGTTATTTTTGCCATGTTTTCCACGAATGTCCATTGGTGTTTGAATTTTTATTCATTTCCTTTTGATTTTTCTCTCGTCGTCAACTTATGTGTAGGTATGCCGACGGCCCCGATAAAAAGCCGCCGGCATATCTTTTGCCGTCGACATGTAGGGTAATTCCTGTAGTGTGTTGTTGGAGAACCCTTCTCACTGTGATTGTGGTATCAAGAGATGGGTGGTGTATATATGGTTGCTGCCGTAGCTTGTTGATAATTGTTTTGATAATTTTGGAGTTTTACTCCACCATGGTTTGTATCTCCGGTCTTTTATGACTTTGCTAAATGACGATATGATTTTGTGTGTGTGTTGTTGTTGATTGTGTGCATTCTAACTATATAGTGGTGGATTCATTGTGTTTATATTCCCTTGATGCTTCATTTTGAGTTAGTAAAAGCCCTTTCGCAAAAAGTGAGTATATAAAATCCACCATTGTATTCTTTTTTGCAAATTACCTAGAGTCTGACCATCTCATGTATACATGGTAATTCCCCCTTTCCTAATATGTTAGTGACGATGTTATCCCGTTTATAACTAACTTATGAAGGTTTGTGTCGGCTCGTTTTTCTCTCACGACCGCGTTGTCCCCGCGGGCGACGGGCCGCGCCCCCGGCACCCCCTCCCCGAGCCCCCCTCCCATTCCTCCCTTCCTGCCACGTCGCTGGCCTCCGGCGTCGGGCCTGGCCTGCGCGGCGATTGCGGGGCAGCCGCTGGCCTTTTCCCTCTCGATGTTGCGCTGATGCGGAGCGGAGCGGCGCCGCAGGGGTGCTCCTAGGCGGCGGCGGTCCGGCGCGGCGGCGGGGTTCTCGTCGTGGTAGCGGCTGATTTGCTGGGCGGCGGCGGGGTTCTCGTCGTGGTAGCGGCTGATTTGCTGGGCGGCGGCACTGCCGTTGGCAGCGGGGTGGCTCGTGGCGCGACCTGGCGGTGCCCGCTCGACCTAGATCTCTGGGTCTGGGCGGGCCGGCGGCAGGGAGTGTCAACGGCATGGCTTTTCGGGAGGCGGGGGAGCGGCGATGGGCGGCTGAGTGCTGGCGGCGCTGGCGCGGACCTACTGCAGCGTGGCCGCCGAGGCTTTACAGGCCATGTTTGGGCCTGGCGGGGCCAGGGATGACCTGGTATGCCCTGTTGCGCGTCCGGACCGCGACTATGCCGGAGGCATGGGTCTCCCGCACGACGGCAGTGGAGGTGGTTCCCTCCCGAGCGGCTCAGGTGCTGCTGGTCTTGACGCTTGGTACTTCTAACTCCGTCCTCTTGACCTCGTGGTGGTGATCTCGGTGAGGCGACATGGGGGGTGTCAAGACTACGGTCACGCATGCTGGTGAGTGGCAGAGTTGGCTGGTTCACACCGGGCCCGTTGGTATTGGAGTGCGGGCGAAATCCTTAACGGTACTTTCGGCTCTGATGCGGTGACACCTACGGGTGCCGCCATTCCTTCCCGGAGGGTGTCGATGGTATCCATTCCCCACTACCATCCGCGTGCAGGGGGAAACCCTAGGACACGTCCTGGCGGCAGCGTTGTCGGTGTCGCATTCCTTCTTGGAGGCGCTGCTTGGTATGCGGAGGATCGGAGCCTTGGTCTGTGGTGGGTTGAATCTGGAGGGTGCAGCGGTGACGGGTCATCCGCGCTTTGTCGAGCTGTCGTTGTTGGCATTTGTTTCTTCTTCATTCTTCTTTTTCTTTTTTTTAGGCTTGCTGTGCTGCTCGCCTCAGCAATTACTATGTGATCGGTGTTGGTTGCTTTATAATACAAAGTGGGGAAAACCTTTTTGAGTAACTAACTGATGAATATGCAGATGTTGATCACGTGGCCACAAGCAATCTAAGCACACCCTGGCCAGGATCGATAATAGCTGTTCACTAGACGACGCTTAACTGTTTGAATGGACGAACATGGTGATCAGTTTTTATTAGTTTTTTGTGAGACTCGGAAGAGCGGAGACCATCTTTGGTTATCCTCTCGCAAGGTACTAGGTGAATGCCCTGTCGAGGAACTTGCATGTCGGTGATTTGGACCAGCTACATTTAACTTGTGACGAGGACAGCGAAGGACGTCAAAGAAATCTTGTTCAGTTTTTGAATTCTTTGTTTAACTGCAAAGAACTGACACTTCTTGGTCGTCTTCTCTATTGGATGAAATTAACAGGAAGTTGTGTGCCCACATGAATCGTGGTCGACTCCGATCGATCGAACGTGCAAGCATGTGTTTCTATGACATATTGTTGGTAGATGCAAGGCATCGATTTGATCCCTGCCAAACTACTTGTTCTTGTTCGTCAACGAGACCTAGCTGATCGAGGTGATTTTATCAAAATAGTGTTAAGAACATTATTTTACGCTTTACACAGTGGTCTGATTTACCTTAACTTGAGTCTGTTGTATTATACTTCTTGGTCGTCTTCTCTATTGGATGAAATTAACAGAAATTAACAGGAAGTTGCACGGCCACATGCATCGTGGTCGACCCCGATCGATCAAACGTGCAAGCATGTGTTGCTATGACATATTGTCGCTAGATACAAGGCATCCAAAAGGCGTTATACGGATATATTTGTATTTCATTCTTTTTCGTTTGTGTGACAGGACCTTATTTGGCTGTGTACATTTTAGTTATGCAGAGGTCGAATGTAATACTTAAATTTTTTAATTAATAAAGCACCTCTTTTTGAAAAATTTATGAATATGCAGATGTTGATCACGTGGCCACGAGCAATCTAAGTACACTCTCGCCAAGATCGATAATAGCTGTTCACTAGAAGCTTAGCTATTTGAATGGGTGAACATGGTGATCAGTTTTTATTAGTTTTCTGTGAGACTCGGATGAGCGGAGACCATCTTTGGGTTATTCTCTCGCATGGTACTACGTGAGTGCCATGTCCATGACGAGGACACCGAAGGACGTCAAAGGAATCTTGTTCAGTTTTTGAATTCTTTATTTAACTGGAAAGAACTGACACTTCTTGGTCGTCCTCTCTATTGGATGAAATTAACAGGAAGTTGCACGGCCATATGCATCGTGGTCGACTCCGATCAATCGAACGTGCAAGCATGTGTTGCTATGACATATTGTTGCTAGATCCAAGGCATCGATTTGATCCCTACGAAACTACTTATTCTTCTTCGTCAACGATACCTAGCTGATTGAGGTGTTTTTTTTTTCAAAACAGTGTTAAGAAACAATTATTTTACGTTTTACACAGTGGTCTGATTTACCTTAACTTGAGTCTGTTGTATTATGTTAGAGGTTTATAGGATGGGCTACCAACCAAGAAACTGCCAGACTATAAAATCCTACCAAATATCAAAAGTTCAAAACACATTACATGGTAAATTTTACCATAACTCAACACACAACACAAGTTGGGGCCCCTTTCGGGCGCACCGAGAAGCTGGCCGACGGAAAACAATAACAACTTACAAAAAGAGTGTTATACTGTTTTGATCCCGAGCACATGTGAGGTTGGGTGAACAGGAAACTGAATAGAAAATGAAAAAATAATCTATTTTTTGTGTTAAACATTGACAAAAGTTTTAATAGATTGCAAATTTTCAAAACCAAATGACATTCCAGGACACTCTGGCAAAGAAAAAACAAAAGCGATGCTCGAAAATGTTATTTTCAAATGCATTTTGGACCATCAATTTCGTTATTTTTGCCATGTTTCCCACGAATGTCATTTAATGTTGAAATTTTGCAAGCTGTAAAGCTTTTGTCAATGTTTCACACATTTTTGTTTTATTTACTTTTTCATTTTCTTTTGATTTTACTCTTGTCGTCAGCTTACGTGTAGGTATGCCGACGGCCTTGATAAAAAGCCGCCGGGATATCTTTTGCTGCCGGCATGTAGGGTATTTCCTGTAGTGTATTGTTGGAGAACCCTTGTCCCTGTGATTCTGATATCAAGAGATGGGTGGTGTATATACGATTGCTGCCGTAGCTTGTTGATAATTGTTTTGATAATTTTGGAGTTTTTTTTTACTCCACCATGGTTTATATCTACGGTCTTTTATGTCTTTGCTAATTGTCGGTATGATTTTGCGTGTGTGTTGTTGTTGGTTGTGTGCATTCTAACTATGTAGAGGTGCATTCATTGTGTTTACATTGCCTTGATGCTTCATTTTAAGTTTGTAAAATCCCTTTCGCAAAAAAAGAGTTTATAAAATCCACCATTGTATTTTTTTTTGCAAATAACTGGAGTCTCACCATCTCATGTATACGTAGTAATTCACCCTCTCCTAATCTTTTAGTGACCATGTGATCCTGTTTATAACTAACATATGAAGGTTTGTGTCGGCTCGTTTTTCTCTCGCGACCGCGTCACCCCCGCGGGTGACCGGCCACACCCCGGGCATCTCCTCCTCGGGCTCTCCCTCGCCGTTCCTCCCTTACCGCCAACGTCGCTGGCCTCCGGCGCCGGACCTGGCTTAGGCGGCGCTGGACTTTCCCCTCTCAGTGTTGCGCCGATGCGGGGCGGAGCGGCGCCGGGGAGTGCTTCTAGGCGGCGGCGGTCAGGCACTGTGGTAGGGTTCTCGTCGTGGTAGCGGGTGATTTGCTGGGTGGCGACGCTGCCGTTGGCGGCGGGGTGGCGCCTGGCGCTATCTGGCGGTGCCCGCTCGGCCCAGACCTGGCGGCAGGGAATGCTGACGACATGGCTTTTGGGACGCGGGGGAGTGGTGATGGGCGGTTAGGTGCTGGCGGCGCTCGCGCGGACATGCTGAAGCGTGGCCGGCGGGGCTTTGTGGGCCCGATTTGGGCCTGGCGGGGCCAGGGGTGACCAGGTATGCCCTGATGCGCGTCAGGATCGCGACCATGACTATGCCGGGGCATGGGCTTCCCGCACGACGGCGGTGGAGATGGTTCCCTCCCGCGTGGCTCCGGTACTGCTGGTCCCGACGCCTGGTGCTTCATCCTCCGTCCTCTTGGCCTCGTGGTGGTGATCTCAGTGAGGCGACGTGGGTGGCGTCAAGACTGCAGTCGCGCATGCAGGTGGGCTGCGAGTTGGCTGGTTGCCTCCAACCCGGTTGGGCAATGGGTATTACAGTGCGGGCGAAATCCTTGCCGGTTCTTCTGGCTCCGATGCGGTGACACCTACGGGTGCCATCATTCCTTCCCGGAGGGTGTCGATGGTATCCATTCCCCACTCCCATCCGCGTGCCGGGGAAAACCCTAGGACACGTCCTGGAAGCAGAGTCGTCAGCGTCGCATTCCTTCTTGGAGGTGCTGCTTGGTATGCGGAGGATCGGAGCTTTGGTCTGTGGTGAGTTGAATCTGGAGGGTGCAGCGGTGACGGGTCATCCGCGCTTTGTCGAGCTGTCATTGTTGGCATTTGTTTCTTCTTCATTCTTCATTCTTCTTTTTTTGGGGCTTGCTGTGCTGCTTATCTCAGCAATTGCTATGTGATCGGTGTTGATTGCTTTGTAATACAAAGCGGGAAAACCCTTTTTGAGTAACTAACTGATGAATATGCAGATGTTGATCAAGTGGCCACAAGCAATCTAAGTACACCCTGGCCAGGATCGATAATAGCTGTTCACTAGGCGACGCTTAACTATTTGAATGGACGGACATGGTAATCAGTTTTTATTAGTTTTTTTGTGAAACTCGGAAGAGCGGAGACCATCTTTGGTTATCCTCTCGCAAGGTACTAGGTGAATGCCCTGTCGAGGAACTTGCATGTCGGTGCTTTGGACCAGCTACATTTGGTTTAACTTGTCACGAGGACAACGAAGGACGTCAAAGGAATCTTGTTCAGTTTCTGAATTCTTTATTTAACTGGAAAGAACTGACACTTCTTGGTCGTCTTCTCTATTGGATGAAATTAAGAGGAAGTTGCACGGCCACCTGCATCGTGGTCGTCCCCGATCGATCGAACGTGCAAGCATGTGTTTCTATGACATATTGTAGCTAGATGCAAGGCATCGATTTGATCCCTACCAAACTACTTGTTCTTAACGATACCTAGCTGATCGAGGTGATTTTATCAAAACGGTGTTAAGAAACAATTATTTTACGCTTTCCACAGTGGTCTGATTTACCTTAACTTGAGGCTGTTGTATTATTTTAGAGGTATATAGGATGGGCTGCCAACCAAAAAATAGTCAGACTATAAAATCCTACCAGAAATCAAAACACATTATATGAATTTTAGCATAACTCAACATGTAACACAAGCGCGCTTGATGTCTGGTGAAGGAGACTTTCGGTAGTGTCCGAAAGGAAATCAAGCAGCTCAAGGAGAAGCCGACAGAAGGAAAAGCTAACAACTTACAAAAAGAGTGTTGTACTGTTCTGATCCCGAGCTCACGTGAGCTTGGGTGAACAGGAAAAGCAAAGAAAAAATCTATTTTTTTTGCGAAACATTGACAAAAGTTTTAATAGATTGCAGATTTTCAAAACCAAATGACATTCCAAGACAATCTGGCAAAAAACAAAAACAAAAGCGGTGCTCAAAAATGTTAGTTTCAAACTCATTTTGGAGCATCGATTTCGTTATTTTTGCCATGTTTTCCACGAATGTCCATTGGTGTTTGAATTTTTATTCATTTCCTTTTGATTTTTCTCTCGTCGTCAACTTATGTGTAGGTATGCCGACGGCCCCGATAAAAAGCCGCCGGCATATCTTTTGCCGTCGACATGTAGGGTAATTCCTGTAGTGTGTTGTTGGAGAACCCTTCTCACTGTGATTGTGGTATCAAGAGATGGGTGGTGTATATATGGTTGCTGCCGTAGCTTGTTGATAATTGTTTTGATAATTTTGGAGTTTTACTCCACCATGGTTTGTATCTCCGGTCTTTTATGACTTTGCTAAATGACGATATGATTTTGTGTGTGTGTTGTTGTTGATTGTGTGCATTCTAACTATATAGTGGTGGATTCATTGTGTTTATATTCCCTTGATGCTTCATTTTGAGTTAGTAAAAGCCCTTTCGCAAAAAGTGAGTATATAAAATCCACCATTGTATTCTTTTTTGCAAATTACCTAGAGTCTGACCATCTCATGTATACATGGTAATTCCCCCTTTCCTAATATGTTAGTGACGATGTTATCCCGTTTATAACTAACTTATGAAGGTTTGTGTCGGCTCGTTTTTCTCTCACGACCGCGTTGTCCCCGCGGGCGACGGGCCGCGCCCCCGGCACCCCCTCCCCGAGCCCCCCTCCCATTCCTCCCTTCCTGCCACGTCGCTGGCCTCCGGCGTCGGGCCTGGCCTGCGCGGCGATTGCGGGGCAGCCGCTGGCCTTTTCCCTCTCGATGTTGCGCTGATGCGGAGTGGAGCGGCGCCGCAGGGGTGCTCCTAGGCGGCGGCGGTCCGGCACGGCGGCGGGGTTCTCGTCGTGGTAGCGGCTGATTTGCTGGGCGGCGGCGGGGTTCTCGTCGTGGTAGCGGCTGATTTGCTGGGCGGCAGCACTGCCGTTGGCAGCGGGGTGGCTCGTGGCGCGACCTGGCGGTGCCCGCTCGACCTAGATCTCTGGGTCTGGGCGGGCCGGCGGCAGGGAGTGTCAACGGCATGGCTTTTCGGGAGGCGGGGGAGCGGCGATGGGCGGCTGAGTGCTGGTGGCGCTGGCGCGGACCTACTGCAGCGTGGCCGCCGAGGCTTTACAGGCCATGTTTGGGCCTGGCGGGGCCAGGGATGACCTGGTATGCCCTGTTGCGCGTCCGGACCGCGACTATGCCGGAGGCATGGGTCTCCCGCACGACGGCAGTGGAGGTGGTTCCCTCCCGAGCGGCTCAGGTGCTGCTGGTCCTGACGCTTGGTACTTCTTCCTCCGTCCTCTTGACCTCGTGGTGGTGATCTCGGTGAGGCGACATGGGGGGTGTCAAGACTACGGTCACGCATGCTGGTGAGTGGCAGAGTTGGCTGGTTCACACCGGGCCCGTTGGTATTGGAGTGCGGGCGAAATCCTTAACGGTACTTCCGGCTCTGATGCGGTGACACCTACGGGTGCCGCCATTCCTTCCCGGAGGGTGTCGATGGTATCCATTCCCCACTACCATCCGCGTGCAGGGGGAAACCCTAGGACACGTCCTGGCGGCAGCGTTGTCGGTGTCGCATTCCTTCTTGGAGGCGCTGCTTGGTATGCGGAGGATCGGAGCCTTGGTCTGTGGTGGGTTGAATCTGGAGGGTGCAGCGGTGACGGGTCATCCGCGCTTTGTCGAGCTGTCGTTGTTGGCATTTGTTTCTTCTTCATTCTTCTTTTTCTTTTTTTTAGGCTTGCTGTGCTGCTCGCCTCAGCAATTACTATGTGATCGGTGTTGGTTGCTTTATAATACAAAGTGGGGAAACCCTTTTTGAGTAACTAACTGATGAATATGCAGATGTTGATCACGTGGCCACAAGCAATCTAAGTACACCCTGGCCAGATCGATAATAGCTGTTCACTAGACGACGCTTAACTATTTGAATGGACGAACATGGTGATCAGTTTTATTATTTTTTGTGAGACTCGGAAGAGGGAGACCATCTTTGTTTATCCTCTCGCAAGGTACTACGTGAATGCCCTGTCAAGGAACTTGCATGCCGGTGCTTTGGACCAGCTACATTTAACTTGAGACGAGGACAGCGAAGGACGTCAACGGAATCTTGTTCAGTTTATGAGTTCTTTATTTGACTCAAAAGAACTGACACTTCTTGGTCGTCTTCTCTATTGGATGCAACTAACAGGAGTTGCGTGGCCACATGAATCGTGGTCGACCCCGATCGATCGAACGTGCAAGGCATCGATTTGATCCGTGCCAAACTACTTGTTCTTAACGATACCTAGCTGATCGGGGTGATTTTATCAAAACAATGTTAGAAAACAATTACTTTACGCTTTACACAGTGGTTTGATTTACCTTAACTTGAGTCTGCTGTATAATGTAATTTATGTGAGAGGTATATAGGATCGGCTACCAACCAAAAAATAGTCAGACTATGAAATCATACCAAAAATCAAAACACATTACATGGTAAGTTTTACCATTGCTATGACATATTGTTGCTAGATTCGAGGCATCGATTTGATCCCTGCCAAACTACTTGTTCTTGTTCGTCAACGAGACCTAGCTGATCGAGGTGATTTTATCAAAATAGTGTTAAGAACATTATTTTACGCTTTACACAGTGGTCTGATTTACCTTAACTTGAGTCTGTTGTATTATGTTAGAGGTTTACTAGTACATATGCCCGTGCGTTGCAACGGGCGGTAAAAAATTACAAAAGTTGCTTCACGTGCCACTACGACCTTGAAAATAAGATTACCCTCATCTCTATAAGGTGCATATGCGGTTGTGTTGTTGCCACCCTAACGTCCTTTATTGGTGCATATTTAGGGGGTGTTTGTTTAAAGGGACTTATTGGTCTAGGGACTTAAAAAATCCCTTTTAGTCCCATCGAAACCAAACAGAAGGGACTTAAAGTGAGCATTTGTGATTTATGAAAGAAAACCCTGAGGAAGAGTCTTATTGGGACTTTTAGTTGTAACATGGTCTTTTAAGTCCATATTTAGTTAGTTGGGACTAAAAAAATCCTAGAACTTATGAACCAAACAGGGCCTTAAGCTCCGCATTCACCGAATGAAAGAGTAGCAGTGCATGAAACAGTCTTTTAGCGGGAGAAACATAGAATGTGATTCTCACATACTCTTCTAGAGTTTACTAATTCATCTATATTTATAGTATTTTATAAAATTATTAAAATATTTGATTTCTATTGATTTTGATTATGTAGTTTTTTTTCTGTCGAAGGTTGCTTGATTTAGAAGATTATAGTATTTTTTTTGGCACTATTAAAGCTTGGCCCAAAAGCAAGAAAAATATATATACTATCTCCTGATGCATCTGTCCATACTCCCGTGTATAACCGACTGATAAAAAAGATCAACCGGGTCATAAACCAGTTGGCCGGCACGAGTACACTGTACACCCCATCGCCCCTAAAAAAATCCATTCGTCTCCATCCCATCACGTGTGGTCGGGAGGTTGATGCAATGTTGTGGTCGAGCGGCCTACACGTACACCCCATCATATGTACGCCTCCACCGCTTTTTTATAGGATCAGTCCACCGCTTAAGCATATCCGTCTCCACCGATATTTCGGTTCTTTCTCTCGCTCCATCTCTCTTTCTCATCCCCATCTATCTGTGCCCATATGCGCAAAGCGCGCGAGAGAGAGAGAGAGAGAGAGAGAGAGAGAGAGAGAGAGAGAGAGAGAGAGAGAGAGAGAGAGGGAGAGCCCGTGAGAAGAGCGAGCGGGCGAGCAACCCAGCAAGCTCAACGACCGCCACAGGGGCCAGAGGTGGAAGAGGTGTGGTGCGGTGCGCAGTGGGAGGCGGCGCGGCCGGTGGTGCTCGCCCGGGAAGATGGGGCCCCCAGTATCCTGACGGACGAGGACTTGGAGGAGCTCAAGGGGTGCGTGGATCTCGGGTAAGATTTGCAGCAGCAGCTTCTCCCTCCCCCATCCTACCCACCGATCTCCTCTCTCTCCTCACCCTCTCTCTTCTCTCTCGAGCAGGAAGCAGCACAGCTCCACCACAACAATGGTGCCGCCTCCATGGAGCTCAGAACTGCCGCCGTCATGCCCACGTCAAGTCGCTGGAACGTGCGCACCAACGCCCGCCGTTGCGACCTTGCATGCCGCCCATGCCCGCCTTCACGTGCCTCTGCATCAGTCGCCAGCGAGCCCGCTGCCTCGTCCGGCCTCCTCTGCTCCCAGATTTGGTTTGGGCCACAGCCGTGGTTGTTGCCTGTTGATTGTGCTTGCCTGATTCAGAGTTTCCTTCACTCCTTCTTCCCTCTTGCGGGATTAATTGCTTCATTATGTTCCCCTCATACGCTGCTTGATTTCTGATGCGGCAAAGTCGCCTGCGTATATAAATTGATTGAATTGGATGCAGAGGAGCGAGGTGGGACTAAATCACAACACGGGAGATTGAGAAGCTTACGGTGGAGGAGGCCGAAGACACGGCGGCGGGCAGGGTCAGAGCGGTGCCGCGGCTGGAAAGCGAGCTTCTGGATAAGATAAAACAGAGGATCACGGACTGAATTCTTACAAATATAGGGGGGGTTTGTAAAAAGCGAAACGTTTTCTCAGGTTCACTCAAACAGGGACTGCGGGTTGATTTCCTGTAAATCGAGGGGCCTTTTTGC
The DNA here is from genome assembly GCA_032464435.1 of Aegilops umbellulata. Classification (NCBI taxonomy): domain Eukaryota; kingdom Viridiplantae; phylum Streptophyta; class Magnoliopsida; order Poales; family Poaceae; genus Aegilops; species Aegilops umbellulata. The sequence goes on from CP136054.1 coordinate 70,267,652, forward strand.
GAAACAACCATGACGGACGACCAGAAGCACTCCGTGCTTTATTAGTAGGTAAAGATAGGATGGTCTACCAACCGAAAAACTGTCAGACTATAAAATCCTACCAAATATCAAAAGTTCAATACACATTACATGGTAAATTTTACCATAACTCAACACACAACACAAGTTGGCGTCCCTTTCGGGCGCACGGAGAAGCTGGCAGAAGGAAAACAATAACAACTTAAAAAAGGAGTGTTGTACCGTTCTGATCCCGAGCTCATGTGAGCTTAGGTGAGCAGGAAACTCAATTGAAAATGAAAAAAAAAGATCTATTTTTCTGGTGTGAAACATTAACAAAAGTTTTAATAGAATGCAAATTTTCAAAACCAAATGACCTTCTAGGACAATCTGGCAAAAAGCAAAAACAAAAGTGATGCTCGAAAATGTAATTTTCAAACGCATTTTGGAGCATCGATTTCGTTATTTTTGCCATGTTTTCCATGAATGTCATCTGGTGTTGAAATTTTGCAAGCTGTTAAAGCTTTTGTCAATGTTTCACAATTTTTTGTTTGATTTTTTTTCATTTTCTTTTGATTTTACTCTTGTCGTCTGCTTCCGTGCAGGTATGCCGACGACCCTGATAAAAAGCCACCGACATATCTTTTGCCGCCGACATGTAGGGTAGTTCCTGTAGTGTGTTGTTGGAGAACTCTTCTCGCCGTGATTGTGATATCAAGAGATGGTGGTGTATATATGGTTTCTACCGTAGCTTGTTGATAATTGTTTTGATAATTTTGGAGTTTTTTACTCCGTCATGGTTTATATCTCCTGTCTTTTATGACTTGGGTAACTGTCTTTATGATTGTGTGTGTGTTGTTGTTGGTTGTGTGCATTCTAACTATATAGAGGTTCATTCATTGTGCTTACCTTCCCTTGATGCTTTATTTTGAGTTTGCAAAATATCTTTCACAAAAAAAGAGTTTATAAAATCCACCATTGTATTTTTTTTGCAACTTACCTGGAGTCTGACCATCTCATTTATACGTAGTAATTCACCTTCTCCTAACCTTTTAGTGACGATGTGATCCCGTTTATAACTAACTTACGAAGGTTTGTGTCGGCTCGTTTTTCTCTCGCGACCGCGTCGCCCCCAAGTGACCGGCCATGCCCCGACATCTCCTCCCCGGTCTCTCCCCTCCTGTTCCTCCCTTCCCGCCACCGTCGCTGGCCTCCGGCGCAGGGCCTGGCCTGGGCGGCGCTGGCGACGGCGGCCGCTGGCCTTTCCCCTCTCGGTTTTGCGTCGATGCGGGGCGGAGCGGCGCCGCGGGGTGCTCTTAGGCGGCGGCGGTCTGGCGCGGCGGTGGGGTTCTCGTCGTGGTAGCGGGTGATTTGCTGGGCGGCGGGTGGCGCGTGGCGCGATCTGGCGGTGCCCGCTCGGCCCAGATCCTAGGCCCTTGGGGCCCATCTGGGTCTGGGCGGGCCAGCGGCATGGAGTGTTGACGGCATGGCTTTTGGGAGGCGGGGGAGTGGTGATGGGCGGCTAGGTGCTGGTGGTGCTGGTGCGGACCTGCTGAAGCATGGTCGGCGGGGCTTTGCAGGCCCGATTTGGGCCTGGCCAGGCCAGGGGTGACCTGCTATGCCCTGATGCGCGTCCGGATCACGATCATGACTATGCCGGAGGCATGGGCCTCCCGCACGACGGCGGTGGAGGTGGGTCCCTCCCGCGCGGCTTCGGTGCTGCTGGTCCCGACGCCTGGTGCTTCTTCCTGGCTCCATCCTCTTGGCCTCGTGGTGGTGATCTCAGTGAGGTGGCGTGGGTGGTGTCAAGACTGCGGTCGCGCATGAAGTTGGGCGGCGAGTTGGCTGGTTGGCTCCAACCCGGTTGGGCAGCGGGTATTAGAGTGCGGGCGAAATCCTTGCCGGTTCTTCTGGCTCCGATGCGGTGACACCTACGGGTGCCGCCATTCCTTCCCGTTGGGTGTTGATGGTATCCATTCCCCACTTCCATCCGTGTGCCGGGGGAAACCCTAGGACACGTCCTGGCAGTAGCGTCGTCGGCGTCGCATTCCTTTTTTGGAGGTGCTGCTTCGTATGCGGAGGATCGGAGCCTTGGTCTGTGGTGGGTTGAATCTGGAGGGTGCAGCGATGACGGGTCATCCGCGCTTTGTCGAGCTGTCGTTGTTGGCATTTGTTTCTTCTTCATTCTTCATTCTTCTTTTTTTGGGGCTTGCTGTGTTGCTCATCTCAGCAATTGCTATGTGATCGGTGTTGGTTGCTTTGTAATACAAAGTGGGAAAACCTTTTTTGAATAACTAACTGATGAATATGCAGATGTTGATCACGTGGCCACAAGCAATCTAAGCACACCCTGGCCAGGATCGATAATAGCTGTTCACTAGACGACGCTTAACTGTTTGAATGGACGAACATGGTGATCAGTTTTTATTAGTTTTTTGTGAGACTCGGAAGAGCGGAGACCATCTTTGGTTATCCTCTCGCAAGGTACTAGGTGAATGCCCTGTCGAGGAACTTGCATGTCGGTGATTTGGACCAGCTACATTTAACTTGTGACGAGGACAGCGAAGGACGTCAAAGGAATCTTGTTCAGTTTTTGAATTCTTTGTTTAACTGCAAAGAACTGACACTTCTTGGTCGTCTTCTCTATTGGATGAAATTAACAGGAAGTTGTGTGCCCACATGAATCGTGGTCGACTCCGATCGATCGAACGTGCAAGCATGTGTTTCTATGACGTATTATTGCTAGATGCATGGCATCGATTTGATCCCTGCCAAACTACTTGTTCTTAACGATATTGTTGCTGATTGAGGTGATTTTATCAAAAGAGTGGTAAGAAACAATTATTTTACGCTTTACACAGTGGTCTGATTTACCTTTACTTGAGGCTGTTGTATTACTCGTATTTTATAGGTATATAGGATGGGCTACCAACCAAAAAATAGTCAGACTATAAAATCCTACCAAAAATCAAAACACATTATATGGATTTTACAATAACTCAACATGCAACACAAGCGCGCTTGATGTCTGGTGAAGGAGACTTGCGGTAGTGTCCGGAAGGAAATCAAGCAGCTCAAGGAGAAGCTGACAGAAGGAAAAACATAACAACTTACAAAAAGAGTGTTGTACTTTCTGATCCCGAGCTCATGTGAGCTTGGGTGAACAGGAAAATGCAAACAAAAGAGGCCGGGTGTGTACTCATTGTGTTATATTTCCTAGATGCTTTCTTTTAAGTTAATAAATCCCTTTCATAAAAAAAAGTTTATAATATCCACCATTTGTATTTTTTTTGCAAACTGCGTGGAATCTGACTATGTCATGGTTAAGTCCAGAGATGACTTAACAGGGTTGCTTAAGTCCAGAGATGACTTAATGTCATGAGCCGGGTTTAACCGCGGGTAGTTCCCCCGACAAAACCTGAAAGGTTAACTGAAGAGTGCAGTATTGTTTATTTTGCTTTATTGTTGTAGAAGAAATTGAAAGTAATGTTGAGTCTTCTTCATATTCTGAGGCTATTATTTCTAGTGATAGTAATAAGCGGATGACTATTATGCATGATGAGATGGAATCACTTGAAAAGAATGGCACTTGGGATTTGGTAAGATTACCTAGAGAGAAGAAACCTATTCGTTGCAAATGGGTTTTCAGGAGGAAAGAGGTGTTTCTTCTAATGATGAGACAAGATATAAAGCAAGGTTAGTTGCTAAAGGTTACAATCAGATTCCAGGTATTGACTATAACAAAGTCCTTTCTCCTGTTGTGAAGCATAGCTCTATTCACACTTTACTCAGTATTGTCGCCATGCATGATTTTGAACTTGGACAATTGGATGTTAAAACTGCATTCTTACATGGAGAATTAGAAGAGGATATTTATATGGGACAACCTAAAGATTTTGTTATTCCTAGAAAAGAAAAGGTTGTCTGTAAGTTAAAGAAATCTCTTTATGGATTGAAGTAATCCCCTAGACAGCGGTATAAGAGATTTGACACCTTTACGCTCTCTTAAAGTTTCACAAGGTCTAATTATGATAGTTGTGTTTATTTGAAAACTGTGAGTGGTTAAGCTATTATTTGCTCCTTTATGTTGATGATATGCTAAATTGCTGCAAAGAGTATGTCAGATATTAATGAATAAAGAAGCAATTGAGTAATGAATTTGAGATGAAGGATTTGGCTGCAGCAAAGAAAATACTTGGCATGGAAATATCCAGAGATAGACCATATGAAAAAGCATATCTAAGTGAGAAGGGATATATTGATAAAGTTCTTCATCGTGTTAACATTCATAATGCCAAGCCGGTGAGTATTCTGTTAGTTACACACTTCAAATTATCATCAGCTTTATGTCCTAAGTCAGATGCAGATATTGAGTACATGTCTAGAGTTTCATATTCAAGCGTGGTTTGTTCACTTATGTATGTCATGGTTTGTTCTTGTCCTGATTTATCGTATGCATTGAGTGTTGTCACCAAAGACATGGCTAATCCTGGAAAAGAGCATTGGAAAGCAGTTTCGTGGATTTTTCAGATTTTTTTCGAAATGGAGGTGTACCCCCGACCTCTGCATCATAATGATGCATGCAGCCATCTTATTAAAATATCGCGAAGTATCACAAAGTCGTCAAAGTATTACAACTCGCAAGTGGAGCAAATAATAAAAAAAAGCAAAGTTCATGCTAACAATCACAATCGGAATGACAATAAGAAGGATAAGCTCCCTAGAATCCTATCCTATTATGCGACCGCCATCCGAACCGGTTGAATATAGCTCGTGCAACCATCTCCCATTGGTTGCACCCAGTAACCAAAGGCTCCCTGAATTCCATAGGAGTGAGTAAGGACCACATATGGATCCAAGCGGTAGCTCTGAAGATGACCTGCAAGAAAGTTAAATTGTGTTGTCTGTTAAATATCAAATCATTCCTGCAACTCCATACATCCCACAAGAGCGCACATATTCCAATCCGAATACGAGCCGTCGTAGTATGTTCGACCCCAGTTAACCACATTCCAAACAACGATGCAATGTCAACTGGTGGAGTAATGTTGAAGGCTATATGAATCGTTCTCCATATTAATTTGGCTAATGGGCATTTAAGAAATAAATGTTGTATTGTTTCATTATGATCACAAAAGCAACATCGTGGACTACCTACCCATCGCCTCTTGATTAAGTTGTCCTTTGTAAGAATTACTTGTTTGTGGACAAACCACATAAATATTTTAATGCACAAAGGAACCTTAATCTTCCAAATATGCAACGATCTCGAGACTGGGCCAGAATTAATCAAATCCAGATAGAAAGATTTCACCTAAAAATCCCATTCTTAGCTAGTTTCCATTGCGTGGAGTCCGATTGGTCGGAGAGTTGAACATCTATCAATCTCCGAACCAGGTGCATCCGTGCATTCCATCGCCCACCAACTAGTGCTCGTCTGAATTGAATATTTAAGGGGATCGTATGTAAAACTGTGCCTACGTAATCCTCCTATCGTTGCGCAATGTTATACAGGGTGGGATATTGTACGGCCAGGGGCGTCTCTCCTGACCACGTATCCTCCCAAAACCTTGTTGACATCCCATTGCCAACCAGGAATTTGACCCTCCGAAAGAACAGGTCCTTCACTCGCATAAGCCCTTTCCAGAATGGCGAGTCCGTTGGTCTCATGGTAACCTGAGCAAGTGTTTTGGACTGGAGATACTTATTACGCAAAATCTGTGCCCACATGCCCTCCGGCTCTATCTCTAACCTGTAGAGCCATTTGCTCATAAGGCACTTGTTCTTGATTTCTAAGTTCTCAATACCAAGACCGCCCTGGTCTTTTGGTCGACAAAGAATGTCCCATCGCGCGAGATGGTATTTCCTCTTGGCCTCATCTGACTGCCAGAAGAACTGAGATCTGAGAAAAATCAAGTCATTTCCGTACCCCTTTCGGAATTTCGAAGAACGATAGTAGGAACATCGGCATACTAGTCAGTACTGAGTTAATCAACACTAACCGACCTCCATAAGACATTAGCTTACCCTTCCAGTAGCTATTTTTTTCTATTCGATCTTCGATACATTTGCATTCTTTATTAGATAACTTACGGTGATGAATCGGTATACCCAAATAACTAAATGGTAAAGAACCAAGTTCACATCCAAACAATTGTCTATATATGTCTTGTTCGTCTTTGGCCTTCCCAAAACAGAACAACTCACTTTTGTGAAAGTTTATCTTTAAACCAGACAATTGTTCGAATAGACATAATATAAGTTTCATATTACGCGCCTTAGCAATGTCATGTTCCATGAATAGGATGGTGTCATCAGCATACTGTAAGATGGATACTCCTCCATCAACCAGATGAGGAACTAACCCCTCCACTTGCCCATGCTGCTTGGCCCTGCCAATAAGAATGGCTACCATATTGGCCACTATATTAAACAGGAGATGAGACATGGAATCTCCTTGTCTCAAACCCTCGTGTGTCTGAAAATAATGACCGATATCATCATTAACCTTGATTCCGACACTACCCTTCTAGACTTGAGAACCCACTTGGTTCCCCAGGCCTCGCTAAATCATTTCATGCGCATTGCCTGTTGTAGGAAAGGCCACTTAAATTTATCATACGCCTTCTCAAAATCCACTTTGAAGATAACCCCATCTAGCTTCTTCGAATGAATTTCATGTAGCGTTTCATGCAAAACGACCACCCCTTCAAGTATATGTCGTCCTTGCATGAACGCTGTTTGGCTCGGTTGTATCACTAAATGCGCAATCTATGTCAATCTATTGGTACCCACTTTTTTGAAGATTTTGAAACTCATGTTAAGAAGACAAATTGGCCTGAATTGTTCAATTCGAACTGCCTCTTCTTTCTTTAGCAATAGCATAATCATGCCAAAGTTAAGATGAAACAACTCTAAATGACCGCTAAAGAAATCATGAAAAATAGGCATAAGATCATCCTTAATAATATGCCAACATTTTTTATAGAATTCAGTTGGAAACCCATCTAGTCCCGGTGCTTTATTCGATTTCATTTGTGAGATTGCATCCATAATCTCTTTCTCAGTAAGCGGTGCAGCCAAAATATCGTTGTCTTCTACTTGTAGCTGAGGAATATCTCCAATTACAGACTCGTCTAGGGACACCATACTTGCTTCCGGATGGCCAAACAGTTATTCATAGTAATTAGAGATATAAGCTTTCAGGTTCTCATGCCCTATAATTGTCCCCTCATCCTGTTCAAGTTGAATAGTTTTCTTCTTCCTATGTTTGCCATTCACAATCATATGGAAAAATTGTGTATTGTCATCCCCTTGGACAACCTTAAGCACTTTGGCACGCAGTACCCATTTGAGCTCCTCTTCTCTAAGAAGCGCTCGAAGGCTTAGCTCAACTTCGGACTTGGATCTTTGCTCATTCACTATAAGCAGGTTATTTTTTGCTTTTAAATCTAAAGCTTCGATCAAACGAATAAGTCTCTCTTTTTCTTGTTTGTAAAGCCCACTTTCGTTTCTGGCCCAACCTCGCAAAAACTGTCTCAAATGATGGATCTTATTTTTCCATCTCTCAAGACTAGTGCTTCCACTAACCGGAATTTCCCATTCACGTGCGATGATCTCCAAGAAGTTTTCTTTCTCGAACCAACTAAGCTCGAAAGAGAAAGCATTCTTATTCGCAACATGCGTGGCCTCGCCCGAGTCTACAAGCAGTGGTGTATGATCTGAGATCGCTTTTTGCATCACATGAACCGACATCAAAGGATATTTTTGTTCCCATTCCACACTAGCAAGTACCGTATCCAACTTCTCATACATTAGTGGGAAACGAGTTGGCCCAAGTAAATTGTCTTCCGATGAGTTCAATTTGTCTCAAATTAAGACTCTCGATAATCAAATTAAACATCATAGCCCACCGACCATCAAAATTGTCATTGTTCTTTTCATCTCTCCTCCGAATTATATTAAAGTCATCACCGACAAGGATCGGTAAAGTCTCATCTCCACAAAAACGCACCAAGTCGGCTAAGAAATCTGGTTTAAGTTCAGGTTGTGCTGCTCCATACACAGCCACGAGAGACCATCGTAAACCATCCAATTTTGATCTCACCCGAAACTTAACCGCAAAATCTCCCCGAACCACGTTAAGGACCTCAAGTGTTTCACATCGAACTCCTAGTAAGATCCCACCAGATCTTCCTCTAGGAGGTAAGACGTGCTAGTCAAAATAAATTCTTCCTGCAAGAGTTCCAAGAAATTGTGAGGTAAAATTATCCCTCGTGTTTCTAAAAGTGCAATAAAATCTAAATGTTGCTCCACTGTTGTTTCTGCCAAGAACCTTCAGTTAGCCAAGTGAGCTAAACCTCTGCTATTCCAAAAGATTCCTTTCATAGATCATCATGGAATTTTTTTCTTAAGCTTAACTCTAGCGCTTCTACGGACCGCGGAAGTAGGATAAATCTTTCGTTTCCAAGGTTGCTTAGGCTTCTCCCCAGCACCCTACGAAAACATATGTTCAACATAACATGAAACATTGCTCTCCATCACTAGAGGCTCTACCGTGTCCATACTCTCCGACCCCTCCTCATCCTCGGCGTCATCACTAGGTAATAGATTATTGCAAATGTTTTCTAGGGCTAAAATTCCTAAATTGTTCATGTCATCCTCATTCATGGGTTTAACTGATGCAAGGTTCCGAATTATTTCAGAGGCCCGTTCTGCTTCTAAATCCAAAAGATCATTAACAGATTTTGCTACCTCTTTTTCATTTGAACCCAAAATAATTCCTAAGTTGTTTGCCTTATCAATAATTTCATGCTCGGAAAAATGCATAATTAAACAACTTCTATCAAAAGACATACATGTAGTTGCCTCGACATCTTGAAGCATGGCCGCCCTCTTGGCGTGCACTAACTGCAGGTCATCAGCATCAGGCTGTTCCTGGACCCGGTTGCTGACATGCCTGCCAGACGTAACCGGATCCGGGATCCCACCGAAGGTGATGAGCTCCTCCATAGTCCTCTCCGGAGGTGAGTCCTCTCCACACAGACGCCCATCCCTAGTTGCCAGTGAAGAAGGGATAGGCACGGACGAACGAGCAACCCCAGCCACAATGGTGGGAGACGACGACCATGGAGCCACCTGCTTCACGGTCCCGTTCCCCCCAAACCGGCATCATGGCGCAGAGACGACATCGGCGAGGGGACTTTGCGGGCCTCCTGCCCGCACTCCGATCCAAGCTGTCCAGGGCTGCCCCGCGGTGAGAGAGCAGGGCGGTCCTCCTGCCCGCGCCCCTTCCCCAACTGGACTGGCATAGTCGAAATTGGGCTAGGGATGTGAGCCTCCTGCCCACCACCCCCCAATCGCCATCGGTATATCGGTGCCCTGCGGGTCCTGAACCTCGGAATCAACCCTCTGGGACAAAAGCACATTAGACAAACCAACAGTAGGGAGCAACACCAGTGGTAACTCGAGCTCCTCAGGGTCATCCGCCTCAACTCAGTTACTCCATAACCGACTAGGTGCAGACCGAGCTCCAAACGAACCAAACCTAAGCGTGTTAATCGGTGTCGTGGAGGATGACGCTCCCTTGGCCGTTGCCGCCTTATCTGTCTACAACTCCGGCCCCTTGGCCAAATCCTGTGGATTACTCTCAGGCCCCTTTTCCTGATTCCCAGGGGCTCCATCTCCCTCAGTCGTATCCATGTCCTGAAGATCATCTCCCTCATGTGGTACCGGCGTATCCTCAATCTCAATCTCGAGCACATATGTAACCCCGACATGTGTCCACTTGACCACATCCGGCACGTTCTGCAAACTGATCACGCTCACAAGTAGCCTCGCAGCTCTGTGAGCACGAGTAAACGGCATGTCAACCTGCTCCGTCTTACCAACACTAGTAGAAAAAGGGTCAAATGTGAGACACATTAGTCCCGGTTTGTAACAGAACCGACACTAATGTGTCCATTTGTGCCGGTTCCAATGGCTAGGCGGGAGGAGCTCTTTAGTACCGGTTCGTGGCGAACCTTTAGCACCGGTTCGTGCCACGAATTGGTACTAATGAAAGTGGTGGCAGGATGTTGTCAGAGTGGGGCCCCTCCAACACCTTTAGTACCGGTTCGTGCCACGAACCGGTACTAAAGGTCGTCCTATATAAACCCTTCGTCCACCAGCACTTTGTTCTTCCCCCTTTCCCCTCTCCCTCTCCTCTGTTCTTTCCTTATTCCTCTCGAGTTCATCACAAAATTTGCCCCAAATTTGTCAAGATTTGCAGGCCCCATCCATTCAAATGATCACAAAGGTTAGCAACTTTGTCCTTTCATCTCTCATTGCTAGATTAGCTCTTGCATTGGTTTATATAGTGATTAATTGTGGGTTTTAGTAATTTGGGAGGAATTATATGTGGTAGTATTTGATTTATATGCAAACTGAGGTCAAAATAACACTTAGTTTGCATATGTAGGTGTGGTTTACTTAGTGCCTTCTAAATCTCCGTCGTAACCACCGTCGATCGCCCGCACCGTCCCGTCGCCGGCACCACCTTGTGGTGAGCCTCTTGTTCATGAAATTTTATATAAAAAATTGATGTTTGTGTGATTTGGATATATAGTTACTCGTATAATTATCTTACCCGTACGTTGTTTGTTATACATAGTGCCATGGTTTTTTATATCCGTCCCCGTCGGCCCTCGTCATTGTTATGATTTGGATGTGGTCTATTCTCTTTTAAAACTATTTGTTGCATTTCGTGTTTATGACAAATTATGCCCATCAAGTTGACATAGATATTTTTATCTAGGAGGTATGTGAACCGTAAATTCCAACCGACCCTATTGTCGAGAGGTTAAATTTAGTTGAAAGAGAAAACGAGTATTTGAAAGAAAAATTGAAAAGAATTGAGGGGGAGAAGATGGAATTGGAGTTGCATGTTGCCGATGTCGTCGATGATCACAAGATCAAGATGGAGAAAATGCGCTTGAAGATTAGAAAGATTAGAAAATATGCCATTGATAGTGAGGCTTGGTATCATTATGCTATTGGATCTATTGTTACCTTAGTTGCGATCTTGATCGCATTTTTTGTTGCATTTAAATGCTTTAGCTAAAGAGTTATTTGTTTGTTGCATTTAAGTGTTGTATGAACTTTATGTATTGTATTAATTTGGTGTTTTCGGTGCTGTGTATTGAAGATGAGCCGGCAATGGATGTACGATGACCAATGCTCTCCTGAGTTTATTAATGGCGTGCATAATTTTCTGCTTGCGGCTGAGGCAAACAAGCGGGCGGATGGTTTTATGCCTTGTCCATGTGCTGGCTGTAAGAATGGTCACAATTACTCTACGTCAAGAACCATTCACGTCCACCTATTTGAGTCCGGTTTCATGCCCATATAATGTTTGGACCAAGCACGGAGAAAGAGGGGTTATGATGGAAGACAATGAAGAAGAAGAGGACGACGACAGCTATCCTGGCCAAGGATTCCCAGAATACGATGATACAACAATGGGGGAAGAAGCTGAGCCGGTAATGCGAGAAGAAGCTGAGCCGGCAATGCGGGAAGAAGCTAAAGAAGAGGCATCAGATGAGCCCGTTGGTGATCTAGGTCGGGCCATTGCCGATGCAAAGAGAAATTGCGCAAGTGATTTGGAGAAGAAGAAGTTGCAGCGCATGTTAGAGGATCACAAAAAATTGTTGTACCCGAATTGCGTAGGTGACAAGAAAAAGCTGGCACCACACTGGAATTGCTGCAATGGAAGGCAGAGAATGGTGTATCTGACAAGGGATTTGGAAAGTTGCTGGTAATGATAAAGAATATGCTTCCAAAGGACAACGAATTGCCCGAGAGTACGTACGAAGCAAAGAAGGCTATTTGCCCTCTAGGGTTAGAGGTGCAGAAGATACATGCATGCCCTAATGATTGCATCCTATACCGCGGTGAGTAAGAGGGTTTGAACGCTTGCCCGGTATGCGGTGCATTGCGCTATAAGATCAGCCGCGATGACCCTGGTGATGTCAAGGACGAGCGCCCCAGGAAGAAGATTCCTGCCAAGGTGATGTGGTATGCTCCTATAATACCACGGTTGAAACGTTTGTTCCAAAACAAAGAGCATGCCAAGGCGATGCGATGGCACAGAGAAGACCGTAGGAAAGACGGAAAGTTGAGAGTACCCGCTGACGGGTCACAGTGGAGAAAAATCGAAAGAAAGTACGGGAAGGAGTTTGCAGATGACGCAAGGAACGTATGGTTTGGTCTAAGCGCAGATGGCATTAATCCTTTTGGGGAGCAGAGCAGCAACCATAGCACCTGGCCTGTGACTCTATTTGTATAACCTTCCTCCTTGGTTGTGCATGAAGCGGAAGTTCATTATGATGCCAGTGCTCATCCAAGGCCCTAAGCAACCCGACAACGACATTGATGTGTACCTAAGGCCATTAGTTGAAGAACTCTTACAATTGTGGAATGGAACAGGTGTACGTGCGTGGGATGAGCACATGGGGTAAGAATTTGACCTAAAGGCGTTGCTGTTCACGACCATCAATGATTGGCCTGCTCTCAGTAACCTTTCAGGACAGACAAACAAGGGATACCGCGCATGCACGCACTGTTTGGACGATACCGACAGTATATATTTGGCTAATTGTAAGAAGAATGTGTACCTGGGACATCGTCGATTTCTTCCGAGCAGGCATCCCGTAAGAAAGAAAGGCAAGCATTTCAAAGGTGAGGCGGATCACCGGACGAAGCCTCGCCATTGTACTGGTGCTGATGTACATGATATGGTCAAGGATTTGAAGGTGGTCTTTGGAAAGGGTCCTGGTGGACAACCTGTTCCGAATGACGCTGACGGACGCGCACCCATGTGGAAGAAGAAATCTATATTTTGGGACCTGCCCTATTGGAAAGACCTAGAGGTCTGCTCCGCAATCGACGTGATGCACGTGACGAAGAATCTTTGTGTGACCCTGCTTGGCTTCTTGCGCGTGTATGGGAAGACAAAAGATACACCTGAGGCACGGGAGGACCAGCAACGTATGCACGGAAAAGACGGCATACATCAGGGTCATGCAAGCTACGCTCTTACCAAAGAAGCGAAGGAAATCTTCTTTGAATGCCTGCTCAGTATTAAGGTACCGTCTGGCTTCTCGTCGAATATAAAGGGAATAATAAACATGGCAGAGAAAAAGTTCCAGAACCTAAAGTCTCATGACTGCCACGTGATTATGACGCAACTGCTTCCGGTTGCGTTGAGGGGGCTTCTACCGAAAAACGTCCGATTAGCCATTGTGAAGCTATGTGCATTTCTCAATGCAATCTCTCAGAAGGTAATCGATCCAGAAATCATACCAAGGTTAGAGAATGATTTGGTGCAATGTCTTGTCAGTTTCCAGTTGGTGTTCCCACCATCCTTCTTCAACATCATGACACACGTCCTAGTTCACCTATGCGAAGAGATTAACGTTTTGGGTCCTGTATTTCTACACAATATGTTCCCCTTTGAGAGGTTCATGGGAGTCTTAAAGAAATATGTTCATAATCGTGCTAGGCCAGAAGGAAGCATCTCCAAGGGCCATGAAAATGAGGAGGTCATTGAGTTTTGTATTGACTTTATTCCTGACCTTAAGCCGATTGGTGTTCCTGAATCGCGGCATAAGGGCAGACTGGATGGAAAAGGCACGCTAGGAGGGGAACAAATAATATGTATGGACGAACATTCTCTCACTGAAGCACACTACACAGTTCTACAAAATTCCGCCTTGGTGGCTCCGTATATGGATGAACACAAGAATTTGCTACGCTCCAAACACCCGGGGCGGTCTGATGACTGGATTACACGTGAACAAACCAGGAGTTTCGCCAGCTGGTTGCAGACACGTACCATGCATGACGCCCCTATTGAAGATGACCTGTACTTGTTGTCCCAGTTACCATCTTCGAATATAATGACTTTCAAAGGGTACGAGATAAATGGTAATACATTTTACACGATCGCCCAAGATAAGAAGAGCACCAACCAAAACAGTGGTGTCCGCTTTGATGCAGAAACCAAGACGGGAAAGGAAACATATTATGGTTATATACAGGACATATGTGAACTTGACTATTGACGTGGTTTGAAGGTCCCTTTGTTTCGGTGCAAATGGGTCAATATGACACGAGACGGGGTAACGGAAGACCCGCAGTACGGAATGACAATAGTGGATCTCAACAATCTTGCGTATGCAGACGAACCATTCGTCTTAGCCAATGATGTGGCACAGGTTTTCTATGTGAAGGACATGTCTACCAAGCCGAGAAAAAGAAAAGATAAGGAGGCGAATGCATCGTACAATGAGCCAAAGCGGCACATAGTTCTTTCTGGGAAGAGAAACATCGTGGGAGTGGATGACAAGACAGACATGTTAGAAGATTATGAAAAGTTTGATGAAATTGCTCCATTCACAGTGAATATTGACCCGAGCATCCCGTTAAATGATGAAGATTTTCCATGGTTACGGCGCAAAGGGACACACGTGAAGAAAAAGTTTCACACTCAAAGATCTGGGATGTGATCGGCTTCACTATCATCACTTTCTTCTGTGTTTCACACCCAGGAGGGAATCTCTATAATAGTTAGGGTAGTTATGTGTTTTGGCATTTGAAACGCGAAGAAATTTTATGTGCAAACAAATTCTTTTTTTTACCATAAAACAGTAAGGCAAAAGCCTTACTGTAGATCTTTTCCATATAAATAAAGCGTAAATATAGTCTTTACAATGGTTGATGGGGAAGCAACCAGGGAAGATTATTGAAAAATTACATAAAGAATAATTAAATGTTATCTATCCAAGATGGCATGCCCTCCTTTAGACTAGGTTTGGCCCTTAACATAGTTAACTTGAAAGTTTTGATAAAATCATATCTGCAATCATTGATAGAGCATGGGATTCCTTCAAATATCAATCCATTTCTCTGATTCCATATACTCCAGCATCCCACTATCATAATTTCCATGAAGTGGTGTTGTTGATATCTTTGATGAGCTTCCATAATCATATCATGAATATCCAGATCTGTGTTCCATTCAATTCCAATGTTCCACCAAAAACCTTGGCTGCATGGACAAGAGAAAAGTAGATGCATTCTGTCCTCATTATCCCCATCATCACATAAAACACATTGGGTAGAGTCAAGATGCATATTTTTCCTGGTCAGAAGATCACATGTGTTTATTCTATCATGAAGTAGAAGCCAGCAAAAGAATTTATGCTTTGGCATGCAGCATGATTTCCATATCCATTTGAAAGTTTCTTTAGCATCCTCATCCCTCATTAAGAAGTTATAAATTTTCTTGGTCATATTTATACTGCTACCCCATTGGAAACTCCATATATCATGCTCATTGTTGAATATGATATTGTGTAATTGACCAGCTAGCAAATGGAATTGTTGGTGCGCAGCAATGGATAAAGGTAGTTGGAATAAGCTGTAAAGGTTTCCAGTATCTTTGGCTCTACAGATAGAGATATTTTCCTGAAGGCAGAAAGAATGAAGTTCAGGGTATTTAAATTTCATCATCTCTCCATTCCAGTTATCATCCCAAAGTTTGCTAGAATTTCCAGCTTTGATCTCACAGGTTGTCATCTCTTTAAATAGATCAAACATTTTCATGCAGTCTTTCCACCAAAAGGATCCTTTGTTGGGGTTTGTGTGTGGAGCTTCATTATTCTGATAGTGAGCCTCCCAAATTAGCTTAAACCAAGGAATATCCATCTTATTGTAAAATTTGAAGAGATGTTTGATAAGTAGGGCTTTGTTCTGCATCCTCAAGTTCAAAACTCCAAGTCCTCCTTGATTTTTTGGTTTACATATCATATCCCAACTGGCAAGGCATTTACCTTTTCTATTGATCTCATTTCCATACCAGAGAAAGTTTCTGCAGGACTTGTCCACATGGTCCAATATGGAGAAATGAACTTTTAGTGAGCACATTGAGAAAATGGGCATGGAGGCAACAGCTGAGTTAACATAGGTGAGTCTGCCAGTGTGATTCATGAATCTGGTCACTCCAGATAGTCTCTTGTCAATTTTGGTTATTACAGGGATGAGATCCATAACAGTGGGTTTGGTGGTGCCCATTGGTAATCCCAAATATGTGAATGGAAAACTTTCCACCTTACATCCAAATGAATTTGCAAGTAAAGTAACTGATTGTTGATCAATGTTGATGGGGATCATGGAAGATTTGCTATAGTTGACAAACAGACCAGTGGAGAGACTGAATATGTTGAGTAAGTATTTGAGGTGCAATATCTGATCTTCATTAGCTGGCATAATCATTAGGGTGTCATCTGCATACTGGATAATAGGGTATTCTTGCCCATATGCATGGTTGATAGGTAGGGAGAGTTCTCCATTTGCCCAGGCAGCATTAACCATAGATTGTAAGAGATCAGCAGTGATGATATAGAGCATTGGGTAATGTGGATCACCTTGTCTGACTCCTCTCTTGCAAATTTTTTTACCAGTTACTCCATTAAGCAGAACAGAGGTTGATGCAGATTGAAGAATGTTTGTTACCCAATTAATCCATCTGGGACCAAATCCTTTAGCCTTTAACATTGCAATAATGGTCTTATATTCAATCTTATCAAATGCCTTTTCAAAGTCCAGTTTCAGTATGATGATTGGCTTTTTTGATTGATGGCATAAATGTAAATATTCAAAAGCATAACCCAGACATTCCTGAATATTTCTGCCTTTAATAAATCCATATTGGTTCTGATGAATAATAGAAGTGATGATCTTTTGAACTCTGTTGGCCAACAGTTTAGTAATAATTTTGAGTGGCAGACTGACCAATGAGATTGGCCTAAAATCGTTCATATTCTATGGATTAATAATCTTTGGGATGAGGGTAACGAAAGCAGTATTGATACTGTGTATATCACTGTTTCCTTCAAAGAAATCCTAGATCATGGTATAGAAATATTGTTTAATAAAATCCCAACATTTTTTAAAAAGAAGGCATTAAAACCATCAGGTCCAGGAGCTCTGTCAGTTGGGAATTCTTTGATAACATGGTCAATTTCCTCCATTGTAAATTGGGCTTCCAGATTTGACAGATCTTGTGGATGGATAAGTTCCTCAAGATTAAAGAGCATGGGAGGATCAATGGATGTTCCCAGTCTATCTTTGTAAGATTTCCAAATAATTGCAGCCTTATGATCACGATTTTGGTAAGCGTTTCCATCCTCTCCAACAATAGATGTGATATAATTTTTCCTATAGCTTTGGGTGGCCATGTCATGAAAAAAAATAGTGTTTTCATCATCCAGTCTCACACTTCTCATTTTAAATCTAGTTTTCTAGTAAATCCTTTTAACTTCCAATAATTTGAGGATGTGTTGCTTCAAAATGTCCCTGAAATTTGCTTCCATAGTGCTCAGGGATCTTTGGTCTTCAATACCATCCATCATAGATAAGACATAATTACATGCAGAGATATTTGTATTGAGTTTAGATAGATTTCTGCTCCACTTCTTGAGGCCTAATCTGAGGCATTTGAATCTAGCAGTAATATCATTTGCAGAATTTGACATCTGTTGATTTCTGTTCCAACACTGTATTACTGTTTCATAAAATCCATCAAACTCAAGCCAGTAATTTTCAAACCTGAAAATAGAAGCTTTTGGGATATCACTGCCTATTTGAATATGAATTGGAATATGATCAGATGATACTCTAGCAAGTGGATGTGCCATAGTATTTGGGAAGGTAATAGTCCAATTTGCTGAGGTAAATATCCAGTCTAGCTTTTCCAGAAGTGGTAAGTCTTGCATGTTACTCCATGTATAGTTCCTGCCTTTGAGTGGAATTTCCACCAAATCAAGTTGCTGCAGGAGACTGTTGAATTTGAGCATGTTGTTTGAGTCTCCCCCAGGTCTGTTTCTGTCATTGGGACTTCTGATTAAGTTAAAATCACCAATAAGAATCCAGTGATCCATCTGTGAAGCATCCATATTATCCAGCCAATCAAAGAAATCTGCTCTGTTCTCATTCTGGCATGGTCCGTATATATTGCTAACATAGAAAATGTGTCCTGAAAGATTGCATACTAGTTTGACTGTGATTTGAAATGAGGATTGGCTAATAATTGTTCCACTGAAAAGGCTGCCATTCCATATAGTTATCAATCCACCAGACAGTCCCATGGAAGGGGTATATGCAAATTGGTTAAATCTCCTATGAGAAAAGTTTCTGAGATAATATTGGTCAAAAACTTCTTTTTTTGTTTCTTGCAGACAAATAATACCACAATTGCTTTCATCAATTTTGTCCCTCAAATCATCCCATCTGGTTTGGGAGTTTATACCTCTGACATTCCAATTTAAAATATTCCATTTTCTATTCATTGTGAAAACTGGGGGAAATAATTCTAAATAAAAATGACTTAATCATATTATAAATAACAGCTCTCATGATAGTGATGGATGCAGACAGGCGATGCCAATAACATATAACTGCTTTCACAAAATAATAATACTGACCATAACTAGGTAAACCATTCAGACTTCTTGGATAACAAAATGATTGTATCATAAGAACCCAGCACCATAAGCAAATCATGGAGTTTAACTCCTTACAAACCAAGTACATAGATAGATCGTAAGAAAATATCCTGAGTGATAATAAAACTAAGGGGGGCATAAGGCCATAGTAAGCCTTGGTACAACAAGGCCTTAAATAGATAAAATGCCACTTATTCATGGATAACTGGTGCCATCAACTTCTCCCCAGACACCTCCTCAGGAGGGATCAGACACTGTTGGACAACAATAGCTTGGATAGTCTCAATTGGCAGCTCAGGTGGTGGGCCAGCATCAGGATTGCGGACTTCATGTTCAAACTCAGAAGACAGGTTTTTCTTGCATCGAGCCATCTCCTTGGCCTTGGCAGCAGCAGCTTCATTCTTAAAACCCACACTAAGGCCCGCCAGTCGACGACTGCGACGAAGATCATTTACATCCAGAGGAGCATTGTTCTTCTTTCTCTTGTGGTTCCCATCATGGTTGTCTTGTGCAGTGGGCATCATATTCTCAAGTACTTGTCGCTCCAACTCAGCTGGAGAGTTGTGGGTGCTGGCAATGAAGTCAAGCATGGCAGGTGACTGGACATGGTCTTCAGTATGTGTGGTGCAAACTTCAGAGTAGTCAGACAACTCCTCAATTTGGACAGAGGATGCAACAGGTTCATAAGGTGGTTCTGTAGTGATGGTGAGCAGACACTTCTTGATGGTGCCATGTTCATCTTCCACATTAACAAGTTGGCATTTGGTACTGATCACATAGGTGTCTGTAAGATTTGCCAATAGAGCAGGTGATGTTGCCATAATTTTTGACATCATGTCATGCAGAGCCATAAAGGAATCAACAGCTTCCATGGCAGGCTGGAAAGGCAAGTCATGACCCTGCTCTGGGCTCTGCGGTGGAGTCTGAACCATGGGCTCAGCATCATTTCCATCCTCTGGTGCATGGTGAGCAGCAGGTGCAGCATTTGGGTTCTATTCATGTTGGAAATCAGCATCATGCCAAATACCACCAAATGGGGCAAATGGCATGGGGTGCATAACACCATCAGGTGGGATTGGGTCCTCATCACCCCCCATGGCACCAAGCAAATCAGCATGCAGAATATATACAGCACATGTCCAAGACTGACCGTGACCATAATCATCTAGACTCTCACAAATGACATGGCTAATAGGTATTTCTAGGAGATCAAGCACTCTGACTTTGACAAGAATACGTGCTCTGTTGGACATGTCTCTGTTCCAAACTAGGAATTTAGCAAAACCACTAACAGATTCTCTAACTTTGTCTGGCCTCCATGCCTCAAGTGGGAAGTTCACCATCATAATCCAGGCATCATGAGTAAAAGTGCAGTCTCTATGGTTGATACCTCGGTCATGTCGGATGATGCGCAGTACAGAGTCACCGACGAAGTACGGGCTGTTGGCGATGGCGGTGTCGATGTCGCATGCTTGATGAAAACGGACGAGGGCAGCTCCCATCCCGCAGCGAGAGATCTCAGCGATGCGAAATCCGCGCTCGTGGTCGAGGAAGTAGTTGATGAGCATGCCATCAGTGTTAAACTGGTTTGGGTCCGGCGGAGGGGCGAGGGAGACGATGGCCCAGTCGCCAGATTGAACCAGAGGTTCTCCGCCGAGGTAGTGGTAGGTGCGCCGGCGACGGTTGCCGTGAGCATCCATAATGGCAGTGCCTGGAGGGTTAAGTGGCAGTGGGTCACAAGGGTAGGTGGCCATGGCGTCGTTGTTGTGAGGAGGGGTGGTGGAGATGGAGAAAGATGAAGGAGCAAAACGGGGTTTCGAGGCAGAGCAGGGAATGGCCAGGCGAGTTGGCTGGTTGGGGGTGAAGGGGGGTTTTGGGGAGACGAGTCGTCGTGCGGGTTATCGGGCACGGGTGATGGGTTGGTGGGCAGGTGGGATTTTACCCGATAAACAGGCGCAGATTTTTTGGAGTTGAAACAAAAACGAAAAATATGGCCATATCTATAACAACCACGGCATCTGAACTGATTTGTGCAATCCACACGAGGATGGCCATAAGATAAGCATTTACAGCAGAAAATAAAACCAGGATGGCTATGGTTGTAGTTGGGCTGTGAATGATGGGCTGCGGTGTTTGGTATGGCAGGGGTAGTATGGGCCATGGCCAGCCGAGCTGGATCAGCGAGTGAGCAAGAGGCCGTGGGTGGGTCAATGGGCTGCGGGTTTGTTGAGTGGGCCATGGGGGTGGAGACGGGATTAGAATTTTGAATGGAAATGATCGCGCCCGAATTTCGCTCGTGATCCGAGGAAGGCGCACGTTGGTTTGCATGGGTGACTGGCTTGACCGACGTAGTAGGAGGTAGGTTCCGACGGTCGACGGGGATGGAGTTTGCACCGGTGAGGGTACTGCGGGGGGTTTTGGCCACTATAGTCCATTCTTGATCTTGCTTGTAGAGCCAATGATTATATTCTCTGATCCAAGCCGGACCGCCGAAGCCCCAAAGGTGAAAGTGGCAGAAGAAAAGTGAACATCTAAAAGATCTGAGGCGGTAGATCATAAATCCCACAGCCTTAGAGATGACAGAAAACTTGAAAACTCTCCCACGAATGTGGGTAACATGAAATCCCAATGGTAAACCACCTAGACAAGACTGAAGAGCGTGGCTAACATTCTCAACAGAGAGGGGGAAAGTTGAATGGCAAAAGGAGACAACAAGATGAAAAGCAAGATGGGGGTCGTGACAATGAACATGAGAGGAGAATCTGGCTCTGACCTGATCAGCAAATCCCACCCCTGGTGAGAGATCCAGGAGAGGGGGCGCCATGTTGGCTGGAGGAGCTTACTTGGATGAGATGCCATGGATCGCCGGTGAGATCCTAGGAGTCGCCCCTGGAGTCGCCCGGGGGAGGGAGGGGGTGGGAGTCATCCTAAGCTTCGCTAGCCAAACAAATTCTTTCATGCCTTTATTGATTTTTAAAGTTAAGTTATTCACAAACTAGTGATTCACACAAATTTTAAATAATTCAAAATTTAAACTATTCAAATTTGAAAACTACAGGCACTAACAGAAAGTTTGTAATTTTTTGTACCTAAAGCAAAAATATTCACAAAGAAACTCTAAATACAGTAAAAACAACTAAAAAAATAAATAAAACAAAAATAAATAAACCAAAAAAGTAAGAAAATAAAAAAGCCCGCCTACTGGGACAGAGCGGCCTACATATGAATAGAAACCCAACGTGTTGTTGGGCCAGGATGCAGGCCCGCAAAGGCCCAGTAGGCCCACTGGACAGCACAGAACATGTAGGCCCAGTAGGCCTGCTTTGAAGAGGAGCTCGAGAGAGCTACCACACGGGGGCTTATAAACCACTGCGGACGCCCCTCGGCTAGCGAGGTGGGACTAAACTTGTCGTACCGCACCTGCGCCAGCGCACCCCCTTTAGTACCGGGTCGTGGCACCAACCGGTACTAAAGGAGCGGCCTTTAGTACAGGTTGTAGCCACCACCCGGTACTAAAGGGGGTCGCTTCCCGCCGCGTGGGCTGGCCAAAATTGACCTTTAGTACCGGTTGGTGGCTCCAACGATACTAAAGGCCCATCCTATATAAGAAAACACTTCAAAAAATTCAGTTTCTCATCTGCTTCTTCTC
This sequence comes from Aegilops umbellulata, assembly GCA_032464435.1. NCBI lineage: Eukaryota > Viridiplantae > Streptophyta > Magnoliopsida > Poales > Poaceae > Aegilops > Aegilops umbellulata. The sequence continues at coordinate 70,289,843 of CP136054.1, forward strand.
CTCTGCCCCGTTGCCCGCCGCCCCGTCTCCATATACCTCGTCGCCGCCCCGTCCCCGTCCCCGTCGTCGCCGCCCCGGCCATCCCCGTCCCCGTCGTCCCCGTCGTCACCGCCGCCCCGTCCCGGCCCGTCCCGCGTCGTCCCCGGCCGCCATGTCCCCGTCCCCGTCGTCGCTGCCCCGTCCCCATCGTCGCCGCCCCGTCCCTGTCCCCGTCGTCGCCATCCCCGTTGTCGCCGCCCGTCGCCGTCCCCGTCGCCGCCCCCCGTCGCCTCTCGCCTCGCCAGTGAGCACACACACACACATACACTTTGTTTTTCTGTTTTTTAGTTATATATTTTTTTCTTCTGTTTTTTAGTTATAGAAATATTTATAGAAATGTTAGAAATTTTTCTGTTTTTTAGTTATAGAAATAGTTATAAAAAAGTTAGAAATTTTTCTTTTTTTAGTTATAGAAATATTAGAAATGTTATACAGATGTTAGTTATATAGAAATGTTATAATTTTTTTTCTGTTTTTTAGTTATAGAAATATTAAAGAAATGTTAGTTATATAGCATTGTTAGAAATGTTATAGAAATGTTAGTTATATAGAAATGTTAGAAATTTTAGTTATCAAAATCCAATCATTAAAAAGATATTACTTTTTGCGGGCATATAGTATTTGCTCTCGACGATGCCCGGCCCGCATCCTCGCCATCGACCCTTCCACGATGACGTCCGGCTGACCCATGTCCGGGACTGGGCTCCGCCAGGCTGGCACTGGGAGGTGCTGCCTGGAGGGGCGCGCCGCTTGATGAGGAACCCGGCCCCGGGTCCCGTCGTTGACCCTGATCTCCTTTGGTGGTGTTCGCGTGGGCCACTTTCGGTGCGGAGGGAGCCGGTCCCGCCGGAGGTGGTACGTCGCAGTTTCAGGGAGGAGGACGAGCACGTCCATCGCTACATGGTTGCGTTAGAGGGCGGCAGGTTCTCCAATACCTGGCAGGTTCTTCAGGGATCTCACTTGAGCTATGATCCTGTGAGGGTTCCTTCTCTTTGGGTGTCCACCGCCCGTGCCGCAGGAACCGCGAGTGGCCTAGATTCTTCTGTAGTATTCGATCTTTATTAGCTACCTAGCCAGTGATGTATTCGATATATAATATTTGAGACGATGTATTCGAGATTATATATTATTCGAGACGATGTATTCGAGATTATATCTATTATTCGAGACGATGTATTCGAGATTATATCTATTATTCGAGACGATGTAACTTGAATACTAAATTGTTTTATATTTCTTTTGGATTAGTTAAATAAAAGCTATGGCGGACAATACCAGCAGAGAGGGAGAAGAGACCCTGTTCGATATCATACGCCATCCTCGCGGGCCAGATGATGATCAGAATGAAGAAGATTATGACGGCTCCGAATTTCTAAACAACACCGGGGAGGGTGATATGATATTCGATCGCGATGACCGAATTGATGAAGTCATGAACTATGATTATGATGATGACGAAGAAAATGTTGATCTTGAAACAACAAAGACCGGCAAGGTATATATATTTATATAAGCAGGCATCTGGTGATCATCACATGTTTTAAATGACTTGAAGATATATTAACGAATCGATCTTTCTTCTTTCAGCCATCCGGATCGAGCAAATCTTCAGGCAACAAGAAACGAGGCCCGAACAAAAAGTTGAAGGAGGGCGTAAAGTACAATATCGAGGCCATCAAACCTAATGGCGAACCATTAGCTCCTAAGAATATTGCAGACATGTTCATTCGTTAGTGCGGAGTTCTTGTGAAGGACCAACTCCCGATCTCCCTTCAAGCATGGAGAGAGCCAGCAAAGCCACGTCCAGATGTTACTTTTGTCGACGACAGACAAAAAGGTTTGCTTTGGGAAACTCTCATGGAACATTTCACCCTACCAGATCATTTCACAGATGCAGATGTGGAGAAAGTCAAGGACGCTACTCTTAGGAAGATGGCGGTTGCATTCAACAACCACAAGAATCGTGTATGGGACAAGTACGTCAAGGGAGGAACGAAGACTCAAGTATTAGAGGGAACACTAGAAAAGCAAAGTGCTCATTGGGACGATTTCATGAAATTCAAGGATTCGGAATTAGCTAAGGAACGGTCGAGAATAAACAAGAAGAATGCCGAAAAAAGGATAAGTTCCATAAGCTGGGGCCAGGTGGCTACGCGGTGGCAATGCCTAAGTGGGATAAGTCTGAGAAAGAGATGGAGGATGCAGGTGTCACTCCGGTTACTAGGAGCTGGCCCCCCAGGTGCAGGACTTGGTTCTATGCGCATGGGGGGGGAGTTGGACCCTAAGACAGGCAAAGTTTCGACGAAGGCATGTCTGAACGGAGCCAATGATAAGCTACTTGTTGCAATAGAAGAGGCTCGGTCGGGGGTGTTCCAGCCCAACAGAGAGAACGACGAGCTTACGCGTGCCCTGGGAAATCCTGAACACCTGGGAAGAACACGAGGCAAGGGCGCTATTCCGTGGTATGAGGGGTTTTCGGACTGGAACACCGACTACAGAACCTGTGCGAGAAAGAAGATTGCAGAGGAGAAGAAGAGGAAGATGGAGGAGGAGCAGAGGAAGCTGGACTATGAACGCCTTCAAGGCCTAGAATCAGCGCACGCGGACTTGGCAGTCAAATTCCAGCGGCAGCAGGAGCAGATCGACTCACTTAGCCAACAAAGGGGGTCTCAGCAGCTGCAGCAGCTAGCGAATGATCCAACATTGGATAGCACCGCCCCATCCATGCCGAGAAGCAGCGTGGGTTCCGCCCCGGGCGACGCAATGCTGGATAGATACCCGTGGATGACATCATGGAGAACACTAACTGCGAGCTATACTTCAAAATGAAGAACATATCCATGAAGGTGGCAGACGTCGTTGCTTTTACAAATCCCCCCGAGGCAACCTTGCATTGCAACCCGATTCCAGTGGGCTATGCTCGTTTCTTGGTTGATGAGGTGGTGGACCATATTCGGGGCTACAACTTGACATTCCTGGAGGTGACGACGAGCACACATTGGGAGAGGCCATACATCATATCATCCTATGGAGAAAGGATTGCATCGTCTTTCGAAGGCCACCGACACCGCGTCACCCGACTCCTCGTCGAAGTCCTCCACCGAGTCAGTAGACTCCCGCTCCTCCAAGTCCACCAACGCGTGAGGCCGCTCCTCCTCCTCCAAGTCCGGCAAAGTGTCAGGCCACTCCTCCTCCAAGTCCGACACAACGTCAGACGTCCACTCCGCCTCCAAGTCCGGCACAACTTCAGGCCATTCCTCCTCCAAGTCCGGCACAGCTTCAGGCCACTCCTCCTCGTCCAACTCAGCCACGTCAGCCGTCTCCGCCGCCTCAGCAATCACGGAAGAGAGCCGCCGCAGCTATGGTGCTTAGCGGTACAAGTCGAGGTAGTACGGGAGGTACAGGCAGAGGCAAGCGATTTCAATATGGTCCAAGCAGCCTCGCGCCTCTTCCGCAGAGGCCTTATGACAAGTCCGAGGAGGAAAACGCAGCCATATCGAAGGCCGAGGTGGAAGCCCATTTTGCACCGAAACCGCCACCGCCGTCAAGGGAGAAAGTGCCTGAGGAAAAGATTGACCACTTCATTCGTATGGCTAGACCACCAGCTCCCAAGCCTGTTGACACAGACTATGAGCGCCACCTCAGGAAGTTAAATCGAGCACGTCTACAGAAAGAGGCGAGCTCGAGCTCGAGCAAATCAGCTGGCAAAAAATGCGGTAAAACCGTTCCCCAGCTGGGAGAACAGGCGGCGCAATCAATCCCCCCGCTTGTTGTGCCAACAACACATAAGAGTACACGCACCTAATATTATTGTGGGCAAACCGTTAACGTTCCCCAGCTGGGCGATGTGGTTTTAACCGAGGAGCATATAAGGCAGGCTGAAATCCTCAAGATCACTTTTGGACAACTCCTCGAGATCGAGCCCATGTCTTCGCTTAGAGAGGAGGAAATAAAACGGAAATATGTCCGGGGCCAACCTTTGGTCCAGCCAGACGAGGTAAAGAAGCTCCCAACAAGAATGTATGAATTGCATCAATGGTACATGAACATTACCAAGATTTCCAATCAAGAGTCCCTCATGGTGAATGTCAAGAAGGATCATTACTACCATGAGAAAGCTGTGGCCGTTGAGTATTCTGAACTGTTTCAGTTATACAATCAAGACGCACTCGACAAATCTATCGTGAGTTGCTATTGTCTGTAAGTGATTTCTTTCTGTAATTTAAGTCTCAAGCTAGCTGTAGTGATCATTTTGATCAATCATTACCTGTAATTATCCTCACTATATTCTTTTATGTGGTATTATGCAGGATGAAGATGTATGAAATGAAAAAAGGTGGACGCTATGGCATTGGTTTCATTGACCCAAATACCGTTAATGAATACACATGAAAATTAGATGCATATTATGAAAAAAGTGTAGAGGACAGCATGTTAGAGTTCTTCAAGCGCCTCAATACCAATGAAGATATACTACTTCCTTACAACTTCCAGTGAGTCACACTGTCTTGTACTACAAATTCTGTTTTGCCTACTAGCTAGCTACATGTTATTGCTTACATATGCCCGCTTAATTAAGACATGCAAACGTGTGTGCATGCAGATTTCACTGGATCTTGTGTATCATTAAAGTTGATTAAGGAACAGTTGAAATACTGGACTCACTACTCAAAAAAAACCTGACTACAACATCTTGTTTGGGATAGTCAACAGGTAATTTCAATCATTATTAACTATATATCTCGGCCTATTTAGTTCGTCATTTCCTGATATGAACTATTTAATAACCCCTTTATTCATTTTCTTTGTCAGTGGGCAGGGCTTGGGCAAGGTTTATCAGCGTCACTCCAGGCCAATGGAAACGAAAGCTGAAATGGTTTCGACCCAAGGTAAGTAATTAAGTAGTACTAACTAGCTAGCTAGCTGCCATCTCTTTAATTATCATGCTTGATTAATTATTATCTGATCAAATTCCATTCTCGTAAAGGCCCTTGAGCAGGCGCAGGGGACTGATCTGTGTGCATACTGCGTTTGCGAGAACATTCGCATGATGGCGTCCGAAAGGAGCAGATCTCAAAGACAGGAATGGGTACGTTTGTCAGAACACTACTCACAATTTTTACACCATTATCAATATCTAGTCACACAACTAATACACATGCATATTGATCTCCTTCTTAACAGTTCACAGAGGTGTGGGAGAAGCTCCTACCAACGGAGCGCGTACAAGCACTTCAAGAGGAAATAGCGGGATTTTTGCTCAACCAGGTCATAGATCCGAACGGAGAATACCATTACCCGCTACCGCCCCCATGAACCACTTCCAATTGTCATCCTACTCCGAAGGCACCAATTAGGCTAATGCCACTGGCTCCGAAGGCAACATGTAGGAGAAATTGTATATAGCTAGCTAATTGTATATATATACATGTGTGTATGTGTGAATTAATATGGTGGTTTGTGAGACATTTGATGATATATATATGATCGGTTCTACTAGAAATTCTATTTATGTATATGCATAACGTGTACAATGTGTAGTATAATAAAATACCAGCAAACAAAAAAGAATTAAATGGAAAACACAAAATTAAATGAAAAAGAAATCATAAACCCAACCCCCCCCCCCAACCTTTTAATACCGGTTGGTGCCATCAACCGGTACTAAAGGGCTCCCTGCCCCCGGAGCTGGCTCGTGCCGCGTGGTTTCCCTTTAGCACCGGTTCGTGCTGAACCGGTACTAAAGGGGGGGGCTTTAGTGCCCACACATTAGTGCCAGTTACAGAACCGACACTAAAGGTCCTTACGAACCAGTGCTATAGCCCTGTTGAGGGAGTCCTGGATTAGGGGGTGTCCGGATAGCCGGACAATACCTTCAGCCGGACTCCTGGACTATGAAGATACAAGATTGAAGACTTCGTCCCGTGTCCGGGAGGGACTTTCCTTGGCGTGGAAGGCAAGTTTGGCGATACGGATATGTAGATCTCCTACATTGTAACCGACTCTGTGTAACCCTAACCCTCTCCGGTGTCTATATAAACCGGAGGGTTTTAGTCCGTAGGACAGAACAACAATCATACCATAGGCTAGCTTCTAGGGTTTAGCCTCCTTGATCTCATGGTAGATCTACTCTTGTACTACCCATATCATAAATATTAATCAAGCAGGACGTAGGGTTTTACCTCCATCAAGAGGGCCCGAACCTAGGTAAAACATCGTGTCCCCTGCCTCCTGTTACCATCCGCTTAGATGCACAGTTCGGGACCCCCTACCCGAGATCCGCCGGTTTTGACACCGACATTGGTGCTTTCATTGAGAGTTCCTCTGTGTCGTCACTTTTAGGCCCAATGGCTCCTCCGATCATCAATAGCGACGCAGTCCAGGGTGAGACCTTTCTCCCTGGACAAATCTTCGTCTTCGGCGGCTTCGCACTGCGGGCCAATTCGCTTGGCCATCTGGAGAAGATCGAAAGCTATGCCCCTGGCCATTAGGTCAGATTTGGAAGCTTATACTACACGGCTGACATCCGCGGGGACTTGATCTTCGACGGATTCGAGCCACTGCCAAGCGCGCCGCACTGTCACGATGGGCATGATCTAGCTCTGCCGCCGAACAGTGCCCTGGAGGCCGCACCCGCATCGGCTTCGACCCTTAATTCGGAGCCAACTTCGCCGATCGAGGATTGGTGGTTGGACGCCGCCTCGGGGGCTACGATCCCAACGGTGATCGAGCCGAACACCAGCCCTGCACTCCGCGAGGCTCGTGACTCCAAGGAGCTGGACTCCTCTCCGGACTTCGAGCCCTCCGCGCCTCTGCCGATCGAATCCGATTCGGCGCCGATCATGGAGTTTAACGCGGCGGACATATTTCAGCACTCGCCTTTCGGCGATATTCTGAAGTCACTAAAGTCTCTCTCTTTATCCGGAGAGCCCTGGCCGTACTACGGTCAGCAAGGTTGGGATACAAACGATGAAGAAATTCAAAGCCCACCCACCACCCACTTTGTAGCCACTGTCGATGATTTAACCGACATGCTCGACTTCTCCGAAGACATCGATGGTATGGACGCCGATGCAGGAGACGATCAAGAACCAGCGCCTATGGGGCACTGGAAAGCCAATTCGTCATATGACATATACATGGTGGACACCCCAAAAGAAGGAGATGGCGATGGAACAACGGAGGATGACCCCTCTAAGAAACAGCCCAAGCGCCGGCGTCAGCGACGCCGCTCAAAATCCCGCCAAAGCAAAAACGGTGATTCCGGCACAGGAGATAATAATACTCCGGAGAGTGCCGAAGAAAACCCCCTGCAGCAAGATTCAGCACAGGAGGATGGAGAAGCCAGCCCTCATGAGAGAGCGGCAGACAGAGAGGTCGAGGACGATAATTATATGCCTCCCTCCGAAGACGAGGCAAGCCTCGACGACGACGAATTCGTCGTGCCATAGGATCCCGTCGAGCAAGAGCGTTTTCAACGTAGGCTTATGACCACGGCAAGCAGCCTCAAGAAAAAACAGCAACAGCTTAGAGCTTATCAAGATTTGCTAGCCGACAGATGGACTAAAGTCCTTGCAGCTGAAGAGTATGAACTCGAACGCCCCTCCAAGAGCTACCCAAAGCGCAGGTTGCTACCCCGATTAGAGGAGGAAGCACCTAAACCTACATCACCAGCACATGATACGGCCGACCGGCCACCTCGTGGCCGCGACAAAGAGGCCTCTCGGCCCTCCACTCAAGTCGCACCCTGGCGCCGCTCAAAACATACCAAGGCACGGGAAAATGCGCCAGACCTGCGCGATATATTGGAGGACAAGGCAAGGCAAACAAGATCGATCTACGGATCGCGTGGGCGCCCCACGACTCGAGACGATAACCGTCACGCCAGATACAGCAAATCCGGTAGGGCCGAACACAGCAGACAAAACTCGTTTGAGCTACGTCGTGATATAGCCCAGTACAGAGGCGCCGCACACCCACTATGCTTCACAGATGAAGTGATGGATCATCAAATCCCCGAGGGTTTAAAACCCATAAACATCGAATCATATGATGGCACAATAGATCCTGCGGTATGGATCAAGGATTATCTCCTTCATATCCACATGGCCCGTGGCGACGATCTACACGCCATCAAATACCTCCCACTCAAGCTTAAAGGACCAGCTCGACATTGGCTTAATAGCTTGCCAGCGGAATCAATCAGTTGTTGGGAGGACCTGGAAGCCGCATTCCTCGACAATTTCCAGGGCACTTATATGCGACCACCAGACGCCGATGATCTAAGCCACATAATTCAGCAGCCAGAGGAATCGTCCATGCAATTCTGGACACGGTTCCTAACAAAGAAATATCAAATAGTCGACTGTCCGGACGCAGAGGCCCTAGCAGCCTTCAAGCACAATATCCGTGACGAGTGGCTTGCCCGACACCTTGGACAGGAAAAGCCGAAATCTATGGCAGCACTCACAATACTCATGGCCCGCTTTTGCGCGGTAGAAGACAGCTGGCTTGCTCATAGCAACAACATGACCAAGAATCCTGGTAATTCGGATACCAGAGACAGTAGTGGCAGGTCGCGTCGCAACAAGCAGAAGCGCCGCATTAATGGCGACAATGCTGAGGATACGACAGTTAATGCCGGATTCAGAGGCTATAAATCCGGTCAGCGGAAAAAGCCATTCAAAAGAAATACTCAGGGCCCGTCCAGTTTGGACCGAATACTCGACCGCTTGTGCCAGATACATGGCACCCCCGAAAAGCCAGCCAATCACACCAACAGGGATTGTTGGGTGTTCAAGCAGGCAGGCAAGTTAAACGCCGAAAATAAAGACAAGGGGCTGCATAGCGATGAGGACGAAGAGCCCCGGCCACCGAGAAACAGTGGACAGAAGGGTTTTCCCCCACAAGTGCGGACGGTGAACATGATATACGCAACCCACATCCCCAAGAGGGAGCGGAAGCGTGCATTAAGGGACGTATACGCGATGGAGCCAGTCGCCCCAAAGTTCAACCCATGGTCCTCCTGCCCGATCACCTTTGATCGAAGGGACCACCCCACTAGCATCCGTCATGGCGGATTCGCCGCATTGGTTCTAGACCCAATTATTGACGGATTTCATCTCACTAGAGTCCTTATGGACGACGGCAGTAGCCTTAACCTGCTTTACCAGGATACAGTGCGGAAAATGGGCATAGATCCCTCGAGGATTAAGCCCACCAAAATGACCTTTAAAGGCATCATACCAGGTGTAGAGGCCAACTGTACAAGCTTAGCTACACTTAAAGTGGTCTTCGGATCTCTGGATAACTCTTGAAGCAAGGAGTTAATCTTCAACATAGTCCCGTTCCGCAGTGGCTATCACGCACTGCTCGGGCGAACCGCATTTTCCAAGTTCAATGTGGTACCGCACTACGCATACATTAAGCTCAAGATGCTAGGCCCTCGAGGAGTAACTACGGTCAATGGAAACACCGAAGGCTCCCTCCGAACGGAGGAGCACACGGCGGCCCTTGCAGCGGAAGTACAAAGCAGCCTCTCCAGGCAGTTCTCCAGTCCGGCCATTAAACGTTCGGCACCGTCAAGCGCGCCCGGAATAACCAGCAACAAGACCGCCTGGCACGTTTCGAGCAGGCGTAGCAATGCAGCCCCAACCCCAGCCCTCACGAAAATGCGACGCTAGTGCTTCGCGTACATAACTACGCTCTAGAAATACCATGGGCACAGGGGGAGGGGTGATGAAGCTATGTACCTAGGGTAGGGGCATGGATCTGTCCTAAGTGCCCTACCCAAGGACATCCCTATAAGAAGTCACCTTTCAATCGACTTGGAGGTATCCCACTCGACGGATTCAAGACACTCGACCATGATGCTATCACTCGACCACGAAGAAAGCACTCGACTGCAAGGAGTTCTACAGTCACTCTGCACACAAACGGTCGGTCATTAAGTAGCTCTTATGGTCATTATAGCACTTTATTAGGGGCGTTACCAGTAACGCCCAACCTTAATGTACTTTAAACCCTACATTACTGAGGGCTGGAGGGCCTGGCGAACTCTATATAAGCAACCCCCGTCCTCAGTATCAAGGGTTCGCACCCCTGTTATCCTTACACGCATAATCCAATCGACCGCCTCCGGGCACCGAGACGTAGGGCTATTACTTCCTCCGAGAAGGGCCTGAACTCGTAAACCCTGTGTTCTTACAACTCCTGCATAGCTAAAATCTAGCCTCTCTATACTTACCCCCCCTACACTACTGTCAGACTTAGAACCACGACAGTTGGCGCCCACCGTGGGGCAGGGATCTTAGCGCTTGATTGTAGGAGTTGCGATTTTTCCGATCTCCTTGATCATGGTTTCGTGCGGAGTTTTGGTGGAGGGCCGCGAAATCCGTCTCGGCGCGCTCACGTTCATCGCCGATGACTCCGCTTGGCTTCAGGAGGCTCCACTCGACATCGACGCGCTTCCCGTCCGCGGGGCGACGCACTTCCGCGCATGCGTTCGTGGCGTCCTCCTGCGACAGTCGTCGACCCAGTATCGGTCGGCTCCCGTGTCATCTCCCCACCTTGTCTCTCGCCGACGCAAGCGCTCCGGTCGATCGAGACTTCAGAGGTGGGTGAGGCATGCGGTGGCTCGCCAGACGGCCACCCCTCAAGTCACGACAATCGAGCCCGACGAATCTCTCTACAGCCTGTTCGATCTGTCGGCTGGCTCCGCAGAGACCACATCCGAATGCGACAACAGTGACCCTGCGGCGGAGGTTCTGGCAATTGATGGGACACGCAGCCCTCCCGGTTTTCCCCGTACCGATGGAGGCGCGGGTGGGGGCGACTCGGCGCATCCCCACGAAGAGTATCTCCCCGAGCCTCTCACGTCGTTGCAGCGAGAGGAGCTTCGCCGCCGAAACATGGATGCACTCCACACTCCTATCATTGGAGAAACCCCCGAGGCCCGAGCCTTGGAGGACGCGCGTTTGGCTAACTTGGTCGAGCGCACTCGACTGGAGAACCTCCAGCGAGCCCTCGACGAGAGAGCGCGTCAGCGGGCTCCCGAGTCCAGTCGACGTCAGCTCTTCCCGCCTACGCAGGTATATCGAACTCTCATTCAGAATTTGGCAGCCGCGGCCCGAATAGTAGAATCAATTCAGCCCTCCCAGTCAGAGGCTGGCCGGGGCTTGTTGAAGATCAGAGCATTGCTCCGGGCAGCAGGAAACTAGAATTCCGCTGTTTCTCAGTCGCGGAATAGGATCCACAGTCGCTCTGTTGCAGCGGATACAGTGCAGTCGGCTCACAGCCCAAGATCGCCCCCGTGGCGTGAGGGATGTGGAGACCGACACGATCAGTACAGAAGAAATGAGCAGTATGATCACCGACTCGATCGCGATGATCGGCGTCGAGTGCCAACCCCTCCCTCGAGGAGTGGGTCATATGCGCCTCGACAGCAGGATGACAGACGCCCTCACAGTGTTGGACAGAGGATTCTAGTCAACCCCAGGGAACCAGGCTTTGATGCGAGATCCATCGTCGTTCAAAGTTTGGTTGACAGGAACAAAGCTCACTGAGAAGGCCACGACAGAGATGCGCCTACCAGCAGCAGAGTTCATGTCTCAAGGCCATAGTGTTTCAGTCGAGCCATCAGAGTCGTAGTGATTCCTCCCAATTTCAGGTTGGCGACTGGAGTCAGCAAGTTCACTGGTGAGTCTAAGCCTGATACTTGGCTCGAAGATTACTGAGTGGCTGTCCAGATTGGCGGTGGCAATGATGAGGTGGCTATGAAGCATTTGCCTCTCCTGTTAGAAGGCTCAGCCAGAGCGTGGCTGAATCAGTTAGCACCTAGCAGCATCTACACTTGGGAGGACCTCTCCCGAGTGTTTGTCACAACCTTTGAAGGGACATGCAAGCGACCAGCCGGCCTCACAGAATTGCGGTCTTGTGTGCAAAAACCGAATGAAACTCTGAGGGATTACATCCAGAGGTGGATCACTGTGTGTCACACAGTTGAGAATGTACCAGATCACCAAGCAGTTTGTGCCTTTAAAGAAGGCGTCAAGAATAGAGAATTGAATATGAAGTTCGGCCGGACCGGAGAAATGTCTCTGAATCGGATGATGGAGATCGCCACCAAATACGCTAATGGTGAAGATGAAGACCGTCTCCGAAGCAGCAAGCAGAAGGCAGTCGCCCAGGAAACCGGAGGCCACTCCAGTCGGAAACAGAAGCGGAAGGCCGAGCCAGCCACTCCTGGGGAGGCCCTGGCCGTAACCCAGGGAAAATTCAAGGGAAAACCCAAGGGGCCTTGGAACCCCAAGAAAGTGAAAGATCAAGATGGAAATGATGTTTTGGATCTGCCGTGTCACATTCACACCAAGAAAGATGAGGAGGGTAAACTCATTTACCCAAAGCATACCACTCGACAGTGTCGGCTCCTGATCCAGCAGTTTCAGGGCAAACAGTCCAAAGACAAGGAAAAAGAGTCGGACAAAGTTGAGGACAAGGAAGATAGTGACGATGGATACCCCCAAGTCAATTCCACCTTGATGATTTTTGCTGATGTTGAAAGCAAAAGTCGACTGAAAGTCATTAACCGTGAGGTAAATATGGTTGCCCTGGCAACACCCAGTTACCTGAAGTGGTCTCAGACTGCCATCACATTCGTCCAGTCCGATCACCCCACGCACATTGCCACCCCTGGGAGGCAAGCTTTGGTGGTCGACCCAGTTGTTGAAGGTACTCGACTGACCAAAGTCCTGATGGATGGTGGCAGCGGCCTGAACATTCTGTATGCAGAAACGTTGAAAGGGATGGGCATTCCGATGTCCAGGCTCAGTACCAGTAACATGAGCTTTCATGGAGTCATTCCCGGGAAGAAAGCCGAGTCACTCGGCCAGATTGCTCTTGATGTGGTTTTCGGTGATTCGAAGAATTACCGCAAGGAAAAGTTAACATTCGAGGTTGTGGACTTCCAAAGTGCCTATCATGCTATTTTGGGCAGACCAGCTTATGCAAGCTTCATGGCTCGACCGTGTTATGTGTATCTCAAACTGAAGATGCCTGGCCCTAGAGGTGCGATCACTGTTACGGGCAATCGGAAGAAAGCAGAAGAGTGTTTTCAGAAGGGTTCAAAAATTGCCGACACCCAGATGGCAGTGGTCGAGTTGCAGGTGTACCAGAAGACTGCAGATCCTAGTGAATTGCTACGAGCCAAGAAGCCTGCTTCAGAGTCAGCATTTTAGTCGTCCGGTGAGACGAAGCCAGTTCACATTCACCCGACCGATCCCAGTGCAACTCCGACTCACATCTCAACGACGCTCGATTCCAAATAGGAAGAAGCGCTCATCTAGTTCCTCCGTGAGAACTAGGACATCTTCGCATGGAAACCTTCTGACATGCCTGGAGTTCCTAGGGGACTGGCTGAGCACCGTCTGCGAGTCGACCCGAAATTTAAACCTGTGAAAGAACATATTTGACGGTCCGCCGTCCAGAAGAGGAAAGCTATAGGCGAGGAGGTGGCTCGGCTCCTAGCAGCAGAATTCATCAGAGAGATTTACCACTCCAAGTGGCTCGCCAACGTTGTCATGGTCCCCAAGAAGGACAAGTCGCTTCGCATGTGCATCGACTTTAAGCATATCAATCGGGCCTGCCCGAAAGATCATTTCCCTCTCCCCCGCATCGACCAGATAGTCGACTCGACCGCGGGGTGTGAGCGTTTGTCTTTTCTAGATGCCTATTCAGGGTACCATCAGATCCATCTGTATGGACCCGACGAGATCAAAACAGCTTTCATCACTCCATTTGGGTGCTTCTGTTATGTCACCATGCCCTTCAGTCTCAAGAATGTTGGAGCCACGTTCATGAGGATGATTCAGAAGTGTTTGCTCACTCAGATCAGTCGGAACGTGGAAGCATACATGGATGATATTGTGGCCAAGTCACGGAAAGGTTCCGACCTACTAACTGACCTTGCTGAAACCTTTGCCAACCTCAGGAGGTATGATATCAAGCTCAATCCATCAAAGTGCACATTCGGAGTTCCAGGTGGAAAGTTACTCGGTTTTCTCGTTTCCGAACGAGGAATCGACGCCAATCCTGAAAAAGTTGGCACCATACTCCGGATGAAGCGTCCTGTGCGTGTGCACGATGTCCAGAAGCTTACAGGTTGCTTGGCCGCTCTAAGTCGATTCATTTCTCGTCTCGGTGAAAAGGCGTCGCCTCTTTACCGACTGATGAAGAAGTCTGACAAGTTCGAGTGGACTCCAGAAGCTGATGCAGCGTTTGCAGACCTCAAAGCTCTGCTCTCCACCCAGCCGGTGCTTGCTGCGCCAATTAGTAAAGAGCCTCTGCTGCTTTACATTGCAGCCACGGGACAAGTTGTCAGTACAGTACTTACGGTCGAGCGGGAAGAAGAAGGAAAGGCCTTCAGAGTTCAGCGCCCAGTATATTATGTGTCCGAAGTTTTGACTCCTTCGAAGCAAAGATATCCCCATTACCAGAAGCTTGTATATGGGATTTACATGACCACGAAGAAGGTTGCACACTACTTCTCTGATCATTCCATTACAGTCGTCAGCGACGCCCCATTGTCAGAGATTCTGCACAACAGAGATGCAACTGGTCGAGTGGCAAAGTGGGCGATTGAACTCCTTCCTTTAGATATCAAGTTTGAGGCAAAGAAGGCTATCAAGTCCCAAGCAATTGCAGATTTCGTCGCCGAGTGGATTGAACAGCAACTTCCGACTCAAGTTCACTCGGAGCACTGGACCATGTTCTTCGATGGATCTAAGATGCTGAATGGTTCCGGTGCTGGGGTAGTATTGGTCTCCCCCCGAGGAGATAAGCTCAGATACGTTCTCCAGATTCACTTCGATTCCTCCAATAATGAAGCAGAATATGAAGCACTTTTGTATGGATTGCGCATGGCCATTTCACTCGGCGTCCGTCGCCTTGTGGTCTATGGCGACTCAGATTTGGTGGTTAATCAGGTGATGAAGGAGTGGGACGTCAGAAGCCCAACTATGACTGGTTATTGCAATGCAGTAAGAAAGTTGGAAAAGAAGTTCGAGGGGTTAGAGCTTCATCACATCCCCCGACTGAAAAATCAAGCAGCTGATGATTTGGCAAAGATAAGCTCCAAGAGAGAA
This sequence comes from Aegilops umbellulata, assembly GCA_032464435.1. Classification (NCBI taxonomy): domain Eukaryota; kingdom Viridiplantae; phylum Streptophyta; class Magnoliopsida; order Poales; family Poaceae; genus Aegilops; species Aegilops umbellulata. The sequence goes on from CP136054.1 coordinate 70,305,022, forward strand.
GCCATTCCCAGCAATGTGTTTTTGGAGCACATTCACTCGCCGTCAGTCTAGGAGGATCCTTTTATAGAGGAAGCCCTGCAGCCGAAAAGTGCCACAGATCCGACTGAAGTCGAAGTTCCTGCTACGATCGACTTAATCATGGAAGTTTTGGTAATCACCCTCGACTGGACAATACCGTACATCGCGTATATCTTGAGGAAAGAACTCCCAGAGGATGAGGAAGAGGCTCGACAGATCGTCCGTCGATCCAAAGCCTTCACAGTCATAAAAGGACAGTTGTATAGAGAAAGCGCGACTGGAATCGGTCAGAAGTGTATAACGCCAGAAGAAGGTCAGATAATCCTTGATGATATCCACTCGGGGACCTGTGGTCACCATGCGTCCTCTCGGACCATTGTGGCTAAAGCATACCGAGCGGGTTTTTACCGGCCCAGAGCAAATGAAATGGCAAAAGAGATAGTCGACAAGTGTGAAGGCTGCCAGTTTTACTCCAACATGTCACATAAGCCAACATCAGCCCTGAAGACCATTCCACTCATCTGGCCCTTCGCTGTTTGGGGACTGGACATGGTTGGACCACTGAGAACAGGCAGGAGCAGATTCACACATGTGCTTGTGGCAGTCGACAAGTTTACCAAATGGATTGAAGCTAAGCCTATCAAGAATCTGGATGCTAGCACTGCTATCAGTTTCATCATAGAGTTAACATTCAGATATGGAGTCCCGCATAGCATCATCACTGACAATGGGTCAAACTTCGATTTAGACAGGTTCGGAGCTTTTTGCACCTCTCAAGGCACACGAGTCGACTACGCATCGGTCGCACATCCCCAATCAAATGGACAAGCTGAAAGGGCAAACGGTCTGATTCTCAAAGGACTGAAGCCTCGACTGATGCGTGATCTCAAGCACGCAGCAGGAGCTTGGGTTGACGAGCTCCCGTCAGTTCTGTGGGGATTGAGGACCACCCCGAACCGGTCGACTAGAAGAACTCCGTTCTTTCTGGTTTACGGAGCCGAAGCAGTCCTGCCGAGTGATCTACTTCACAATGCGCCCCGAGTCGAGCTTTATACCGAAGATGAAGTAGAGCAAGCCTAGCAAGACGCAGTCGACCTCCTAGTGGATGAGAGGGAAATGGCTATGATCAAATCGACCATTTATCAGCAAGACTTGCGTCGATTCCATGCCAGAAATGTGAAGAGTCGAGCCTTCCAAGAAGGAGATTTGGTCCTCCGAGTGGATCAACAGAAACCACACAAACTCGCTCCTACTTGGGAAGGTCCCTTCATCGTCACCAGAGTCCTCCACAATGGAGCATATCACCTCTACAATGTTGATCGCCGGATCGATGAGCCATGAGCTTGGAATGCGGAGTTACTCCGCCCATTTTACACTTGAATTCTCACTCGGATGAGATGTAATAAGAAAAACCTCTGTAGTTTACTTTTATCAAAGACAAGAGTGTTCCAGTTTCTCCTCTAATTGATGTCACTTTTGTTTACGTATGAAATCCCCCAGTGGGTAACTTAGCTGCGAATCCGTTTCGCCTAAGTTTGCAAAAAAAAATCCTACCGAGTGGTGAGCCAGACTCCCACTCGGGGGCTTAGCTGCAGCCCAGTGCTTGCCTAAGTGTTTAAAAATCCTACCGAGTGGTGAGCCAGACTCCCACTCGGGGGCTTAGCTGCAGTCCAAGTACTCGCCTAAGTATTTAAAAATCCTACCGAGTGGTGAGCCAGACTCCCACTCGGGGGCTTAGCTGCAGTCCAAGTACTCGCCTAAGTATTTAAAAATCCTACCGAGTGGTGAGCCAGACTCCCACTCGGGGGCTTAGCTGCAGTCCAAGTACTCGCCTAAGTATTTAAAAATCCTACCGAGTGGTGAGCCAGACTCCCACTCGGGGGCTTAGCTGCAGTCCAAGTACTCCCCTAAGTATTTAAAAATCCTACCGAGTGGTGAGCCAGACTCCCACTCGGGGGCTTAGCTGCAGTCCAAGTACTCGCCTAAGTATTTAAAAATCCTACCGAGTGGTGAGCCAGACTCCCACTCGGGGGCTTAGCTGCAGTCCAAGTACTCGCCTAAGTATTTAAAAATCCTACCGAGTGGTGAGCCAGACTCCCACTCGGGGGCTTAGCTGCAGTCCAAGTACTCGCCTAAGTGTTTAAAAATCCTACCGAGTGGTGAGCCAGACTCCCACTTGGGGGCTTAGTTGCAGTCCAAGTACTCGCTTAAGTGCTCAAAAATCCTACCGATTGGGGAGCAAACCTCCCACTCGGAGGCTTAGCTGCAGCCCAGTGCTCGCCAAAGTGTTTAAAAATCCTACCGAGTGGAGAGCAAACCTCCCACTCGGAGGCTTAGCTGCAGTCCAAGTACTCGCCTAAGTGTTCAAAAATCCTACCAAGTGGAGAGCAAACCTCCCACTCGGGGGCTTAGCTGCAGCCCAGTGCTCGCCTAAGTGTTTAAAAATCCTACCGAGTGGAGAGCAAACCTCCCACTCGGAGGCTTAGCTGCATCCCAGTGCTCGCCTAAGTGTGTAAAAACCCTACCGAGTGGAGAGCAAACCTCCCACTCGGGGGGGCTTAGCTGCAGCCCAGTGCTTGCCTAAGTGCGGAACACATTCTGACCCGCAAGGACGGCAAGATGCGAACCGACTGTTACCTTCTCCTTCGGAGCTGCACCACAAATACGAGGTTATTTCGAGTGAAGATCAAGTTCCACTCGACAGATAATTCATGAAGATATTCGACGATAAATCAAGTTCAGATAAGATCCAAAGGTCCCGGACCTCAGATCAAAGTACTCGAGCCCTCGGCTCGACGGAGTTTATCGATTACAAAATCTACTCGGCATTCCGAGGCAAATTCAAAGTGAAGCATTAAAGTTTTCCATTCCTCAGGCGGAGGGCTGGAAGGGGCGACGAACTCGTCCAAATCAATCCCGTCTGCGATACGGGTGGCAGCAGCAATGAAAGTCTCCATGAAGTCTTGAAAGCTGAGCTTCCTGGTATTGGCAACCTGAATGGCAGCCAACTTCTCCTCTCGCACCTCTTTGCAGTGGACGCGAACCAGAGACAGAGCAACATCAGCACCACACCTTGCAGAGGACTTCTTCCATTCCGTCACTCGACCAGGGACGTCATTCAGTCGAGTCATCAGGGACTCGAGATCATTCGAAAGCGTCGCCCTCGGCCAGAGAGATGTGTCGATCCGCGACACTGCAACCTTCAGTCGGGCCAGGTAGTCAACCACGCTGGCAATACAAGACTCCAGTCGGAGCACGTTCATAGCAGCCTCGTCCTTCACGAGAGAATTGGCGGGATCCAAGCCTGGCTCCACTCGACTGGTCTCCTCTTCAAAGTTCTGGCAGAATTCTGCAAATACAATTCAGGAATAAGACAGTGGCTCTACACGAGTTTAGTTACTGCAAGCCAGTCAGGTGAAGATTGTTACCCTCAAGCATGATGAACAACTTCTTGGCGAGTCCCCCGAGATAAACCTCAAGATCATTCTTCTTCCCCGCCAGCTTGCTTGCTTTGTCATTCAGAGCGATCTTGTCGTTCTTCAGTCGGCTGACCTCCTTATTAGCTGCGTCAAGAGCAGCTTTCAGTCTGGAGTTCTCCTTTTCAAGAGTATCGACTGAGGCCATCTTTTCTTCGGCAAGCTTCGTTTTGTTCAAGGCCTCCTTCTGCGCTTCAGCAAGATCTTGATCCTTCTTCTTCAGAGCTTCTTCCAGTTTATCTGTGGCATGTCGAGTAAGATCAACATCAGGAACGGACAAGAAAGAAAAGTCACTCGTCAAGAATGAAGGACCTCACCAGCCATACCTTTCGCTTCTTCCCGCGCCTTCTGCAAGTTCTCTTGAGCAAGTTTCAAGTCAAGGTTGAGCTGGATCTGTTGGTTCTCCAACTCAGTGAAGCGAGCCACAAGTTCACAGGATTTCTGTGAAGAACCAGTCGACAAACGTCAAAGATAGGTTACTTCCGAGTAACCAAGAGACAATGCTGGCGTTTCTAAGACTACAGCCGAATCAAAACATTCGACAGTAGTCTCGGGGACTACACCCAGTGGGTGCACTCAGCGTGCCCCCACTGGTTCGACCAAAAAAAAGAGTCGACTGCCCGCAGTCGACGGGATACAGTTCCATTCGACATGGCCTGACCAGACCGAGTGAAGAAGTACAACTATAGCAACACAATATAAAGACTACAGTCGACTGCCAGCAGCCCACCGTAGTCTCGGGGACTACACCCAGTGGGTGCACTTAGCGTGCCCCCACTCGTCCAAAAGTTGTTACACCCAGTGGGTGTATAGATATAAAGGTCTTCGGAAAAGAGATTCTTCGAACATCATATCACAACAGACCAAGTGTTGAGTCGACTGACCTGGACGTTGCTCTGAAGAGCCGAACTCGCGTCATACGCTGCTTGGCTGGCGTCCCGAACCACTTTCACTTGCTCCATCATGATTCCCGCCTGGCGTATAGCCTCTTTTGCAGCACCCACTTGGTCCTCTGGGACAGGATATGTAGCAAAAAGCGAAGGCGGATTTGCAGTCGACGTCGAAGGCCGCACGCTCGTCAGAGGTTCAACGAAAGTCACGGAAGTCCGAGTGGTATCACCACCGTCCCGAGCTACAGCCTCAGACGCCGGAGCAGATTGGGAGGTCTTGCCAATCGACGCCCTCCGGTTCCTTCTCACTCTCAGCGGCACGTCGTCTTCGTCATCCGGTAGGTTGATAACATGAGGAGGAGCTCCAAGAAAAGTCAATCGACCAGAGTTACAAGAAATATCCAGTCGACTCAAGGCAGAACATCAGTAATCGTACCTGGGTTGGAAGTAACAGCATCTTCCATCTCTTGATCTTCGTCCTTCGCGGAGATCTCAGAAGTAGCAGCACTACAAATTTCGGAAGTCAGTCAGTTGGCTCAATGAATCGACCAAGGATCTGTTCACGGTCGACAAAGGAAAACAAGTCTTATTATTACCCAAAAATGCTGGGGACAGTCATCTTCATCTTGGGCAGAGCCTTGGACGGCGTCGCTCGTGGGTGCTTGGGAGCCTTTTCAGTCGGCGTAGGAGAAGAGGTCCGAGGGTGTTTCGATTGTTGGGGAACGTAGTAATTTCAAAAAAAAATCCTACGCACACGCAAGATCATGGTGATGCATAGCAACGAGAAGGGAGAGTGTTGTCTACGTACCCTCGTAGACCAAAGCGGAAGCGTTGACACAACGTAGAGGAAGTAGTCGTACGTTCTCCTCGCGATCCAACCGATCACAGCACCGTTACTCCGGCACCTCCGAGTTCTTGGCACACGTTCAGCTCGATGACGATCCCCGGGCTCCGATCCAGCAAAGCGTCGGGGAAGAGTTCCGTCAGCACGACGGCGTGGTGACGATCTTGATGTGTTACCGGCGCAAGGCTTCGCCTAAGCACTGCAACGATATTACCGAGGTGGAATTTGGTGGAAGGGGGCACCGCACACGGCTAAGGAACGATCCGTAGATCAACTTGTGTGTCCTTGGGGTGCCCTCTGCCCCCGTATATAAAGGAGCCAAGGGGGAGGGGCTGGCCGGCCAAGCTAGGCGCGCCAGGAGAGTCCTACTCCCTCTGGGAGTAGGATTCCCCCCCCCCCAATCCTAGTTGGACTAGGATTCTCCAAGGGGGAGAGAGAGAGAGAGGGGGCGCCCACCTCTCCTAGTCCTAATAGGACTAGGGGAAGGGGGAGGCGCGCAGCCCATGGGGCATCCCTATCACCTCTCCTCCAAGGCCCATGTTGGCCCATTATGCTCCCGGGGGGTTCCGGTAACCCTCCCGGTATTCCGGTAAAATCCTGATTTCACCTGGAATGCATCCGATGTCCAAACATAGGCTTCCAATATATAATTCTTTATGTCTCGACCATTTCGAGACTCCTCGTCACGTCCGTGATCACATCCGAGACTCCGAACTCCTTCGGTACATCAATATGCATAAACTCATAATAACTGTCATCGTAACGTTAAGCGTGCGGACCCTACGGTTCGAGAACAATGTAGACATGACCGAGACACGTCTCCGGTCAATAACCAATAGCGGGACCTGGATGCCCATATTGGCTCCTACATATTCTACGAAGATCTTTATCGGTCAGACCGCATAACAACATACGTTGTTCCCTTTGTCATCGGTATGTTACTTGCCCGAGATTCGATCGTCGGTATCCAATACCTAGTTCAATCTCGTTACCGGCAAGTCTCTTTACTCGTTCTGTAATACATCATCTCGCAACTAACTCATTGGTTGCAATGCTTGCAAGGCTTTATGTGATGTGCATTACCGAGAAGGCCCTGAGATACCTCTCCGACAATCGGAGTGACAAATCCTAATCTCGAAATATGCCAACCCAATATGTACCTTCGGAGACACCTGTAGAGCACCTTTATAATCACCCAGTTACGTTGTGACGTTTGGTAGCACACAAAGTGTTCCTACGGTAAATGGGAGTTGCATAATCTCATAGTTAAAGGAACATGTATAAGTCATGGATAAAAGCAATAGCAACATACTAAACGATCGGGTGCTATGCTAATGGAATGGGTCATGTCAATTAGATCATTCAACTAATGATGTGATCTCGTTAATCAAATAACAACTCTTTGTTCATGGCTAGGAAACATAACCATCTTTGATTAATGAGCTAGTCAAGTAGAGGCATACTAGTGACACTCTGTTTGTCTATGTATTCACACATGTATTATGTTTCCAGTTAATACAATTCTAGCATGAATAATAAACATTTATCATGATATAAGGAAATAAATAATAACTTTATCATTGCCTCTAGGGCATATTTCCTTCAGTCTCCCACTTGCACTAGAGTCAATAATCTAGATCACATCACCATGTGATTAACATCAATAGTTCACATCATCATGTGATTAACATCCATAGTTCACATCGACATGTGACCAACACCCAAAGGGTTTACTAGATTCAGTAATCTAGTTCACATCGCTATGTGATTAACACCCAAAGAGTACTACGGTGTGATCATGTTTTGCTTGTGAGAGAAATTTAGTCAACGGGTCTGCCACATTCAGATCCGTTATGTATTTTGCAATTTTCTATGTCTACAATGCTCTGCACGGAGCTACTTTAGCTAATTGCTCCCACTTTCAATATGTATCTAGATTGAGACTTAGAGTCATCTAGATTAGTGTCAAAACTTGCATCGACGTAACCTTTTACGACGAACCTTTTTGTCACCTCCATAATCGAGAAACATATCCTTATTCCACTAAGGATAATTTTGACCGCCTGTCCAGTGATCTACTCCTAGGTCACTATTGTACTCCCTTGCCAAACTCAGTGGTAGGGTATGCAATAGATCTGGTACACAGCATGGCATACTTTATAGAACCTATGGCTGAGGCATAGGGAATGACTTTCATCCTCTTTCTATCTTCTGCCGTGGTCGGGCTTTGAGTCTTACTCAATTTCACACCTTGTAATACAGGCAAGAACTCTTTCTTTGACTGTTCCATTTTGAACTACTTCAAAATCTTTTCAAGGTATGTACTTATTGAAAAACTTATCAAGCGTCTTGATCTATCTCTATAGATCTTGATGCTCAATATGTAAGCAGCTTCACTGAGGTCCTTCTTCGAAAAACTCCTTTCAAATACTCCTTTATGCTTTACAGAATAATTCTACATTATTTCCGATCAATAATATGTCATTTACATATACTTATCAGAAATGTTGTAGTGCTCCCACTCACTTTCTTGTAAATACAGGCTTCACCGCAAGTCTGTATAAAACTATATGCTTTGATCAACTTATCAAAGCGTATATTCCAACTCCGAGATGCTTGCACCAGTCCATAGATGGATCGCTGCAGCTTGCATATTTTGTTAACACCTTCAGGATCGACAAAACCTTCTAGTTGCATCGTATACAACTCTTCTTTAATAAATCCATTAAGGAATGTAGTTTTGTTTATCCATTTGCCGGATTTCATAAATTGCGGCAATTGCTAACATGATTCGGACAGACTTAAGCATAGATACGAGTGATAAACTCTCATCGTAGTCAACACCTTGAACTTGTCGAAAACCTTTTGCGACAATTCTAGCTTTGTAGATAGCAACACTACTATCAGCGTCCGTCTTCCTCTTGAAGATCCATTTATATTCTATGGCTTGCCGATCATCGGGCAAATCCATCAAAGTCCATACTTTGTTCTCATACATGGATCATATCTCAGATTTCATGGCCTCAAACCATTTCGCGGAATCTGGGCTCATCATCGCTTCCTCATAGTTCGCAAGTTCGTCATGGTCTAGTAACATGACTTCCAGAACAGGATTACCGTACCACTCTGGTGCGGATCTCACTCTGATTTACCTACGAGATTCGGTAGTAACTTGATCTGAAGTTACATGATCATCATCATTAGCTTCCTCACTAATTGGTGTAGTAGTCACAAGAACAGATTTCTGTGATGAACTACTTTCCAATAAGGGAGAAGGTACAATTACCTTATCAAGTTTTCTACTTTCCTCCTACTCACTTCTTTCGAGAGAAACTCCTTCTCTAGAAAGGATCCATTCTTTAGCAACGATTTTTGCTTTTGGATCTGTGATAGAAGGTGTACCCAACAATTTCCTTTGGGTATTCTATGAAGACGCATTTCTCCGATTTGGGTTCGAGCTTATCAGGATGAAACTTTTTCACATAAGCATCGCAACTCCAAACTTTAAGAAACGACAACTTTGGTTTCTTGCCAAACCACAGTTTATTTTGTGTCGTCTCAACGGACTTTCGATTGTGCCCTATTTAATGTGAATGCAGCTGTCTCTAATGCATAATCCCAAAAACGATAGTGGTAGACCGGTAAGATACATCATAGATTGTACTATATCTAATAAAGTACAGTTATGATGTTCGGACGCACCATTATGCTGTGGTGTTCCAGGTGGCATGAGTTTGTGAAACTATTCCACATTGTTTTAATTGAAGGCCAAACTCGTAACTTCAAATATTTGTCTCCGCGATCAGATCGTAGAAACCTTATTTTCTTGTCACGATGATTTTCACTTCACTCTAAAATTCTTTGAACTTTTCAAACGTTTCAGACTTATGTTTCATCAAGTAGATATACCCATATCTGCTCAAATCATCTGTGAAGGTTAGAAAATAATGATACTTGTCGCGAGCCTTAATATTCATCGGACCATATACATCAGTATGTATGATTTCCAACAAATCTGTTGCTTGCTCCATTGTTCCGGAGAACGGCGTTTTAGTCATCTTGCCCAAGAGGCATGGTTCACAAGCATCAAGTGATTCATAATCAAGTGATTCCAAAATCCCATCAGCATGGAGTTTCTTCATGTGCTTTACACCAATATGACCTAAACGGCAGTGCCACAAATAGGTTGCACTATCATTATTAACTTCGCATCTTTTGGTTTCAATATTATGAATATGTGTATCACTACGATCGAGATCCAATGAACTATTTTCATTGGTGTGTATGACCATAGAAGGTTTTATTCATGTAAACAGAACAACAATTGTTCTCTAACTTAAATGAATAACTGTATTGCAATCAACATGATCAAATCATATTCATGCTCAACGCAAACACCAAATAACACTTATTTAGGTTTAACACTAATCCCGAAAGTATAGGGAGTGTGCGATGATGATCATATCAATCTTGGAACCACTTCCAACACACATCATCACTTCACCCTTTAACTAGTCTCTGTTCATTCTGCAACTCCCGTTTCGAGTTACTAATCTTAGCAACTTGAACTAGTACCAAATACTGAGGGGTTGCTATGAACACTAGTAAAGTACACATCAATAACATGTATATCAAATATACTTATGTTCACTTTGCCATCCTTCTTATCCGCCAATCACTTGGGGTAGTTCCGCTTCCAGTGACCAGTCCCTTTGCAGTAGAAGCACTTAGTCTCAGGCTTAGGACCAGACTTGGGCTTTTTCACTTGAGCAGCAACTTGCTTGCCGTTCTTCTTGAAGTTCCCCTTCTTTCCTTTTGCCCTTTTCTTGAAACTAGTGATCTTGTCAACCATCAACACTTGATGTTTTTCTTTGATTTCTACCTTCGCCGATTTTAGCATCGCGAAGTGCTTGGGAATATTTTCCGTTATCCCTTGCATATTATAGTTCATCACGAAGTTCTACTAACTTGGTGATGGTGACTAGAGAATTCTGTCAATCACTATCTTATCTGGAAGATTAACTCCCACTTGATTCAAGCGATTGTAGTACCCAGACAATCTGAGCACATGCTCACTAGTTGAGCGATTCTCCTCCATCTTTTAGCTATAGAACTTGTTGGAGACTTCATATCTCTCAACTCGGGTATTTGCTTGAAATATTAACTTCAACTCCTGGAACATCTTGTATGGTCCATGACGTTCAAAACGTCTTTGAAGTCCCGATTCTTAAGCCGTTAAGCATGGTGCACTAAACTATTAAGTAGTCATCATATTGAGTCTAGCAAAACGTTCATAATGTCTGCATCTGCTCCTGCAAAAGGTCCGTCACCTAGCGGTGCATCAAGGACAAAATTCTTCTGTGCAGCAATGAGGATAAACCTCAGATTACGGATCCAATCCGTATCATTGCTACTAACATTTTTCAACACAATTTTCTCTAGGAACATATCAAAATAAACACAGGGAAGCAACAATGCGAGCTATTGATCTACAACATAGATATGCTAATACTACCAGGACTAAGTTCATGATAAATTAAAGTTCAATTAATCATATTACTTAAGAACTCCCACTTAGATAGACATCCCTCTAATCCTCTAAGTGATCACGTGATCCAAATCAACTAAACCATGCCCGATCATCACGTGAGATGGAGTAGTTTCAATGGTGAACATCACTATGTTGATCATATCTACTATATGATTCACGCTCGACCTTTCGGTCTCCGTGTTCCGAGGCCATATCTGTTATATGCTAGGCTCGTCAAGTATAACCTGAGTATTCCGCGTGTGCAACTGTTTTGCACCCGTTGTATTTGAACGTAGAGCCTATCACACCCGATCATCACGTGGTGTCTCAGCACGAAGAACTTTCGCAACGGTGCATACTCAGGGAGAACACTTCTTGATAATTAGTGAGAGATCATCTTATAATGCTACCGTCAATCAAAGCAAGATAAGATGCATAAAAGGATAAACATCACATGCAATCAATATAAGTGATATGATATGGCCATCATCATCTCGTGCTTGTGATCTCCATCTTCGAAGCACCGTCATGATCACCATCGTCACCGGCGCGACACCTTGATCTTCATCGCATCATCGTTGTCGTCTCGCCAATCTTATGCTTCCACGACTATCACTACCGCTTAGTAATAAAGTAAAGCATTACATCGCGATTGCATTGCATACAATAAAGCGACAACCATATGGCTCCTGCCAGTTGCCGATAACTCAGTTACAAAACATGATCATCTCATACAATAAAATTTAGCATCATGTCTTGACCATATCACATCACAACATGCCCTGCAAAAACAAGTTAGACGTCCTCTACTTTGTTGTTGCAAGTTTTACGTGGCTGCTACGGGCTTAAGCAAGAACTCATCTTACCTACGCATCAAAACCACAACGATAGTTTGTCAAATAGACTCCGTTTTAACCTTCTCAAGGACCGGGCGTAGCCACACTCGGTTCAACTAAAGTTGGAGAGACAGTCTTCCGCAAGCCATCTATGTGCAAAGCACGTCGAGGGAACCGGTCTCGCGTAAGTGTACGCGTAAGGTTGGTCCGGATCGTCTCGTCCAACAATACCGCTGAACCAAAGTATGACATGCTGGTAGGCAGTATGACTTGTATCGTCCACAACTCACTTCTGTTCTACTCGTGCAAATAACATCAAACCATAAAAACCTAGGCTCGGATGCCACTGTTGGGGAACGTAGTAATTTCAAAAAATTTCCTACGCACACGCAAGATCATGGTGATGCATAGCAACAAGAAGGGAGAGTGTTGTCTACGTACCCTCGTAGACCGAAGCGGAAGCGTTGACACAACGTAGAGGAAGTAGTCGTACGTTCTCCTCGCGATCCAACCGATCACAGCACCGTTACTCCGGCACCTTCGAGTTCTTGGCACACGTTCAGCTCGATGACGATCCCCGGGCTCCGATCCAGCAAAGCGTCGGGGAAGAGTTCCGTCAGCACGACGGCGTGGTGACGATCTTGATGTGTTACCGGCGCAGGGCTTCGCCTAAGCACTGCAACGATATTACCGAGGTGGAATTTGGTGGAAGGGGGCACCGCACACGGCTAAGGAACGATCCGTAGATCAACTTGTGTGTCCTTGGGGTGCCCTCTGCCCCCGTATATAAAGGAGCCAAGGGGGAGGGGCTGGCCGGCCAAGCTAGGCGTGCCAGGAGAGTCCTACTCCCTCTGGGAGTAGGATTCCCCCCCCCCCAATCCTAGTTGGACTAGGATTCTCCAAGGGGGAGAGAGAGAGAGAGGGGGCGCCCACCTCTCCTAGTCCTAATAGGACTAGGGGAAGGGGGAGGCGCGCAGCCCATGGGGCATCCCTCTCACCTCTCCTCCAAGGCCCATGTTGGCCCATTATGCTCCCGGGGGGTTCCGGTAACCCTCCCGGTATTCCGGTAAAATCCTGATTTCACCTGGAATGCATCCGATGTCCAAACATAGGCTTCCAATATATAATTCTTTATGTCTCGACCATTTCGAGACTCCTCGTCACGTCCGTGATCACATCCGGGACTCCGAACTCCTTCGGTACATCAAAATGCATAAACTCATAATAACTGTCACTGTAACGTTAAGCGTGCGGACCCTACGGTTCGAGAACAATGTAGACATGACCGAGACACGTCTCCGGTCAATAACCAATAGCGGGACCTGGATGCCCATATTGGCTCCTACATATTCTACGAAGATCTTTATCAGTCAGACCGCATAACAACATACGTTGTTCCCTTTGTCATCGGTATGTTACTTGCCCGAGATTCGATCGTCGGTATCCAATACCTAGTTCAATCTCGTTACCGGCAAGTCTCTTTACTCGTTCTGTAATACATCATCTCGCAACTAACTCATTGGTTGCAATGCTTGCAAGGCTTTATGTGATGTGCATTACCGAGAAGGCCCTGAGATACCTCTCCGACAATCGGAGTGACAAATTCTAATCTCGAAATATGCCAACCCAATATGTACCTTCGGAGACACCTGTAGAGCACCTTTATAATCACCCAGTTACGTTGTGACGTTTGGTAGCACACAAAGTGTTCCTACGGTAAATGGGAGTTGCATAATCTCATAGTTAAAGGAACATGTATAAGTCATGGATAAAAGCAATAGCAACATACTAAACGATCGGGTGCTATGCTAATGGAATGGGTCATGTCAATCAGATCATTCAACTAATGATGTGATCTCGTTAATCAAATAACAACTCTTTGTTCATGGCTAGGAAACATAACCATCTTTGATTAATGAGCTAGTCAAGTAGAGGCATACTAGTGACACTCTGTTTGTCTATGTATTCACACATGTATTATGTTTCCAGTTAATACAATTCTAGCATGAATAATAAACATTTATCATGATATAAGGAAATAAATAATAACTTTATTATTGCCTCTAGGGCATATTTCCTTCATCGATGACGGTCCAACAGGAGCAGTCGCCTTACCACGTTCCCGCGCAGGGTCCTGTGTAAGCTTGGATCGCCTCTCCGAGCGGGGGGGGGGGTTAGCTTCCTCCTCCTCCTCTTCGCTGGAGTCGACATCGTCGTCTCCCTCTCCTTCGCCATCAGATTCCCACTCGCCATGTTCGTCTCCACTTTCGCCTTCGCTCGCCTCCCCTTCCTCAGCCTGCTCCTGTGCTCCGTTGGGTGTCGAGTACATCTCGGTAGTTGCCTGGGGAACAACAGACAAGACAAAAGTCAATCGACCGATTCAAAAAAGACTGATAAAGAAAGCAAGATCTCATTCAGGAACACAAGGTCAGACCTGGTCCACTTCGTATGTGTTGTCGAGTGGATGGACCCTCCTGGCTCCTCGGGGGTATCTTTGTTCCCTGCGATGCTCGACAACCACCCTTCCAGCATCTCATTAGTGACCTCCTCTAGGTGAATCCGAGTGGTGTCTTCAAGACCCGCGTACAGCCACATCGGGTGGTCACGAGCCTGAAGCGGTTGGATGCGCCTCCGAAGGAAGACCTCCAGCAAGTAAATGGTGGTCACACCCTCGCGGACAAGCTGAACCACTCGACCCACCAGCACTTTGACTTGCGCCTTTTCTTCCGGCGCCAGTTTCAGAGAAGCAGGTTTTTGGGCGCGGTCCAGAGAGAAAGGGGGAAGCCCAGTCGACTGTCCTGGGGTCGCCTGGTCTTTATAGTAAAACCAGGTCGACTGCCAACCACGGACCGACTCAGGGAAAGTGATAGATGGAAAATAACTTTTTCCCCTCGTCTGAATCGCCAGGCCCCCGCACAGCTGGATCACCTGCGTCCTTTCATCACTCGACTTGGCCTTCTTGACCGATTGGGAGCGGCAAGTGAAGATATGCTTAAAGAGTCCCCAATGGGGGCGACAACCCAAGAAACCCTCACACAAGGAAACGAAAGCAGCAAGATACACAATGGAGTTGGGAGTGAAGTGATGGAGCTGTGCTCCGAAGAAGTTCAGAAAGCTCCGGAAAAAAGGATGAGGAGGCAGAGAAAACCCGCGATCGATATGGGTGGCGAGGAGGATGCACTCACCGTCCAGAGGCTGAGGTTCGACTTCTCCCCCCGGGAGACGCGCGGCTCCGTGAGGAATGACTCCCCCCTCGACCATATCGTCAAGATCCTCCTGCCGAATCACCGACGGCATCCAGTCGCCCTGGATCCAACCCTTGGGCAGGGCAGTCCTCAAGGAAGATCCGCCCCGAGCGGACTTCTTCCCTTTCCCCTGCACCGCCGCCTTCTTCGCGCGCTCCAGAGCGGACGTCTTGTCCTTCACCATCGTCGCCGGCGAAGCTCGAACGGGCCTACGGCGCTAGGGTGAGAGCGGAGGTGGTGGAAGGCCTTGCGAAGGGAGAAGGAAACGAGAGAGCACACTGTTTGGGAGCCCGAGCCTACGGCTTATAAGAGGCCACTTCCAAGTGGCTGACGGGTAGGCCCAGGCTATCCCGTCAAATCCCGCAACAGAGGCGCGCAGTACGTGGCGAAAAAAGTGGCGCGGAAATCGAGGAGCTTCCACCTTATCACATCCGATTACTGCGGCCACCCCTGTCCCACGCGCTTCCCGAAGTTCAAATCCCGCAAAATCCACGGGTTGCAGAACAAATCGTTAGACAGAAGATCCTTTTCGCGCCATCACTCGGAATATCACAAGCAAGGAAATTCACTCGACGAAAGGCCTAGAATGGATCAAGGCGACTAAAAGAGGTTGACGACGTCATCCGTGACGGTTAATCCAAAACAAGGCACTCATGTAACACAGACAACTAGTCGGAAGGGTCCCCAACTTCTTCCCACTCAAACCTCAATCCATTCGGGGGCTAATGATGAAGCTATGTACCTAGGGTAGGGGCATGGATCTGTCCTAAGTGCCCTACCTAAGGACATCCCTATAAGAAGTCACCTTTGAATCGACTTGGAGGTATCCCACTCGACGGATTCAAGACACTCGACCATGACGCTATCACTCTACCACGAAGAAAGCACTCGACTGCAAGGAGTTTTACAGTCACTCTGCACACAAACGGTCGGTCATTAAGTAGCTCTTATGGTCATTATAGCACTTTATTAGGGGCGTTACCAGTAACGCCCAACCTTAATGTACTTTAAACCCTGCATTACTAAGGGCTGGAGGGGCCTGGCGAACTCTATATAAGCCACCCCCCTCCTCGGTATCAAGGGTTCGCACCCCTATTATCCTTACACGCATAATCCAATCGACCGCCTCCGGGCACCAAGACGTAGGGCTATTACTTCCTCCGAGAAGGGCCTGAACTTGTAAACCCTGTGTTCTTACAACTCCTGCGTAGCTAAGATCTAGCCTCTCCATACTTACCCCCTACACTACTATCAGACTTAGAACCACGACAAGGGGCACTATCACGGCACGCGCGAAACACGGCTTAAACCGCACTAGGGGCTGCAGATTTGTTAATTTTCTCTTACTTTCAGGACTCCATTCTCCGGAAGGCCTGTCCGGTAGTACAATTGCCGCACAAACAATGCAAGAACCAGGGAAGCAGACAAGCCACGCCACATTACAGAACTCCCAGGTGGTCTCTATCATGATCAGTATACCAGTTTCGCATACCATTCTGCAGCCTGCCCCTGGAACGGACATGTTAAATAGTCCAACATTTTGCTTATCGCGTTATTTGTATCGTTCTGCCTTGATCGCAACCCTTTTTAATAAACAATGCATAGCTTTTGTCTATTTTTGCATTACTCTTTTTTACAAATATATGGTCATTAACGACATGCTGCACCCGTACACTTTGGTACGGCCAAACATGCCAGGGGCTTTAGTACCCCTCAATATGGTGTGAGAAGCCCGAACACTTTAACAAGTGCGGCACCCCGAACTTATAGCATTATATGCATCGGCTCCGAATCATGTCTTGGGTCAATAGTTGGGTTTGCCCGGCTCCTATGTTTTGGTGCCTTACGTTCCGCTATATCGGCTAAGGTAGCACTAGGAGAACTACTGCGATTGTGCCCCTGTTGAGCTGGGCTAAGCACCTCAGTAGAGAAAGCTAAAACTGACTGTCATGATGAAGCGAGAGCTGATCGCTGTTCAAGAGGTTTTTCGAGTCCCTAAAGACTTATGCCGCTTAGAGCGAGGAGTCGGCTCTGTCCGGCCAAGGCGTGGATAGCGCCCCGAACTCGGTGTTCCGAATACTAGGGGCTTCGCCGAAATTTAAAATTATAGAATTCTATGGCTAAGTGAGAGTGTTCAAGCATTATAGTCCGATTGCCTTGTTCATTGTGCTGAGCGCCTCCCTCGAAGGACCCAAACATGGGAAAAAGAGCGCTCAGGTTTATCCCGAACACCCCAGCACTAGTGGCACGGGGGCAGAAGCCGACGACCCTCCATCTCTCAAATTTGATAAACGGCCGCACAAAAGGTAATATTTTAAATTCAAAAAGCATTGCTTAGCGCATATGAACAAGTTTTCAGTGCACAGGACAAAACAAGCGAGTTTTACTCAAAAATTACATCCCTGGAACATTCATCCGCCATAAGGCGGGCACCCTTCAAAACGTCCTTATAATAATTCTCGGGCTTGCAATGCTCTTTCCCCGGCGGTGGCCCGTCCTTCACAAGCTTCTCGGCATCCAGCTTGCCCAAGTGCACCTTAGCGCGGGCAAGGGCCCTACGGGCACCTTTGATGCAGACGGAGCGCTTGATGACTTTGAGCCTTGGACAGGCCTCCACCAGCCGCCGCACCAGCCCGAAGTAGCTCCTAGGCAGAGCCTCTCCAGGCCACAGCCGAACTATGAGGCCCTTCATGGCCTGTTCGGCCACCTTGTGGAGCTCGACCAGTTGCTTCAGCTGGTCGCTCAGGGGCACAGGGTGTCCGGCCTCAGCATACTGAGACCAGAACACCTTCTCTGTCGAGCTGCCCTCCTCGGCTCGGTAGAATGCGGCGGCATCGGAGACGCTACGGGGAAGATCTGCGAATGCTCCTGGAGAGCTCCGGATTCGGGTAAGTAACAAGTAACTCACTTTTATATGTTTGCTTTGCATAAAGAATGCCTTACCCGCCACTATCTTTTTCACCGCATCCAACTCCTGGAGGGCCTTCTGGGATTCGGCCTTGGCAGACTTGGCATTTTCAATAGCCACCGCGAGCTCGGACGCTCGCGTCTTTGAGTCAAGCTCCAAACTCTCATGTTTTTTCATGAGAGCCTGGAGCTCTTGCCACACCTCGCCAACCTGGGCCTCTTACTTCTCCCGCTCGGTGCGCTCCGTGGCCGCCCTCTTCTCGGCCTCGGACAGCGCTTGCTTAAGGGTCGCCACCTCAGACGTGGCCCCTACAATAGCCACGATAATCCTGTCATTTTTTGCAATTGCACTTATATATATATATATATATATATATATATATATATATATATATATATATATATATATATATATATATATATATATATATATATAAACAAGGTATTTCTTACCTTCCTTGTCCTCGAGCTGCTTCTTGGCAAGCCCGAGCTCTTGCTCGGACTGCTCGAGGTTCTGGTTTAGCGTGTCCACTTCTGCAGTCAGTGCGGCGGACGCCAGCAAAGAAGCCTGCATACGCATATTGACTCCTTTTTGTTAGACTCCTACGATTTTATTTTGATCCTCTATTCGGCTTTTCTTCCCGAACGCCAAACAGAGCATCAGGGGCTACTGTCTATGCGGTAATATTCTTACACATTCTTTACTTACCTCAAAGCCTTTTAAAAGGCTGGCGCAAGCTTCAGTCAGTCCGCTCTTGGTGGACTGAACCTTCTGGACCACCGCACTCATAATGGTGCGGTTCTCCTCGTCGATGGAGGCGCCTTTAAGCACCTCCAACAGATTGTCCGGCACCTCCGGTTGGACGGGGGCCACCGTCTCGGCGGGCTTGCTTCTCTTGGAAGGAGGTCGCCCGCCGGACTCTGGGACCTGTGAAGGTTCCAGAGCGGTGTGCGGCCTAGGGCCGGACTTGGAGCCCCGGGGGATCTATCCCCTTTACTCCTGGAGTCCGGGAGGTCGCCTTGCGGCTCCTCCGGGACCATCCTCTCCTGGCTTGGAACCTGTTGGGACGCCACCTTGGCATCGTCCGCAGGGCGGGGGGAGGTAGCGGGCGGAAGTGAATACACGTCCGACGAATCCAGGGAGCCGCTCGACGACTCGTCGAGCCCGGCCTTGGGCGGACTGCATGGATATATTCGACATAAGGGAAAGCTGTGCAATAAAGGAACACTACGAGTTACTCTGGTGTCCGAACACTTACGATCCTGCCGGACGCCTCGCCCTGTGCGGCCACTCCTCTTCGCCGTCGTCGGTGTCGGTGGAGTAGTCCGAAGGAAGGGTCTTCCCCTTCTTGGACCCTTCGGCCTCCCCGGTTGGGGCGGCCTTCCTCTTCTTTCCTCCCTCCGCTGGGGGGGGAGAGGTTTCTTCTTCCTCCTCCTTGTTTTCACGAGAGGAGTGCGTCTCGGAGTCGTCGGATGATGAATCCGACACCTCCAGGCGCCGGGCACTCTTTCGAGTCCCTGTGGCCTTCTTCTTGGCCTTCTTATCCGGCACCACATAGGGTGCCGGAACCAAAAGCTTCGCCAAGCGAGCATCGGCTGGGTCTTCGGGCAAAGGAGCCGGACAATCGATCTGTCCGGACTTCGCCTGCCAATCCTGTCAAAGGTAAGGGAGCTTAGATCCCTCATAGAGTCAAACTATGAAAAACTAATACCATGTAGAAGGTACAAATAGCTTACCGCACTAGCGTGATGCTGCGTGCTGAATCCGCGATCCTCGGAAGCGGATGCGGGAGCCTCGGCGCCCTTGAAAATCACCTTCCAGGCATCTTCGTACGTCGTGTCGAAGAGCCTGTTCAGAGTTCGGTGCTGCGCTGGGTCGAACTCCCACAGATTGAAGGCCCGTTGTTTACACGGGAGGATCCGACGGATGAGCATAACCTGGACTACGTTGACAAGCTTGAGATGCTTGTTCACCAGGGTTTGGATGCATTTTTGCAGTCCAGTCACCTCTTCTTTGCTGCCCCACGACAGGCCCGTCTCTTTCCAGGACGTGAGCCGTGTAGGGGGTCCGGACCGGAACCTTTGGGGCTGCGACCCACTCAGGGTCGCGCGGCTCAGTGATGT
The DNA here is from genome assembly GCA_032464435.1 of Aegilops umbellulata. Lineage (NCBI taxonomy): Eukaryota > Viridiplantae > Streptophyta > Magnoliopsida > Poales > Poaceae > Aegilops > Aegilops umbellulata. The sequence goes on from CP136054.1 coordinate 70,324,892, forward strand.
AAAACCACCCCGATTGCCACCCCTTCAGGGTCTCCACAAAGGAGCCCTCGAGCCATAGAACGTTGGGCATCTTGCCCGCCATGGCGCCTCCGCACTCCGCCTGGTTGCCGCACACCACCTTTGGCTTGACATTGAAAGTCTTGAGCCATAGGCCGAAATGGGGGCGAATGCAGAGGAAAGCCTCGCACACGATGATAAACGCCGAGATGTTGAGGATGAAGTTCGGGGCCAGATCGTGGAAATCCAGGCCGTAGTAGAACATGAGTCCCCGGACGAATGGGCGAAGAGGAAAGCCCAGTCCGCGGAGGAAGTGGGGAAGGAAAACTACACTCTCATGGGGCCTTTGGGCGGGGAGGAGCTGCCCCTCTTCGGGAAGCCGGTGCGCGATGTCGTTAGACAAGTATCCGGCCTTCCTCAGTTTTTTGATGTGCCCCTCCGTGACGGAGGAGACCATCCACTTGCCTCCCGCTCCGGACATGACTGGAGAAGGTTGAGGTGGGGAATGCGGGCTTGGGCGCTAGAGCTCGAGTGCGCAGAAGATGGATAGGCAAAGGAGGAAGAAGGCGTAGGTAAAAAGGTGGATCCTTATCCCCTTATATGGGCAGATGTGGCTATGCGTCCCCACCAGCCTGATAAAACTCGGTTATCTCCCAAGCGCCGTAATCAATGGCGCGGTTGGGTTACCCACGTCCGTATTGATGAGAATCCCGTAAATAAAGGGGACACGATCTCTGCTTTGACAAGACGTGCCAAGGAAACCGCCTCGCGAAGCGCGCTGAGGTGGAGGAGTAAAAACGATTCGAATAAAGGCTTGGCCGTAGTGTGATATCACGCTCCGGAATACGTCAGCAGATTAGATTTTTGTAAATATTATTCTCTCTATGGCAATATGTGGAAACTTATTTTGCAGAGCCGGACACTATCCTTTGTGTTCAAAATCTTTTATGAAGTACTTGGAGGAGGAATCCGCCTTGCAATGCCGAAGACAATCTGCGCGTCGGACTCATCGTCATTGAAGCCTGGTTCAGGGGCTACTAAGGGAGTCCTGGATTACGGGGTGTACGGTGTCACATCCTAGTTAGACCATGCATTAGAGTGTTGCATCATGTCTTCTTTCATCAGAAACTTTAAATGGGGAAGGCAGAACCCCCAGCACCCCCCTGAAATCAACTAGGGTTTACTAAAAATAATTTCAATGAACCTGAAATGCCCTTCTAAAATGTTCACCCTCTTTGTCTTGGGTTAGGACCTCTGGCAAATTGGTGCACAATTTTCTAGGTCATCAAAAGGTCACTGAATTAAATCATATGTATGTTGATTTTGGACATTTAAATACAAATAAATATTTTAAATGTTCAAACAATTCTGGATTTAAGTGAGGGCTGTTGGGAATAATCCCAACAGAGGCCAAACTTAATTTCAGGATTTTAGAAAGTACCTAAGTATTTTTAATAAAGCCCTAAAGTTACAGAAAATTAGAAAAAGGAAAACAGAAACAAATTAGGAAAAACTAACCTGGCCACAGCCCACCTGGCGGCCCAGCGATGTGCTGGCCCATGCCAGCCAGCTGCTTCGTCCCCGCCAGGCAGGCAGCCAGGTGCTCGACGACGAGCTCAGCGCGCGCCACGCAGCTGGCCGCCGCCCTGCTTCCTCCCCTCGCCGCCCCGCTGGCCTGGGCAGGCTCCACGTCGCGCTCCCGACCCCCTGGACACGTCCATTCGCCCCTGCCTCTCTCCCTCGCTCTCCCTCCGCCATGGCCGACGCTGTCGTGCTCGCGCCATCGTGAAACCACGCCCTCCGACGTCCCCGCGCTGCACCGCCGTGTCCACTCGCTCCACCGTCGTCGACTACTTCGAACAGGCCGAGCCCCGAGCGCTCACACGCTCTGCAACACCTTCACCGACCCCGCCTTCGTCAGCCATAGCCGGAGATCCCCTTCGACGTTGCCGCCGCATCAGTTCGTCCCCGACCTCGCCGTCAACTCCGTCGCGACCGTAGTGAGCTCAGCTACCTCCCCATCCTCTCCATTCTCCTCCTAGTGCACCACAGCGAGCACACGAAGCTCACCCGCACGCGTCGCCGCGGAGCTCGTCGCCGACGTGTCTCCGGCCAACCACCGGCCAAGCCACCTAGTCTACTAACCTCACCGCATCCCCAGGAGCACAACGCCCCACTCCACGCGCCTCGCCGTGCCCCACAGCCTCGGGCCCGTCCTCACCCGAATCCGGCGACTGCCTAGCTCGTCGCCGGCGATGTTTCCGGCCACCCCGAGCCCAACCACCGCCACCAAACGTCGCGGCTTGCTCTCAGCTACGCGTAGATGCTCTCCGCCGCTCGTTTGGTCGCCGGAATGCACAAATACACTCTCACCGCCGCGTCTGGCCTCGCCGGCGGCTAAACGCCGGCAAGTTTGACCGTTGACGTTGACTGGGTGGGCCCAGGTTGACTTCCCTGAGTCAATGACAAGTGGGCCCCCCTCTGCTAATTATCCAAATTTGTTTCTAACTAAAAACAATGAGTTAATTAACTATTGACATGCGGGACCCACTGGTCAGTTTGACCTAGATGACCCCGTTGACCCTGACGTCACTGTGACGCAATGCTGACGCAGTGATTAAATTACTGGAATTATTTCTATACAGGAAATTCCAGAAATTAGTCCAAACTTCAAAAATTCAAAGAAATTAATCTGTAACTCCAAATGCAAAGATTTATATATGAAATTTGATCAGAAAAATCCAATCTATCCACTGGTACTAGTTTCATGCACGTCAGAACAAGTTAACCTTGCTGTTTAAGCAATACAAGGTGATGCACTTAAATGGCTATGTCAAATGAGCTAACACTTGAACCTTGGGTTCAAATGAGTACTTTCCTTTCTGTTTTAGCTTGCATTAGGCCAAGACACATTCATATTGCCATGTCATAGCATGCATCATATTGTTGCATATCGTCATGTGTTGATTGTGTTCCGATGTGTTCTTCCTGGTAGGTTCTGCCTCCAAGGATATTCACGAGTATCCAACTGAAGGGCAGTATCCCACCACCACTCCATCAGGCAAGCAACCCATTGATCATTCCGATACAAACCCATATTCTCGCTTCTGCTCTTGTTTACTGCATTAAGACAACGCGATTCAAACTGATGTGTGTTACGGTAGTTGAACCCACTTCCTTTGCATGACCTGTCATTGCCACAGTAACTAGATGAAACCCACTAGCATGTGTAGGAGTTGATTGAGCCATGTGTGTGTGTTCCCTACCATGCTATGCTTGCTATGCTTAGAGTTGTGTCAGGTCTGGCTCATCGGGATGATAAACTAGAGTGAAAGGTTGTGTCGGTAACAAGAGTGAAAGTGTTGAATATGATTTGGTAAAGGAATTGATGAGAGGCCATGTAGGAGTACATGGTGTGTTGTTTCATTGAGGTCGTCCTTAAGAACTGAGATCTGTGTGTGTGATTTAAGATTCAGCTACTACCACACATTGGGATCCTTAATTGACCCTCTCGGCTTATTAACCACACTTGTCCTTTGTCCGGGAGTTGCAAAGTAGTTTCTGGTGTTTGTAGCATGCTGGGGGCCGCACGCAGCGCTGACCATAGGGGTGGGCTGTGTTGCGGTAGGCACGTGGCCCGGTGTACCGATTCGCCCGTTTGGTGTCTCGGGAACCCTGCACACATCGTTCGGGGCCGTTAGTGGAAACCTCGGCCGGACTCCCTGCGGATGGAACCTGAATAGGCGATAAACCTGGACTAGGGACTCGTGTGTTTAGTCAGGTCGTGGCCGACACCCTCGCTGGGCTTCCACTTGAAGGTTGCCGAGTACATGTTGTGTAAACGGCGATAAGTGGTGAGAGCGTGTGTGAAGAAGTACACCCCTGCAGGGTATGAAACTATTCGAATAGCCGCGTCCGCGGTAAAGGACTACTTGGTCACCTATACAGTTCATAGACAAGTAAATGGATACTACTAAAAGCCTCAAGATAAGTGTAAGTACCGCGGATGGCCCTCTCGTAGGATGGCGAGAGAGGATCCACGGTGGAGTATTGTGTTGGTGATAGTGGACTCGTGTGCGACAAATGTTTTACAAGTTGTGTCTATCGTAGGATAGCTTAGCCATGAGTCAAAGCTGGCTTGCTGCAATAACTCCACTACCTTCTTGAGAATGTGCATGTATTGTAGGATTCTGTTGTAAGACTTGCTGAGTACCCCCGTACTCATGTTGCTTTAATTAATGTTTTCAGACGACAACACCAACCCCTCCGATGGGTTCTATGTAGACCTCGACGTTGATGAGTGACTTATCACCTAGGTGGTGATCCAAGACTTGTGAAGGGTCTATGTAGATAGACAGGCTTCGTCAAGCCGTCTTTCTTTCTAGTGTCTGTACTCAGACTACTTTGCTTCCGCATGTGCTTGTATGTTTGTATGACTTGAGTGTTGGGTCATGTGACCCCTACCTGTATGGATGATATGTATGGCTCTTCGGAGCCTTTTAAATAAAGTACTTGAGTTGTAGAGTTTTGTTGTGATGCAATGTTGTATTTACTCATATCGGGCATATTGTGTGTATGATTGAAATGCTTGGTATGAGTGGGATCCGACTATCTAGTTGTTTATCCTTGGCAGCCTATCATATGGGGAAATGTAGTCTAGTGCTTCTGAGCGATAGTAGTCCGCTACAGCCCGGTTCACCAGAGTCCTGCTAGCCCAGCACTACTGCTCGGAACACATGACTGGCCGGCATGTGTTTCACTTCGTTCCTGTGTCTGTCCCTTCAGGGAAATGTCACGCGGTGTTATCTGGAGTCCTGCCTAGCCTGCTACAGCCCGGTTCACCGGAGTCCTGTTAGCCCAGTGCTACAGCCCGGATTTATACGTTGTTGACCAACATGCTCGATGTGATTCACGTATGCCTGTCCTCATGGGTTAGTGCCGCCTTGGGTTCACGACTAGCCATGTCGGCCCGGGTTCTCTGTCATATGGATGCTAGCGACACTATCATATACATGAGCCAAAAGGCGCAAACGGTCCCAGGCCAGGTAAGGTGGCACCCGTGGGAGTACCGCGCGTGAGGCCGCAAAGTGATATGATGTGTTACATGCTGGGTCGATGTGGCTTCGGATCGGGGTCCTGACAGCATTGGCATCAGAGCCGGACTGCCTGTAGGTTCGCTAAGCCAACTGGTCGATGTCGAGTCTTGAAATGCTTTAGTTATATGTAGGGGAATTGATTATGGGAGGGAACGTAAGGCTCTTTTACTCCTTTACCTTATGCCCTCTGTTCTGAGTCATTCTCTTCTCATTCTACATGGGTTAAGGACTAGGCTCTCTTCTCTCTATCAGGTTCACGTGTTACTAATCCGTAGAAACTTATAGGATTGTCGGATGCAACCCAGTTCAGTTCCTACTAAATTTTAGTATGTTGCCAGTTGAACCAAAACCTTGATATGATGTTGTTGAGTGGCCTTGCAAACTGTTGTGGATGTCTCAAATCTTTTTCTGAGCATTTACAGCCGTTATGCTATCCAATTTCTCCTAGAATATTCTAATGCCTTTGCATTATTTTGTGCTTCCAGATGGCCACCCGTTCCCAGAACCAAGTGGTTCGTCTGACCCGTTGCATTGATGTATGTGGTCACACAGCTATGTTGGTTCGTGTGATGGTCGAGACAGGTTACCGATGGTATCCCGAATATACCGTCGAGGAGCAGTTTAGAGACTTTAATCAAAGCCAATATCTGTGCACGGTCAGGATATATCCATCTTATCCCGGAGCTACTGAACTGCTCCACTGTTCTTGTGGACTTGGGATTACTATTGGGATGTCCGTGCAGGATGCAGCCTACTCGATGATGACCATTATTCGAGCCAGAACTTCCTTGTTGAGCAACACCGATTTCGCTACATGCCAGCATCCCTCCCTGGGGCGCATGGTTACCTTCAGGGTATGTACAGTGACGCATCCCATGAGGACTCACTCCTCCGCACCACTACTGAGATGCTGGAAGACAAGGACCGTGAAAATCGGGCCTTGCGTATGGAGCTTTTTAATGCTCGTTCTGATCACTGGGCCACTTTGACTCGGTTTGCCCCTGCAGTACAGGCCGGATACATGGACATGAGAGACTTGTACCCTGTGCGGGCTAGTCTGCCAGATTTCATGGAGTGGCGTGAGGTGGGTGGCATCACCCCTCCTCGTGGACCTCGTCTACCACCGTTTGTTGGACCAAGGCCACACCCAAGTCCCTATGGTCCGCAAGCTCCACAGGACCGTCTGTTCCCAGATGGTCATGTTCCGCTTCCAGGCTTGGGTGGTGACTTCTATAAGGATTACTATGGAGCTGTCTGAGCTAGTAGCAGTTTCGCTAGTATTGTAACCGTTGTATGTCCACCGTCCTGCGTGACTTGCGGAATATGACTTAGTGTGTATCCATTCCGGAGGTGTAGAAAAATAATGTATAGGAGCTTGGAATGCCTCCGATGAGATGTAACGTCTTTCATCATAGTTGTACTTTAGCCTGGGCTTGTACTAAACTATGTATGGTGTGTATGACCGTTGGTATATATATGGCAGTTTCTGTATTACCATGTCATACGGATGAATATCTCTGCATTCTGTGCTATCCATTACATTCCGCACTTCTTGCCCAGATTTTGCCATCCTGGTCTAAATCGTTGTTTTGTTTTTCCTAGGATGGTCAACACCCGCGGCAACCCTGCTGCTCCGGAGCAGGGTGAAGCTAGCGCAGCTAGGGATGAAAATCTGCCTCAACCGCCATCTCTGGCCGAAGTGATGCTGGAGGCAGAACGAAACAAGCGTGAGACTAACCGCTTGCTGGAGCGGATTGAGCAGAATACTGCACGCCAGCCAAGGAACAACCTGGTGTCCATCAATGACTTTGTCAAGCTGTATCCACCGAAGTTTAACCATTCCGTCGAACCTCTCGATGCGGATGACTGGCTTCGCAGCATCGCCCACAAGCTACATTCTGCCAACCTAGCCAAAGATGATAAAGTCACCTTTGCTGCTTATCACCTCGAAGGCCCTGCTAGCCTTTGGTGGGAAAATTATGAGGCTATGCGCCCGGTCGGCCAAGTCACTACTTGGGCTAATCTCAGTGCTGCTTTCCGTGAGCATCACATTCCGGAAGGTCTCATGGATCGCAAGAGGAAGGAGTTCTGTAACTTCACCCAGGGTAGACTGACTGTGGATGCATACAGTCGTGAGTTTGGAAAGTTAGCACGTTATGCTCCCGAAGAGGTATCCACCGACGCCAAGAAGCAGGCAAGGTTCCGCAAGGGACTTGGCCCCGAGCTTCGCTGTGACCTTCGTCTGCACGATTGCACCTCTTTTCCGAAGTTGGTCAACAAGGCCATAAGTGCCGAGACAGGGCAGACTGACTTTGAAGCTTCACGCAAGCACTCCCGGGACTTTGGATCTTCATCCGGCTCTGGATCCCAGAAGCGCCGGGTCTGGATCCCAAACACTGCTCTGCCACCCAGGTTCACTCCGAGGCCATCCTTTGAGGCGCCTCGCCCCAACCAGCAGTATGTACCGCCCAAGACTTATGGTCGCCCCACTGCTAATGCTGCCCCACGTCCCAATATGATAACTTGCTTCAAGTGTGGGGAGCCGGGTCACTACATCCGCGAGTGTCCCCAGAACAACCCCAACCAGTTCGGGAAGTCTGTTGGCCGTGGCAAGCCAGCAGGAAAGGTGCTCGTCGCCAAGCCGGCCACCACTGCTCGTGGCCATGTCAACTACGTCTCAGCTGAAGAGACTCAAGAGGACCCCAACGCTGTTCTCGGTACGCTCCTTGTTAATTGCCATCCGGCAACTGTTCTCTTTGATACTGGAGCATCTCATTCATTTATTTCTGAGAGCTACGCTCGATTGCACAACACCACATTTAGTGACCTTCCCACCTCCATGGAAATTCAAACTCCTGGTTTTAGATGGCAAACCTCTAGAATCAGCCATGGAAATGAAATTCTTGTCGACAGATTGGTCTTCCTTGCGTCACTAATAGCTCTCAAGTCCTCGGACATAAACATCATCTTGGGTATGGACTGGATGTCAGCCCATTACGCTAAGATTGATTGCTCTACTAGAACTATTCAACTCACCCATCCTTCGGGCAAGACAGTCAATATTTTGACCCGAGTGTCTGAGCGTCAACTTTACTCCTTAAATGCCAAGCCCCTTCCAGACCTTGAAGATATCCCGGTAGTCCATGATTTCCCGGATGTCTTTCCAGAGGAACTGCCAGGTGTTCCACCTGACAGAGATGTTGAATTCGTGATAGACCTTGTTCCAGGAACCGTCCCAATCTCTAGAAGACCTTATAAGATGGCACCCCTAGAACTAGCCGAGCTTAAGAAACAACTCGATGAGTCCTTGCAAAAGGGTTTCATCCGTCCTAGTTCTTCTCCATGGGCTTGCCCCGTCCTCTTCGTCAAGAAGAAGGATGGAACGGATCGGATGGTTGTAGATTACCGACCTGTCAATTTGGTCACTATCAAGAACAAGTATCCGCTCCCCAGGATCAACGACCTGTATGACCAGCTCGCTGGATCCTCAGTCTTTTCCAAGATGGATTTGAGGTTGGGCTACCATCAAATCAAAATCAAGAACGGGGACATTCCCAAAACGGCCTTTGTCACTCGTTATGGCCAATACGAGTACACCGTCATGTCCTTCGGTTTAACCAATGCTCCAGCCACTTTCTCTCGGTTAATGAACTCGATCTTCATGGAGTACTTGGATAAATTCGTCGTGGTTTACCTCGATGATATACTCATCTACTCCAAGAATGAGGAAGAACATGCCGAACATCTAAGGCTAGTATTGATGAAACTTTGAGAGCATTGCCTTTATGCCAAATTCTCCAAGTGCGAATTTTGGTTGCCAGAAGTGACCTATCTGGGCCATGTAATCTCTGGTAAGGGTATTGCTGTCAATCCCGAGCGAGTTCAAGCCGTCCTTGACTGGACTCCACCTGAAACGGTCAAGCAAGTTTGGAGTTTTCTTGGTTTAGCGAGCTATTGCCGCCGCTTCGTCGAGAATTTCTCCAAAGTTGCCAAGCCTCTAACTGAACTCCTCAAGAAAGATAAGAAGTTCGAGTGGACCCCACAGTGCGAGTTCAGCTTTCAGGAGCTGAAAAGACGCCTGACATCTGCTCCCGTACTGGTACCACCAGATTTTTCTAAGGACTTTGTTATCTATTGCGACGCCTCGCGACAATGACTAGGTTGCATACTCATGCAAGATCGTCATGTGATTGCTTACGCTTCTCGACAGTTGCGTCCACATGAGGATAACTATCCCACACATGATCTAGAGCTTGCAGCTGTAGTCCATGCACTCAAAACCTGGCGACATTACCTTCTTGGTAATCGTTGCGAAATCTACACTGATCACCAAAGCTTGGAATACATCTTCACCCAACCGGATTTGAATCTCAGGCAAAGACGTTGGGTCGAGTTGATCTCGGATTACGACTTAGGAATAACTTACACCCCACGCAAAGCCAATGTCATGGCCGATGCACTAAGTCGTAAATCTTATTGTAACAACCTGATGTTACAACAAAGTCAACCACTTCTCCACGAGGAATTTCGTAAGCTTAACCTTCACATTGTTCCTCGAGGATTCCTTTCCACCCTGGTGGCGAAACCCAACCTTACGGATCAAATCATAACCGCTCAGCGGTATGATAGAGGAATATCCCGGATTAAGGAAAACATTGCTAGCGGAGTTGCTAAATGTTTTTCCATGGATGAGCGAGGTGTGGTATTCCGCTTGGTGGTTCCCAAGAAACAACATCTACGGCAGTTGATCCTTAAGGAGGCTCAGGATTCTCCTCTCACCATTCATCCCGGTAGTACTAAAATGTATCAAGACCTACGCCAGAGGTTTTGGTGGAGTAGGATGAAGAGAGAAATCGCTCAATACATTGCTAATTGCGGCGTCTGTCATCGCGTTAAAGCAGAGCATCAACGGCATGCTAGCACCCTTCAACCTTTGGAAATTCCTGAATGGAAATGGGATAAAATCGGTATGGATTTCATTACCGGGTTTCCCAGGACCAAGAGAGGGAATAATGCCATCTTCTTTGCTGTCGATCGTCTTTCCAAAGTAGCCCACTTCCTACCCGTTCGAGAGAATATAACCGCTAGCCAGCTAGCTGACTTGTACATCTCTCGAATAGTGTCTCTTCATGGTGTTCCATTGGAGATTAACTCAGACTGTGGAAGTCTTTTCACCTCTCGTTTTTGGGAAAGTTTCCAAAATGCTATGGGAACTCGTCTCTCCTTTAGCACCGCCTTGCATCCTCAATCAAGTGGTCAGGTAGAACGGGTTAATCAAATTCTGGAAGATATGCTCCGAGCCTCTGTCATCTCATTCGGTATGAATTGGGAGAAGTGCCTTCCATTCGCCGAGTTCGCTTATAACAACAGTTATCAAGCTAGCTTGGGCAAAGCCCCTTTCGAAGTTCTCTATGGATGAAAATGTCGAACGCCTCTCAACTGGTCAGAAACTGGGGAAAGACAACTCTTTGGCCTGGATATGATCCAGGAGGCAGAAGAGCAGGTTCGCGTTATTTGTGAGAAGTTGAAAACAGCCCAATCTCGACAAAAGAGTCAGTATGACCGCAAGCATAAGCCTATGGCTTATGAAGTTGGCGAGATGGCTTACCTTCGGGTTACACCGTTAAAGGGAACCCATCGATTCGGTATCAAAGGCAAGTTGGCCCCTCGTTACATTGGACCCTTTCGCATTCTTGCCAAATGAGGGGAAGTTGCCTACCAATTGGAACTACCTCCGCATCTCTCCAGAGTTCATGATGTCTTCCACGTTTCTCAACTCAGGCGTTGCTTCTCGGATCCTATCCGTGGAGTGGACCACGAAACGCTTGATCTCCAAGATAACCTCACATATCGAGAGTATCCCGTTCGTATCCTTGATCAAGCCGAGCGTACCACTCGACGCCAGAATATCAAGTTTCTCAAAGTTCAATGGTCACACCATTCCGAGCAAGAAGCTACGTGGGAAAGGGAGGATCGTCTTCGACATGAGTACCCCACCTTCTTTCCGACGGATCCTAAATCTCGGGACGAGATTCTTTCGACTGGGGGTGAGTTGTCACATCCTAGTTAGACCATGCATTAGAGTGTTGCATCATGTCTTCTTTCATCAGAAACTTTAAATGGGGAAGGCAGAACCCCCAGCACCACCCCTGAAATCAACTAGGGTTTACTAAAAATAATTTCAATGAACCTGAAATGCCCTTCTAAAATGTTCACCCTCTTTGTCTTGGGTTAGGACCTCTGGGAAATTGGTGCACAATTTTCTAGGTCATCAAAAGGTCACTGAATTAAATCATATGTATGTTGATTTTGGACATTTAAATACTAATAAATATTTTAAATGTTCAAACAATTCTGGATTTAAGTGAGGGCTGTTGGGAATAATCCCAACAGAGCCCACAATTAATTTCAGGATTTTAGAAAGTACCTAAGTATTTTTAATAAAGCCCTAAAGTTACAGAAAATTAGAAAAAGGAAAACAGAAACAAATCAGGAAAAACTAACCTGGCCACAGCCCACCAGCCGGCCCACCTGGCGGCCCAGCGCTGTGCTGGCCCATGCCAGCCAGCTGCTTCGTCCCCGCCAGGCAGGCAGCCAGGTGCTCGACGACGAGCTCAGCGCGCGCCACGCAGCTGGCCGCCGCCCTGCTTCCTCCCCTCGCCGCCCCGCTGGCCTGGGCAGGCTCCACGTCGCGCTCCCGACCCCCTGGACACGTCCATTCGCCCCTGCCTCTCTCCCTCGCTCTCCCTCCGCCATAGCCGACGCTGCCATGCTCGCGCCACCGTGAAACCACACCCTCCGACGTCCCCGCGCTGCACCGCCGTGTCCACTCACTCCGCCGTCGTCGACTACTTCGAACAGGCCGAGCCCCGAGCGCTCACACGCTCTGCAACACCTTCACCGACCCTGCCTTCGTCAGCCACCGCCGGAGATCCCCTTCGACGTTGCCGCCGCATCAATTCGTCCCCGACCTCGTCGTCAACTCCGTCGCGACCGTAGTGAGCTCAGCTACCTCCCCATCCTCTCCGTTCTCCTCCTAGTGCACCACAGCGAGCACACGAAGCTCACCCGCACGCGCCGCCGCGGAGCTCGTCGCCGACGTGTCTCCGGCCAACCACCGGCCAAGCCACCTAGTCTACTAACCTCACCGCATCCCCAGGAGCACAACGCCCCACTCCACGCGCCTCGCCGTGCCCCACAGCCTTGGGCCCGTCCTCACCCGACTCCGGCGACCGCCTAGCTCGTCGTCGGCGACATTTCCGGCCACCCCGAGCCCAACCACCGCCACCAAACGCCGCGGCTTGCTCTCAGCTACGCGTAGATGCTCTCCGCCGCTCGTTTGGTCGCTGGAATGCACAAATGCACTCTCACCGCCGCGTCTGGCCTCGCCGGCGGCTAAACACCGGCGAGTTTGATCGTTGACGTTGACTGGGTGGGCCCAGGTTGACTTCCCTGAGTCAATGACAAGTGCCCCCCTACTAATTATCCAGATTAGTTTCTAACTAAAAACAATTAGTTAATTAACTACTGACATGCGGGACCCACTGGTCAGTTTGACCTGGACGACCCCGTTGACCCTGACGTCACTCTGGCGCAATGCTGACGCAGTAATTAAATTACTGGAATTATTTCTATACAGGAAATTCCAAAAATTAGTCCAAACTTCAAAAATTCATAGAAATTAATCTGTAACTCCAAATGCAAAGATTTATATATGAAATTTGATCAGAAAAATCCAATCTATCCACTGGTACTGGTTTCATGCATGTCAGAACAAGTTAACCTTGCTGTTTAAGCAATACAAGGTGATGCACTTAAATGGCTATGTCAAATGAGCTAACACTTGAACCTTGGGTTCAAATAAGTACTTTCCTTTCTGTTTTAGCTTGCATTAGGCCAAGACACATTCATATTGCCATGTCATAGCATGCATCATATTGTTCCATGTCGTCATGTGTTGATTGTGTTCCGATGTGTTCTTCGTGGTAGGTTATGCCCCCGAGGATATTCACGAGTATCCAACTGAAGGGCAGTATCCCACTACCACTCCATCAGGCAAGCAACCCGTTGATCATTTCGATACAAACCCATATTCTCGCTTCTGCTCTTGTTTACTGCATTAAGACAACGCGATTCAAACTGATGTGTGTTACGGTAGTTGAACCCACTTCCTTTGCATGACCTGTCATTGCCACAGTAACTAGATGAAACCCACTAGCATGTGTAGGAGTTGATTGAGCCATGTGTGTGTGTTCCCTACCATGCTATGCTTGCTATGCTTAGAGTTGTGTCAGGTCTGGCTCATCGGGATGATGAACTAGAGTGAAAGGTTGTGTCGGTAACAAGAGTGAAAGTGTTGAATACGATTTGGTAAAGGAATCGATGAGAGGCCATGTAGGAGTACATGGTGGGTTGTTTCATTGAGGCCGTCCTTAAGAACTGAGATCTGTGTGTGTGATTTAAGATTCAGCTACTACCACACATTGGGATCCTTAATTGACCCTCTCGGCTTATTAACCACACTTGTCCTCTGTCCGGGAGTTGCAAAGTAGTCTCTGGTGTTTGTAGCATGCTGGGGGCCGCACGCAGCGCTGACCATAGGGGTGGGCTGTGTTGCGGTAGGCACGTGGCCCGGTGTACCTATTCGCCCGTTTGGTGTCTCGGGAACCCTGCACACATCGTTCGGGGCCGTTAGTGGAAACCTCGGCCGGACTCCCTGCGGATGGAACCCGAATAGGCGATAAACCTGGACTAGGGACTCGTGTGTTTAGTCAGGTCGTGGCCGACACCCTCGTTGGGCTTCCGCTTGAAGGTTGCCGAGTACATGTCGTGTAAACGGCGATAAGTGGTGAGAGCGTGTGTGAAGAAGTACACCCCTGCAGGGTATGAAACTATTCGAATAGCCGCGTCCGCGGTAAAGGACTACTTGGTCACCTATACAGTTCATAGACAAGTAAATGGATACTACTAAAAGCCTCAAGATAAGTGTGAGTACCGCGGATGGCCCTCTCGTAGGATGGCGAGAGAGGATCCACGGTGGAGTATTGTGTTGGTGATAGGCGACTCGTGTGCGACAAATGTTTTACAAGTTGTGTCTATCGTAGGATAGCTTAGCCATGAGTCAAAGCTGGCTTGCTGCAATAACTCCACTACCTTCTTGAGAATGTGCATGTATTGTAGGATTCTGTTGTAAGACTTGCTGAGTACCCCCGTACTCATGTTGCTTTAATTAATGTTTTCAGACGACAACACCAACCCCTTCGATGGGTTTTATGTAGACCTCGACGCTGACGAGTGACTTATCACCCAGGTGGTGATCCAAGACTTGTGAAGGGTCGATGTAGATAGACAGGTTTCGTCAAGCCTTCTTTCTTTCTAGTGTCTGTACTCAGACTACTTTGCTTCCGCATGTGCTTGTATGTTTGTATGACTTGAGTGTCGGGTCATGTGACCCCTACCTGTATGGATGATATGTATGGCTCTTCGGAGCCTTTTAAATAAAGTACTTGAGTTGTAGAGTTTTGTTGTGATGCAATGTTGTATTTACTCATATCGGGCATATTGTGTGTATGATTGAAATGCTTGGTATAAGTGGGATCCGACTATCTAGTTGTTTATCCTTGGCAGCCTATCATATGGGGAAATGTAGTCTAGTGCTTCTGAGCGATAGTAGTCCGCTACAGCCCGGTTCACCGGAGTCCTGCTAGCCCAGCACTACTGCTCGGAACACATGACTGGCGGCATGTGTTTCACTTCGTTCCTGTGTCTGTCCCTTCGGGGAAATGTCACGCGGCGTTATCCGGAGTCCTGCCTAGCCTGCTACAGCCCGGTTCACCGGAGTCCTGTTAGCCCAGTGCTATAGCCCGGATTTATATGTTGTTGACCGACATGCTCGATGTGATTCATGTATGCCTGTCCTCATGGGTTAGTGCCGTCTTGGGTTCACGACTAGCCATGTCGGCCCGGGTTCTCTGTCATATGGATGCTAGCGACACTATCATATACGTGAGCCAAAAGGCGCAAACGGTCCCGGGCCAGGTAAGGTGGCACCCGTGGGAGTACCGCGCGTGAGGCCGCAAAGTGATATGATGTGTTACATGCTGGATCGATGTGGCTTAGGATCGGGGTCCTGACATCCGGATAGCCGGATAGCCGGACAATACCTTCAGCCGGACTCCTAGACTATGAAGATACAAGATTGAAGACTTCGTCCCGTGTCCGGGAGGGACTTTCCTTGGTGTGGAAGGCAAGCTTGGCGATACAGATATGTAGATCTCCTACCATTGTAACCGACGCTGTGTAACCCTAACCCTCTCCGGTGTCTATATAAACCGGAGGGTCTTAGTCTGTAGGACAGAACAACAATCATACCATAGTCTAGCTTCTAGGGTTTAGCCTCCTTGATCTCGTGGTAGATCTACTCTTGTACTACCCGTATCATCAATATTAATCAAGCAGGACGTAGGGTTTTACCTCCATCAAGAGGGCCCGAACCTGGGTAAAACATCGTGTCCCCTGCCTCCTGTTACCATCCACCTAGACGCACAGTTCGGGACCCCCTACCCGAGATCCGCCGGTTTTGACACCGACACCTGTTCTGCACTAGTGCAATGAGTGAGCCCAAGCTCCAAGCAACCAGAAAATGATTAATATATTTGCGCGGTGCCCCAAAGAATTGAACCCACACCTTCTCTAACGGTGTACCCTCGAGCTCCTTCTCTGTCCACTCATCAAACTCAATGACAATATTCGATCTCTTAACTCTGCACAAGCCATACTTGAGAACATGCAACTGGTCCTCCTTAATGGGAAAGTCCACCTTGTAAGTCTGGTTCTCCAACTTGACAAGGTCCCACTGATAATCGCCTGGTACTAGATCCCTCAACTGCCGCACAATCTGGGCCTCTGTCAAACCCCATTAGTAACCTTGTCAACCACGGGGAAGTTACTCTCCATCACATGCCCCATAGGTGCCACTTCCGGTGACTCAAAAAGCATTAGCTCTTGACAGCAGACCCCATAAATGTTAACCACCAGTTTGGGCCTGAAAGAAGTGGGCAGTCCGCAGACACATGCTACGATCTACTACAATAGTTGCAAAGCTTAGTCATGCACTCTACCACAAAATGTCCCGGCTCACCGCATCTGTAACACGGTAACTTTTTCTTCTTATGTTCCCACTAGGATAACTTTTCCCCATCGCGTTCGTATGCACCCTTGCGTTCGCCTTCGGCTTTGTCAGAACTCTTATCAGAGGCGGAGTCACGCGTCTTACACGTCGTCTGTTTAGCCGCAGGCACCTGCACAGTTGCCAGCGCCATGACCGCCTCCATGGCAGCCGCCGGTAGCGTCGGTGTAGCAACCGGCTCCACATGAACCGTCGTCGGCGTCTTCTGCACCACTGTCGTGTGAGACGGTGGCGGTGGAGGTCTAGGCGGGGGCGATCATCTGCCACCTCCCCTTCCTCCCTAGTTATACCGGTAGTTGCCGCGAGGACAGTAGTTGGGGCCTGCTGGCCCCTCCACAAAACCTCCTGGAGGACCATAGAAGTAACGACCGCCACCACCGTCGTTCTGCCATGCAAAACCGCGACCTCCTCCCGTCGATGAAGAACCGCGGTGCTGGCCTTACCCATAGGCGTCATATCCGTCGTACCCCCACTGCCATCGAGCGCGATCCTCATGCTCCGTTCCCGCGAAGTGCCGTCGGCCAAAACCATTAGAGTTCGCCGCGGCACGAGCAGGTGGCCTGGTCGGCTACGCTCCTTGCGGCGGCGGCGGATCCGTCCTCTGCATAGGCGGCGCCCCCCCCCCCCCCCCCGGCCTGCCATGGCTACCGCGCCGAGTGATGGTGCAGGGATCACGGCCGGCGGAGGCACTCGAGCCGCTCGTCCCGATCCCAGCTTGGGGAAACCCGGCGTAGCGATCAAGGGATCCATAGCGCAGCGCCGTACATGACCCAAACCCGCTCGCAAGCCAAAACCACGTATGGCATGCGTCAATCTGCTGGCCTCGTTGGCTTGGGTCGCTACCTGGGCCACTTGCCCGGGTTCTGTTGCGCCCAAGACCACACCTCCCAAATCAGGCCCAACTTGGCCCAGGAGAGAATTCAAACGAGGCTCCCTGGCCGCCCGGATCTCACCGAGATCCAGCGCCGGCGCCGGCGCCGCCATCTGTCGTTTCTTCTTCCGGCGATCTTTAACGACCCTCCAAGATCCCACAAAGTCACCCAGAGTAAGAGAAGGAATACGTACCTTAGGTAAAGGTCCCTTCCATGGCCTGATCGCCATCGCCGCCGTCCTCCGGTGAACGACTCGCCGGACCATCTCGTTCTTCTCCCCCGCATGTAAACCGATCCTTGCCGGATCATCTAGGGGTAACACCTTGTCTATAGTCGATGACACATCCTCCCCATCGTAGCCTGAATGGAAAAACTTGCAAATAAGATCAGAAGGCGTCGACGATGGAAGAGACTCCGGTGAATCCGCGTCCTTCTCCCCATCTGAATAATCCGCCATCGTCGTCCGCTAACGCCCAGAAGCGGCCCCCGACTCGCCGCCGCAAGCCGAGGCCAGGAGGCGGAGATCGAGCACGGGTGGCGGAGGCCCCCGCCGTCGACCCCTTAGTCGCCCCCTGAGTCGCCTCTCCCATAGTGTCGGCTAGATCCCCAAGCTTGTTTAGGTACTTCTAATGCTTATTTACAGTTTGGGAAAACCGGAGATGAACTTGTTGGTTTTGTTGATTTTGATTTTGC
The DNA here is from genome assembly GCA_032464435.1 of Aegilops umbellulata. Taxonomy (NCBI): domain Eukaryota; kingdom Viridiplantae; phylum Streptophyta; class Magnoliopsida; order Poales; family Poaceae; genus Aegilops; species Aegilops umbellulata. Next base: position 70,342,738 of record CP136054.1, read on the forward strand.
TGGTGATTTGGATAAGAGAAGATCACTCACAGGTTATGTTCTCACCATTTATGGTTGTGCTGTGAGTTGGAGAGCAACTTTGCAGTCTATTGTGGCTTGTTCCACTACTGATGTCGAGTATATGGCTATTTCTGAGACATGCAAAAAAGATATCTGGTTGAGAGCTTTATACACTGAACTCTGTGAAGATTCATCTTGCCCTACCATATTTTCTGACAGTCAAAGTGTCATATATCTTACAAAGAATCCAATGAATCATGAGAGAACAAAACACATTGATGTGAGGTTTCAATATAGTTGAGATGCTATTGCTGAAGGCGATTTGAAAGTATGCAAGATATGGACGCATGATAATCCTGCTGATATGATGACAAAGTCAGTTTCTACCAATAAATTTGAGCTTTGCTCAACCTTAGTTGGTATTTCTCACTAGTCCCATGGACTTTGACGCACAAGGTGTTTATATTGATTTGGATGAAGCTATTATTTACTTTCTTCGACTACTCGAGGGAATTTGGCTCAAGGTGGAGATTGTTAAATTATGATCCAAATTCTACCGTATTGGACTAGACGTAGCACAAACGATGTGGGGCTTTACGTTGGTACCGACGCGTACGAGTACAATTCGTTTACTTGTCCTTCAAAGACTCTTATGTATTGTCCTTATATATACTCCATGTAGCCGCATCTAAAGATGGTCTGTCATCTCGTGCTTGTCATACTCCATCATAGTGATGCGCCTTCGTGCGTCTGTAGTTTTCTCCGGCAAGAGTTTTCACGTAAAAATCCCTATCTCTATTGTGTCTCGTTTGAATCTCGTTTTACCTAACAGGCTACGTGATGCGAAACAATGTTTTAATGTGTAGTTAATTGACGGCGAAGGGAGGTCCTTTGAAATGAGTGGATTATTATAAGTGTCCTGATTAAAGATGGAGATTTGTAGTCATCAGCGCGGTGGAATAAGTATTTCACTGACCAATTTGTATTTTTTAAGGAAGGAACTAAACTGTAGACAAGTCAAGTCAAGAGATCAAGCTATAATGTATTGGTTTTTGTTTTTGGTGTCAGTCATCAAGCTGTTTCTTTGTAAACACACTGGGATGCTCTGTTCGATATTGATTCGTAACATGACCGTTGTCTGGACGAGCTCCCTAGCCTCTATCTATATATGTACCTCCAAGTCGTAAGCCCAAAACATTGCAATTTGGGACCATAAACAGCTGAAAAGCTTAGTGTCTCGTGCTGTTTAGCTGATCACGAGGGATATGGCGGGGGATCAGGTAACCCAATCATCATCAATCTTTATATCTGTATTGATTTCCCTAAAAGGGCGCTAGAACCTTACTTGTATACAGCGTACTTCTATGTATTTTTGTTTGAGACGACCTAACAACTATAGTTAGCACCCATGTTCTTCAATTTTATTTTATTTTTTGCGAAATGTTGTCCTATTATAATTGGTTCTCCAATTATACGTTGTACTACGTCCTCCCAAAATAAGTTGTAATTTCGTACAAAATCAGCAACACTTATTTTGAAACGGGGTAGTAGGAAACTGATGCACGGGCAAACGGATGCAGTGTTTATTCCAGTCACCGTACCGGCACTAAATATGAGTAATGGTTTGGGCATCTAGAAGCAGAGTCACGACGTGATTGTTCTATGGTCAGCCATAAGATTTTAACCTTGATGCGTAGAGTAATTTCCTATAACTTTATCGCCTTATTGGGCCTCGCCAAGAACTGACACACGAAACCTCAGGAGCCGCGAGACCCGCCGAAGGAAAAGATCACCAAAAGTAAGAAGCCCAAGTCCTGGTCTGATCTCAGAAACCGCGCCACGCTATTGCCTGTACTAGCAGTAATATTAGTGCTGGTGATTTCGGTCAGTATTCTAGCCTATTTCACTGGATGGATTGGGCCGTCAGACCACGAGCTCGCCACGACGGGTGCTAATGTCACGAGAGGCATCTTGGCGGATGATCCAAGATGGCCGAAGCTGGAGAAACAACTTGATCACTGCAATGGCCAGCTCAAGGAGACGGGCGCCGAAAGTATCACCTTCTTCCAAGAGGCTTCAGCTGCGCAGCCCGGTGACATGCACGACGCAATGAACCGATACCTCTACTTTGTAAGTAACTACAGTCTTTTAATCATCATGCTTGCCAGACACCTATCTACATATAGGAATTCCATTATTCACAAAAATTAACGCTCCTTTTGTATGTAATCCCGTCATCAGGCTATCATGCACGCCGTCGTTCTCGGGAGGCCCTCTGGTGATACCTCAGGCTATAAACCCGGGCAGAAGGTCGGGTCGCGCGAAGTCAGCACATACATAAACGTCATGCTGAAAACAATGGAGAACGAGCGTATCAGTATCACTTCCAAGGATCATCCGGATGATCAGTTCAAAGAAATGAATCGATACCTCTACCTGGTAACTAGACTCGCCTCCCGCTGCTGCTTGATCAATCATGGAGCGATCTACCTCTCCTATATAGTGCATTAGTAATACTCGTCAATTCTGCTGCTGACTAACGCTAGCTTGTAAATATTGACTGTCTGTACATGTTTTTGCGCCCGTTTCAGACTATTGTGCAAGCCGGCGTTCTCCGTAGTAAATATCCACCACCACCTCCGCCTCCTCCTCCGCCACCGCCACCGCCACCGCCACCACCGCCTCCTCCTCCTCCTCCGCCTAGTCTGGAAGACGTGATCGCTGAGCTGGAGATCAAACTGAAGAAACAGACGGAACAGACCGATTACCTGCAGAAACGGGTCGATAAACTGGAAAGAGAACTGCAGGAGGCGGAGGAGAATGCCGTCAGGTTGAGCAAGAAGGTCGTCACCTGCCAACAGAAGGCTGATGACTGCAACAAAAAACTCGACGCCTGTCAGCCAAACGATGTGCCCGACAAGCCCCATGTCCCGGCTGACGACGACGAGGAGGATTGACACATTGGGTGAGGGAGCAAGGATGACCAACCGTGAGGTGCTTGTACCATCGTTAAGAAACTAATAATGTCATCAATTGGGCTGTAGAAATTGTTTTTCTCTGCATTATTCAGATTATACGTTGTATTGTTTGTTTGTTTGTTTTTTGCATACGACCCCGGACTGGGTTTGATTCCACTATCAGTCATGACAACAGAACCAATTGTTTTTCTCTGTGTTTAATTAGCATCTACAGTACTATTTTCTCTGCAAGCCAGATCCGCTGTCGAGTTATATTGTGTTTTTCTTTTTCTTTTTGATGAGGAGGTCGAGTGATATTGTGTTGGCTGGCCAGTTGGGAATTGAACCAATTGCCGAATTTGCTCGTGAATTGCCGTCGGATGGATTCCATTAATTCTACACCTACATACATACCGAAAAAGTCTTTCGCCCGGCTTTATATATAAAACACCAATTAACAAGCACCCAGTACAAACACACGTCACTGCAACACACACACACCTGTTCTATCTTCAGAAAGGGTACGATACCGAAGCGCCGCCACCGCTTGATCCAAGGATCAGAGTTTCCCCTGGAATTGCATGATGGGCAATGAAAGCCGCGACGACGCCTTCAAGAAGGGAATGATCCTCGCCGCCGCCGATCTGTCCGAAGATAGAACATGTTTTAACCTCGGCCAACACTCAGCGCCACCGAACGCCACACCCCGGCTACCACGCCGCCCACACGGCCATGTCGAGCGGCATCACCAAGCTACAGGCTCTTCCCAAGAGCACCGCGCTACCACCACCAGGGCCGCCGCCCCGGCATCCAAGACCTTGACACCACCTCACTCGAGACCTGCCGCTACCCCAACCAAAGAGACAAGCGGAAAGGTCACACCTTCGCACCCCTGGGCGACCCCCATCGTCGAGACCCAATAGGCCGGCCAGAACCGGCATCCATCAGCCCGTCCTGCAGCCCAGAGCGCGAGACGAACTTGATCCTGCAGCACCGTGAGGGGGACGAGGTCATTCTTGCTGCATCGTGCGCGAGACGAGCTCGGTCCTGCCGCACCGGACGCGAGACGAGCGATGGACCGCGGCTGGGAGAGGGCCAGCCCTTCGATGGAAGTAGTGCCTGTTGGGGAACGTAGTAATTTTAAAAAAAAATCCTACGCACACGCAAGATCATGGTGATGCATAGCAACGAGAGGGCAGAGTGTTGTCTACGTACCCACGTAGACCGAAAGCGGAAGCGTTATGATAACGCGGTTGATGTAGTCGTACGTCTTCACGATCCGACCGATCCAAGTACCGAACGTACGACACCTCCGAGTTCTGCACACGTTCAGCCCGATGACGTCCCTCGAACTCCGATCCAGCCGAGTGTTGAGGGAGAGTTTCGTCAGCACGACGGCGTGGTGACGATGTTGATGTTCTACCGACGCAGGGCTTCGCCTAAGCACCGCTACAGTATTATCGAGGTGGACTATGGTGGAGGGGGGCACCGCACACGACTAAAAGATCAAACGATCAATTGTTGTGTTCATGGGGTGCCCCTGCCCCCTAATATAAACGAGCAAGGGGGAGGCGGCCGGCCTAGGAGGAGGGCGCGTCAAGGGGGGAGTCCTACTCCCACCGGGAGTAGGATTCCTCCTTTCCTTGTTGGAGTAGGAGAGAAGGAAAAAGGGGGAGAGGAAGAAGGAAAAGGGGGCTGCACCCCTTGTCCAATTCGGACCAGAAGGGGGGCGCGCGCCTCCTTCCTTTTGGCCTCTCTCCTCTATTCCCGTATGGCCTAATAAGGCCCATATCCTCCCCGACGAATTCCCGTAACTCTCCGGTACTCCGATAAATACCCGAATCACTCGGAACCTTTCGGACGTCCGAATATAGTCGTCCAATATATCGATCTTTATGTCTCGACCATTTCGAGACTCCTCGTCATGTCCCCGATCTCATCCGGGACTCCGAACTCCTTCGGTACATCAAAACTCATAAACTCATAATATAACTGTCATCGAAACCTTAAGCGTGCGGACCCTACGGGTTCGAGAACAATGTAGACATGACCGAGACACGTCTCCGGTCAATAACCAATAGCGGAACCTGGATGCTCATATTGACTCCCACATATTCTACGAAGATCTTTATCGGTCAAACCGCATATCAACATACGTTGTTCCCTTTGTCATCGGTATGTTACTTGCCAGAGTTTCGACCATCGGTATCTCAATACCTAGTTGAATCTCGTTACCGGCAAGTCTCTTTACTCGTACCGTAATACATCATCCCGCAACTAACTCATTAGTTGCAATGCTTGCAAGGCTTAAGTGATGTGCATTACCGAGAGGGCCCAGAGATACCTCTCCGACAATCGGAGTGACAAATCATAATCTCGAAATACGCCAACCTAACATGTACCTTCGGAGACACCTGTAGAGCTCCTTTATAATCACCCAGTTACGTTGTGACGTTTGGTAGCACACAAAGTGTTCCTCCGGCAAACGGGAGTTGCATAATCTCATAGTCATAGGAACATGTATAAGTCATAAAGAAAGCAATAGCAACATACTAAACGATCGTGTGCTAAGCTAACAGAATGGGTCAAGTAAATCACATCATTCTCCTAATGATGTGACCCCGTTAATCAAATGACAACTCATGTCAATGGCTAGGAAACGTAACCATCTTTGATCAACGAGCTAGTCAAGTAGAGGCATACTAGTGACACTCTGTTTGTCTATATATTCACACATGTATTATGTTTCCGGTTAATACAATTCTAGCATGAATAATAAACATTTATCATGAAATAAGGAAATAAATAATAACTTTATTATTGCCTCTAGGGCATATTTCCTTCAGTCTCCCACTTGCGCTAGAGTCAATAATCTAGTTCACATCGCCATGTGATTTAACACCAATAGTTCACATCGTCATGTGACCAACATCCAAAGGGTTTACTAGAGTCAATAATCTAGTTCACATTGCTATGTGATTAATACCCGAAGAGTACTACGGTGTGATCATGTTTTGCTTGTGAGAGAAGTTTAGTCAACGGGTCTGCCACATTCAGATCCGTAAGTATTTTGCAAATTTCTATGTCAACAATGCTCTGCAAGGAGCTACTCTAGCTAATTGCTCCCACTTTTCAATATGTATCTGGATTGAGACTTAGAGTCATCCAGATCGGTGTCAAAGCTTGCATCGACGTAACTCTTTACGACGAACCTTTTGTCACCTCCATAATCGAGAAACATATCCTTATTCCACTAAGGATAATCACTACTGGAAACAGGAAATTTGCCATCAGCCAGCTCTTTGCCATCTGCCAGCGGATGGCAAAGAACGTCTTTGCCATCTGCTTATAAAAAACAGATGACAAAGAACTGACAGACGGCAAAGAACATGTTTGCCATCAGTCAATTCTTTGCCATCTGCCAGTGGATGGCAAATAATCTTTGCCATCTGCCAGCAAATGGCAAAGAGGTTGGCAAATCCTGTGACTGTCCGAGGGTGTAACGGCGTACCAGCCCCACTTCTTTGCCATCTGCCAGCAGACGGCAAAGATTCTTTGCCATCTGCCAGCAGATGGCAAAGAGATGGGGTTATTTTTTTCCAGGTAAAAAAATGTTCTCTCTATCCCCTCCCTCTCTCCCCTCCTCTCCCTCTCTCCCACGCATCTCACCCGCCGCCGCCGCCCAAGCACACCGCCGCCCCACCACCCCACCACCCCGCCGCCCAAGCACACCGCCGCCCCACCACCCCACCACCCTGCCGCCCGCGCCCGCACCACCCGCCGCCTCACCACCCCGCCGCCGCACCCAGCACCCCGCCGCCCCACCCAGCACCCCGCCGCCCCACCACCCCACCACCCTCGCCGTTTCTCGCCGACCGGAGCCCAGCCGTCCCGCCCCTCCTTCCCGCCCTCCTGGATCCAGCCGCGCGGACGCGCTCCCGTGCGTGCGCCCCTGCTCCTGCGCTGCGCAGGCTTGGTTGCGCCCCTTCCCCGACCTCCTGGCGCCCCTGCCCTGCCCCGCCCTGCCTCCCTGCAAAGCCGGCGGCAAATCTGTGAGAGATGTTCTCCCATTGGTGGATTGAGTTCAGGGGGGCTTCTAGATCGAGATTGAGTGGGAGGGGGTTGACGAGGAGAGAGCAGTCCGGCGGCGGCGGTGACTTGGAGCACAGTCCAGCAACAACAGCCGTTCGGGAGCAGGAGCGCGACGGTGGCTGTTCGGAAGCAGGAGTGGGATAGCGGCTGGGCATCGCGGGGTTCAGTTGTTGGAGAGGATAAGGGGGACGGCAGCTGCGCTGGGCACCATGGGACACCCAACATGGGACATGATCGGCGGCGGCGAGTTGATGGCTGATTTCTTTGTTATCCTTTGTTGTGGTCAGTGGTTTTGCATCCTTCTCGATCCCTTGCCACAAGGCAATAAATCGCAAAAGAGCAGACACCACCCTGTGCTCCGCCTTCCATGCACATGTATTCTTCTCCGGACCCCGAACCAAAGGCTTCTTTAGGTCCTTATCAAGGTACAGCTGGTGGTTTCACCGTGGAGCTCCCTCGCCGTCAGTACAGCGACGCCTGATCGATCGTGCCACAGCTCATCACCTTGCATCGCCCTCCCACCACTGCTTCTCTCTGATCTTGGTCAGATGTTCTGGTTGATGTGCGAGGAGATGAGAGGGCAAGCTAGGGGAATGGAACTAGAGACGATTGTAGAGCGGCATCGTTGTTGTCCCTGTTGCTTTATTCTTTTCTTACTCAAGTGGTTACTATACCTTCATCAGTTCATCTTCAAACTTTTGATTGTCTCAGCTTAGCTTGCAGTTCCAGCTTAGATTTGTCAGTTTTATGGGTTAGCCAAATTGTTCAAATATATGTCGTCCAATTTATTTATAAGCCAACTGCGCAAATGTTTGGTTGATTCACAATTTTCTCATCCTTTCACCGCTTGTGTTTATCAGGTCTGGAAATATGAACCAATCACCCATATGCCTTTACTAGGCTGATGCATATGGAGTTCGCAATCAGATCCAAAATACAGATGAAACTGGAGCTGTCTAACAAAAGCAGGTACAACCACATCTTATGCTTCAAAAATTTAAGATACATAAGGACGTGGGAGTCCACTGATATGTATGTCTTTCAAATACACTTTGAATGTTCCAGGAAAAAGATTTTTGTGTGAAGAGTGTGTTTTGTGTCCATATACATTAGTTAGTTGTCAAGTTAGTATGTTATTAGAGGATATCTTACTGCAGATTTATTTGGTTAATACTGGGGGATAGGTACTCTCGCCCCCTTTCTCTCTGAATGCATTGAAAGGAGTGCCATATACTGGTTTTACCTTTCACAGTCGTGAGTTATGAGTCATGAAAGTAGAAAATTATTTTACAAGGTCAAGGCAGTGCCACAATGATGAACCAATGTATCTGGACTTGCTACAAGGTTTAGACGACCTGAAGTGAGGGCGAATAATGCACATTTTTAACATATGGTGATCCGAACTATCAGTATGTTCCCTACTGCTACTGAATAGATGATTTTCTAGCTTATAACAATTTGAATTATCAATCAGCATGTAGTTGCCTGCCCCGTCGTTGTTTGTATTATTCCTTAAATAGTTGATTGCGCATCCAGGGCACCATTATTGATGGCAAGTCAATTGCAGAGGACATAAAGTTACAGACTGTTGAAGAATTTCGTCGAATGAAAAAGGAAGTTGCACATGTTCCTGGATTAGCTATTGTGTTGGTAGGCGATAGAGGGGACTCTCAATCCCATGTGCTATTTATAGTGAAGGGTTGTGAGGAAGTCGGGATAAAATCTTTGTTGTCGGAGTTGCCTCAGAACTGCACAAAAGACGAGGTGGTGGATTCAACATCAAGATTGAATGGAGATCCATCTGTTCATGGCATCCTTCTGCGGCTACCACTACCACAAGTAATGTATTATACTTCTCTGGTTGCCCCACTAGAAAAGAATTATGTTTGGTTTAGTTTGTAGACTGATATCATAAAAAACTTCTTCATCCACAGGCAAAGAATTGTTTTGATGACTTTTTTGAATAATAAATAATAGAAAATTGTTTTGATTACTGAATAATACAAATTATTTTTGTTCTCATGGTAACAGAAAAGTAACCTGAGTCGTAACTGATTTGAGTTTTCATTTTTAGTATATGTATGGTCAAGATTGCGCCTACTTTATCTCCAGGTTTTGTTGGCATAATGCATCATCAAGCTTTCTTTTTATATGATTGTATTTTTTAAGTCAGCATATGGATGAAGAATATGGAGTATTGTCTCAGAACAGTAACCAAACTCATCTGCTCCCGTCATGAACACTAAAAAAATATTAGAAAAATTCAGAAAAAACTGATTTTCTTTTCATAGAAGATGTTTCAGTGCATGAGGTCCATACCAACTTTCAACGCATTTGTACATCTCAGTAGCTCTCAGGAAAAAAAGACAAAACTACCACAAGTAATGTATTATACTTTTCTGGTTGCCCCACTAGAAAAGAATTATGTTTGGTTTAGTTTGTAGACTGATATCATAAAAAACTTCTTCATCCACAGGGAGAGAATTGTGTTGATGACCTTTTTGAATAATAAATAATAGAAAATTGTTTTGATTACTGAATAATACAAATTATTTTTGTTCTCATGGTAACAGAAAAGTAACCTCAGTCGTAACTGATTTGAGTTTTCATTTCCAGTATATGTTTGGTCAAGATTGCGCTTACTTTATCTCCAGGTTTTGTTGGTATAATTCATCATCAAGCATTCTTTTTTATATGATTATATTGTGTAAGTCAGCATATGGATGAACAATATGGAGTATTGTCTCAAAACAGTAACCGAATTCATCTGCTCCCACCATGAACACTAAAAAATGTTGAAAAATTCCCAAAAAAAAACTGATTTTTTTTCATAGAAGATGTTTCAGTGCATGAGTTCCATGCCAATTTTCAACGCGTTTGTACATCAGAGTAGCTCTCAGGAAAAAAAGACAAATTTGAGGTATGTGAAACCGTGTATTGTTCATGTACTGCTCGGACCGATTTTTTTTTCTGAGAGCTAATTAGATGTCCGACCGCACTGAAAATTGGCAAGGATCTCATGCACTAAAGCATCTTTCCATGGAAAGAGAACTTGGTTCTTTTAATTCTTTAGTATTTTTTAGTTTACTTTTCATCGGGTGCTGACGAGTCCGGGCTAAGAAATGGATATTCGGATGTAATGGTCTTTGTGTTAGTATTTTTTTCTAGTCTTCTTCTAACTTTCTTCTTTCCCATTTTACAGATTTGCTAAAGATCACGGAAGCTTGGGTTGATGGAGTGCTTGTATTTAGTTTTTGTTTTGACCTTGTAAAACTTGCTACCTGTGGATGAAACTGTGTAATATTGATGAAACTATGTATATCAATGGATGAAACTTGCTACTATTGATAACATGTGTTGGATATATATGTGTTCATGACTATTGGTAATATGTGTTGAATATGCTATATTGGTCATATAAATATATTTGTATTTGATTTTCTGTGAAAATGAATTGATATAAGAAAAAACAAAATTAAATGGGGCAATATAGGCACTTTGCCATCTGTTGGCAGATGGCAAAGAGCTTTGCCATCAGCTGGTAGATGGCAAAGAGGCCACGTGTCATCTACATGCAAAATTTGGGCTGGCCTATTTGGGCGCTTTGCCATCTACCAGCAGATGGCAAATTAAGCTCTTTGCCATCAGCTGGCAGACGGCAAAGCATGCAGCCTTTGCCATCTGCTGGCAGACGGCAAAGAGCCTGCAGCCTTTGCCATCTGCTGGCAGATGGCAAAGTATGCCGTTAGCCTTCTAACGGGGCTAACCCCGTTAAGAGGCTTTGCCATCTGCCAGATGATGGCAAAGGCACGGGCTCTTTACCATCAGCCAGCGGACGGCAAAGAAGCCTTTGCCGGCAGGGTTTCAGACAAACTGTTATGGCAAAGCCTTTGCCATCCGCCGACCATGCCTTTGCCTTCTGCCATGGCAGATGGCAAAGTGCCAGATTCCAGTAGTGAATATTGACTGTTGTCCAGTGATCTTACTCCTAGATCACTAGTGTACTCCCTTGCCAAAATCAGTGTAGGGTATACAATAGATCTGGTACACAGCATGACATACTTTATAGAACCTATGGCCAAGGCATAGGGAATGACTTTCATTCTCTTTCTATCTTCTGCCGTGGTCGGGTTTTGAGTCTTACTCAATTTCACACCTTGTAACACAGGCAAGAACTCTTTCTTTGACTGTTCCATTTTAAACTACTTCAAAATCTTGTCAAGGTATGTACTCATTGAAAAAAACTTATCAAGAGTCTTGATCTATCTCTATAGATCTTGATGCTCAATATGTAAGCAGCTTCACCGAGGTCGTTCTTTGAAAAACTCCTTTCAAACACTCCTTTATGCTTTGCAGAATAATTCTACATTATTTCCGATCAAGAATATGTCATTCACATATACTTATCAGAAATGCTGTAGTGATCCCACTCACTTTCTTGTAAATACAGGGTTCACCGCAAGTCTGTATAAAACTATATGCTTTGATCAACTCATCAAAGCGTATATTCCAACTCCGAGATGCTTGCACCAGTCCATAGATGGATCGCTGGAGCTTGCACATTTTGTTAACACCTTTAGGATTGACAAAACCTTCTGGTTGCATCATATACAACTCTTCTTTAAGAAATCCATTAAGGATTGCAGTTTTGTTATCTATTTGCCAGATTTCATAAAATGCGGCAATTGCTAACATGATTCAGACAGACTTTAAGCATCGATACGAGTGAGAAAATCTCATCTTAGTCAACACCTTGAACTTTGTCAAAAACCTTTTTCGACAAGTCTAGCTTTGTAGATAGTAACACTACTATCAGTGTCCGTCTTCCTCTTGAAGATCCATTTAATCTCAATGGCTTGCCGATCATCGGGCAAGTCAACCAAAGTCCATACTTTGCTCTCATACATGGATCCCATCTCAGATTTCATGGCCTCAAGCCATTTTGCAGAATCTGGGCTCATCATCGCTTCCTCATAGTTCGTAGGTTCGTCATGGTCAATTAGCATGACCTCCAGAACAGGATTACCGTACCACTCTGGTGCGGATCTCACTCTAGTTTACCTACGAGATTCGGTAGTAACTTGATCTGAAGTTACATGATCATCATCATTAGCTTCCTCACTAATTGGTGTAGTAGTCACAGGAACAGATTTCTATGATGAACTACTTTCCAATAAGGGAGAAGGTACAATTACCTTATCAAGTTCTACTTTCCTCCAACTCACTTCTTTCGAGAGAAATTCCTTCTCTAGAAAGTATCCATTCTCAGCAACGAATGTCTTGCCTTCAGATTTGTGATAGAAGGTGTACCCAACTGTATCCTTTGGGTATCTTATGAAGACACATTTCTCCGATTTGGGTTTGAGCTTATCATGATGAAACTTTTTCTTATAAGCATCGCAACCCCAAACTTTAAGAAACGACAACTTTGGTTTCTTGCCAAACCACAGTTCATATTGTGTCGTCTCAACGGACTTAGATGGTGCCCCTTTTTAACGTGAATGCAGCTGTCTCTAATGCATGACCCCAAAACGATAGTGGTAAATCGGTAAGAAACATCATAGATTGTACTATATCCAATAAAGTACGGTTATGACGTTCGGACACACCATTTTGCTGTGGTGTTCCAGGTGGCACTAATTTGTGAAACTATTCCACATTGTTTTAATTGAAAACCAAACTCGTAACTCAAATATTTGTCTCCGCGATCAGATCGTAGAAACCTTATTTTCTTGTCACGATGATTTTCCACTTCACTCTGAAATTCTTTGAAATTTTCAAATGTTTCAGACTTATATTTCATCAAGTAGATATACCCATATCTGCTCAAATCATCTGTGAAGGTCAGAAAATAACGATACTTGCCGCGAGCCTTAACACTCACCGGACTGCATACATCAGTATGTATTATTTCCAATAAGTCAGTTGCTCGCTCCATTGTTCCGGAGAACGGAGTCTTAGTCATCTTGCCCATGAGGCATGGTTCGCAAGCATCAAGTGATTCCAAAATCCCATCAGCATGGAGTTTCTCCATGCGCTTTACACCAATATGACCTAAACGGCAGTGCCACAAATGAGTTGCACTATCATTATTAACTTTGCATCTTTTGACTTCAATATTATGAATATGTGTATCACTACAATCAAGATCCAACAAACCATTTTCGTTGGTGTGTATGACCATAGAAGGTTTTATTCATGTAAACAGAACAACAATTATTCTCTAACTTAAATGAACAACCGTATTGCAATAAACATGATCAAATCATATTCATGCTCAACGCAAACACCAAATAACACTTATTTAGTTTCAACACTAATCCCGAAAGTATAGGGAGAGTGCGATGATGATCATATCAATCTTGGAACTACTTCCAACACACATCGTCATCTCGACTTTTACTGGTTTCTGTTTATTCTGCAACTCTCGTTTCGAGTTACTACTCTTAGCAACTAAACCAGTATCAAATGCCGAGGGGTTGCTATAAACACTAGTAAAGTACACATCAATAACATGTATATCCAATATACCTTTGTTCACTTTGCCATCCTTCTTATCCGCCACATACTTGGGGCAGTTCCGCTTCCAGTGACCAGTCCCTTTGTAGTAGAAGCACTTAGTCTCAGGCTTAGGACCAGACTTGGGCTTCTTTACTTGAGAAACAACTTGTTTGTCGTTCTTCTTGAAGTTCCCCTTCTTCCCTTTGCCCTTTTCTTGAAACTAGTGGTCTCGTCAACCATCAACACTTGATGTTTTTCTTGATTTCTACCTTCGTCGATTTCAGCATCACGAAGAGCTTGGGAATTGTTTCCGTTAGTTCATCACGAAGTTCTACTAACTTGGTGATGGTGACTAGAGAATTCTGTTAATCACTATCTTATCTGGAAGATTAACTCCCACTTGATTCAAGCGATTGTAGTACCCAGACAATCTGAGCACATGCTCACTGCTTGAGCTATTCTCCTCCATCTTTTAGCTATAGAACTTGTTGGAGACTTCATACCTCTCAACTCGGGTATTTGCTTGAAATATTAACTTCAACTCCTGGAACATCTCATATGGTCCATGATGTTCAAAACGTCTTTGAAGTCCCGATTCTAAGCTGTTAAGCATGATGCACTAAACTATCAAGTAGTCATCATATTGAGCTAGCCAAACGTTCATAACGTCTGCATCTGCTCCTGCAATAGGTCTGTCACCTAGAGGTGCATCAAGGACATAATTCTTCTGTGCAGCAATGAGGATAAACCTCAGATCACGGATCCAATCCGCATCATTGCTACTAACATTTTTCAACTTAGTTTTCTCTAGGAACATATATATATATAACATAGGTAAGCAACAACGCGAGCTATTGATCTACAACATAGATATGCTAATACTACCAGGACTAAGTTCATGATAAATTAAAGTTCAATTAATCATATTACTTAAGAACTTCTAGTTAGATAGACATCCCTCTAATCCTCTAAGTGATCATGTAATCCATATCAACTAAACCATGTCCGATCATCACGTGAGATGGAGTAGTTTCAATGGTGAACATGACTATGTTGATCATATCTACTATATGATTCACGCTCGACCTTTCAGTCTCAGTGTTCCAAGGCCATATCTGTTATATGCTAGGCTCGTCAAGTTTAACCTGAGTATTCCGCGTGCGCAACTGTTTTGCACCCGTTGTATTTGAACGTAGAGCCTATCACACCCGATCATCACATGGTGTCTCAGCACGAAGAACTTTCGCAACGGTGCATACTCAGGGAGAACACTTATACCTTGATAATTTAGTGAGAGATCATCTTATAAAGCTACCGCCGAACTAAGCAAAATAAGATGTATAAAAGATAAACATCACATGCAATCATAATATATGTGACATGATATGGCCATCATCATCTTGTGCCTTTGATCACCATCTCCAAAGCATCGTCATGATCTCCATCGACACCGACATGACACCATGATCTCCATCATCTTGACCTATATCAATGTGTCGTCATATGGTCGTCTCGCCAACTATTGCTATCGCATAGCGATAAAGTAAAGCAATTATTTGGCGCTTGCATCTTATGCACTAGAGAGACAACCATAAGGCTTTTGCCAGTTGCCGATAACTTCAACAAAACATGATCATCTCATACAACAACTTATATCTCATCACGTCTTGACCATATCACATCACAACATGCCCTGCAAAAACAAGTTCGACGTCCTCTACTTTGTTGTTGCAAGTTTTACGTGGCTGCTACGGGCATAGCAAGAACCGTTCTTACCTACGCATCAAAACCACAACGATAGTTTGTCAAGTTGGTGCTGTATTAACCTTCGCAAGGACCGGGCGTAGTCATACTCGGTTCAACTAAAGTTGGAGAAACTGACACCCGCTAGTCACCTGTGTGCATAGCACGGCGATAAAACCAGTCTCGCGTAAGCATACGCATAATGTCGGTCTGGGCTGCTTCATCCAACAATACCGCCGAACCAAAGTGTGACATGCTGGTAAGCAGTATGACTTATATCGCCCATAACTCACTTGTGTTCTACTCGTGCATATGACATTTACGCATAAAACCTGGCTCGGACGCCACTGTTGGGGAACGTACTAATTTAAAAAAAATTCCTACGCACACGCAAGATCATGGTGATGCATAGCAACGAGAGGGAAGAGTGTTGTCTACGTACCCTCATAGACCGAAAGTGGAAGCGTTATGACAACGCGGTTGATGTAGTCGTACGTCTTCACGATCCGACCGATCCAAGTACCGAACGTACGACACCTTCGAGTTCTACACACGTTCAGCCCGATGACGTCCCTCGAACTCCGATCCAGCCGAGTGTTGAGGGAGAGTTTCGTCAGCACGACGGCGTGGTGACGATGTTGATGTTCTACCGACGCAGGGCTTTGCCTAAGCACCGCTACAGTATTATCGAGGTGGACTATGGTGGAGGGGGGTACCGCACACGGCTAAAAGATCAAACGATCAATTGTTGTGTTCATGGGGTGCCCCCTGCCCCCGTATATAAAGGAGCAAGGAGGGAGGCGGCCGGCCTAGGAGGAGGGCGCGCCAAGGGGGGAGTCCTACTCCCACCGGGAGTAGGATTCCTCCTTTCCTTGTTGGAGTAGGAGAGAAGGAAAGAGGGGGATAGGAAGAAGGAAAATGGGGCTGCACCCCTTGTCCAATTCGGACCAGAAGAGGGGCGCGCGCCTCCTTCCTTTTTGCCTCTCTCCTCTATTCCCGTATGGCCCAATAAGGCCCATATACTCCCCGGCGAATTCCTGTAACTCTCCGGTACTCCGATAAATACCCGAATCACTCGGAACCTTTCCGACGTCCGAATATAGTCGTCCAATATATCGATCTTTACGTCTCGACCATTTTGAGACTCCTCGTCATGTCCCCGATCTCATCCGGGACTCCGAACTCCTTCGATACATCAAAACTCATAAACTTATAATATAACTGTCATTGAAACCTTAAGCGTGCAGACCCTACGGATTCGAGAACAATGTAGACATGATCGAGAGACGTCTCCGGTCAATAACCAATAGCGGAACCTGGATGCTCATATTGGCTTCCACATATTCTATGAAGATCTTTATCGGTCAAACCGCATAACAACATACGTTGTTCCCTTTGTCATCGGTATGTTACTTGCGAGAGATTCGATCGTCGGTATCTCAATACCTAGTTCAATCTCGTTACCGGCAAGTCTCTTTACTCGTACCGTAATACATCATCCCGCAACTAACTCATTAGTTGCAATGCTTGCAAGGCTTAAGTGATGTGCATTACCGAGAGGGCCCAGAGATACCTCTCCGATAATCGGAGTGACAAATCATAATCTCGAAATACGCCAACCCAACATGTACCTTCGGAGACACCTATAGAGCTCCTTTATAATCACTCAGTTACGTTATGACATTTGGTAGCACACAAAGTGTTCCTCCGGCAAACGGGAGTTGCATAATCTCATAGTCATAGGAACATGTATAAGTCATGAAGAAAGCAATAGCAACATACTAAACGATCGTGTGCTGATCAACGAGCTAGTCAAGTAGAGGCATACTAGTGACACTCTGTTTGTCTATATATTCACACATGTATTATGTTTCCGGTTAATACAATTCTAGCATGAATAATAAACATTTATCATGAAATAATGAAATAAATAATAACTTTATTATTGCCTCTAGGGCATATTTCCTTCAGTGCCCGGACGACGAGGAGATGGGGCGAAGGTCAAGACGGTCCGAACGCGGACGAGCCAACACCAGATAAGACAGCCATCGCTGCAGTCAGAGCCGTCGAGCCACCATGAAGCCGCCACGACACCGGGAGGCCACCACCAACGTTGGACCTCCCTGCGCCGCCGCTCACGGTCAGAGCAACGGCGACGCCCGGCCGCTGCCCACCCGCGTCGCCGGCGAGCTCCAAGCGTCGGAGCAGTCGGGCATGCACCACTGATGCCACACGCCGGAGCGCCAGCCACCACCACCGAGCATGCGCATCCACGCCCTGGCCAACACCACCGGAAGCCCAACCACCCCACCGGAGAAGCATAGCCACCCGTAGCACCACCACCACCTTAGCAGGGCCGCTAGTCTCCCCACCGCCACCAACCACCATCACCAACCAGATCTGGGCAGAGCCACCCAGATCCGCCACCAGAGCAACCCGCCTCCTCGGATCCCCACAAGCCGCCGCTGGAGGGGGAGGGAGGAGAGGGGGGACTCCTGCGGGCCACCACAACGCCGGGGAGGGGGAGGGAGCCGGAGCAGAGGAGAGCCGCCGCCCGACGCCCGACGCCAACGGGCAGGAGGGGGCGCCCCGCGACGCCGGCCACCTGCGCGCGGGAGGAGACGCCCCGCCGCCGCCTGCGCCACGCGGCCTTTGGCCGATGACGCCGCCGGCGGCGGCGGGGGAGGAGAGACCGAGGCGAGGAGCTGGG
This sequence comes from Aegilops umbellulata, assembly GCA_032464435.1. Taxonomy (NCBI): domain Eukaryota; kingdom Viridiplantae; phylum Streptophyta; class Magnoliopsida; order Poales; family Poaceae; genus Aegilops; species Aegilops umbellulata. The sequence goes on from CP136054.1 coordinate 70,360,741, forward strand.
GCGGCGACGCTAGGGTAGCCGCCCGGAGTCGCCCGCGGGAGCGACTCGGGGGCGGACAACTCTGTATGCTGCTTTCACGATGTGTGCTATTTAGGCAATTTAGTTAGTGAATAACCTTGCCAAACCTTCCACCTACGTACACTAGTAGAACGCCCGTGCCCTGCCACGGGCCTTTTAATAATTATCTTTTGATTGCACCTAAGAATACAATGCATATCAAACTTCGTGTGTGTAGACTTTTTATTTTTGATTGCACCTATAAATACAATGCATATAAAATTTCACATGTATGAAAAAGATAGCCGGCAACAATAGGAAAATAACTGAAATCCACTTCATTTGCAATATAACTCGATTGATGTATACATAGAGAGTCATGATCCATATAATTATATGTTACAAACTAAGATCTATTTGACGCGCTTAAGTATTGTCATACAAGGTTTGGAATATTGTCTTTAGTTTCATTTGCATGGCACTTCAGCAAGTATACTAAAATTTCTTTCTCAACTCATTACCATCCTCTACAAGAACGAATATTTCAATGGAAGGTGTAACAATGTGGAACATAGAATACTCGCCATGCAACCAGAATGGATCAAAACTTAATTTTGTCTTAGTTTAATTTTTTTCAATGTTAACATGCAGGGCCGGTTTTAACTGTGGGCCCTGCCCCCTTTAGTTTATTGGAAGCACACCGTATTAGCCCCGTAATGATCCATTGTTCTAGCAATTTTGGATTTTTTACTAACAAATCACCCCATGCCACGATGATTTCATGAGGAGTTTACGTAAAATAATTACGTAAGTGTAGCAAAGCTAGATTTTTTTCCCGAGGGGTAAAACCAAACTTTATTCTGCAAATTCCACAAAAAGTGGGATACATGATTGGTCGTGGGGTTCAGTAAGCTACTGTGGCAAAGCTAGATGGATTGTTCTAGCGCTCTCTCAGGCATTTCTAACCGATCCCCTAAAAGGCCATAAGGGAGTAAATTTTTTGTTTTACTCCCTTACGGCGCACCTAGCCGATTCCTTAAAAAACTTAATGGAGTAAAAAATTTACTCCACCTCCCTATTCTTCTTAAAATCTCCCTAAATTTACTCCATCCCACCGCGGCCGAGTAAAAGTGGCGCCTCTTACTCTCGCCCCTCCCGTGCCGCATAGTCTCCCGCCGACGCAGCCGCCACTGATGACCGCCGGGCCGGCCGGAATGGATAGCCTGGCCCCTTCCTCACCCCGCCGGCCACCGGCACCAACTTTTCATCGTCGGAAACCACCCACGCTCCGCTGCCACGGCCGTAGAAGAGTCTAGGTATAAAGAATACCCACTGCGTCCAAGCTCCTCCTCCAACCGCTCCAATGGTCTCCGGGGTGGCTACCACCTCTTCAGCAACAGCATGCCGCCCTCCCGCCGCACCTACCGGAGGCAAAAGGGCTCAAAAACTGACGGCGGCGGCGGTGACGCTCGCGCAAGCGGCCACGAAAAAGCGGCACCTTGTCCTAGGCCGATGGCTCGTGTTGCAACTGCCGCAACCCCTATGGTGATTGCTCCGGCGCGAGCGGCGGCCACAACCTACAATAAGAATCACGGTTGCCAAGTGCTCGATGAAATGCCAAGAAGGTAATAATAAAAACCTCACGTCGTGTCGGTATCCAATTTTGATTATTGGTGATCGGTAATGATTGTTGATAGTGTTTACTTTGATATTGTAGTGTGGCGATGAACACGGCTGAATACCTCGCATCGTTGGAGTCGTGGGCCGCCGTTGGCCTTGATGAGCTCAACTACGACTCGTTTTGGGATCATTCGGCAACCCAAGACATGGAGGAAGAGGCCGAGGAGGAGGTCGAAGAGGTTGTGGCCGAGGAGTAGGAGGTTGTGGAGGTGACCGAAGCAAGCACCAAGGTCCCAAGGTGTGCTGCACACAAAGCTACAACCAAAGGGAGGACATTGCGCTTTGCGACGCTTGGTGCTCCATCTCCATGGATGCGACGATCGGAACGGATCAAACCAACACCATGTTTTGGGAGAGGATTACCGACCACTGCAACAACTCCGTGGACGTGCGATCAAGCCGTACCCAAGGTTCTATTAGGCATTGTTGGTGCACCATTCATGACCAATGCAACCGATGGTCTGGTTGCATCGACCAAGTGAATCATGCTCCACCGAGTGGTGTGCAAGTGGCTGCGTATGGCACCTACATCCAAGAGCTATTCAAGCATCGGAACACCAAGTTCGGCCACAAGTCCTTCACTTTGCATCATTGCTACAAAGAGTTGTGCAAGAACGAGAAGTTGGTCCAAAGAATTGCGGAGACAACTCCAAAGAGGTCAAGGTTGAGCATATCTGTTGAGGAGGACGGCAAGGCTGATGAAAATGCCAACAATAGACCAGAAGGAAACAAGATTGCAAAAGAAAGAAAGAAGAGAAATGCATTCGGTGGCACTTACAAGGAAGAACTTGTGGCAATGACCGAGACCAAGAAGATGTTGGCGGCCGAACGCAAAGAGGAGAAGATGGCAGGGTGGAATGAACTCAAGGCCTTGGAAGATGAGAAATGGAAGGCCAAGTCGGTGGCCGAAGAGAGAAAGTTGAAGGCGAAGGAGCGTAGGCTTGCACTTGAGGAGTAGATGATTTGTGATGCCAAGAAGGAGGAAGACCGTGCTATCATGCTCATGAGGATGAAACCGCAAGAAAGTATTGAGAGCTCACTCGTGGAGAGATCTTGAAAGCCTATCTATGGATTGTTGTAGCGACACCATGGTCGAACCATCTCAATTCTACAGGATTTTGTTTTATGTTAAGCAATTTTGGCCAACTCCTGCCCTCTCAACTTGCATGTTACTGCTAAGCTTTGAATTTAGGTTCAGACGGTGCACATAAAACAACTTAATATTTTCCTTCTCATATATCGTCAGTCATTGCATGTTTCACTGCTAACATGTTTAAACATAAACATTTGCTCATCTAAATAAACTACAATTTGTAGACATTTTCTCCTATAGGCATTTATCACAAACTCCTATCAAGCGAAATCCTTTCACATGTAAACTTGACATTTACTGGAAAAATCATGCAGCAAGAATCTCCGGGAGCGGAATTGCAAAAGCAAAAAGAACACAACGATCAAAACCTGCTACAAACCCAATACCCGGGGTCTCCTGCTACCATATGCAACATATTTGGCAAATTACAAAGTAAAGTGGGCAAGAGCACAAGTGCCTGAGAGGCCGAGCCTCCATATGGATGAGCAGAAGGCTTCATATCTTCTGATGCCTCGTCCATTGCGGACTTGGTCCCCTCCGGCATGTCTGGCCCAAGCTGCTCGCCCTTCGGGAAGAAGGAAGACGATGTGACAGTCGCCACCCTCCTCCTCTTCCTCATGCTAGTGTCCTGCCCATCGGTGTTGGAACCTGCAGAAACTACAACGGGCTACAACGTAGACGCTGGAGCAACAGACGGTTCGGCAAGCCTCGCCTCCGCCAAAGCTGTCGGCAGCACCAAAGTGTAGACGGCGTTCGCCCCGGCTGCTACGAGAGCTCCTATATGGCGCGGGACGCGCTGGCGAACCAGCCAGCGCGCACCCGTCCGCGCCCCTACTGGGCCGGCCCATGAGCGGGGCTGAACGCCCCAGTTTTTATTAATTCTTTAATTTTTGCGAACTCAGTTTTTATTAATTCGTTTTTTCACTATTTTTTCCTTTCGTTTTTGTTGAAAATAATTCGTAATTTATAAAAGTGAATTTTGTAAAAAATGTTCGTGATTTCAAAATAATGAACTTTTGAATATTTATTTATTTTGCCGAACAAATTTATATGAGCATTTTTTCTAATAGTGATGAACTTTTTTTTATATCTGATGAACAAAATTTGAATAGGATGAACATTTTTTAAACTTGATGAACAAACTTTGTATTTAAGAATATTTTTTTTGAAAAATGGATGAACTAATTTTGAATTCAATGAAAAGAAATTGAAAACGACAAACAAATTTTGAGTTTGGTGAACAAATTTTGAATTTGGTGAACAATTTTTGAAATCGGTGAACACATTTCCAATTTGATGAACATTTTTTGAATTTGATGAACAAATTTCGAATTTTGACAAACATTTTCCAATCCGATGAACAAAAAATGAATTTTATGAACATTTTTACGCATTGATGAACATATTTTTAATTTGATATAAAAAATGTTCACAAATTTTGTAAGAATAGAGAAAAAGAAAAAGAACAAATTTTAATTTGATGAACATATTTTTCAATTCGATGAACATTTTTTCAATCCGATGAACTAAAAAGAAATTTTATGTACATTTTTTGAAGCGTTGAGCACTTTTACACACTGCGAAGATTTTTTGAATTTGATAAAAAAATGTTCACGAATTTGGAAAGAAAATAAAAAAGAAAAAGAAATCAAAAAAGGAAAATTGAGAATAAAAAAAGAAAAAGGAAAAAGAGTGCTAAAGAAAAAATGAAAAGAAAAATAAATGGTATATGTGCCGGCCCATACGAGCGCTCAGCGCGCCAGGGGGGTGCGCGCTTGGTCGCTCGGGGGCGCCCTATGCGCCATATAGGAACCCCGGGCTGCTACGGTGTCAGCCCCGGACGCGATGTCCATCAAGCCGACCTAAGAAGCATCGGCCGAGTTGACGGTGTACTGGGGGTCCCGGCCTAGCTGGTCTAGTCCGTGGGCCGAAATGACAGCCCGTTAATGAGGACGGACTCTGGAGGCCTCTAACATGTGGCATGATCATATCCGGCCCCACCGAGGACTTGGCGTGTACTACAAGGATATCTATTAAGTTCGGCATGTAACCTTTAGATGGCAAACAACCATGTCTAACCTTAGATACCCTCGGTGCTTATATAAACCGAAGGGTTTAGCCTATAGAGGGACATCGGTTATCATCATTAGCCTTAGGGTTTTAGTCCAGAACTTACGATCTCGAGGTAGATCAACCATGTACTTTGATACAACTTACGATCTGGGGCAGTTGTTGTTCCCTCTGTCACCGTGCATTGCTGGAGACTGTTGGTGACTCTACGTGCTGGCTCCTGCTGCGACTCTGATGAGGGGTGGAGTGAAGCCGATGCTGACTGCGGGAATAATTGGCATGTTGGGTGATCGCAGTCTGTAACATGTCGATGGCGTTCCTAGCCTCGATCTTTATCGGGTTGTTCCCCATAATCGGAATCGCAACAAGATTGTGGGTTGCCGCCAGCACATTATCGACTGGATTTGAGTAGTGGCCAGCCCGCGTCTGGAAACGACGAGGGTACTGGACCAGCAACGGTTGCTGAGTTGGCTGATGCTACTGAGCCGGCAAAGGGTGTTGAGCCAGCTGACGCAACGATGGCTGTAACTGGGCCGTATTGGGAGGCATATTCGGGGCCACTTGGGGCATGATAGGAGTCGTGCCTGGCAAGCCGGCACCAGCCCACTGGTCTACTAGAACACACGGGTCCCGCAGTGTCTCAAATAAAAGAGAATTTCTTATTTGGCCCTTTCTTAAAATATGCTTCCCTTTTTGGCCCTGCAAAATTATTATTTTTCCTTTTTGACACCTAAACTTCATTTTGTTTCCTTAATGACATTTATATCACTTTTGGCCACTAACACAATCAGGTGCAATAAAAAAAGTCATTTTTACCCCTGCTTTAGTTCACAGGTAGAATGAAGAAGAAACCCCATGACCGAACTTCTCTCCCTATTTCCCACCCCGGGTCGATGCTGCTGCTGCTCATGGGGAGGCGGAGGGTGACAGATCGTCGACCATGGCATCCATGAACGGCGTGTGCCCGTGTGCGTGTTCCAGCACTGCTGGCCGGTCGTGGTCTTCTTTATTGGTGTTAAATACGAGTATACGACAGTTGCATCCGATACATGTATGCTTTGTTAGAAATAGAGATAGAACTACCTATTGTAATCTTAACAAACTCTATCCTCTCTCTCTCTCCCGTAGCTTATCTCCTCCTCTCTTGTAACAACCGAATCGTGGATCGATCGGTATTGCCTTGTAAGCCATGACAGGGGATGTTCCTGTCCCATATCAATGTAAACCAACGCGGCTTCTCATCGAGGAGTAGGAACGCTTCCATCTAACATGGTACCAGAGCCATCCTCTTTCCATCGTTCTAGCCAGAAGCTTTCTTCCCGATCACCCTCGCCATTGCCATGTCGTCCTCATCCACCGTCACCCTCAACCTTGGAGCCCTACCATCCGAGAAACTTACCAAAACCAACTACATCCTGTGGAAGGCACATGTCATGCCGGGCCTGCGAGGAGCGCAGGTCACCGGCCTCCTGGACGGGTCAGATGTCGCACCACTGAAGATGGTGCAGCGAGAGCAGACGGACAAAACTGTCACCACGGAGCCCAATCCGCTGTATGCACAGTGGATATCAAAGGATCAGCAGGTTTTGAGTCATCTTCTGAACGCTCTGTCAATGGAGATCCTCGCCCAAGTTGCGAGCAAGGAGACAACCTTTGATCTCTGGACTACCATCACCACCTTGTTCTCATCGCAATCCCAATCTCGCATCACCAATCTGCGGATTGCAATCACCAACACGAAGAAGGGTTCCATGTCCAGCAGCGCCTACATCTCCAAGATGAAGAATCTGGGGGACGAGCTCGCAGCGGCAGGACGCCCCGTCTCGGATCCAGAGATGGTGGATTATGTCCTCGTCGGCCTTGACAGAGACTATGATCCTGATGTGGCAGCTATTGGTGCAATCAAGAATTAGATCACAGTTGACGACCTATTCACTCAGATCGCGGCGTTCGACCAGCGAGTCGAGATGCTCGGCGATGGCCCTGATGGGGGTTTCAAAACCTCTGTAAACTTGGCCTACAGGGGGCATGGGCGCAGCTACAGCAGGGGCCGCGGGCGCAGCAGCAGCAGGGGCGGGGCCGAGGCACGCGTCCTTCCCCGACTCCATCTGGTGGCCACGGCGGCGACAGAGGTGGCCGCGGTCGCCCACAACAACAAGGGCAGCAGCAGGAACATGACTATCCAGAGTGTCAAATCTGCTACAAACATCACCCAGGAGGTGCTCGTGATTGCTGGCATAGGTATGATGAAGATGAACCCGAGGAGAAGAGTGCAAACATGGTGACCAACTCCTATGGCGTCGACACGAACTGGTATGCACATACTGGTGCTTCACATCACATCACCGGCGAGCTGGACAAGTTGACGTTCAAGGAGAAGTACCATGGACATGATCAAGTGCACACCGCGAGTGGTTCTGGTATGGAAGTTGCTCACATTGGTCATTCAATCGTTAAAACCCCTAAAAAACCTTGCATCTAAACAAAGTTCTTCATGTCCCTGAAGCCTCACAAAATCTTCTCTCTGTTCATCGATTTACTTTAGATAATCGTGTCCTTATTGAATTTTACCCTTATTTCTTTTTGGTAAAGGACTTGAACACGAGGAGAATCCTGCTTAGGGTCAAGTGCGTGGGAGGTCTCTACCCACTTATATCTTCGTCATCATCATCGAATAAACAAGCGTTTGTCGCTGTCAAGCCTTCATCATCCAAGTGGCATAGTAGATTAGGTCATCTTTCATCAGTCATTGTTAAATTTGTTCTTAGCAAGAATAAACTTCCCTTCTCTCATGAGATTAGTGAGTCGGTTTGTGATCCATGTCAATAGGCTAAAAGCCATCAACTCCCATACCCTGTATCTACTAGCATATCTACTGCACCCTTACAACTAGTTTTCTCAGATGTTTGGGGGCCAGCTCCTACTTTGGTCGGTAGATACTCATACTATGTAAGCTTTATTGATGATTATAGCAAGTTTACATGGATCTATCTTCTTAAGAAACAGTCTGAAGTGTTTCAAGTTTTCACAAACTTTAAAAATCTCGATGAAAGAAAACTAGACACTAAGATCATTTCCATGCAAACCGACTGGGGAGGTGAATACAGGAAAGTGAATTCCTTCTTCCAGCAACTTGGTATTTCTCATCATGTTGCATGTCCACATGCGCACCAGCAGAATGGTTCTGCAGAAAGAAAACATCGTCATGTTGTTGAAGTAGGCCTAGCTCTACTCGCAAATGCATCTATGCCACTAAAATTCTGGGATGAAGCATTCTTAACTGCCACATATCTCATCAACTTACTCCCTAGCAAAGTCATCAAATTTGAGACCCCTATCACACGTCTTTTTGGCACTAGTCCAGACTACAAGTCTTTGCGTGTCTTTGGTTGTGCATGCTGGCCTAACCTACGGCCATACAACTCGCGCAAGCTTGCCTTCCGTTCCAAACAGTGTGTTTTCTTGGGGTACAGTCCCATTCACAAAGGAGTAAAATGCCTAGATGTCTCTACTGGCAGAGTTTATATATCCCGTGATGTTGTTTTCGATGAGTCCATTTTCCCTTTTGCATCTCTTCATCCTAACGCTGGAGCCATTCTTAAGAAAGAAATCTTGCTTCTTCCCCCAAACCTTCAGAATTTTGAGCAAGGGGGCGACGATTGTACTGACCAATATGACACTTCAACTAGTTCTAGTGGTGCATCTATTCCTGTGCATGGTCATGGAGAAAATGCAGGAGAAAATGGTGCTCAGAATGATCAAGATTTGGCACAAAATGGCCCCATATTGCATGTGTTGGAGGAAGAAAAGGCAGGCGCAGACTACGAGGTTGATCCGGAGCAACCTGTGACACCGCAGCGTCAGGCGTCCTTGGATCGCGCGCAGTGATCAACCCTGGATCGCGCGCCCACCAGAGGCCAGCGCCAGCACACCACGTGGCCAGGCAGTGGGCCGGCTCAGTGACCCACGTGCGGGTGTCCCACCACGACCGGTCTCCAGCCTGAGACGGTCGGCTCGGGGTCTCGCACGATCTGCTCGGGATCGCGGCTGCCCACGCGTGCGGATCAGGCGACAGCGACCCCCACGGGATCTTCTGCATCGCGCGGGGCTGCGGCACCAGAGTCCGGCGCGAACACACCAGAGGCTACAGATCAGGGTCCGGATCAGCTATGCAAAGTGGATCCAGAGAATCTGCATCATCTGGATCTTCTGTGGCGCGGTCATCTGCTCAGCTACAGCCGGTGCCAGCCTCGCGTGTCACAACTCGTCTTCAAAAAGGTATAAAAAATCCAAAAATTAGAACAGATGGTACTATACGCTATGGCATGTTATGTGTTGCAGGAGAGCCAACTAGATTGGAAGATGCACTTGGAGATTCAAGGTGGAAAAATGCAATGGATGAAGAGTACTCTGCACTCATGAAAATTAAAACATGGCACCTTGTACCTGAGCAGCGAGGTAAAAATGTTATTGACTGTAAGTGGGTATATAGAATAAAGAAAAAGGCAGATGGTTCGATTGACAGGTACAAGGCACGTCTAGTTTGCAAAAGGTTTTAAACAGCGTTATGGGCTGGATTATGAGGACACATTTAGTCTCGTTGTTAAAGCTGCAACCATTAGGCTTGTGTTAGCTATTGCTGTTTCCAAGGGATGGAGCTTGAGACAGCTAGACGTGCAGAACGCGTTTTTGCATGGTGTTCTGGAAGAGGAGGTTTACATGCGACAACTGTTGGGGAACGTAGCAGAAATCAAAAAAAAATCTACGCATCACCAAGATCAATCTATGGAGTTCTCTAGCAACAAGAGGGATATGAGTGCATCTACATACCCTTGTAGATCGCGAGCGGAAGCGTTCAAGAGAACGGGGATGATGGAGTCGTACTCGTCGTGATCCAAATCACCGATGACCAAGTGCCGAACGGACAGCACCTCCGCGTTCGACACACGTGCAGTTGGGGAAGACGTCTCCTCCTTCTTGATCCAGCAAGGGGAAGGAGAGGTTGATGGAGATCCAGTAGCACGACGGCGTGATGGTGGATGCAGCAGGGGTCTCGGCAGGGCTTCGCCAAGCTCAGCGAGAGGGAGAGGTGTTACGGGAGGGAGAGGGAGGCGCCAGGGCTTGGGTGCGGCTGCCCTTCCTCCTCCCTCTTTATATAGGGGTCCAGGGGGCACCAGCTCCCTAGAGATGCATCTCAAGGGGGGGCGACAGCCAAGGGGGGACTTGCCCCCCAAGTCAGGTGGGCGCCCCCCACCCCTAGGGTTTCCAATCCTAGGCGCAGGGGGAGGCCCAAGGGGGGCGCACCAGCCCACCAGGGGCTGGTTCCCCTCCCACTTTAGCCCAAGGGGCCCTCCGGGATAGGTGGACCCGCGGGACCCTTACGATGGTCCCAGTACAATACCGATTAACCCCGCAACCTTCCCGATGATCGAAACTGGACTTTCTATATATAAATCTTTACCTCCGGACCATTCCGGAACTCCTAGTGACGTCTGGGATCTCATCCGGGACTCCGAACAACTTTCGGGTTGCTGCATACTTATATCTCTACAACCCTAGCGTCACCGAACCTTAAGTGTGTAGACCCTACGGGTTCGGGAGACACGCAGACATGACCGAGACGACTCTCCGGTCAATAACCAACAGCGGGATCTGGATACCCATGTTGGCTCCCACATGCTCCTCGATGATCTCATCGGATGAACCACGACGTCGACGATTCAAGTAATCCCGTATACAATTCCCTTTGTCAATCGGTACGTTACTTGCCCGAGATTGGATCGTCGGTATCCCAATACCTCGTTCAATCTCGTTACCGGCAAGTCACTTTACTCGTACTGTAATGCATGATCCCGTGACCAACCACTTGGTCACATTGAGCTCATTATGATCACTACAGGAATCAGCTATTTTGCCATCTGCCACGGCGGACGGCAAAGGCATAAACGGCGGACGGCAAAGGCCTTTGCCGTCAGCCGCGGACGGCAAAAGGCTCCGGCAAAGTAGGCTACGGTAAAGAGCTACTTTGCCGTCTGCTTTCGGCGGCTGACGGCAAAGGGACCTTTGCCATCAGCAGCAGACGGCAAAGCAACTGGATAGGGTTAGCTCCGTTAGCCGCTAACGGGAGGCTTTGCCATCAGCCTCCTACAATCACAGACGGCAAAGAAGTTTGTCTGTTTATTAAAATAAATAAACAGTCCGAGTGCAGAGGCTATAAATAAACACAACATTATCCATCCACACTTTGTTCCAAGAATCGAAGACGAACGGACAAATTTCACAATACAAATTTACAATATTTACATAGAATACATCATCCACACTTTGTTCCAAGAATACATCATCCACGAACGGACAAATTTCACAATACGAACACGACATTATCCATCCACACTTTGTTCCAAGAACGAACGGACTCCTCTGTGCCCGTGGTCGCCGGAGAAAATAGCAGTCGCGCCCTCTCACTTCTCCTCGAGGCCGGGGCCGAGGTTCGAGGCCGGCGGAGGCCGGCGGGGCTGACGGAGCCAGGGCCGACGGAGCCGGGGCCAATGGAGGCCGGCAGGGGAGACGGGGCGCGGAGGCCGCCGCGGTCGACGAGCGACGAGACGCGGAGGCACGCGGGGGCGACGGGCGACGGGGCCGGGGCCGGCGGACGAGAAGGCGGCCAGTGAGGTCGGGGCCGGCAGGCGAGATGGCGGCCAACAAGGTGGTGGAGGGCGCCGGCGGGCCGATGGAGACCGGCGGGGGCGACGGGTGAAGTGGCCAGGGCCGGCGGTGAAGGGGGAAGTGGACGCGGCCGGCGGAAGAGGTGGTGGCCGGCGAGGCTGGATCCGGCGGGCGAGGTGTTGGCCGGCAAGGCCGGGGGTCAAGGCGGTGGCGGGCGCCGGCCGGCCGGTGTGCCGATTTGGATCGAGAGGGAGAGAAAGGAGAGAGAGATGTGGTGGGGTGAGGTGGGGATAAGCGACAGAGAGAGAGAGAGACGTGGTGGGGTGAGGTGGGACGTGGTGGGTGCGTGCGTGGGTGTGCGTCGTGGGTGCGTGCGTGGGTGTGCGTCCGATGGGGTGTGGGTGGGGATGCCATGTCATCGATCCGCATGATTGATCCAGGTGTTGTGCTTCTTTTTGCCGTCCGCCCCAGCTTTGCCATCTGCTATTTGATCTTTGCCGTCCGCTAGCAGACGGCAAAGGTTGGACATTGCCATCCGCTAGCAGACGGCAAAAAAGTTAACATCTTTGCCGTCTGCTGGCAGACGACAAATAAATTGACCTAGCCACACCGTGCCCCATGGGGCCCACTAGGCTCTTTGCCGTCTGCCTTTTCCCTCTTTGTCGTCAGCCGGCAGACGGTAAAGAGCCAGCTGATGGCAAACAGTCTCTTTGCCATCTGCCAGCTCTTTGTCGTCCGCTATCCCAAGGCAGACGATAAAGAGCCTCTTTGCCATCAGCTAGCAGACGGCAAAGAGCTGGCAGATGGCAAAGTAGCAGATTCCAGTAGTGGATGATGCATTACCGAGTGGGCCCAGAGATACCTCTCCATCATACGGAGTGACAAATCCAAGTTTCGATCCGTGTCAACCCAACAGATGCTTTCGGGGATGCCTGTAGTATACCTTTATATTCACCTAGTTACGTTGTGATGTTTGGCACACCCAAATCACTCCTACGGCATCCGGGAGTTACACGATCTCATGGTCTAAGGAAATGATACTTAACATTGGAAAAGCTTTAGCAAACGAACTACACGATCTTGTGCTAGGCTTAGGATTGGGTCTTGTCCATCACATCATTCTCCTAATGATGTGATCTCGCTATCAATGACATCTAATGCCCATAGTCAGGAAACCATGACCATCTGTTGATCAACGAGCTAGTCAACTAGAGGCTCACTAGGGACACGTTGTGGTCTATGTATTCACACATGTATTACGATTTCCGGATAACACAATTATAGCATGAACAATAGACAATTATCGTGAACAAGGAAATATAATAATAATCCTTTTATTATTGCCTCTAGGGCATATTTCCAACAGTCTCCCACTTGCACTAGAGTCAATAATCTAGTTACATTGTGATGAATCGAACACCCATAGAGTTCTGGTGTTGATCATGCTTTGCTCGCGGAAGAGGTTTAGTCAACGGATCTGCGACATTAAGATCCGTGTGCACTTTACAAATATCTATGTCTCCATCTTGAACATTTTCACGAATGGAGTTGAAGCGACGCTTGATGTGCCTGGTCTTCTTGTGAAAAATGGGCTCCTTGGCAAGTGCAATAGCTCCAGTGTTGTCACAGAAGAGAGCGATTGGCCCCGACGCATTGGGTATGACTCCTATGTCGGTGATGAACTCCTTCATCCATATTGCTTCATGCGCTGCCTCCGAGGCTGCCATGTACTCTGCTTCACATGTAGATCCCGCCACGACGCTTTGCTTGCAACTGCACCAGCTTACTGCCCCACCATTCAAAATAAACACGTATCCTGTTTGTGACTTGGAGTCATCCAGATCTGTGTCGAAGCTAGCGTCGACGTAACCTTTTACGACGAGCTCTTCGTCACCTCCATATACGAGAAACATGTCCTTAGTCCTTTTCAGGTACTTCAGTATATTCTTGACCGTTGTCCTGTGTTCCATGCCGGGATTACTTTGGTACCTTCCTACCAAACTTACGGCAAGGTTTACATCAGGTCTGGTACACAGCATGGCGTACATGATAGACCCTATGGCTGAGGCATAGGGGACGACACTCATCTTTTCTCTATCTTCTGTCGTGGTCGGACATTGAGCTGAGGTCAATTTCACACCTTGCAACACAGGCAGGAACCCCTTTCTTGGACTGATCCATATTGAACTTCTTCAATATCTTTTCAAGGTATGTGCTTTGCGAAAGACCTATGAGGCATCTTGATCTATCTCCATAGATCTTGATACCTAATATTTAAGCAGCTTCTTCAAGGTCCTTCATTGAAAAACACTTATTCAAATAGGCCTTAATGCTATCCAAAAGTTCTATATCATTTCCCATCAAAAGTATGTCATACACATATAATATGAGAAATGCTACAGAGCTCCCACTCACTTTCTTGTAAACGCAGACTTCTCCATAAGTCTACATAAACCCAAACGCTTTGATCATTTCATCAAAGCGAATGTTCCAACTCCGAGATGCTTGCACCAGCCCATAAATGGAGCGCTGGAGCTTGCATACCTTGTTAGCATTCTGAGGATCGACAAAACCTTCCGGCTGCATCATATACAATTCTTCCTTAAGAAAGCCGTTGAGGAATGCCGTTTTGACGTCCATTTGCCATATCTCATAATCATAGTATGCGGCAATTGCTAACAAGATTCGGACGGACTTCAGCTTCGCTACGGGTGAGAAGGTCTCATCGTGGTCAACCCCTTGAACTTGTCGATAACCCTTAGCGACAAGTCGAGCCTTATAGATGGTAACATTACCATCCGCGTCCGTCTTCTTCTTAAAGATCCATTTATTCTCTATCGCTCGCCGATCATCGGGCAAGTCTGTCAAAGTCCATACTTTGTTTTCATACATGGATCCTATCCCGGATTGCATGGTTTCAAGCCATTTGTTGGAATCTGGGCCCGCCATTGCTTCTTCATAGTTTGAAGGTTCACCGTTGTCTAACAACATGATTTCCAGGATAGGGTTGCCGTACCACTCTGGTGCGGAACGTGTCCTTGTGGACCTACGAAGTTTAGTGGCAACTTGATCTAAAGTTTCATGATCATCATCATTAACCTCCTCTCTAATCGGTGGAGGCACCACAGAAACATTTTCTTGAGCTGCGCTACTCTCCGGTTCAAGAGGTAATACTTCATCAAGTTCCACTTTCCTCCCACTTACTTCTTTCGAGAGAAACTCTTTCTCTAGAAAGGACCCGTTCTTGGCAACAAAGATCTTGCCTTAGGATCTAAAGTAGAAGGTATACCCAATGGTTTCCTTAGGGTATCCTATGAAGACGCATTTTTCCGACTTGGGTTCGAGCTTTTTAGGTTGAAGTTTCTTGACATAAGCATCGCATCTCCAAACTTTTAGAAACGACAGCTTAGGTTTCTTCCCAAACCATAATTCATACGGTGTCGTCTCAACGGATTTAGACGGTGCCCTATTTAAAGTGAATGTAGTTGTCTCTAGAGCGTATCCCCAAAATGATAGGGGTAAATCAGTGAGTGACATCATAGATCACACCATATCCAATAGAGTGCGATTACGACGTTCGGACACACCGTTACGCTAAGGTGTTCCAGGCGGCGTTAGTTGTGAAACGATTCCACATTTCCTTAAGTGCGTACCAAATTCGTGACTTAAATATTCTCCCCCACGATCCGATCGTAAGAACTTGATTTTTCTGTCACGTTGATTCTCAACCTCACTTAGAAATTCCTTGAACCTTTCAAAGGTCTCAGACTTGTGTTTCATTAAGTAGACATACCCATATCTACTCAAGTCATCAGTAAGAGTGAGAACATAACGATAGCCACCGCGAGCCTCAACACTCATTGGACCGCACACATCAGTATGTATGATTTCTAATAAGTTGGTTGCTCGTTCCATTGTTCCGGAGAATGGAGTCTTGGTCATCTTCCCCATGAGGCATGGTTCGCACGTGTCAAATGATTCGAAATCAAGAGACTCCAAAAGTCCATCTATATGGAGCTTCTTCATGCGTTTGACACCTATGTGACCAAGGCGGCAGTGCCACAAGTGTGTGGGACTATCATTATCAACCTTACATCTTTTGGTATTCACACTATGAATATGTGTAACATTACGTTCGAGATTCATTAAGAATAAACCATTCACCAGCGGGGCATGACCATAAAACATATCTCTCATATAAATAGAACAACCATTATTCTCGGATTTAAATGAGTAGCCATCTCGCATTAAAGGAGATCCAGATACAATGTTCATGCTCAAAGCTGGCACTAAATAACAATTATTGAGGTTTAAAACTAATCCCGTAGGTAAATGTAGAGGTAGCGTGCCGACGGCGATCACATCGACCTTGGAACCATTCCCGATGCGCATCGTCACCTCGTCCTTCGCCAGTCTCCGTTTATTCCGCAGCTCCTGTTTTGAGTTACAAATATGAGCAACCGCACCGGTATCAAATATCCAGGAACTACTACGAGTACTGGTAATGTACACATCAATTACATGTATATCACATATACCTTTAGTGTTGTCAGCCTTCTTGTCTGCTAAGTATTTGGGGCAATTCCGCTTCCAGTGTCCCTTTCCCTTGCAATAAAAGCACTCAGTTTCAGACTTGGGTCCATTCTTTGGCTTCTTCCCGGCAACTGGCTTGCCGGGCGCGGCAACTCCCTTGTCGTCCTTCTTCTTACCCTTGCCTTTCTTGAACTTAGTGGTTTTATTCACCATCAACACTTGATGTTCCTTTTTGATCTCCACCTCCGCTGATTTCAGCATGGAATATACCTCAGGAATGGTCTTTTCCATCCCCTGCATATTGAAGTTCATCACAAAGCTCTTGTAGCTTGGTGGGAGCGACTGAAGGATTCTGTCAACGACCGCGTCATCCGGGAGATTAACTCCCAGCTGAGTCAAGTGGTTGTGCAACCCAGACATTTTGAGTATGTGCTCACTGACAGAACTATTTTCCTCCATTTTACAACTGTAGAACTTGTCGGAGACATCATATCTCTCGACCCGGGCATGAGCTTCGAACATCTCATATGCTCCGTGTTGCTCAAAGCGCTTTTGGAGCCCTGTTTCTAAGCTGTAAAGCATGCCGCATTGAACGAGGGAGTAATCACCAGCACGCTGCTGCCAAGTGTTCATAACGTCTTGGTTCTCTGGGATGGGTGCTTCACCTAGCGGTGCTTCTAGGACATATTGTTTCCTGACAGCTATGAGGATGATCCTCAGGTTCCGGACCCAGTCCGTATAGTTGCTGCCATCATCTTTCAGCTTGGTTTTCTCTAGGAACGCGTTGAGGTTGAGGTTGACATTAGCGTGGGCCATTTGATCTACAAGACATATTGCAAACATTATTTAGACTAAGTTCATGATAATTAAGTTCATCTAATCAAATTATTTAATAAACTCCCACTCAGACTAGACATCCCTCTCGTCATCTAAGTGATACATGATCCGACTCAACTAGACCGTGTCCGTTCATCACGTGAGACGGACTAGTCATTATCGGTGAACATCTCCATGTTGATCGTATCTTCCATAGGACTCATGTTCGACCTTTCGGTCTCTTGTGTTCCGAGGCCATGTCTGTACATGCTAGGCTCGTCAAGTCAACCTAAGTGTTTTGCATGTGTAAATCTGGCTTACACCCGTTGTATGTGAACATTAGAACCTATCACACCCGATCATCACGTGGTGCTTTGAAACAACGAACTTTTGCAACGGCGCACAGTTAGGGGGAACACTTTCTTGAAATTATTGTGAGGGATCATCTTATTTACTACCGTCGTTCTAAGCAAATAAGAAGCATAAACATGATAAACATCACATGCAATCAAATAGTGACATGATATGGCCAATATCATATTGCTCCTTTGATCTCCATCTTCGGGGCGCCATGATCATCTTCGTCACCGGCATGACACCATGATCTCCATCATCGTGTCTCCATGAAGTTGTTCGCCAACTATTACTTCTACTACTATGACTAACGGTTTAGCAAAGAAGTAAAGTAATTACATGACGTTATTCAATGACACACAGGTCATATAATAAATAAAGACAACTCCTATGGCTCCTGCCGGTTGTCATACTCATCCACATGCAAGTCGTGATTCCTATTACAAGAACATGATCAATCTCATAAATCGCATATATCATTCATCACATCTTTTGGCCATATCACATCACACGTCACATGCTGCAAAAACAAGTTAGACATCCTCTAATTGTTGTTGCAAGTTTTTATGTGGCTGCATTAGGGTTCTAGCAAGATCGTTTCTTACCTACGTCAAAACCACAACGTGATATGCCAATTTCTGTTTACCCTTCATAAGTACCCTTTTCATCGAATCCGATCCGACTAAAGTGGGAGAGACAGACACCCGCTAGCCACCTTATGCAACTAGTGCATGTCAGTCGGTGGAACCTGTCTCACGTAAGCGTACGTGTAAGGTCGGTCCGGGCCGCTTCATCCCACAATGCCGCCGAATCAAGATAAGACTAGTAACGGCAAGATAATTGACAATATCGACGCCCACAACTGCTTTGTGTTCTACTCGTGCATAGTTACTACGCATAGACCTAGCTCATGATGCCATTGTTGGGGAACGTAGCAGAAATCAAAAAAAATTACGCATCACCAAGATCAATCTATGGAGTTCTCTAGCAACGAGAGGGATAGGAGTGCATCTACATACCCTTGTAGATCGCGAGCGGAAGCGTTCAAGAGAACGGCGATGATGGAGTCGTACTCGCCGTGATCCAGTTCACCGATGACCAAGTGCCGAACGGACAACACCTCCGCGTTCGACACACGTACAGTTAGGGAAGACGTCTCCTCCTTCTTGAACCAGCAAGGGGAAGGAGAGGTTGATGGAGATCCAGCAGCACGACGGCGTGGTGGTGGATGCAGCAGGGGTCTCGGCAGGGCTTCGCCAAGCTCAGCGAGAGGGAGAGGTGTTACGGGAGGGAGAGCGAGGCGCCAGGGCTTGGGTGCGGCTGCCCTTCCTCCCCCTCTTTATATAGGGGTACAGGGGGGCGCCGCCCCCCTAGAGATGCATCTCAAGGGGGGGGCGGCGGCCAAGGGGGGACTTGCCCCCCAAGTCAGGTGGGGCGCCCCCCACCCCTAGGGTTTCCAACCCTAGGCGCAGGGGGAGGCCCAAGGGGGGGCGCACCAGCCCACCAGGGGCGGGTTCCCCTCCCACTTCAGCCCATGGGGCCCTCCGGGATAGGTGGCCCCACCCGGTGGACCCCCGGGACCCTTGCGGTGGTCCCGGTACAATACCGATTAACCCCGCAACCTTCCCGATGGTCGAAACTGGACTTTCTATATATAAATCTTTACCTCCGGACCATTCCGGAACTCCTCGTGACATCCGGGATCTCATCCGGGACTCCGAAAAACTTTCGGGTTGCTGCGTACTAATATCTCTACAACCCTAGCGTCACCGAACCTTAAGTGTGTAGACCCTACGGGTTCCGGAGACACGCAGACATGACCAAGACGATTCTCCGGTCAATAACCAACAGCGGGATCTGGATACCCATGTTGGCTCCCACATGCTCCTCGATGATCTCATCGGATGAACCACGACGTCGAGGATTCAAGTAATCCCGTATACAATTCCCTTTGTCAATCGGTACGTTACTTGCCCGAGATTGGATCGTCGGTATCCCAATACCTCGTTCAATCTCGTTATCGGCAAGTCACTTTACTCATACTGTAATGCATGATCCCGTGACCAACCACTTGGTCACATTGAGCTCATTATGATGATGCATTACCGAGTGGGCCCAGAGATACCTCTCCGTCATACGGAGTGACAAATCCCAGTCTCTATCCGTGTCAACCCAACAGATGCTTTCGGGGATGCCTGTAGTATACCTTTATAGTCACCCAGTTACGTTGTGACGTTTGGCACACCCAAATCACTCCTACGGCATCCGGGAGTTACACGATCTCATGGTCTAAGGAAATGATACTTAATATTGGAAAAGCTTTAGCAAACGAACTACACGATCTTGTGCTAGGCTTAGGATTGGGTCTTGTCCATCACATCATTCTCATAATGATGTGATCTCGTTATCAATGACATCTAATGCCCATAGTCAGGAAACCATGACTATATGTTGATCAACGAGCTAGTCAACTAGAGGCTCACTAGGGACACGTTGTGGTCTATGTTTTCACACATGTATTACGATTTCCGGATAACACAATTATAGCATGAACAATAGACAATTATCATGAATAAGGAAATATAATAATAACCCTTTTATTATTGCCTCTAGGGCATATTTCCAACAACAACCACCTGGGTATGAAAACAAGAAAACACCCCACTATGTGTGTAAGCTTGATAAGGCTCTTTATGGCCTAAAACAGGCACCAAGAGCATGGTATTCAAGGCTAAGCTCTCAGCTAAGGTGCCTTGGATTTGTTGCATCTAAAGCTGACACATCACTCCTCATCTACAATAAGGCAACCACAGTCATATTTGTTTTGATATATGTTGATGATATTATAGTTGCCAGTTCTTCATCAAGTGCTACTAATGCTCTACTTCATGATTTAAGTTCAGAGTTTGCCTTGAAAGATCTTGGTGATCTACACTTCTTCCTGGGCATTGAGGTGAAGAAGATTCCAGATGGCATAGTAATGAATCAGGAGAAATATGCTACTGAGCTTCTGACTCGCATGAGGATGAAGGATTGTAAGCCTTCACCTACACCATTGTCCTCTTCAGAAAAATTGTCAGCCTTTGAAGGGGAGCCTCTAAAGGAAGAAGAGATCACAAGGTACAGGAGTGCTGTGGGTGCTTTACAGTACTTAACACTAACAAGACCAGATATATCATTTGCTGTTAACAAGGTTTGTCAGTATCTACATGCACCTACTACTGTACACTGGACAGCTGTTAAAAGAATTGTACGGTATATAAAATACATTGTAAGCCTAGGACTCCAGTTTAAACGTTCAAGCTCCACTCTTGTTAGTGCCTTCTCTGATGCTGACTGGACAGGATGCAGTGATGACAGGAGGTCAACTGGAGGATTTGCAATATTCTTTGGTCCTAACCTTATTTCTTGAAGTGCCAGGAAACAAGCTATAGTGTCAAGATCAAGTACAGAGGCTGAATATAAGTCACTATCCAATGCAACTGCTGAGATCATTTGGGTGGAATCATTACTTAATGAGTTGGGTGTTAAGCAACGCCGCATTTCATGTTTATGGTGTGATAATTTGGGAGCCACCTATCTCTCTGCTAACCCAGTGTTCCGTGGAAGAACTAAACACATTTAAGTTGATTTTCATTTTGTGAGAGAAAGGGTTGCAGAAAAGAAATTGGACATCAGATTTATTCCCTCCAAAGATCAGGTAGCAGATGGCTTCACCAAGGCATTGTCAATTAAACCATTTAAGGAGTTCAAGAGGAATCTTAATATAGGATAGTTGAGATTAAGGGAGGGTGTTAGAAATAGAGATAGAACTACCTATTGTAATCTCAACAAACTCTATCCTCTCTCTCTCTCCCGTAGCTTATCTCCTCCTCTCTTGTAACAACCGAATCGTGGATCGATCGGTATTGCCTTGTAAGCCACGACAGGGGCTGTTCCTGTCCCATATCAATATAAACCAACGCGGCTCCTCATCGAGGAGTAGGAACGCTTCCATCTAACATGCTTGATTACTTGTCCGTGTAGGACTGGTGTCACTACACCACGGTAGCTAAAAGAAGGTTGCAGGGATACGTCACAGATGTGCCGTATCGGTGCAGGATACTGCACCAGGACAGGGATACGCCCGGATACGCGTGGGATACACGTATCCCTTTGTATCACATATTTTCGAATTAAAATAATGCAAAAAAATCAGAATACGGCTGGGACACGCAGGGATACATCAGGGATACGTGAGGGCCTGGTAACACTCGGTCTGCAGCCCATCAGAAGGCCTACTCGATGGATAGATAAACCTAGTCACTGGACTCCTTCCTCTCGCCGTCATCTTGCAGTTGCCAAATCGCGAGACTAGTTTCAGCGCATCTCCAGACTCAGCGCCGTTGGCACCTCACATCTCAACTCGTCTCCAATCTTCCAAGTCTTCCCCATCCGGAATCTTTACTGGACGCAAGTAAGCTTCAATCCATTGCTTCAAGGTCTCTGTTTTCAAGCATGCTATGGATTAGGATCTAAGGGAGAACGAAGTGCATCTATTTATCTATTTTTCTCAATGTTAGGGAATGGCGTGTAGGTCGAACAATTGATCCTATGTTGCTCAATCTGGAACTGGGTATGGTAGTAACGCCGTCCATGATTCCAAGGAGAACCAGTATGCCAATCCCTGTACGATGATTACAAGGAACACAAGGACTGCATGAAGGAGTTGGGACATGAAAAGGCAGCCAACTTCTTTCGATCCCTGATCAGGTTACTTCATAAACGTCAATTTACTCATCCTCTAAAAAATTTGCGATGATGATCTTTTATGCATTTGTATATATACTTGCCGTATCCCCGTAAGTCTATTTTCAGAAAATGCCGTTTTCCCGTATCGCCGTATCCGTATCCCCGTACCATGTAACATATCATATGAGTTGTGTACGTGTGCAACGCCGGGCTACGTAGCTAGCTGTGCTAGCTTTGATCGATCAAGACGGATCGAGCCAGCCGGGCTAGGTAGCTAGCTGTTCTAGCTGGCGAAGGCGTTGGTGCATCTCGGCCACCAACAAGTCCGACTGCTGCGACGCCAGTGGTTGGCGGCCGTGGCGTTGGCATATGCGGCCGTGACTCTCAAGCTGAACGCGAGCACCGCGATCCGGCAACCTGCACGAGGCATACAACTGGTACTTGGCGGAGGGAAGTGCATGTGGCAGGGAGTTGATACCGGAACTGCACGCAGCAGCAGCCGTGCACCATGCGAAAGAGGAGGCAGAGGTAGTTGCCAGGACCGGATGACCAACAACAGCGACTGCCTCATTCCGGGCGAGTGGTGTCCGGCTGCTCGTGGCCAACAGCACACGCTCTCGTCGTCCTCGTTTGAGTGCCGTCCGCGTGGTGTATAGCTGCCGGTGCGCGCGGTCTACTACTTGTGTACTGTAGTTTTAAACGTGTGTTAGTTAGAAGATTTAGGAGTATGTGTCGGAGTACTTTGAACGTGATAAATTGTACTTATCATAGATATGATTATGCAAGTTGAGCAGATGTTTTCCGTCTTTTGTATGCACGGATCAGTTTAGCTAAGGGAAAATATTATTGAAGTGCATATATATGCAAAACATCAATGAACATATTTCGTAAAATCAGTGGTTACTTTTTTACTTAAATATCCTGGACAGACACATAGTGCACTAGGGGCAAAATGGTCTTTTCATCTCACACTTAACATTATTAGTGACTAAAGGAGACGGAAATGTTATTGAGGGAACAAAATAAACTTTGAGTGTCAAAAAGGGAAAAATATTTTATTTTGGGCCAAAAAGGAAAACCGATTTTAAAAAAGGGCCAAATAAGGAATTCACTCCTTAAACAACCGTGTTGGCTCGATTGCTGCTAGAAGCCTTCTTTGGTGCCTTCTCTGGTATGCCGCAGAAGACTCATTCCGGAGAAAACTGAGGTGAAGTGCATCTGCTTTCAGGCGCTCGATTTCACTGATGATCTAAGCCTGGGTTTCCACCATACGCGTGTTCTCTGTATTGATATTCTCCTGAATCTTGGCCATCTACTCGCAAAACTTAGTGACTTCTGCGTTGCGCTCTGTCATGCTCTCTGGGGTCACTGGATCAGTCAAGAGTGTGCCCAAAGTGGTCATCGGCTCTGCCAGCGCCTGAGACGGCGTTCTGCTTGAGTTGGCCAGGGTAGATGTCCCAGCCACAGTCCCACTTGTAGTAGGATTCTGACCCGGTGCAGTATCTGCCGGGTTACAGTTCTGGGATGGGTCTGTAGCCAAGCGCCCTCCTTCATCATACCGGGGTTGGCTCTGATTTCCTGCCATGTAGACCGCCACGTGGCGGGCGGCTCACAAATCTCTTGATCAACATCGTCATCAGAATAGCCCCCAGTCTCTCGTTGAAAAGTGAAAGAATCGACTCGGTATCGCAGACCAAGGACTCACCGTCAGAGTAGACAAGGGTATCACCCCCAATGCGGAATTGCATGAAAGGTTGATTCCATGGGTGAAGCCGACAAAACCGTGAGTCCGGCCAGGTCGTGCCTGGCCAGGTCTGGTGCGATGACCATACCACAGCCTCACGACCCAAGGCCACGTGATCCTCTGCATACGTCTTGCTATACTGGATCCTTCTAGTTCACGGTTCGGCAACAACTACCGTGACTTCTTAGCTCGGGGCATGTACATTACAATCACCTTTTTCAAATAAATCTCATATCCCCCTCTAGCAATATACTTTGATCCTACAATCACCTTTTTCATTTCTTTTTTCTCAACACAATAAATAATATTGTCACCCAACCTATCATCTCGGGCAAGTAACATACCAATGACAAAGGGAATAAACTTATGTTGTAATTATGGTATGACCGATAAAGATCTTTATAGAATATGTGGGAACCAATATGATCATCCAGGTTCCGCTATTGGTTATTGACCGGAGAGGTGTTTCGTTCATGTCTACATAGTTCCCAAACCCGTAAGGTCTGCATGCTTGATGTCCGATGACGATTTTATATTATATGAGTTATGTGATTTGCTGACCGAATGTTGTTCGGAGTCCCGAATGAAATCACGGACATGACGAGGAGTCTCTAAATGGTGGAGTGGTAAAGATTCATATATAGGACGATGAAATTCGGACACCGGAAGTGTTTTGGGGGTACAGGGTACATATTGGGTCACCGGAAGGGGTTCCGGGCATCCCCCCGACAACTACATGGGCCTAATGGGCCAAGAAGGGGACATACCAGCCCCTTGGGGGCTGGTGTGCCCCATGTAGGCCAAAAAAAGGGGGAAGGAAAGAGGGGAAGAGAGAAAGGTAGCAATTCGGCCTCCCCCTTCCTTCTTGATACGTCCATTTTGCATCATGCTTTTATATCGATATTTATTGCATTATGGGCTGTTATTACACATTATGTCGCAATACTTATGTCTATTCTCTTTTATTTTACAAGGTTTACATAAGGAGGGAGAATGCCGGCAGCTGGAATTCTGGGCTGGAAAAGGAGCAAATATTAGAGACCTATTATGCACAACTCCAAAAGTCCTGAAACTCCACGGAAGTTATTTTCAGAATATATAAAAAATGTTGAGCGGAAGAAGTACGTCAGAGGGGGGGCCCACCTAGACACGAGGGTGGGGACGCGCCCTACCCCCCAGGGCGCGCCCCCTGCCTCGTGGGCCCCCTGTTGGCTCTCCGGTGGCCATCTTCTGCTATATGAAGTCTTTCGTCCGAAGAAAACTCAGAAGCAACCTTTCGGGACGAGACTCTGCCGCCGCGAGGCGGAACCTTGGTGGAACCAATCTAGGGCTCCGGCAGAGCTGTTCTGCCGGGGACACTTCCCTCCGGGAGGGGGAAATCATCGCCATCGTCATCACCAACGCTCCTCTCATTGGGAGAGGGCAATCTCCATCAACATCTTCACCAGCACCATCTCCTCTCAAAACCCTAGTTCATCTCTTGTATCCAATTCTTGTCTCCAAGTCCGGGATTGGTACTAGTAGGTTGCTAGTAGTGTTAATTACTCCTTGTAGTTGATGCTTGTTGGTTTATTTGGTGGAAGATCATATGTTCAGATCCTTTATGCATATTAATACCCCTCTGATTATGAACATGAATATGCTTTATGAGTAGTTACGTTTGTTCCTGAGGACATGGGAGAAGTCTTGCTATTAGTAGTCATGTGAATTTGGTACTCGCTCGATAGTTTGATGAGATGTATGTTGTCTAGCCTCTAGTGGTGTTACGTGAACGTCGACTACATAACACTTCGCCATTATTTGGGCCTAGAGGAGGGCATTGGGGAGTAATAAGTAGATGATGGGTTGCTAGAGTGACAGAAGCTTAAACCCTAGTTTATGTGTTGCTTCGTAAGGGGCTGATTTGGATCCATATGTTTCATGCTATGGTTAGGTTTACCTTAATACTTTTGTTGTAGTTGCGGATGCTTGCAATAGATGTTAATAATAAGTGGGATGCTTGTTCAAGTAAGAACAGCACCCAAGCACCGGTCCACCCACATATCAAATTATCAAAGTACCGAACGCGAATCTTATGAACGTGATGAAAACTAGCTTGACGATATTCCCATGTGTCCTCGGGAGCGCTTTTCTCTATATAAGAGTTTGTCCAGGCTTGTCCTTTGCTAGGATTGGGCCACCTTGCTGCACTTTATTTACTTTTGTTACTTGTTGCTCGTTACAAATTGTCTTATCACAAAACTATCTGTTACCACTTATTTCTGTACTTGCAGAGAATACCTTGCTAAAAACCGCTTATCATTTCCTTCTGCTCCTCGTTGGGTTCGACACTCTTACTTATCGAAAGGACTACGATAGATCCCCTATACTTGTGGGTCATCAAGACTCTTTTCTGGCGCCGTTGCCGGGGAGTAAGGCGCCTTTGGTAGGTGGAATTTGGTAAGGAAAAATTTATATAGTGTGCTGAAATTTACTATCACTTGTTACTATGGAAAGTAATCCTCTGAGGGTCTTGTTCGGGGCATCTTCACCCCGACCAGTAGAGCAAAGAGTTGCTCCTCAACCTACTGAACCTACTGAAAATGAAAATGTTCCCTTTGAAGTTCCTTCGGGTATGCTAGAAAAACTGCTAGATAATCCTTTTGTGGGAGATGGAACAAAGCATCCCGATGAGCATCTAATCTATGTGGATGAAGTTTGTGGATTATTGAAGCTTGCAGGTATACCCGATGATGTTGTTAAAAAGAAGGTCTTCCCTTTATCTTTGGAGGGAGATGCATTGACATGGTATAGGCTATGTGATGATACGGGGTCATGGAACTACAAACGATTGAAATTGGAATTTCATCAGAAGTTTTATCCTATGCATCTTGTTCATTGTGATCGCAATTATATATATAATTTTTGGCCTCGCGAAGGAGAAAGCATCGCTCAATCTTGGGGGAGGCTTAAATCAATGTTATATTCATTCCCCAATCATGAGCTCCCAAGAGAAATAATTCTTCAAAGTTTTTATGCTCGGCTTTCTAATAACAATCACACCATGCTCGATACTTCTTGTGCTGGCTCTTTTATGATGAAGACTATTGAATTCAAATGGAATTTATTGGATAGAATTAAACGCAACACTGAAGTTTGGGATCTCGACGAAGGTAAGGAGTCAGGTATGACACCTAAGTTTGATTGTGTTAAATCTTTTATGGATACCGATGTTTTTCGTAAATTTAGCACTAAATATGGACTTGACTCTGAGATATTAGCTTCTTTCTGTGAATCTTTTGCTACTTATGTTGATATCCCCAAGGAGAAGTGGTTTAAATATCATTCTCTCATAGAAGTAAAAGTAGCTGCACCTATTAAAGTTGAAGAAAAGACTGTCACTTATAATGATCCTATTGTTCCTACTTCTTATGTTGAGAAACCACCTTTCCCAGTTAGAATAAAGGATCATGCTAAAGCTTCAAATGTGGTTCGTAAAAGCAATATTAGAAGTTCTACACCCCCTGAGCAAGTTAAAGTTGAACCCAATATTGCTATTGTTAAAGATCGCTTGGCTGATAATATCGATGGGCATGTTATTTATTTCTGTGGTGAAACTGCTAGAATTGCCAAACCTTGTGCTAAAGATAAACATAGACCTGTGGTAGGTGTGCCTGTTATTTCTGTTAAAAAAGGATATCATTTTTATCATGGCTTGTGTGATATGGGTGCTAGTGTTAGAGGGTGTTTGGATCACTAGTGACTAGAGACTAGAGACTAGTAGTAGTCACTTTTAGTCAGTAAACCTCCAAACACCCCTGACTACTGGGTGACTAAAACTAGTTTAGTCCCTAGTCACCCCACCCCCAACTAAAAGTGACTAGAGACTAGTAATAGTCACCTTTAGTCAGTAAACCTCCAAACACCCCTGACTTTTACTGACTAAAGTCCCCCTCTCTCTCCTCTAATTGGTGTTGCCTTCCAAACATTTAATATTAAAACATTTAATGCTGACTAGTAGTAGTCACCTTCCAAACAGGGCCTGACTAAAAACTTCTAGTCTGACTACTACTAGTCACATGACTAGAGAGTATCCAAACACCCTCTTAGTGCAATACCCTTTGACTTATACAAAGAAATTATGCATGAAATTGCACCTGCTGAGTTAGAAGATATTGATGTCACAATTAAGCTTGCCAATAGAGATACTATTTCACCAACGGGAATTGTTAGAGATGTTGAAGTCTTGTGTGGGAAAACTAAATATCCTGTTGATTTTCTTGTCCTTGGTTCCCCACAAGATAGCTTTTGTCCCATTATTTTTGGTAGACCCTTCTTGAACACTGTTAATGCTAGGATAGACTGCGAAAAGAATGTTGTTACTATTGGTTTGGGTGATATGTCCCATGAGTTTAATTTCTCTAAATTTAGTAGACAACACCGTGAAGAAGAATTTCCTAGTAAGGATGAAATTATTGGTCTTGCTTCTATTGCCGTACCTCCTAGTGATCCTTTACAACAATATTTGCTAGACCATGAGAATGATATGTTTACTAATGAAAGAAGGGAAATAGATGAAGTATTCTTTAAACAGCAACCTATTCTGAAACACAATTTGCCTGTTGAAATCCTAGGGGATCCTCCTCCACCCAATGGTGATCCCGTGTTCGAGCTTAAACCGTTGCCTGATACTCTTAAATATGCTTATCTTGATGAAAAGAAGATATATCATGTTATTATTAGTGCTAACCTTTCAGAGCATGAAGAAGAGAGATTATTGAAAACTCTGAAGAAGCACCGTGCTGCTATTGGATATACTCTTGATGATCTTAAGGGCATTAGTCCCACTCTATGTCAACATAAAATAAATTTGGAGGAAGATGCCAAACCAGTTGTTGACCATCAACGAAGGCTGAATCCTAAGATGAAAGAAGTGGTAAGAAAGGAAATACTAAAACTCCTTGAGTCAGGTATAATTTATCCCGTTGTCGATAGTCACTGGGTAAGTCCTGTCCATTGTGTCCCTGAGAAAGGAGGTATTACTGTTGTTCCTAATGGTAAAGATGAATTGATTCCCCAAAGAATTATTACAGGGTATAGGATGGTAATTGATTTCCGCAAATTTAACAAGGCCACTAAGAAAGATCATTACCCCTTACCTTTTATTGATCAAATGCTAGAAAGATTATCTAAACATACACATTTTTGCTTTCTAGATGGTTATTCTGGTTTCTCTCAAATACCTGTGTCAGCCAATGATCAATCAAAGACCACTTTTACATGCCCTTTTGGTACTTTTCCTTATAGACGTGTGCCTTTTGGTTTATGTAATGCACCTGCTACCTTTCAAAGATGCATGATGGCTATATTCTCCGACTTCTGTGAAAAGATTTGTGAGGTTTCCATGGATGACTTTTCCGTCTATGGATCCTCTTTTGATGATTGCTTGAGCAACCTTGATCAAGTTTTGCAGAGATGTGAAGAAACTAATCTTGTCTTGAATTGGGAAAAATGCCACTTTATGGTTAATGAAGGTATTGTCTTGGGGCATAAAGTCTCTGAAAGAGGTATTGAAGTTGATAAAGCCAAGGTTGACGATATTGAAAAGATGTCATGTCCCAAGGACATCACATGTATAAGAAGTTTCCTTGGTCACGCCGGATTTTATCAGAGGTTCATTAAGGACTTCTCAAAAAAAATCGGCCTGTGACTAATTTATTACAAAAAGATATACCATTTGTCTTTGATGATGATTGTGTAGAAGCATTTGAAATACTTAAGAAAGTATTGATCTCTGAACCTATTATTCAGCCACCTGATTGGAACTTACCTTTTGAAATTATGTGTGATTCTAGTGATTATGCTATAGGTGTTGTTCTAGGGAAAAGAGTTGATAAGAAATTAAATGTTATTCAATATGCTAGCAAAACTCTAGACAATGCTCAGAGAAATTATGCTACTACTGAAAAAGAATTCTTAGCAGTTGTATTTGCTTGTGATAAGTTCACACCTTATATTGTTGATTCTAAAGTAACTATTCACACTGATCATGCTGCTATTAAATATCTTATGGAAAAGAAAGATGCTAAACCTAGACTTATTAGATGGGTTCTCTTGCTACAAGAATTTGATTTGCATATTGTTGATAGAAAGGGAGCTGAGAACCCCGTTGCAGACAACTTGTCTAGGTTAGAAAATGTTCTTGATGACCCACTACCTATTGAAGATAGCTTTCCAGATGAGCAATTAAATGTCATAAATGCTTCTCGTTCAACTCCGTGGTATGCTAATTATATTCTTGCTAAATTTATACCACCTAGTTTCACATACCAACAAAAGAAAAAGTTCTTCTATGATTTGAGGCATTACTTTTGGGATGACCCACATCTTTATAAAGAAGGAGTAGATGGTGTTATTAGACGTTGTGTACCTGAGCATTAACAGGAACAGATCCTACGCAAGTGTCACTCCGAAGCTTATGGAGGACACCGCGCTGGAGATAGAACTGCACATAAGGTATTGCAATCCAGTTTTTATTGGCCTACTCTCTTCAAGGATGCCTGTAAGTTTGTCTTATCTTATGATGAATGTCAAAGAATTGGTAATATTAGTAGACGTAAGGAAATGCCTATGAACTATTCACTTGTTATTGAACCTTTTGATGTTTAGGGCTTTGATTATATGGGACCCTTTCCTGCCTCTAATGGTTACACACATTTTTTAGTTGCTCTTGA
Organism: Aegilops umbellulata; assembly: GCA_032464435.1. Classification (NCBI taxonomy): domain Eukaryota; kingdom Viridiplantae; phylum Streptophyta; class Magnoliopsida; order Poales; family Poaceae; genus Aegilops; species Aegilops umbellulata. The sequence goes on from CP136054.1 coordinate 70,391,138, forward strand.
TTACGTTACTAAGTGGGTAGAAGTTATTCCAACTAGTAGTGCTGATCATAACACTTCTATTAAGATGCTTAAAGAAGTTATTTTTCCGAGGTTTGGAGTCCCCGGATATTTAATGACTGATGGTGGTTCACATTTTATTCATGGTGCTTTCCGTAAAATGCTTGATAAATATGATGTTAATCATAGAATTGCATCTCCTTATCACCCACAGTCTAGTGGTCAAGTAGAGTTGAGCAACAGAGAGCTCAAATTAATTTTGCAAAAGACTGTCAATAGGTCTAGAAAGAATTGGTCTAAGAAACCTAAAGATGCATTATGGGCCTATAGAACTGCATATAAAAATCCTATGGGTATGTCTCCGTATAAAATGCTTTATGGAAAAGCATGTCACTTACCTCTTGAACTATAACATAAGGCTTATTGGGCCATTAAAGAGATCAACTATGATTTCAAACTTGCTGGTGAGAAGAGGTTATTTGATATTAGCTCACTTGATGAATGGAGAACCCAAGCTTATGAAAATGCCAAGTTGTTTAAAGAAAAAGTTAAAAGATGGCATGACAAAAGGATACAAAAGCGTGAGTTTAATGTAGGTGATTATTTATTGCTATACAATTCTCGTTTAAGATTTTTTGCAGGAAAACTTCTCTCTAAATGGGAAGGTCCCTACGTTATCGAGGAGGTCTATCGTTCTGGTGCCATAAAAATCAACAACTTCGAAGGCACAAATCCGAAGGTGGTGAACGGTCAAAGAATCAAACATTATATCTCAGGTAATCATATAAATGTTGAAACCAATGTTATTGAAACCGTAACCCCGGAGGAATAGATAAGGGACACTTTTCGGGACATTTCAGACTCCAAAAAGGAATAGGTATGTGGTACGGTAAGTAAACCGACTCCAAAACAATTTTTATGGCAATATTTCTCCGTTTTGGATTATTTAGAAAAATAGAAAAATAAGAAGCAGTCCGGGAAGGACACGAGGGCGGAGGGCGCGCCCTACCCTATTGGGCGCGCCCCCTACCTCGTGGCACCTCGTGTGCTCTCCGGACTCCGTTTTCTTGCACGATACGTATTTTGGCCAGTAAAATTCATTATATAATCTCCCGAAGGTTTTGACTCCTGTATCACGCAAATATTCTCTGTTCTTGTTTCGAGCTGTTGCTGCTGCAGATTAGAGCAAGATGTCTTCTCAAGAGTCAGTCGGGGAGATCCGGGTGTCTCATCCGGCATCGGAACCAAGGACAAACAGCGATGCTGACCACTTTGGGCCAGCAACGGAGGAAGAGATGGAAGCTGATCTGATGAGGATAGATGCCATGGAGGACCAAGAAGTCACTTCTCGCTTCCGAGCTGGGTTCACGATGGGAGAACTAGAGAGCTCAGCCATTCCAAACTCGGTTATCCCTTTCAATGTTAAATTTCTTTCTTATGAAAGTATGAATAAGAGTGTCACTTGTTCTCCCGCAGCTATGCAACACCCTTGGGTGCAAGGAGCTTTAGCTGTTACAGGAAAGCTTCGTAAGGAGATAATGGATCTCAAGAAGCAACTCAATAAGCTCGAGGAAGAGAACCGTATCCTGAGGGGCATTATCGCCAAGAATATCACTTCACCAACCCCAAAGAAGGAGATATAATCACATGGGTATGGGCACTCCCCTTGGCAACTGCCAAGCTTGGGGGAGGTTCCCCGGTATCGTATCACAACCACACTCCTATCTTTACCGTTTTTCTTAGTTCGATCCTATTAGTAGTATCTAGATCTAGTAGATAAAGTTTATGGCATGATCTAGTCTTGAGTTTTTGCTTTATGATCCCTCTATGTAATCGAGTCCGTGAGCTATATAATAAAGATTAGTGTTGAGTCAAGGGCTTGATTATTTTGCCATGATCTTGAGTGAATAAAAAGAAAAGAATAAAGAGAAATAAAGAGTTCATATTGATCTTATTGAGAGTAATGACTTCACATAGAAAGAGTATGATGATTAAAAGTTGTTGGGAGTTGGCAAACATAGCTTTGGTCATCGTTGCAATTAATAGGAAGTAATAAAGAAAGAGAGGTCTCACATATAAATATATTATCATGGATATCTTTTATGATTGGGAGCACTCATTAAAATATGACATGCTAAAAGAGTTGATGTTGGACAAGGAAGACAACGTAATGGGTTGTGTTTTCTTATATCTGAAATAAAGTATATTGTCATGGATCATCCAACATGTTGAGCTTGCCTTTCCCCCTCATGCTAGACAAATTCTCAGCACCAAGTAGAGATACTACTTGTGCTTCCAAAACCCTTAAACCAGTTTTGCCATGAGAGTCCACCATATCTACCTATGGATTGAGTAAGATCCTTCAAGTAAGTTGTCATCGGTGCAAGCAATAAAAATTGCTCTCTAAATATGTATGATTGATTGTTGTGGGAAATAAGCTTTATACGATCTTGTGATGTGGAAGAAATAAAAGCGACGGACTGCATAACAAAGGTTCATATCACAAGGGGCAATATAAAGTGACGTTCTTTCGCATTAAGATTTTGTGCATCCAACCCCGAAAGCGCATGGCAACCTCTGCTTCCCTCTGCGAAGGGCGTATCTATTACTATTATCTTCTACCTTATACAAGAGTCATGGTGATCTTCACCTTTCCTTTTTACATTTTATACTTTGGCAAGCACAGTGTGTTGGAAAGATCCTGATAGATATGGGAGCATGAGTTATTATTGTTGACATTACCCTTGAGGTAAAAGGTTGGGAGGCGAAACTATAAGCCCCTATCTTTCTCTGTGCTCGATTAAAACTCCATAACCACAAGTATTGCGTGAGTGTTAGCAATTATGAAAGACTAAATGATAGTTGAGTATGTGGACTTGCTAGAGAGCTCTGACATACTCTTTCTGATGCTGCGATAAATTGCAATTGCTTCAATGACTGAGATTATAGTTTGTTAGTTCTCAATAAGGTTTCTGATTCATACTTTGCATTGTGAATAGACCATCACTTGAGCATAAGAAATCATATGACAATATCCATATATGTTGCTGTTATGAGAACAATCATGATGCCCTCATGTCCGTATTTTAGTTTATCGACACCTCTACCTCTAAACATGTGGACATATTTATTGTTATCGGCTTCCACTTGAGGACAAGCGAGGTCTGAGCTTGGGGAAGTTGATACGTCCATTTTGCATCATGCTTTTATATCGATATTTATTGCATTATGGGCTGTTATTACACATTATGTCGCAATAATTATGCCTATTCTCTCTTATTTTACAAGGTTTACATAAGGAGGGAGAATACTGGCAGCTGGAATTCTGGGCTGGAAAAGGAGCAAATATTAGAGACCTATTCTGCACAACTCCAAAAGTCCTGAAACTCCACGGAAGTTATTTTCAGAATATATAAAAAATATTGAGCGGAGGAAGTACGTCAGAGGGGCCCCACCTGGCCACGAGGGTGGGGGGCGCGCCCTACCCCCAGGGCGCGCCCCCTGCCTCGTGGGCCCCCTGTTGGCTCTCCGGTGGCCATCTTCTGCTATATGAAGTCTTTTTTCCGAAGAAAAATCAAAAGCAACCTTTCGGGACGAGACTCCGCCGCCACGAGGCGGAACCAATCTAGGGCTCCGGCAGAGCTGTTCTGCCGGGGACACTTCCCTCCGGGAGGGGGAAATCATCGCCATCGTCGTCACCAACGCTCCTCTCATCGGGAGAGGGCAATCTCCATCAACATCTTCACCAGCACCATCTCCTCTCAAAACCCTAGTTCATCTCTTGTATCCAATTCTTGTCTCCAAGTCCGGGATTGGTACTAGTAGGTTGCTAGTGTTAATTACTCCTTGTAGTTGATGCTAGTTGGTTTATTTGGTGGAAGATCATATGTTCAGATCCTTTATGTATATTAATACCCCTCTGATTATGAACATGAATATGCTTTGTGAGTAGTTACGTTTGTTCCTAAGGACATGGGAAAAGTCTTGCTATTAGTAGCCATGTGAATTTGGTATTCGTTTGATATTTTGATGAGATGTATGTTGTCTAGCCTCTAGTGGTGTTACGTGAACGTCGACTACATAACACTTCACCATTACTTGGGCCTAGAGTAGGGCATTGGGGAGTAATAAGTAGATGATGGGTTGCTAGAGTGACAGAAGCTTAAACCCTAGTTTATGTGTTGCTCCGTAAGGGGCTGATTTGGATCCATATGTTTCATGTTATGGTTAGGTTTACCTTAATACTTTTGTTGTAGTTGCGGATGCTTGCAATAGAGGTTAATCATAAGTGGGATGCTTGTTCAAGTAAGAACATCACCCAAGCACTGGTCCACCCACATATCAAATTATCAAAGTGCCGAACGCGAATCATATGAACGTGATGAAAACTAGCTTGACGATATTCCCGTGTGTCCTCGGGAGCGCTTTTCTCTATATAAGAGTTTTTCCAGGCTTGTCCTTTGCTACAAAAAGGATTGGGCCACCTTGCTGCACTTTATTTACTTTTGTTACTTGTTGCTCGTTACAAATTATCTTATCACAAAACTATCTGTTACAACTTATTTCAGTATTTGCAGAGAATACCTTGCTGAAAACCGCTTATCATTTCCTTCTGCTCCTCGTTGGGTTCGACACTCTTACTTATCGAAAGGACTACGATAGATCCCCTATACTTGTGGGTCATCACTTCTCTCCTCCCTCCTCCTTCCTTTCCCCTCCGGATGAATATGGAAAAGGGGGAGGCCGAATTGGGAGGCGCCCAAGCAGGATTCCTCCTACTTGGGGCGCCCCCTTGGCTGCCTCTCCTCCCCTCCAACCTATATATAATATATATGAGGGGGCACTGCTAGACCACATATCAATAGTTGTTAGCCGTGTGCAGCGCCCCCCTCCACAGTATGTGCCTCCGGTCATACTCACGTAGTGCTTAGGCGAAGCCCTGCGCGGATCACTTCACCATCACCGTCACCACGCTGTCATGCTGACGAAACTCTCCCTCGACACTTTGCTAGATCAAGAGTTCGAGGGACGTCATCGAGCTGTGAACGTGTGCAGAACTCGGAGGTGTCATACGTTCGGTGCTTGATCGGTCGGAACGAGAAGAAGTTCGACTACATCAACCGCGTTGTCAAACGCTTCCGCTTTCGGTATACGAGGGTACGTGGACACACTCTCCCCCTCTCCTTGCTATGCATCTCCTAGATAGATCTTGCGTGAGCGTAGGAATTTTTTTGAAATTGCATGCTACGTTCCCCAACAGTGGTACGAGAGCCAGGTTTATGCATAGATGATATGCACGAGTAGGACACAAGGAGTTGTGGGTGGTGATCGTCATATTGCTTACCACCAATGTCTTATTTTGATTCGGCGGTATTGTTGGATGAAGCGTCCCGGACCAACCTTACATGACCACGTTCATGAGACTGGTTCCACCGACAGACATGCAACTAGTTTTGCATAAAGGTGGCTGACGGGTGTGTGTTTCTCCAACTTTAGTTGAATCGAATTTGACTGCGGACGGTCCTTGTTGAAGGTTATAACAGCAAACTTGATAAATCACCATTGTGGTTTTGATGTGTAGGTAAGAATGATTCTTGCTAGAAGCTCGTAGCAGCCACATAAAACTTGCAACAACAAAGTAGACAGCGTCTAACTTGTTTTTGCAGGGCATGTTGTGATGTGATATGGTCAAGACATGATGTGATATACGTTATTGTATGAGATGATCATGTTTTGTAAAAGTTATCGGCAACTTGTAGGAGCCTTATGGTTGTCGCTTTATTGTATGAAATGCAAACGCCATGTAATTGCTCTACTTTATCACTATGCGTTAACGTTAGTTGTATAAGCAATAGTTGGCAAGACGACCACGACGCTACGATGGAGATCAAGGTGTCAAGCCGGTGACGATGGAGATCATGACGGTGCTTTGGAGATGGAGATCAAAGGCACAAGATGATGATGGCCATATCATGTCACATATTTAGATTGCATGTGATGTTTATCTTTTATGCATCTTATTTTGCTTAGTACGGCGGTAGCATTATAAGATGATTCCTTACTAAAATTTCAAGATATAAGTGTTCTCCATGAGTATGCTCCGTTGTGACAGTTCATCATGCTGAGACACCACGCGATGATCGGGTGTGATAAGCTCTACGTTCACATACAACGGGTGCAAGATAGTTTTGCACATGCGAAATACTCGAGTTAAACTTGACGAGCCTAGCATGTACAGACAGGGCCTGGGAACACTGGAGACCGAAAGGTCGAATGTGAATCATATAGTAGATATGATCAACATAGAGATGTTCACCATTGAAGACTACTCCATCTCACGTGATGATCGGACATGGTTTAGTTGATTTGGATAACGTATCATTTAGATGACTTGAGGGATGTCTATCTAAGTGGGAGTTATTAAGTAATTTGATTAACTGAACTCAATTTATCATGAACTTATTCATGATAGTATTTGCATATCTATGTTGTAGATCAATACCTCGCATATAGCTCCCCTGTTTTATTATTGATATGTTCCAAGAGAAAAACTAAGTTGAAAGATGATAGTAGCAATAATACGGACTAGGTCCATGATCTGAGGATTATCCTCATTGCTGCACAGAAGAATTATGTCCTGATGCACCGCTAGGTGACAGGCCTATTGCAGGAGCAGATGCGGACGTTATGAACGTTTGACAAGCTCGGTATGATGACTACTTGATAGTTTAGTGCACCATGCTTTACGGCTTAGAACCGGGACTTAAAATGTTTTGAACGCCATGGAGCATATGAGATATTCCAAGAGCTGAAAATGACATTTCAGACTCATGCTCGTGTTAAGAGGTATGACACCTCTCACAAGTACTTTGCCTACAAGATGGAAGAGAATAGCTCAGCCAGTGAGCATGTGCTCAGAATGTCTGGGTACTACGGTCGCTTGAATCAAGTGGGAGTTAATCTTCCAGATAATATGGTGATTGACAAAGTTCTCTAGTCACTGTCACCAAGTTACTAGAACTTCGTGATGAACTATAATATGCAAGGGATGACGAAAATGATTCCCAAGCTCTTCGTGATGCTGAAATTGGCGAAGGTAGAAATCAAGAAAGAACATCAAGTGTTGATGATTAAAAAGACCACTAGTTTCAATAAAAAGGGCAAGGGAAAGAAAGGGAACTTCAAGAAGAATGGCAAGCAAGTTGTCACTCTCAGGAAGAAGCCCAAAGCTGGACCCAAGCTTGAAACTGAGTGCTTCTACTGCAAAGGAAATGGTCGCTGGAAGCGGAAGTGCCCCAAATACTTGGAAGATAAGAAGGATGGCAAAGTGAACAAAGGTATATTTGATATACATGTTATTGATGTGTACTTTACTGGTGTTCATAGTAGCCCCTAGGTATTTGATACCGGTTCAGTTGCTAAGATTAGTAACTCGAAGGAGTTCAAAATGAACAGAGACTAGTTGAGGGTGAAGTGATGATGTGTGTTGGAAGAGGTTCCAAGCACTACTGGAATCAGCTAATTTGCCATCTGCCAGCTCTTTGCCGTCTGCTAGCTGACGGCAAAGCAGCTCTTTGCCATCAGCTACCAAAAAGCCGACGGCAAAGAACTGGCAGACGGCAAAGAAGCTCTTTGCCGTCCGCCAGATCTTTGCCGTCTGCTGGCAGATGGCAAAGAATCTTTGTCGTCCGCTGGCGGACGGCAAAGAGAGAGGTGGCCCCCACCCCCCGCCCGTTTGGGAAAAACTTAACGGGCCACCTCTTTGCCGTCCGCCAGCGGACGGCAAAGAGCCAAAGTGGCGGACGGCAAAGACAGGCGGACGGCAAAGAGGGCAGTATCTAACGGCCCGTGCCCCCCGCCCGCCTCTGTTCTCAACGCCCCATCCCGCCCCTCGCCCCACCACGCACCCCCGCCGCCGCCGCCCGCCACCCGCCGCCGACTCTTGCCCCCGCCGCCGCCCGCCGCGCGCCGCCGCCCCGGCCCCCACCGCCCCGTCGCCCCCCACCCGCCGCCCCGGTGCCCCAGCCCCCCGCCGCCCGGGCGCCCCAGCCCCCCGCCGCCCCGGCGCCCCGCCGCCCCGCGCCCCACCGCGCCGGGCCCGGCCCCCCGCCGCCCCAGGCCGCCCCACGCCCCGGCCAGCTCCTCCACCGCCCCGCCCCCTCCTCCACCGGCGCTGGTAAAGGTGAGCCCGGCCTCCTTTTTCTGTTTTTTTCTGTTTTTTTCTTTTTAGTTTTAGTTTAGATTTAGTGTTAGGTTTAGTTTTAGGTTTAGTTTTAGTTTAGATTTAGTTTTAGGTTTAGTTTTAGAGAAAAAGAGGAGAGGAGGAGAAGAAGAAGAGGAAGAAGAAGAAGAGGAGGAGGAGAAGAAAAAAGAAGAAGAGGAAAAAGAAGAAGAAAAAAGAGGAGAGGAGGAGCAGAAGAAGAGGAAAAAGGAAAGGAGGAAGAAGAAGAAGAAGAAGAAGAAGGAAAAAAAGGAAGAAAAGGAAGAAAAGGAAGAAGAAGAAAAGGAAAAAAAAAGGAAAAACCCCCGACACGGCACCCCGACCCGACACGGCACCCCGACCCGACACCGCACCCCGACCCCGACCCGGCACCCCGACCCCTAGACCCCGACCCCGACACCCCGACCCCGACCCCGACACCCCGACCCCGACCCCGACACCCCGACCCCGAGCCTGACCCGACACCCCGACCCCGACACGGACACGGCACCCCGACCCCAACCCGACACCCCGACCCCGAGACCCCTACACCGACACGACAACCCGACACCGACACCCTGACACCACACCCACCTTTACCCCGACACCGACACGGCACCCCGACCCCGACCCGGCACCCCGACCAGACACCCCGACCCCGAGACCCCGACCCCGAGACCCCGGGCCTGACCCGACACCCCGACCCCGACACTTACACGGCACCCCGACCCCGACCCGGCACCCCGACCCGACACCCCGACCCCGAGACCCTGACCCCGACCGCGAGTCGGACCCGACACCCCGACCCCGACACCGACACGGCACCCCGACCCCGACCCGGCACCCCGACCCAACACCCCGACCCCGAGACCCCGACCCCGACACGGCACCCCGACACCGACAGGGCACCCCGACCACCGACACCTCCCGAAAATTAAGGTGTTCTTTGGCCTTCCAGAGGCCGACGGGGTCATATATTTGTGAATTATTAGTTAGGTCATATATTTTTCGATTTTGTTATGAAAAACATCATATATAATTGTGTTGATCGTGTAGTTTTAAATGTGCAGTTGTTTCATCGCTGCGAGGTTTGGTGTTCGACGACCTCGCCGTGCGTTTGACGAGCTCTGCCCCTTCGTTCGTGGGTGAGCACAAATGACAAGTCCTCCTCCCCCATTAATTATTTGATCTATTCCGATGAAACTTGATAGCTAGCTATATATGTGTCTGGAATCATCAGTATGCGTAACCAATATGTGTCTCCCGTTCGAAAGCGTCATAGTTATAAATATGCATGCATTTGCATATTTATAACCTTGATTCTTTCGAATTGTCCAACGCTATCCATGGACAGCCCGAGTATGTGTAGATTGGGTTCGTTTTCCCATATGCTTTGCTCCGGATCCGACGCATAAATTTCGTCAGTGCCTCCCCTGTTGTTCTCCGGGTACACATCCTCTCTGTTTATTGCAGAGACGTGTATCAGGAGAACAGCGGGGAGGTGCTGCCGAAATTTTGCGTCGGATCCGGAGCATAGCATGGGAAAATGAACCCAATCTACACATACACGGGTGGGATTAGGATCTATCATTACCTATTAGAGTGTAGGTTGCATGGACGTAATAAAATTGACAAAGTAGATCAACTGATGAATATATACATGGTGAATTACATATATAATTGTTGTGTGTCCAGTAGCTCTGAAAGTCAAGATGAGTGACCGTGCTTGGATGTATACCGGTCACACTGGTCAGAACAAATGGAGCGCTGAATGGTTCACAAAAACTAAGGGGTTTGTGCAAGCCGCATTTGCAAATGGCCAAAAGAAAACCTGGTGCCCCTGTTTCCGGTGCGGCAATTGGGAAAAGAAGACAGAGGCTGAAATGGGCAAACACCTGCAGAAGAGTGGTTTTACGCCCGATTATACGGTGTGGACATTTCATGGTGAGTCTGCCCAACGTGACCGAGCTGAGGTGGATCGTCGTCGCGCTGACGAGCATGGTACCGGGATGGAAAACATGGTGCAAGGCTATGATGATGCTCGGGATTCGGACGAGGAGATGGAGGAATCTGCAAAGGCCTTCAATGAAATGTTGGAGTCTTCGAAACGTCCGCTACACGAGCACACTGAGCTTTGTCAGTTGGATGCCATCTCACAAGTAATGGCTCTGAAGGCTCAGTTCAACTTGGGCAGAGAATGCTATGACGCAATTATGACAGTATTTGGACGCTTTCTACCCAAAGGCCATGTAATGCCTGCAAACCTGTACCAGTCGGACAAAATCCTCCGTGCACTGAAGATGCCCTATGAGAAGATACATGCCTGTGAGAAAGGATGTGCCTTATTTAGGCTTGGCTATGCGGACTTGAACTATTGTCCCATTTGCAAGTCTTCCAGGTATATTGTGGTAGACAACGGTATGGGTGAGAAGACACAGACCAAAATCCCCGTTAGTGTTCTTCGGTATATGCCAATCATACCAAGACTTCAACGTCTTTTCATGGTCGAAGAGACGGCCAGACAGATGACATGGCACAAAACAGGCAAAAGAACCGAACTAGATGCAGATGGGAATCTGATGATGGTACACACATCGGATGGTGTTGCGTGGAAAAAGTTTGATGAATTACATGCTGACAAAGCGGCAGATCCGAGGCATCCTCGAGTCGGCATCAGCACGGATGGGTTCAGTGTGTTTGGTATGACGGCAGCCCAATACAGTTGTTGGCCCGTATTTGTCTTTCCACTCAATCTCCCCCCCGGACAGATTATGCAAAGAAAGAACATTTTCCTGACGTTGATAATTCCAGGACCCAACTATCCGGGCAAAAATATGAATGTGTACATGCAGCCGCTTAAGGACGAATTGCAAGAAGCCTGGGATAATGGGTTCAAGACATACGACGCCTTTAGCAAACGGAACTTCATAATGCGTGTCTGGTACATGTACTCGACGCATGACTTGCCGGCGTATGCGCTATTCGTTGGCTGGTGTGTGCATGGAAGGTTCCCGTGCCCCACATGCAAGGGAGCTCTTGAGTTTCGTTGGCTTCAGGCCGGTCGCAAGTTTTCTTGCTTTGACATGCATAGACAGTTCCTGGATCCTCGCCATAAGTTCAGGAAAGACAAGAAGAACTTCATCAGGGGTAAAGTTGTCAAAAACTCTGCACCACCTGCATTGACAGGCCAACAGACCCTGGATCAGTTAAACGCTCTCGAGCCAGATCCACAACGTTCAGGGTACTTCAAGGGGTATAATACTAAGCACGCGTGGACTCACAAAACATGCTTATGGGATCTGCCTTACTTCAAAGACCTCCTTTGCCCACACAACATCGACGTGATGCACACTGAGAAGAATATCGCTGAGGCACTTTTTGGTACATTGTTCGGCATAGATGGGAAGTCAAAGGATAATACTAAGGCTAGAGTCGATCTGGAGGCGCTATGTGATAGGCCGTTACAAAACATGAAAGAACCGAAAGGAAAGCAGAACTGGACAAAGCCAAAGGCATGGTTCAATCTTGGAAGGCCAGCTATGAGGGAAATTCTCTTGTGGGTGCAACAATGGTTGATGTTCCCCGATGGGTATGCAGCGAATCTAAAGAGGGGAGCGAATCTTGATAAACTGAAGATATTTGGTCTCAAGAGTCATGATTGGCACATATGGATTGAGCGGGTAATGCCGGTGATGTTGCGTGGCTTCATCCCTGAGGATGAATGGCTAGTACTGGCAGAACTCAGCTATTTCTTCCGTGTTCTTTGTGCGAAAGAACTATCGCCTGGCGTGCTAGAAGAAATGGAAGAGTTGGCGCCGGAGTTGATCTGCAAGTTAGAGAAGATCTTTCCACCGGGCTTCTTTAATCCAATGCAGCATTTGATTTTGCATCTCCCGACCGAGGCAAGATTGGGCGGGCCCGTGCAAAATCGTTGGTGCTACCCAACTGAGAGGATGCAGAAGACGCTTCGAGAAAAATGTAAAAATAAACGTAGAATTGAAGCATCGATGGCTGAGGCATTCATCACAGAGGAGGCGGCAAACTTCGTAACAGCGCACTACGAAGCCAAAAATCGTCATTTGCATAATCCGAAGCCTCGGTACAATGCTGACGAGCCTAAAAAAGGTGGATCCAACCTCAGCCTATTCAAAGGGAATCTCGCAGCAGCTAGTGTTTCACATCCAGTATCTTTGGATAACGAAGAATGGCGGAGCATTTCGTTGTATATCTTCAACAACCTGATAGAAGTGCGGCCGTACATCGAGTAAGTTCTCGGTACATTGTTTCGCAACTTCTATTTCCTTTGAACTACTCTTATTCCTGGATATGTCATACAGTCGATACGTCACCATATTCTCGTATGGAGCGGAGATCCAAAAGGATTCCGTCCAAGAGTATGAGCTTCTCGCAAAGCAAGGAGGTGGCTATCCCGGTTTCATCTCTTGGTTCAAACAAACGGTAACTTCTATTAGACAGTTTCATTTCATTCGCTAATTTGTGCATAGTGCAACAATCCTTTCATATTAAACTTGTAGGCTAATTCAGAGTCTATGGACGCCGAATTGAGACAAGTCGCTAATGGTTTTGACTATAAGGTTCGTTCATTTGACAAGTACGACATCAACGGGTATCGCTTTCGTACCTATGGCAAAGAGCTATCTATGGCCGACCGAAAGTCAACAAATTGTTGTGTATCTGCTATCGGCGAAGGAGGTACCGAGTATTATGGGAGAGTTGAAGCAATTTATGAACTTCTGTTCTATGGTGAAAATCCACCGAATGTCGTAGTCTTCAAATGTTATTGGTTTCAGCCGAAGGAGACTAGAAGGACTCATGAACATGTAGGGCTAGTTGAAATCAACCAAAGCACTCATTTAGATGTTCCAGATGTCTATATTATGGCTCAACAGGCGACCCAAGTATTCTATCTACCGTGGGCCTGCCAAACTAATCCAAATCTGAAAGGTTGGGATGTCGTTTATGAAGTGCCGCCACGTGCTAGACTTTCTCCCCCAAAGGAAGAAGATTATGAACCTCACATTAACCCAGACACATATGAAGGAGAATTCTTCCAAGAGACACGTCTTTCCAAAAAGCGTTTCAAGAACCGCTATTCTTCACCCCAAAACATTGAAGTAGACAGCGACAATGAATCCGACATCACCCCAGAGGAGGAACAAGAAGAGCCGGAACAAGAAGAGGTTACTGCTGCGGATGACCTGTCAATGCTTGACCGATTACGTCAAGGTGGCCTTGCACATGTTGATGCCAATGAACCCTATGAGCCCGTCATTGATTATAGTGATGATGATGATTATGCATTTATTGATGATACTGATCGAGATTATTAGTAGTGTCAGGTATTACATTTTTTTATGTTGTACTTGATGATGATACACTTAAGTGATACAAATATTATTATTCATGTCGGTCTTTTTTTATGTTGTACTAATTTCGTTTACTGTTTGTCATGGCAGGTGTTGAAAGATGGTGGGCACTGGTCGGGAGCGTGGTCTGAGGTCTTCCATTCCAGACGCACCTCTCCGCCGAGCGTTGCTGGACAGTATGGCCACACCGCCGGGCCCTTCTTCGTCGACCGCGGTGCCCAGCAGGGGACGAGGTAGGAAGAAAGGAGGTGGGGCACGTGGTCGTGGGAGAGGAAGTAGGGTGACTGCTACGGCGCCTTCCTCGCCGCCACCCCCAGCCGTTTCACCCGAGCACGTGACTGCTAGGGTGGACTCGTCAGAGGAGGAGGCTACACGGACTCCGGTCCACGAGCCTCCGGTCCACGGGTCTTGGGCCCACGAGCCTCGGGTCGACTGGCCTTCGGCCCCCGAGAGTTCGGCCCACGTGACCCCGGAGGAGCACACGTCCGGATGGGGTACCTGGCCGGATCAGCCCGAGGAGCCGAGTGGCCATGCTGATGATGGCGGGGAGCCGACTGATCTTGAGGAGGAGGGGGGCACCGTCTACCAGCGTGGTGCTACACGGCTCCCGTCCGTGCCGGTGACCCGTGAGCAGAGGTGGTTGATTTTCCCTGATGGGGAGAGGTACGTAAGTGCATTTAATATTTTTGTACCTTGTGCATTCACGTTTTTTCAAATAACTAATGCGTTGGCCTTGTCATGCTGCAGGGGTTGGGACCACCATCATAGTGTCCGCCGGCCCAACTCCGTCCTTGGAGTTCTTTGCCGGCAAAACTTCCCGGGGTTTGTCACGTTGCCTGGTGAGGGTCGGCTTCCAGAGCTTGGATTGAGCTGGGAGCACTACGTGGCTACCCCGGCCCCGCCGGATGAGATTATCGATGGTGTCGTGTGCGACACGAGGGCAGACATGGTGATCAGAAAGTTCTGGGTAATTTCTCCTTTACACATTTAAAAATCTTCAACTAGCTAGTTATTAATTGTACTAATCAATATTGTCTCATTTGATCGCAGACATTCTACAGGTGTGAGGAGGGATACGAGGAGGACGCAGCACATGTTATCGAGAACGTCTGCAAGCGCCTACTCCAGAACTTACGGCACGAGGCTCGGGTGCAGGCTGTTCGAGACTACTACGCCTTGCGTGGTATCAAGAAGACCAAGCCGGCGTGCCGCGATAAGTTTCTGAGTAAGGAGCAGTACATGAAGGTAATTCTTAAGGCCTTCTCTACTTAAGTTCCTTCATTTAGTAATTGTTAGCGGTAGCGCTCAAGTTTCTATTTGCTAACTTAGGCGCCTCCGAGATGGTGTGCGGATCGGATGGATTGTTGGGAGGTGTTGGTCGATGAGTGGTGCTCACAACGATGGCTAGCCCTCCACAAGGAGGCCAAGGACAAACGTGCCCAAATGGAAGGTGTGCCACACCATCAAGGCAGCTCCAACTTATATCAGTTCGGGCGCAACTGGGTATGTGGTTTGCTTCATGATTCATGCAATTCATTCATCATGCTAGCTTGAGCCCTTTAATTACTAATTTTCATTGTTTCTCTCTTTCAGGCACGCTACAATAAGGCGGATAAGGTGCCAGAGGTGTACGACCTGTATGCCATGGCCCACACTGCCTCTTTCAAGAAAGTCAAGGCTTTCTCTCAGTCTGACCTCGATGATGCAAACAACTTCACCAACATCTCCTCCCACAACAAGCTCGTGAGATATAGAGATGAGGGGAAGGCGAGGAAAGGGGAGGACTTTAACCCGAGCCAGGGTCCCATTGATCCAGAGCTGTTGATGATATCTGGTGGCGGGAGGTCCCATGGCTCCATAGCCATTGGAGATGGACTTATCCGTTGTCCTAGCACTCTCCCGGAGATCAAGGCGCGTCAGTCGAGCTCCGCTCCTGAGATAAGGCCTCGTGAACGGCCAGTGCAACTCGCCATCAAGGTTAGTGATACCTACTCAGTTATGTTTCTCCATTACATTGTGTGCGCTTCCATCAATGATTACAAATTGTCATGTGAGTGGTGTTGCAGGCTGCTATACAGAGTGAGAGAGATAGAACAGAGAAACTTCTGGCGGAGGCGGCGGAGAGGCAGCGGGAGTTGGAGGAGAGGACGGCAAAGATGATGGAGGAGGAGAGGGCACGGAATGACATGCAGGCAAGGGCCATGTACGAGCTCCTTGTGGTAAGTTTCTTCTGCAGATTAGCCAAAACATTCATGTAGTGTTTGTCTCATTACTAACTAGTATGACTGAGTCGTCAAAACCAAATGTGCAGTCTGTGTGCGAGAAGGCAGGTCAGACCGCTCCGCCGATGCCAGTGATTGCTCCTGGGACCACGGTGAGTTTTATTTGAAAGGACATTACTTGCTAGTCTTAACATTTGAGTGTCATCATGCTAACAAGACATTGGAAATGATCTTTGGTGCAGCGTAACTCCAGACAAGCATCGCACGATCCTTCTCCAGCTACCGACACGAGCCACCACGCTCCTACACCTCCTGGATCTTGGTAAGTTTATCTAGTGTTTTGCTTAACACATGCATAAAGACCTAGACTTAGCTTTATTTCCTCCAATGCTTACCATAATGACCTAGACTTAGCTTCTTCTCCTCCAAAATGACTTAATAAGCTTACTGACCTCCAAAACCATCCATATTACCTAAGTTAGCTCTAAAACGATCTGTACTTAGCTTACTTATGTCAAAAATTGCATAATTAGCTTAGTTAGCTCATAGACGATCCATTTTACCTAAGTTAGCTCTAAAATGACCCATTTCAACTAGGTTAACTCCAAAATGACCAATCTTACCTAAGTTATCTCATAAACGATCCATTTCAACTAATTTAGCTCATAAACGATCCATTTCACCTAGGTTACCTAAAAAACGATCCATTTCACCTAAATTAGCTCTTAAATGATCCATTTCACCCAAGTTAGCTCAAAAAGATCCATTTCAACTAAATTAGCTCATAAATGATCCATTTCACCTAAGTTAGCTCAAAAACGATCCATTTCAACTAAATTAGCTCAAAAATGATCCATTTCAACAAAGTTAGCTCAAAAACGATCCATTTCAACTAAGTTAGCTCAAAAACGATCCATTTCAACTAAGTTAGCTCAAAAACGATCCATTTGACCTAAGTGAGCTAAAAAACGATCCATTTCACCTTAGTTGCCTCAAAAACGATCCATTTCACCTAAGTGAGCTAAAAAAGATCCATTTCTAACTTTCTTATTTTGCCATTTTGCAGATTTCATTATGTGCTGGATGGAGTGCTTGTTCTACTCTTCTTGTTCTTGTCTTCTCATTCTAGTCACCTTAGCTATGGAGTGCTTGTTTATGTATGGATGGAACTTCTTTATGTATGAAATGATGGATGGAACTTGTTTATGTATGAAATGATGGATGGAACTTGCTTATGTAATATGTACGGATGGAACTTGCTTATGGACTTGCTTATGAATGCCTGTGAAATACATGAACTTGCTTATGAATGCCTGTGAAATATATCTATATGTCATATATATTTTCTGTGCAAATTGTGGGATTTAATAAAAAACAGAAAAAAAACCCAATATGCAGCCTCTTTGCCGTCCGCTGCTGACGGCAAAGAGCTCTTTGCCGTCGGTGGCAGACGGCAAAGAGCTCTTTGCCGTCAGCAGCGGACGGCAAAGAGGCCACGTGGCAGGCAGCTGTGCTTCCTGGGAGGCTGACCCATTTGGCCAGTTTGCCATCAGTGGCAGACGGCAAAGACTTTGCCATCAGTGGCGGACGGCAAAGACTTTGCCATCAGTGGCGGACGGCAAAGACTTTGCCATCAGTGGCGGACGGCAAAGACTTTGCCATCAGTGGCGGACGGCAAAGACTTTGCCATCAGCGGCAGACGGCAAAGAACTGCCGTTAGCCACTTAACGGACTGACAGCGCAATTATTGCCGTCCGCTCTCTTTGCCGTCAGCCCTGCTCTCTTTGCCGTCTGCGGCGGACGGCAAAGACTTTGCCATCAGTGGCGGACGGCAAAGTAGCTGTTTACCGTAGCCAACGTTGCCGGAGCCTTTTGCCGTCCGCAGCTGACGGCAAAGGCCTTTGCCGTCCGCTGTTCATGCCTTTGCCGTCCGCCATGGCAGACGGCAAAGTAGCTGATTCCTGTAGTGAAGGTTGATAAGATCACCATCGCATACTCCCTCTACCTTCGGGATTAGTGTCGAACCTAAAATAAATGTTATTTGGTGTTTGCGTTAAGCATGAATATGATTAGATCATGTTTATTGCAATACGTTATTCATTTAAGTCAGAGAATAATTGTTGTTCTATTTACATGAATAAAACCTTCTGTGGTCATACACCCAAGGTGAATGGTTTACTGAATCTCAATCGTAGTGATACACATATTCACAATATTGATGCCAAAAGATGCAAAGTTGATAATGATAGTGCAACATATTTGTGGCACTGCTATTTAGGTCATATTGGTGTAAAGCGCATGAAGAAACTCCATGCAGATGGGCTTTTGGAATCATTTGATACTTGCGAACCATGCCTCATGGGCAAGATGACTAAAACTCCATTCTCCGGAACAACGGAGCGAGCTAATGACTTATGGGAAATAATACATACTGATGTATGCGGTCCCGAGTGTTGAAGCTCACGGTGGGTATCGTTATTTTCTGACCTTCACAGATGATTTGAGCAGATATGGGTATATCTACTTATTGAAACACAAGTCTGAAACATTTGAAAAGTTCAAAGAATTTATAGTGAAGTAGAGAATCATCATAACAAGAAAATAAAGTTTCTATGATCTGATCGCGGAAGCAAATATTTGAGTTACGAGTTTGGCCTATTTTGAGACGCTTAATATGACTTTCACAAAGAACACACCTGACAAGATTTTGAAGGAATTCAAAATGGATCAGTCAAAGAAGGAATTCTAGCATGTATTGTAAGGTGTGAAGTTGAGTAAGACTCAAAACCCGACCATGGCAGAAGATAGAGAGAGAATGAAAGTCATTCCCTATGCCTCAGACGTAGATTCTAAAAAGTATGACATGTTGTGTGCCAGACCTATTGTATACCTTGTCGTGAGTTTGGCAAGGGGGTACAATAGTGATCTAGGAGTAGATCACTGGACAGCGGTCAATTTATCCTTAGGTACCTAAAGAGGACTAAGGAAATGTTTCTCGGTTATGGAGGTGACAAAGAGTTTTTCGTAAAGGGTTACATCGATGTAATCTTTTACACCGATCCAGATGACTCTGAGTCTCAATCCGGATACGTATTGAAAGTGGGAGTAATTAGCTAGAGTAGTTCCATGCAGAGCATTGTAGATATTGCAAAATACATACGGATCTGAATGTGACAGGCCCGTTGACTAAACTTCTCTCACAAGCAAAACATGATTACATCTTAGTACTCTTTGGGTGTTAATCACATAGCGATGTGAACTAGATTATTGACTCTAGTAAACCCTTTGGGTGTTGGTCACATGGAGATGTGAACTATGGGTGTTAATCACATAAAGATGTGAACTATTGGTGTTAAATCACATGGCGATGTGAACTAGATTATTAACTCTAGTGCAAGTGGGAGACTGGAGGAAATATGCCCTAGAGGCAATAATAAAGTTGTTATTTTATATTTCCTTATATCATGATAAATGTTTATTATTCATGCTAGAATTGTATTAACCGGAAACTTGATACATGTGTGGATACATAGACAAAACACTGTGTCCCTAGTAAGCCTCTACTAGACTAGCTCGTTAATCAAAGATGGTTAAGTTTCCTAACCATAGACATGTGTTGTCATTTGATGAATGGGATCACATCATTAGTAGAATGATGTGATGGAAAAGACCCATCCGTTAGCATAGCATATTGATCGTTCAGTTTTATTGCTATTGCTTTCTTCATGTCAAACACATATTCCTTCGACTATGAGATTATGCAACTCCCGGATACCAGAGGAATACCTTGTGTGCTATCAAATGTCACAGCGTACCTTGGTGATTATAAAGATGCACTACAGGTATCTCCGAAGGTGTTTTTTGGGTTGTCATAGATCGAGATTAGGATTTGTCACTCCGAGTATCGGAGAGGTATCTCTGGGCCCTCTCGGTAATGCACATCATAATAAGCCTTACAAGCAATGTGACTAATGAGTTAGTTACGGGATGATGTATTATGGAACGAGTAAGAGACTTGTCGGTAATGAGATTGAACTAGGTATGAAGATACCCACAATCGAATCTCGGGCAAGTAACATACCAATGACAAAGGAATAAACGTATGTTGTAATTACGGTACGACCAATAAAGATCTTCGTAGAATATGTGGGAACCAATATGAGCATCCAGGTTCCGCTATTGGTTATTGACCGGAGAGGTGTCTCGGTCATGTCTACATAGTTCCCGAACCTGTAAGGTCCGCACGCTTAATGTTCGATGACAATTTTATATTATATGAGTTATGTGATTTGGTGACCGAATGTTGTTCGGAGTCGCGAATGAAATCACGGACATGACGAGGAGTCTCTAAATGGTCGAGAGGTAAAGATTCACATATAGGACAATGATATTCGGACACCGGAAGTGTTCTGGGGGTACCGGGTACATACGGGTCACCGGAAGGGGTTCTGGGCATCCCCCCGACAACTACATGGGCCTAATGGGCCAAGAAGGGGACAGACCAGCCCCCTAGGGGCTGGTGCGCCCCATGTAGGCAAAAAAAGGGGGAAGGAAAGAGGGGAAGAGAGAAAATAAGGGGAGCAATTCGGCCTCCTCCTTCCTTCTCTCCTCCCTCCTCCTTCCTTTCCCCTTCGGATGAATATGGAAAAGGGGGAGGCCAAATTGGGAGACGCACAAGTAGGATTCCTCCTACTTGGGGAGCCCCCTTGGCTGCCTCTCCTCTCCTCCAACCTATATATATGAGGGGGGGCACCGCTAGAGCACATATCAACAGTTGTTAGTCGTGTGCGGTGCCCCCTCCACAGTTTACGCCTCTGGTCATACTCACGTAGTGCTTAGGCGAAGCCCTGCGCGGATCACTTCACCATCACTGTCACCATGCCATCGTGCTGATGAAACTCTCCCTCGACACTTTGCTGGATCAAGAGTTCGAGGGACGTCATCGAGCTGAACGTGTGCAGAACACGGAGGTGACGTACGTTCGGTGCTTGATAGGTCAGAATGAGAAGAAATTCGACTACATCAACCGCGTTGTCAAACGCTTCCACTTTCAGTCTATGAGGGTACGTGGACACACTCTCCCCCTCTCGTTGCTATGCATCTCCTAGATAGATCTTGCGTGAGCGTAGGAATGTTTTTGAAATTGCATGTTACGTTCCCCAACAGTGCCCACCTCGGGTGCCCCCCGGACCGCCTCTTTACTCTATAAATACCCCAATATTCCAGAAACCCTAGGGGAGTCGACGAAAATCAATTCCAGCTCCCGCAAGTTCCAGAACCACCAGATTCAATCTGGACACCATCACGAAGGGGTTCGTCATGTCCATTGGTGCCTCTCCGATGATGCGTGAGTAGTTCTTCGTAGACCTACGGGTCTGTAGTTAGTAGCTAGATGGCTTCCTCTCTCTTTTGATTCTCAATACAATGGTCTCTTGGAGATCCATATGATGTAACTCTTTTTGCGTTGTGTTTGTTGGGATCGGATGAACTTTGAGTTTATGATCAGATCTATCTTTCTATCCATGAAAGTTATTTGAGTCTTCTTTGATCTCTTATATGCATGATTTCTTATAGCCTCGTATTTCTTCTCCGATATTTGGGTTTTGTTTGGCCAACTCGATCTATTTATCTTGCAATGGGAAGAGGTGCTTTGTGATGGGTTCGATCTTACGGTGCTTGATCCCAGTGACAGAAGGGGAATCGACGCGTATGTATCGTTGCTATTAAGGATAACATGATGGGTCTATTTCTACATAAATGGATCTTGTCTACATCATGTCATCGTTCTTATTGCATTACTCCGTTTCTCCAAACTTTATACACTAGATGCATGCTGGATAGCGGTCGATGTGTGGAGTAATAGTAGTAGATGCAGGCAGGAGTTGGTTTACTAATCTTGGACATGATGTCTATATAATGATCATTGTCTGGATATCGTCATGATTATTTGAAGTTCTATCAATTGCCCAACGGTAATTTGTTTACCCATTGTTTGCTTAATTTCTCGAGAGAAACCACTAGTGAAATCTAAGGGCCCGGGGTCTCTTCGTTAATATATTTGCCTTTGTTATCTATTTTATTTGATTTTATTTTCAGATCTATTAAACCAAAACTACAAAAATACATCGCTGCAATTTATTTTATCTCGCGTTCCCGCAAAATTTATCTATCAACTTATTACAACTTTCTCACATCCGTTTGCCAATTTCTGGCGCCGTTACCCGAAAGGGATTGACAACCCCTTTAACATGTCGGGTTGCGAGTATTTGTTATTTGTGTGCAGGTGATGTTTATGTATTGTTGCTTGGTTCTCCTACTGGTTTCATAACCTTGGTCTCATCACTAAGGGAAATACCTACCGTTGTTGTGCTGCATCATCCCTTCCTCTTTGGGGAAATACCGACATAGTCTAGCAGACATCAAAAGGAATTTTTGGTGCCGTTGCCAGGGAGACATCATCAACATCTACCAGGTTCCTAATCAAAAATCTCATCTCCTTGTAATTTACATTATTTGCCATTTGCCTCTCGTTTTCCTCTCCCCCACTTCACAAAAATTTGCCATTTTATTCGCCCTCTTTTTCGTTTTCCGTTTTCTTGCCTGATCTATTTTTGAGTGCAATCTTGTTGCATAGTCACAATGACTCAAGAGAACACCAAGTTATGTGATTTCTCCAATACCAACAACAATGATTTATTAGCACTCCGATTGCTCCTCCCGCCACTAGTGCGTGGTCTTGTGATATTAATACCACTTTGCTGAATCTTGTTATGAAAGATCAATTTTCCGGTACTCCTAATGAGGATGACCCATCCAATCTTAACACATTCGTGGATTTATGCGATACGCGGAAGAAAAAAGATGTGGACAATGATGCTGTGAAGTTGGAATTTTTCTCGTTTTCTTTGCGAGATCGTGCAAAAAATTGATTTTCTTCATTGCCTCGCAATAGTATCGATTCTTGGAATAAGTGCAAAGATGCTTTTATTACTAAGCATTTTCCGCCCGCGAAAATTATTTCCCTTAGAACCCAGATCATGGATTTCAAGCAACTTGAACATGAGCATGTTGCTCTTGGGAAAGGATGAAATTGATGCTAAGGAATTGCCCAACTCATGGGTTAAATCTTTGGATGATCATAAAAAAAATTATGCGGGGTTGAATTTTGTTTCTCGTAATCTTTTAGATTCCGCCGCGCGTGGTACTTTTATGGAAATTACTTTGGGTGAAGCCACCAAATTTCTTGATAATATTGTGGCAAATTATTCACAATGGCATAACGAAAGAGCTCCTACTAGTAAAAAGGTTAATTCGGTTGAAGAAATTTCTTATTTGAGTGAAAAAGTTGATGCTCTTATGAAATTGGTTGCTAGTAAAAGTGCTCCTATTGATTTCAATGATATGCCTTTGTCTACTTTGATTGAGCAAAAAGTGATGCCATAGATGTGAATTTCATCTCGCGAAATAATTTTAATAACAATGCTTATACAGGTAATTTTAATCCTAGGCCTTTTGCTAGTAATCCCTCTAATAATTATGGTAATTCCTATGGTAATCCTTCTTATAATAATAATAGAAACACCTCTGATCTTGAGAGTAATATCAAAGAATTTATCAACACTCAAAAAGTTTTCAATGCTACAATAGAAGAAAAGTTGAATAAGATCGATGATTTGTTTAGAAGTGTTGATAGAATTTCTCATTATGTAGAAAATCTCAAGATGAAATTTTGTGTGCCTAAGGTTGAGGAATCAATAAAGATCTTTATGTTTCTATGGATGAAAGTAATAAAAGAACTGCTATGCTTAGAGCTAGAAGAGAATTTTTGGAAAAAGCGTTTTCTAATGATTGCTTTCATAAAAGTGATGAAGATCTTAAAATGATTGGTGTTTCTTCTATTGATTCTTTGTTTAGTAAAATTAAGATTGATGAAAAAGGGACTGAAGAAGAGTCAACTTTAGCTAGAAGGCGTCCGATAATTCGGAGGGTGAAAATCTTGTTGAGAAAATTAATAAAAGTGGGTTTGAAGAGGTCAAAACTTTAACTAGTGATGTGCCCACTCTTTTGGATTACAAAGACTTTAATTATGATAGTTGCTCTTTGATTGATTCTATTTCTTTGTTGCAATCCATGATAAATTCACCACATGCTTATGAACAAAATAAAGCTTTTACTAAACATATTGTTGATGCTATGATGAAAGCTTTAGAAGAAAAGTTGGAATTAGAAGTTTCAATTCCTAGAAAATTACATGATGAGTGGTGTAACATCCCGATTCTCAGAATGTTTAAGAAAAAGTTTTCAAAAATCAGGGCGAGAAAATTTCATTTGTTTTATTTGTTAACAAAGCTTAAATTGGACTTTTATAATTTAGTGGATTTAATTTGATCTAATGCGAACTTAAATTTAAATTTGAGTTTTGTTCTTCTCTTTTAGTTAGGTTTTCTTTTTCTCGCTTCAGCATATTAAATTATGCGCATTTGTATTTTTGGAACTTGTTTTGATTGTTGTTTGATCTTCTATTCCATGTTAGTTAGTTTTTCTTTTAGGAAAATCTAATTCATTTCCTCTCTCATACTCTAGGCAAAATTCCCTTGCTCAACATATATCTCTTCCGTAGGTGTAGCCATATTTTTTTTTCCATCCAAATGGGCTAAGTCCATCTTTTCTTCCTTCCTTTCCAGTTGGGCTAAAGGAAGTGGCCCATCTCTCCAGCTAACCCCTCTTCTCTTTCTTCTCTTCTGTACATTCCTAACCTACACAAACGAAACAGCCATGTACCTTGATTGTTGCCTTCCTTTAATTCCTCCTGCCTTCCTATTTCTCTCCACTCTCCACCTCTCCCAACGAGGGCCTCTTCTCCTTCCCCTTCATTCGTCCTTACGCTCGCTCGCACACATAGAGGAAACGTCAGAAGAAACGTACAACCACATTACAGAAGAGAAACAGCCCTCCCTCTTTCCCATAAATCCCATCAGTTTCCAAAACTGAAGGTACAGGGACTTGCGCCTCAGTCTCCTCCCTCGTTTACCTTAGCCCTCTGCCATCTCTCTTTTCCATCCTCCTAGAGAACTCCTCCCAAAGAAACAGTGTTCCATGGACGTCGGTCCTCGATTCTGATGAAGGAGACCATCCCAGTCCATGCCCTTGCGCCAAAAGGTTCTCTTTCATGCTTTGAATCCATTCAGGGAAGAAAGTACGCGATCCGTTGACCACACGCGCAGAATTTCGCATGTCCGCCTACACTGTTCGCCGAGTTCTTCGCGCCGTTCTGTCAAACTCGGTGAGCCTCCATCAAATTCCTTTTGCACGCGTACTCATCATCATCTACTCTATCTCGCAGACATCATCATTCGACTCATCTATGTCATTGCTCGCGCCGATGCATGGACGGATTCTATCGACATGTCCGCGTACTTTTTAGTTTCTCGTATGATCTTGTGTTCAACATATGATTTGTTTCTCATGCCCATAGTAACCTCATGGTGGAGTTAGATCGCTACTTTAATCATTAGGAGTTTAGTATAAATTTTTGTTATAGTCGTTCTTGCCCAAGATTGAATGGGGTTTGTTCACCGGTTAGATTTTGTATTAATATGTTATTGTTCATATGTTCGCGATATGCCTAGGAGTATATCATATTGGTCTGATACTTTTTGCGTGTGACAAATAATTTGCGAGATTTATTTGTTTATCGATTATAGTTTTTGTTGACGCAAGTCGATAATATTGTTTATATTGTTATTGTCTTGGGTTAGACATGTCTATAAATTTTAATATAGTTTTGTATGGTTTCATGTACATATTGCATGCCTAATCGTAGTAGCGTGTTATGCTTTTGTTTCATATTAGTCCTTGTGATTTGTTATCATGTGTTTGTGTTGATTTGATATTTTTATATGGTCATGACATGCCTAGGAGTCACTCCTTCCATAATTATAGGAGTTAGGTGTGATTGTCTAGATTTATTGTAAGGATTTCTTTTAATCATTTCTTATAGTTTTGTATGGTGTTGCATGCTGTTATTTTTTCTTTATAGCTCATGTAGTCCTCTTTTGTGCACGTGTACAAAATTTGGTGAATGGTCATCAAGCTTATAATTTCGTAGAGTTATTCTAAGCTTTGCTCTCTTTATCGAGTCGTGGCATATTTCATGTTTTGGCTAGTTCCTTTTGTTTAGCATGAATATATCTTAGATATGTTTTACATATTCATGTTTATCCATGTTGCATGTGTTTTTATTTATATTAGTTTATTACCATGTTGTGTTAACAATTGCTTACAGTAAAATTCATGTTTGGTTGTATGCGTACCTTTCTAGTTTGCATTGTATGAGTACACATATGGTTAGCATTGATTTACATTATAGTAGTTTGTTGATCTTGTACATTCTTTTATTGAGCAACTTCTTGCTTGATCAATACTATGCCATGTTGTTGGGATTGTATAAATGGGTTTCATAACATGTGTGTAATGACCCGTGTGTTGTATGATGCTTAGTTGTGTACCTTTTATATATTTGCAAGTGTATTGTGACTACATAGAAATGCATGTCATCTTGTTATTCATGCTTCTATAACACATGTTGATTTGGTTGATGAGATGATCTAGTTGTATACTTTCGTACGTGCTTAGTATGCTTTCGTGTTCTCATTTATCATAACTAGCATGGTAGTGTTGTATGCTAACGTCGTGCTTGATCTTTAGGTCACTTGTTATCAACTAGGTTATCTCATAGTTACACTTTGCATTTTATCAGTAGCATATTTTGGTATCTCGTGTCATGATCATCCATGCTTAGCATCATATCTGGTTTAGCTTACTGTTGCATTTGTGGTATGCCTAAGTCTAGAGATCAAGTCATGCTAGTTATCTATCATGTGTTATTATATTCCATGTTTTATAGTTGTACTTGTGTTGCTCATATATGCTTGACTTGTCTCATGTTAGTGTTATGAGTGTTTGGCACATGTTGCATTAGCTCATCACATGATTAGGATAGTTTACCTTCTAATAGTTGAGTTGTGTCTTTCTCATATGCTTAGTGCACATTGTTTCTTTGTTGTTAATCATGTTATGGTAATCTATTTGCTAGAGGTCATTTGGATATTAGTTGTTTCCTTTATTATAAAGAGTGTCCAAGTTTAGTATCTTCTCATGGTCACTCATATGTTTAGTGCTTGTGTTATTAGATAAGACCTCTTCACGATTCTATACTCACATCCCTTGTGTGAGATGTGTGTTATTATTAAGTTGTTTAATTAGTTTCTACCTTAGTATTGGTTTGTCTTCTTTCATAGAAAGGTTTGCTAATAGTTGTTATGATTGATGTTTAGTCTTTGCTTGTTGTTGACCATTATAAGTATTTGGATTCATCCAGATATTTATTATTGGTTGATTGTTACTCTTAATCATACCATGTCTAGGATAGTTGTTCATCCATCTATTTCATGTGTTATATAGTTTCTTATTAATTATTTGACAAATGAAATGGTTTGGTACAATGGAGTGATCATATTTTATCTAAATATTTATTTGTAGTTAACTTTTAAGTTTATCATGTCATGTTGTGTTTGTGTAGTTAAATGCATAGGACAGTTCCTTTTCATGTGTGTTGATGTCATTGCTTTTGTTATATAGTTAGGTGTGATGTGTAGTGGGTACTACTAGTGGTTAGTACCATAGTTCGTATTAAAACGTTAGTATTGTTGGCAAGCCTTGATTATCCATCATCAACTAAGCCCCGTCAATTCATCGAGTCCTCTACTTACCTTCCAGTCATGTTATCTCCTTTTGGAATCTCCATCTTGATCAGTATCTTACTATCCATCCGCTCTTAATTTGTTTTGGATGTTATTTGGATTCTCTATTGCTTTGGTATTTATTGTTTGTCTTTTGCTATCATTGCGACGAGTAGGGAGTGACGATGATGTTGGACATGGACAGATACAGGTTACCGAAGAAGGACTCGACAACGAAGGCATGCCTCCCTCTTTGATCATACTTATCCTATGTTTTATAAAATTGCATTCTGTTTTATGGTTACTATATGCATGCTATTTTAATTCTCGTAGCTAGCGTGTCGATTGACACACTACCTTGATCTGCTTGTCGCCTATTTACTTGACACCTGTGTAGAAGTATATAATTCCGTTAGAGTAGAAATGCATAGCCATGCTTATCATCCTATAGGTGCTTTGTTGAATGACCTCTGAGTCATTGATAGTTGAAACTTAACGCTGAGTTAGGCCAGTTGGCCCATGTTGACCCTCTCTATCCTCTTCTACTCTGGGTGAAACTTACCATCTGAATACTGGTGCGGGCGACAGCTGAATCAAGGATTGAAGGAGCGATTGGCCGCCTTCATGAGTTGAAGGGGGCAATCAGTCGTCCGTGCCGCTTAAGGCCTAATAAGTCTTGGATTTGAAGATTGTGATAACAGTACATGCACATGCTATATGGGCACTGGCTTGGTCAAGTAAGCTAGTCAGCCTTAGGTGTCGATGTTGTCGTACCGCAGATGGGATAGCTACCTTGCGAGGAGTATCCTCGGCATAGATGGGGGGACCGGTTTGAGGACGTACTCTCAGTTCCGTGCGCCAGACCCGGTGGGCATGTCACATCTTTGGGGGATCTAGTCCAAAGACCTCGTCACAATCTCCCTGCCGGTATACCAAATGGTGTACTATACCAGCGGCCACTGGTGGCATCAAGACGAGATTGTGTCGTGTGGGTAAAGTGTATGACCTCTGCAGAGTGTAAAACTATTCGAATAGCCGTGTCCACGGTCATGGATGACACATGAATCTTTCTTGACATACAGGACTTGTCTTGCTTATTACCTCTTTGCCCCTATTCTTGAAACCTATGAAGGACGTGAGTTGATCGAGGATCCTCACTTGATGAAAGTTGTTCTGGAGATAAAACATGTTTTCATCTAAAATTGCTTTTATCCAACTACTTTATTTGTCAAACAAAAATTAGCTTTATGCAAATGAGCCATACAGCCTTCCTTTGAAGCCACATGTAGCTATTAGGCCCTTCCCCGTGGGAGGCATGTTGAGTACGTAATGTAGTCATGGCAATAATTTTGTTGACAACAGAGTTTCATGAAGACAAAGGTGATGACTACGACTACTATGGCGATCCGTAGAAGTAAGGTCACGTGGACTACATCGACTGCCTGTGGCTGAGATGGAGTCGCTACGCATTGTACTTTCCGCTGTTTCTCTGAATGTAATAAATGTCATGAGACATTTCGCTAGGTACGTCTTGTGAAAATATATATTACTTGTAATACTTTAATGTATTAGGCAATGATATCATTTCACTGTGTTGTCAACAATGATCCTGGGGTTGACAAATATACACATGAGGATCTGGAAGCTAATTTCAGGTTCTCACAAGTGGGAACCTACTATCAATGTCAAGATTAAAAATTATGAATTCTTTGTTTTATGTGACTTGGGTGCTAGTGTTTCTACAATTTCGAAATCTTTATGTGATGTGCTTGGTCTTACCGATATTGAAGAATGTTCTTTAAATTTGCACTTGGCGGATTCTACTATTACTAAGTCTATGGGAAGAATTAATGGTGTTCTTATTCTTGCAAATAGGAATTATGTGCCCATAGATTTTATTATTCTTGATATTGGTTGCAATCTGTCTTGTCCAGTTATTCTTGGTAGACCGTTTTTACGCACTATTGGTGTCGTGATTGATATGAAAGAAGGCAATATTAAATTCCAATTTCCACTAAGGAAGGGTATGGAACACTTCCCTATAACAAGAATTAGGCCACCATATGAATCAATCATGAGGGCATCTTATGGATCTAGAAACAAAGATGACAATACTTACATCATTGCTTTATGCCTAGCTAGGGGCGTAAAACAATAGCGCTTGTTGAGAGGCAACCCAATGAATAAAATTTATTTTTGTCTTTTGCTTTTTGTTCTTGAGTGTTTGCACAATTATGCTACTGTTATGATTGTGTTTCTTGTGTTTTAGTTAGTGTTTGTGCCAAGCAAAGCCTTTAGGATCTTCTTGGGTGATAGTTATTTTGATCTTGCTGAAAAACAGAAACTTTTGCGTCCAGAGAAACAATTTTAAAAAATACAGAAGCGACGAAAAATTCTAAATTTTTTTACAGTAGATTGATATGCAAATTTCTCAGGTTGTCCCAATGTTTCAGAATTTTTGGAGTTACAGAAGTATTCAAACTATCCAGATTTCTACATATTGTTCTGTTTTTTTACCAGATTCTGTTTTCTTTGCGTTGTGTGCTTGTTTTGATGATTCTATGGTTTTCTTTGGAGAGTTTTTGCCATAGAAAATTTGGAACACATTAGATATAATGCAAGAATAAAATATGAATGGGTTGGAACAGTACTTGTAGTAGTGATTTACTTTCTTATACTAACAGATCTCACGAAAATTTTGTTGAGTTTTGTGTAATTGAAGTTTTCAAGTTTTCGGTGATGTTATGATGGATGAAGGAATAAGGAGTAAGAAGAGCCTAAGCTTGGGGATGCCCATGTCATCCCAAGCTATTATCCAAAGAGAAGGAAGCAACTAAGCTTGGGGATGCCCTGAGTGGCATCCCCTTTTTCTTCTAATGACCATCGGTATTTTACTCAAAGCTATATTTTTATTCATCACATACTATGAGTTTTGCTTGGAGCGTCTTGTATGATATGAGTCTTTGCTTGTTTTGATTTTTATTTTAAGTATTTAATCCTTGCTGGACACACTTATTTTAGAAAGCCAAAATTATGCCATGACTTGTTAGAATTGCTCTCTATGCTTCACTTAAATCTTTATAAGCAATGGAATTGCTCTAGTGCTTCACTTGTATGTTTTTTTAGCATGGTGTGCTTTAGTATTTTTGAAGAAACGCTCTCTTGCTTCACTTAGATCTATTTGAGAGTTAGTAAATTTTTTAAGAGATTCTCTCTTGCTTCACTTAAATTAATTTGAGAGAAAGAAAAGTTATGCTCATGATCTTCACTTATATTTGTTTGAGCTTATCAGAAGCAACACATGAAAAATTAGTTCCAAAGTGGATATCCAAGACGGATATAATAAAAACTTTCATGAAGATCATTGGACAAAATAAACTTGATTCCTTGTAATAGTTTTGAGATATGATAATGCGATATGTGAGTCATGTTGATGAGTAATTATGCTTTAGTAAGAATATTGGTGTTAAGGTTTGTGATTCCCTATACAAGCACGAAAGTCAATAATTATGCAATGAAATTACATCCTACTTGTGGTGCATTATTCGGTGTTAGTTATGCTCAATGCTCGCTTATGAGATTATTCGTTTCTTGGTTGGTCGCTTCTCAATCTTTTGCTAGCCTTCATTTTGCACTAAGTATGATCACTACTTGTGCATCCAAAATACTTTAAACTAGTTTTGCCACATGAGTCCATTATACCTACCTATATGCGGTATTATTTTGTCTTTCTAAGCAAATTTGTATGTGCCATCTCTAATTTTCAAAATAAATTTCTCTTTTGTGTGCTCGTACCGCTCGCGAGGCAGTGAGGGGTGGCCAATATTTTCCATGCTAGATGTGTTATTCTCACGATGAGTGTTTATTCACTTGTAATTGCACGAGAGTAAGGCAAAGGTATTAGGGATGCCTAGTACCGAAATGAAAAATGAATTTACTTTATGTTGTCAAATAATAAATTCCTTGGAAAGTGTTGGTATGGAGGGCACCCGTGGATACGGTTAGCAATGGAAAGTGAAAAAGTATGGTTGAAAAAGGAATAAATTTTTTTTTCTGCTTTGGAACCGCCTATGATATATCTAGCATGGAAAGTGTTGGGAGCTCTAAGTCATTTTCGTTGGTGGGAAAAGTATGCCTCTCAAAATGTTTTTATCTCTGAATTTTCGCTTTGAGCTCTGGCACCTCTACAAATCTCTACTTCCCTCCGCTGAGGGCCTTTCTTTTACTTTATGCAAAAAAAATATTTTGAGTCTCCATCTTCTCTTATAAAGCACCAACTAGGGGGCATTATGATCGTACTTGAGCATTGGGTGTAGCTAATATGCGAGTGTGTTTCATGAATGGATAAACGATTGAGCATGATGGGCTAGGGATAACTTATTTTAGTATTGATATTTTGAAAGACATGGTTGCTTGTTGGTATGCTTCAGTATTTAAGTCCTCATGTCAAAACTGGACTATTGCTTTGGACCATATAAAAGTCCAAATGTCCATGCTATAAAAAAAATAACATGAGATGACATGTTAGGCAGCATTCCACATCAAAAATTCTGTTTTTATCATTTACCTACTCGAGTACGAGCAGGAATTAAGCTTGGGGATGCTGATACATCTCCAACATATCTATAATTTTTTATTGTTCCATGCTGTTATATTATCATTCTTGGATGTTTTATAATCATTTTATAGTCATTTTATATCATTTTTTGGTACTAACCTATTAACATAGTGCCAGTTGTTGTTTTTTGCATTTTTTACATCGCAGGAAATCAATACCAAATGGAGTCCAAATGCAACGAAACTTTTTGTGGAATTTTTATGGACCAGAAGACATCCAATGGGCCGAAGAAGCACCTGGGGGCTGTTCCGAGGGGAGGACAACCCACCAGGGCGCGCCTGGAGGCCCAGGCACGCCCTGGTGGGTTGTTCCCACCTCAGGTGCCCCCCGGACCGCCTCTTTACTCTATAAATACCCTGACATTCCAGAGACCCTAGGGGAGTCGACGGAAATTAGTTCCAGCCGCCGCAAGTTCTAGAACCACCAGATCCAATCTAGACACCATCACGAAGGGGTTCATCATGTCCATTGGTGCCTCTCCGATGATGCGTGAGTAGTTCTTTGTAGACCTACGGGTCCATAGTTAGTAGCTAGATGGCTTACTCTCTCTTTTGATTCTCAATACAATGGTTTCTTGAAGATCCATATGATGTAACTCTTTTTGCGGTGTGTTTGTTAGGATCGAATGAACTTTGAGTTTATGATCAGATCTATCTTTTTATCCATGAAAGTTATTTGAGTCTTCTTTAATCTCTTATATGCATGATTGCTTATAGCCTCGTATTTCTTCTCCGATATTTGGGTTTTATTTGGCCACTCGATCTATTTATGTTGCAATGGGAAGAGGTTTGCGATGGGTTTGATCTTATGATACTTGATCCCAGTGACAGAAGGGGAGCCGACACGTATGTATCGTTGCTATTAAGGATAACAAGATGGGGTCTATTTCTATATAAATAGATCTTGTCTACATCATGTCATCATTCTTATTGCATTACTCCATTTCTCCATGAACTTAATACACTAGATGCATGCTAGATAGCGGTCAATGTGTGGAGTAATAGTAGTAGATGCAGGCAGGAGTCGGTCTACTAATCTTGGACGTGATGCCTATATAATGATCATTGCCTGGATATCATCATGATTATTTTAAGTTCTATCAATTGCCCAACAGTAATTTGTTTACCCACCGTTTGCTATTTTTCTCGAGAGAAGTCACTAGTGAAATCTACGGCCCCCGGGTCTCTTCTTTAATATATTTGCCTTTGCGATCTATTTTATTTGCTTTTATTTTCAGATCTATTATACCAAAAATACAAAAATACCTTGCTGCAATTTATTTTATCTCGCGTTCCCACGAGATTTATCTATCAACTTATTAAAACTTTCTCACATCCGCTTGCCAATTTCTGGTGTCGTTACCCGAAAGGGATTGACAACCCCTTTAACACATCGGGTTGCGAGTATTTGTTATTTGTGTGCAGGTGTTGTTTACGTAGTGTTACTTGGTTCTCCTACTGGTTCGATAACCTTGGTCTCATCACTGAGGGAAATATCTACCGTCGCTGTGCTGCATCATCCCTTCCTCTGTGGAGAAATACCAACGTAGTCTAGCAGACATCAACCTCCTATATGCCGCTCTTCGTGGCATATTGGTGGGGAAACGCACATGGGACCGCTCGACTGGGCAAGCCCACTGGCGCACACAGTGACGCACGAAAACCGAGCACTCTAGTGAAATCAGACCGTCTCAAAAAGAATCTAGTGAAATCAGACTATATATAGTGTACTAGATCGAACCAAGACACTGTAGCAAAACCGGACAGAGTTACTGTAGCAGACTTTTTCCAAATATTTATTTGAAAAGTGCAAACATTTTTTCAAACTTTGAATATTTTAGAAATTGGAATATTTTTATAACAACGCATACATATTTTTAATTTCAAAAAACTTCTAAATTTTCAAAAACAAATAAATACGAACAAAATTTAAAATTATGAAGTATTTAAAGAAATTCTGAACATTTTTTGAAAAATTAAATAGTTTTAAAAATTGAACATTTCTGAAAACATGAAGAATTTTTTAAAGCACAAACGTTTTTTCACGTTGCAAACATTTTTTAATCATGAACAATCTTTTAGAATTTGCGAACAATTTTTGAAATCCTGAACATTTTTTTAAATTTGTGGAAATCTTAAAAAAGAAAAGAAAAATAAAAAGAAACAAATGAGAAAGGAAAAAAAATAAACCAGTAAAAAAGCAACAGAAAAAATGGTTCAGGAACCTTCCGGAAGTTTCTGAAAACCTCCAGGAACCTTCCTGAAGGTTTGAGAAACAAGGATTTCCTCAACACGTAAGAGCATCTACAACCAGACCCCATACCCGCCCCCAAACGCCTAGAAGGGCTGACCGGTCAGTGCCTGGACTAATAAAACATCACCTGACCAAGCGCTCCATTTTCGGTCCAAACGCCCGGACTGATCAGCACTCTCCATATCCGGCCCAAATCTAGGATGAATATAACAACGCCCCCGGGCACGCCCGCCACGGGGGACTGACCGCTAGGGCCCGCTCCAATTCACTCATATCCGCCTCCCCTCCTTGCCCGAGCAGCTCTCTCCTCTTCTCTGTTTGCCCTCCTCTGCGGAGCTGCCACCGAACTTTCCCCGCTATCAGTGCTCTGCCGCCATCCCCAACCTAGGGCATTGCCACCGGACGCCCCAACCCACGCCGCCGCTGACCAGGCCGGCAACAAACATGGTCGCCACCATCGGACGTCGTCCCGGCACATCAAACTCCTCCGTATTTTCACTTGCAATTCACCCATGGATTCATCATGGAATCATGACTATGGAAACAATGAGCTTGACGATTTCATATTCAGTGAGTTCATCGCTTCGTCGGATTCAGACGGTGAGGATGTCGAAATAATGATGAGATGATGATGATGATGATGATGATGGTGGTGGTGGTGGTGGTGATAAGCATCCAACAGGAGTTGGAGAAGGCAGAGGAGCACGTCCTCAACTTCAGGGGTTCCATCAAGGGTCTGAGATCCTCGTGATAGGATTGCCGGTGCATGCCTTCTTTTAGACTACTTCACAGCGATCCGAACATTCCATGAAACTTTCTTTCATCTTTGCAACCGGATGAGCAAAAACTTGTTCCCGCGGGTAGTAGCAGGCGTGTAGATGGCTGATGACAACTTCAAGCCGAGGAAGGTTTATTGCGGAAAAAATCCTTCTCTCATGTGCAGAAATGCACAGCTGCTTTCAGGATGCTTGCTTATGGTAAAGCACATGATGCAATTGATGCAGAAATTCGGATGGGAGAGGCCACAGTCATGAACACCAAGGTGCAATTTGCACGCAATGTGGTGAAGGTGTGAAAGAACATGCGGTGGCCCCATGTTCGGTTTTGGTAATTGATGACAATCTCTATGGACTAATGGTTGCCTTGATTTATATTTGAAGGATTTGTCCATAGGCTTGTCTTGAAGTCCATTGATACGTCTCCATCGTATCTACTTTTCTAAACACTTTTGCCCTTGTTTTGGACTCTAACTTGCATGATTTGAATGGAACTAACCCGGATTGATGTTGTTTTCAGCAGAATTGCCATGGTGTTATTTTTGTGTAGAAATAAAAGTTCTCGGAATGACCTGAAACTTCACGGAGAATATTTTTGGAATTAATAAAAAATACTGGCAAAAGAATCAACACCAGGGGGCCACACCCTGTCCACAAGGGTGGAGGGCGCGCCCCCTGCCTCGTGGGCCCCCTGAGGCTCCACCGACGTCAACTCCAACTCTATATATTCACATTCGAGGAGAGAGAAAATCAGATAGAAGGACTCATCGCGTTTTATGATACGGAGCCGCCGCGAAGACCTAATCTCTCTCAGGTGGGCAGATCTGGAGTCTGTTCGGGGCTTCGGAGAGGGGAATCTGTCGTCGTCGTCATCAGCAACCTTCCTCCATCACCAATTTCATGATGCTCACCGCCGTGCGTGAGTAATTCCATCGTAGGCTTGCCGGACAGTGATGGGTTGGATGAGATTTATCATGTAATTGAGTTAGTTTTGTTAGGGTTTGATCCCTAGTATCCATTATTTTCTGAGATTGATGTTGCTATGACTTTACTATGCTTAATGCTTGTCACTAGGGCCCGAGTGCCATGATTTCAGATCTAAACCTATTATGTTTTCATGAATATATGTGAGTTCTTGATCCTATATTGCAAGTCAACAGTCACCTACTATGTGTTATGATCCGGTAACCCCGAAGTGACAATAATCGGGACCACTCCTGGTGATGACCGTAGTTTGAGGAGTTCATGTATTCACTAAGTGTTAATGCTTTGGTCCGGTACTCTATTAAAAGGAGGCCTTAATATCCCTTAGTTTCCAATAGGATCCCGCTACCACGGGAGGGTAGGACAAAAGATGGCATGCAAGTTCTTTTCCATAAGCACGTATGACTATATTCGGAATACATGCCTACATTACATTGATGAACTGGAGCTAGTTCTGTGTCACCCTATGTTATAACTGTTGCATGAGGAATTGCATCTGACATAATTATCCATCACTGATCCAATGCCTACGAGATTTTCACATATTGATCTTTTCTTAATTACTTTACCGTTACCACTGTTACAATTACTACAAAACTGCTACTGTTACTTTTGCCACCGTTACCGTTACTTCCATACTACTTTGCTACTAAATATTTTGCTGCGGATATTAAGTTTTCCAGGTGTGGTTGAATTTACAACTCAACTGCTAATACTTGAGAATATTCTTTGGCTCCCCTTGTGTCGAATCAATAAATTTGGGTTGAATACTCTACCCTCGAAAACGGTTGCGATCCCCTATACTTGTGCGTTATCAAGACTATGTTCTGGCGCCGTTGCCGGGGAGCATAGCTATATTCTTTGAGTCACTTGGCATTTATATCTGTTGTTCACTATGAGGAACTTGAAAGACAAAAAAACCAAGATTTATCCCTCAACTACGAGGGGAGGTAAGGAACTGCCATCTAGCTCTGCACTTGATTCACCTTCTGTTATGAGTAAATTTGCGACACCTACACCTACTATTGATTCTGATAGGTCGCATGTTATTGATGATGCCACTTCTGCTATGCATGATACTTATGATGAAACTACTTCTATGCTTGATAATACTGTGCCATTAGGTGAATTTCTTGATGAGCAACTTGCTAGGGTTAGAGAGAATGAAATTATTGAAACTGATAATATTGATGAAATGATGAAGATTCTCCCTCTAGATATGAATTGTGTGATGTACCTGAGGGTTATATTATGGATGAAGAAACTGTTAGAGACTTTTTTGCTTGCAAAGATAGATATGATCTTAAGAAACTGTTAGCTAAGCTGAAAGAAAAAATCTTTGAATTCTAGAATGAAATATGACCCTGCTTTTTCTACTTCATCTATCTGTATTTCTGATAAGGATTATAATTTCTCTGTCGACCCTGAGTTAATTACTTAGGTTGAATTTGATCCTTTTTATGGCTATGAATCTGAAACTGTTGTGGCACATCTTACTAAATTGAATGATATAGCCACCATATTTACTCATGAGGAAAAAATTCGTTACTACTATATCCTTAAGTTATTTCCGTTCTCACTAAAGGGTGATGCTAAAATATGGTTTAATTCTTTTACTACTGGTTGTGTGCGTAGTCCCCAGGATATGATTTATTACTTCTCTGCTAAATATTTCCCCGCTCATAAGAAACAAGATGCCTTAAGGGAAATATATAATTTTGTGCAAATTGAAGAAGAGAGTCTCCCACAAGCTTGGGGGAGGCTTCTCATATTACTTAATGCTTTGCCTGATCATCCTCTCAAGAAAAATGAAATACTTGATATCTTTTATAATGGACTAACCGATGCTTCCAGAGACCACTTGGATAGTTATGTTGGTTGTGTTTTCAGGGATAGAACTGTTGATCAAGTTGAATTGCTACTGAATAATATGTTGAGTAATGATAATAATTGGACACTTCCTGAACCAATTCCTAAGCCAACTCCGAAGAAAAGGGGTATTCTATTTCTCAGTCCTGAAGATATGCAAGAGGCAAAGAAATCTATGAAAGAAAAGGGTATTAAAGCTGAAGATGTTAAGAAGTTGCCACCTATTGAAGAAATACATGGTCTTGATAACCCGACACGGGTAGTAAAGCTAAATTCTCTCTATAGATTTGATGAAGGTGATATTCCTCGTTATAAGTCTGCTAGTCAATGCTTAGATGAGTTTGATGATTTTATTGTTAAACAAGAAAACTTCAATGCTTATGTTGGTAGACAATTGAAATGTAATGCTTATATGATTGAATACTTGAGTGATTATATGTCTAGAGTTAAAGGTGAACTTAAACTCATTAGTAAACATGCCTCTATGGTGACCACTCAAGTAGAACAAGTGCTTAAAGCTCAGAATGATTTGCTCAATGAATTAAATATTAAGAAAAATGGCAATGTTGTTAGAGTTATGACTAGAGGGGGTAGAATGACTCAGGAACCTTTGTATCCTGAGGGCTACCCTAAGAGAATTGAGCAAGATTCTCAGAGAACTAATGTTGATGCACCTAGTTCTTCTAAGAAGAAGAAAAAGAACAATGATAGGACTTTGCATGCTTCTAGTGAACCTGTTGTTGACACACCTGAGAATCCCAATGATATTTCTATTTCTGATGCTGAAACACAATCTGGTAATGAACATGAACCTAGTGATGATGTTCATGTTGATGCTAAACCTAGCAATAACAATGATGTAGAGATTGAACCAGTTGTTGATCTTGATAACCCACAATCAAAGAATCAATGTTATGATAAGAGAGACTTCGTTGCTAGGAAGCGCGGTAATGAAAGAGAACCATGGGTTCTGAAACCCATGCCTTTTCCTCCTAAACCATCCAAGAAAAAGGATGATGAGGATTTTGAGCTTTTTGCTGAAATGATTAGACCTATCTTTTTGCGTCTGCGTTTGACTAATATGCTTAAAATGAATCCTTATGCTAAGTATATGAAAGATATTGTTACAAATAAAAGAAAGATATGGGAAGCTGAAATTTCCACCATGCTTGCTAATTATACTTTTAAAGGTGGAATACCT
Source organism: Aegilops umbellulata (assembly GCA_032464435.1). NCBI lineage: Eukaryota > Viridiplantae > Streptophyta > Magnoliopsida > Poales > Poaceae > Aegilops > Aegilops umbellulata. The sequence continues at coordinate 70,430,386 of CP136054.1, forward strand.
AAGAAACTAGGAGATCCAGGAGTACCAACTATACCATGCTCCATTAAAAGAAACTATGTTAAAACTGCTTTATGTGATCTTGGAGCCGGTGTTAATGTTATGCCTCTCTCTTTATATCGTAGACTTGATTTGAATAAATTGACACCTACTGAAATATCTTTGCAAATGGCCGATAAATCAACTGCTATACCTGTCGGTATTTGTGAGGATGTGCCTGTTGTGGTTGCAAACGTTACTATCTTAACGGACTTTGTTATTCTTGATATTCCCGAGGACGATAGTATGTCGATTATCCTTGGTAGACCCTTTTTGAATACTGCATGGGCTGTTATTGATTGCAACAAAAGCAATGTCACTTTTCATGTTACTGGTAATGAGCATACGGTACACTTTCCAAGGAAACAACCTCAAGTCCACAATATCAATTCTATTGGAAAAATTCCAATGATTACTATTGGAGGTTTTGAATTTCCTCTTCCTACTGTCAAGAAGAAATATGATATTCTAATTATTGGGGACGTGCATATCCCCGTTGAGGTAACTTAGTGTTATTCGAAAATTCTTCGGTTTCATGCAATTCGAAAAGAGTTTGTTAACAAGACTTGATCAACCTTGTTAGTGGATTCCTTTTGATGAGCATGAGATGGATGAAGTTAGAAAGCACAACTCTCCGTACCCCCCTTTTACTTTCTGTTATTTAGATTAAATAAAGCAAAAATAGTATTTTCTGTCTGTTTTCTGAATTATCCTTGCAATAAAAAATACCCCGAAAATAAAAGTCCTTCAAATGTCCCGAAAATGAAATATGATTTTTTGTAGAATATTTAAAAATATCTGGCACTTAGAACACACCAAGGGGAGCCACCACCTGGCCACGAGGGCACAGGGCGCGCCCACCCCCCCTCGCGGGCGCCCCCTGCCTCGTGGGCCCCATGTGGCCCCCTCCACTTATTCCAGCACCCACACACTTCTTCTTCCTCCAGAAAAAATCCTCCCCTAGCTCAAACCCGTGTTCTAGCTCATCTTGCTGCGATTTTTGATCTCCTTACTCAAAGCTCCTCTCACAAAACTGCTTTGGGAAATTGTTCTTTGGTATGCGACTCCTCCAATGGTCCAATTAGTTTTTGTTCTAGTGCTTTATTTATTGCAATTTTTTGCTTCTTAGGTGACCCTGTTCTTGAGCTTGCATGTCAAATTTATATGGTCCCAAGTAGTTCTAATGCATGATATAGCCTCTATGCACTTGTGGGAGTAGTTGCTATCAATCTTGTTGAGTTTGGTTAACTTTTATTTTGAGTCACTAAAAATTTCAGAAATTTTTTAGAGGACAAATATGTTTAGGAAAATGAACCAAGGTGGTTCGTTAAGGAAGCAAGGCCCAAGGCTCACGATACGTGAGCCGGACAATGAACTACCAACGGAAGCTCAAGTGCGGCCTTGCGAATGGCCGCCAGAGGAGTTTATGGTCCGGGCAGGCATCAAGGATGAATTTGACGCGTATGTGCGTAATGCTGATCTCGAGGACTTCATGTCAGATAAGTGCCCACAATACCAATACCTAACTGATTCAATTGTGAGAAGGTTTAAATTTATATCCTCGCGCAATTCCACACTGTTTTATTTGATCTTTATGATAAATCATATACCATGGATTTAGAAGATTTTAATATTGCTTGTAAACTCCCGCGGTGGGGCAATGTTAGTGAACCTCGCAAATCTGAATATAAAGACTTTCTTGCTAGTATCACTGTGGGGGAATCTAGAGAAATCACACAAGCTATCATAGGAAGCATTCACTTTCCTTCCATACATTATTTCGCTCTCTTTATAGGTAGATACATTAACGGTAAAGATGAAGTTTGTCACATGTGTGTTCTGGACTTTGTGTCCTAAAGAGTGCAGTATTAGGAGATAATCAATATAATTTGGGGGCTATTGTTGCACGAAGGTTGCATCTTAACGATTTAAGTGGAGACTTGTTTGGTGGAATTTATGCAACTCGTGTAGCTAATTATCTTGATGTACCCATACATGCAAATGACATGGAATTGCCTCCTGCTTATCTAGATTATAATGCTATGGTGCGCCATCTGTTTGTTGAGAGGAATGAACAGTTCCTCCAGTACCAACTAATCTTCGACAGACATCGCACTGTCCATGTTGCTCTCCCTGTCCCTACTTTCTTAGACTTTCAGGCAAAAAGGAGATATGTTATAACCAGGGAGGAGGTGAACGAGTATGAGAGGAGGATGGAGGCAGCCCGCCTCCAGGCTGCAGCTCGTAGGTAGTAGCTGCTGCATCTCAGTACGACCTCAGCTACAACTTTGGATATCCGTCAGGCCATCCGTGGGCATAGACCAACTTAGGCCAAAAGTTTAAGGTTGGGAGAGTACGTATTTCTCACTGACATTACATTCATATTCACACACTCATGCCAGTTGTCGATGCTCATATTGTAATATCCATGCTAGTTTATTTTCTGTTTTAAGCCTTCTTCTTGTGTGTTTGAAAAACCTAAAGAAAAAACAAAAAATTGTTGTAGCTTTTAGCTAGTTTACTTTCCATGCGTGTAGTAGTAATAATTAAAAGAAACCCCAAAAAGATTTCGCGTTCTTCTTTTGCTTGTTGGGAGCTTTCCCGTGTAAATAGTTTTATTTCCTTTCTTTTCTTGGGGGGTCGAGAGGAGAAGACCATGATGAAAATGTTGAAGTGGCTCTTATATGCATTATTGTTGATTTAACCAAGAGCCCATATTACCTTGTCTTCTCCTGTGTATTAAATGCTTGCAGATTCCAGCTTAGTCAAATTGCACATGCACTATTATTATTATCCACACCGCTCGGTCATGCAAGTGAAAGGCAATAATGACGATATATGATGGACTGATTGAGATAAGAAAAGCTGGTATGAACTCGACCTATCTTTTTTTATATAAATAAGATTAGTTCATCGTTCCTGATTCAGCCTATTATGAATGAAACATGTTTGGAATGACAATTGGAGATTATAGTTGCTCATGACATGCTTAATTAGTTAGGAGTTTATAATGGTTTACCTTGCGTGCCAATATGCTATTAAAATGGTTGTGATGTGGTATGATAGGGTGGTATCCTCCTTTGAACGATTCGAGTGGCTTGACTTGGCACATGTTCACGCATGTAGTTGAAACAAAACCAACATAGCCTCCACGATATTTATGTTCATGGTGAATTATATCCTACTAATGCTTGCACTCGGTGTTGATTAATTTTAATGCATGTTCATAACTGTTGTCCCTCTCCAATTGATCGTTTCCCAGTCTCTTTTTAGCCTTCACTTGTACTAAGCGGGAATACTGCTTGTGCATCCACTTCTATAAACCCCAAAGAAATAAACCAAAAGATAGAGAAAAACCCTAAAGAAATCATATAAAAACTATCAAAAATAAAGCCATAAAAATGAAAAATAAATTAAACTAAAATATCAAAAGACAAAGGAAAACTAATGTAAACTAGAAGAAACAAGAAAAACATAACTAGAAAAAATCAAGCAGTGCAGCACGCAGCCTCAACTATTTAAGTTAGGCAATAATATTCCGCGTGTAACACGGAAGTTGACTACCCTTTGCTCTTGCTCTTGGGCCAGCCCAAAGCGCGACAAACACCCTTTTTTCATTATAGTTTCCGTTCATCTTCCTCTTTTGTTTGTTTATTTTTCTTTATTTTTTAAGAAAATATTTTTAATAGCTATTTTATGTTTTATTATTATTATTATTATTATTATTATTATTATTATTATTATTATTATTATTATTATTATTATTATTATTATTATTATTATTATTATTATTATTATTATTATTATTATTATTATTATTATTATTAGCAGCAGCAGTAGCATAACATATTGTATGAGAGAAACAAAGGTAAGTGATCGGAGCCGAGAGCAACTAGTTAACGAGCGCTCCTTCGGGAGCCTCGCAACGATTTTAAAAAAATTAAAAAAACTTTTGTGCAAAAAAACATGTTTTCTTTTTTTCGCGAGAGTCACGGTTTTGCTTCCGCGAGAGGCACGGTTATGCTTTAGCGAGAGTCACGGCCGTGCCTCTCAGAAACGAAAAAATGTGTTTTCTGTTTTTTTTTTCTTTCACGAGAGTCACGGTTTTGCATCCACGAGAGGCACGGTTGTGCTTTCGTGAGAGTCATGGCCGCGCCTCTCGGAAACGAAAAAATGTATTTCTGTATATTTTCCTTCCGCGAGAGTCAAGATTTTGCTTCCGTGAGGCGCACGATTGTGCTTTAGCGAGAGTCACGGTCGTGCCTCTCGGAAACGGAAAAAAACGTGTTTTCTGTTTTTTTCCTTTCGCGAGAGTCACGGTTTTGCTTCTGCAGAAGCACGGTTTTTTTCCTTTTGCGGGAGTCGCTGTTTTACTTCCGCGAGAGGCACGGTTATGCTTCCGCGAGAGTCACGGCCGTGCCTCTCAGAAATGAAACAAACGTGTTTTCTCTCTTTTTTTCCTTCCACGAGAGTCGCGGGTTTGCTTCCGCAATTGGCACGGTTGTGATTTCATGAGAGGCATGGGCGTGCCTCTTTTGGAAAGAAAAAAACTCGTGCTTCCTGTTCGGTTTTGGTTTGGTTTTTTGTTTGTTTTTTTTTCATGAAAAAAAAGGTTCGTTAAAATCTATCAACATGGGATCTAGTTTTGAAGATTTCGACGCCAGGAATCCAACAGTGGAAACGGTTCAAGATTTGAATGCACGGTTTGAGAAATAAAACGTTTTGAATAAACAGATCTACGAAAAAAGAGAACTCTCAGGTTGCAACAAGTGGCGCGCTGCATGTGCGCCACTTGTCAGCCTGGAGAGTTGGAGTGATCTTTATAAGGGATACTCCTCAAATAGTGATTTCGATCAGACCTCTTTTTGCATCCATATTAAGCTTAACTCCTGCATTACTTGGCCCAACTAACAATCGGGCAGGATATTAATCCCGTAGCCATATGGCCCACATTGGGAATGCTCTCAAAGATTGCACCAAAAAAGAAAGAGCAGATCTTATTTGACGCTTACAAGGGAATATTCTATTTGACGCTCATTGTGGCAAACTGTTGGCGCTTCGCACAGGCGAGCACTGTACAGCAACACGATAGGCGGGCCCAGTTTTACGTAGACTACAAGCGCAACTAGCCAGCCGCTTTTGGGAGCCTTCTAGAAGATTCCCTGAACCGGTTTTTCTGTTTCTTTTTTTTATTTTGCTGTCTCTGTTTCTTTTTCTTCTTTCTTTGTTCTTTTCTTTGTTTTATTTTTCTTTTTTCCTTTTTTATTTTGCAAGGTTATTTTATCTTTTTTGAACTAAGTTCATGTTCTAAACTTATTCTTAATTTTCGAAAAAAACTCTATATTTAAAAAAACGTTTGAAATCTCAAAATAATGGTCGCTTTTAAAATTTTGTTCATAAATGCAAAAAATGTCGCAATTTTCAAAACATATTGTGAATGCTTTTCTCAAAATTTTAGGAACTTCCAAAAAATGTTTGAGTGTTCAAAAAATTGTTCCGATTTTCAAAAATTGTTTGCAAATTGCAAAAACATGTTCATGCTTTCAAAAAAAATTGGAGTTTCAAAAAAAATTCCGGTTTCATAAATAGTTCATCTGTTTCAAAAAATGTTGGTGTTCTCAAATTTTGTTCAGGAATTTCAAAATATGTTCGCGTCTCCATTTTTTACAAAATTTGAAAAAATAATCCTGTTTTCAAAAAGTCTTCATGATTTTTAAGAACAGTTTCTGTTTTCAAAAATGCTATAGTTTTTCAAGAAAAATCAGAAATTTGGAAAGTGTTTGTGTTTCTTAGAACATTTCGTTTTTTGTGTAACAATGACGGAACTTCAAATTTTGTTCATTCTTTCCAAATACGTTCGGGGTTTCAAAATTTATTATCTCTTGTTAAAAATTATAAAGTAAAAAATTTCTCAACTGTTTTCAAAATTGTTCCAAATAAAAAAATCCTTCCCAAATTTTGTTCTTGTTTTTCCAAAAAATTCACATTTTTTTCATAATCTGTTCGAAATTCCAAATTTTGTTCATGGTTTTCAAAGACTATTTTGGAATTGCAAATTTTGTTCACATTTCTTCAAAATTTATTTCATGTTTTCCGAAATGGCATCCACCATGTTCACATACAGAAAATAACATCCAACAGGGAATATCCCGCAACTATATGTTCATAAATAGGCTCGCGACGTGTTTTTATTCACCAATGGCCATTTACTCTGTTGGCTACCAGTGCTCACTCGCAGAACGACGTCGCATGCTCGATTTCTAGTGGCGTCTGATTTTATATGGTTGCTTTGTTGTTTCCTCTCCTTTCTGTTTCTATTCTTTTATTTTCCACTTTTTCATTTTTCTTTTTTTCTTTCTTTTTCGTGCATTATACAAAGTACGTTGCGTTCAACAAATGTGTTCATCATATATTATAAAATTTTCATTACATATTAGAAATTTTTCAACGAATAATATAAGTGTTCATTGTGTTTTTAAATTTGTTCAGCATGTATTACACAAATGTTCAATGTGTACTCGAAAATTGTTCAACGTATATTAAAAAGTGTGCAATGCGTATTAATAATTTGTACAACATATATATTCATGTTTTTTTCAAAAATGCTCATTGTAAATTAAACAAATTCATGGTATAATATAATAAAGTTATTGTGTGTTATTAAAATTTTCATGGTATGTTCAGAAAATGTTCAGGGTGTGTTTTGAAATAATTCTCACCGTATATTAAATGATTATAGTACTAAAAATTATAAAAAGTAAAAGGTGCAAAAAATAAAATAAAAAACAGGACAAACCCAAACCAGGAAGAAGAAATGAACAAAATTAAGGGTTGTTAGTCTTCTATAGTCCAGTACAGTCATGCTTGTTGGGACGACCCAATGCGTTCCCCAGCAGAAAACAAAGATCGAGAAGCAAATATGTGAGAGGTGTGTGAGAATGGAAGCTAGGCGACATACGAAAAACAAGAACATTCTTTCACAAGCTTCCATCACAACATGCTAGTTGCCTTGTAACGGGGGCAGGGAAAAGAGTGGGGTCGATTGACAGGGAGAAACAAAGCGAAATCCGGATTGAATGTAGGGGACTGCTGGGGGTGACACAATTTATTTTGGAAAGAGGGTTGAACTGCAAACTTTTGTGTTCACCCCTGTGTGTTGCCTCCACGGTTTGACAACTGCGGGCGTCAAATAGGAGGTCTCCCAAAAAAAGTCACACAATATCATTTTTGCTGGTATAATACAAATTTCTAAAGATACTAAGCACCCTTGAAAAATTTTGAGAGATCCCTTGAAATGAAGTATATGGTGCATCGTGAGTTTTGGAGGGGAGCTCATGTTCGGCACTTTCGGCGCCACTTATTGCAACTGGTGCTCGCAGCGCAGGCATAGCGGTCCGGCCCAGGAGAAAAAGGTGTTCCATTTGTATAGCAGAAAATCGATCCCTACCCGCTAACTTCAGACCTTTTATGCAATAACCACTAGGACGACGCCTCTTTCTTGTCCACTGTGAGGAAAATACTCTATTTGACCCTTCTCATAATACAACATTAGCATTTATGAGTAATATATACCTACTATGTCATGCATATTCTTTTACGATATAAATAAAAAAAGAATTCACAATAAATTAAAATTGAACTTGAAGAAAGTTCATAAATTTGAAAAGATCCGTACAAAGTGAGAAAAAATCATGAATTTGAAAAAAAGTTCCCCGAATTTGAGAAAGAGTTCATTGTTTTTGAAAAAAGTTCATCAATTTTGAAAGAAGTTCAGAAACAGTTCATCATATTTGAGAAAAAGTTCATGAATTTCTTATAAAAGTTCATCGTTCTAGAAAAAAGTTCATCAATTTTGAAAAAACTCACAATTTTTGGAAAAAAGTTCATCATTTTTTATAAATGTTTATTGGTTTTGAAAAGAGTTCATTCTATTTGAAGAAAAAGTTCGTCGATTTTGAAAAATGTACATCTATCTTGAAAAAGGATTTGAAAAGAAATAAACCGTTTGGAATAAATGGGTCTACGGAAAAAGGGAAACTCTCAGGTTGCGACAAGTGGCGCGTTGCATGTGCGCCACTTGTCGCAGCCTGGGGAGTTGGAGTGATCTTTGCAACGAGTACTCCTCAACTAGTGATTTCGATCGGAACCACTTTTTGCATCCATGCTAGGCTTGACTCCTGCAATACTTGGCCCAACTAACTCTCGGGCAGGATATTAATCCCGTAGCCACAAGGCCGACATTGGGCATGCTCTCAAAGATTGCAGAAAAAAAGAAAGAGCAGATCTTATTTGACGCTTAGAAGGGAATATCCTATTTGACGCTCATTGCAGCAAACTGCTGGCGCTTCGCACATGCGAGCGACCATACAGCGACATGAAAAAGTTCATCGTTCTAGAAAAAGTTCATCAGTTTTGAAAAAAGTTCATTATTTTTTAGAAAAGTTTATTGGTTTTGAAAAGAGTTCATTCCATTTGAAGAAAAAGTTCATCGATTTTGAAAAATGTATGTGTATCTTGAAAATGGATTTAAAAAAGTGCATAATTTTGGAAATGGTTTTTCGAATTTCGAAATAAAAATCATCAAATTTTAAAAAATGTTCATACAATTGAAGGAAAAGTTCATGTATTTGAAAACAATTCATTGAACTGGGAAGAGAAAAAATAGAAAAGGAAAAAGGAAAAGGAAAAAATATAAAGGTAAAACATGAAAAAGGTAAAACATGAAAAAGGAGAAAGACGGAAGAACTTGATGGTTACCAGATCGACAAGGGAGGGGGGCGCAGATTCGATTCTCAGCCGCCGTTTTGGAGACGGATGGGCATATGTTGTCAGCTGCGATATCTATGGGCTAGATGGGTTGGGCCAACTGCTTGTGTTGCATGTCTAAAAAAAACTATGTATAGCATTTTCCCACCGCTTGAAAGCAATCCAACTCTTCTCAAAAAAAAAAAAAAAAGAAAGCAATCCAACTACGTGTGATGCTCAAAAAAAAAAACTACGTGTAACCCGCTACCAAAATCATGGGGACCTCCTATTTAGCGCCTTCAGCTCCGCCTAATCAAACACGCAGCAGAAGTGAAAAATCCTAGAAAAAATTATTGCACCGTGGGTTCAAACTTGCACCGCTGCATTGCTGCACGCGCTTCAGTAACCACTAGAGCCACCTCATACTACTGATCCATAGTACCGTGAGATGTTTAGGGACAAGGTGGCTCCTACAACCGCCTGGCTAGCCGTCCGATCTAGTACGCATTGTCGTTTGATCTCATACCCGCAGCAACGAAGCGCTCCGCGTCTTCCTCCTCGCGCAGCACCCGCCTGATGACGCTCCATTGAAGCACCCCCGTGGCACGGCGATGCTCCATTGAAACACCAGCGGCTCGGTGAGGCTTCATAGCAACACCGGCGGGCCCCCGGTGATGATCCATTGAAGCACGACGGCTCCATTGCGGCATCTGCGAGGGCTACATCCCAGCATCGAGGAGGGCTCCATGGCCAAAGCTCTGACGCCGCGCGGGCGATTGCTGTTGTGCAGCACCGGTGGCGACGGGTCACTAGTGGAAAAAGTGCTAGCCACAACATTTGTTGGTGGCGCGCCATTTCCCAGCAACGCCAGCACTATTTTTTTTCAAATAGTTCTGGCGTCCGCATTTTTGGTACGACATTGATACGACCATAGCGCTGGCGTAGAATATTTCTTTCACGCCATAGATATTTTCTGACTTTTTTTTCTGTTTACTACCATTTTCTACGGCGTAGCCCGTTAGGCCCACGCCAGCATTATCCATGTTCTAACTGCCCTGTCCAGTAAAAAAACACTAAGTCCGATTCACCTACTTCACATCGTTTTCATCTTCTTCGTCCCCCCTTCTCGACCAGCGCTGCCGCCGCCACCTCCCAACCACGCCGGAACTGCGCGGCGCCAACTCCGGCAAGGAGGTGAGATCTCCCCTCTTATCCTCGCTAATCTTCTTCCCCTCCCCAAGCGTCTCCCTCCGGCGGCGGAACTGAGCCAGAAAATTGCTTTTTGATAGATGGAGTAGATGATTGGTTGATATATGAATGGATATGATGGTTCTTTGATAGATGGCTAGATGAATGGATAGTGCTATTTTTTTATATTAGTATTGTGATATTTAGTAGAAATTGATTTATTAGGTAGATGATATTGGCATTTATTTATTAGGTAGATGATATTTACTAGAAATTGATTTTTACTACTCTGATTTATTAGTAGAAATTGATATATTAGGTGGATGATATTGGCATTGGCATTGGTATTAGTCGATGCATATTTTTATAGGTTACCACTATGATTTATTATGTGTATGATTTTTATATTGTACTATGTTAGCGCACAATTCAACTTAGTGTTAAATATGTTTTGTGTAAGAATGGAGCAAGAACCACCATGTCGACTGTGCAAGTCAAGGTGCCGGACCAGCCTTTCTACTGCCACACTATTTGGCATCTACTTCCAGCCTAGTTTTATTCCTGCAACGTAAGTAAATTATATGAACCTTCTAACAGTTAATTTTGTTTTTGTTGTTATTTCCACTAATGCATTGTGTGTGTGTGTGTGTGTGTGTGTGTGTGTGTGTGTGTGTGTGTGTGTGTGTGTGTGTGTGTTTCTTACACGGATCGTCCCATGCAATGTGAGATTGGCATTCAATGAGCTCACCAGAGACACCGTGACCTTCGACGCTTCTGGGGAGGGGGCTACACTATGCAGGTCGAGAAGGGGCGAAAGATAACTCGGGTTGGAGGAGATGAATGGGATCGTTTCATCACCCGCACACGTCTTAGTGGGGGTGAATTGATCAACTTCTCATTCAGAGGAGAAAGTCCCATGCTTTCTGCTATCTATCTGAATTGATTGCCGATACTGAGGATGAAGATGATGAGGATTCAGATGATAATGAGGCACCACTTAATGAAGCCCTCTATGCCCAAAGACTGAGGCTGAGCGACGAGGAATCAGGGCAACCTCTGGGACATACTTCTGCCACGTGAAGACTATGTTGGGATGTCATTCGTGACCCGCCTCACAAGGACGAATGTTAAACAGTGTCTCATGGTATGTTATTTAGTATAGTAATTAGATGATATGCGTGCTTACTTCGTATAGTAGTTGGATGATATGCATGTTGTAGTAATGTGGTGATATGCTTAGTGTAGAAATTGTTTAGTGTAGAATTTTATAATATGCATGTTGTAGTAATGTGATGATATGCTTATATAGTGCAGTATAATGTGATGATATGCTTAGGGTACGTAGTAATTTGATGATATGCTTAATTAGTGTAGTAATTTGATGATATGTGTAGTGTACTGATGTGATGATATGCTTAGTGTAGAATGTGATGATATGCTTAGTGTAGAATGTGATGATATGCTTAGTGTAGTAATGTGATATGCTTAGTGTGTAGTATAATGTGATGATATGCTTAGTGTAGTAACGTGATATATGCTTAGTGTATGTAGTAATTTGATGATATGCTTAATTAGTGTAGTAATTTGATGATACGCGTAGTGTAGTGATGTGATGATATGCTTAGTGTTAAATCTGATGATATGCGTAGTGTAGTGATATGTGGATTGATGTGTATTGTTGATAATTGCGCATGACATGCTCATTTATCATATCTATTGTGTTCAAAAATTACCTAAGAAGCTATCTGTAAGTTGTGGCATCGAGCCGGATGAAGAAGGCTTGGCTGGACTACGCCTTACCAGAAGGGGCTCCAGCACCAGTTGTGCCTACCGGGCGAGGTGGAAGAAGTTCCTTCATGGAAAGAATCTTCGGGTTGGACAGGCCATCCTACTCATTAATGATCTATTAGCTGGTATTATTCTACTGTGTGCTGTTTTATACGTGCTTAGTTCTAATGTGAAATGCTAACTATTATATATGGCGGGGGAATTTGTATTTTTGGCTGCTCGAAGCGTTCGTGGCATGCAAAGTAATTGCATGCCGCTACCTGTGTGATTATAATGCTGGCGTTGTCCATGTGGCATGCCATCAACACGTAGAATATTGTTGGCGTAACCTCCCACGTCAGCACTGTTTTCTAACAGTGGCGCCATATTGGTGGCGTAGAGTGTCCACACCAGAAAGGCACTTTTTTGCCACGCCATAGCTAGGCTTTTTTCCACTAGTGGGTGCTGCGACGCAACACTCGGTGACCAAGGCGGGAGCTGCGATGCAGCGCGGCGGCCATGACTCAAGCTGCAACGAAGCGCGGGATGTTGCAATGCGGCGGCGGAGACGGCGGTGGGTGTTGTGATACAACACCGGCGGCTACGGGTGCTGCCATGCAGCACGCGGCAGCCATGACTGAAGCTGCGATGCAGCGCGGGATGTGCTGCGGCGCTTCAATGCAGCTGCGACGACGCTCCATTGTAGCCTCCGGTTTGGGACGAATCAAGGCGGCGCCGACAGTCATCTCCGCCTCCGCTGCGGATTCTGGTGCTTACCTCTCCACTGATGCACGGTGAAATAGAAAAGGGAAAAGAAAGGAGAAGAAAAGGGTGGAGGATGGGCTCCATGGAGAAGATAAGGTCGAGGGGCGAAGGGGTGGACAATCCTAGATGAAGACGTGGTGACCGAATGGTTTACGGGAGAGAAATTTCACCCAGCTAAAATTAAACGTTTCCCTAAGGACAATTGCAGCTACGCTGGTCCAAAATTTAGAAGTTCACAGATTAAAAAAAGTTGACGAATTTGTTTCAAAAATAAAGGGTTCAAGTGTTAAATAAAGCTCACGAGAATTGAAAAAAGTTCACTAATTTGAGAAAAAAGTTTATAAATTTGAAGAAGTTCATGGAATTGAGAAGGTCCACTAATTTCAGTAAATTTAACAAATTTTAAAAAGTTCATGAGTTTGAAAAATGTTTGCGGATCGAAAAAGTTAATGAAAATTTCAAAAAAGTTCAGGAAATTCAAAATAGTTCAAGAATGTTGAAACAAGTCCATCAATTTTGAAAGAGAAAAGTATACTTTTCGTCCACTGCCGGGTTACCGTGTTGAGCGCCTGAACCCAAAACATAATCTTCCTGAAAAGCTTACTGCCGCTGAACGGAAGAAGATTGCACCTACTATCGTGAAGGTCAAAGCTCTACTAGGAAATGGGTTGACCGGCGTTGATTTAGTCAGGTGTTGGGTTTCTTGGCGAATCATCCCGTTGAGCCGCCGTACCGGCTTAATGTGTACCTACACTGGTGATGAGAAAGATTCACTGCGCCATAGCTCCGCACCATTAACTGAGGAAGCAATCAATGACATGGTGAAGTCTCTTCTGAATGAAGATCCGGAGGATTGTGTCAAAGTGGGTATGGCCCCTTTCAGCAAGCTTAACCCGCCACCAGATGTAAGCCTTTGAACTTACTTTATCTTCACCTCATCATTTGAATATCTGATTAACTCGACCTTTGACAACCTTTGTAGGCTAAGTCGGAATTCTGGAAAGTGGAATATGATCACGAGGCTGCTAAGAAGGCCAGGGCTGCCAAGAAGGCCGCTAGGAAAGCCGCCAAGAAGACCACCAAGAAGAATAAGAAACCAAGCGCCTTTGACCTGCTCAAGCTAGATGATACCTCTAAGTCGGAGGTAGCCCTTCACTCTCTTGGCTTATTTTTCAACCATCTTATTGACACTGATTATTATCAGGCTGACATGGGAGCCAGCCAAGCAGTTGAAGAAGAGGTAACTATTATTTCCTCTGGCTCAGAATCTTTGCCAAGACAAAAACTTCGACAAGTAACCCGGAAAGTAAGGTTTTCACACCCCTTGGCTTATTTAGATCCTCACTTTCTTTTGAAACAACA